>CM059187.1:44109657-45536535 GCA_030323885.1 Branchipolynoe longqiensis
TATATATATATATAGTTTATATATATTGAAGGCATATATACAGGCATTTCTGCTTGCATACATATTTGCATGCATACATACATGCATACATACATACATGATAATATTTTCCTGCATAATTATGCATATGCATTTACACATGCATCCATACATATATTCATACATACATCCATATATATACATACATTCAGATATACATACATACATTCATACATGCTTGCATACATTTATGTATGTATACATGCTTACATCCATGCATACATACACAAATACACACATACACATGGACACACACAAACACATACACAAATACAAACAACCATTGGTGTATCCACTACAACTTACATCGTGGTCGACGTTTCTTTAGTTCTATAATGTGCTACATTTGTCATTTCAATATGTATGCATTCTATTCTCAAAGTGATCCAGAAGAGGGGATGGTGCTTAGTTTAAAACCAGGGTTGTATTCTGTTGTTGTGAGTTCCTGCTACACCTCTCCATGACAGGACACTGTAAAGAGTGGCACACTCCCCTTCCGGGCTCACCTGGTGTACCATACCATCATCATCATCATGCTGTCGGTCGCGATGCGACAAAGACTGCTTTCATTACTTGACTGCCGCTCTCCATTTAGCTCTCTGCTGTGAGAGTTGCGTCCATGAGTCGGTCTTAATGTCTCTCAGCTTCAGGTTTCAGGAGGATGGCCAAGGCTAACACATCTTTCGGCCGACTATGCCAGAGGACTATGCCAGAGACTCTGGAAAAACCACCATGTGTCCATGCGAGTCAAAGGCAAGATCTACCGTGCAATCGTGCTATCCACCCTACTATACGGAGCCGAGGCCTAGACAGTGAACAGATGACAGGTGAAAAAGCTGCATGCCGTCATGATGCAACATCTGCGTTCAATCATGAGGCTAACTTGGAAGGACAAAGTGACAAATATGGAAATACTCGAACGGACGGGGCTGCCCTCTATGGAAGATCTTCTGATCAAAAAGAATCTCCGGTGGACTGGGCACCTCATGAGGATGTCATCAGACAGGCTACCAAAGCAGATCCTCTACTCTCAACTGTCTTCTGGTTACAGAAAGAGAGGGCACCCTCGTCTCTGGTTCAAGGATACCATCAAGAGAAACCTGAAGCCGAGAGACATTAAGACCGACTCATGGACATCACTCTCACAGCAGAGAGCTAAATGGAGAGTGGCAGTTAGGTAATGAAAGCAGTCTTTGTCGCATCGCGACCGACATCATAATGATGATGATGACAACGTTAAGCAGCAGTAAGCCTCATGACTAGACCGTTCTTAGGCAATATTTCCCTGTGGAATACCATTGTAGCATTGCGTAGTCCATTGAAAGCATAAAATTCGCAAAAACAAAAGAATTATCTAGATTACCCATTCGACATATCTAACTTAGATACTGGTGCACTTATTAAGCAGGTGTTCCTGCCTATAAGAGTATTTTAATAGAACCTTGTTCTGCAGAAGCTTATGCTATCAGAGTTTTGACATGCTCACCAAAAGTTATTGTTGCATATTTGCACTTCAAATATCTCCAAAGTTAGCTATTTAAAATAAAAGTAACTTCAAGCAAAAGTAATGTCACTCATGATGTCATCAGGGCCGTGTTCAGGGTACGCCTCCGAGACGACTCCGAGACGTCTCGGAGACGCCTTTTGGCTTATCTCCATACAGGGTATGCCTCTGAGTTGTCTCGGAGACATCTCGTTTTCAGATTGGAGACAAAAAAAACCTCGAAAATGGCCGCCATATTCAGTGGTTTCAGCCAATCAGAACACTTCTTTTCCATTGCAAATGGCTGCCCCCTATGGCAGCACCCATTTTCGAGGCAACCTACTGCTTTTGCCATTCAGACTAGCGTGACTTCAGGAATTTCTCAGAGACAACTCGGAGGCGGCTTACCCTGAACGCGGCCCTGATCATTCTTTAGGAGAAAGAGACACACATCCAGCTAGGCATTCTCCCCCCCCCCCCCCCCCCCCCCCCCTTGCGTCAGACCTTCGTCTAAGCTCCACACATGTAGGCAATTTGGATCTCAATGCTTTTTATTTTCAATATATAATAATGATAATTGCATTAATATGAAGAGGAAAACGAAGAGGAAGGAGTAGACTAGAAGAAATAATTCTCTGTTTTCATAGGCTTCCGTGATCACAACAAGATACGTAACTTGAATCGTTGAGGAAATTCTCTGCCTATATCCCCTAAAAACCCTTCCAATTTGTCAAATAAAAAGATATTTCTAGCAAAAAGAAGGAGATAATCAGGTGGACGGGAACATGCGGGCAGTCATAAGCTGTATTCAGCTGTTGAGCAATCTGCAAGCCATTGATCAAACTGCTAAAGCTAATATTCCATACATATGTGTGCGGTATGCGAATGCGACAAAAACACATTCCATTTTGTGTCGCATTTGCATACTGCATATACGGAATCTTAGCTTTAGGGGTGTGCAAATATATTTAAGGTGCGTGTATAGAAAGGAGTACAAATAAGAAAGGAGTCCACCCGAGTAATAGAGGCATAACAAGTTACACATAGCATATAATGCTTTATTGCATCCTGGTGTTACTTGTGCAATCTCACTTACCCAGTCAATTGAGTAATCAAGAAGTCTTGATTTTTTTAGAACGAAATTCTCTTCATACTCACCATCCTTATCAGAAGAATAACTTTACTAACAATACAATCAGTGTTTAAAAAAATGCATAACAGGTTGAAACACGCTGTTGTGCTACTTTAATTAGAAAAACAGCTACACTATTGCTTTATTCGCTAACAGTAACACATATTCGACCCAAGCGCATTGACTGTTAAGGGGCTGTCAAATTAGTTTTTTTTGTGGGAGCGTACGGCGGCGTAGGCGCGTTGCGTCATACACGTTGGCATACGCCGCCATACGCTACGCATACGCTACGCATACGCTACGCATATGCCGTCATGTGCCGGCCTATGCCACTGTACGCCGCCATACACTTTCTCCCGTCCGTCCGTCCAAATTTTTTGTGCATGCTAAAAGAATCTCGACCTACGGGGGCGTATGGTTCATACGCTCCTCATACGCTTCTCATATGCCGGCATACGCTCCTCGTACGCTGGGGGTATGCCGGTGTACGCTAGGGGTATGCCGGCATATGCTACTCGTACGCTCAACTTGCGTCACGGGCGTATCTCTGGCATATGTAGCGTATGCAGAACCTACGAGTTGCGTATGGGAGCGTATTCGTAGCATATGCAAAGCGTATGAGTACCGTATGGCGGCGTATTCCCGACCTATGCTATCGGTATATAAAGGCGACACACGCCTTCTTCGGTCATTCCTGCTCTGCTGCTCATACAGGATGGATGTCCAGGCACTGCAAGTACAGTTCCAGCTTTTCTACAGAGTTGCCCTTTATCACCATGAGCTTGGTCTATACCTCATGGTTCTTCTGGCGTCCCGTATCCAGAGCAGAAGGAGGAGGGAGCGGCGGCGACGATCAGTGTGGGTCAGACCCTGGATTGGGAGGCGGCCACAGTTTGGCTTGTTCAACAAGCTGATGGTCGAGCTCCGCAGCGAGGACACCGCGTCGTTTGTGAACTTCATGCGGCTGCCTCCCCAGTTGTTTGACGAGATTGTGGCGTGAGTGGCACCGAGGATCGCCAAAAAACGGACCACATTCAGGGTGCCGCTTGAGCCGGCGCTGAAAATAGCACTTACTCTGCGGCACCTGGCATCTGGCACAAAATACTCCTCCATGAAGTTCGGGTGGAGGGTGCCCCACAACACACAGTCGCTGATAGTGCGTGAAGTCTGTCAGGCCATCGTCGACGAGTACACGGCCGAGGTCATGACGTGTTCGATGACTCCAGAAGGGTGGTGTGTCATCGCGAACCTCTTTTCAGAGAGGTGGAACTTCCCCCATACCTGTGGCGCTCTGGATGGGAAGCACATCGCCTGCCGGTGCCCTCCAAACAGTGGGTCGCTCTACTACAACTACAAGGGCTTTTACTCCGTGGTCCTGTTGGCGCTTGTAGATGCGGATTACAAATTTATCTGGGCAGATATTGGCGGTTTGGGCTCCGCGTCCAATGCCCAGATTTACAACGACTCCGAGCTGAAGGCGGGCACTGAAGGTGGCACCATCGGCTTTCCAAACCCTGAACCACTCGTCGACGGCCAGAAGGATGTGCTGTATTTTCTGATCGGTGACGACGCCTTTGCCCTGCGGCCGACCATGATGAAGCCATACGGCAAGAGGGGCTTGAACAATGACGAGCGACTCTTCAACTACCGGCTTTCCCGAGCTAGGAGAGTGGTGGAGAATGCCTTTGGCATTCTAGCCAACCGCTTCCAAGTGCTGCTGACGACTATGCAGCACCACCCCTCCAACGTGAAGATCATCGTCAAGGCGTGGATTGTGCTGCACAACCTCATGAGGACACGCTACCCAGCACTACAGAACATGCAGCTGGATCGTCCCGAGACAGCCAACAACAACTTTGTGCCTGGAGCTTGGCGACAGGGCCACAACCTTCCTGACATTGACGTTCTACCTGTTAACCCCAACACCGCGTCCAAGCTAGGAAAGGAACAGCGCAATCTAATTAAAGACTGGGTCGTCTCACCTGCCGGAGCACTGTCATGGCAAGTCAGGATGATCTGACAAAACATTTGATCAGTCTGTATGCGCTGTGTCTGTGTACTGTTTTTGCAAACTTATGTGCTTTTCTTGACACTGTACTGTTATCGCTTATTTACATGTCTGTGATGTTGTGACATGTCTCCTGTTATATGAGATGCTAATATGTTTATATGTCTAGTAAAATAAACGATATCATTTTATAGATATGAAAACACAATTTTACATGTCTGTTACGTTCTTTCGCTCCCTAATTTAAAGTCATCTAGTTAATGTAATTGTAATGAATCTCCTCTCTTTTTACATGAATTAATCTTTTACATACATACTAAGAACACAGGGAAAAATAGAGTGACACAGGGACAGAAAGAGGGGAGAGACGAGTTAGAGGGAGGGAGGGAGGGGGAGAAGAGATAGAGGGAGGGAGGGGAGGGAGGAGAGAGAGGAGAGAGAGAGGGAGGATGAAGAGGATAGAGAGAGAGGAAGAGAGTAGAGAGGGAGGATGAGAGATAGAGAGAGGGAGGAAGAGAGATAGAGGAGAGGGGGAAAGAGATAGATGAGAGGAAGAGGAGAAGAGAGAGGGAGAAGAGAGAAGAGAAGAGAGAGGGAGGAAGAGAGATAGAGAGGAGAGAGAGAGGGAAGAGAAGAGAATAGAGAGGGAGGAGAAGAGAGAGGAGAGAAGAGAGAAGAGAGAGAGAGGAGAGAGAAGAGATAGAGGACGAGAGAAAGAGAGAGAGAGAGGAAGAGAGATGAGAGGGAGGAAGAGAGAGAGAGGGAGGAAGAGAGATAGAGTATGAGAGAGGGGAGAGGGAGGGAGGGAGGGGAGAGGAGAGGGGAGAGAGAGAAGAGGGAAGAGGAGGAGAGGGAGAAGGGGGAAGGAGGAAGTGGGAGTGGAGAAGGGGAGAGAGGAAGGGAGGGAGAGAGGGGAGGGGAAGGAGAGAGGGAGAGAGAGGGAGGAGGAGGGAGGGAGAGAGGGAGAGAGGAGAGGGAGGAAGAGAGAGAGGGGGAAGGAGGGAGGAGAGAAGGGGAGAGGAGAAGAGAGGGAGAGAAGGAGGGGGAGAGAGGAGGAGAGGAGGGGGACGGAGAGGGGAGAGGGAGAGGAGAGGGAGAGGAGAGAGGAGAAGGGAGAGAGGGAGCGGAAGGGAAGAGAGGAGGAGGAGGAGAGGGAGAGGAGAGAGGAAGAGGAGAGGAGAAGCGAGAGAGGAGGGGAGAGAGGGAGGAGGGAGATAAGGGAGAGGAGAGAGGGAGAGGGAGAAGGGGGAGAGAGAGGGAGAGAGAGGGGAGGGGAGAGGGGAGAGGGGAAGGGAGAGGAGAGGAGAGGAGGAAGGGGAGGGAGAAGGAGAGGAAGGAGAAGAGAGGAGAGGAGAGAAGGGGAGAGGGAGAGGGGGGAGAGAGAGAGGGGAGAGGGGAGAGAGGGAGGAGAGAGGGGGAAGAGAGGGGAGAGAGGAGAGAGGAGGAGGAAGAGAGGAGGGAGAGAGGAGGAGAGGGAGGAGGGAGGAGAGGAAGAGGAAGGGGGAGAGGAGGGGGAGAGGGGAGAGGAGGGGGAGAGGAGAGGAGAGGGAGAGGAGGGAGGGGGAGAGGAGAAGGGAGAGGGAGAGGAGGAGAGGGAGGAGGGGAGGAGGGGAGAGAGAGAGAAGAGGGGGAGAGGAGGGAGAGGGAGGAGAGGGAAAGGAGGAGAAGGGAGGAGGGAAGAGGGGAGGGAGAGGAGGAGAGAGGGGAGGAGAGGAGGAGAGGGAGGGGGGAGAAGAGAGGGAGAGAGCGAGAGGGAGGGAGGGAGAGAGGGGAGGGAGGGAAGGAGAGAAGGGGGAGGGGAGACGAGGGAGGAGGGGAGAAGGGAGGAAGGAGAAGGGGAGAAGAGAGGAGGGGGAGGGAGAAGGAGAGGGGGAAGAGAGAGAAGGAGAGGAGGAAGAGGGGAGAGAGGGAGGAGAGGGGAGGAGGAGGAGAGGGAGAAAGGAAGAGGGGAGGACGAGGGAGGGAGGGGAGGGAAGAGAAGAGAGGAGAGGGGAGGGAGGGGGAAGAGAGGAAAGGAGAAGAGAGAAGAGAGAAGGGGAGAAAGAGAGAGGAGAAGGGGGAGGGGAAGAGGGAGAGGGGAGGAAAGGGGAGGAGGAGAGAAGCGAGGGAGAGGAGAGAGAGGAGGAGGGAGAGAGAGTGGAGAAGGAGGGAGGAAGAGGGAAGGAGAGAGAGAGAGGGAGAGAAGAGGAGAGAGGCGAGACGAGAGAGAGGAAGGGGGAAGGAGGAAGAGAAGAGAAAGGGGAGGGGGGAGAGGGGGGGAGAAAAGGAGGAGAAGGGGAGGAGGGGGGGGAGGAGGGGAAGAGGGGAGGCAGAGGGAGGAAGGAGGGAGGAGGGGAGGAAGGGAGGGTAGAGGGAGGGAGAGGAGGGGGAGGAAAGAAGAGGGAGGGAGAGAGGCGGGAAGGAAGGGAGAGAGAGAGAGGGGGAGAGGAGGAGGGGGAGAGGAGGAGGAGGGAGAAGAGAGGGGAGAGGAGGAGAGAGGGGAGGGAGGGAAGGAGAGAGGAAGGGAGGGAGGAGGGAGGAGGGAGGGGGGGAGGAGTGGAGGGAGGAGGGAAGAGGAGAGGAGAGGGAGGAAGAGGGAGAGAGAGGGGAGGAGGGGGGGGAGAGAGGCAGGAGGGGGGGAAAAGAGAAGGAGAGGAACGGACGAGGGGAGGAAGAGGGGAAGAAGGAGAGAGGGGGAGGAAGGGGAACGGACGACAGTAGGAGAGGGAGGGAGAGGAGGAACGGAAGGGAGAGGGAGGAGGAAGGAGAGGAGAGAGAGGGGGGGGGGAGAGAGAGGGGCAGAGAGGAGGGGAAGGAGGGAGGAGAGGGGAGGAGGGGAGAAGGAGAGGAGGAGAGAGGGGGAGGGCGAGGAGGGAGGGAGAGAGGGAGAGGAGAGAGAGGAGAGGAGAGGGAGAGAGGAGGCGAGAGGGGGGAGGGAGGAGGGGAGGGAGAGGGAGAGAGGAGAGAGAGGGAAGGGGGAGAGGAGGGGAGAGGAGAGAGGGAGGAGCAGGGAGAGGAGAGAGGGGAGGGGGAGGAACAGAGGAGGAGGGGGGAAGAGGGAGAGAGGCGAGACGAGGGAGGAGAGGGAGAGGGATGAGTGGAAGGAGGAGGCAGAGAGGGGAGGAGGGAGGAGGAGGGAAGAGGAGGAGAGAGGAGGGAGAGCAGAGAGAGGAGGGGAGAGAGAGGGAAAAGAGGAGAAGGGAGAGGGAGGGGGAAGGAAGGAGAGGGAAGAGAGGCGAGAGAGAGGAGGAGAGGAGAGGGAGGGAGGGAGGAGGGGAGAGAGAAGAACAGGGAGGAGGGGGGGAGGGAGGAGGAGAGGAAGGAGGGGAGCGAGGACGAGAGGAGGGAGGGAGGGAGGGGGAGGGAGAGAGAAAGAGGAGCAGGGAAGAGGGAGCGGGGCGGAGAGGAGGGGGAACGGGAGAAAGGGAGGAGACGGAGGGCGGGGGAGGCGAGGGAGGGCGAGGGGGAAGGAGAAGGGGAGAGAGAGAGAGGAGGGGAGAGGGGAGAAGGAGGGAGAGGAGGGAAGAGGGGAGCAGGGGGGAGAGAAGAGGGGCAGGAAGTGGAGAGGGAGGAAAGGGAAGAGGAGAGGATAGGAAGAGGAGGAGAGGGGACTGAGGGGAGAGAGGAGCAGAAGGAGGAGAGAGGGGAGGAGGGAGGGGAAGGAGGAGACGAGGGAGGAAGGAGGGGAGTAGGGGGAGAGGAAGAGGAGGAGGAAGGCAAGGAAAGAAGGGGAGGAGGGGGGAGGAGAGAGGAGAAGAGGGAGGAGGGAGGAGAGAGGGGAGGGAGAAGAGAGGGGCGGGAGAGGAAGAGAGGAGGGAGAGGAAGAGGGAGGAGCAGAGGGAAGAGAGCAGGGCGGAGGGATGAGAGAGGGGGAGAGAGGGACGGAGAGGAAGAGAGGGAAGGAGGAGAGGGGAGAGGGGAGGAGAAAGAGAGGGGGGAGGAGGAGGAGGGGAGAGAGACGAAGAGGAGAGGGGGAGAGAGAGAGAAGGGGGAAGGAACGAGAAGAGGGGAGGGAAGAGAAGGAGGGAAGAGGGAAGAGGGAGAGAAGAGGGAGAGAGGGGAGAGGGAGGAGGAGGAGCGCGGAGGAGAGAGGAAGAGGGGAGGGAGAGAGGAGGGGAGAGGAGGGGAGAAGGAGGAGGAGAGGGAGAAGAGGAGGGAAAGAGGGGGAAGAGGAGAGGAGAGGGGGGAGAGCGAGGAGGAGGGGGAGAGGGGAGGGAGAGGGGAGTGGAGGAGAGAGAGAGAGGAGAGGGAGGGGAGGAGGGAGGGAAGGGCGGAGGGAGGGAGAAGGGGAGAGAGGAGGGGGAAGAGGAGAGAGAGGAGGGAGAGGGAGAGGAGGAGGAGGAGAGAGGAAGGGAGACGGGAGGAGGAAGGGGAGGAGGGAGAGGGAGGAGGGGAAGGAGGAGGAGGAGGGAGAAGAGGGAAGGAGAGAGGAGAGAGAGGAGAGAGGGAGGGGGAGAGGGGAGGAGGAGGGAGGGAGAGAGGAAGGAGAGGGAAGAGGAGGAGAGAGGGAGGGAGGAGAGGAGGAGGAGAGGAGGGAAGGAGAGAGGGGAGGAGAGGGGAGAGGAAGGAGAAGGGGGGAGAGAGGGGAGGGGAGGAGAGGGAGAGGAGGAGGAGGGGAGGAGGAGAGAGAAGGAGAGGAGAGGGGAGGAGAGGAGGGGAGAGGAGAGGGAGGGAGAGGGGAGAGAGGGAAGAGAGGGAGGAGAGAGGAGAGGGAGGAGGAGGAGAGGAGGAGAGGAGAAGGAGGGAGAGAGGGAGAGAGGGAGAGAGAAGGAGAGGAGGAGAGGGAGAGGAGAGGAGAGGGAGGAAAGGGAGGAGGAGGAGAGGGAGGAGAGGAGGAGGAGAAGAGGAGGGAGAGGAGAGGAGAGAGGAGAGGAAGAGGAAGGAGAGAGGGGGAAGAGAAGGAGAGAGGGAGAGGAGGGAGGGAGAGGAAAGGAGGGAGAAGAGAGAGGAGAGGGAGAGGAGGAGGGAGGAGAAGAGGGAGAGAGAGGAGGAAGAGAGAGAGGGGAGAGAGAGGAGGAGAGGAGGAGAGGAGGGAGAGAGGAGAGGAGAGGGGAGGAAGAGGAGAGGGGAAGGGAGAGGGAGAGAGAGGGAGGAAGGAAGAGAGGAGGGAGAGGAGGGAGAGGGAGGAGGGAGAGGAGGAGAGAGGGAGGGAGGGAGAGAAGGAGGAGGAGAGAGGAGAGGAGGGGAGAGGGAGAAGAGAGGGAAGGGAGGAGGAGGAGAAGGAGAGAGGAAGGAGAGGGAGAGAAGGGAGAGGAGGAGGAGGGGAGGAAGAGAGGAGGGAGAGGAGAGGAAGGGAGAGGAGAGGAGGGAGGGAAGGAGAAGAGGAGAGGGAGGAAGGAGGAGAAGGGAGGGAGGAAGAGAGGAGAAGGGGAGGAGAGGGAGGAGAGGAAGGAGAGGAGGGGAGAGGAGGAGAGGAAGGGAGAGAGGGAGGAGGGAGAGAAGGAGGGAGAGGAGAGAGGAAGGAGAGAGAGAGGAGGAGGAAGGAGAGGAGGAGGGGAGGAGAGAAGGAGAGGGAGGAGGGAGGGAAGGAGGGAGGAGAGAGGGGAGAGAGAGGAGGGGAGAGGGGAGGAGGAGGAGAGGGAGAGGAGGGAGAGAGGGAGAGGAGAGGAGAAGAGGGAGAGGAGGGAGGAGAGAGAGGGAGGAAAGGAGAGAGGGAGGGAAGGAGAGGAGGGGAGAGAGGAGGAGGAGAGGAGGAGGGAAGAGAGGAGGAGGAGAGAGGAGAGAGGAGAGGGAGGAAGAGAGGAAGAGAGGAGGAGAGGAGAGAGGAGAGGGAGAGAGAGAAGAGAGGAGAGAGAGGAGGAGGGAGGAGGGAGAGAGAGGGAGGGAGAGAGGAGAGAGGAGGAGAAGGAGAGAGGGGGAGAGGAGGAGAGAGGGAGGGAGAGGGAGGAGAGAGGAGAGAGGAGAGGGAGAGGGAGGAGAGAGGAAGAGGAGAAGGAGAGGGAGAGGGAGGAGAGAGAGAGGAGGGAGAGAGGAGGAGAGAGAGGAGAGGGAGGAGGAAGGAGGAGAGGGGAGAGAGGAGAAGGGAGGAGGAGAGGAGAGAGGGAGATAAGGAGAGAGAGGAGAAGAGAGGGAGGAGAGAAGAGGGAGGAGAGGAGGAGAAGGAGAGGAAGGAGGGGAGAGGAGAGGAGAGGAGGGGAAGAGGGGAGAGGAGAGGGGAAGAGAGAGAGGGAGAGGAGAGGAGGAGGGAGGAGGAGAAAGGAGAGGAGGGAAGAGAGAGAGAGAGAGAGGGAGGGAGAGGAGGAGAGGAAGGAGGAGAGGGGAGGAGGAGAGGGAAGAGGAGAAGGGAGGAGAAGGAGGGAGGAGGAAGAGGGGAGGAGAGAGAGGGGAAGGAGAGGAGAGAGGAGAGGAGGGAGGAAGGAGGAGGAGAGGGAGGGGAGAGGGAGAGGGAGAGAAGAGGGAGAGAGGAAGGGGAAGGAGAGGGAGAAGAGGGAAAGGAGAGGAGGGGAGGAGAGAGGGAGAGAGAGGAAGGGGAGGAGAGAGGAGAAGGAGGGAGAGAAGGAGGAGGGAGAGGGGAAGGAGAGAGGAGGAAGGAGGGAGGGAGAGAGGGAGAGGAGGGGAAGGGAAGGAGAGAGAGGAGAGGGAGGGAGGAGGAGGAGAGAGGAAGAGGAGGGAGAGGAGAGGAGAGGGAGAAGGGAGGAGAGGGAGAGGAGAGAGGAGAGAGGAGAGGAGAGGAGAGAGGAGAGGGTTACGGAGGAGAGGAGAGAGGGGAGAGGAGAGAGAGGAGAGGGAGAGGAGAGGGAGAGAGGAGAGAGGAGGAGAGAGGAGGAGGAGAGGAGGAAGAGGAGGGAGAGAGGAGAGGAGGAGAAGAGGGAGGGAGGAGGAGAGAGGGGAAGGAGAGAGGAGGGAGAGAGGGAGGGAGAGGAAGAGGGAGGAGGAAGGGGGAGGGAGGAGAGGGAGGAGGAAGAGAGGAGAAGAGGAGAGAGAGAGAAGGGAGAGGGAGAGAGAAGAGGGAGAGGAGAGAAGGGAGAAGGAGAGGAGAGGAGGAGGAGAGAGAGGGAGAGAGAGGGAGGAGAGGAGGAGAGAGAGGGGAGAGAGAGGAGAGGGAAGGAGGAGAGGGAGAGAGAGAGGAGAAGGAGAGAGGGAGGAGAGGAGGGAGAAGAGAGAGGAAGGGAGAGAGAGGAGAAGGGGAGAGAGAGGAAGAGGAGGGAGAGGGAGGAGAGAGGAGGGAGGAGAAGAGGAGGAGGGAAGGAGAAGGAGAGAGGGGGAGAGAGGAGGAGAAGGAGGGAGAGGAGAGGAGAGGAGGAGAAGAGAGGGAGGAAGGGAAGGAGGGAGGAGGAGGAGAGGAGAGAGGAGAGAAGGGAGAGGAAGAGAGGAAGGAGGAGAGAGAGGGAGGAGGGAGAGAGAAGGAGAGGGAGGAGAGAGGAGAGAGGAGAGGGAGAAAAGGGAGGAGGAGAGGAGAAGAGGAGGGGAGAGAGGAGGGAGAGAGGAGAAGGAGGAGGAGAGGGAGAGGAAGGGGGAGAGGAGAGGGAAGGAGAGGGAAGAGAAGGAGGAAGAGGGAGAGGGAGAGGGAGGAAGGAGAGAAGGAGAGGAAGGAGGGAGGAGAGGAGAAGAGGAGGAGGAGAAGGAGGGAGAGGGAGGAGAAGAGGGAGAGAGAAGAAGAGGAGAGGGAGAGAGAGAGAGGGAGGAGAGAGGAGGGAGAGGGAGAGAAGGAGAGGGAGGAGAGGAGGAGAGGGGAGAGGGGAGAAGGGAGGAGAGGAGAGGAGGAGGGGGAGAGGAGGAGAAGGGAGAAGGAAGAGGAGGAGAGAGGGAGGAGGAAGGAGGGAGGGAGAGAGGGAAGAGGGAGGGGGAGAGGAGAGGGAGGAGAGGGAGGAGGAGGGGAGAGAGAGAGAAGAGGGAGGAGGGAAGGAGAGAGAGGGAGAGGAGGAGGGAAGGGAGAGGAGAGGAGAGGGAGGAGAGGAGAGAGAGAAGGAGAGGGGAGGAGGAGGAGAGGGAAAGGGAGAGAAGGAGAGAAGAGAAGGGAGGAGGGAGAGAGAGAGGAGGAGAGGGAGAGAGGAGAGGGAGAGGAGAAGAGGGGGAGGAGAGGAGGAGAAGAGGAGAGAGGGAAGGAGAGGAGGAAGAGAGAGGAGAAGAGAGGAGGAGAGAGAGAGGAGGAGAGAGGGAGGGAGGGAGGAGGGAGAGGAGAAGGGAGAGAGAGAGGGAGAGGAGGGAGAAAGGGAGGAGAGGAGGAGAGGAGAGGGAGAGGGAGAGAAGGAGGAGAGGAGAAGGAAGGAGAGGGAGAGGAGGAAGGAGAGGAGGAGGAGAGGAGAGAGGGAAGGGGGAGGAGAGGAAGGAGAGGGGAAGAGAAGGAGAGGAGGGAGAGAGGGGAGGAGAAGGAGGAGGAGAGAGGAGAGGGGAGAGAGGAGAGGAAGGGAAGAGAGGGAAGAGGGAGGAAGGGAGGGGAGAGAAGGAGAGGGAGAGGAGGAGAGGAGAAGAGAGAAGAGAGAGAGGGAGAGAGGAGAGGAGGAGGGGAGAAGAGAGGGAGAAGAGGAGAGAAGGAGAGGAGAGAGAGGAGGAGAGAGGGGGAGGAGAGGAGAGAAGAGGAGAGAGAGGAGAGAGGGGAGAGAGAAGGATGAGAGGAAGAGAGAGGGAGGGAGGAGGGAGAGAAGGAGAGAGGAGGGAGAGAGAGGAGAGGAGAGAGGGAGAGAGAGGGAGGAGGAGAGAGGGGAGGAGGAGAGAGAGGAGAGGAGAGAGGAAGAGAGGAGAAGAGGGAGGAGGGGAGAGAAGGAGGAGGAGGAGAGAGGAAGAGGAGAGAGAGGTGAGGAGGGGAGAGAGGAGAGAAGGGAGAGAAGAGGAGGAGGAGGGAGAGGAGAAGGAGAGGAGAGGGAGAGAGAAGGAGAAGGGAGGAGGAGGGAGAGGGGAGAGAGGAGAGAGAGGAGAGGAGAGGAGAGAGAGGAAGGAGAGGAAGGAGAGGGAGAGGAGAAGAGGAGGAGGAGGAGAGGAGGGGAGAGGAGGGAGAGGAGAGGAGAGAGGGAGAGGGAGGAGAGAGGAAGGGAGAAGGAGAGGAGAGAGGGAGAGAGGGAGGGAGAGGAGGAGGAGAGAAGGAGGAGAGGAGAGGAGAGGGAGAGAGGAGGGAGGAGAAGAGGAGGGAGGAGAGAGGAGAGGAGGAGGGAGGGAAGGAGAGGGGAGAGAGGAGGAGGGAGAGGAGAGGAAGGGGAGAGAGGGGGAGAGAAGGAGAGGAGAGAGGAGAGGGAGGAGAGGGAGAGAGGGGAGGAGAGGAGAGAGAGAGAAGGGGAAGGAGAGGGGGAGAGGAGGAGAGGAGGAGGAGGGAGAGAGGAGAGGAGGGAGGGAAGGAGAGAGGAGGAGGAGAGAGAGGGAGAGAAGAGGAGAGGAGAGGAGGTGAAGGAGAGAGGAGAGAGAGAGGAGAGGGAGAGGAGAGGGGAGGAGGAGAGGAGAGGAGAGGGAAGGGAGGAGAGGGAGGGAAAGAGGAGGGAGAGAGGGGAGAGGAGGGAGAGAAGAGGGAGAGGGAGGAAGAGGAAGAGAGGGAAGGAGGAGGAGGGAAGAGGAAGAGAGGGAGAGAGGAGGAAGAGGGAGTAGGGAGGAGGAGAGGAGGAGGGAGGGGAAGGGAGAGAGAGGAGAGAGGGGGAGGGAAGGAGAGGAGGAGAAGAGGGAGGAGAGGAGAGAGGGAAGGGAGGGAGAGAGAGGAGAGGGGTGGAGGGAGGGAAGAGGAGAGAAGGAGGGAAGAGGGGAGAGGGAAGAGAGAGGAGAGGAGAGGAGGAGGAGGAGAAGAGAAGAGAAAGAGGAGAGAGGGAGGAGGAGAGAGGGAGGAGAAGGAGAGGAGGGAGAGGGAGAGGAGGGAGGGAGAGAGGGAGAGGAGAGGAGAGAAGGAGAAGGAGAGAGGAAGGAGGAGGAGAGGAGGAGACGAGAGAGAGGGAGGAGAGAGAGAGAAGAGGAGAGAGGGAGGAAAGAGGGGAAGAGGAGGAGAGAGAGAGAGGGAGAGAAGAGGAGGAGGAGATAGAGAGAAGAGGAGGGAAGAGGGAGAGGAAAGAGGAAGAGAGGGAAGAGAGAGAGAGGAGGAGGAGAGATGGAGGAGAGAGGGAGAGAGAGGTAGAGAGAGGGAGGAGGAAGAAGAAGAGAGAGAGAGAGGAGAGGAAAGAGTAGAGAGAGGAGAGAAGAGAGGGATGAGAGAGAGAGAGGAGGAGGAAGAGGAGAAGAGAGAGAGAGGACGAGAGGAAGAGAGATGAGAGGAGGAAGAGAGAATAGAGGAGAAGGAGAGAGATAGGAAGAGAGGAGAGAGGAGATAGGGAGGAGAATAGAGAGAGCTAGAGAGGAGAGAGAGGGAGGAGAGAGAGATAGAGAGGGAGGAAGAGAGATTAGAGAGAAGGGAGGAAGAGAGATAGAGAGAGAGGGAGCGGAGGAGAGGAGAGAGGAGGAGAAAGGGGGAAGGAGAAAGATAGGGTAGGGACTTGTGTCCTTAATATTTATTATAAATATTTTAAATTTTCAGTTGTTATTTATGTTTTAATTTTAATTGTACTTTAATGTATAACAATTAAATGATGGCATGCCTTTACTGAACATGGACACAAAAATTCAAATTGACAGTATATTTATTTATTTAGACATCTTGACACATATTTACATATATACATAAAAATGTACAAACAATATATATACATACAATATATATACATATATACATACAAATGTACAAAGATAAATAAAAACTAAGACTACATATCTACACATATTTACATTCACTTCTCTCCCTTGCAATTTGAAGTGGCATCAGCTGGCCCCCAACACGCCAGAGATCCCCGGCAGCCCCGACAAGTTCAATAGTCCGTGTGAGCTGGCCGACTCAGACAAGTTCACTTGGGTGGGGTCGCCGCGTGTCGGAGTCGCGACGTCTGCGGCAGCGGAAGTCGCCGGCCATGCCGCACCCACGTTTCCCGGAGCACCCGCGCGCACCACGACTCCGGGAGAGCCCCTCGTGTGCCCCGCCATCCCTAGTGTCCGGAGTTGTCCAGGAGTGTGCGGTGGTGACGGCCGTACCACCAGCGGAGCTGCGGCCGCCTCGTGACCCACGGAGGTTGGAGGTAGAGGCTGAGGCGGAAGACTTGGCAGAGGCGGCAGAGGCTGTGGCTGATGATGTATGTGCGGCTGCCCCATATAGCGCTGCACATACTCCTGTGTCTGTGAAGCCCATGGTGATGCCGGTGGTGGCTGGTGAGTCCACTGGTGGGGTTGAGGCTGGTATGCCTCACTTGCAGACACAGGAGCAGGTGCAGGAGCAGGTGCAGGAGCAGGAGCAGCCACACGAACCACCGGGGCCACAAATGTTCCTTCCTCCTCCTCCAGATGGTGCGACGACGCACCGCAAATGGACACAAACCACTCCTCCGGCATCATGAGGATCATGTCCCGCACATAGTTGGCGAATGCCACTCGCTTCGTCACCGTCGGTGGAGGAGGCGGCTGCATCACCTTGAGGATGTCCCCAGACTCGTCGAACCTCTTGTGGATGGCAGCAAGGAGGTTCTCGTCGACTGGGGCAGATCGCTTCCCTCTCCCCTTTCCCCGCTCTCGGGATGTAGCGGGGGGAGTGGGTGGAAGCTCCTCGTCCATCGCCACCTCCACATCGGTCGGCACATTCTCGTCCACGCTGACATTGAGCTGCGGAGCCGTGACAGGAGCGGCCAACTGCAAGACAAAATCATAAAATAACATAAGTAACATGAACGCAAATCTATATTTCGACAAAAGACACGACAAGTCAACAGTAAATCAAAAATATTTAAAGCAAAAATAATTAACGTTAAATGCAAAGATGGATTTATAACGATTATATCTCGATACATCTATTGTCAATATCTCAATTTAAGAACAACACACGACAACTCAACATTAAAGAAATAAATAACATTTAACAAATAACTAGAATATTTACATAAATACAACAAAAGCATAACATAACAAAATTAGAATACGAGCGGTTTTACGAGAATACTAATGACCACACTTGTCAGAACGATAAAAGATTATGTACTTACACTCCTGCAGGGCTCCGGTTGGTGATGGACGACGGACCGCAGGAACCCGAACCTCCGCAGGATCCACTGCTCCTGCTCAGTCCGGTCAGCGGCTCCGTCCCCGCTTTTTTTCTTGTGGAGCCGCGTGTTGGTGTCCTTGAGCGACTTGAACCACTTCTGGAGATTTTTATTGAGAAAATAAACAAAATCTGTCTTCAAGCTAAATGGGGTATGATTAAAATGTTGATTTACACGTTACCAACTCTCAAGTTACCGCAAAATGACAACGTTTTTTGATGGAGGGGAAGTATTTTTTTAATCACGTAGCATCAGATTGTTGCTAAAGCGCAGTATGTTGACATTTTAGATGCTCTGGCAAAGGATTAGAAAGGTTCGGGCAGTACCCACTAGGTGGTGCCACATACTTCGGCGGCCATGACTATAGGTAGAGCCAATGGTGAAGGTAGTGTTCTTGCTATAAGAGAGGGGGCACCATAGGTGGTATTAAGTGTAATCCAAGATGGCTAACCACTGAGTGATGACGTTACGTGCACTCCCTCTATTGGGAAGACAAATCAAGCAGCGTGTGCTGCTGTTGCCTTTACGATGAAGGTCGTGGCGCCATCTAGTAAAACCTATTGGTGGTATTATCGAGGTAATATTATCCAGTAAAGGGGGAATTATTATGTACCTATTAAAAGTAATTACACATCTTAATGTATCGTTCTATTTAGATTATTTATCTAGTAATTTATTAACCTATTTAGCGACAGTACAGTACATTAAAAGTGTCTTCGAAACTACCAGTATACAAACTCAACCGACATCAACAAGGAAATGTAATGGCGGAGTTGTTCTGGGGAAATACTAACCCTATTCGGAATATTATTCCATTGTTTTGTGAAGTTTAACATAGTTCACCACTTATTTCCGAGTAAGTAACATGTTTGTCTTTATTTTAACTCCATAAAATGACTAACAATTATCTGACGTGGTTCTGTTGACTCTATGTGTAGCTGACACTATCATCATCATGACCCTCTTTCGTCCGTACTGCTACTGCTCCTAATTATCGGACGATGAACCCAACGCTGAAGGTGCGAGCATACTGGGAGTGGTATAATCGGTGTAAATGAAATGACACCTTAGCACATTCTTGCAGCTCCCTAACAGGCCAAATAATGATGTCATTGCATAAGTAACGACCCTTCTGCTTCTCCCTGAAGTTTCAAGCTAATACTGTGTCTGTAAATACAAATGTCAAATCCTGATATTTTCTGTCTGTGCTGTGGCACAGCCACAGGCCTAGATAAATGATTCACCCCGTACTTGCAGTACACGGGTGAACGGCAACGTAGCATAAATATGGGCGAAAATAGCTTTAGTATGGAACAGGAAGTAGAATGCCTGTCTCCAGTATCAAATGGGTACGTATATCGGCACAGAGTTTGTGAAATGGGTGAGAATGCAAAAAACAAGATGGCCACCATAGAACACCATCGATTTCACCTTTAAATTCTATGAAACTATATGTTTTATTATATTTTTCAACTCAAAGGTAGTGGGGAAATATGAAGACATATAAAAAGAATAATTGTTGCTTCTTAGATTGTGAAATTAGGCTCTCATTTCATTTCCCCGTTTTTTCGACAGCTTTTATATGAGGTTGGTATTCACCAGTGTACTGCGAGTACAGGGTGAATCCTTTATCTACCACAGGCCGTGTCGATGGCGATGTGAATTTGGTTTAATATCGACGGTACTTAAATCTGTGCTTGTCAATTGTCATATAAATATAAATATCCGAGTTCATACCCAAGTATTAGTAAAAAGCCATTTCAACAGCAACATTTCACTCTTCAGCAACAACAATTTCCGAGATAAGTGAAAGTACTAGATAAAAGATTCACTGATTCACCCGGTACCTACAGAGTCCGGGTAGGGTTGATAATTTATCTATGAAAGTACATGCTAAGTAGTTTTGTTTGTTGTTGTTTTACGTCCTAGGAACATCTAAGGTCATATCAGGACGGACATGCTAAGAGTTTATTCTCTGTCCCAATGTGCTTGTCTAAGAGCATGAGTTAAGCCTGGTACACACCTCGCGTATAAATCCTAAAAACGCCCGTTTCGCGACTAAAGTTAGGATTTTCGTCAGTTCCAGTCTTTGGGTGTGTGACCCCCTAACACACCAGAGGCTTCCGATTCGTGTATAAAACTCAGTTTTAGGGCTTAAGACTGGAATCTTATAAGATTCAAAAAATGAATCGGGCCATTCGAGAAAGGTATATGTGAGCGGTCGGTCTTATATTATACGGTATATGTCTGATACCAGCCGTCCGTTTGCCGTCCAAGTCTTCCATTCTCTTACCCCTTTTTCCGTTCCCGACATTCCCCCCTCTTCCATTCTCTTCCATTCCCCTCTTCCATTCCCCCTCTTCCATTTCCCCTGTTCCATTCCCCCTCTTCTGTTCCCCCCTCTTGCGTTCCCCGTCTTCCGTTCCCCCGTCTTCTATTCCCTGTCTTCCGTTCCCCCGTCTTCCGTTCCCCCATCTTCCGTTCCCCCCTCTTGCTTTCCCCCCTCTTGCTTTCCCCCTTCTTCCTTCCCCCCCTCTTGCTTTCCCCCTCTTCCATTCCTCCTCTTCCATCCCCTCCTCTTGCATTCGCCCCTCTTCCATTCCCCCCCCCCCTTCCATTCCCCCCTCATCCATTCCCCCCTCTTCCATTCCCCTCTTCCATTCCCCATCTTCCATTCCCCCCTTTCCCCCTCTTCCATTCCTCCTCTTCCATTCCCCCTCTTCCGTTCCCCCCTCTTATGTTGCCCCCTCTTGCGTTCCCCGTCTTGCATTCCCCTGTCTTCTGTTCCCCCGTCTTCCATTCCTCCGTCTTCCATTCCCCTGTCTTCCATTCCCCTGTCTTCCATTCACCCATCTTCCATTCCCCCCTCTTGCTTTCCCCCTCTTCCATTCCCCCTCTTCCATCCCCTCCTCTTGCATTCACCCCTCTTGCATTCCCGCTCTTGAATTTCCTCTCTTGCATTCCTCCTCATCAATTCCCCATCAGCCATTCCCTCCTCCTGCATTTCCCCTCTTCCATTCCCCCCTTGCATTCCCTCCATTGCATTCCCCTCCCCCTCTTGCATTCCCCCTCTTGCATTAACCCCTCATCCGTTCCCCCACTTGCATTCACCCTCTTCCATTCTTCCACTCTTCCAATCGCCTCTCTTCCATTCTCCCTCTTCCATTCCCCCTCTTCTGATACCTGTCTTCCATCCCTCCTCTTCCATTCCTCCTCTTCCATTCCTCCTCTTCCATTCTCCATCTTCCTCTCCCCGTCTTGCATTCTCCGTCTTCCATTCCCTGTCTTCTGTTCCCGATCTTCCGTTCCCCATCTTCTGTTCCCCGTCTTCCGTTCTCCCGTCTTCCGTTCCCCCGTCTTCCGTTCCCCCGTCTTCCACTCCCCCTCTTGCATTTTCCCCCTCTTCCATTCCTCCTCTTCCATTCCCCCTCTTCCATCCCCTCCTCTTGCATTCGCCCCACTTCCATCCCCCCCCCCTCCTTCCATTCTCCTTGCATTACCCCCCTTCCATTCTCCCATCATCCATTCCCCCTCTTCCATTCCCCCCTCATCCATTCCCCCTCTTCCATTCCCCCTCTTACATTCCCCCTCTTCCATTCCCCCCTCATCCATTCCCCCCTCTTGCATTCCCCTCTTCCATTCCCCCCCCCCCCTTCCATTCCCCATCTTGCCTAAATGGAAGAGGGGAATTGAAGAGGGGGAATGAAAAGGGGGGGGGGGGAATGCAAGAAGGGGGAATGGAACAGGGGCGAATAGAACAGGGGGAATGGAACAGGGTGGAATGGAACAGGGGGAATGCAAGAGTGGGGATGCAAGTGGGGTGAATGCAAGAGGGGGAATGGAAGGGGATGAATGGAAGAGGGGGAATGGAAGAGAAGGGAATTGAAGAGGGGAAATGGAAGCAGAGGAATGGAAGCAGGGGAATGGAAGAGGGAATAGAAGAGGGGTGGATGGAAGAGGGTGGAATGGGAGTGGGGATGCAAGTGGGGGGAATGCAAGAGGGGGAATGCAAGAGTGGGAATGCAAGAGGAGGAAGGGAAGGGCGAGAATGCAAGAGGGGAATGGAAGAGGGGCGAATGGAAGAGGGGGAATGGAAAAGGGGTGAATGGAAGAGAGGGGAATGGAAGAGGGGGAATGGAAGATGGGGAATGGAAGAGTGGGGAATGGAAGAGGGGGGAATGGAAGAGGGGGAATGGAAGAGGAGGGAATGGAAGAGGGGGCAAAAGGGGAATGGAAGAGGGGTGTCATAGGAGCCGCTCATGTTGGTCTAGTTCAGGCAAATGACACCAGGTGTCAGGAGAGTAGTCACGAAACGGACGGTATATGTGAGCACCCCAGTGTTTAGCAGTCGGGATATGTGTATTGTCCCCCATTTTCAGTTTTAGTCGGGAATCGGGTTGGGTCGGGTCGTGTCGTCCAATGGGTTTTAGTGCGTGAATCGTATACGGGAGGTGTGTACCAGGCTTTAGACTATTCAGAGTCAGGTCGTCAGGTAGATAACAGATTTATCCCATCCTTCAGTAGCTTGAGTAGGGGTGAAGAACAACCCTACATAAAAGCTGGCGAATAATTTCGACATACTGGGTAAATGAAATGAGCAGATAAATTCTTAATTTAAGAAGCAAAATATATTCTTAACATATATATATCTTAATATTTACCCGCTACTTTTGATTTGAAAAATATAATAAAACATGTTTAATGGACTTTAATAGTGAAATCGACAGCAGTCTATGGTTGCCATCTTGTCTTTTTCCATTCTCTCCCATTTCACCAAGTCTGTGCTGATATATGTAGTCATTTGATACTGGAAGCAAGGATTCTACTTCCTGTTACATATTAAAGCTATTTTCGCCCGTATTTAGACTACATTGTCGTTCACCGCTACTGTGAGTGTGAGTATGGGGTTAATCTTGTATCTAGTCATCAGGGTATGTAGACAGAAAGCTGTTTGTTGGAGTTTTACATCCTGGCCACATCTAAGGTCATATCAGGATGGGTACCGACTTGTGACAGTGCACACTCATGGTGACTTTACAGTGCTGTCCCACTGGGAAATCAGGCCTCTGGCACCATGACCCGATATCCCACCCAGTCTCGTTATCCTGACACTGAGCTAACCAGCCCTTGCCCTGTCCTGATCCATGCTCGTCCGGGACTGGTCCCTGGCTACACCGGGTAGTCTGGGGCTGGTCCGAGGCGATCCTGCCTCTGGTCCAGGGCTCGTTCGGGAAGTTGTGACTGCGAGGCAAAAAAACTACGCAAACAGCGATTTTTATCCGCTTTGGTCTGGGACAGTCGGGTGACTGGTCCGGGGGTGGTCCGGCTCAAAATCCGGGGCTCATCCGGGTAGGTGTGACTGGGGCTTAAGGGACTGGTCACAGGTTTTCTTTGTTTTCCATTAAAACAAAGGATGAAAGTTCACCCCGATTGTCAACCTTCAAATTTTTATTTAAAATTTGTTTGTTTGTTATTGAGGTTGTATTTATACTGTCCATAGCATGTAAGCCCGGGTACCCAGGCTTGTTTTCAATGCTGGCCAGCTGTAGTGTTGGTGTTGTCTTACCAAACAGTAGCTGCTGATAAGTTATTTGATTGTCTGCATTTCAGTAGCAGATAGACAGTTTCTAAGTATGCTTAGTAGCCTATGTTAGTTTTTTTTGGGCCCTCTCGGCATTGTATTTTTGTTCTACTCTTATTACTATGTTAGTTGTTTTCTTAAGGTTCTATGTTAGTGTTTTGGGGTTTTCTTGGGAAGAGTGTGTATTACATAGATAAATGACATCTTTCTTCATATTTGTCCTAGAATCGAAATTTAAAGGCCATTTTAATTGTTGTTTTCAATCGAACTGGACAGAGTGACCGAATTAGTAGAATACAGGCTTCCCATGTGGAAGGTCAGGAGTTAAAGTCTGAGGTGAGTCAAACCAGTGACTTACAAAATTGACTCTTGTAGCTGTCTAGCCCTGTACCTGGCATTATTAGGACAGGGCAAGGACTGGTTAGCTCAGTGTCAGGATAATGTGACTGACTGGGATATTGGATCATGGTGATGGCGGCCTGATCTTCCACTTCCAGTGGGGCAGCACTATAAAAGTTGCCATTGCACACTGTCGCAAGTCGGTATCCGTCCTAATATGACCATAGACATTGCTAAAGCCCCAGTCACACATACCCGGATCAGAGGCCGGACGAGCCCCGGGGTGGTCCGGGGCGATCCGTGGGTCGTCCGTGGCGACCCCCCCTGATCCGGCCTGATCCTTGGCTCGTCCGGCGCCGTCCGGGCTCAGCCCTGGATGTTTTTAAATGTTTAAAACATCCGGGGTGGTCCAGAGGATTTTTCGATCCGGGCTCAATCCGGCATGATCCGGGGTGTTCCAGGGGTGGTCCAAGTAATTCTGGGGTGGTCTGGGGTCATTTTGAGCCACGGTTTGACCCGGACCATCCCAGGACTATCCAGGACTAGCCACGGACCACTCCCGGACTGTCCGGGGGTGGTCCGGGGCAGTCCGGGGGGTGGTCCGGCCTCGTCCGGGTTAGTCAGGGTCCGGCCCAGTCCGGGCTCATCCAGGGGCGGTCCAGGGTGGTCCGGCCTTTGGTCCGGGGCTCATCCGGGAAGGTGTGACTGCGAGGCAAAAATCGGCGAAAACAGTGATTTTATCCTTGGCGGTCCGGGACAGTCCGGGCCGTTGGTCCGTGGGTGGTCCGGCTCAAAATCCGGGGCTCGTCCGGCTATGTGTGACTGGGGCTTTAGACAAAACCGATACAAACAAAATAAACAAATCTTTCCAATGGTACCAGCTATAATACAATTACATGAATTACATTTTTTTTAGTCATGTACCTAATATGGAAGTGTGAAATGAGGTATTAAATGATAGGTAAGAACAACTGACTCTGGTAACACCTGATTAAAGCTAGTGAGCTTCTTTTTTTTTTTTTTCTTCATTAAGAGTGTGAGCTTTTGTTTTGTGAGCTTATGTCGTGGAACCGGTAATAAGATATTTCTCCCCAGGCCCATAGGTGTATCCCGAAGAAGGAAGTTTTATTTTGGCTGCCGGATCCGAAGGCCTACACATATCTATGTAATATAATATTGTTATCCATCATGCAATGTTTTCCACAGTGTGTATTACGTAGATACTTGAAATAACTCAATAATCGTGCATTGACATCAGTTGAGGTGAATGAAGACTGACCGGTATCATTATTCAAAATATTTTTTGGTTTGTATATTACTTACTGTGTCTCAATTATCAGCAGAGGTCATCAGCAATGGTTTTAAGTTTCTACCTTTTTAAATATTAAAAAGAAATAGATGAGTGTATTATTTTAATCATTATGATTTACCTTACCTTATTTTGAAGTAACCTTTATTTTAATGGCGCACTTTGAATATATTTGAACTCTTGAAGTAGAAACATGCAAAATTATTTTTGGCGTGCACATCAATGTGATCAAAATTCTGACACCATTCGTTAATAGCTTCTATTTAATTGACTTATTATTCCTTTATATGCAGCAACATATGCTTAATAGGTGCACCGTTATCAAAGTTGGAAATATAGAATGAAATCTAGATAAGTGTTTAGATTTCGACATTTTGTTCCTTTCGTCAGACGAATGAAGCTTTAGCAATTATTTAAAAAGTATAGCTTGTTTTATTTAAAGACATCTCTAGAGCACTTTTATTTTTGTATCATCTGCTATTGGACATCAAAGTTATGGTCACTCTGACATATTTCTTTGGAGGAAACCCACTGCCGCTACATAGGCTACTCTTTCCGATAAGCACCAAGGGGTCTTTTATATGCACTTTACCACAGGACAGCACATTCCACAGCCTTTCATGAACCAGTTGTGGACCACTGGGTGGAACGGAAAATATCCCCAAACTACAAATGGGTCCACTGAGCAGGATCGATTGGATGACCGATACCTTCACAGGTGGACACACTACCGCCTGAGCTACGCCCCACTCTGCAATTATTTAAAATCAGTGCTGTATTTATGTTCCAGCCTACCTTCAGCATTCACCATGCCGGCCGTCAGTAAGCAGGCGACCTGCCGGGCTACGAACATCGCCGATCTGAACGCAATAGCAAATGACATTCCTCGAATGACTGATGCACGCAAGTAAGTCGTCCTCAGATAGGCTGTAGTCCTCTTTGCACAAGAAATTTAAAAGTTACAATTCAATTTATAGAATTAAAAAAAGAAAAATATAGAAAAACCCTGTTTCAGATCTGCATTTGTCACACCCTTATTTTTTAAATATTAAAATATATATTCTTCCTCATACGTTAGTTTCGGTATTATAAAATAGGTTAGACTAAATTAGTCAACACCCTCACATGGTTTGCAGTGGTTCATGAAAATGGGAAATATTGCGCCTAGAGCGGGACTCGAACCCACATCTCTTTGCATTCAGGGCCAGTGTGCTAACCATTACACCAGCTAGACTCCCTGATATCAACACACTACCCACGCCTACCTGTCTATGTGGTTACTTGCCTGAGAGGTCAGTGCAGACTACTACACTAGTATTGATCTGTAAATAATATTAACTTGTTTATTTTTACTACACTGCCTCTGAAGATTTTAGATAGACAGGTGTGTATAGTTACTGATGATAAGTGTGCTTTATATGTACCTTCCTATATCTCTGCAGAGAGATCTACTAGGAAAAGCTATATATAGCTAGTGAATGTACCGTTAGTTCTGTGTCAAACCGACTAGGAATAAGCTAACCCCTGTACACAGCAAGTAACCTACATTGACTCGGAAAATATGTATTCCCTCTGTTAAGGGGAGACACGGGTGATCGGAACATGAATTTGGGTGAAACTGGTGATTTTTGGTTTTTGGTGTACTAATTTGGTGTAAATGATATGTTTTTTGGACAGATAATTACTTGACTGGATATTCGTGTATATAATATGGAATTCTAGATGATGATACTGGAATTTAACATTTGAAAGAAACACTTTGTGAACTTTGAAGCTCGTTTTCTCAGAACTGCTTTTCCCAGAGTTTTGCCAATTTGCCCCCTCTAAAAATGTAAGTTTTAATTGTAGCACAAAGTTGAAACTTGGCAGTCTTATGTAAAAGTTGCTGCTGAGTGCAATAAGATGGTTAAAAACACTGTATCTTTCATAGTTCTAGAGCTAGGGATGGAGACACAAAAATTGACCATTACATTTTTTTTACCTCTGGTTCGTCATGTAGGGACATGTTGGTAATGACATATATAAATTCACAAACCACCTTATTGCACTCAACTGGACCAGTTCTTCATATAATAACTTGATTCAGGCAAATCTAGGCACATTCAGTATACTTCCTGGAGGGGGTAAAACTTTGATTTTTTGTGTGTGCAAGATCCTTCATCATATGACCCCTACTCAAGATAGAGCTTTGAAACTCTGCAGATATGCTTCTCTTGATAGAAAGAATTTGTGCTCCAATTTTCAAAGCTCTATCTTTAATAGTTTTTGAGATATGGAAATCACCCACAAATCACCCGCGGCTCCCCTTAACGACCATCTTGGTTTTTAAAAAGTGCACTGAAAATCTTCACTGACCTTTCTCCTTTGGGTATTTTGATGAGCGTTTACTCATTTCTATTTTTTAAATTAACTGAAAACTCTTCTGGACACAATTAACTAAATATACTTTTACCTCATTTACTTTATTTTTCTCTCTACTAATTATAAGTGTAATTGATATTGCTTTTATATATTATTTGGCTGAGAATAACTACGTGTGTCGCCCCACGTTTTCACGGAGTCACCGTTGGTTCTGTCGGAACACGCTAGGTGGTGCCATGGTCTCGGTCTCATTTTCGCGTTTTTTGCCGAGAAGATATAATAAAACTAAAAATAATTCTATTGTTTGTTAAGTGTCATAACCAATTCTCAATGATTTTCTTTGCTTATCAGATTTCTCAGGGTTGCGGAGAATGCGTTTAAGAAAGCTGAACAATACAACATGGTGGGAGACGAGGAGTCGGCCTACATTATGTACATGCGTTACTTTGACATTATAAAGGCCATCAAAACCTCACTCGACTATAAGAAGAACAAGGTACACACTGTTCTATTTTGTGATAGCTTTTGCTTTTTGATGATTTTGTGTTTGTGTATTTATTAAAGTTGCATATTGTCCGATGGTTTAAAATTTCTGTAATTTTCTGAGATAAATATAGTAGGTTGATTGTTAACTGTGTGCATAAAATGACTAACTTCGGAGATGTTTTTGAAGTGCAAACATGAAGGAAACAAACAAAAATCCAAATGGGGGAGATGAGTAAAGGGCCGTTCTATAGTCGCTACTAATATCAAAACAATGTGGTGTCGATTTATACAGACTGTAACTTGTTACTAAAGTTGAATTTTCCTTTTCTTGACCCTTAAGATCGACAGAAGAAATGTTCATGACATTTAATACGCTTAGACAATCACAACAATTATTCAGTTAATTTTTTTTTATGTATTTATAGTAATAAATATTAATTTGAATCTTGCTTTGTTGTTTTCAGAAATTTTTCAATGAGATGATCGGTGTTCGACGAAGTCAGCGAGCAATTGAGGAAGCTGAGAAGTTATCAAAGAGTCTACAGGACAGGTAAGTGAATTGTCATCTGTTACCCAGCGTGCTCCTATTGGAACAGGGATGATATTTTTCCGTTTTTAAGTGGATTTCCGTGGGTTTTTTTTCACAGCCTGGGGGCATTTTTTTTATATAGGTGTAAATGGAAATTTGCTGTCGGGATAATAATCTCGGCTTGATTTCCGTTTTTGTGTGCCTGAAACCACTATCATCCCTGTGGAATGATAACTACTCCTCTCACCAGCCAGGAGCTTAAATGCGGCTTCACATAGTGGCATACTGATTATGCAAATCTAACGTAATTTAGCGTATATCAATATATTACAAAGAATCTTCCTTCTATTAAATGTATTCCATCCTTTGTATTTTGTTAACAAGGCAACGGTCAAATTGTTTCATATTTAATCACGATAAGTTACAATGACATTATTTCATCGCTGCGTTAAATTAGTTAAACTTTATCACAATACGTTGCGATGACTTTTTTCACTGAAAAATTATCTCAATTTTTGTAATTTACAAGGTATGGATGTAAATCTACACTAACTAGCTATGCATATATAGAATCTCCACCAAAGGTACAATTTATTCAATGTTCTGTCTATTTATTTGATATATGTCACCTGTCATGTGATCAACACATATGATTTAAGCCTACATGGTACACTCTAACGTCTATCCCCAGAAGTTATGGCCGGCAGTGTCTTCCCTATTAGAATTCTTTTTTTTCTCTAATGGTATCTTAATCATAATATTCATATGCTTCCGTAGAACTCAACTCAGTTAAGCCCCTTAATATCCCATGTCCAGATATGACGAGATAGAGGCGGAGGAAGTGAGCAAAAGGTTCGAGGCTCGCCTTCTTAGGGAAGAAGAAGCTAAACTAGAAGAGAACCAAAAGAAAGAACCAAGTAAAAAGGATGAGAAGACAAAGAGAGAGGAGACTGACAAGATGGACGTCGAAGCTAGCGAAAATACTACACAGAATGGCGTGCCTAATAGTAGGTTCTAACGACTCGCACAGTCGCTTAGTTAACCGTGGCTTAGTGATATTTATTTATATCAAACTAGACAAACCTGCAAAGCTTATAATTTCATGTCAATCTGCGATAGCTACGTCATGTAATGCGAAGATCCTGTTTAAAATGTGTTGTCGTTTACGATTTACTTTGGGCATACATGGAGTTGAATAGTCCGATGGTTTTGAGTTTCTGCCATATTTTAAAAATAAATATATTTGGCTGATCGTTACTTTACTTTAATGTAACTTATATTTTAAATGGTTATCTTTTGAGATATTTAAAATGCAAAAATATTAAATTAATTTTGATGTGCATATTATGTCAAAATTCAGACATACTAGGTTTCAGCAGAACTAGGTTCTATTTAATTTACTTAGTATTCCCTTTTATTTAGTGTACTGTGAAGAATATGTATACGCAAAAGTTGCTGGTTATTGATAAGGAACGTGGGTGTCTTTGTGCAGGGGAGTTGGGGCTGTCGGTGCAAAGCCTGTACGCCCTGCTGCGGGGATCTGAGAGCATTCTCATCATGGATGTGCGGCCCGAGGAACAGTTCGCTGCCTCTCACATCGTCCACCGCCAGTGTATCAACGTCCCCGCCGACATTCTGCCACCAGGGTGAGCCACCTCACACAACACCAACACCACCACCACCACCACCACCACTAAAAACAACAACACATAACTACTAGACCCATGCACCATTGTCACTCTTTATGTAGCTTACTCTGAGTAAATATAGCTCTCCTGTCCAAGAAAGTTATTGAAGTGTAAATGTCGGCAGTAAAATTATGGGGCATAAATAGTTAAACGCTTTATTATGTAGAGGTTTTACGCTTTGTCAAGTATATTTCAAGTTGTTGGTACTACCAAAGAAAAGTACAATAGTAGACTTTGTACATTGTCAGGCATATTTCAAGTCTGTGTGTTCCAAGAGTAGGTTTTACACAGTGTCAAGTGTATGTCAATTCATTGTACGATAGCAGGCTTTACACATCGTCAAGCATATTTTAAGTCGGTTTACTACAATGGTAGGTTTTACACATTGTCTGTCATATTTCAAGTCGGTGTACTAAACCAGTAGGTTATACACATTGCCAGGCATATTTCACATCAGTGTAGTAAAACAGTAAGTTCTACACATGGTGGGCATATTTCAAGTTGGTGTACTTAAACAGTAGGTTTTACACCTTGCCAGGCATATTTCAAGTCAGTGTGCTAAAAGAGGTTCTACACATTGTTGGGCATATTTCAAGTTGGTGTACTTAAACAGTAGATTTTACACCTTGCCAGGCATATTTCAAGTCTATGTACTAAAACAGGTTCTACACATGGTGGGCATATTTCAAATTGGTTTACTTAAACAGTAGGTTTTACACCTTGCCAGGCATATTTCAAGTCAGTGTACTAAAACAGGTTCTACACATTGTTGGGCATATTTCAAGTTGGTGTACTTAAACAGTAGGTTTTACACATTGCCAGGCATATTTCAAGTCTATGTACTAATTCAGGTTCTACACATTGTTGGACATATTTTAAGTCGGTGTACTAAAAAAGTAGGTTTTACACATTGCCAGGCATGTTTCAAGCTAGTGTACTAAAACAGGTTCTACACATTGCCAGGCATATTTCAAGTGAGTGTACTAAAACAGGTTCTACACACTGCCAGGCATATTTCAAGCCAGTGTACTTAAACAGGCATATTTCAAGTCGGTGTACTGAAATAGGTTCTACACATTGTTGGGCATATTTCAAGTTTGTGTACTTAAACTGTAGGCTTTGCACATTCCAGGCATATTTCAAGTCTATGTACTAATTCAGGTTCTACACATTGTTGGACATATTTTAAGTTGGTGTACTAAAACTGTAGGTTTTACACCTTGCCAGGCATATTTCAAGTCAGTGTACTAAAACAGGTTCTACACATTGCCAGGTATATTTCAAGTCGGTGTATTAAAACTGTAGGTTTTAGACATTGTCTGGTATACTTCAGATCTACTGTGAACTACATTGAGAAGGCGCTGCCAAAGGACAGCCTGCCCCTGTGGCAGGAGCGTAACACAATGGACCACATCGTCATGCTCGACTGGCGCTGTTCCGAGGCCACCCTAAAACCGGGGACAACACTGGCCAGCCTCAAGGACGCCCTCTGGAAGGTAATATTGAAATGTGTGGTATCTAAGATCGTCACTAATTGTTGTTAGTTTCAGATCACTAATAAGGATTACTTATGTACTTGTACTACAATTTCTCTTTGTGGGACAGCAGAGCCATGCTTTATCACCTGGTAGTCATGCACGAATTTCCAATCATGGGACAGCAGAGTCATGCTTTATCACCTGGTAGTCGTGCACGAATTTCCCATCGTGGGACAGCAGAGTCATGCACTATCACCCGGTACTCATGCGCGAATTTCCCATCGTGGGACAGCAGAGTCATTCACTATCAACCGGTACTCATGCGCGAATTTCCCATCGTGGTAGTCATGTGCGAACTTCCCATCATAAGACAGCAGGGTCATGCACAGTAGGATATAGTACGCGCATAGTTAGGTGTTCTTATCTAGTAATGTTAAACTAGCTATTAGAAGTATCAGCCATAAATTCTTCTCATTTGGGACGATTGATTTATTGTATTTTCTCTGTACTTGATTTGATATGTCCTATAATTCAAAACCAGACACAGATAATCATTTTTTTTTGGGCTAATAAATCAATGGACTTGTTGTGTGCATAAATGTGGTATCCTGCTAACAGTGCGGCATAGGAAGGAATCGTGTTTGGATTCAGTGGGGAAGTCTATAAATGCATTAGTTATTGTTATTTTGACCTTACTGTTGGCAGTGGGACGCATACAACAAGCTGAACAGCGAACCAGTGGTGCTAACGGGTGGCTATGATGAGTGGCTCACCTACTACCCCACACTCTCCACCAATGCCAACGTGACTCGCCCGTCGTGGGTGTTCAGTGGGTCCAGTCCAGACTACTCCTGTGAGCACCTATTTTTCTCCGTCCTGATATGACCTTAGATGTTGGCGGGAAGTTAAGCTCCACCAACCACCCAGCCTATTTTTCAACCTATTTTATGCTGCCCATAATGGTTACGTCTAATGACTTGTTTTTGCCGCTGGGCAGTAATAGCCTCATGGTTCCCCTTATTTCGCCACTTTCAGTTGTTGTATAGCTATCTACTGCATGCATTCTTTGTTTGTTTGTAATCATTCTCCCACATCTCCCTACCCTTTGTGAGTTTGTTAGTTCTACAATTCGTGAGTTGTTTGATTACCTAATAGTTACTTTCCCTGACTGCGTTCACCTTGTTGTGTTAGTGGTCATTAGTTTTTGGTTTTAAGTTTTAAGTTTACCTCCTGGATGTATCATGCCTATGATTTATACCCTCAATCAGTTTGCTTGAATCATCAGTGTATTTATTTTTATATAATAATAATAATTATTATTATTATTGTTATAATAATTATAATTATTATTCAATTCCATCCCGAGGAACCATAGTGTGTTATTTCTAAATATCCACATTGCTGCATACATATAAGAGGAATCAGATTGTTTTGCCAGATAACAGTTATATAAAATTAAAAGTGATGACACATGCTTTATTCCATTGGTATCTTTATGAATTTTAATATTGCATCATTGGTGTCTGTCATCTCCAGTGGACAACATAACATATGAGTTCGACCAGGCGTTTCTGGATTCTCCCGAGAAGGACGACAAGTCGAAGCTGGCGCAGCTGAAGCAAGAACTGGAAGACGCTGACAGTGACCAGATGGCTGACCTCGTGCCCGTCCCGAGTGTTGACCGGTCCCTGAAGCCGTCCGCTGACCTCAACAACATCCGTGGTGAACAGCAACATCATCAGCAGCAGCAGCAAGAGCAGCGGAAGCATCATCACCATGATCACAATTATCATCATCCGAAACAGCAGCAGAAACAGAAGCAGCAGCAGCAGCCGGCGGTGGCCAGCGGCAGTGGCGGCCCCGGGTCGGCTGGCCAGAATGGCCGAGCGTCCGACAACCTCGAGATGATCAACAACCAGCTCGGGAAGGACATGAAGATCAACGGCGACAAACTGGTAAAGAGGCTGCTACGTAACGACGGCGGCGACAAGGCGAGCAAGCCCAATCTCAAGGTGAACAATGTGCCGAGCGTGAACCGCACCCTGAAGCCGGCGCTCGACTCGGCCGAGGGCTCTGCGCTTGCGCGCGCCGACCATGAGGCGGCGCTGGGAGCCCGCCTCGAGTCGCAGCGCCTCCTGGACGCCTACCGCACCGAGACACGCGGGCTGGTGAAGGAGCGGCGCGCGCGCATCGCGGCGCTGCGCGGCGAGGAAAGCCAGCTACGCGACGTGCAGCGGCTGAAGCGGCGCGAGCTGGAGGAGACGGCCGACGTGATGCGCCTTAAGCGCCGCATCCAGGCCGAGTTGGACGAAATGGAGGCGGAGAAGTCGCGGGCCGAGAAGGAGAGCGCCGCGAGGTCGGTACTGGGGGCGCCGTCCTCCTTTTTTTTTTTCGTCGGCCTTGGTGTCTGTTAATTCAAATTAATGACATTTCGGTGCAAATTCATCCGCTCTTGCTTTTAATTATAGTTATGCTGCAACTGTACTTCGTAGGTGCTAGCAGGATTAATTTATATGTATGTTTGTATCACATCCAAATGTTATGCTTTTCTTTATAGGTCTGGGCCCGTATGCTTGAATCGGAGGTAGGCTTAGCCGGTGCTAGGAGCTAGCTCTGGGATAGCTATCCGCGGCTAGGAGGGCCTTGGTTAATTAGGTCAAGGCGTATGCACCAATGTCCAAGCCGGGGCGGATAGCTAACCGTGAAATTATTTATAGATTTGGGAAATCCCTCGAGTCGACAATATGAATAACGCCGCCAATGCGGCAGCGGTGTTAATATCGGTTCGAATTTAGGGTTAAATTGATAAAATTTCACTTATGGCGTATGTAATTCTGTTAAATATGACAGCATTGAATAGATTTGGGCCTAATATATTGCCGCCGATGCGGCGGCGGTGGCGGCGGCCATGTTTAGTTGACGTTCGGCAGTATGAATATCGACGTCAATGCGGCGACGGCGATTTTTTTACTTTACATTCGTCGATTCGACAATATGAATAACGGATTTTCCAACTTTAGCCGGGTGGAGCTACCCTAGCCGTGGTTAAAGCTCTAGCACCAGCCCATGCATACGGGCCCTGTTGATTTTAATGTTTTAAAACAATCACAGCACAATTCAGATCACCAACAATTAAATGTCTAGAATTCTCCTATTACAGTAATATTTGTATGGGCCATTTGATCTGAGATGGGGATCTGAAGTAGGACAGTCATTATAAGCAATCAGCTGTGCTATTAAGTAAATGCAATATTTCTACGATGCGATGAATCTAGCTAGTTTATAACACCTAGTATCCTCAAATTAAAACCGTCTGTGAAATTTATCCTTTTGCTGATATTTGGTGTGCTTCTGGAATTGATCCCTGAGAAGAGCTATTTTTACCTGATTGGTATGTTTCTCCTGTTTGACAGTGCACCACATGCAGGGTCTGTATGGCTTGGAAAGTCTTGAAAAGTCTTGAACTTCATTTGCATCATTTCAAGGCCTTGAAAAGCCTTGAATTGAACCTATTTAGGGTAATTACCCATGAAAAGCCATTAAACTGTCCCCACTGATCTAAATTAGTAAGAAATTGCCATTCGCCATTTTTTTTTTCTCTCTGAAATCCAAATGAAAATAGTGTTGAATTCCTGTCAAAATCAGCCTTGAAAAGCCTTGAAAAATCCTTGAATTCCATTTCTTCACATGTGTACGGATCCTGCACATGGTGCTAAGCAAGAAGTATCTGTTGAACAAACAATTTTAAGCTCAATTTTTAAACGACATTAAAAGTGTGACGTGATTGCAGGCAGGAAGAATTTGACAAGCTGGTATTTGATGAGAACCAAAAGTTGCATCTACGCCAGGAGTCTGAGAGACTACAGGATTTGAAGCACCCCATACAGTCCACTAGTACCGGAACTACCACACATAGTCATGAAATTCTGGTAGGTGCAGCTCGCTCACTCATACGCCATACTCCCACTTATTCACTCACTGATGCACCTTACTCTCACTCATTCATGCACCATGTTCTCACTCATACACCATACTCCCACTCATTCAAACACTCACGCACCATACTCTCACTCATTCATTCACTCACGCACCATACTCTCACTCATTCATTTACTCATGCACCATACTCCCACTCATACACCATACTCCCACTCATACACCATACTCCCACTTCTTACTTCATCTTCCGGATACCGGAAGTTAAATATCCTGGGAGAGGACAATCACACGCAGCCCGGATGTAGCTTTAGTAAACAACTCGGCAGCAGAGGAGACAGATCGAGTTGGAGGAGGACATAATTTAAAGGTAAGTTTGACAATGGACCAGTATGTTATGGATTATGAAAGTTGGTGTGTATTAAATTGTGGTTGGATGATGATTTGAATTTGAGAAATGACTAACCTAAAAGTCATATCTATGAGTTCTAACGCTCGTCGTTACAGAACGAAGACTGCGAGAGTCAGTGCTGTTCACCTCTCGGGCAGAAAGAATGCACATATCACATATACGTGATTAGTAGATGGTGTGGTCGCCAAAGGCTTGCTAATTACTGCGTTTTGACGCTACAACACGTTATGGCACGAATGATGTTGACTGATGTACAGTCCAACGTGAAATCCACTATGCACAATCTAAGCAGTTCAGACTCTGAGTCGGTGATGAGTATGCGTTCGAACAAATGTTCGCTGAATTAATGGAAATGAGAAAAGAAGTAAAAGAAGCTAAGCAGAAGAGATTGTATTTGGAACATGCGAGAGAGTCATGGGAGGGCGCCATGCCAACTGAGGTGCCGTATCTAGGTGAGGGTGACGGCACGTACAATGACCTGGATCAGGATGCGCTGTACGACACAGAAAAAGAGGAAGATTATATGATGTATGAAGAAGACGAGGGCGATTCTACGCTTGATTTAAATATGAATGAACATTTGATGTTACTGAGAGCAGGATTTGGGAGCAAAGAGAGACAAAAGAAGGCAGAAGGGGTTCTTACGCCTTCACCATTCAGCAGCTTCAAAGCGCCTTCGAAGCCAAAAGTGGAAACGGTGGTAACCCCGGCAACGGCGACTACGTCAAGAGCATGAGAACTGGCTGTCGATCACCCACATACCAGGAGTAGAGAATGTACTGGCGGATCTAAGATCCAGAAAGTTCAGGGATCAACTAGAATGGAGCTTAAGTGAAGACATATTTGAGGAAATTTGCGACAGATGGGGCACTCCTGAGATAGATATGTTTGCTTCAAGACTAAATGCTAAACTAGGAAAATATGTTAGCTGGGAGCCAGAACCAGACAACTGGAGAGATATGTTCATTTATTGCTTTCCGCCATTCAGCCTAATACCGAGGGTCGTGAGGAAGATTGGAAGGGATCGGCCCAAGGAGATAGTGGTGGCTCCAGACTGGCCAGCACAACCATGGCACGCACTAATAGTGCTGGAGGCAAGAGAAGTGATGGCGTTCCCAAGGCAAGTACCTGAGTGGAGCTAGCACCCCAGGTGGTGAGTGGGTACAGCAAAATCTAGAAAATATAAAATTAACGGTGTACCTCTTCTAGCTAGGACACTGGAAGGTTTTAAGATAGATAAGACATCAAGTTATTTTCAAGACATGTAGAGAAATTCGACAAGAAAAGGTTACCTCACTCATATTAACAGGTGGGCATTATGGGCCATAGAAAGAGGCGTCAGTATATTAAATCCGAGGATGGCGGAGGTTTTGAAATACTTAAGGATGTATTTTGAGACGGGTGTAGGCTGCGGTGCACTTAACATGGCCAGGTGTGCGTTGAGTGTAATTTTGCCAAGAAGAGATGGTAACACAGTCGGGGAACACAACATATTAAGATGGTTTTGTAAGAGCTGTCATGAGAGGAGACCCCCCTCAACCTAGATACAATAGTTATTGGAGCGTGAATGTTATGCTAGATTGGATCAAGAAGTTAGGAAACAATTCAGCACGAAGTTTAAAGTTGTGGTCATACAAATTAACATTCTTGTTGCTACTAGTATCCTCGCAAAGGGGACAAACTATTTTAAGTTTGTCGATTGATAGAATGAGGTTTAAGGAGAAGGCAATTGTGTTTAAAATGAAAACATTATTAAAGCATAATCAGTTGGGTCAACTCAATAAGGTTTCATACTTATACTCAAGACAGACATCTGTGTGTTGTAAGGACTATTAAAAGATATCTAGTAAGAACAGCGGAGTTAAGAAAACAAAATAACCAGTTATTGATTTCATATATTGGGCCTCATGGACCTATATGTAGAGCGACGCTAGCAAGATGGACTTTGAGTGCAATGAGGGCAGCAGGTATTGATACCGAGAAGTACAAAGGCCATAGTACTAGAGGAGCATCTGCATCCTCAGCAAAGGCGTTGGGAGCAAGTCTAAACGCTATCATGCATAATGCCTCCTGGCGAGATAGTAAGAGTTTTGCTAGATACTATCACAAGACTGTAGAGAACCCAGGAGAGGTACAAAGACTTTTATTAAGAAATAATAGGAGAAATTAGAATTTAAGTTGAACAAGAAATAAAGGAAAGTTCAAAAGTTCAGAAATAAATAAAGCCATAGGCACAGAAACAGTAATGGAGACTGGATTATGAGTGTGTTTGAGAGAAACTGTTAAATAATATCTAATGGCGATAGACTAGATTTGATATTTGCCTGAATGACGAGAGAAGACAGGAAGGAAGGAAGTAACGGAGGAGTCGGGAAACAAAAAAAAACATGCTACCAAGACTCTCCCCGGATACTTAATTTTCGGCATCCGGAAGATGAAGTAAGAATATTTGAGAAAAACTAGACTTACCTGGAAGTTGAAGTATTACTAAGATTCTTGCGAATCTATGGATACGAAGGTAAGGACCAGGGGCCCACCCTACCACACATAAGGATAAGATACAAAAATATTACTCGAGTATAAACAAAAAATATTAAATCAGAACTAGGTGGGGACAGGGTAGGTTCGCTGATGTTTTATTTTTAGTAAGGTTAGTTTGTAAAAATGTTCCTCCAACTTTGAATACTGAAGCTACTTCCGGGCTGCGCGGGATTATCCTCTGCCCTGATCCTTACCTTCGTATCCATAGATTTGTAAGAATCTTATTAATACTTCAACTTCCAGGTAAGTCTAGTTTTACTAAAATATCATTCAAACACTCATGCACAATACTCCCACTCATTCACCCAATCATGCATCATACTCTCACTCATTCATACACCATACTTCCACTCATTCACTTACTCATGCACCATACCCCCACTCATTCACTCACTCACTCACACACTCACACACCATACTCCCACTCATACTCCCACTCACTCACTCATGCACCATACTCCCACTCATTCACTCACTCATACACCATACTCTCGCTCATTCAGTCATGCACCATACTCTCACTCATTCACTCACTCATGCACCAATCTCCCACTCATTCACTCACTCATGCACCATACTCCCACTCATTCACTCACTCATGCACCATACTCCCACTCATTCACTCACTCATGCACCATACTCTCACTAATTCACTCACTCATACACCAATCTCCCACTCATTCATTCACTCATGCACCAATCTCCCACTCATTCACTCACTCATACACCAATCTCCCACTCATTCACTCACTCATGCACCTTACTCTCACTCATTCACCTACTCATACACCAATCTCCCACTCATTCACTCACTCATGCACCATACTCTCACTCATTCACTCTCACTCATGCACCAAACTCCCATGCACTCACCGTACTCATTCTCTCACTCATTCATACTCACTTAGTGAAACTCACTCACTCATACACAATATACTCACTTATACACCAGACACTCACTCATTGAAACGTTTTGTCTAGGGACTGTCTTCCTTAAATCAATAGTTGGATTTAGGAAACTCCGGAAGTATTTATATACAAAATTTAAAATTCGTTTCTGATACCGAGAGTAGATTATATGCATGAGTAAATCTATTAATGTGTTTGCTAAGCTTGTATAGATTTACGTCTGGTTTCTGTTATTTATTTCAGGCCCGCCTGAAATTTATTTTGCTGCTATATTAAAACATGAAAGCACTTATGGCTCATTTTAAATCTTTGATTATTGACAGGAGCGGAATATGGTAACGCTACAGGAGGGCAAGGTTAATATGTGGCAGGAGGAGCAGGATTTGGAGTTTCAAGACGTAGATCACAGAAGGAAGGAGCAGGAGAGACAAGAAGAGCTGGAAGAGCAAGAAAGAAGGGTCACTGAAGCAGAGAGCCAAGAGCGTTTAGAATTGGAGAAGGCTGCTAAGGAACGCCATCGGGAACAGGAGCGACAAGCAGAGATTAAGCGACTAAACCGCGAGCGTACAGATCGTGAGTGGATTGAGCGTGAAAACCGCCTAGCAGCAAACCGGGAAGGTGTGAAGAGTAGGTGCTTAATTCATAAATGCTAATCACTCACTTGTCAATTGGTGATTTATCGATTGACACTGCCTAGTGTTAAGTTCAAGAGGTCCAAATTTAAATTTGACAACTTTCTAGGTAGTGTTCTTTTGTCATTATGGTTTAGCCAGTGTTCAATCAATGTCCACTGTTCATGTATGAGCAGTGGGAAAGCCACCACAGACTCATGCGGGAGGTCGGCGGGACCAAGTGATCCTTAGCCGCTGCCGTATTGGCCACTCGTGGCTTACACATGCTTTTCTGCTCAAGGGGGAACCTCCCCCTGAATGTATTGGGTGTCAGTCCCCGCTGACACTCAAATACATTTGACTAAGTTGAGTTGATTTTTTGGCCCTGCGCCAACAGTTCTACACTGCAGACAGTTTCATGACCTTTTTACTAAGGTAAAACAGGAAAACATTTTAGCCTTTTTGAGGGCAGCTGGACTGTACCACCTCATATAGTTTACTAAATAGATTCTATCAATTATTAATAAAACTTTTCTTTTTCTATGGGAATTTGTTTCCCTTGACCACAAATATATGATTGTGAGCTTTCTAATTTAATGAGTGTCTATTGGCACATAATTGATTGTCTGCCTTTACATCTAAAAGCGATGGTTTGAACAAAAAACAAATATTTCTCACCGTGAATATGGCCTATGCTGCCAACATGCCATAAAGCAGCCACCAATCAATCAATCAAGCTCATGTATGATCCCAAAGTAAAGCTTGTTCTATTTAACGACGCCTCTAGAGCGCATTGAATTTTATCATCAGCCATTTTACATCAAACATAGTTATTCTGACATATTTCGTTGGAGGACCCCTACTGCTGCCACATGCTACACTTTCTCATAAGCAGCAAGGGATCTTTTATATGCACTTTCCCACTGATGAACCAGTTGTGGACCACTGGTTTCATGAATGATCCGAAACCAAAGGTTTAACAATTTGCACTTGGTGCTACCTAGCCTGGTGCTTGGTTCAGTGTCAGGATAATGTGACTTGAGTGAGATATCATATCATTTTGCTGGCTACACAGTATTTCAGTGGAGCAGCACTATCGAGCCTCCAGATATGCACACTGCCACAAGTCGTTATCCGTCGTGTTATAACCTCAGAAGTAGCTAGAACATGAAACCGTAAATCCTTTTGTCATTCTCCTCAAAGACCATTGCCTGATATGATCTGAGGAATATTTATTCAAATTGGATGTAGCATTTTATAGTTTTTTTTGTCCATGTTTTTATAACTCAGTCCGAAACGAAGGACTGCTCTTCCGGCCTTACACAATCGAACAGAGTTGAAAGATCTCCCCGATTTCGCGGATTTCCACAATTAAAAAAATATTTACCGATTAACGTTAAACACAATGCTGACTGACTGACTGACTGACTGACTGACTGACTGACTGACTGACTGACTGATTGGCTTGGCTTGACTTGGCTTGGCTTGGCTTGGCTTGGCTTGGCTTGGCTTGGCTTGGCTTGGCTTGGCTTGGCTTGGCTTGGCTTGGCTTGGCTTGGCTGGCTTGGCTGGCTTGGCTTGACTGGCTTGGCTTGGCTGACTGACTCCCTGACTGACTGCCTGGCTGCCTGCTGGGTTGACTGACTTGGCTGGCTGACTTAGTTATTCAGTGAATGACTTACTGACTGGCTGGCTGACTGACTTAATAACTGACTGGATGGCTGACTGGCTTGGCGGACAGACTCAGTGATTCAATGACTGACTTAGTGACTGATTGGCTGGCTGACTCAGTCATTCAGTGTGAATGACTTAGTGACTGGCTGACTAATTGCCAGGCTGACGGACTGCCTGGCTGACTGCTTGACTGACTTGGCTGGCTGACTCAGTGATTCAGTGAATGATTTAGTGACTGGCTGAATGGCTGGCTGGCTGGCAGACTTGGCTGCCTGAGTCAGTGATTCAGTGACTGACTTCAATGACACACTGCCTGCCTGACCGATCGCCTGGCTGACCGACTGCGAGTGGCTAGGTTTGACGTGCCCCATTGCTTATGTCACTTCAGGCGGTACATCCGTGGGCCGCCCGCTATCACGTGACCCCATCACGGGCGCGTTCACGCCGCCTGGCTCGCCGCGTCGTGTCGTGTCGTCCAACTCTCGCGTGGGCGTGCCGACGACACGATCTGCTGCTTCCGGTATTGTGCCAGGCCTGGCGCCCATCACCCCAGGTAACCGCTTCATCCCTGCTTGTGTCATTTGTGTGTGAGTAGAATATGGTCAGGATTGAGTTATAGTGGGAGGAGGGGTTCTAGATGCAGCTGTGAGCAAAGTCATGTTGGCGTGACCGTCTGAGCACCAGCGGTGGTTACCAACCTAGGGGGGTTTGCAGGCATGCCCCCGCCCCAAAAATTGTTTGCTTTTATCGCATCAAAATGGTGCATTTTGGTAACATTTGGATACATCGTTCACTAATTTTATACCGTCCTGATATGAACTTTGATGATGCCACGACGTAAAACTCAAACAAACAAACAACCAACCCACTCATTTATTTCTGCGTTTTTGTTTTTGAGGAGGGGGAAGGCCATTCCCACATTCCCAGGTAACCAGTAATCCCTTCTAAATACGCCACTGATGGTTTGTCTGCTGCATGTCCAATTCGTTGGAGTTTTGTCCAGAATAACCCAGTGATGTATAACCTCAGAGACCTGAGTGCAAGCGCTGCTTTGTTGATGCTAAGGACACTTCTACAAAAGACTAGAGAAATAATAGATATTCCCTAGGTAGCGAGAGGGATGCTTCCTGACCTCGGGGACAAATTTCAAACTATTTTTTACGACAATTATAAAAACAATAAATAAAAGCCTACAAGTATTTTTTTCAAGCTTAATCAAACAGAAATATATCACTTAATCGTATTTATTGTCTATTGGTTTCTGAACCTTGTACCATTCAATCTGCATTAACTGGAAAGTGCCATCTAAATGGTAGGTTTCTGTCAGTTTTGGCTAGTGGTTTGAAGTAGCAAAACTTACTTTTCCCCGAGTTTTTATCACTGTCTCTGTAAAAACAGGTTTTCTGCCGTCAAAACCAAGCCCTGAAATCTATGAAATTAGCTAATATCAGTTCTAAATTGAGGTGTATTAGCGCATATATCATGCCCAAACAAGCGTGGACACTAAGAATCAAACCAATGGCAGCGAAAGCGATCTATTTAATATACAAATTATGGTGATTCTTTTTTTTGCACCACAATTTATTTGGATCAGTACTGTGAAATATGTGTCAATTTTGTTGTATTATAGCAAGCCCAATGAGCCATCTTCTCTTATTCGATGGTCAGTACGAATCAGTCTCAGCTATTTTTGTTGTTGTTGGAAGTTTAGTTATACGCAAAACATTTAACTCTAAATTAAGTTTTTAATCAAGGTAATCTATTAATCACCACTTCGTACTTAAGTTTCATAAAGTACATTGAAATTACCCAACGATTTTTGTCCGGGCTCTGGGCCAAGATATATATATATATCAAACAATTACAATTTTGTATTTATCTATGTATATAATATATACTGGATGCGCTGGCGGAATCGGCATTATTAGGATAGGGCAAGGACTGGTTGGCTCAGTGTCAGGATAATGTGACTGAGTGGGATATTGGGTCATGGTTTCGGCGACCTGATTTCTCAGTTGGGCATAACTATAAAGTCGCCATGAGTGCGCACTGTCACAAGTCGGTACCCATCCTGATATTACCATAGATGTTGCTAGGATGTAAAACCCCAACAAATAAACATATATAATATATAAGATAAAATCCTCCGGTGGAGGTGAGGAGGGCCGAAGGTGGCACCACCAGTCCAATGTTGGGCCTTACGGAATATAACAATATGATAACAATTCCCTTACGTACGTATCTTTATACTTGCATAATGCGTTATGCATCACATAGAAATATACATATTCTTTAAAACCAACAAAAATCATATATATGTGCCTGTGCGTGTGTGTGTGTTGGAGTGTGTGTGTGTTTTCCTGCTCACTCATGGCTCCTTCAAGTAAAAGCTTACCTGCTCACGCCCCAGACAACCACGGCTTGTATAAGTCCGCCCTGCGGGACGCGGACGACAAGCCGCGAAGTAATGGGATGCGCCGCTCGCATTCGTCTCCTAATATCGCCCAGCTCGTGCAGGACGAGGAAGAGCTGGAGCCCCTGCAGCCCAGCTTTCCCAACGTGGACCGGGGTAGCAAACCCAGGTCCCCCAGGTGAGTGCGCGCGCACACCGGTGTGATCGGGCGTGCACGGAGGTTACACAGCTGTCAACCCCCAAGAATGAAAACCGTAGTCAAATATTCACAAAATGATAAAAGTCCTTGCGAAACCATAAATTCGGCCGAACAGTTAGGGTGAATTTAATGGTTTCGCAGAGAATTTATACACGTGGGCATGATGTATGTTATGTTATAGATGGATGTATCAATAATTGCATACATACATAAATACATACATATACACATGCATGCACATGCATACATACATAGATACATTATATATACATATATCATAGTATGTTTGTTTTTTGGGGTCTTTTTTATACTTATATATGAATAACAATGGGGAGCTTTCATGAGCCATTTCTGTTGCTATGCGCTTGGTGGCAGCACCCGTTCCTGGTCCAAGCAAATCTGTTGGTCTCTCTATGCCACAAAGCCCTAATGTCACTGCACGGCCACCATACATTATTTAGAACATCGTAACAGCGAGGTACCCATTTTCAAAAAGGGTCCAAACATTACAATAATTTCACTTGAAGGTCCAATGAATCAGAAGCAATATTCTTTTTGAATTTTAAAAATATTCCAAAATTTAAGTGAGATATGTGCATTTAAAAGTTCAGATCTTTTGGATTAGACTAATGCACAGCTGTTCCATGCTGGCCACATCAGCCGGGCCTGAGCATTAATGGTTTGATGGGATCCACCACAAATACACAGGTTTCCAGTTTTAATGTCATGAAGGCAGCAGCTGTTCTGGTCGTGCCTATGTGTTATCGTTTGGACGGGATCCATCGCAAATGTGCTGGGCTCTGGGTCATCCCGAGCTGTCCGCCGGCGCATACACTGTGGAACGGCTGCTGCGTCATAATGTTAAGCCCAGAACCTGGCGCATTTGCGATGGATCCTGTTAAACCAATAATGCATAGGCATGACCAGAATGGCTGCTGGCATCATAGCATTAAACCCGGAAACCTGCGCATTTGCGCCAGATCCCATCAAACCATTAATGCTCAGGCCTGGCTGTATCGTAGAATATGCAGTTCATCATCGTTGAGTGTACAAACTGATATGGTTTTATGACCCCCAGGCTGTCCTCTGGTGCATACGCTGCGGAACGGCTACTGCCGTCATAGCGTTAAGCCCTGAACCTAGCGCATTTGCGATGGGTCCTGGGCAAGCGATAATGTATAGGCACAACTAGAACAGCTGCTGCCATCATAGCAATAAAACGGGAAACCTGTGTATTTGCGGTGGATCCCATCAAACCATTAATGCTCGGGCCTGGCTGGTGTGGCCAGCACGGAACGGCTGCTGCATTAGCTAATACAAAAGATCTGAAAGTCAAAATCTTTCAAATGCACATATCTCACTCAGATTTTGGAATATAATAAAAAATTCAAAAAGCATATTGCTTCTGATTGATTGGAGCTTCCAGTGAATTTATAATTTGAATGTTTGGACTCCTTTGACAATTTTAGGAGGTTACCTATCTATGCCCACCAGACCGGGTAAATACCATGAGGTGACCTGAAGTCACCATAACGGCCACCTTCCACTTGTGGGCGATAATAGAGTTGTTATAGACACAACTAAAGTAAAATTGGTCCGTACTTTGATTTATGACTGAAAACCATAGTAAACCATAGCATAAAATATTAGGAATTGTATTTTAGTTCGATATATACTGAAGCAACTCATATTAAAGGCAAGAAATTGAAAGAAAACGTAATTAATTCCGTTTGACATAACGACTCTTTGGGATTCACCGCCTCGAACCCATGAAAACAGTTAATTACATGGGACCGGCATGATGCGCCATCTGACGACATAGTCATGCAAACTGGTGTTGCAACGAAAGCTCATTATTATAATAAGTATAGAGTAATATATTATTATTATTTTTATAATTATTGATCATTTGGTGGTTAACTCACTGGGTTTGCTGCTAGTCCAGCTGCTAGTGGTTAAAAGAACAAACATTCAACGAATGTAAGAAAAACAAACAGCAACAAAACTAAAGCTATATTGTTGGAAATCTACCTTAGAATTAAAATTATTTGACCTGCTCCATCGCCAACACCAGTCAGTCCCAGCCTTCGGGAAGGGGTGTTGTCAATTTGCTCTTTTAGACTAATTGACGCTACAGTGCCGTTGCTCGCCATCTTGATTATTCAGACCAGAGCGTCAAATGGTGCCGGCCAAGTCGGAGGTGTCTGCCGCCAAAGTGCGCAACCTGCAGCCGACGTGGGGCAATGTGGTAGGTGCTGTTGGCGTCGTGTGATGCAGTGACTTTCTTCTCTTTTTTAAAATAACTTCTTTTTATGTTGTCAATCATATTTTCCAGACTGGTTGAGATAAAAAAAAAATATATATATATTGGAGGCAGGTCAAATTGATGAGGCCATCAATATACGCTGTGTCGCTTGACAGGCTTTTTTTGATTGATTGATTGGTGGCGGATTTTTGAAGCTTGACATTTTTATCTCAACTTCTTGTGGGGTAACAATGTGCCGATTACTCCAATGTAATACTAATAGAGAGAGGCCTTCATCCTACCACTACAGCCCATCCAGGGGAGGACAGTAACTTGTTCAGCCCATTAGGACAGGGCAAGGGCTGGTGTGCTCAGTGTCAGGGTAATGTGACTGGGTGGGATACCAGGTCATGGTCCCGGTGGCCTGGTTTCCCAGTGGGACAGCACTATAAAGTCGCCATGAGTGCGCACTGTCACAAGTCGGTACCCGTCCTGATATGACCTTATATGTTGCTAGGACCTAAAACAACAACCAACAAACAAACAATCAATCGGGCAAGTGACTGAATTTTCTACGTGCCTGAGTGGCAAAACTACTTGCTCATGCCCAAGTCAGCCAATTGAAACGGAAATCTACTACTGCAGATCAGAAAAATCGCGACTTGCCCGTTATGACGTGTCCATGTGGTGGCAGTTTTGCCAACCCGGAGGTACTGAGAATCCTTGAGATTTTGCGTTGCGGGCGTGGAACCCAAGTGATGGCATTACTCATGTGCCTATTGGGTCATTTTCATCTAATATCACCCATGTGCTTATTGGATGATATTAATTTAATATCACTCATTTACTTATTGAGTGATATTAATTTAATATCACCCATATACCTATTGGGTGATTTTAATCTAATATCACCTATGTGCCTATTGGATTACATTCATCTGCTGAGGTTACTCCTCCTATGTAGTAAGGCCATTCGTATCATACTTCACTTTGATTCTCTCCCGACGCCCACAGCGGTCTCCTTCATCTTTAATTGTCATAAAATCAAACCAGTTATAAACAAATAAAATCGCCGACCTGATCTGCCTGTCTTGGCGCCGGCAGGGCCGTGGGCTGACGGGACTGCGGAACCTGGGCAACACGTGCTACATGAACTCGACCATCCAGTGCTTGAGTAACACATCGTTCCTGACGACGTACTTCCTGACTGACAACTACCGCCTCGACATAAACCGCGATAACGTGCTCGGGAAGAAGGGCGAGGTGGCCGAGGAGTTTGCCGTGCTGATCAAGGCCCTGTGGACGGGGCAGTACCGCGCCATCAACCCCAGGGACTTCAAGGTGCGCCAGATGGAAGCTCGACCAGTTTCACACCTCTAATTCTAATTCTTTTCCTTATTATTATTATTATTATTATTATTATTATTATTATTATTATTAGCATTAGCATTAGCATTAGCATTATTATTGTAGAGAACATGTCATATTCCTTTCTATTCAGCGATTCGACTCTTAACTAATCAGTCATCTTGTTCCTAACTTGGTGTACTGTTATCACAGACTTATGGTGATATGTGTCAAATTATGTCCTTCTTACTGATATTGTATCGTCTTTAACACAGACTCAGGTTGTGGAGATAGTTAGTCAGTCTCTCTCTCTGTCTCTGTCTCTCTATGTCTCTGTCTCTCTCTTCCTCTCTCTGTCTCTCTGCCTCTCTCGCTCGCTCATGCATGCGCTCTCTCTGTCTCCCTCTCCCTCTCCCTCTCTCGATATATATAAACTATATGTAGATAGAGATAAAAAAACTACATCTTTCTATAGGGAGAGATAGAGAAGAGAGAGATGCATATATTTATTCATTCATTTATTTGTGTAGTGGTGCAGGTGAATTGATGCTGGCTCATTCGTTTAAGGTTGCAGCTCTGGCTTCCTCACTGTAACCGCCTTGTCTTCTTATCACCAGGGGGTCATTTCGAAGTACCACTCGGTGTTTGCCGGGTATGACCAGCAGGACTCGCAGGAAATGCTGCTCTTCCTGCTCGACTGTCTGCACGAAGACCTCAACAAGGTATAGCATCAACTGTTCATGTGTTTGGCTAACTAAACTGTTCTTGTCAGATATTTAAGCAATCTAAACCGAAGTTATGAAACCACAGATAATTAGTTAGGTTTTTAAAGGTTTTTTTCCTCTCTGAAAATCAAGGCAATGTTTGTCTTGTGTATCTAGAACTTACACTGATTTTTGTCAAATGCATCCAATAGGATTGACATCGCTTTATGTTGGATATATTGTAATGGGCTTATGACCCCCTAATCGGGTGCAGCCAATATAATGGTCTTTTTTTTTTTAAATCACCCTTTTTCATATATGTAATATGGTCGGAGTTAGAATGCTCTTTTTCATGTATATCCGAAGTGATTAAGTTTATGATACTCTTTTTCATGTGTATCTAATGTGATGAACCAGACGGGATGGCCGAATGAGTTGACCGTCCGACTCCTGTTTTGGGAGATCGGAGGATCCAAACCCATAGGTTTGTGGGTTCGAACTCTGGTTGAATCAAACCAATGACTTAAAAAACTTACACTTGTCGCTTCCGAGCCAGGCGCTCAGCATTATTAGGATAGGGCAAGGACTGGTTGGCTCAGTGTCAGGATAATGTGACTGAGTGGGGTATCAGGTGATGGTGCTAGCGGCCTGGTCTCCCAGTGGGGCAGTACTATAAAGTCGCCATGAGTGCACACTGACACAAGTCGGTACCTGTCCTAATATGACCTTAGATGTTGCTAGGACGTAAAACAACAAACAAACAATCTAATGTGATGAGCTTTATGGCACCCTTTTTCAATATGGTTGGGTTTAGAATACTCTTTTTCATATATATCCAATGTGATTAGGTTTACAATACTCTTGTCCATGTTTATGTAACATGATGATTTTTTATCTAAAATGATGAGGTTTATGATGCCCCGTTTTCATGTGTATCCAGTATGATAGGGTTTACGATAATCTTTTTCATGTGATAAGGTTTACACCACTTTTCATGTGTATCAAGTATGATTGAGTTTGCTTCTTTCCTTTCCCTGTGTATCTAATGCCGTTTACGACAATCTTTTGCGAGGGTATTCGACATGACTGGCTGTACAACACTCCTTGTCATGTACCGCTCACTATTGTTTGTCATGGGTATCCAATGAGATACTTCTCACCGTGAATATGTCTTTTGCTAAAGCTACGGTTCAAATCACCATCACATCACTCACGATGCTGTTTGTACAACTCTTCAACATGTGTGTCTAATTTGATGATGTTGGTGGCTGTGATGGGCGTGTGTGACAATATTACCAACAAGGAAGCCCCTGCCAAAATCCATCAGGCAATTGGAGCACACAAGCAGCTGACAATCTTAAAGAGATGCAATCTGCAGTGGTATGACCATATTTCCTGTTCATCAGGTCTGGGCAAAACCATCTTGCAAGATACAGTGAAAAGGGGGATGAAAACAAGGTGGACAAAGGAAGACAACATCATGGAATGAACAGGCCTGGAGTCCGGCCAAGTCTCAGAGGGCAGTAGAGAACAGGGAAAACTGGAGAAAACCAGTTGCAAAGTAGTCTGTGGTGCCCCAATGACCCTCATGGTTGTGGGATTGTTGATGATGGTGGTGATGATGATGATGATGATAATGATGATGATGGAGGATGTTAGCACTGCTTTTTATTTTATATTTTCATTTTTCTATTATTTAAAAAAAAACACTAGGTGAAGAAGCGGCCGAAGCATGTGGAAGTTGAGAACGACGGTGTACCAGAGAAAATAGCGGCCGAGCGAGCCTGGCTCAGTCATAAGCAGGTCAACAACTCCATCATAGTGGATCTATTCCAGGTGTGTTTCGTTTTAATTAGACACTGGACGTGGTGGCCGAATCGGTAGAGCGTAAGCTTCCCGTGCGCAAGGTCTGGAGTTCGATTCCCGGTCGAGTCAAACCAATGACTTATAAAATTGATACTTGTCGCTAACTAGCCAGGCACTCTGCTTTAATAGGACATGGACTGGTTAGCCCAGAATCAGCATAATGTGCATTCATTTCCAACAGCAATCAAGTCTGGGAGTCTAAAATTAGGTTCAGTTTTGTTTAATTATTCAAGCTGCACAGTCCGACGAAGCACCAAATTTTCAAAACAAAAACAATGATCTAGATTTGATTCTACGCATCTAATTTAGATACTGATTCACTTATTAAGCATTTGTTGCCACATAGAAGGGAATACTAGGTCAATTTAATAGAACCTGTAACCCAAAATCCTATAGTTTTGACGTACTTGCCAACATTATTTTGACATGTTTGCACTTCAAATATCTCAAAAGTTAGCCATTTAAAATCAAAATTACTTCAAATTAATGTAACATAGGTTATAACAATCAAATTAATATACTTAGCTTTTAAAAAAATGGCGGAAGCTCAAAACCATAGGATTATGCAACTTTAGCAATCGAGCCATTTTACCTGACTGATATTTAATTATTAAAGTTATACCCAAGCATTATTTGAAGCAGTGGTTTAAGAAAAAAGGAAACAAATATGAATTGTGTGAAGGATTTTCTTTGATTTGCCTGCCGCTAACTTGTGTTGAACCATCTTTCTGTGACAGGGCCAGTTCATGTCAACCTTGACGTGCATTAAGTGCGAAAAGATGTCGACAACATTCGACACATTCATGTACCTCACAGTGCCAATCCCGTCCAACACACGGTGCTCCCTCAGGGTGAGACTCATATTCCACACAGTCCGGGACAGTTACAGGACTCTCAAATCTGGTGTCTAATATTGTTATGAGGAAGCTAAACTTGCGTCATCTGAGAAGAATAATCGCATGATTTCTCAAATGGTGTTCATGTATTCAATATTTCACTCACTCGTATGCTTACATATATGTATGCATACACGGACATATATGATTCTAGGTAAAATTTCAATTGCTGATTAGTTGTTATGTATCTGACATAAGTATGAACTTTAATTTAATGTTGAGTTCAGTTTTATTTACCACAAACAAAGAGAACCAAACCTAATGAGTTCATAATAATCCTAATGAGTTTATAATAATATACACTGCATCGAGTGTGACATGGAAATCGTCACAACATATATCATTGCAGGAATAACATATGTGGACGTTGTGTTTGAGTTTGTTTTATTTGACTATAAACATGTAGGAAGGTAACTGTATGGCTTCTCCAAGGGGTGATCTTCCAGCTGAGCAACCGATGTTGCATTAAATAAAAGTTCATACTTGAGTCAAATACTTTGAACATTACAACAAATCGGCAATTGAAATCTGTACCTAGAATCAGATATGTCCCTATATACTGTTGTGCATTAAATAAATAAATAAATAAACCAATCAATCAATCAAATAAACCACGTTACACGTGTGGGTTTAATTCTATCATATTTATTAAAGATTGCTTACGATATAATTTATTTATTATTTTTATTATATTAATTATATGGTATTTATGCTATTGTAATATAATTTTACAATATAATAAAATAACATAATTGTGCATGTTACGAGAACATGGGTAATTGAATATGTATGGCCAAAGTTTCATTTCGACTGGATACAAAGCATCTCTTATGCTATTCATGGACTACACCCTGGCCGATGGGCCGCCGCACCCGCCATCTAGCGTCGTAATTTAACGTTAATCGACTAGCCCGCCTTTCAAATCACTTCAACCTCAGCTGCGGCTCCTTCAACACATACTCTTACACCTTTGCTTAAGAAGATCTCACAACACGCACAATGCCACCAACAAAAAAGTCCTGCTCCAAACGCACACGGAACCCGCTCAAACTCAACCTACAACACTGGGCAAACAGAAGAGGGGGCGCGGAAAACCGAGGTCAGTTGTCAATACCACTAATACTGCCCCAGTCAAAACTTGTTCAAGCCGTACCGTGGAACGGCACGAGGTGAGACACAGCAGTACCGAGTCTGTCCCAGGGACACCAACATGCAAAAACCAGGAGGACACACAGGCTTCCCTCACGATTGCTCTCGCCGGAATACAGAAGCAAATCACCAAGTTATCAGAAGGATTTGATGAGCGCATCAACGAAATAACAAAGAGAGCCGACAGGAGACAGATCTAGGTATCCCACTCCGACACACAGTCACCGGCATGATACGCCACGCACTGCCGTGTCGGCTCAAGGCACCCCGGACGGTGCAAGCAGACACCGGCCCCGTGCCCCTACACGCACAAGCTCGCCGTCCCCACGCCACACGGCAAAATACCCCGACGAACAAGAATATGACGGTAGATGGAGGAGTTTGTGCAGCGAGGCCTCATACCATAGGCCTGATCGCCATCATGATCAGGAACACAATGACAGGTGTTACCAGCTCAACTACGGCCCTTCACCTAACACCGATGACAATGACGAGGCTCGCAATGATGCCGTCAACTAACAACTGGTGGCCGCCGGCTCCGCGCTGGGAAAACGCAGAGGTACCAATATTTTAGCGCCTCACAGATATGTCCTAAGGGGAAATCGAAATGAGAGGATTGGTATGGAGGCGGCATCGTGGCATGAATATTTTGCGGCCCTTTACCGAATGTCTAAGGATAAGAAACTCCCTGTCGGATGGTCAGAACAAGTCAGCGACCACATGTACCAGCTGGGACTGGCACACAAGCCGACAATGGTCTGAGACGGTTTTTACGATGATTTCGGAAGGGCGCCTTCCCACGGATGGAAAGACGCATATGCCTTCAAGGATGTGCAACGTGATGTGTGTGCGCTCGGGAGCTGGATTGACAAGTCTAATGCCCAACGTAACGATGGCGCGGCTGCCGGCTCGAGACGCCAAGGCTAGCACCGATCACACACGCCCGACCTACGATAGCCCGACAGGAAATGCCACCTGTGCGCCTGGTGTGCCAACAAGTATAAACGCACCAACGAGAAAGTGTGTTTTAATAAGAAAAGATACTTGGATAAAATAAATGGCTCAGCAAAAGACAACAAGAAGGATTTTATCATGACAAACAGTTGCCCGATTTCCCAGAATTCGGGTGGCCTGTAGACTTTACGCTGACAAGCCTCCTATCTCACCTAAAGCAAACCACCACTCGGATGCTGTAAATGTAGCTCACATGCAGAGTTACCTCGACACGGAGCTTGGACATGGCACGATGCTAGGACCGTTCCAGGACTGCCCCTTCACTCCCTGGACTCAGGTCAACCCACTCATGACTGGTGCCAAACAAGGGTCTGACAAAGGGAGAGTCATAGTCAACCTAAGTATGCTGGACCTCGCAGACGAGGTAACCTGTTTGGGTCAGGGAGCTTTCATCTGGTGCGCAGACATGGACAGGGCCTTCAGGCAACTTCGTGCGCACTCTTTGCCCCACTCCTGGGCATAACTCGAAATGGCAACATCTATTTTGACATCGTCCATCGAATGTGCGCGCACAACAGATGCAGTCCTCCACTTAATGAGGAAGCGTGGGCACCCTGCCCTATGCTATCTAGACGATTTTGTGGGGGCGGCTTCGACAAAAGGAAAGGCAGATGCTGCCTACTCAGACTTACTCCGACTGGCCAAGTACTTAGGGCTCAATTTCGCCCCGAACAAGTGTCTCCCACCCTCCACCGAGGTCGACTGGCTAGGGTTCACGATTTCCACTGAGGACCTGACTGTCAAAATCCCGGAGGAGAAACCTCAACAAGTCATCAATGAATGACGTGCATGGAAAGACAAGAAGCTTGCATCCCGCCGAGACCTTCAACGATTGGTGGGAAGACTGCAACATATCACAAAGTGCATTCAACATTCATGTCACGGAATCTGGCAGCGTTGAATGCAGCGCCATACAGGGGGAAACACACGATACCCAAAGACTTGGCCCTTGTTATTCTCTGTAGGGTCAAGTTCTGTAAAGCCTTGAAATCATAACTCTGATATGTAACGGTAAAAAGAAGACAACAATAAATCCCAATATTAAAGTATGTCGGTCTTGCATTATTTCAATTAATATATTATGTTATTATCAATATAGTTTGTTTATAAACAAAAAATGCAATCATTAATTATATAACAATATAATGAATATGCTATTATGAATATATTAATAATTGCTCCTATCAAAGTTGTGGGCATAATTATTGTCGCTATAGTTGTTTTGCATTACTGTGGTGCCTTGAATGATTGGTCCCTGTGCAACCCATGTGCTGTAGGACTGCTTGATGCACTTCGCAAAGGAGGAGAAGATGACGGGTGACAGCCAGTGGAGCTGTCCGCGCTGCAAGTGTCGGCGTGACGCCATGAAACGCATCGTCATCTACCGCCTGCCTCGCATCCTCCTCATCCACCTCAAGAGGTGAGCGCCTCAACAGGCACATGGGCCTTGCAATTAGCACAACCAAAAGCACCATTTTACACATCCGCGAAGGCGTACGCAAGCATGCAATAGTCCGTTTGGGTCGGCGGAGTGATTTTAAATGGGCTAAAGTCGAAAGGCAGGCCCATTTGAAATGACTCCATCCACTTGCAAGAACTATTGCCTTGCTTATGAGGATATACAATTATATCTTTCAATTTTTATTGTACACCCCCGGAGCTCTTTGCTGTGGAACTGTATTCTGGTAACTTCATATGGTACTTGTGTCATTTGGCCAAGCAGAAAGTACCCTTGTGTCAAAGTAATGTGTAACAAAAGCCCTTTTTGTCTGGTGGGGAAGGCCATATTCATAGTGAGACTGTCATTATGAATTATGAGGCTATTTCATCAAAGGCGCTTAAACCTATCACCGGACGCGATGCTCGAATCGATTGAATGCAGGCTACCCGTGCGGAAGGTTGGGAGTTCGAATCCCAGCCAAGTCAAACCAATGACTTATAAAATTGATACTTGTCACTATCCTGGTGCTTGGCATTAATAGGATAGGACAAGGACCGGCTAGCACAGTATCAGGGTAATGTGACTGTGTGGGATATTGGGTCATAATGCTGGTGGCCTGGTCTCTCAGTAGGGCAACACTATAAAGTCACCATGAGTGCACTGTCACAATTCGGTACCCATCCTGTGGCCGTATGCATGACGCGGTGTTCGCGAGCCAAAACTGGTTTTGGCTGGGATTTCTAGTTTAGCGGTGAAAAGTCAGTATGCAAGGAGCGATGTTACGCAAACACAGCGAGTTTAACCTCGCGTACACTAACACCACTCCATAGCAAGTTTACGGGTGGTGTTAGGTACCGATTAGTCCCAAATCTGTTCATTGCTATCATATTTAACAGAATAACATACTCAAAAAGTGAAATTTGGTCAAATTATACCCAAAATCGAAGCGATATTAACGCCGCCGCTACATCGGCGGCGATATTCATATTGTCGAATGTAAACAAAACAAATCGCGGTGGCGTAAACTTTTTATGTTTATGTGTGTGTGTATCTGTCTGTGTGTGTATGTCTGTATGTGTGCCTGTGTGTGGGTGTGGGTGTCTGTGTATGTTTATGTGTGTGTATGTTTGTGAGTGTCTGTGTGTATGTCTGTGTGTGTGGTTGTGTGTCTGTGTGTATGTTTGTGTGTGTCTGTCTGTGTGTGTATGTGTCTGTGTGTGTGTATGTTTGTGTGTCTGTCTGTGTGTGTATGTGTCTGTTTGTGTCTGTCTGTGTGTGTGTATGTGTGTGTATGTGTCTGTGTTTCCTGACCTGACTTTACAGAGACAGAGACAGCCATACACACAGACAGACTCACACAGACAGGCATACAGACAGACACACATACAGACACATAGATAGACACAGACAAAAACACACAGACAGGCATACACACATACACACACAGACAGACATACACACAGACATAGACACATACAGACACATAGATAGACACACAGACAGACACACACAGACACAGAAACATACAGACACACACACCTGACATACACACACCCGAGCAAGCTGGCTGCTTCCAACGGACTAAATAACCACACTAGCTGTGCTCGCCGGGAACAGGCTCAGAGGGATTCCCCAAATCTATAAATAGCTGATATGTTAACTAACGCCACTGCGCTTTGGCCCCGTACATACCCTGTGACCCATTTCGGAACACCGGTGTTAGGTACCCTGGCGGCGGCCCTTAACACCGGAGCCGATAAAAACTTGTTCATGCATACGGCCCCTGATGACCTTAAAATGGTATGCCGTCCTGATATGACCTTAGATGCTGCCAGGACGTAAAACTCCAACAACCAACCAACCATATATGTTGCCAGCACATAAAACAACAACAAACAACCACAAACTTTAAGCTATTTCTTTAACTTCAATGAGAACATGTAATATTATATACTGTATACCATACTCAGAGAGTTCTTTTCTTATGCACGTAGACTCTCCGGGGGGAGGGGGGGGGGGGGGGCTAGTTAGTCCCTTCGGTTTGTCTCCGATTTGATAGGTTTAGTGCTGAAGTTGGTCATGAGTTGACTGAGAAGTCATCATGTGGCTTCTACTGTTCTGCCCACTCCATATTCCATTCCATACAACCCATGTGTCTCTTTAAATAAATGCCGATATTCCCTTCCAGGTTCTATTATCAAGGAATGTGGAGGCAAAAAATCAATGCAACTATCGACTTCCAACTGGAAAACCTAGACTTAAATAAATACGTAGAGGGACCGGAGAAACAGAACCCGTACAACCTCTACGCCGTCTCAGTAAGTATCGACGTTATGGGAAAGATTCTTCTTTTAAGATTTTGGCGTTCTGATGTGGTAATAGGCTTTGAAAAGGTGTCCCTCCAAATGTTGTTTGTGAACTGTTATGTTTATAAACCTTGGGCACAGTTAACATAAATGATATGGGAATAATATTGATTGAATTGATTTTTAGCCTGGTTTGGTAGGTTGCACTATACTTGCATTGCTTGTATCGTTTCAGAATCACTATGGCACAATGGAAGGTGGGCATTGTAAGTATGCAAATTATTTGTTTACTTTTTCAAATCCTCTGATTTAGCGCAGCCTTCTGTCAAAAAAATCTTAAGATTATGATGTCGTTCTTCATTAAACCAAGTTAATTTTCTTCAATTAAGTCGTCAATTTCTGGATTTTTTTTGAATTTTTTATTTTACGGGTGTTTATGCTGTCCATAACATGTAAACCCGGATGATCGAGCTTGTTTTCAATGCTGGGCAGTTTTTGGCTTTATTTTCTTATAGCTATTGTTTTGTGGTTAGTAGTTCTATCTTAGTTCTTTTGGTTTTTCTTGATAATTGTTTTCCTTCTACTCTATCCCTAGAATAGCCTACTCTATTTACATATTATAGACTTGTATGCAATAGATGGTTGGTATGTGATTGATGCGTGGTTTTGTTGGTATCTGCTTAGTTTTATGGCCTGGGCACCTTCCAAGGCTGTCCAGCTGGTGGGCCATGACATATCACATGCCCTGCTTGGTCACAGTTTAGTGGTGGTTACCTTGCACAGATATTTTTTATACGTTTTTAGGTCAGGAATTTGTCTTTACTTTACCGTTTGGGCATTCCAGACTTTGCCAGCCATTTCTAGTGTACTTCTTTCATGTGCTTTGATGTGGCTTCTGGTTTGTGTTAGTATTGGTGCATTGTTTGCTCTGGTGTTCCTTTGCGGCTGGGTTAAGTACCTTTTTTCTCGACTATACCCAAATGCCAGTGATTTTAGGTGTATTACTCTCCTGTTCTCTAGTAATTTTACTTTGTTTTTCTGTGTAGGTCATAGGTTGGGTGCAGTTTGTCCACCATAAGGCAGGTCTTAAGGGCTCTGTTTTGCAGTATTTGCAGGTTTTCTTTTAGTAATTCTTGTTTGGCACCCATGTAGATTACATCCCCATAGTCGAAGTAGGGGAGCACCATTCCCTTGAAGACTTTTATTGACATTTCTTGGGTCATGTAGTTTCTTAGCTTTGCAAATAACCACAGTTTGTGGTTTATTTTTTGGATAATTTTTTATATACATAGGTGGTAGTTTAGCTGACTGTCCAGCTCTAGGCCTAAGTATTTATAGTGGCTTACTTTTTCTAGTGTTTGGTTTCCGAGCTTGCAGTTTAGGTTGCTTTCTGGCATTATTTTATGCGAGAAAAGGACTGTTTTGGATTTTGTTTGCATTCATGGTTATTTTATTAGACTGACACCAATCATCTAGTTTTATTAGGAACTTGTTTAGTTTTTTATTACCTCTTCTTCTGTGCTTCCTTCTGCATATATGATGGTGTCATCTGCATACAGCTGGAGGTGCTCTGTTTCAAGCCACCTCTCTATGTAATTTATGTAGATTGTAAAGAGTAGTGGTCCCAGGACTGATCCTTGGGGTACACCACATGTGACAGGTTGGTGGTCTGATAGTGTATTGTTTACTTTAGTTTTGTTTTTGTCTTTCAGGTAGCATTTTATCCAGTTTATGGAGTTCGATTTTATGCCCATGTGGTTTAGCTTTTGCAGTAGTATATTGTGTTCTACAGTGTCAAAAGCTTTGCTGAAATCAATGAAAGCTGCGTCAACTATTTGTTTTTGGTTCTTTGAGGCCAGTATGTCGTCTGTTAGGTTGACTATTGTTTTTGATGTGGAGTGCAGTTCCCTTGTCTTTTGTTTAGTATATTGTTTTTTTCTAGATGTTCATTTATCTGCCTATGGAATATTTTCTCAATTAGCTTGCCTGGGGTTTGCAGAATTGATATTGGTCTATAGTTCCCCATGTTTTGCTTCTCCCCACCTTTGAAGATGGGGGTAATAGTTGCCATCTTCCAGGCTTTGGTGAATTTTCCCTGATCAAAGGAGATGTTGCAGAGGTCCATCATTGTGTCAGGGATGGTTTGGTGTGCATCCTTCAGTATTTTGGTGGGGATTCCATCTATCCCACTTGCTTTGTTTGTGTCTATGCTGATTATGAGGTCCATTATTTCTTTTATATTAGTTTTGCAGGTGGGGATTTTCTCTTTAATTTCTTCTGACTTATTTTCCCAGTTTCTTGTGAATTTTTGTGATAGTTTTGGTCCCACTGTGGTAAAGTGAGTTATTAGTTTGTTGGCTGCATCTCTATTTGTGAGCACTTTCCCTTCGTTGTCCTGGCAGTTTATGCAGTCTTCTGTATTGTTTTGGGGGAATAGCAGATTTACATTTTCCCAGAATTTATTTGTGTTGCTTCACCAGTCCTCGTCTTGTTTTATTATGTATTTATTTTTTGCTGTTATTACTGCTTTGAGTGAACTGTTTCCAGCTATTTTATAGACTATTTTGTCTTCTAGGTTGTTGGTACGTTTTGCAGTGTCACCCAGTTTTCTCTTGGTTGTAATTAGTGCCAGCAGTTTACTGTCTATCCAAGGGTCTTGTTTTTTTTAGTATTTTTAATTTCTTTATGGGACACATTTCGTCTAACGATGTTTTTATTTCTGTTATGATATTGTTCCAGTAGGTGTTAACATCATCTCTGTTTTTTGTGATGTTTATGCTTTGTTTCAGGTGCTTTCTTAGTTTTTCTACCGAGTAGTTTTTTAGGGGCCATTTTTGAGCTTTTTCCTGGTTACATATATTAGCTCATGATCACTTATGCCCCAGCTCCTGGTGCCCCATTTTGAGGCATGGTTGGTGTTGGTTAGTATTAGGTCGATTGTTGTGTTGTTGTTGCTTAGCCTCGTGCTTTCTGTTATTAGTTGCTGTAGGCCTAGGATTTTTATGGTGGTTTGTAACATAAGTTTATTTTTGTCGTTTCTGTTATAGTTTATATTGAAATCCCCGAGTACAAAGATTTCAGCATTTGTTAATTTTCTTACTATATTTATGCTTTTGTCTAGCGCTTCAAGGAACACATCTATGTCTCCTGATGGTTGTCTATAGAGGCTCGCTATGGCTATGTTTGCCTGTTTCTCGTTTTTTATTAGGCACCATAGTAGTTCAGTGTGTTCATTTGAGAGGTTTGCTGTTTTTAGAGCCTCAGATCTAGGTCTTTGGTGGTTTTGCAATATATGGCAACACCTAGTCCTTTTTTTGTTTGATTTCTTATATTATTCTGTTGTCTATTATTACGTACAAGCCTATACCCATCTATAGCCGTGTTCACACGGGCAAAATGTGAAGCGAATTAGACAAATCGAATCAGGTGAGTCGAATTAGCTGCCCGTTCACACGAGCACTACTTGGGCCGGAAGTCGATATCTGCGCATGAGCAAGTCCAGTCTGACCAGCGCGACCACGAGAGAGTGGATTCGACCTAGATATGTATTTAATGAATCGTATTGGTTTGGAACGGTCAAAACTTCTGCTGGGCAGTGAAAACCCTAAAATAAATCATGAAATAAATATCTGTGCACCTCTAGCAGGTTCATAGACCAAATTATATAATATGCGCTTTTGATCGACCGGAAAATCAACAAACTCACGTCTCGACTGCGCATGCGTGTGAGGTGCTTAATCCGCCTCAGTGCGTCCACACGGGCAAAATAATCCGCATCACAGAAATCGATTCACGTAAACTACCTCGCTAGGTGGTTTACAGTATCCGCATCACGCGAATCGATTCAGCCTTAATCCGCCTCAGACGCCCGTTCACACGGGAAATGTAACCCAAACTATACAAGTCGCTTTCTACGAATCGATTTACATCGCCCGTGTGAACACGGCTTATGTTGAGGATCTTGTTTTGGTGTTTATCAGTAAACCATGTTTCTGACAGTGTTAATACATCAAGATCTTCATTTTTTAAATGTAATTTTATAAGATCTATTTTGTTGGATGCACTCTAGCAGTTTAGGTGGGCAAAGTGCATGCCCCTCCCCAGCTTGCATTCAATTTCTTCTACTATTTATAAGTTTGAGGGTGTCAGATTGTGCGAGTTTAAATTTTTAGTTTAATTTGCTATTTATGGTTTTAGGTGTTTGTGTTGGTGCATGCAGCACATGTAGCCTCTTTACTGTTATGTAATCATATTTATATTTAACACCATATATGCGGAGGATGGTGCATATATTACGATTTGTGTTAGCTTATTTATGATTTTACGTATGCGATAGAAATTTGTTAGTGTTTTCCAGCCCTGGTGGTCTTATTCCCAATTTTCAGCGATGCTTTTTTCTATCCTGGCCGTGGCGTATTGGGCATATTTATCATTGTAGTGAATGCCATCCGTCATACCGATGCCATACCATGCCGAACACCTCCCATGCCTTGTCTTGTGTATGTAATTTGCAATTGTAATTTTTTCAAAACGATTGATTGAAATGTTATTCTTCTGGCGATCGGGGACATTGAGTTGAAAAGTGTTGTAAGAAGAAAAGAGGGAAAAAGGGAACAAATGAGATTTATTTTCCCCTTGTGATTCCATTAATTTTAATTTTAAAGCAATAAGGCAAGAAACTAATAATGAACGGAAAATAACAAATATATTCCAAACTTAATACTGTTCTTTGCCAAGCTGTTGGTTGAAAATCAATATATTGTAGTGGTCTGCACTGACCTCTCAGGCAAGTAACCACATAGACAGGTAGGCGTGGGGAGTGTATTGATATCAGGGAGCCTAGGTGGTGTAATGGTTAGCACACTGGCCCGGAATGCAAAGAGATGTGGGTTCGAGTCCCGCTCTAGGCACAATAATTCCCATTTTCATCACCCCCATGACACTGGTTGCCGTGATCAGGATCCTGTACAAGCTTTGCGCTGTACGGTTGTTGAACCTACCCTGTGTATGTATGTGTTAGTGCATTGCCTGTATGTATGTAATTGTAAGCATTACAAGACTTACAATTCCAGGGGGACGAGTGTAGTGGTCTGCACTGACCTCTCAGGCAAGTAACCACATAGACAGGTAGGCGTGGGGAGTGTATTGATATCAGGGAGCCTAGGTGGTGTAATGGTTAGCACACTGGCCCGGAATGCAAAGAGATGTGGGTTCGAGTCCCGCTCTAGGCACAGTATTTCCCATTTTCATCACCCCCATGACAATATCTTTGCTAGAAAACTGTACGAATGATATCAATATTTTCGCAATAATTCGAACTTAGCTTAATTTAAATGCACTGTTGTTTTAAATTAATTGAGTAAATTGGTTGACATCTATTATACGTGTCTGTACATCATTACAAAGCAACGACGATGGTCTGCTACACTACACAAACGACAAATGTTCATTTTTTAAATAACAGACATGCCCTTCTCTAATTGTTTTTCTTCTTCTTTGATTGTTTGTTCTCTAGATACAGCATTTTGTAAAAGTCCTAGTAACGGTCGTTGGCATAAGTACGACGATCACGAGGTCTACGATTTACCACGGCAAGAAATCAAGGTATGTTGCTAGCCACGAATGTACTCCTATGGGAAGATGCTGGTCTGTTTGGATGAAAACATTGTTTTTAGGCAACCTAACCTGTTTCTAAGAACTAAAAAACTACCTTATTCTCGTGGATTAATGCCCTGTGTGTTTAAATTGGCAAATCACTGAAGTGAGGGGTGAGCGTTTACCTAAACATGGGTGTGTAAAGGGTGGGCGTTTACAAAATATTGGCCAAGTGGGGGCGGGGGGGAATTAACCCACACACGTGCGTTAGTCCGCCAGAATACGGTAATATAATAAACCATTGGACAATTGGTTACCAATGAAAGTTAAATAAAGAAGATACAAATTAAATCACTCCTGGAGAGGTATTTTGAATCATTGCAGTTAAGCTGGAAGAAAAGTAAAACAAAGTTGAAAACTTAATTTAAACTTAAATCTAATGAAACGAAATATCGAGGTATTTTAAAGGCCTGTGTAGCAAATTTATAAGTAATCACATGTGTATATTTTGACATTTTCTTAAATGCTTTTCAATGTCTACTATTAGCTTGATGAGTAACTATGATGTAGGATAAAGACAATCAAATCAAAGCCTGCTTCTCTTGTGCTTTCAGTCACCTGCAGCCTACATTCTCTACTACACGAACATTACCCAGGATCTGCAATTCACTACCTAGACTCACCAATACCACTCAACCTGTTCCCATAAGCACCCCATTATATCAAGAAAGGGGAGCGTGGCAGGTATGAAGGGGGGGGGGGGGGGTTACACACAAATGTGTGTTGACAAGAAAATGCATTGTGTTTGGCAAACATATCTGCAGCGTGTGCTGTGAGTAATTTAGAATACAAATGGAGTGAGGTTCCCGAATAATGTCCTTATATTTAGTGACATAGTAACCCACCATAATAGGTCACAGGTATGAGATGTACTATGATGATTATTCCATTTAGTCTGCACTATTTATGTTTCTGTCTAATTATAGCATACCAAGCATACCTTATGTATTACTCACTTTCATGTATATGTTTATTAGTATTATTAATAATAATACTATCGACGTAACATAACCTAAAAAAAAAAAGATCTGTTGATGAAATTAATTCTCACAAGTAACGGTTTCATGCTATACGGTTACGAGGACAGTTTGACCCACCGACTTATTTGTCCTGATTTTAGTGCAGGAGTTCTTTTTGGTTTATAATGCGCTTAGAGTGGCATACTGCTACCATACCAACGCCATTTGCATGGTGTACGGGCACCATGATGAGTAAAGCCCAACTGTGGATTGGGTCTTTTTGTAACCGGTCATTCAGCCAAAATGGGCCCATACATTATCCGTTATACGTTATGTGGCATGCGTTATCAACCGATGGCCCAGCAGTGAACGCGTAATAGGCTAATACAGATTGTACCTCTTTAATCCGACAACCTTGTGACCTGGCTATTGCAGAATTACAGAAAATGCCAGACTACAGGAATTGTCCCTTAAGGCCCCTAAGGGAACCCCTCCCCCATATTTAACCATATGATTAATCCACATACACATTGCTGTATTCTCAAAGGTATTTAACCGAGCTTAACATGTGAAATAATACAACCATTAATGCTTCCAGGCATGGTTTGTATTGTTTCATATAATATAATGCTTAAAACCAAAAATAAAACCCGTAGTTTCCGTGCCGGACCATGGGATTTGCCGAAGTATGGAATTGCCGGATTAAAGAGGTACAATCTGTAAGTCGGTCAGTGAAAGGTCAACGGTGAATCGTCATTATGACCTAGTTACCACCGGGCTGATGCGGTAGGTCTAATCTAAAATATACAGACTGAATTGTAATTATATAACACAATAGAGGGGGGGGGGGGAACTCCAGAAAAAAACATCAGCTCATAACTATGAAGATATAACAATTACTTTGATAGAAGAGCCGCGCAGCAAAGCTATCTAATCGAGTGGAATCTACTCTCTTTTTTTCCCAATTATTAAATTTAAAAGGGGCCATCTGATTTTGTTGGGTGAATTCTTAAAATTATGGTCCAACGCATTGTAGTTCACTTGGAAATGAGGCCCTCTATTACTGTATAAATAGACGAGTGATTTCAGTTATCATAACTCAAAAGCACCTTAAGTCGATCATTTTTTCAGGATTTTTGATGAGGCTATGGCGGTGTGTGGATCACGCAGCTTGTCTAGGAATTAATTGTTTTGATGCTATTACTGAAGGATAACTGGAGGATACTACCACTAGTTGTTTTTCTTTTATTTATATCTTAAAAACCGATGGGGTGCCTAGTCTAAGCACTACGTTACCACAGAGTATATGTAGCGGGTGAGGAATAGAATCTTGTAATCTTGACATAATCAGCAGAAGCTAACATACGTGGTGATATGTGGAATGTACACAGACCTACTAAACAATGATGTTTCTGGTGCCAATTGCCTGTGAGCGTTCAGGGGCTGATTCCAACAGTCTAAGTCTGACTGCACCGAAGCACGATGGGGTGCTGTGCCGTATTCGTGATAGGAGGGGGAGGGAGGGCATGCAGCAGTTAGTGTGACTGGGTAAGCTCAACAGACAGGTGTGCGTGCGTGCGTGCGTGCGTGAAGACGAATGATTGGTAGTATAGTTGGCTAGCTATAAGGAAAATGGGTCGATATTTTAGGTCCAAAACAGTGCTTATGTTATTGTTATTATAGATAAATATTTATTTAATTAAATAAATAACTGATTGTCAGCGCACACCGTTTATGTATTTTTGAAATTACCCATAATTCCGTTAGGTATGCGCTGACAGATTTTGTTCACAAAAAATCAAATCATTAGAATCTGAGATGATGACTGCTGCCGCACGTCCTACCTCGTCCAATGAAAAAAAAAATCTTTTAAAATTAAAGAATAGGTTTAGTACCAGATGGTGGGGTGGGTGTGCGACCGCTGCTCCGGTTAATTAGTATTTGGTCCAGGGATTCCCAAATAATGTAAATATACATGTCTGTGATAAATGAAATTGTATAGATGAACTGTATGGCTATTGAATCAGGTGACTATTCGTTTTTAGTTTCGTTCGCCAATTGGTTGTGGTTTATTTGTTGTCGTCACAATTCCACAGCTTAGTATATAAAAACGTATTACCATCATAGGCACTATAATCTTTATCTGAAACATTTAGTGGTGAACACCATAGCAAATTAGCGTGGTAACGGTTTAATCATTCGTTTAATACATTCAGTAATTTTGCCCAGAAGTGTGGAATCGAATGGGAACTGCATGTATTGACGGCTACCAAAGGTGCCAAATGAAAGTGGGGGTCAATACCAAAAGGAATGTTTTGGAAGTCCCATCGGTGTCCGTCGACTGATACATGCTAACCACACCATGTGCAACTACTAAGAACGGTGCTTTCCGCTTCCTGTCCCCAAGTCTCAGTTATTAACGTACGCCGGAGTAGTCCATGACAGCGCGCCGTATTGACTACGAAACTACCTGATGTTGATGAATCCCATTTGATAAATATGGAGTTCTCTGAGTGCTCAATGGGATTTTCACACATATCCTATTTTGCTAGGAAACCCAGTGTTTAATGTGACGTTTTATCATGGTTTAGAAATTATGATGTGGTCAGGGCATAGTTTCATAATCGACACAGCTGGTGCAGTGATGTGCCCCTCTGCGTAGTTTCGTAGTCTACACAGATGCTGCTGCGATGCGCTCCTCTTCTGAATAATGTATGCGATTCAGTGTGACACTGATAGTGAAATCTAATATCTTGCTCCTGCTCATAGTGTGAGCTTATTGTTTATTCTGTACATTGAAGTCGAAACAAAAAAATGGTGTGAAAAAAACAGAACAAAAAATAGGGTATGTACCCAATTAATGAATAAAATTTGAATGTTGGGATAACAATTTGAAGTTCTTTTTTTTCCCCTCTCTTTTAAAAATATTTTTTATGGAACTGTCTGAGTTTTATGGAGCTCACATTTTGTGTGTGAGAGGAACTCAATTTCAATTTCGAAAACCGCAAATAGGTGTACAACGTTGTTCAAATAAATAAGGTATTGCAGAAAACCCCAGCTCTTCATGTTGTGCATAGCATTCTGCCAAGTAGGATATACTTATACTTATGGCATTATTTAATATGTCTTGTTTTTCCTTCTTTTCTCTTAGAGCGTAATGTCTTTTATACATACTCATGCTTATCCTCTTCTGTCTATATATTTAGGCATAATAGCCTTATATATGACCTGTCTTAACTAATTGTCTAAATATAACTATCCTGTCAGTCAATAGAATGCTAAAAATCTTAATATGCTAGAGGTACGTTGAGTGTTGTTTACATCAGAGGTTTGCCGGTGTCGCAGTTTGAGCGCCCTGCCAGTTTGAGCGCCCTTCTGTTGCTTCTGCGCATGCGCGGATTTTCTGACGCCTTCAAACTGCAGCATGTCGCAGTTTGAGCGCCCTGCCAGTTTGAGCGCCCTGCCAGTGAACTCCCAACAGCATCTGAAAGACCCATATCACAGATTCATAACAGCGTGCAAAGAATCAAAACAAATGGTGTTGCACAAATTGGATGTATACTAGCTAATTCTACTATGGATACCATGACACATCTGCACCTGGGAATTACCATGGATTGAGAGTTAAAACTGGTAGTTGGTAGTAGTTTTTATTTAGCTATATCAGGCTTATTTATTTGAATAATAAAATGAATCCAAGACCAGGTTAAAGGTAAGAGAACAAAGGTTGTTTCTGCTGTAATAAATTTGTAAGAACCCTTTGTGGTTTGTTTTGCCAGGGTGTTGAAGTGGAGCATTTTCTGACACAATTTGGCATTTTCAACAAGTAATCAGCCTCTGTTTGGGGTACCTAGTCTTAGGCCACGGTAGGTTTGACGCATGCGCAGACGATGCTGTTAAATTCCGCGCAGAAGCAGAAGCAGAAGCAACAGAAGGGTGCTCAAACTGGTAGGGTGCTCAAACTGCGACACCGGTGTAGCAGGAAATCGCAAACCCTGTAAATCGCAAACCCCCACTTGTGATTTCCTAGGAAATCGCAAACCCCCATGCCATATATGGGCATGGGGGGTTTGCGATTTCCTAGGAAATCGCATATCCCCCCTGGAGATCGCAAACCCCCTGTCATGGTATAAAACCCCTGCCCGATCGCAGCCCCTGCCGTGAAGACAGTTGACTAAGCATTTATTTTTGTAAAATAAATTAAAACACTTTCAGTGGATCGATTAAAAATATCTTAATGCGCGATTGAAGAGGAAGATCTGAAGTATTTAATGTAACCTAAGAGCAATTTATGCTGAAAGTATTAAAACCAGAGATAATAGTGAAAGTTGGGATATTCTGAGTGTCAGTGCAATCTTCATACAGAAAAAGTGAAATATCTATGAAACTTACACCACCTAGACACAAACCGCTTGAAACACATATAGAAAAACATATACAATGAATAGATTATATTAAATTTATATGGTTAGGGTTCTGGATTTCTATTAATCTTTAATAGACACTGGCAGTGTGTATTCGTTCTGCAGCCGAGCTGAGCTTGTTTACAACCTCTGCGCATGCGCAGAAGCCACGACAGGGGCGGCGATTTGTTTACTTTACGTTCGTCGAATTTAGGGTTAAATTGGTCAAATTTCACTTATTTGGTTACCAATTTAACCCTAAATTCGAAGCGTTATTAAGGCTACCGCCGCATTGGCGGCGATATTACTAGTTATTTTTTCGAATCGACGAACGTAAAGTAAACAAATCGCCGCCGCCGCCAGTATGGCAAGGGAGGTCGATGCGGCGGCGGCGATGTGTTTACTTTACGTTCGTCGATTCGAAAATATAACTATTAATATCGCCGCCAATGTGGCAGTAGCCTTAAGGAGGGTTCGAATTTAGGGTTAATTTAATGAAATTTCACAATTTGAGTATATAATTCTGTTAAATATGGTCGCATTGAATAGATTTGGCCCGAATCGGTCCCAAAACACAGGGGGGTTTGCGATTTCCAGGGGGGGTTTGTGATTTCCTAGTAAATCGCAAACCCCGGGGTGTGCAATTTCCAGGGGTTTGCGATTTACTGCCACACCGGATCTGGTTGGCAGAACAAAGTACAGCTACCGAACCTCTTATCCGGTGTGGCGGTTTCAGCCGTGCGCCAGTTTCAGCCGTGCACGTACCGTCAAACTGAAGGCATTGTCAATGATCGTGAGTCAGTAACCTTATAAATTTAATATAATGTTTTTGGTAAAGATATTTTCTATATGTGTACCAAGCGATTTGTTTCTAGGTGGTGTGGTTTTAGAGATATTTCACTTTTCCTGAAGTCCCCACCCTGCCCCCCCCCCCACTCCTGTAATATATGCGTAAAAGACACCCAGGCACGAACAGAGAACAAAGGAATATGTAAATGAGATGAGGTCAGAGGCACAGGGTGCCGGTGGTTCAGGTCCCTGGATGCCGAATAAAGCATTCAGTATCCAGAAGTGTTCAGATGTCGTACTTTTACGTGGTGTCAGATAAGGACAATGCCACCTGCAAACACACTGCTGGGCCTCAGACTGCCAGGTCAGCTCGTCCTCTGCAACAACGCATGATCGAACTGGAAAACATGGATCAGATCATATAATATACATGCCACGGCTTCAGGAGTTGTTACAAAAACAGAACGAGTGCAATGCTGTATCTTCCTTCACGTCGTGGGCGAAGAAGCCCAGAAAGTTTTCGCCAACATGGCCATCACGCTTGCCAAGCAGGACAAGATCGGGCCTTCAATGGAGGCATTTCAAGCATACTGTACTGGTAAATCAAACTTAATAATAATACATTTCATTTCAACTCACATAATCAAGCCAGTGAAAATATGTCCACATATATCACGGCCCTCAGGGACAGAGTGAAAGATTGTGAATATGGACCGATTGAAGAATTGCTGTTGCGCGATCGATTGCTTGCTGGTGTCAAGAACGTGACGTTGAGAAACAAGATGCTTCAAACAGCCAATCTCACACTCGAAAAGTGCATTAATATGTGCAAACTCAGTGAATTTGTGCTGACCAGTTGGAAGAAAAGAAATCTGACGCGAAGTCAAAGGTATCGATGGTCTGAACAGACATGCAAATACCGGTGCACCGGTGGTTCACCTGACTGGGCCACCATCTTGGAAATTGCCATCTTGGAAGGCCGGAAGCACCACCGGTGCAGGCAAATTCAAGATTCAATGTCAAAACTGTGGTTACGAACGCTGACGTGGATTTTGTCCGGCGAAGGGCAAGATTTGTGTTGCCTGCAAGAAGGTCGGGCACTTCGGGAAGGTTTGCAGGAGCAAACTTGGCAGGGTCGATGAGTTGACCGTGGAAGAAGCCGACCCTCACAACGTCAAACCAGACCCAGATCCGACGGAAGTCAATGTGTTGATGAAGGATCTGTTTGTCGGTGTTATCGAGCGCAACACCAAACAAGACACCAAGCTCTGGTATGCGACCATCCAAGTGAATTGTCATCCAGTCAAGTTGAAGCTCGACACAGGCTCAGAGGCGAATGTTCTTCCGATGAACATCTTCGACAGGATCGCATCGGTGCGACTGACGAACACCAGGTCGTGACATTCTCATCGGATCACTCCCGATGGCGAGGCTTCAGTTGAGATCGATGGCAGAGACTTTGTATTCCAAGTGGTGCGGGAAAGCCAACCTATTTTGGGTAAACAGGCTTGGTTTGTTTTGAACCTGTTGGCACGGGTTGATGAGGTGAACTCTAGCATGCCGACGAACATTTCTACCCCGAACAACGTCCACAGCACGCGAGCTGACTATCTGGTAAGCAATTATAAAGATGTTTTTCAAGGTTTAGGCCTAATAAAATCGATTGCTGTCATTCATATTGACAAATCCGTACAATATGTTGTCGACCCACCGAGGAGGATTCCGTATGCAATACAAAATAAGGTGCATGACGAACTAAAACGCATGGTAAAAATGGGTGTTATTGTCTAACAAAAGGAGCCAACTGAATGGGTAAATTCCATAACCATTGTTAAAAAACCTAACAAAATAAGAATCTGTCTGGATCCAACAAAATTGAACAAAGCCATCAAAAAAGCACCATTCCCAACTAAAACTAATGAAGAAATTATCACCAAAATGGCGAGCACGCGATATTTCTCAGGTTTAGATGTCATGACAGGGTATTGGCAAATCAAACTAGACTACAAAATTTAACAGTTGTGCACCTTTAATACTCCATGGGGCCAGTACAGGTACACCCGTCTACCATTTGGCATCAAAGCAGCCGGTGACATCTTCATTCAGGAAATGCACCATGTCATGGCCGATATACCCAGGATAGGTATAGTGACAGACGACATTCTGGTATATGGGTCAACCGTTGAGGAACACAACGACAGAATGAACGCAGTGCTTGACCGAGCCAGGTCGGTAAATCTAAAATTAAACGATTCAAAATCTTTGATAATCAAAACAACAGTGAAATATGTAGGTCATCAACTTACCCAACAAGGTGTGAAACCAGATCCAGACAGAATACATGCGATTGTAGACATGCCAGAGCCGCGTGACAAGCAAGGCGTGCAGAGGTTCCTGGGCATGGTTGGCTATGTTCACAAGTTTATACCAAACATGTCCGAGATCGCAAAACCACTATGCACACTCCTTGGTAAGGATGTTGCGTGGCACTGGCAAAATGAACAGCAAGTCGCATATGACAAACTCAAAGAAAAATTGAGAACTGCTCCTGTATTGTCATATTATGATGTAGACAAGCCAATTGTCCCAAGTAGACGATTGTCAGTCAGGTCTAGGTGCTGTTATCATGCAGGATAATAAGCCAATCGCACTCGCATCTCGTGCACTAGATTCACCGCAGTGTGGCTATGCCACTATCGAAAAAGAAATGCTCACAATATGTTTCAGCTGCCAGAGGTTTCATGACTATATCTTCAGCAACAATTTCAAATTCAAACCAATCACAAACCGTTAGAGGCCGATACATAAGCTGTCAGCGCATATGTAAAGAATGTGAATGCGATTGCAAAATTACAACATAGAGCTATGCCATGTTATTTAAGGGGTCCTTAATGTTCTTTGCAGTTCTGTCCAGAGCACACAGTGCTGAATTAGGTCATACTGACCTATTTGATGACACACTCAGCATCGCTGCAGTGGACATGCAATCATCCAGTCTGTTAAGTAAAATCGTCATAGAGTATGAAGACGATATATCCATGTCCATGTTAATAACTCCTATTGAAAATGGGTGGGACACTACACGTGCACAAACACCGCCATGTCTACATTACATTCCATACAAAGACAAACTCACAGTAGAAAACAACTTGGTAATGAAGGGCAATATTGTCATAGTGCCTCCAAAGCTCCGTGGTGAAATGATTGAAGTGTTGCACGAGACGCACTTAGGTATCACTAAGTCCAAGCAGCTAGCATGTGACTGCATGTTCTGGTCCAACATCAATAAACAAATTGAGGAAAACATCAGTCATTGTGACACATTCCAAAATAATCGGAAAAGTTTACAGAACGAACCGCTTATAAGTCACCCAATAACATGTCAACCTTACGCAAAGATAGGCGCAGATCTATTCAAAATAAATCACAAGAACTACATAATAATGGTTAGATTATTACACTAAATAATCGGAAGTCACTTTGCTGAAGGATACGTCATCCGCCACGGTGATCGAAGCTATGAAGGATAACTTCGCAAGGCATGGTATCCCAAGCCAGGTAATTTCGGACAAAGGTCCACACTTTAAGAGCCATGAATACAAAGAATTTGCACAACATTATGGCTTCATAGCCACATACTCGGGTCCCCAGTATCCCCACAGTAACAGCAAAATTGAAAGATTTGTCCAAACAATAAAAAACATGCCAAAAAAACAGATTTTCAGCTGGCATTCCTCAACTATAGGAATACTCCCTTGCCCGTGCTTATTGCATCTCCAGCTCAGTTGCTCATGAGCATGAGGCTAAGAGGAAGACTGCCTATGTCAGGAGATAATTTGATACCCACAACACAAAATCCCAAGAAATCACAAATGACGAAATGTCAACAGAGTAAAAAAAGTTTCCATGACAAAAAGTGTGGCAAAGCACACAAGCCATTGAGAACAGGTGATAATGTCAAATACAAAAACCCTGCAGGGAATAGAAAAGAGGGGTGATTTTGAGGCGTACAGGAGTTTCAGGAAGAGAATACCAAATTCTGAACTTTTGATGAGGTGCCTACATAAATATCTTTTCGAGATGTAATTCATGATCTTGACAATTCTTTCAACAATCATATATATATTGGAACTAAGCTGTGTTTACACGGGCGAGTGTAAAACGATTTAAGACAAATCGATTTATATGAATCGTTGTAGTGGCGCGTTTACACGGAACGAGTTTGAAGGCGGAAATCGATATCTGCGCATGAGCAAGTCCATACTAACCAGCGCCAGTTTGGGTTCGTCGACGTCACCACGAGAGTGGGTTCGACCTAGATCTGTATGGACTGAATCGTATTGGTTTGGAACAGTCAAAACTTCTGCTGGGCAGTGAAACCCTAAAAATAAATGATGAAAAAAATATCTGTGCACGGCTAGCGGTTTCATAGACTAAATTCTATAATATGCGCTTTTGATCGACCGGAAAGTCAACAAACAAAGGTCTCGACTGCGCATGCGTGTGATGCGCTTAAGCTAGATCGCTTCATCTATACTACCTCGCAAGGTGGTTTACATATACCGATTTATATGAATCGATTCAGCCCTAAAACGCCTCAGCATCACGTTTACACGGCAAATGTAAATCGATCTAGACAAGTGGTTTTATATGAAGCGTTTTAACTCGCCCGTGTAAACACGGCTTAAAACCAGGCGTGTTGAGTGACTTGTTGGTGTAGGTGACATCAACATTTTATTAAGCGATAAAAGTAATACTTGATTACCCCCCCCCCTCCAACTCTCCCTCGTGTCGTACACGCTTTGTACGACTGTGAAAATATTGATAACGTTGTGGACGACCCCTAAAACTAGTAAAAGGCTCAATACACCATAACACGTTTTGGCGGCCATCTTGACCTAATTCGTTTTCGCAGGTAAACAAATGCACACGGTATTGATTGTCAATGGCAGTTTCGCCAGTTAGCAATCTTCATACAGAAAAAGTTAAATATCTCTAAAACCACACCAGCTAGAAACAAGCTGATTGGAATACACATAGAAAACATGTTTAAAAAAAAGATTATATTAAATTAATGAGGTTAGGGTTCTGGATTTCTATTAATTTTGAATAAAACTTACTTTTTGCACTGTGCGTACGGCAAACTCAATGCATTGCCGATGGTCGAGAGCAATCTTCATACAGAAAAAGTGAAATATCTCTAAAACCACACCATCTAGAAACAAATCGCTTGGTACACATATAGAAAACATATTCAACGAATAGATTATATTAAATTTATAAGGTATGGGTTCTGGATTTCTATTAATTTTGAATAAAACTAATGCTTTGCACTGTGCGTTCTGGCAAACTCAAGGCTATCAGTCTTTTGTTTACCTATAACCGGAAGTGGCCTCGTTCTCGCGAAATTAGGACATGCCCATATAAGGCCAAACCGTGTTATGGTGTATACACGATAACATGGTTTGGCCTTATATGGGCATGTCCTAATTTCGCGAGAACGAGGCCACTTCCGGTTATAGGTAAACAAAGCCCTGATAGCCTTGAGTTTGCTGGAACGCACAGTGCAAAGCATTAGTTTTATTCAAAATTAAGAGAAATCGAGAACCCTAGCCATATCAATTTAATATAATATTTTTGGTAAACATGTTTTCTATATGTATTCCAATTAGTTTGTTTCTAGGTAGTGTAGTTTTAGAGATATTTAACGTTTTCTGTATGAAGATTGCTCTCGACCATCGGCAATGCATTGAGTTTGCCGTGCGCGCAGTGCAAAACGTCAGATTTATTCAAATTTAATAGAAATCCAGAACCCTAACCATATCAATTCAATATAATCTTTTTGTTAAACATGTTTTCTATGTGTATTCCAATCAGCTTGTTTCTAGCTGGTGTGGTTTTAGAGATATTTAACTTTTTCTCTCTGAAGATTGCTCACTGCCATTGACAATGCATTGAGTATGCCGGTACCAGCAGTGCAAAATGTCAGTTTTATTCAAAGTGAATAGAAATCCAGAACCCTAACCATATCAATTTAATATAATATTTTTGGTAAACATGTTTTCTATGTGTATTCCAATCAGTTTGTTTATTGGTTGTGTGGTTTTAGAGATATTTAACTTTTTCTCTATGAAGATTGCTCACTGCCACACTGATGATACTGCCATGTGCGTTTGTGTACCTGCAAACAGGAATTAGGTCAAGATGGCCGCCAAACCGTGTTTAGGTGTATAAAAAGACCAAGAAAGCAGTTAGTCACGTTTCAGTACCCATTGTTTCCGCTAGGTGCCGCCTGAGTGCATCGACAGCACAGTGGCGACCTCTGTTGAAACAACGGCCAGGGGACCAGGCTAGAGAGCAGCAAGCATGCAGTTGTTTACCCTGGTCCTGTGGTGGGACAAAGCCGACACCTAGCGGAAAACATGGGAACTGGAACCCGACTAGCAGTTGTTCCTTCTATGAAACACTAGATGTCACCATCAGCGGGGTGTCCGCCAAACTAGGATCATTGACGTGTCATCCAAACGGAGCACGAACACTGCCCGGATCCCAGTTAAGGCGAGTGTTTTTAGCTAATCAAATGCTGTATGAAAATCACAATGTACAACGAATCGACGACAAAACACTAGGATCACAGAGATTAGATTATTTTCACATTTACGTATTGTTTTGTGATCATATATTCTGAAGTGCAACAAATCCACTGGACGAACAGTCAATGGCCCTATTATCGACTATGTATAATAACTCAAGCGTTCCTGATCCTGTCGCGGCATGTGGCATGGCTACACACTTGCCCCCATTGGCATGCTGAACTTCAGGTATGATTGTTCAATTGGTTTATTATGATTTAACATATGTGCACCAGAACACCTTGAACTGACCGTTTAGCAAGAGCTAAATGATATACATAGCTAAAATATCTATAATATGAGTAAGCAATGGCAATGCTTAGCCTTACCCTTAGGCTTAGCCAGGACCGACCCTCCCACAGACGAGTCGGAATTACGAAACTGTCTATTATCTCTATAGACTGCGCGCTGAAAACGGCGTCGAGAGCCAAATAAATTCCCATGGCCATTGAGTTTGCATTCTATGCAGTTTGCCGCTACACGCAGTGCAATCGAAATAATAGGGATACAGAACAATTTGGCATAATTATATCAGATAAAATTTCAAATAACAAAAAAAAGTCTAAATTGAAGCTGATTCAACATACCTTGCTGAGAGGAACTCAAATCTGTTGTAATTTTTAAAATATCTTAATAGGGGACAAAGTTATGCCACTTTTAATGTCAGCTTAATTGACCATAAATGTCCTAATTTACCATTGAAGAAAACTGTGACCATTGCCCATTGTTTTTGTCAACAGATTAGGGCCATTTTAATGCTATCTTTATTTGTCTATATCGCCCTTAATTCTAAAGTTAGAATGCCCAAATAAAAAGTATAATAGCTGTCATGTACTTTGTCAAGTAATATGATATGCACTAATGGTGACTTTATAGTGCTGCCCTACTGGGGAACCAGGCCACTGGCACCATGACCCGATATCCGACCCAGTCACATTATCTTGACACTGAGTTAACCAGTCCTTGCCCTATCCTAATAATGCCGAGCGCCAAGCTAGGAAGCGACAAGTATGAATTTTTAAGTCATTGGTTTGACTCGACTAGGATTCAAACCCACAAGCTCATGGGTTTGGATCACACAGATTGGCAGTTGGCATTCACACCTTAGCCTGGCTCATATAACAAGTAATATGGGTCACAACTTTTGGCTGGTTTACTATAAGTTCAAATCGATGTAACTTTCTTGATATTTACATTAGAAAAATTATGACTAGCAAGTTTAAGGTCTCTTCAAGCTCTTTCCATTGAAATATGTTCCGTTGAGATAAAATGCTTTAAAAATAAATACTCACATAGCTACATTCGTCGATTCGACAATGTTAATATCACCGCCGATGCGGCGGCAATATATTAGATGGCACCCATTTTGGTGACTTTGATTAAACTAGTTTGAGCGGGAGTATTTTCATGAATTTTATATCACTGGAAAGATCATGAACTAAGCTCACCGAAATTGTACATGAGTATACCAAACTCATAATACTTATGATGACTTTGAAGCTTAGAACATTGGAGAAATGTTGTTGTAGCCTCACATTCAGAAATGGCGGGAATCAGTCCAAGCTTATGACATCACAAAGCCCTTGTCTATGATTGGTCCATATCCAAAGACAGATTTACTAAAAAAATTATTTGCATAGAAGTTCTGAATGAATTTGTAACACATAGTTTGGCAGTTTGCCTGTGGGCTCCGCGATCACACTTAGCCATAGGCGAGAAACGCGACGCATATACGGCAGCGCCTCTATCAGATTCTGACATAAACATGAAAGTTTGGAATTACAAACTAGTCTATTGACATATATATATAAACGCTCAGAGAATTATTTATTTATTATTATGCGATTCAACACGAGTTTCCGAATGGCGGCGCCCATATTAGGCTATTTCCGTTTGCTGGATTTTGGTGATTTTATGTTCCACCTAGACTATGAGTACAGGTATTGTTTATGTACACATGTTAGTCCTTAGCCTCCCCATGGGTGGGTCGGTAATATGAATAAGCAATGCTTCGGACCGACCCCCGATATAACTACAGCAAAGTATTTTATGATTGCGCATGTATTTTTTTACTCCACTCGCAGTGTTCCATTTGAAATTCTAGCAACTCGGGTGACCCGAGTCATGGTCCTGATAATCGAATACACTACTAATATTTCATTTGTGTATCCATGTTTATGCCAAATTGTTCATTATTCCTTTTAATTTTGAATAAAATCAAAGTTTTGAACTGCGCATATCGGCAAATTCTATGTCAGCATGCATTTGTTTTGATATATTATTAACCAATCGCTGACCCCGAATACCGTAAATTGGGCCTATGGACTTAATGCCTTGAAAGCCTCGCTGCAGAGTAGCATGGAGGAACACATACACTGGTCCCTGTGACGTCATCACACCATATATGGAAGATTTGTAGGGAGGGACCAGTGTAGTTGTTCCTTGATTCGGCATGTGCTACTCTGCAGTGGTGCATTGTCAAGGCATTAAGCCCATACGCTATTTATTATTAACCAATCGCTGTCGTCCACCCTGTGTGCGCGTAGCAAAGCTTGACCATCTATTTCCGTTTCCATTTGCTGGATTTTGATTATGGATTATTATACAAATGGCGGCGCCCATAGAGGGCTATTTCCGTTTCTGTTTGCTGGATTTTGGTGAATTCATGTACCACTTCTATGAGTACAGGTATTGTTTATGCATATATATTTACACGTGTTAATCCTTAGCCTCCCCAGAGGGTGGGTCGGTATTAATATGTCATTTGTGCATCCATGTTTATGTCAAATTGTTCTTTATTTCTTTTAATTTTGAATAAAATCCAAGTTTTGAACTGCGCATATCGGCAAATTCTATGAAAGCGGGCATTTGTTTTGATATATTATTAACCATTCGCTGACTAGTTCAGTTGATATCAGGGATGAAAGATCTCCGCGATTCCGCGGATTTCCGGGATTTTTCAATCCCGCAGCACCATCAGCATATACTAATATGTGGTGCAGACCCCACAGCACTCTCAGCGTATACTACTAATAAATGCTCCAAGCGCTGCAGCTCTATCGGCATACACTACTAATACTCCCGTGCTGGTAGATCGTGGGGTCATGGGTATGAACCCTGGTCGAGTCAAACCAATGACTTAAAAATTGATACTTGTCGCTTCCTAGCCAGGCACTCGGCATTACTAGGACAGGGCAAGGACTGGTGTTCTCAGTGTCAGGATAATGTGACTGAGTGGGATACCAGGTCATGGTGCCGATGGCCTGGTTTCCCAGTGGGACAACACTATAAAGTCGCCATGAGTGTACCCGTCCTGATATGACCTAAGATGTTGCTAGGACGTAAAACAACAACAAACAAACAAACAAAGAACATGCTTCAAACAGCGCAGCACTATCAGCGTATACTAATATATATGAAACCCAAAATCCGGGAATTTTCCGCGATTCCCTGACAATGCTAAGCCTATGGGAGAATATCAGCATTTCCGCTTTTTTCTCCGGAGACCACTTTCATCCCTGTGATATGCGGAGTAGCGCTGAGGAACACGTACACTGGTCCCAGTGACGTCATCGCACCATATATGGGAGGTCTGTTGCGAGGGACCAGTGTAGTTGTTCTGCAACCTGGCTTGTGCTACTCTGCGGCGGTGCATCATTAAGGCGTTAGGCCAATCGCTGTCACCCACCCTGCTTGCTGCGTAGTGTAGTTCGACGATCTATTTCCATTTCCGTTTGCTGGATTTTGATTTCTCGATTATTCAACACAAGTTTACAAATGCCGGCGCCCATGGAGGGCTATTTCCGTTTCCGTTTGCTGGATTTTGGTTATTTCATTGCCCACCTCTATGAATACAGGCATTGTTTATGCATATATGTACACGTGTTAGTCCTTAGCCTCCCCAGTGGGTGGGTCGGAATTATAAATATGTAGACAATGGAGCATAGCCATAGGTAGAGACTTGCAGACAAATTTCAAATATCAAATCGGTTTCAAAACAAATATATTCTGATAAAGCACTTTAATACCTATAATTTGACATATGGATGGACCTAATATGTCAAGTAGAAGCAATGTTATGGTATATAATGTACCCCAAAAATAGGCTATTTACCCCACAGTAACTACATTGGTTTATAGGGGCAGGACTTTTGACCTGATATTTCATCTCAGCTGTGCCTGAGTATTTGTGTCAGAAAAAGTGCTATAACTCTGAAATCGCACCACATACAAGCAAATCGCATGGCTCACACACAGATAACATGTTTAACAATCATATTATATTAATTTTATATGGCTGACATTTACTGGTTAGCGGGGACGAGTTCTCAAATATTGGTGACTTTTGAGGAATTTTCTCAGCTGAACTGTCACATATTTCTTTCTGGAAAATGACCTACCAGAATGTTGATATCTTAAACATTCGAATTACCATTCAACATTTGTACTATTGATACATAAAACATGAGAAAAACAATGTTTTGTGAGGATGTTTGCATGCCGCGACCCTGCACGTGGTCAACCTTTTCCTATGGAGTGAGGCGTTAGGACCCGTACACGCCGATTTGCAAGTCTCTAGCATAGGACTAGAAGTAGGAGGCTAGACTAAATTATAAATATAGATAGATAGATACAAGATTCAGCCTGTACTTGTAGCACCTACTACAAGTACGGGGTGGTCTTTTATCTAAAAGATAGGCAACCTACACAGCCACAGGGTAGGACAGTAACTTTATTTCCGAGCAAGTGACTGAATTTTCTACTTGCCCGAGTGACAAAATTATTTGCCCAAGCCCAAATCAGCCAATTGAAACTGAAATCTGATGCTGCAGATCAGAAAAATAACGAGTTGTGGATTGGGCCGTTTGGGCAGGTCAAGAGAACTTCAGTCTTCATCTGCCGACCGGGTAAACTAGGTGTCCCAGGCAACTGGGCAGCCCTTATTGTCCTACCCTGCTACAGTACTCAGATACAGAGTTGGCGGTGAATCTTTTAATGTTAACGAGCGCAAACCTCCATGTCTACGTGGCTCACATCATCACATCAGTCCCTAGATAACAGATTCACCCCTACCCATAGTGAGTGACATTCAATTGTTGCAATTTATAAATTAAACCATAACCAGTTGTAATGATTAACAGTTGTATGAATAAAAAAACACTGGATGCGAAGTCACTACCGGGGGGTAGACATCCTGTATGTACATGCATGCATCTCTTTAAAAAAAAAATTTAAAAAAATTTTCATCTCTCCTGACTAAAGTGTAAACACCTGTTTTGTATGTCATTTACTTGTTCTCTATAGCAACTGTGTGGGTATTGTTCTATGGCCGCCAACATGAAACCTATCCGCATACACTGGGCGCGTGTACTACCTGCCGTGATTATCACCTTCATCTGTATCCTCATCATATATGCATGTAAGTATTCCCCAATAACAGTCTATGCTCAGCCAGACTTTTTGAAACCTAGACCAATCAAAGGGTCTGATACTTAGTTTCAATCCAACATGGTCACTTTTTATAGTTGTTTTTCAAATGTTTCTGCCATTTTTGGACAACTGACACTCGCAAAATAAATATACGTGGAAATAGGAATCTTTCTTCTCAAGATTATAATAGCAAATTTAAGTTAACAACTATTCATATTTCCAACATTGAGCTGCCGAAACTGGTAATTAACAATGGCGATTGATGCAACTAGTCAAAAGTGATAAACAAATAAATCAATTGTTTAGTCCTGCAATTTATGTCTATGTAGAATCGAATAAGTGAATTGGTTTAGGAAATATAATATTTTTGATCAGACTGCAGATCTAATAGAACCTCTTACTGCTGAAGCAAATGATGTCATAATTTCAACATGCACGTTTTCACTTCAAATGTCTCTAAAGTTAACCATTTAAAAGTTACTACAAATTGACGTAACTTCGGTTATAACGATCAAACTAAGATATTTATTGGAATACATGGCATAAACTTAAAAGCTTTAAACTTAAAAACTGTACAACTTTAACGTAAATAATTCGGGAAGTACTGGTGTTTACGACTGGTGTTCACCTGATGAATTTTTATTCCAGTGACCCGCTCCTCACAATGTTCCACGGAATATGCAAATAACACAGACATCAAGGCTGTCTCCTACCTGTGTAACCACCTAACGGAGGAGCCTACCAATGGAGATGAAGGTAGAACTTACTAAGCCTTATACTGTAGAATAGCGCCAGGCTGCACCACATTGAATCGGTAGAGCGCAGGCTTCCCGTGCAGAAGGTCGGGAGTTCGATTCCCAGCCGAGTCAAACCAATGACTTATAAAATTGATACTTGTCACTACCTAGCCTGCCGCTCGGTATTAATAGGATAGGACAAGGACTGGTTAGCACAGTATCAGGATATGGTGTTGGCAGCCTGGTCTCCCAGTGGGGCAGCATTATAAAGTCACCATGAGTGCACACTTTCACAAATCAGTGCCTATCCTGATATTACCTTAGATGTTGCTAGGACGTAAAATAGCAGCAACCAACCAGCTGCACCACTTCGTAATCAGCAACACAGATGGTCAATCTGGAAGAGTTGAGCAGCTTATTTTTTCAACGAATATTTTTACATGTAGCCTATAGTGATTTCTTTTTGCATGAGAACAATTCAGCTTTGTCATAAGTAAATTGAGAAAAAAGAAGGGGAACAAAGAAAAGAGAGAAGCTATCGGTAAAATATATGCTTTTTAAACTCAGCGAAAATGAATCCTTACAATAAATAATTTTGTTTTGCTCTGCCAAGTTTCATATGTATCTCTACAGATCATACTCAGTCATTTCATTATGACATTTTGACTAAGAGAACATCGCAAATAGTTTTGTAACAGCAACATTTAATGATATGCAAATTATGTCATAGGTGTGTTGCCCTACCTTGGGCTTAACATAGCATGCTAGAATCTTAAAATAAAAGACTATCATGAAAAAGAATCCTCTGCATTGCGCATATTCTATTAACCCTATTTATCGGTATATAATATGTACACTTTTATGCTTTAAGCTTGTCTCAAAAAGGAAATGCGTATCATTTACCAAAGCTAGATATTTTTTTTTTACTCCCCCCCCCCCCCCCTCTCCCAGGGTAGTATGAATCACACGTTCTAAAAAGAGTGATTGAGTATCCTAAAAAGAGGGCTTTTCTTGGAATTTTCTCTCCAGCATGAATAAGGCTAAAACCCTCTTTCATCACCATTCTCTGCATGGATGATTCACATTTTGGTGAGATGTCCTCACCTACAGCCGGTTAGAGATTCAGAGCCTCTACGTCGAAGCCAATGAACCATCACTTAACAACTGGAGAATCAAACTGGCCATGCAATATGTAGTCAAGATCAAAACTAATGCATCGAATCCTGCACACAATTGTCTATTTGAGCAACATGATGAATCCAGGTATGAAGCCAGGCCGAATTACATCCGGCCACTGAGGCTCCGAATGAAACCTCATTTGGAAGCCTTAGGCGTGGATTTGAACGTGTTGGAGGATGCCAAAGTCCCAGAACATCCCCCGTGGTCGTTGAGGAAGCCATCGGTTATCCTCCGACTCACGGAACTGAGGAAGTCTGGGACACATCCACTCGAATACCAAGGACTGCATGCAGAGATTCAAGGGCAGTTTGCAGACCATCTCTCCATATACACTGATGGTTCGAAAGACCAAAGCCGGGTAGCTGCTGCGGCAGTCTGCCAACGCAAAAAAATTGGCGTACGCTTGCCCGATCAGAGCTCGATTTTCACTGCGGAAGCCCGAGCACTCCTTCTTGCTTTGGAGTGTATCGAGGTATCCAACCACACTAACTATGTTATATACAGTGATTGGTTCTCCTGCCTCCTGGCTGTTGCTGGACTGAAAACAAATCACCCTATTCTAGCAACGGTCATCTATAAAATGAACCAACTGGCAACGGATGGGTATGACATCCACCTGTGCTGGGTTCCTGGCCATGCCGGCATACAAGGAAACGAACGAGCTGATCGGGCTGCGAAGAAGGCCCTGAACTGTGATCTTGAACCGTGTCTGATCCCTCACTCTGATCTGAAACCACTAATAGCTACCCACATAAAATCCAAATGGCAACATGAGTGGGATGAAAATATCAATAAACTTAAAGAAATTGAACCATCTGTGGGAAACCCACCACAGACTCATGCGCGAGGTCGGCGGGACCAAGTGGTCCTTAGCCGCTGCCGTATTGGCCACTCGTGGCTTACACATGCTTTTCTGCTCAAGGGGGAACCTCCCCCTGAATGTATTGGGTGTCAGTCCCCACTGACACTCAAACACATTTTACTCAGTTGTGTTGACTTTTTGGCCCTGCGCCAACAATTCTACACTGCAGACAGTATGCGTGACCTTTTTACTAAAGTAGAACAACAAGACATTTTGGCCTTTTTGAGGGCAGCTGGTCTGTACCGCCTCATATAGTTCATTAAAACAATTTTTATCAATTAATTCTTTCATTTAAGAGATCAGTCGGGATGGCCGAATGAGCTGGAGCGTCCGTCTCCCATGCTGGTAGATCGTAGGGTCGTGGGTTCGGGCCATGGTCGAGTCAAACCAATGACTTGAAAATTGGTGCTTGTCACTTCCTAGCCAGGCGCTCGGCATTACTAGGACAGGGCAAGGACTGGTGTGCTCAGTGTCAGGATAATGTGACTGAGTGGGATACCAGGTCATGGTCCCGGCGGCCTGGTTTCCCAGTGAGACAGCACTATAAAGTCGCCAGGATGCGCACTGTCACAAGTCGGTACCCGTCCTGATATGACCTTAGATGTTGCTAGGACGTAAAACAACAACAAACAAACAAACTGCTATGTTTGGAAATGGTGTGATTGAGTTGTTCCGACTCAATCCACAACTTAATATTTCATTTTCTTTAGGGAAACTGTTTTTTACCAAAAATTCCTTTTCTATTTATAACTTGGAAAAGCTTTTTTATTGTTGGTTTTATTTCTCATATACCATTTGTGATTTTACCACATTTGTATGCTCTTTTTGGCATACATTTCTGTGCTCTATTTCACCTGTTTGAAATGTAATATTTTAGTCAGTTATGTTTACTTAGCCGATTTTACTTTGTGTGCTGAAGGGTCGTTAAACAAACAAAGGATGGTTTAGTCAAGAATTGACAAATAATTACGGTACTTTTAAATATATGATGAAATAGCCTTAACGGGTGCTCCTTTCACAAATATTAAACATATCTTAGTAAATTATTCAGATCCTTAAACATCTCTATACTATTACTATGAAGAGTATATATGGGGTACTTGTAGGTAGTAATCATTCAACGAACATACACACTATAGCCGTGTTCACACGGGGCAGTTAATTCGAATCATAAAAATCGACTTATATAGTTCGGCTCACGTTTGGCGTGTGAAAGTGTGGCTGAGGCGGTTTAAGCCTGAATCGAGTCATATAATTCGGATTTTATAAACCACATAAGTAGGTGGTTTATATGAACTAAATTTTATGATTCGACTTATATCACCCGTGTGAACGCAACCGACTTACTTGAGGCGGATTAAGCACGTCACACTATATAATATAATTTGGTCTATGAACCTGCTAGAGGTGCACATATTTTTTTTATCATTTATTTTTAGGTTTTCACTGCCCAGCAGAAGTTTTGACCCTTCCAAAACAATATGATTCAGTCTACACATATCTAGGTCGAACCCACACTCTCTCGTGCCGACGTCGACTAACCGAAACTGGCGCTGTTTAGTATGGACTTGCTCATGCGCTGATATCGATTTCCGGCCCAAGTACTGCCCGTGTGAACCCGACACTAATTCGGTTCATATTATCCGCCTTGTATAAATCGGCGTAAACTTTTCCCGTGTGAACACGGCTTATGTCTTCGTGAAATATTCAGATCCTAAGAATTTCAGCTATACTATGTAGAGCATTTATAAGGTACCTTTAGCCAACATACTACATGTAGAGAGTATCCAAAGGGCACATGTTTCTAATATTAAAATAACATACCACATTATTTGTTGTCTTAATAAAATATTCAGACCATGAGAGTATCAACTACATTGTGAAGAGTATCTCTAGGGTACCTGTTCCTAATACTCATTCAAAATAAAAATTACTTCAATCTAAAGTAAGGTGCATTATAACATCAACCTAATGTATTTATCTCCGAAAATGTCAGAAACTCAAAAATATTGATCTAAACATTTATTTATCCAGCACCACTTTTCCTTTTTCGTTTACCAACACTTTAGAAATTTGAAACCGATAACGTATGTGGGCTGAATCCTGGGTCACGATTCCCTATATGACAGTCAAAATTAAAACAGTTGAAGAATAATATAATATTTGAAACTTAATTTAAGGCCATTATTGTTATGGATTTATTTGACTTTTTTTCAGGTTCGATCCCGACTTTCAAGTATCGCCTCGAGCAAGTGCACGTGATCATTCGCCATGGCGACCGGTGGTACGCCGTGCCAAGCTACCCCTCGGTCACCATTCCATGCAACATCACCAACAATGTGATCCGCCACGTGCCAGAGATGGAGGGCTATGTACAGACGATGCAAGAGAATGCTAAGAAGATGAAGTCGAGCCACCCCTTCTACAAGTGGGACTTGTACCCGAACAGCATCGTGTGCAAGCCAGCCTTCCTGACCCCAAAGGGCGCTGCACAGCACGTGCGCATTGGGGCCTTTCTGAAGAGCATCTATGTGCGCAAGTGGAAGCTGCTGAGCCATGGCCCGGAGCTGTGGGACCAGGTGAAAATGATTAGCACTAAAAAGGGGCGCACCTTGATGAGCGGCCTTGCCTTGCTCTATGGACTCCTGCCGGAGTTCGACCTGGCTAAGATGAACATCACTACAGCTAGCGACAATCGCATGTGCCACAAAGGGTCGGGCTTCGACTGTGACTGCCCGTCGATGTTGCGCATCCTGAATGTCGTCTCTGGTGTATTTGGCCAATGGCGCCCAAGCTTCGTGGCACAGGAACATGTGAAGAAATTCAGGAAGGAGGTAGCCCAGGTCTTTGGCACCCCTATTCACATGTTGCCGCTGACGTCACACCTGATGGACATATCCACCGTGCACATGTGCCATGGCCTCCCGCTGCCCGGGCCGCCTGGCCTGTCGATCTGCTTATCTCCGGCCACCGTGCGCAGCATCATCGACAGCATCAACAAGAATGGTGCCAAGTCCATCAATGACCCAATGCTGCGACGCCTGTCGTACATAAAGATGTATCCCTTCTTTCAAGACATCCTCAGCCACATGCAGAAGATTCAGGTCGGTAAGACGAAGCGGCGCCTCTTCCTGTACTCGGGCCACGACTCAACCATCGACCCAATACTGGTGGTGCTGAATGTGACGAACGGCTCTTGGCCTCGCTACGCCAGTCGTGTGGTGTTCGAGCTGTACAGCAGTGCCTCGCCAGGCCCGGCTGGCACCGAGACGGAGCGCAGCTTCTTCGTGAAGGTAGTGCATGATGGGAAGGACGTGACTGGCCAGACGCGTGGCTGTGCCCCACTCGCCCCGGATGGGCTCTGTCGCTTCAAGGACTTCAAGCGCCCACTGTCTGCAAGCGTCTTGCACACCATTCTGAATGAGCAGACCTACAAGGAGGCCTGTCAGGAGTCGCTCTTGTAGACTGGTTGGAGAGAAGTACGGGCTAAGCAACAACCTCAAACTTCAAACACCTCAAAGCGTACTGGTTGTCTTAATTCATTTCATGGAGGAGCTCTGTTCATGGGATGTGACGTCAACTGACTAGAAGTGACGAAACAACTGCTCCAGTCATCCTGTCAGAACAGAGCAAGCTGGGTTTTTGCAGACCTGTTTGCAGATGGATCCATTACCATGCAGATGGATCCATTTGCAGATGTCTACAAGGCACAAGACAGGTTGCTTTGTAATGTAGTGCATATTTTCTTATTGTAGCTTAATTTCGTCATACATTCGAGAATTCATTATATTTATGACGGTAAGTCTATTCCAATAAAATGAATTTATTGTGCGGGTGAATTTGAGAATTGCTATATTTCACGTGATATAATTGAGCTTATTTGTACGACGGGACCTGAGTTTAAAATAAGAAAAATATAATCTTTCAAACAAAAAGTTAGTTTCACCATGGACCAAATTATTGAAGTCAGTAGTTATTTTCCTGATTTGATTTACTCTCTATATATCGTAGTCTTAATCTTATTTCTCAGTGGTTTATCATTTTCTGGGAATTTCTATCAGGTTAAAATCTGTACATATTGTGGTGCCATATGGGTCATTAAAAAGGCCAATTAGTTAATATCAGGTGTCATATAGCGTATTGGACCCGATTGTTTCTTTTAATTTCAATTATTTCTTTTTACGTTACCTGATTGGCTAAGTAAGTTGGTGAGTTGTGTCATGGAATTGATTAAGCTCTCGTTAGTTTTCGATTCCCCTAGTGAGTACACAATGTATGATTGTTAGCAATTGTGATTTCAATGGCAGGTTAACAAAAAATCTGAACATTGATTCTTGATATTTCATGAACTCACTTATACCCTCTAAACATTAACTGACCTGGTATATACTGGTAATTTCATTGTGCCATCTTTAGCCAGGCAGAAGAAGGTGGATATATCTAGATGAAATGCAATCAATGATTATGCATTCTGAGTTATTTGAGATAGTACGGCGTAGGATCTGCTGATCCGGACATATATTTTCTATTATAACGACAAATAGGCTATATCATATTACATGCATGGTTATGGGAAAATTACTTTAAAAAGAAAAATCCTATCATAAACCAATTTAAGTGTAACCACCTTTGATGCAACTATATGTGGTCTGACATGTGTTTTTTTATAGTTATTTTTCATTCTTTCTCTGAACTGCTCTCTGAATTTTTAAATTAGTATTTTGCGACTGGCCGCAGAGTAGATAGCAAATCTCTACAAGAAAACGCATAGGCATCACAATTCAAAGTTCATCGTTGAAAATGTAAATAATGCTACCCTTTATTTTTATCGAAAGCACTTTTTGATTCCATGTTGCCTGTGACTTGTTACACTGTTTCCACAAGGTTAGTAGTTTAGAAGTGCACACGACTGTGATTTCGTATTCTTATTGTATTCGTCTTCAGCTTGTTTAGAATACACCAACTAATTGTTATGATCATTCTGATCGGATTCTTTTATATATTTTCTGTGGGAAGCTCTGGGCTCTATAATTAATGCTATATTTAAGTGATTATCCATGATTGGATCGAACTTGAATTAGTATGTTATTCCAGGATGAAGATAACTGGTCAATGTTAATCTGTATTGTTAATTACTTGCATATGAGTTTAATATTCAATATTAGGTTGTAAGTGTTAGAAAAAAAGGAAAAAAAGAAGAAGCAGATTGTGTGAAAAAAAGAAGAAGCAGATTGGTTATGACGGTATGTAGTGTGTATCATCATAATACAGTACAGTGGTGCATAACATAAGCGCTTAACTCCAGTAGTCCTGACTTTCAAACTACTATAGACCCTACCTAGGGACGTGATTTTGGACATAGTGCTCCAAGTTTATCCGATTAAATGCAAATCTTGCTAGCCCTTGGCAGTTCACCAGCTGCAGTGTGCAGTTTAAAAGCAGGTTCACTCACCGTGACCGCTGCACCTTCCCGAGTAGCTTTCATACGCTGAACGGGAGCGGAGGTATGGAGAGAGGGGGTGAGGAAGGGAGGGACGGGGGTCTTATCTGAAATATATATGGACATAGTCTCATTAATCATCTATGAACACTATCCCATTTCCAGATACTATTCGTGCCTCCTATTTACATCTTTCTCTCCTTCCCTCCTTCGGTCCCCCCGGCTACTCTCTCCCTCCCTCATTCCCTCTCTCCCTCCCTCCCTTCGCTTCCTCTCTCCCTCCCTCCCTTCTCTTCCTCCCTCCTCTTCCTCTCTCGCTCCCTCCCTGCCTCCTCCCTCCCTCCCTCCCTCTCCCCTATAGTTCTGACAAGTCACGCTACGCGTGATATGGATGTGCAAGTGGACACATTATAGACATTTGGTCTCGGCTCAGTGACAGTTCCAACAAAACTAGGCCACCCAGAGTACATACAGACGGTGTATTTTGTTTCGGGCAAGTGCTACAAAGCCAATAAGGGAAACGGTATCTATATACTGTCTGGACCTCCTATATTTTGCCGAGTCAAACCAATCGCTTATAAATGCATACATGTCGCTTCCTAGTCAGGCCCTTGGCATTATTAGGATAGGGCAAGGACTGGTTGGCTCAGTGTTAGGATAATGTGACTGAGTGGGATATCAGTTCATGGTGCTGGTGGCCTGGTCTCCCAGTGGGGCAGCACTAGAAAGTCGCCATGAGTGCACACTGTCAGTACTCGTCCTGATATGACCATAGATGTTGATAGGACGTAAAACAACAAACCTATATTTCGATGCACTCTCCTGTAAAGTGTAAAGCAACACAGACCACTCATTTTAATTCTTGACAAGCTGTTAACCCGATCATATCTAGTCGATGGGTGCTAGTGCATGGGTGAGATCTCTAAACTGGGTAAAAACATATGCAGCAGATCAGTTCCTTTCTTGTGGTCCTCGCAGTTTGACAGTATTGCTAGGTGTGGTGTAAGACAGCTTACCACCGAGTCACAAATACCTGCATAATGTAAACCCTTTGCTCTCCCCCCCCCCCTCCCTCCCCACCTCCCATACTCTACATTCTCTCCTTCCCCCCTCCCCCCTCCAGCACTATGAGTGTCACTGTTGCCATGCGCACTAGCCAAACCTGAAATGAATACACGCATTGTCTTTATTTTAAATGGTGTCTAATGTTAATTATTCTATTTCGTTGGTACTTAATATTAATAGAATTCTATACAGGATTAGCTACGGTCACGTGATGTTCTTGCATTGTAGATGGTGGGTTACTGAAAGGCGACACCAATATTAAGTTCTCTCATGTTTGTGACGCACCGATTTGCTTCTATTTATCTCGGTAGCAAAATCTAAAGACTCAACATCTGTACATAGGTACACTTTATATGGGTTTGAACGGAATGAAAAGAATAGACAATGTCATGTATTCACGGTATACATTGGCTAGTGTATATTTCCGAAGTTATAATTGTTATTATTAGTCAGGACCTTTAAAACGCATATCAAATGACAATAATAGTATTACTAAATACTAATAAATACTAGTGCCAACTACTGGACTGCCTTTATTATCAGTATACATATAATAAGCGAGTGCATTACTCACTTATTGTATAAGGATACATGCAAATTATTAGTGAAACAGTAGACTGTTAACCATGTGGAATCTTGAATCCGGTATTTCCTAACAAGGCTAACGTAGCTAAATAATAAAATATTAAGAGGATAATCAGTTGTTCCAAGAACCGAGGGTTAATTTGATGCTACTAATATACAGGGTGATAGTATGTCTAATTTGTAAAGTTGTGTTATATATTTACAATTTTAATAATTACAATATTGAAGGTATGGTCATTAGGCTTATAGCAATATGAAGGGATCATTATGGCACTCGTGTACGATGGATATATTTGGTTATGAATTCTTTGATGTTTTCTTCTATTTTTGTGTAAGTTTCATATTTGAACGTCAATATTACAGACTGCATTAAGATCACGAACGGGGATCTGTCCCAGGCATTGCGGAAATCCTCACATAGGGAACAAAATAAATGTTTTTTGGGGGAGTTATTGTAAAATAGTATGTCCGGCGAAGCCAATTGTAAAAGGTACACGCGTGTGTATATATATATGTATATATATGTACAGTAAAACCTCTCTAACCGACCACCTCCACAGATCGACCACTTCCATATGTCGATCTTTATTTGGGTCCTAAGCGATTGCCCATACAATACCATTGTAACGATAACAAAAAATTTCCTAAACCGACCACCTCCCTAAATGGACCATTTAAAAGTTGGTCCCATGGTCGGTCGATTTAGAGAGGTTTTACCGTGTATGCACACGCGCGTGTGCGCAAGCTAAGTATGGTTGCTTTGGGAAAAGAAAAAAAGAATCGTAGTTAATTAAGCGTTGCTATTCTTAAGTACGACACTTTCTCTTTGTGACATGGCACATGCTAATTAATAAACGTTACTACCACTAAAATGTGCGTCATGGTACTGTATGGGAAGGTGTACTCTGCAAGCATCATGCCTACAACCAATCACTACAGACTGGCTGAATAGTGTTCTCAGTTGTGTGCTCTTATCGCTCACCTTACCTTTGATTTAGCAGGCATGTGATTTCTCTGGTTTTAACTGGAAGTCTGTGGGTTTTTTTTCTGGCTGCTGAAACCGGAATTCAGTTTTTCTTAAAATTCTGTGTTTTTTTTCTGGCCGCCGAAACACCTCTGAAATACACTATTTGCATCACTCTCGCGACTCAGTGGGATGCTGTGTGTCACCATGATAACCTACAAAAATGTTTAGGTTTTTTTTCCTGCACCCAATCACATGCCTGATTTAGGCCTTTCTCTCTCCAAAGCCATTTTTATCCCTAGTATGCATGCAAACACATAGAGACATACATACATGGACATATATACTTAAAGTTGCATAGTCCAATGGTTTTGAGTTTCTGTCATTAGGTTAATCATTATAATCTATCTTACTTTAGTTTGAAATAACTTTGCTTTAATATGTCTAACTTAGTAAGATATTTGAAGTGCAAACATACAAAATTACTCTTGGTATGTTTGTCAAAACCCTGACCTCATAGGCTGAGGCAGTAATATCTTCTATTGAATTGAGTTACTAATACTATGGCCTTTGTTTTATGTAGCGCTAAATGCTTAAGTGAATCAGTATCTAAGTTAGATATGTAGGCTCAAATCTAGATAATTGTTTTAGTTTTGAAAATGTGATGCTTTTATCGGACTATGCGCTTTAAGCATGGCTGGCTGCTTGTTGGAGTTTTATGTGCTGGCAACATCAGGACGGGTATCGACTTGTGACAATGCGCACTCGTGGTGACTTTATAGTGCTGCCCCACTAGGAGACCAGGTTGCCAGCACCATGACCTGATATCCCACTCAGTCACATTATCCTGACATTTAGCCAACCATTCTGCCCTATCCTAATAATGCCGAGCGTCTGGCTAGGAAGCAACAAGTATCAATTTTATAAGTCCTTAGTTTGACTCGACCGGAAACCAAACTCCTGATATCCCGCATGCGAAGCCTGCTCTCTACCGATTCGGCTACCACGCCCGGTAGCACCAAATGCTTAATAAATGAAGCAGTATCTTAAGTTGTATATGTAGGTTCAAATCCATATTAGTGATTTGCTTTTGAAAATGTAATGCTTTTATCGGACTATGCCGCTTTAAGCATGGAAACATAAAGCTGACGAGGAGTTTTGCGAGGATGCAAGACGTACATATATAAATATGAATTCAACACACAAACCTAATCTGGTGTAGAATCTCATGCAAAACAGTAACAACGCGTGACATCATCAGAAGATAGCCAGTTCCATTTATTAACTACAGGCACGAATGCAGCGTCCCACCACTGGCGCCACCTATGTTTCTCGTTCCGGTTCCATGATCGCACTTTTGTAACTGCCTCTCTTGGCACATTTAGAGGTTACACATACAAATATGTGTATTGTAGGCCTATATATGTATAGTATAGATTATGATACACATGAGTGTCCACTTATCAAACACATGCAGCGTTTGTTGGAAACAGGGGCACGAAAAAGTTACCAATCCCATTTGTACACACATATGACATAGATATACATACAAGTATGTTTTATATCTAGCACCATTTATGCATCAACCTAACATCACACACGTGCACATATGCAAACACATAAATATCAAATATATTAAGCAGCACATGAAAGTAAAATGAATAAAACACACAAATATAGCAAGAACACATTGGTTTATTATTAATGCTTGGCTTAAAGTAGGTCAATCGTAGCCTAATTCCACAGTGCATGGAAGAATACATCCTTTCATAGCAGGCTGGGTACTCCATTAAATAAAGAGCAAACAAAGAATAAAGCACCTCCCCCTACACACATCAGATCATTGCGCGTTTTCACAGCATATAGTAGCAAGTAAAGAAAATCTTCACTTAAGGAACAAAGAATATCTTACCAGTTGTGGCTTGTCTAGTTTTCCTTTTAACGGTTAAAGTTGCAGTCCAATAGCTTTGATTTCATTTTCTGAGATTTTGAGATTGAAGTTGGTCATTATAATCTATCTTATTTTAGTTTGAAATAACATTAATTTAAAATGATATTCAGAGATATTTGAAGTGTAAACATGCTAAATTGATTTTGGCGTGCTTGACAAAACTCTGACCCCATAGGCTTCAGGAATAACAGGTTCTATTAAATTGACTTAGTATGTGTTATTAGGTAGGAATGAAGGCTTACTACACGCACCAATAAGCTATCTAATATAATTTGGATATGTAGGTTTAAATCTAGATAAGTGCTTTAGAACAGTTTACCCTTTTGCAAGATTATGCAACTTTAACCCACTTAACAATTTTATTTTTAAAAGTGGAGGGGGGTGGGGGTGGAAGGAGCAAAAACAAATTGACAAAAGACGAAGTGCAAATTACGGCCGTCACCCTCCGCGTTTATCCACACTCCACAGGTGGGAAAACATGGTGCCGACGATGGCTGCCGCCAGGGCGAGAACGAGGCTGGCCGGGGTCACGTGCACCTGGTGGCGGGCGCCATTACAGAGCGCGCCCTGGCAGCAGTAGGTGTCTATGTAGACTTGCTGTCCCATCTCAATACCCTGCTGGTCAGTACACATCTTGTCATAGCATTGTCGCTGTACCGTCGTCACCCCGGCAGCGCGCACCAACTTCTTCTGTCAGTTTAAATGATACAACTGTCAATGTTAAAGCTGAATAGTCCGATGAAAACATCAAATTTTCAAAACCAAAACAATTATCTAGATTTGATTCTAGATTAGACACTGGTGAACTTGGTAAGCATGTGTTGCAACATAGCAGGGAATACTGAATCTGTTCCTGCAGTTTTGGCGTGCTTGCCAACATTAATTTATAATGTTTGCGCTTCAAATATCTCCAAAATTAGCCATTTAAAATGAAAGTTACTTCAAACGAAAGCAATGTACATTATAACGACCGACCTAATTGAGGCTAGTTATCTCAGAAAATGACAGAAACTCAAAACCATCGGACCATGCAACTTTAATTAATACAACTATAATGATATAATAATAATACTATAACTATGATGATACAGCTATTGATGCATGATGATTAATTAACCAGATGGGATGGCAGAATGAGATGAGCGTACGCCTCCCGTTTTGGTAGGTTGCAGCATTCGATCTCCCGGGTTCGAACCCTGCCCGAATCAAACAAATTACCTAAAAATTGATACTTAGCGCTACCTAGCTTGGCGTTCTGCATTATTCGGAAGGGATGGCTATTAAATTCACAAGGCCGTATTTTTTTAAACAACAGACGACCCCCCCGCCCCCACACACAACTACTTACTACATGTGTACAAAGTAAAACATGCACAGGGCAATGTGTGTGCATTTTAACACCGCTACAACTGTACTGACCTTACAGTAGACCTCTTTGTCGGTGCACAACTTGGTGGTGGTATTTGCATCTGGGTTGGCGCAGTGGTCAAGGTCCTTACCGCCCAGCTCACCTTCACACGTGTAGCAACTCAGCTGCTCCCCGACTCCTGTGTAAACAATGCCAGCATAAAAGCGCAGAACAAATCCAGCTGACTAAATATACATTCATGGCAATTTCTATGTAAGCAATTATAAAACTACTGTGCAACAGTACTGATGCAACGCGTTTTCTTCAATGTTCTGTTTTTGTGTTTTGTTTTTGTTTTGCATTCAAGCTGCAGACAATTGGCCTTCATCATTCCACTGCTCCTTGTCCTATTTAATTAATGCCGAGCGCCAAGCTAGGTAGCCACAAGTATACTTTTTTGGGGGGGGGGGGAGGTAAGTCCTTGGCCTGACTCAGCCGAGGATTGAACCCACGACAATCCACTTAGGAATAAAGTGTTCTACTCATTTCTCCCTCCACCACATTAATCAATAAATGTTACATTGGCACCTACCGGAAGGTATGTTCAATTTGACAAACATCGTCCCTCCTTACTTTACTTGAACAAACTCTCACAATTTCATTTTCAAATCAAATCAGAATACAGTCTTGTGATTTAGTTGCTTGTCTGCTCTTTCCCTCAATTCTATCCATCTAAATAAACCAAAGAGATAGGCCTACTTACTGCGCTGTCACGAACGCATCGGTTGTGCATAGGCCTACCTAGATAAAAGGTTCACCCGGTACTTGTAGTACATGGGTGAAGACCAGCCTTATATAAATACGGGCGAAAATAGCGTTAGTATGGAAGTGAGGCTCCAGTATGTGGCTCCAGTATCAAATGGCTACCCATATTATGCATATAGGCACAGAGTTGGTGAAATGGGAGAGAATGCAAAAAGACAAGATGGCGGCCGCAGAACGCCGTCGATTTCACTTTTAAATCTTATTAAACTATATATTATATTATATTTTTCAACTCAAAGGTAGCGGGCTATCAATAAGACATATGTAAAGAATAATTGTTGCTTCTTAGATTGTAAAATTAGGCTCTCAATTCTTTGACCCGCATTTTCGCCAGCTTTTACATAAGGTTGGTTTGCACCCCTACTGCAGCAGTACGGGGTGAATATTGTATCTAAGGCCTACCTAACATATCTCAAAATAAATCAAACTCCTATTAAAATGATTAATCTATGCATATACCGCCATTATTTGAATCTACCCTTAAATGATTCAGTGCTTCCTAGCAACCCCCGCTCCACCACACACAATAAGTTCGGTATGGACCTTTACTACAGTTGACCATTGATAGCTGGAGAACGTGGTAAACTCACCAAAAACAACCGACAGCTCTCATTGGCTCTTTTCGATTGCAAATGGCGGCCCCCATAGGGGGCAGCCATTTGCCATAGGATGGAAAGGTCCCAGTCGAATACGTCCTATGACTACTGTGAAAGTAAACTTAGGCATCCCTACATGACCAGTTTAGCCTCAAACATCCACATATTGAAAGAATGTATATCTAGATACATAGGCTATGGGTAGGCAAAGACCCTATAATACTAAGACGGCTCACTCCCTATCTCTCCCATGGTAATGTAAATTTCGCAGTGCCACCTTGTGGTGGGTTTGATCAGCCTGGCTGCTTGTTGGTGTTTCACATGTAAACACATACAATTATATTATACATAATATAGGTAAGTATAAATATGCATCAATATGAAATTGCTATGAACAAATACACATCATCATCATCATCATCATCATCATCACCACCATCATCATCATCACACATCTTTCACATTCATATATACATTTATACATATAATATAGCAACTGTTTAACCAAGAGAACAGCCAGCACACCAAGTGGTGGGTTTGATCATTTTGATTAAACAGTACAGGCTGAGTGAGCCGTCTTAGTGTTATAGGGTGTTTGGGGTAGGACAGGGCTCTGGGGTTAATTTCAAATGACACTGACAGTTGGCCACTAAAACAAGCTCACCTGCTATGATCATTTTGGTCGAAATGTCTGATCAACACTAGTTTTGCGACTGCCTCTTTGACAAGTGTATATAGCCCTGTTCACACGGGCAAAGTTTATGTCGACTTAGATAAGTCGATTTATATGAATCGATTTAGTGTCGTGTCCACACACGGAGCGGTTTAAGGCGGAAATCGATATCTGCGCATGAGCAAGTCCAGACTAACCAGTGCCAGTTTCGCTTAGTCGACGTCGGCACGAGAGAGTATGGGTTCGACCTAGATATGTATGGACTGAATCATATTGTTTTGGAACCCTAAAAACTTCTGCTGGGCAGTGAAAACCTTAAAATAAATCATGAAAAAAACATCTGTACACCTCTATCCGGTTCATAGACCAAATTATATAATATGCGCTTTTGATCGACCGGAAAGTCAACAAACTAAGGTCTCGACTGCACATGTGCGTGACACGCTCAAGCCAAATCGATTCATATAAACCACCTACAGAGGTGGCATAGACGAAGCGATCTAGCTGAATCGATTCAGCCCTAAATCGCTTTAGCGTCGCATTCACACAGCAAATGTGCGTCGAACTAGGCAAGTCGATTTATATGAATCGATTTAAAGTGCGTGTGTGAACACAGCTTATGATGGGAGTTAAAACTGTTTTAAATCTAGAGATTTGGCAGTGAATTAGGCCTAGGCCTACTGGTCTTCTTTATTTTTGTCTCGTTACATCAATCATAGATCGTAGTTTCTATCAACGGGTATCAGAGTGTCTAATATTATTGCTCTAAGCAATGCCGTCCGCCTTGCTAATATATTAAGTACTTGCATACATTAATACCATTCTTCCTAGATAAAATATTCACCCCCTACCATTCTTCCATGAACCGGAGATGGATAGCAGTCGTAGCGGCGACTACCCGGTACTACGGTCATTGTAGGAGAGTGAATCCACTCAGACACTTCCGGTTCCCAGCGCACCTTTCGGCTGTTTATGTCAATGGCCCCCAGGTTATATCCTAGTGGACGGCTCTATTCTCTCTGTGCACCTGTGGGCAGGGTTTTGTTTGCAAAGAGTTAACGCACTCATCAACTACCATTTTGTGTGTTCACCGATAAACTACGCCCGAAAGACTAGTGGCTTAGAGTGTATTTTCTCTGGCTGTAGGAAATGAGTACTGGGCTGCGTTCAGGGTCCGTCTCGGAGGCGTCTCAGCGACGTCTCGGCGATGCTTTTTGGCTTATTTGCGTTCAGGGTGCGTCTCGGCGATGTCTCAGCGATGCCTCCCTTTTCAATCAGGAGACAAAAAATGCTTCGAAAATGGCCGTCGTCTCCAGTGGTTTCAGCCTATCACAGCACAGCTTTCCCATTGCAAATGGCCACCGCCTATGGGGGCGGCCATTTTCGAGACAACAAACTGCCTTTGCCGTTCAGACTAGCATGACGTCAGGCCCGTCGCCGAGGCGCCTCCGAGACGGTGCCTGAACGTGGCCCTGGTATCATTAATATTCGGATAAACAACGGATATTGCAACATGAAGTGTCACCTCGGACTCTTCTTGGTTGGCAAAACAAATCCGACCAATGCCATTTTGGGTAGAAATCAATAGAGAAATCCTTCAATTGATTGATAATTTCTTTTATAGCATTCAAACTGGCAAAGCTGTCAAATGCACTGAATCTCAGCTCCTCATTCTTTTGTCATTGTTTGTGCCTGCCCAATGGTTCAAAATCATTGTTAATGAATTTAAATAGATTAATCTCACATAACTGTAAGCATAATTCAGCTACACTTATCACAGTGATTTCTGATAATACATACTAAATACAGAAAATGAAATGAAATGAAAATGATATTAAGTAAACATTCTTGTGAATTTGTCTCTGTATTTATGTAACATATATACTAGCGCCATTTCTCTAATACATCCATATCAGGAAAATCTGTGTTTGACACACTGGCAAACTGACAAAGCCAAAGGCCCTGAGTGCAATAAATATTGCCCTTTTCTCACTGGCAGTGGTAAGTGTACCCCTGCGACATCTGACAGGAGGTGAATGTTTCTTTCAAACCATTGTGAATAAAAAAATAAAACAATAAAATAAAGCTCACAAAATCATAACTAGTGGCCAGCTACAGATAATCTGTGATAATACTACTAGTAGGCGTACTGTCGACTATGTTAAGTGGTTCCTTTACTTCTGTCAACTAGGCAATGCGCATGTGCGGGAAATCGACACAGTAAACAACATTCAGTGTGTCTATAGGCCTATATCCACAAATGACCTCAAGGATGGGACAAAATAGGCCTACTTCACTAGTTCTATGCTTCAACGTAGAAAGTTTAATCTGATACAATATAATTCTACGGTTAAAAAAGAAATAGTGGTGATGATAAGACACACCCAGCAACTGAATTTGCAAACATGCTACTAAGATAATTATCACTTGATATATGCTAAGTATATTATCAAGAAAGTTGAATTCACCATGTTCATTGAAACTCACACACTGATTCAATATTTCTCCGATATATGAGATTAGGTACTTGATTGCTTGTCATTTGAAGTGTCATGAAGTCATTAAAATACAATCCATAGCAAATAGGAAAACTGTTGTTCATACGCAATAAAAAAACTTCAAACCCAACAGCACGACACATCTTTGGACTTGTAGTCAATATAATATCCTTTGTAGGTGGTGTGCTTCCCAGTGGGTCTCACTCAGCCTTAGGCTTTGGCTCGTTTGAAATCATCCAGCTCACATACAAAGATGTGTACCTATAGATGTGTATGTAAAATCGCGCCTTTCGATTATATTAGTCCATACAGAGAGTAATTCTTTTCAGTATATATATAAAGTTTGAACAATGATACTATTAATACTACACTACGCCCATTTCTCTATTGGCTTGTGGCTCTCCTAACGGGAAGTGCGTAAACAATCTTCTCTGCCTCGATTTTTAATGTGCCTTCCATTGGAAATATACGAAGTTCCGTTTTCTTAATTTTTTCTTAAAACCTGATATAACAACGCACACCGAATCTGCTAAGTGATAGCAGAGAGCGTGTATATAAACAGATGAGAGGGACAACTCCCATACTAGAGCATGTAACATCTGCCGACTGTGGCGCTCCAAGTGGTGGTTGTTGAACAGTATATGACACAACTGTCAAACTCAAGGCATTGTCAATGGTCCTGTGCAATCTTCATCCAGAAAAAGTGAAATATCTCTAAAAATACACCACCTAGAAACAAACTGATTGGAATACACATAGAAAACATGTGTACCAACGAGATTATATTAAATTGATATGGTTAGGCTTCTGGATTTCTATTAATTTTGAATAAAACTGACGTTTTTCACTACGCGTACGGCAAACTCAAGGCATTGTCAATGGCCTTGAGCAGTCTTCGTACAGAAAAAGTGAAATATCTCTAAAACTACACCACATAGAAACAAACCGCTTGGAAGACATATAGAAAACATGTTTACCAAAAGGATTATATTAAATTGATAAGGTTAGGCTTCTGGATTTCTATTAATTTTGAATAAAAACAAATATTTTGCATTGAGCGTACCGGCAAACTCATGGCTTGTTCAACACTAACCGCCAGGAACGCCACTGTAGCCTGTGTTACCGTTTTTCGCGGGAGTTGTCCCTCTCATCTGTTTATATACACGCTCTCTGGTGATAGGCCAACGTCACTGATCAATTATTGTGCTTATGCGTTCGATGGTATGCTGTGCCCCTAGTGGCGGATGAACCGTTGGACTGAATAGACTTAAATCTAGGAGCTCAGAAAGGAGGGATCCCGAGAGCATACACAACGTTTACTGAGTGTACTAAACTCAGCATACGAGCCCGGGTGGCTCAACCTAGGTGCCCGTGTGGCTCAGCCTAGAGTTCCGGGTGGCTCAGCCTAGGGGTAGTTAAATTCTCCACTTGGTGCCACGTGAGCCTGATTTACACCAGAGAACGCCTCTGGCCCACAGGTTCGAACCCTGGTCGAGTCAAACCAATGACTTAAAAATGGATACTTGTCACTTCCTAACCAGGTGCTTGGAATTATTAGGATAAGGCAAGGACTGGTTGGCTCAATGTCAGGATAATGTGACTGCGTAAGATATCAGGTCATGGTGCTGGCAGCCTGGTCTCTCAGTTGGGCAGCATTATAAAGTTGCCATGAATGCGCACTGTCCCAAATCGGTACCCATCCTGATATGACCTTAGATGTTGCCAGGACGTAAAGCTCCAACAAACAACCAACCAACATTCGCTGGTCACACCGTTTCCCACCAGAGCAGAGCATATTGTAAACTATTTCGACTTTCTACACATAGTTACATTATAAAAAGATTTCATTTAAAGTACCCATTTGTTTTGGATAGTACTATAGTAGATAGAAGAATGTGTAACCCATTGCTGAACCCAGACTGATAGGGTGGGAAACAGTCATGTTTGGTATTTAATGTTTAATGTGTATTGGATCTGGATTGATTTTGTATGGAGTGCATCGGATATGATAGAGGTGTCGGGTCAAGTTCCCATGACCTGGTGGTAGCTGGGATGTGGGAATGATGGGTACACCTGAGCTGCACCCATCTCTCCTGTCCTGGAATCTCAAGATGGCCGCCATGAAGAGTAAAATAACAATATGTCGGGACCAATGACATCATGTACCTTCAATAATATCATGTACCTTAAATAATATCATGTACCTTCAATATCATGTACCTTCAATGACATGCCTGTATGAGTGTTGGAGATATTAAAAGCCTGGGAGAGCTGGCAGTCACCACTGGGACTTTCATGTGACAAGAGGTACTTTTTTGTCCATCCTCTATTCTGTGCTATACCCACTGAAGCTACTTCACTATTATAGACAGGCAACTATATGACTCAGCTACACCACCCATTTCCTATACTACACCCTCTACTACTTTATGGTATTTTATATATATTTAACTTGCATTTTATTATAGCTCACTTCCCTTTATAAAGATCTGGCGACCACCTTTTGAAAGGGATGAGCCTCATATTGATATGACCTATCAAGCATAGTGTAGTATTATATTTGGTATGAATAATACGTGTAAAACTAAATATAAAGCAACCTTGGCCATATTACTAATATTATTAGCTCACATTTAAAGAAATAAGTTAAGGAAATAACTGTAGGGAAATCTAATATTAGCTCTACCATTCAGCTATTTGTTTAGTTTAGGTTTGTTTGTTGTGACTTTCTGTCCTAGTCATAGCTAAGGTCATATCCAGATGCGTATCGACATGTGATAGTACTCACACATGGCGATCTATAGTGCTGCCCCACTGGAAGATCATACCACCAGCACAATAATAACCCAGTCTTCCACTCAGTCATATTACCCTGATACACAGCCGCTTGAAACTGATACCGCCACTATATTTCCCATGGTTATTGAGGGTCTGAGATACATCTGCTTGCATATCATAGACCATATATTGATGTTCAGAACCATTTTAATGACTTCATGTCACTTCATATATCTGGGTGACTGCTTCAGCAGTACATGTTTTGTTTGTTTGTTGTTGTTTTACGAACCAGCAACATCCACGGTCATATTAGGAAGGGTACCGACTAGTGACAGTGCACACTCAATGTGACTTTATAGTGCTGCCCCACTGGGAGACTAGGCTGCCAGCACCATGACCTGATATCCCACTCAGTCACATTATCCTGACACTGAACCAACCAGTCCTTGTCCTATTATAATAATGCCGAGCACCTGGCAAGTACCAATTTTTAAGTCATTGGTTTGACTCGACCAGGGCTCGAACCCACGAACCCATAGGTTCGGGTCCCCCGATCTCGCAAAACAGGAGACAGAGGCTCGACCAATTCGGCCATCTCGTCTGGTCGCAGAACATGTAATATAAACCATATGTACCATATATAGCACATAACTCACTTATGCCATATACAGTATACCATATATACCATTCATACCATATACACCATATATACCGTACCACATATACCATATATACCATATACACCATATTCACTATACATACCATATATACCACATATGGCGATACATGTAATTTATACCATATATGCCATCTATGCCATGTATACCATATATGCCATATATACCATATACACCATTTATACCATATATACCCCCGTCCTGATATGACCTTAGATGTTGCTAGGACGTAAAACAACAACAAACAAACAAACAACCATATATACCACACATATACCACATATATCAATTACCATACAGCCCCTAAATGTCATATATATAATCATATGCACTATATATCCATTATGTAAAATGGTGGCTGCTCTATTATAAAATAAGGTCTGCATACAACGGCCCCTCCCCTTATTGGACTTGATCTTTGGCCTTTGGGTGGCTGAGCTTAGCGACTACTAGTACTAGCCGTGACATCAGTCAGGGGTCACTGACCAGAGCCGTGCGCGAGGTTGGTCATGTGACATACTGACATGTGTCTCCATTCATCTCATTCCACGGCCCAGGTGCCTTGTATAGCAGACCCACCTCTTTGTACATACGGTTTGTTCTAGGGAACGTAGGGGGGGGGGGGGGTCCCCTCTGCCATACTGCCCACACTCTTCCTGACGAATTTAGAATCCTTGGTAATTCAGTTTGGCTGCTGCGCCATCCCTCTCGGATTAATACTCGCCCCCAGACGGTATGGCTGAATGAGTTGAACGTCCGTCTCCCGTTTTGGTAGTCATCACGTACAGGTCTACATGTTATATCAAACCCATTATTTACTATATGTGCATTAACAATTTCAATGTATCCACATGACATGCAATTATGCAAACTATTTGTGTAAATAATTTTTTACTGGTTTTGTTTATGGCCAGACACCGAAAATATAGCAGGAATACAATATTTCCAAAGACAGTATAGCAATAAAATAATATCATGTCACTTCCTTCCTGACAATTTTTATTATTGGGATAACACATCCTATATGAGACAGAGGGTTTGTTTGTTTGTTGTTGTTTCACATCCTAGCACTATCTAAGATCATATCAGGACGGGTATCGACTTGTAACAGTGCACACTCATAACAACTTTATAGTGCTGCCCCCTGGGAGACCAGGCCACCAGCACCATGACCTGATATCCCACTCAGTCACATTATCCAGACACTGAGCCAACCCTATCCTAATAATGCAACCACCTGGCTAGGAAATGACAAATATAAATTTTGAAGTCATTGGTTTGAGTTTACCAGAGTTCGAACCCAAGAACCCATGAGTTCAGATCCCCATATCTCCCAAAACAGGAGACGGACGCTCAACTCATTCGGCCATCCCAGCTGTTGAGGGCGAGGAAGAGGAAGAGGGAGAAAGAGCCATAGATACAGAGAGAAAGAGAGAGAGAGAGAGAGCAGGAGAAACTGACAGAGAGAGAGAAGGGGAGAGAGGGAGAAAGAGACAGAGAGGGGGAAAGAGACATAGAGAGACAGAAATACAGAGCGGGAGAGAGGGAGAAAGAGACAGAGACACAGAGACGGAGAGAGGGAATAAAGGCAGAAAGAAAGAGAGACAGAGACAGACAGAGAGAGAGAGGCTGGGGGGGGGGGGGTATCACCCACCTGTCGCTGCGATGCTGGCGACCACCACCAGTAAGGTGACGGCGCCGTAGTGAAGCTGTGCTGGAGACACCATGGTATGCGGCCCACTGTAACTTTAACTGCTGCCTTCCTAGCACTCTGCTAGCGGTCACCACCACCGTCTGCCAGCCGGTCAGTCACCCGGACCAGGTGCCATCCACCTTCGACCCCGCCTCCGCCTCCACGCCGAGTGCACACGATCTGCAACGTGAGGAAAGCCGAGACTGCCGCTCAGGAAGGACATGTTTATGCATCATTGTCTGGGATTGCATCCAGGCCGCGCTGAGTGCACCACTGGGCAGTGCACCAGCAAGCCCGCCTCACCAATAGTTCACAGACCATAATAATACAATATTTATTTCCACATGCTCATTGTACTTTGGTCTAATAATTCACAGACCACAAAATAACCCTTACAGGGGCAGGAGCAGCATGGTGGGTGGGGGGGGGGGGGGAGCAGATGTAGTGTTTTGTTTTTGTGTGTGGCTGGGTTGGAGCAGCATGGTTGTTTGGGGTGTGTGCCTAGGCGGGGCGGCACATAGTGTGTGGGTGGGTGGGTGGTAAGAGCAGGAAACATGGGCATAATAAAGAACCCTCTCCCCACCCACCCCTTCCCTTTGCCCCTCCCCGCCCCTCCCTTCTTGATCCTGCGCTTTTACCGGAAACGTTATAACTTTGTTTGGATGAACGTTGTTGGATTGTTTATTGTTTGTTGTTTTTTTACATCCTAGCAACATCTAAGGGCATATCAGGACGGGTACTGACTTCTGACAGTGCGCATTAATGGTGACTTTATAGTGCTGCCCCACTGGGAAACCAGGCCACCAACACCATGACCTGATACCCCACTCAGCCACATTAACCTGACATTGAGCCAATCAGTCCTTGCCCTATCCTAATAATGCTGAGCGGCAGGCTAGGAAGCGACAACTATACATTTTTAAGTCATTGGTTTGACTCGACCAGGATTCGAACACACAAACTCATGGGTTCGGATCTCCTGATCTCCCAAAACAGGAGACGGACGCTCTACTCATTCAGCCATCCGGTCTATTTTTTAGGTTCCCAGATTAATTCTGGGAATGGACGGGTGACGATGTCGTGAGGCATTAGTGGGATCTGGGAGTATGCCCCCTTCAGCAAATTTTGAAATCTAGAGGCTCTGAAATTCCATTTCCAGCAATTGTAGTGATTCTTTTTGTTTTCTTCTTACATACTGCTTTTTTGGGTGGTGGTGGTGGTGGTGGTGGTGGTGGGGGGGACCTTCCCCCTCCCCCCCCCCCCGCTGGCTTTGGCCCTGTAGAGATAAATATAGCATGTATATACGATAAATATAGCATTCATATACAAGATACATATAACGTGTATATATAATCTGAATATAACATGCATATAAATAATTGATAAAACTTGAAAAACTAACGGATTATTGCAGCTTTAAATTTGGATAGCGATGTCTTGGTATGCCTTGTGATAAGGCGCCCAGTCCAGGAGTACCCACAATGCAGCACGTGCTGGCTGACATGTTCACGTGTGTACGTGATGAGGTGCCATGTGTCATCTCTACGTCTCCAGCACACCGCGTCTGTCTCACATACACATGAGTGCCCACAGCTACACCTGCCTACAGGTCCTGTGTATTTCATTTCTTTGGGCCAAGAGGGGGGGGGGGGGGAGTAGGAGTAGCACTAGTAGGGACCGGGCGTGGTGGCCGAATCACTAGAGCGCAGGCCTCCCTGGAGTTCCATTCCCAGTAGAGTGAAACCAGCGACTTACAAAACTGATAGTTGTTGCTTCCTAGCTTGGCGCTCGGCATTAATAGGATAAGTCAAGGACTGGTTTAGCTCAGTGTCAGGATAATATGACTGGGTGGGACATCAGGTCATGGTGCTGGTGGCCTGGTCTCCCAGTGGGGAAGCACTATAAAGTTGCCACAAGTGTGCACTGTCACAAGTCGGTACCCGTCTTGATATTACCTCAGATGTTGCCAGGACGACAGGACGAGTAGTAGGATGATGAAGGGACCTTTTAATTAGGACATGTGTAACCATCAGCTGCGCTTATGCACTCACACCATGAGTCATCGTTGTTTGTTGGGGTTTTACATCCTGGCAACATCTATGATCATATCAGGATGGGTTGAGTTATTCATAACAGTGTATTCACATTGCATAGATGTTTCCGTTAAACACCAGTTCAGTGATTCTATAATGGATGGAAAGACCATGTGATATGGCCAATTAGAAATTAATTAATAAAGCTAATAGTGATATAATGGGTAGGAAGCAGACAATGTATCAAGTACACATAAAAATAACAATCCACAACCAAAACAGACACCGTGCTTTACGAATCTATGCACTTATACATACATATATACAATTGTATATCTATATAAGTCACTCCGGAAGAAGGTAAACACACCAAGTTGGGCTGAGTTGTTTATTAAGCCTCTGGCGGGGGTATAATGGGCCACCTACAAAAAAGAAAATTGTAGCAGGAGTGAAGTTACCTTGGGGGCGGTGTACAGGTGGCGCCCCATTCGCGCGCTCAGGTTTTGGTGCAGGTGCGCGACTCCTAATACAGGTAATACAGTGTAACATAATGAATACAGGAACCTTATGTCGATCTACGTTATTTATATTATTATAATTAATTATAATACACATAAGTCACTCCGGAAGAAGGTAAACACACCAAGTTGGGCTGAGTTGTTTATTAAGCGTCTGGCGGGGGTATAATTACCAAAGACTCATCCGAGGAGTCCCCCAACCCAGCTCAACCTTCAGCAGCCAACCTGGCTGCTACTCGCATATCATTAATAATGCGTATTGTCAAAGGAGTTTTCAAATATTGGAATACTGCGTTGCTAGTCCAGTCTCCCCTGGTTCTAATCTCTCCAGGGAAGCACCACAAATCGACAAGTAAGTACACCCACCTCTGCGAAGTGAGTGAGAAGATAATAAGCTAATATCAAGGCCTATGAGGCCTCCACAAAATTTTCAAGTTGATTGGTAAATGCAATAAGTCAACGGGGTACTATCCCCCTCATCATCAGGTACACGAAAAGCATACCAATCCCCTGGCGCTGGACAATCTGCAAAATGTTTCTCCGTCCAATGCACCGCACACAAATCTAAATCATGACATCGAGATATAGGAATATTTAACACTCTATCATGGAATTGTATCGTCTTTGTTTTCCGAACAGTTAATAACATCCCCCATGGGTGAAATTTAAAGTCTCTATGAAGTAGCATCGCATCTGACAAAGTGACATTTGATTTCCTTAACAATCCCCTGAAACTGCACAGTATAGCTACTTGCCATGCTATATGACCGGAATGAACAGTTAACTGCGAGAAAATGCACCGCAACATGTTGGGAAGCAATGGCATAGCCTGTTTTGGCATATCACCCTAACTCCCTGCGAATACCTTTCAGGGTCGAAGTAATTATAAAATCTGAATAATTAATTTGAGTCGACTCCTGTTCTCTGAGAAAATAATTGAGACCATTAATATAATTGATAATCGAAGAATATTTCATTGTCCTTGCTAGCCAAGTAGCATATAACGCGACTTGCATAGATGTACAAGGTAAAGGAGCATGAGTCACTGGAAATTCATCAATGAAGGCTAAATATTTTTTGACCTGCACTGCTCTTGTCGACATTGAACTTGGTGCGTAGCACTTAAGCTGAAGTTCTCTCTGCTCTGCTGCAAGCCTATCGATTTCTGTAAAGAGAGGATCGGTTAAATAATTCAATGCAACATAAACATTTGCTTTCGTCTGCTTTATATATTACCTCTGCCATGTGAGCAGTTTTTGTTTGTTTGTTGTTGTTTTACGTCCTAGCAACATCTAAGGTCATATCAGGACGGGTACCGACTTGTGACAGTGCGCACTCATGGCGACTTTATAGTGCTGTCCCACTGGGAAACCAGGCCGCCGGCACCATGACCTGGTATCCCACTCAGTCACATTATCCTGACACTGAGCCAACCAGTCCTTGCCCTATCCTAATAATGCCGAGCGCCTGGCTAGGAAGCGACAAGTATCAATTTTAAAGTCATTGGTTTGACTCGACCGGGACTCGAACCCACGACCCCACGATCTACCAGCACGGGAGACGGACGCTCTAACTCATTCGGCCATCCCGTCTGGTTCATGTGAGCAGTACCCAACCTGCTCAAAGCATCTGTTATTATATTAGCTTCTGTATTAATATGCACAGCAGTGAAAACAAAATTAAATTTTATTGACAACCAAAAGAGGTGCCGTAGATAGTGCATAATTAGTCTACATTTCGACCTGCCCGTGCAAAGCGCCGACTCTACCATCGCACTATCTGTAAATATTACTATAGAAGATCCAGTCCATATCGGCCCCCATCTCTTGTACATTAATGTGAGCTGCCTTTACTTGTTTATCTGGTTGGTCATAGTGATGCGTTACTGTTTTCTCAATACGTTCCCCGTTTTGATCGTCAAAACAACCCACCAACCAGTCATTTGCATGTACTACCCCATATCCCCATTTACTGGCATCTGTAAACTTTCCTAACATCAGGGTTTTCCCATTAAATTCTCTTGAAAACCGAATCCACCATTCGATGTCTTCTCTGAAGCCTGCGCTCAATCTAATTTTATAATAAGGCTGTGTAACAGAACTTATTAAATCATAAATACGTCGAGAGAATGTTCGACCCCCTCGTATTACCTTTGCACAATGAGCTAATAGGCCACCTAGTTTTTCTAAGTCTCGCCTAGTTGCTTTTTTCTTTCCCCTGAATGATAGCAAACAGCTACGTAACTTTAGAAGTTTATCCTGCGGCAAGGTTAATTCCAATCTAATTGAATCAATGAGTATTCCTAACAATCTTATCTTTGTACTTGGGCTAATTAATTTTTTATAGCTTATATTAAAACCAAGCCGTCTTAATAAATAAATAAATTTATTTTGCTGCCCTGCAGCAGTATCCCAGTTTGGAGCAATAATACAGAAATCATCAAGATAATTAACTATTCTTCCTATTCCTTCTCTGATAGCACATCTAACTATGAAGTCGGACACCTTCGAAAAAAACTAACGGACTAGAGGATAAACACATGCATAGTCTATTATCTACCATATACTCGGGTCCCACTTCATTCCCTTCAAAGTCCCAAACTAAACCCTGCTTAGGTCTGTCTGTCGGATGTATGTTGACTGAACGATAGGCATCTTTCAAATCTACCGTAGCTAAGTAATCTCCGTATTCCAACTGGTCGATAACATCGTCGACACTCTTATAGTTAAACTTCAACGATACTTTATCTGTGAAATTGTTCACAGAAATCCCTTTCGGTCGACTACAGTCTACTATTCCTCTACCTCCCCCTTCTTTCGGTATACAAAAAATGTTATGTACACACTGAGGGGTATTGCTGCTAAAGGAAATTATATCTTGACTTAATTCTAATAAAAGTTTTTGTGTGATAATATCTCTATATAATTTATTGCGGATTTTTTTGAATATCGCACCATACTCCACCGGGCAGTCTGTATTGGTCACATGAAATCCAAACAGCACACCCCAAAGCATGTACATCCAATCCGGGTCAGAATCACCACGTAGAAACATTTCACATAAAAATTGACAAGGCTTTAGCTGTACTCGATTCCCGGCTATGTAATATTCACATGGGCAAACCCCATCCACACATTCATTCGTTACCGTAATTACAGTGGGCTGTGCCTGCAGAGTTTCTCTAATGTGAAACCGCCATGTACAATATTCTTGCCTTATTGTCTCGACATAAAATATATCGCTTTGAGAAGCTGATTCATTGTTAATCCAGTCGTACCATAATCTGTTAACTTGGCATTGCACTTCAATTGTATTTACTATGTTTCCATTACACCCTAATTGGTGGTCAATGCTGTTCTGAAACTTCAATTGAGTATCGTTAGCACATGTAACATTTGCTATACAGTCAACATCTAATTCTGATTCATTAACTTGGCACTCTACCGACACCTCGTGACTACCACGGGTAGTACTCATTACCTGGACAATGGCCATCCTATTTACCTCAACCGCTAATTGTAGCAGGAGTGAAGTTACCTTGGGGGCGGTGTACAGGTGGCGCCCCATTCGCGCACTCAGGTTTTGGTGCAGGTGCGCGACTCCTAATACAGGTAATACAGTGTAACATAATGAATACAGGAACCTTAGGTCGATCTACGTTATTTATATTATTATAATTAATTATAATACACATAATTATATATAATTATATATATATATATATATGTATAAACATTTGTGTTATAATATATGCTATTTTATGTGAATATGACCATAGTTAACTTTTACTGAATATTAAATATATATGCCCGTAACTAGTAAGCATAACTCGCCATAGATGCATCTTACTACCATATATACAATTTAAAATCTGACCGTCTGCATTGGTCTGGAGGCGAGAGTCACCACTCGCAACTGGCACTACTGTGGTCCCTGACCATTTGCAGGTGGCGCCTGTGTGGCCGCAGATGGAACTACACCCTGGAACAGTACACAGTAGATAGTTAGGGGAAGGTGACATTTAGATGGAATGGACTGAGAAGTGGTAGTGTCCATGTTTATATTCCCATAATAGATTATGCAGCACACTACACTCACATACATATAAATTAGACTACGACCTGGGAAGAGAGGAAGACAAGAGAGAAGACGAGGAGTGGTGGGAAGCCTCATTTATTTAGAAGAGGCCCTTGGCCGAGCAAATACATAGCCCTAACTAATACAAGTTTTAAATCCGGAGTTCATGTGACTCAAAAGCAATTGAGTGGGCGCATGACCTAAGGTGTAGTGGTGCCAACCTCGACTAGCAGGAACCGGGTCGCAGCAATAGTGCCTTCAATACAATTATTAATTAATAAATAAATATTCACAGGGTTTCCAAATGCGAATTGATGCGCGAAAAGGAAGAAAGCAAGCCAGGGGTGGGAAAAGAGGCGCTTAATGAGGCGCCTCTGGCAACAGAGGGTTAAGCAGGGTACATAGCACATGAACTTTTGACATTATCTACTCTGCTTGCCACCACATGACCTTTTGACATCATCTCCTCTTCTTGTTACCATTGATACCAGATGAACTTTTGACATTATCGCCTCGTGAGGCGGGCGTCGCGCGAGGTGAGAATGCTGCGCGACGACCGGGGAGGCGGGGGGAGGGTCTCTTCCTCTCCTCGCATCAAGCGCAATGCTTCGCATTACGACCAAGGCTCCGCACATTTATACTGATATAATAGATTATATATTACATATATATAGAGAGAGTGGATGGAGAGAGATAAACTTCGTACATAAAAAGAAGAAAAAAACCCACTTAATTATGGAATCAATTTGTTCACATCTAGACCTGACATTGGTATCTTTGTGAACGCTACAGCGACAGAGGGGGGATATACATGAGTAGCACCTAGCTATTATTAGTACAGAGTCAGAGTGCACAGCTTGGCTCTCTGGTACACCCGCATATGGGGTGCAGTGTCTATTTACATATGAATAATGCATGTTGGTTGCAGCTAACATTGGTAATTTGCACACGAGGCACTATCTATTTTTAGTCCACGTGCTGAGTCTCACTACACCTCCTCCTCGGACCAAGAGACCGACCAGGAGACCATAAGGAGGCTCAGGCGCGAGAACAAGAAGCTGGACAAAGTTACAGCGCAGCTGAACATGCTAGAGAGGGCTGCAGGACCGTTTCGCCACCTTCCCCAGCCTGTGTCTCCCTCCCCGCCGAGGCCGCCTCGTCCTCCTCCTACCCTTTGTCTCCTCTTGCCCCCTCACCCCTCCCCACCTCTCCATGCGGCCGCTTTATCCTGACGTGCCATGCACCCCTCAGTTCGCCCCGCAGCCCCTCCCCCTGCCACGTGTCCATATCCCGCCCTGCCCTCAGCCCTGCCTCCCATCTCTCCGAGGCCTGCCCGTGCTTACCAGCTAGACCAGCAGCTTTCGCTGACACCATCCCCATACTACAGCACCCCAAAGGTGTGACCTTTCATCCACATAACTTTATCACTAGGGGAGACAGGTGTAAGAAGATTAGTACCGGGGAGGCAAACTGGGCAGAGTATTTTGTGGCCATTAGACGTCTGGCCGCCCACCCTTCCTTCCCAGAGGAGTAGTGGCACTCTCTCCTGCAGCATGAGGAAGAGCTAGCTCGTATGGCCATCACCTGGGATTGGCCCACATGTAGGAGGTGGTCGGAACGCCTTTTCTTAATGGTGGCGGATCGCCGCCTTCCCTAGGCTGGCTGGACCCCATAGCCCTGAAGGATGTCCAGCGTGAGGTGCGCGCAGATTCAGCCAGAGCCATGAATTCTCGCCCGGTTTATATTCAGTCTGGATGATTTCGTAGCGTTAGAGTCCTCCTATCATAAGGCACTTAAAGCGTATGAGAGGTTTAATCAGTTAGCTAGTACTTTAGGACTAGACATAGCGGTAGAGAAATGCTCTCCTCCAGTAACAGTGATAGTCTGGTCAGGCTTCCATATTGATGCACCTTCTATGTCTGTTTTCCACTTGTCAAATTGCAAGAGATTGTTAGTGAATGCTCCTCCTGTTTCGAAGTGCATTAAGCCAGCACTTAGGTTTACAAATAGAGTCCTTGAAGCCCTCCATAATACCCCCTTTACTGGACAGCATATCTTCGCACGTGACCTCTTAGATGACTTGGAATGGTTTGAAAAGTTTGCAGCTAAATACAATGCCCTTCAGCTCCTACCCTCTTCACCTAGACAGCCATTCGTATTAGAGTGTGACACTACACTTGTAGCTGGAGGTGCTTTCTCCAACAAGGAATACTACACACTCAAATACCCAAAATCAATAATAGTTAAACATTTCTCCATTACACAGCTAGAAGCACTAAACCTTGTCCTCGCAGTCACCACGCTCCTCCCTGATGACCCCCACAACTTTACCGTACAAGTTAACACAGACAATATAGCATCCTAATTAGTACTTTCATTGGGTAAAGGAAAGGATAAGTTCCTCTGCACCTGTGCCCGCCAACTCTGGTTATTGTCTGTCTCCCACAATTTTGAATTTGAAATCTTCCACAAGCCAGGCTCAACCTTGATCCTTCTCAGATTCAGCACTCAAAGTTAAAGCAAAGCTACTATGTTCTGTAAAGACTAATTTAACTCAAACATTTCCAACCTCGTCACTAGATATGCTTGATTTCACACTGTAATCACCTTGTTGTCATTGCCTGGAAGATAGCATCTATCTTCCAGGCTACTCAGTGAACCATCACCGTAAGCTACTGCAACTCTACAATTCTGGGCTAGCACTCAGAACCTAAGGCTCACAGGAGTGTGCATCCAAAGCCCTGCAGGATGGGCATGGCATCTCAGACCCGTGAAGGGACCACTCTAGGTTGTTAGACAAAGAGATCACAGCGCTGCGTCGGTTCACTAATAAACCATCGACTAGACTCCCCCCAAAATTTAAAGCACACATTAACACAGAATAGTTTTAATGAAGCATGATAAACACATGTGCATAATAACTATTATTTATCAGCAAAATTACTCAGGAGATTACTAGGGAAATATATTGTTATTTGCTTGGTTTAATCCGGTATGAATTTATTTTGATACCGTTCAAAGTTTAATCTTCCTTTTATAAAGGAGTGATATATACCGGTGGGGACTTTAATCAACTGGCTTATCTTATTTATATATTGTGCAAATTCGGATCATGTCAAGTGGCAATATAGCCAATGTTCATATGCAATTTCATTTAAAGTCGTTGAGTTGTTATTGAAAGCGAACACAGTGTGGGTTTACTGACCGAGGAGAACTGTGAGTTATACCTGAAGAGGATTGTTTAGACTGCTCGGTTTTCCCGATGCATTTCTGTATTCTATATATCCACGTATACATGGGCACATACATACACGCATGCGCATAGCCGCAGTTTGTATGCGCATGCTCCCCATACTCTCCAAGACGTACTCAATTAGTGATGCTGCTTAGTCCGATGAAAACATCAAATTTTCAAAACCAAAGCAATTATCTAGATTTGATTCTACATATCTAATTTAGATACTGGTGCACTTTCTACAAGTTGTCACTGCATATAAGGGAAGGCTGAGTCCATTTACTAGTATCTGTTGCTGCAGAAACCCATGGTGTCAGAGCTTTGGCGTGCTTGCCAAAAATAATTTTGCAGGGTTGCACTTCAAATAGCTCAAAAGTTAACCATTTAAAATAAAAGTTACAGTAAGTAGATTACATGTATAAGGATCAACCTAATATATTTATCTTAGAAAATGTCAGAAACTCAAAACCATCTGCCTATTCAAGTTTAACTTCCAACCAGCCATTGACGCCGCTAAAGGCAAGTACAGCTTCAAGCAAGTACAGCTTCAAGCAAGTATCAATTTTGTAAGTCATTGGTTTGACTCGACCCGGAATTGCACTCCCGATCTGCTGCACGGGAGGCCTGCGCTCTACCGATTCGGCCAGCAAGCCCGGTAATGTCTTCAGTTCCCGTATTTTATACACTAAACAGTGTAAGTATTACTAAACAGAAATAGGGCGTCACATAGGAAGCTTAGTGAAGGATACAGGTTCTATTTTAATCGAGTTTATTCAGTCGTCTAACTTGTTACTCTCGGAGGATTGTATGCTGAGCACCAAGCTAGGAAGCGACTCGTTTCAATTTTATAAGTCATTGGTTTGACTCAACTGAGAACCAAACTCCTGATCTCCCGCATCCGAGGTCTACGCTCTACCAATTCAGCCAATGGTTATCATTTACCCATATTCTGTGTTGGGTGAATTTTCATCTGCCTTCTACCAAGTTGACATATAAGCCTACAAGTCCAGGATTCAAGTTAGAAACTAACCTGGGGATTCCAACCCCTCCTATATTTACCGTGCTCAGCTGACGGACCAACAGAATGGGCATATTGACTGATGCTGAATTGTTCATTCCTGGAATTGAAGCCTGTATGGAATTCACCACATTCCTATCCTGCCCGCCCACAATAAATCAGTTCTGGGCCAGTCGCGATTCCAAGAACTGACATTTATATACTCCTTGTCTATCTCCAACTGACCACACCCTACATTACAATTTATTACAACTTACAAATGAATACAAAAGATAACATCTGCTTACATTCTAAATTCAATGAAAATACTGACATTAATATTGATGTAGTCAGATGACATTAATGTTGTCATATTGCTGTGAAACCTGTTGGTAACTATCAGAATTCCTTCGTGCTATATGCTGCAAATTGTATATTCAACAGGTATTGTTTGCTCACCTTATATACCTTACTCTGTAAACTGTTTTTGTGCAAATAATCCCAAATTGAAAAATGTTTTGAAGACCACTGCTTTGGCACTGACAAAAGAACTTATTCAGCAGAATAATATTATTTTTACAAGAAAACCAACATAGATAACGAACTATGCATCCTAGTTTTCTGGACATTATTCGGGTAGTGCAACACTTCAGTAGTGCGGAGGTGTTGTTTTAATTGCAGTTCTCATTATCACCATTATCCTCTAATAATATGTCCGAAGTGAGTTTACATAATACTGACACCAAGTTTGACTGGGTCAAACCGGGAGGAACCTAAATGAGACAACCAAGGAACCAATATCTGGAACTCAATACCAGTAGAGATTAGAAACCTTAAAACTTTGAAAAACGTCTGTAAAAAACTAAAGATAAGCTATCTCAATGCATACTAAATCGATTACCAGTAAAGAATATATATAATAGAATATAGTTGTTATTAACTAGTCGCATAATTTAAAATACCAAGTGGATATGGCAAAGAACATAAGATTTACCCCTATTAACATACATGCAAAATAACTACTGATATTGCATGTAAGTACATGAATCCATGACACAACATACATATAATATTCCTATCATTACTTTGTTTTTTACTAACTGTGAAGAGACGCATCAGTATCTCATCATAATCATTAGTTAAAAATGTAGCTTAGTTTAATCATTTGTTATTGTCATCACTTGTTCATTCACCTCATGGAGACCAGCTAGATAAGCATCGCTTTTCTGGGATCCGTTCTGTCTGTAAGGAATTTGTATGTATTTATTGAATCATCTCAGTTTATTGTAAACATACCTTGCAGAGAGTTAAAATAAAAGAATTGAATTGAATTGGAACCGTTAGCATTTCTTTAATATACTCTTTATACCACCAACCACTTTATGATAAAAACCCCAACAACACCCTATTCAATCAGTCAATGAAGTCGTGCGTAACTATATGCATTAATGAAATAACATCACAATCAAACATACCTTTGTTATTCCAGAGTAGATCAGCCCAGTGGTTCTGCACCTTTATCGACTAGTGCTTTGTACTTCCAGGCTTGTCTTCTTTGTGGGTTGTCTTGTTTATACCCTCACCACTGAACACGTGTAGCTCACAAGGCTAACAGGTAGGTTCAAACACAGACACACAGACAGACACACACACACTATTTAACATACAACCGCCCAATATGCTGTTAGCCAGTTTGTACTCAGCTGCCAACTACTGCTAGCCAAACCAGTCAGCAGATACCAACCCCACTACTTCCTTACTTACTGATATAAATGAAGGACAACCTCTCCAGTACCTACTACTGCCAGCCACAGCTACTGGAGGTATAACCTATACGTGTGTGTGTCTGTAGGTGTGTGCTCCCAGAAGAACTATACATAAGGCCTAGCTCTCCTAGAATTCATGTACTCAGTTCAGTGGGCCTGATGGAGAATGTGGATGACCCCCAATAGCCGATGTTTACTTTTTTGTGATGGGGGGTCGTTAAACACAAAAGAAAAAGGAAAAAAAAGATGGAAAATGTCAAACCACGTGATTTCACGCACCGGAAGTGGTCATGTCCAACGATGTCTCATAGTCTTTGGGCTCCCCACACACACAATGCCGTGTCTCTACACATGCTGATAGTTGAATTTTAATGTAAATATATCCGTGAAAAAGTCAGCGGTAAATTATCTCCACTTTCTATTTGGGGCTGGGTTTTATTTACACATACCTTAAAGGAAGGACCTACAGGGTTTACACACACAAGTTATGCGATGTGCTCGTGTGTGTGGTGCTGTTGTACCAGGGACGCCGCTGACCAGGCATCATACCAAGCATTAATAGCATACCTGAGGTGTGTCTCAGAAAACATCACCAGCATTCGTAATTATCATGACCAAGGATCCTTTTTTTACACTATTTCTTCCTATCACTACTGATTTAGTAGGCTATTAACCGGTATCGGAATAGTTGGTTGATGGAGTTGGCAATATCTAAGGTAATATTAAAAAAAATTAATTCTTTTATTGACTAGGTATTTACTCTGCCCATGACGTATAAGGTCGCGCAAGGGTGCTTGTTTTCAATGCTGGACAGCTGTGGTGCTGTCTTGGTATGGTCCCTCGCCCAGGAGTGTTTACCTGTTTCTGCTCAGGCCAGCCTTTTGCGATTTTGGGTGTCAGTAGCCTATGTTAGTTTTTGTTGTATTTTTCCAGAGTTTTGTCTAGTCTGAGTATGATACCTTAGCCTACTATGTAATCTACTTGGGTGTCATGCAGGCTTGCGGGAGAGGATCCCGTCCCATTTTGATTTGTTACAGCATCCTTTCACCCAAACCCTGTCCTTAGATAGTGCACCAGTGTGCCAGAACACACCCGGACCCTTTAGGACTGCGACCAGGTGGGATGGTTGTGTTTTGGTGCTTAGCCATTTTATATTTAAGGTGGCTCAAATGCATGACCTTGGCCTGTCCATTTCTGTGTTTATTTGTGCCATTACACATACCCAGGTGGACCGTGCCATGTGGTGGTAGCTTTCCTGATTTCCTTTGTACTTAGGAGGGCTAATTGTCCTATTTTTAATACCTATCATTTTCTCTGGCCTGTCTTTTGCTTTTTGTGGCAGTACACAGCAAGCAGCGACTGCGCTCATGGGCAGGTGTGATTTTGCTGTGTCAGTAAGTAGTTGTTTTCTTTAGGAATTTTTTTGTAGTGGTCAAGGTTAAAGATTTCCCATTGTTTTGTGTTTTGTTTATTCCAGGCATGTGCTGCCATGGCCAGTACACTTCTCTCATAGATTTTTGTGTTACTCATTTCCGTCAGTTTTATTGGGACCGCCATGTGCCTAGTGTCCCCGCGGGGGGGTTACTGTGTAACCTGATTTCGGGGTCAAGGTCAATGGTATTGCTGCTGCTGTAAAGCGGGGGGTCTCCTGTAGTCTTTTCGTGGACGACTTTGTTTTATATTATAGCGGTGCTAACATGAATGTCATAGAGAGACAGCTACAACCAAGCATAAATGGGATCCATCGATGGTCAGTTCTGAACGGTTTCAAATTTTCCAAGACCAAAACAGTCTGCATGCACTTCTGCCTGCTGCCTAGAATGCATGCGGAACCGGAGCTGACCCTGGATGGGGATCCCATTAAAGTCGTTGAGAAAACCAAATTTCTGGGCCTCATTCTCGACGCAAAACTGTCTTTTGTGCCACATATAAAGTACCTGAAACAAGATGCCTGAAAGAGCTGGATATTCTGAGGGTGCTGTCCAGCTCAGAGTGGGGAGCGGACAGAGATGTTCTGCTCTCCGTGTATAGAACCTTGGTTCGTTCACGAGTGGATTACGGCAGCATAGTATACGGTTCCGCAAGGAAATCATATATTGGGCTGCTAGACACGATCCACCACCAGGGACTGCGCCTGGCCCTTGGGGCCTTCCGCACCTCACCAGTTCAGAGCCTTTATGTCGAAGCCAATGAACCTTCACTTAACAACAGGAGAATCAAACTGGCCATGCAATATGTAGTCAAGATAAAAACTAATGCATTGAATCCTGCACACAATTGTCTATTCGAGCAACATGATGAATCCAGGTATGAAGCCAGGCCAAATTACATCCGGCCACTGAGGCTCCGAATGAAACCTCATTTGGAGGCCTTGGGCATGGATTTGGACATGTTGGAGGATGCCAAAGTCCCAGAACATCTCCCGTGGTCGTTGAGAAAGCCATCGGTTATCCTCTGACTTACAGAACTGAGGAAGTCTGGGACACATCCACTCGAGTACCAAGGACTGCATGCAGAGATTCATTGAAGGCCAGTTTGCAGACCACCTCTCCATATACACTGATGGTTCGAAAGACCAAAGACGGGTAGCTGCTGCGGCAGTCTGCCGACGGGAAAAACTTTGTGTACGTTTGCCCGATCAGAGCTCGATTTTCACTGCAGAAGCCCAAGCACTCCTTCTCGCTTTGGAGTGTATCGAGGTATCCAACCACACTAACTATGTTACATACAGTGATTCGTTCTCTTGCCTCCTGGCTGGTGCTGGACTGAAAACGAATCACCCTATTCTAGCAATGGTCATTTATAAAATGAACCAACTGACAATGGATGGGTATGATATCCACCTGTGCTGGGTGCCTGGCCATGCCGGCATACAAGGAAACGAACGAGCTGATCGGGCTGCGAAGAAGGCCCTGAACTGTGATCTTGAACCGTGTCTGATCCCTCACTCTGATCTGAAACCACTAATAGCCACCCACATAAAATCCAAATGGCAACATGAGTGGGATGAAAACATTAATAAACTTAAAGAAAATGAACCATCTGTGGGAAAGCCACCACAGACTCATGCGGGAGGTCGGCGGGACCAAGTGGTCCTTAGCCGCTGCCGTATTGGCCACTCGTGGCTTACACATGCTTTTTTGCTCAAGGGGGAACCTCCCCCTGAATGTATTGGGTGTCAGTCCCCACTGACACTCAAACACATTTTTACTAAGTTGCGTTGATTTTTTGGCCCTGCGCCAACGGTTCTACACTGCAGACAGTATGCACGACCTTTTGACTAAGGTAAAACAGGAAAACATTTTAGCCTTTTTGAGGGCAGCTGGACTGTACCACCTTATATAGTTTACTAAATGGATTCTATCAATTATTAATGAAACTTTTCTTTTTCTATGGGAATTTGTTTCCCTTGACCACAAATAATATGATTGTGAGCTTTCTAATTTAATTAGTTTCTATTGGCACATAATTGATTGTCTGCTTTTAAATGTAAAAGCGATGGTTTGAACAAAAAAACAAACATTTCTCGCCGTGAATGTGGCCTATGCTGCCGACACAGCGTAAAGCAACCACCAATCAATCAATCAACCCTTCTACTTGTTAATAGTATTGCATTGCATTTTTTGTGTACTTCTATATGGATATCTTTTGTGTACTTGGAGCCATATTTTAAGGGCTTTATTTTGCAGTACTTGTAACTTGTTTAGTAGTTTGGTATTTCCTCCCATGTATCCTACATCACCATAGTCGAAGTAGGTGAGGATCATGCCTTTATATATTTTAATTGCCATGTTCTCAGTCATGTAGTATCTCAGTTTTGCCAGTAGCCATATTTTGTGGTTTGCTTTTTTGGTAGTGTTTGTTATACAAAGGTCATAATTTAGGTGCCCGTCAAGGTCCACTCCCAGATATTCGTAGCTGTCTACCTGCTCTAGTTCGTTGTTTCCCAGGAGACACTTTATTTGATTGTTACTGGTTAATCTGGTACCAAATAGTACCGTCTTCGATTTATTGCTATTCATAGTTATCTTATTTATATGTCACCACTCTGTTAGTTTCATTAGTGTTTGATTTAGTTTTGTTTCTATTTATTCGGATGATTCACCTGAGGTATACATCAGAGTATCATCTGCATATAGTTGGATATGTTCAATGTCTAGTCAGTTGTTTAGATCATTTATATATATGAGGTAGATAAGTGGTCCCAGAACTGACCCTTGTGGCACCCCACAGATTATTCTTTCCTCGTTTGATATGGCTCCATTTACTGCGGTGCATTGCTTGTGATTTCTTAGGTAGCTTGCTAACCATTTTACTCCCATTACTCCCATTATTCCCATTTGGGATAGTTTGCTAATTAGGATAGTGTAGTTCACTGTGACAAAGGCTTTGCTGAAGTCTAAGAATGCTGCACCAACTAGCTTTTTTTTATTGATACTGTTAGAGATATCGTTTATTAAGTTAGCAATTGGTTTAATTGTCGAGTGTTTTTTTGTGAATCCGCCTTGTTTACTGTTTAGTATTTTGTGCTCCGACTCATATCAGGACGCAGATATCGGAATATCTAAGACCTGCAGTTTTCCAGAGTGGTTATGTAACAAAGTACTGACAAAGCTCAATATTGTTTAACTTTGGAGATCGGACAAGAATTGATGTTTCGAATCTGATTCTTGGCTATACAGTGGTTCCCTTCTTAAACGACCACCCTGAACAATGACTACCCGCCATATATGGCCACAATCCCAATGCAGCAACATATTTTAACTACAAATTTCCTCTCACCAATGACCACCCACCTAATGGGACCAATGACCACCCCTTTTCCCCTTTATGCGACCCTTACTTTAAAACCAACAAGTACGATTATACGATGTCTTAATTCTTAATGTGTTTTTTCAAAGCCAACAAGTATCATTATATGATATTTAAACAGACATGTTAAAACCAGTGTGATTATGTGATTTTTTAATTCCTTAATGTGTTATTTTAAAACCAACAAGTATGATTATATGATATTTAAATGTGTCACTCCCTGTTACCCTAATCCTAACCTTAACCCTCTCACAAGCAACCACCTCCCTTATGCCACCGCATTCTCTGTGCAGTTGGGGTAGTCAGTTAAGAGGCAGACCACTGTATTTCAAATAAGTTTTTCTTTCTTCCACAAAACCTATATGAGCCTGTCTCGAAAGGTGCTAGCTCTTCTTTTTTTGTCCATAGTAACGATTGACACAACACAGCACAGAAACGGTTACACTGAAAACACAAGGACATTTGCTTCAAATCAATATGTATTCTATTGGGATTATGAAACACCATGTAAAAGACAAATCAGTTTATCCTGAGCAAATGCATAAGTAAATAGTGTGTTGATCGTTACTATGGACAAAGTGTTGTCCCATATTGCTTAGCACCTTTTGAGACAGTCTAATATGCCCCTAGAGGGCTGTATGGCTGGCCATTCTAATTACATGGCAGTTTGCAATGATGGATAGCTATTTACATAGACAATATCTAAGCATGTAATGTACAGTAGTGTATGTGTTCAAAGAACAACTCCACGGGCAGACCAATGCGGTTCTAATTAATAGAGCAAATGTCCTATCAGTCAAATGAGGCAAAAACAATTCAGACATTGAATTAAATTTTTGTGCACATTGCAAGAGATTGCAAATCACAGGGATCGCTGAATACTGACACTACTGCACCCGATGCAGATTTATAATGTGATTATGTGATGTATAAAGTACTTAAGCGAATATTGTTATGAAATAATGATATTCATATTTAGATTATTATCAGGAAGAAGTGCACTGCTTATTATTTGAATAGGGTGGCATTTTATTCTTTCAGATTGGATAAACATAGAAATAAGAAACAATGAAGATCCTTCTAAATGTTGTTGAGAACTGCATGTATCTGCATAATCTCATGTACCACTTGCCAATTTATAGTGCTGCCCCACTGGGAGACAAGGCCGTCGGCACCATGACTCGATTTTCCACTCAGGCACATTATCCTGATACAGTATAACCCCGTTAAACCAAACTTGAAGGGACCCTAGAAATTTGTTTGGATTAACCGATCATTGGTTTAACCGAGCTTTGACTTTGCCTTGGCTTTGGCAAAAACTGGGGTGCATTAAGGCCCAGTTACACCTTACCGGACTGGGGAACCGGACGAGAACCGGACACTGTCCGGTGGTGTATGGCGATGCAGGTACATGTCCGGTACCAATCCTGCGGTGTCCGGCGGTGTCCGGTACAAGTTTTGAACATGCACAAAACTTCTACCGGACACCACCGGACTGACATGTCCGGTTGGTGTCCGGTTGGTGTCTGATTTGTCCGGTTTTGTCCGGTTCATGTCCGGTACCCCTCCATATGTGTCCGGTTGTCCGGTTTGCTTCCGGAATTGTCCGGTGGCGAGAAGGTCAATAAAATATATATATACTGTAGTAGTCGGCACTGACCTCTCGCAAGTAACCACATAGACATGTTGATTGATTGATTGGTGGTTGCTTTACGCCGTGTCGGCAGCATAGGGTATATTCACGCCGAGAAATATTTGTTTTTTGTTCAAACCATCGCTTCCACATGTAAAAGCAGACAATCAATTATGTGCCAATAGACACTCATTAAATTAGAAAGCTCACAATCATATATTTGTGGTCAAGGGAAACAAATTCCCATAGAAAAAGAAAAGTTTTACCAATAATTGATAGAATCTATTTAGTAAACTATATGAGGTGGTACAGTCCAGCTGCCCTCAAAAAGGCTAAAATGTTTTCCTGTTTTACCTTAGTAAAAAGGTCATGCATACTGTCTACAGTGTAGAACCGTTGGCGCAGGGCCAAAAATCAACGCAACTTAGTAAAATGTGTTTGAGTGTCAGCGGGGACTGACACCCAATACATTCAGGGGGAGGTTCCCCCTTGAGCAGAAAAGCATTTGTAAGCCACGAGTGGCCAATACGGCAGCAGAAAAGGACCACTTGGTCCCGCCGACCTCCCGCATGAGTCTGTGGTGGCTTTCCCACAGATAGTTCAATTTCTTTAAGTTTATTAATGTTTTCATCATTTGGATTTTATGTGGGTGGCTATTAGTGGTTTCAGATCAGAGTGAGGGATCAGACACAGTTCAAGATCACAGTTCAGGGCCTTCTTCGCAGCCCGATCAGCTTGTTCGTTTCCTTGTATGCCAGCATGGCCAGGCACCCAGCACAGGTGGATGTCATACCAATCCGTTGTCAGTTGGTTCATTTTATAAATGACCGTTGCTAGAATAGGGTGATTCGTTTTCAGTCCAGCAACAGCCAGGAGGCAAGAGAACGAATCACTGTATATAACATAGTTAGTGTGGTTGGATACCTCGATTCACTCCAAAGCGAGAAGGAGTGCTCGGGCTTCTGCAGTGAAAATCGAGCTCTGATCAGGCAAATGTACACCAAATTTGCCGTAGCAGCTACCCGGCTTTGGTCTTTCGAACCATCAGTGTATATGGAGAGGTGTTCTGCAAACTGGCCTTGAATCTCTGCATGCAGTCCTTGGTACTCGAGTGGATGTGTCACAGACTTCCTCAGTTCCGTGAGTCGGAGGATAACCGATGGCTTTCTCAATGACCACGGGGGATGTTCTGGGACTTTGGAACATCCCCCGTTCTGGGACTTTGGAACACTACCCATGCCTACATAGACATGTAGGCATGGGTAGTGTGTTGATATCAGGGAGCCTAAGTGGTGTAATAGTTAGCACACTGGCCCGGAATGCAAAGAGCTGTGGGTTCAAGTCCCGTTCTATGCGCAATATTTCCCATTTTCATCACCCCCACGACTATACCAAGAAAATTAAAAAAATACAGTTCGGTGCGTGTCTGGTTGATGGTCGGTCCGTCCGGTTCTCATCTGGTTCTCATCCGGTACTCGTCCAGTACATGTACGGTACATCTACGGTACTTGTCCGGTTGTCCAGCGGCAATTGACCCAATTACACTCCATTTCGATACATTTCAATACATTTTGTGTACCGGACAGCACCGGACTAGAAACTTCTTTGTCCGGTGTTGTCAGGTACTCTGTCCGGTAAGGTGTGACAGGCGCTTTATGAATGTACAATGTATGTGGACACCATGATTATTGTTTTTTATGTATATGTCTATTGTGAGTGAGGGAGACACACACACACACACGCACGCACACACGCACGCTCACTCACTCACGCACTCACTCACTCACGCACTCACTCACACACACATATAATTGTTGTTGGTTGTTGCTTTACGTCCTATCAATATCAGGACGGGTACCGACTTGTGACATTGCGCACTCATGGTCACTTTATAGTGCTGCCTCACTGGGAGACCAGGCTGCTGGCACCATGGCCTGATATCCCGCTCAGTCACGTTATCAGGACACTGAGCTAACCACTCTTTGCCATATCCTGATAATGCCAAGCGCCAGGCTAGGAAGCAAGAAGTATCAATTTTGTAGGTCATTGATTTGACTTGACCTGGAATTGAACTCCCGACCTTCCGCATGGGAAGCCTGCGCTCAACCGATTCGTCCACCGCATCCGGTATGCATAATAAATATATATATATATATATATATATATATATGCCGCATAAGGCATCTCGCTTCATATATATATATATATATATATATATATATATATATACATACATACATATATAGCGAGAGGCTGCAGGCGATGTCAGCATCATGCCACGCGGGTCTCCTAACACGGTGGGCGACTCACTGCGCATGGGCTGACCCGGTCATGCTACGGTGCGCAGATCCCGTCAGCGTCGTTTATGCGCTGCTACATACACGATCTGCGCCAGAAGACAGTGGCATGCTTGATAGTAAAAGCAGTTAAAGCTGCATAGTTCGATGAAAACATCAGATTTTCAAAACCAAAACAATTATCTAGATTTGATTCTACATGTCTAACTTAGATACTGGTGATACATTTGTCGCCACATAGAAACCAATACTGAGGCAATTTAATAGAATCTTGTACTGCAGAAACCTATGATGTCAGAGTTTTGGTGTGCTTGCCAAAATTAATTTGGCATGTTTGCACTTCAGATATCTAAAAAATCTGTCACTTAGAATAAAATTTACTTCAAACTAAAGTAAGGTAGATTATAACTATCAGCGTAACATATTTATCCCAGAAAATCATAGAAACTCAAAACCATCGGACTATGCAACTTTAAGCGGATCATGCGTGTTCTGGCATTGTCACGAATTGAAGATTATATTCGGGGAAACAACGTGCGCATATAACCACAGCATACTAAGAACTAGATAAAAGATTCACCCGGTACTTGTAGTACACGGGTGAACACCACCAGCCTTATATAAATACGGGGGAAAATAGCATTAATATGGAAGTGAGGCTACAGTATGTGGCTCCAGTATCAAATGGCTACCTATATTATGCATATAGGCACAGAGTTGGTGAAATGGGAGAGAATGCAAAAAAGACAAGATGGCGGCCGCAGAACGCCGTCGATTTCACTTTTAAATCTTATTAAACTATATATTATATTATATTTTTCAACTCAAAGGTAGCGGGTAAATAATAAAACATATGTAAAGAATAATTGTTGCTTGTTAGTTTGTTAAATTAGGCTCTCAATTCTTTGACCCGTTTTTTCGCCAGCTTTTACATAGGGCTGGTATGCACCCCTCCTGTGGCTACTGCAGCAGTACAGGGTGAATCTTGTATCTAACTAAGAACCACCCCCACCCACACCAACCCTTTCTTCCTTGCTTCATTTCTTTAATTATTATTTTGGTATTGGACAAAACCATACGTCCACGCAATGTTAGAGGCTGTTATTCTCGCATGTGATTCGCTAATTTTATGTGGTTATCACATTTATTCCCGATGACGGATGCACTGCATCTGTCTGTGCTACACATCCCAGTATTCCAGTTATTTATGTAAGGTATAGGCATAAAGCATTACACGCATATTATTAAGGTTGCATAGTCCGATGGATTTGAGTTTCTGTCGTTTTTCTCAGATAAATATATTAAGCTGATCGTTATAATCTACCTTACTTTAGTTTTAATACTGCTTAGTTTAAATGGCTACATTTTGAGGTATTTGAAGTGCAAACATGTCAAATTAGTCTTGGCAAGTACACCCAAACTCTGACACATAGGCTTCAGCAGTAACATGTTCTATTAAATTGACTGTGTTTTCCCTTCTATATGGCAACACATGCTTAATAAATGCATCAATATGTAAGTTAGATATGTAGAGTAAAATCTATATAATTATTTAGGTTTTGAAAATGCTTCATTTGACTATGCAACTTAAAAATAAATAAGTGGTAGGGCTTTTTGGGCCAGCAAGAGTAATATTACTCGATCTAAACTAATTTTGCATTGTCTCCCCCTCCCCACACCATATATGCAATACTTTAATGATATGGAGTGAGATGTCATAATGGTAATTTTAATTTTATATTTTATTCTGGTAATATATGGGTGGTAAATGGTACCTTTTGTTGCTTGTGTAATACCCATACACTGTTAAATATCCACATTTGTTTAATACATAGAATAAAATAAACACAATTATATTCTAATGCAACTTTCAGCCAGCCAATCAGATACATATATAATAGCCATTTTACACTAGTACCATATAACCTTTATTCAACATGTAGCTCTGAGATCCAAATGAGCTAGCAGTTACTGTAATTACAATCATGCTAAAAACACTTGATGTAAAATGTGCCAAAGATGAATAAATCACTAAATGCCTCCAAAGGTTACCAAAAGTCTCAAAGCAATAAAAGTGTACAAAGCTCCAGATCATGCTCACCTCATGAAGTGTAGACCTGCTAAGGCATTTTCACCTCAAAATACCCCCCCCCCCCCACCCCCACCCCCAAAAAACAACAACACACGCCACCTTCCTCCCCAAAATAACTACACAAACAACTAATGAATAATGGCTGGAACTGATAAGTTTATACCGGTCTAGTGATTACCAAAACCTCGTGGCTCTTTATATACACATTGACTGCCTTATATGGTAGACATAGGCCCACTTAATTATTCCATTGACCAATCAGCTGGCATCATGTTGTTCCCATGCGTCACCACACGCTACTGGTTATGGGCCCCGTTCGCTTAACAATTCACCTACCTTCTTCTTGTCTTGGTGGACAATCACTTTGTCTATGGGTAGTCTCTACAGACATGCGTATTAATATTATATATGGTGTTCTGTAGTTACTCCCGCAGCTCTACTCTGGGTTGGTACCGGTATGGTGTGCTCAGCCGTGTACCGTGCTCAGCCGTGCGCATACCGTCAAACTCAAGGCATTGTCAATGGTCTTGAGTCACTAACCTTATGAATTTAATATAGTGTTTTTGGTAAAGATGTTTCTATATGTGTACCAAGCGATTTGTTTCTAGGTGGTGTGGTTTTAGAGATATTTCACTTTTCCTGTATTTTCTGTATGAAGATTGCTCACCACCATTGACAATGCCTTGAGTTTGACGGTACGCGCAGTGCAAAACATTAGTTTTAATCAAAATTAATAGAAATCAAGAACCCTAACCGTATAAATTTAATATAATCTTTTTGGTGAAGATGTTTTCTATATGTGTACCAAGCGATTTGTTAATAGGTGGTGTGGTTTTAGAGATATTTCACTTGTTCTGTATTTTCTGTATGAAGATTACTCACGACCATTGACAATGCCTTGAGTTTGAGTCTAATCACACGGCTGAGCACGGTACACGGCTGAGCACGCCACACCGGGTGCGGTGGCCGAATCGGTAGGAGTGCACACAGTCACATTATCCTGATACTGTACTAACCAGTCTTTGCCCTATTCTACCAGTGCCGAGCGCCAGGCTAGGTAGCAACAAATATCAATTTTATAAGTCACTGGTTTGATTCGGCTGAACTCCGCACGAGAAGCCTGCGCTCTACCGATTCGGCTACCACGTCCGAATATATATATATATATATATATGTATATATATATATATATATATATATATATATAAATGATGTATAACGTATTATGCTCCGTCCTGATATGACCTGAGAAGTTGCTAGGACGTAAAACAACAAACAACCAAACGTATTATGCTAGTGTAAAGATTCGCAAGGTAATATTACTTATTATTGTTATTGTTATCCTCCGTAAGATACAACACTGTACCGGTGGCGCCATCTCGCACACCTCACCTCCCCCGGATGTTGACCAGTGTCAGTCGCACCGGAGGATTTATATATATATATATATATGTGTGTATATAACTAATTCCACACAGATATATAATGCATAAGCAAGTATATTAGTATACTTATCCGGAAAACGACTATCTAATTCATATCAACCTGACACTACACCAACTAACTGACACTCCTCCAGTCATCTACTGATCAGGACTTTTGCCTCGCCTGGTGGCGCCGCCTGCCGCTTCCAACTCGCCTGGCTCTCAATTCAATTCTTTTATTTTAACTCTCTGCAAGGTATGTTCTGCCACTCGATCCAATCTTTTAGACTTATTTAAGCATGTAAAACAAAATAGAATATAATAGCTTCATTTGCTTTTTGTGTGTGTGGTTTTGCCATCAACACCAGTTTAAATTGTATATTTTACAGATCGCTAAAACATGATATATATATATATATATATGTATATATATATATATCATGTGTATATATGTAGTAGTGGTAATCCCTGTTCTCAGGTTATCCACGCAGGTCTCAGGCCATCGGACAGGCAGTTAAATGAAACAAAAACCAGCTTGTAGCCCTACATTGAAAGAAATGTTCTCACTTGGCAGGGGTTCGCCAAACACAAGGGTCTCTGAAGACAATCACCCATTGCACACACATTAAACCATAGGCTTGAAGAAATGATAACGGACATGCCTTGCTGATAAGCACTTAGGCTTGCAATGGGATTGTTCTAGATAATACAGATGTTTGTTGAGCGCGCATTATGACGCACGTTTATTTAGGCATTCGGTAATCTCTAGCTCTTCCCTTCGATAGTGAGTGGTCAGTGTAGCATGTGTGGACACGCACATGAGTGACAGATAACGAGCGATTATATACACACCGGTGAGGAGCGTACCTGTGCCAGTATCCGCTATCGGACGGTCTATCTCCCACGAGGGATATACCTGACCAGTGACTGACTAACTAACAACACTGCTATCTGGGAACACCCAGAAAAGGCTGCTGCAATAGGCAGCAAGCTTTCATTGCTGCTGAGCCAGGCCTAGCTGCGAGTTCCCGTCTGACTAATTCGTAAGATATCCAGATGGGAGGCCTATCGATTGAGAAGACCTCGTAGGCCCCCATCACTACGATAGAACATACAACCAGTTCCTGTGTGTAACTTACTGTGAGGGGTTATTTATCAAACATGGCCTAACGCCGACCGCCACGCGCAGCTTTTATTGTGGTTGTTGCAAGATGGCAGCCTCAACGCAGCCGTCGATGCTCGATCTGCGGAGCACACAAATGTCCACAGCTGAATCTCAAGGTGAGCAGCGCCATGTCTGGCGTTTGAATGTATTTGTTTGAAGAGTAAATCTAATGTGACATGACCTAGGCCGCAAAATGTACTCAGAAGTATCGGAATCAAATGTAGGGTGACATTGGTACTGACATGAACAAGATCAGCCTGTCTATAGTCAGAAGTATCGGAATCAAATTCAGGGTGATAGGAATACTGACATGATCAGCGTATCTATTCAGAAGTATCAGAATAAAATGTAGGGTGACATTAGTACTGACATGACCAAGACCAGCTTGTCTATTCAGAAGTATCGGAATCAAATAAGGGTGACATTGGTACTGACATGAACAAGATCAGCCTGTCTATTCAAAAGTATCGGAATCAAATGTAAGGTGACAGGAATACTGACATGACCAAGATCAGTCTATCTATTCAGAAGTAGCGGGATCAAATTCCGCGCGAACTGAATACTGACATGACCAAGACCGGAAAGTCTTTTCAGAAGTAGGGCTTATTGGAATCTAATTCAGAGTTACATGAGTACTGACATGATCAAAATCAACCTGTCTATTCAGAAGTATCGGAATCAAATTTTGGGTGAAACTGGTACAGTGGTAGGCCTACTCACATGATCAAGAGTAGCTTATTTCTCCAGAAATATCATAATCAAATTCAAGGTGACATGACTACTGACATGATCAAGATCAGCTTGTCTCTCCAGAAGTATCAGTATAACATTTAAGGTGACATGAATACTGGCATGACCAACACTAGCTTTTCTGTTTAGAAATAATAAAATCAAATCTTGGGTGAAATTGGTACTCACATGACCAAGAACAGCTTGTTTCTCACGAAATATCAGAATCAAATTCAGGGTGACATGATCAAGATGAGCTTGTCTATTCAGAATTATCAGAATAACACTTTAGGTGATACTGATAGGAATACTGACATGACCAAGACTAGCCTTTCTGCTTAGAAATAACATAATCAAATTTTGGATGAAATTGATAGCCTACTCACCTGACCAAGACAAGCTTGTCTCTCCAGAAATATCATAATCATATTTAATACATAATCAAAATGCCAGTCTGTCTTTTCAGAAGTATCAGAATCAAATATGTACAATCATAGTTGGTATACCTTAACACTAACTGTGCTGTTCTGTATGCTCCGACTGTTATATGATCCATGATGGAGCCCCAGGAGTTAATTTCTGACAGTTTGGGAGCCTTTAACATACTGTACGTATTTGAATCCAATACTTTAATAATTGAATACAAAACTGTGTCGCCTTCTCGGGAGTATTGTTGCACACGTAAGGGTTTGAAATGGAATATTTCCGATGGCTTACAATGAGCAATGTGCAAAGTATGAGCAATGTGCGGTCAGTATTTATCGTGACTGACAGAACAATTATAGTGTATGAACTATGATTCCGTTTCGGGCTATATTTCTCGAATGTGCATATAATTCATTCACGAATTGAATGACGACATTAACGTTGCATAGTCCGATCAAAGCATCAACTTTTCAAAACCAAATAAATGATGTAGATTTGATTCTACATGTTTAATTAGATATTGATGCGTTTATTAAAAAAATCTTACCAGATAGAAGGGAATACTGAGTAAATTTATTAGAACCTGTTACTGCCAAAAGCCTATGGAGTCCAGAGAGTTTTGGCATGCATGCCACAATTAATTTGGCATGTTTGCGCTTCAAATATAAAAACGTTAACCATTTCAATGTAAGGTAAGTCATAGCACTCAACCTAATATATTTATCTAAAAAAATGACAGAAGCGCAAAATCATCGGACCAACCAACAAAATCCATGTCTATGACGAAAAATCGTCAAAATCAGTTTAGAGATAGGAAACCCACAAAACACTAAACAAACCAAATCCATAAGAGAACAATTGGAAAAAAGAAGAAGTTATCCCTTAGAAATAAATGAAAATACAAAGTTCGATAAGTGAATATATATATTTATATATATATATATTTGTATATATATATATATCAAGCAGAAATCCCCAAAACTCACTACAACTTTGATGATTGTTTCTGAAAGGCTGTCTATGATTAAAATATACCGTTGTAAAGGTCAGCAGACGCCTACCGCTGTGAAGAGTTAGGACTACTCTCTGAATACACACACTATATATAAAAGAAAACCCACTAAAAACAACAACTCATAAATATATATAGATATATATGAATATATATAAATACATATAAATGTATATAAATATATATGAATGTATAAAAATATATATACATATATATGTATATATACATATGTATAAATTTATTAAATATATATAGTGTACGAATATATATATAATTTATGAATATATATAATTTAATGCATATATATATATCGATATATACATGTATATTGTATTTACACATCCCGATATATAAATATATATATATATATATATATATACATACATATACACATGTCGTTTCTGCCATAACACTTGTGTACCTGCCCCAGGAACATTCCAAACTCTTCTCGGAACCTTATCGTATTTCCACAGGCCAACCAGGCCAACAATACACACACACCCTTCCAACAAAACCAACCCAACATCACACACATGACCGACACAATACAAACCAAATAAATAAAACCGAGACCATGCAGCATCCTCATCATGTCCTCCATGCGCCCAATTACCTTTGTTATCGCTCACCTCACCTCTTGACCTGTTCCAAGTACTCTCATCTCCTACCCAGTGGTGCCCCCCCCCCCCACCTCCTCCCCCTCTCCACCCACCCTCCCACCCACCCACATGCCCACCCGCCTCACATAATCCCCAAGCCCGATCTGTTCACAGGGCCGCCCCATATTGTCCAACTGACGACACTTATTTAGTTATTATCTCTGACAACAGAGGGCGCAACCTGCTTCTTCCAGGCACTCATGACAATCGTCACCTGCAGAGAGAGACAAGGACCTAAGTCAGTCAGATTCTGGTCCCCTCTCCCCTCAAACCACAGTTAATTCCGCAGTCGTGTGAAAGGGCTGCTAAACAACCCCGTAGAAAAAGTGTCGGAAGGCTGGGCTATGGACAAAACCACACGAATTTGTAATCTAATATGCTATGTATATGGAGCAAACGTTGTGGTGTTCTCTGTGGTAGAGTGGTTAGAGTGTCTGACTTTTTTCTAGGTCGGACTCCTAATCTGAACGTCGGTGGTTCGATTAAAAATCCCTTGGGTCGGTAAAAGTGTAGACTCGGGCTTTCTATCGACAAACTGTCTAATGGTGAAAACAAGTCTATTCATACTTATCCATGATATGCAGTATAAATCTCCGAGAAAATGTTTATCTATCATAACCCGATATTTTCAGAGTGAAGACTTTATAATATCATATAGATTAATAGACTTTAAAAGTTGAATCGAGAGCATCCTGTGGTCGCCATCTTGTTTTTTTTGGTCACAATCTTTCCCATTTAATCAATTCTATGCCGTTCTAGATAAACAGTGCATGCTGGAACCAGCCCCCCGCCCCCACACATATTGTTTACAGTTGATTCCTGTCAACACAGTTTTTGATCGGATTTAGACATGGTTGACATCCACCCTTTCTCAGGGTGAACATTTCATATACTGAAAGAGCACACCCACTCACCCCATAACCACCTCACTCCACCCCCCCCCCCCCCCCCCCCCCCCCCATCGCTAAAGCATAGGTTGGTAAGTTTGGGCGCTGGATGGCGCCACCACCGGTTACCTCGGTGAATAATTGGTAATAAATGACATAGTAACATACATCATTTATATTCACATAAATCCTTATTCAATACTTACATGTACACAAACTCAGAGACATACAGATATATACATATATATATATATATATATATATGTCTATATATATATATCTCTATATATATATGTACATATATATGTATTTATATATATGAGAGATATAGAGAGAAACCTTTGGCAGTTAGGCACTTGACTCCTCTGATGAAGCATAAATTTGGTTATCTATTGTTTGTGCTAGTATATCTATCATAACATCTAAAACAGTGCTGTCTAAATTAAGCAGGTATTGCCCCAATCGAATTTTAGTGTCAATTAAATAAACATTCCTAGAGTCCATGTGATTCAGAACAAGAATTAAACCACCAAGTTGATGAATTCTAGAAAGATAATTCAAGGGGTTCATACTGAAATAGCATTCTGTGTCTATCATGCACATTTAAGTTGTATACACTCCGATTAGTTTGGGGTTGTGCCATATTTAAAAAATAAAAATAATCGATGGATTTTTATCATTTAGCTTGGACTAAATTGGATTATAAATGGTTCATTTTGGAACTATTTTAAGTATATAATTGATTGTCTCCCTTTACATGTAAAAGCGATGGTTTGAACAAAAAACAAAAATTTCTCGCCGTGAATATGGCCTATGCTACCGACACGGCGTAAAGCAATGACCAATCAATCAATCAATCAATCAATCAAGTGTATACATGTACAATACATTTGGTGTGCACACCAACATTTTGAAAATCATAAGCTTGTAGCAGCAACAGAGCATGTTAAATTGACTTAATATTACTTCTGTGCAAAAATAAGTGTTTATTACATGTACAAATATCTAAATAGGATATGTGGGATTCATTCTTAGCAAGTGTTTTCGTTTCGAAAATGTTATTCATTTATAAAATTATGCATCTTTAATGAAGCAGCCAAAATGCCACTTCTTTTATAATTTTAATAAATTCCCAATCATTCATATCCACTGTATGTATATATATATATATATATATGTATATATATATATATATATATATATGAATTAACTGGTCAAATACCAATGTACCATTACTATTTTCCTCCACGCGAAGTGGCAGAGTGGTCAATGTGTCCGCTTTCCGTGTGGGCATATCGTGGGAGCGACCCCCCCCCCCCCCCGCCCCCTACGCAACCCCGTACCCCAAGTCGTACGGTTGATCCCCGATCAAAGTCTCAAACCAAAGATTTGACATTAACTTACCTGGCGCTTGGCATTACTCAGCTTTGCCGTGGGCTGGTTGGCACGGTATCAGGATAATAATGTGAGTGAGTGGGATATTGTATTGGGGTCATAGTGCTGGTGGGCTTGGTATAAAGCCTCGATGAGTGCGCACCGTCCCAAGTCGGTAACGCATCATGATAGTAACCTCTGACATTTCTTAGGCATGAGACTAACCTTTTCATTTGTGACTTTCGTTAACCCAGGCAAAGACCTTATAATAAATACTAAGGCGGCTCACTCAGCCTGTATTGTGTAATCAAAATGATCAAACCCACCACTTGGTGCGCTGGCTTTTCTCTTGGTTAAACAGGTGCTATATTATATGTATAAATGTATATATGAATGTGAAAGATGTGTGATGATGGTGATGATGATGCTGATGATGATGTGTATTTGTTCATAACAATTTCATATTGATGTGTATTCATACTTACCTATCTCATGTGTAATATAATTGTATGTGTTTACATGTGAAACACCAACCAGCAGCTGGGCTGATCAAACCCACCACAAGGTGGCACTGCGAAATTTATATTACCATGGGAGAGATAGGGAGTGAGCCGTCTTAGTATTATAGGGTCTTTGACCTAGGATACAGGTACCTCAAGCAACACACCATTTTATTTGCTTATATTCTTTGATTAAGCAGAGGAAATTTCAACTGCTAAAAAAATTGTCTCCACTGCACGTTACCCTATCATAATAGTAAAGCCGAGCGCCAGGCTAGGTAGAGACAAGCACACATTTTTAAGTCGTTGTTTTAACTCGGTGGGGGTTTCAAGAATCAGTTTAGAATTGCGCAACTTGCCACACGATGAAGTGGCTGCTCAACTAATTTGGCCACTGCGGCTGGCTTTGCTACATTCACAGCCTCCAGCATCGTGAGTTACATCGTCGTGGTGCTGGGTGCCTGCGTGTCCCTCCCGCTGATCGCCTACGCCTCCTACATCATCTACTCACAGAGTCGCCGGCGCGGCTACCTGGACTTGGACAAGGCGATGACCTACGTCAAGACCGCCTCCCCGCAGGACTCGGAGAGCCACGACTGCACGCACTTCTACCACGAGCTGCAGTCGTCGACGGAGTTTGAGCCAAGCTCACCAGAAGAAGAACGGGAAGAGGAAGAAGACGAAGACGACGATGAGGCGGACCGGGAGCCGCCCACGTTCTACATCGGCGTTGACAGCGTGGAGGAGATGAACTCGGCGCGCTTCGTCCAGCGGGCTTACCTGCCCAAGGTCCGCCTCCCGAGGAGGCTGTGCCACGAGAAGATGCGCCGGCCTCTGCTGCTGTCTCTTTGACCGCCGCAAGCGCATTCTTTACTACCGTATTTCCTTCATTAGTGGCGCTTTGAGCGTTTATTGATTCTCTACACCATCATCTGGGCTCATTAACTTCTCTCATTTCTGTCTCTGTGTCTGTCTTTCTGTCTCTGTGTCTCTATCTCTGTCCCCCAGTCTCTGTCTCTGTCTCTTTTTTCTCTTTCTCTATCTCCATGTCTTGCTCTTTCTCCCTATATCTCCCTGTCTCCCCATCTCTGTTTCCCTGTCTCTCTATCTCCATATCTCTCTATCTCCTATCTTTGTCTCCCTGTCTCCCTATATTTGTCTGCTGGTCTCTCTTTCTCCCATTCTTTGTCTTCCTGTCTCCCTATCTCTGTCTCGTTGACTCTCTATCTCCATCTCTTTGCCTCCCCATCTCTCTATCTCCCTATCTCTCTATCTTTGTCGCATTGTCTCTATCTATCTCCCTATCTTTGTCTTCCTGTCTCCCTATCTCTGTCTCCTTGACTCTCTCTACCTCCACCCCTTTGCCTCCCTGTCTCTCTAGCTCCCTATCTTTGTCTATCTGTCTCTACCCATCTCTCTCTTTTTGCCAATGTCTCTCTCTGTCTCCATGTCTCCCATTGTCTCTCTGTCTCCATCTCCCTGTATCTCTGTGTTTCTGTCTCTCTCTCCCCCCTCCCTGTCGCTCTCCACCTCTCTCCAAGGTAGGCGATTATTCTAATTTATTTTATTATTAACGTTGTTCATTTTAATGATTTCTTTTCATATGTACTTATTTAAACTTACATGATCCGATTGTTTTGAGTTATGCCATATTAAAAAAATTAATTTCGTTTATAGGTAAATCTATTTAGGTTGATCGGTATAATCTATTTTACTTACGTTTGAAGCACATTTTACTTTAATAGTGAACTTTGGAGATATATGAAGTAAACACATGCAATAATTAATTTTAGTGTACGCACAGCAATACATAACACATACTTTGTATACCCATTTCTGAGCATAGCATTGTGGCACAGGAACATCAAACTGCAAGAAATGTTTAATGAGTCCACACTTATCTAAGTTCTAAGTTCGATATGTAAGATGAAACATGTGTGGGATGGTATTCGCCAAAGGTGCTTATTTAAAGTTGCATAGTCCGATAAAAGCATCGCCTTTTCAAAACCTTACCTAGATTTGAACTTACATATGCAATTTAGATACTGGTGCACTTATTAATCATTCCTTGTTACATAGAAGGGTTAGTCGATTTAATAGAACCTATTATTGCTGAAGCCTATTTCACTTAACATATTTCACAAGTTATTAATTTGAAAGCAAAGTTACTTCAAACTAAAGTACAGTAGATTATAATGATCAACCTAATATATTTATATCAGAAAATGCCAGAAACTCATACCCTCAGACTATTCAATGATTAGAGAGTAATAAATACTATTAGAGAAAATGCGGTGTTTATGACATGATACTTGGCTGGTAACAGCAATCTCTAAGTTAAATAGCTGCCAATGCAATGGAAGTAAAACACTGACTTTAACTGTTCAAATAAGGAATGTTGCCATAGGCGATGTTGCTATGTATATTTGATATTGCTATGTACCCTATGTAGAATTAAATGAAGAAATAAAGATGTAAAACGTCTCACGTCATTCGCCTAGTTATTGCAATTGAGAATATAAGGACTGAGCTAGCACTCACAATGGAAGTATATCATGTTTTTTTATTTGCGATAAATATTTATACTATTGGAAATATCAACGTAGATACAATGCACTGTATTATGTATCGCTATTACCAACAAACATAAATTTATCATATATCACTCGTATATGCTTTCCTACCTCTTTATACACACATGTATAAAAATCTATATACATATATATATAAAAACATAGGCAGGAAATGTAATATATTATTGTAGATTTCATGGACCTCGGACCATGTACTATGCTGTTATATATAACATATTATATCTATATATATATATGTGTATATATATACTGGCTTGCTTGTGGGGTTGTTTGTAACCTTACGACAGTTACTGGTTGCAGAACTGCAACATTCTAGAGAGGCTCTGATAAATCGGCCCAATCTTTGTTTAAAGATTAATCTTCAGTAGGGACGGTTGTAGAAGCTGGGGACATCTTTACATCATTGAAATGGCAAAGCATTGGGGCGGCCCCGAATCTCTTCAGTCCGGCGGTAGTAGAGCACTGGTATCCAGTCGACAGCAGCGGGGGTTTAGGAGAAAGGGATGGGCAAAGCAGGGTACAGCGGTTCCAGCAACGAGAACAAGAGAGAGGAGATAAGGTTCAGGGCCCCACCCAAGCACACAACTCCCCGGTCAGACGACGACGATTGGGGGTGTTTGTAACCTTACGATGGTTACCGGTTGCAGAACTGCAACATTGGGTAGAGAGGCTCTGATAAATCGGCCCAATCTGTGGTTGAAGACTTAACTTTGTAGGGGAGTGTTGTAGAAGCTGGGGACATCTTCACAACGTTGTAACGGCGAGGCGTTGGGGCGGCAGCGAATCTCTTCGGTCCGGCGTGTAGTTGAGCTGTCAGTGTAGTGTAGTGTATCACTTGAATCCGGTCAGCAGCAGGGGTTTGAGGAAGGCGGGCAAAGGTGGGAGCAGCGGTCGTTCCAGCAACAAGAACAAGACAGAGAAATCGTAAAGGTGAAGGGCCCCACCCAAGAACACAACTACCCTGGTTAGGGCAAGAACTGTGCCTGGGGGAAATCGAAATGGGCAGAATCTAGGAAAGAGAAATGAGGAGAGTTGAGTCAAAGGACCGTGTCTATTTGCTCTATGGTGACCGTTCCAGCGAGCCATAGAAACGGGCAGAGTAAGAGTAGAAAGTGAAATGCCAGCGGGCTCCCCCTCCGGAAACTCTTTTCAGACATATCGAGGAGGAGCATGGCCGGCGGAGAGGTGATAGAGAGAGGTGTGGGCAGAGTGCGGTCCAGATAGCAAGTGCCCCGTTAAGGGGAGAAGTATGCCTGGAAGAAATAGAAAGGGTAGAGTCTAGGAAAGAGAAATGAGGAGAGTTGAGTCAAAGGACTGTGTCTATTTGCTCTATGGTGACCAACCAGTGAGCTAAATACACGGACAGAGTAAGAGTAGAAAGTGAAATGCTGGCGGGCTCCCCCTCCTGGAACTCTTTTCAGACATATCGAGGAGGAGCAAGGCCAGCAGAGAGGAGATAGAGAGAGGTGTGGACGAAGTGCTGTCCGAATAGCAAGTCCTATATATATATATATATATATATATCTGGTATTACCTTATATGGCGTTTGATGCCCAATGGCTTCTGCAATGAGAAGCTACCATGATGTAAGACATCAAGGACTCCACAGAAACAAATAATTAATTAAATAACCTTTCAAAGCCTTCAATTTCTTTACTCAATAGAAGCTACTAATCCACACACACACACACGCAACACACACACACACACATATATATATATATCATCATCATCATGCTGTCGGTCGCGATTCGACAAAGACTGCTTTCATTACTTGACTGCCACTCTCCATTTAGCTCTCTGCTGTGAGAGTTGTGTCCATGAATCGGTCTTAATACATTTCATGAAAGCTGCCTGCAAAAGTGTTGAAGTGCTGCTGGCTTTTGCAAGTTACCAGCGGCACTCTCTCAGGGAGCAAATAGAGGTTTCACACCGGCAAGAACATGTCAAGACAAGCGCAAAACTATTTGTCCCTGCAGTGGCTGGTTGGGAGATGTTGGGAGTTCCATACATCAACCGCCCTTAATGCTGCCACAGTGACATGGTTTTCTGTTTAGGGTTTGCTCCCTTAGCCTTCGGTTCTGTCAAGAGCCTGTACCACAAGGCAGTGGTTTACAACTCTGCAGGGCAGGGGCGTCAAACTTCCTGAGGTATTGCTATACCTGCATACCTATATATATATATATATATATATATATATATATATATATATATATATAGCCACGTATATATATGTCAACGTATTTGTGGGTGTAGGAATCGCACTGTGGTTCCCCCGCGGCTAGCGTGGGAACTCGTCGGCTGATTCGTTGCTTCCCCGCTGGGAGGCACTGGGTTAGCTGTATATCATATATACACATGTGTGTGTATGTGTGTGTGTCGCCAGCCGTAGTAAAATACTAATCACGATATCAGTTTTATGGGCAATGTACATTACAATGCAGGGTGCGTTGTAACCATGTTATCAGTTAATTATGAATATTCTGATTAAATGCCTAAATAGTGTTGGCAATGCATGCTTTATATAACTGACGACCTACGGACTCTGAAGTAGCTGATATCGGCCTGGCCAGATGGATATCTCTTCTTGGTATTCTTGTCATTTGTAAATATAATTTAAATTTCACTTTGTGCTATTCAATGTTCCCAAAGTTAGAAAATTAACATAATTTAATAGAAACACTTTATTACCCATAGAGTTTGTTTGTTTGTTGTTTTACATCCTAGCAACATCTAAGGTAATATCAGGACGGGTACCGACTTGTGACAGTGCGCACTCATGGCGACTTTATAGTGCTGCCCACTGTAATACCAGGCCGCCAGAACCATGACCTGATATCCCACTCAGTCACATTATCCTGACACTGAGCCAACCAGTCCTTGTCCTATCCTAATAATGCTGAGCACCAGGCTAGGAAGTGACAAGTATAAATTTTTAAGTCATTGGTTTGACTCGTCCAGGGTTCGAACCCACGACCCCACGATCTACCAACACGGGAGACGGACGCTCTAACTCATTCGGCCACCCCGTCTGGTGACCCATAGAGAGTATTGGGTCCTTCAAACCTTTAGCATGAGTATTGACCTCGGCTATGCCTCGATCGATACTCATTCAAAATCCGTCGGACATCAGTCGCCATATTTGGCAATCATTCCTTAATAATGCACCGCAAACATCAATTGCAGTGTTCGCTGGGAGGGGCGTATGTAGATACTTCCCTTCACGCAGACAAACAAGGGACTCTGCACTAGATTTAATTATATTTATTTGGAAAAAATAAATTTGTAACCCTCATGGGCCAAGCAAGAAGCGTATACACAAACTGTAGGTGACTTACACCTGGAATTAGCCGGGTTCGAGCAATGTGACAATCATTGACGGCAATCTGTCATGGGGATATCTTAGAATTAGATCAGTACATGTGTTAGGTACAACAACTGATGGGAGACACATCCCACAATAATAACAGTTCAGTAGCCACTAGAGGGCTGATGGTGTCAGGTAGTTCAAGTAGCATGACGGCAGTGAGTGGAAGAACTGAGACACTCAACCTGGCCGTAATTGATTAACATGACCCGGGCGACTCGGTGAGTCGTCAGAATTTCAAATCGAACACAGTGAGTGGAGTCAAGAAATAGACGTGCCGTGTGCAAAAACGACCCGACCCCAGTAATCCACCTCTTGGCTGGGGTTTGCTAGGAGCGATGACGTCACTTCTGTGATGGTACCTGTAGGGATAACAGCTACCAGTACAAGTCCTATGTGTTGTTTTAATACTTTTTTTTTTAATAACCCAGATTGTCAGCTTCTACAATCATAAAATACATTACATCCTATTTTGCTGTACTTATATCAGTTATTGAAAAAAAAAAAGAAGTTTTAGATTAAGCCACCATTTTTTTCACCCCGAGCTTATTCGTTTATTTAATCCGAGTCTGTAGGATGTGCGCATGTGCCAAAAAGTGGCTTGGGTGACCCGAGTTGATTAATTGATTACGCCCCCTGTGGGTGGGTATGGTGGGGAAGCGAAGTGGCTCAGACAGCAGAACAGGTAGAAGTGACAGGAGGGCGCGCAGGGGTCACGTGAGTTACAGGTCAGCTTGCCTCGTTTGGGAATTTGGTATGTTAGAACCAACATACACAATTACAACCAACTTTCAGATTTATATATATATATATATATATATATGATATATATATATAAATATAGGTTAATCTATTCCGTGTGGGCTCGACCTGTGACCTGTGATTCAGCTAATCCTCTCACCCTGTCACTGACTGTGAATGGATGCGTTGTGGACAGGCATGATAATGACTATCTGATCAATGAAGTCACTATGGGCAACCTGCGATGCGATGGCTACATATAAGCCTTATATCAGTTCACACGTCATCGGCTTTCTCACCTTTTTGTTTATCAACCATCAGATGATGTAGTTGAATCCAGCCCATCACATGTCCAGAGTCACATCTCACATCCTTATCTATCACACACATTATATCACACACATTATATCACGCACATTATTTCATGCACATTATATCACTCACACTTAGTATGCAGGTATTGCAGGTATTGCAACACCTCAGGGAGTTTGACGCCCCTACCCTGCAGAGTTGTAAACCCCTGCCTTGTGGTACAGGTTCTTGACAGAACCGAAGGCTAAGGGAGCAAATCCTAAACAGAAAACCATGTCACCGTGGCACCATTAAGGGCGGTTGATGTATGGAACTCCCAACATCTCCCGACCAGCCACTGCAGGGACAAATACTTTTGCGCCTGTCTTGACATGTTCTTGCCGGTGTGAAACCTCTATTTGCTTCCCGAGAGAGTGCCGCTGGTAACTTGCAAAAGCAAGCAGCACTTCAACACTTTTGCAGGCAGCTTTCATGAAATGTAACAAATAAGGAAATACTCGAACGGACGGGGCTGCACTCTATGGAAGATCTTCTGATCAAAAAGAATCTCCGGTGGACTGGACACCTCATGAGGATGTCATCAGACAGGCTACCAAAGCAGATCCTCTATTCTCAACTGTCTTCTGGTTACAGAAAGAGAGGGCGCCCTCGTCTCCGGTTCAAGGATACCATCAAGAGAAACCTGAAACTGAGAGACATTAAGACCGACTCATTGACATCACTCTCACAGCAGAGAGATAAATGGAGAGTGGCGGTCAAGTAATGAAAGCAGTCTTTGTCGCATCGCGACCGACAGCATGATGATGATGATGATATCACTCACACTAATGCAATGCATCTGGTACAGGCTGGTTTGAGTTTTACATCCTAACAACATCTGTTGCTATAAACGTATTTCATATGACGTCACACTGCAAATTCAATGGCTATGAGCAATCTTCATAGAGAAAAGGAGAAATATCTCTAAAACCACACCACTTAGAAACAAACTGCTTGGAACACATATAGAAAACATATTCAATGAACATATTATATTACATTTATAAGGTTAGGATTCTCCATTTCTATTAATTTTGAATAAAATTGACATTTTGAACTGCGCATATTGGCAAACTCAATGCATTGTCAATGGCTATGAGCAATCTTCATAGAGAAAATGTGAAATATCTCGAAAACCACACCACCTAGAAACAAACCGCTTGGAACACATATAGAAAACATGTTTAACACACATATTATATTAAATTCATAAGGTTAGGTTTCTGCATTTCTATTAATTTTGAATAAAATTGATGTTTTGCACTGCGCATACCGACAAACTCAATGGCAGTGTGCATTCGTTCTGCAGCCAAGCTGTGCGTGCATACACAATGTTTACAAACATTGAAAGGGGTCTATAGCCGGCTAGCACCGACTTGTGACAGTCACAAATACTCGGTTTCATAGAGCAGTGATCTATATTCCTGGCACCATGGCGCAATCTCACACTCAGTCATATTATTCTGACACTGAGCGGCCCTGTCCTGGTAATATGTAATGTACTAGTAATATGTCATATGGTGTGGTGTATGGATGCTGCCTCTGCGGTCGACATGCCCTTCATCATGTAATAGACGAAATCACTGTTCCGAGTGCGCATGCGCTGGAAACGGCGTTGGCAGCAAAACAAAGGCGTACAGCCATTCACATGGACGGAAGGGTGCAATATAATAATATAATGAATATGTTTAAGACACAACTCCCCATAATTAAGCATTTTGAGCTAAGAAACATACAATTTCATTCACTTTACAGGCTGATGTTTACATCACCATTGATTAGCCATAAGTAATTCTTGTTCTAAATATTAAATTGTCAAATGTGTCAACAAAAACTTCTTTCAAAGAAATATATAGCCAATATCTGATTAACCCTATTCATTTTCTATTTCTTCATATGTCATTAACCATAGGATATAAATAAAAACATGAATAAAATAAGTAAAACTGACTCTGGCAATGGCTCTAACACTAGTCTGAGTGGCCAGATTTGTCTAAATCTGAATGCACTTGGCATAAGATGTGCTGATTATATTGATGTAAATGCAATGCTGGATAAAAGATTTATGTCTTAATTTATTATATATATATTTTTTTAGTTAGTGTTCTATGTTTCAAGCAAGAGCTGAGACTAGCACATTTCATAACTGAACCCAGTGTATTAGCATGTGCCAAGTGCTTCTCATGGGTTTGTTTTGCTTTGACGCATCCCACAATGCACTGCGCCACTGGAACGGTGATGTGTAGTCTATTGTGGACAATTAGATATCGCCGTGTTCTGCTATCATAACGAACATAATTGTGTGCAATATAATGTTCATAATCATTTATAGACGTCACTCTTATTCTACAAGAGACAGCGGCTCTACATGTTAAAAAAGTGTGAGCCCTTCGGTAAAGCATTGAAATAGGCTAATATGCTATTTCTGAAAAGAAACTACCGGTTTATGCAATACAATCAAAGCATGTTTACTATTTAGTAGTGTGCACAAAACACACCAGGTGCACAATCGGGAATGTAGTGTGCTAGTAAGAAACTAGGTAGCACCACTAGGACACCCAAAGGGCAGCGGATAACATACGTTGCGGTTCAGTTGATTCCCTATAGGTGGCGCCACCACGCTCATATGTCTCCAGATACGCTGAAGGCCTAGAAGTTTTGGATATCATATGGATTAGGTTTAGTACTTTAATTGACAGGTTGTCAATGCCAGGCAGCACAAACTTATGCTCCTTCTTATATCCAGAACTGTTTCCTGAGGGTCTCAGGAATTAAAGTGGCCCAGTATTCGCCACGGTAGTTATGCTCATTTCTACACCAGGTGGTGCATGACATGTTCTAATAGTTCCCAGTTCTCCCACATGTGGTGTATTGTGCCAAGTATTTCTGAGCACAGTGACCCAGTTTAGCTTTTATGGTGGAGTAATTATATTCGGTAAATATGCTACTCTGCAGGTTGTTTTTCTCAATGCTGGGACACTGACCTTTCAGCCATGCACACTTTCTGGTTATTTATATAATTATATAATTTTAATATATATATATACATATATATATCTATATATATACTGTGTGGCATTTGGTCATGTTGGTCCATAATAAACCTTAGAGCGTGTGCCCTTTTCTAGAAAGTGTGGAATATAAAATATATTTGTGGGGGAAGTTGGTGATAGAGGGAGTACAAGTAAGCTTCACCTTGGAGGTGAACGGACACGATTTTCTGTTGAAAAACCCAGTCTGGGTATGCTTAATACACGATCATGTTATCCTGTCATGTGTCTGGTTCAATGTTTTCCACATTTTTAATTGTTGGTTGCATGTTTACAGGTCTTGTTATTGAGGTGAGCAGTGTTTTTTTTTCTACGCAAAGTCCATATATCTGTACACTTCTGATACAAAAACAATGTGCAATAATATATTTCCCTAGTGAACTCAGTTCTGAAGAAGTTGCAACTCATTGACCATACCCCACTATGCCTGTTAAATAACGCATTTAGCCAACGGGGCATTTGTTATCTACCATTCGCCTCCTAATTGCAACAATTTAAATCAATTAGACACTGAAGTAGCCATAACTTCCTATTCATAGCAAAGCAAGAATAGTTCTGACATCATCTCATTATCATATATCATCGGAAGCACTTGGATCTTACATGCACTGTCGACCATCACTCCTGACAGAACTCTACTCTACATGAACTCCAGACATGGGCGTAGCTCCATTGTCGCAATGTAAGCATGTGCAAACAATTTCTCTCCGTGCCATATTTTTCGATACTGAATCTTTTATAATATGCAATTTTTTATTTCATGCTTGCAACTGCTAAATTTCTTGTAAGCACGTGTGAGCAATTTTGTGCTTTACATTTTGTGATTTCTGGCTGTGGCACTGGCAGAGCATTAGTATTAAAAAGTCTTTCATCCAAGCAGACAATACGAGTGAAAACAATATGTTGACAATGAAAAATACGAAACGAAAGCGGAGCAATGTTTCAAAGCTGACTCTGCTTCTTTGCTTATTTTGTTCGTTTGTTTCTTTGAATCTCTGTTTCTTTGTTTCATTTTGGTTGTTTCCTCTTTCTTTCTATTGTTCTTTCTCTCTTAACAAACCCAGCAGTAACTGGCAATGTTGAAGATATAGAAGGCTAACCTACCAATAACGTCGTCAAGCTTCATCATTAATCTGTTTGTGAATGTGACCTATTCTAATATGCTAAAAGAAAAGGCTATTTTATATTTGATTATATTTATAGTGAATTCCCTGTCCGATTTGGACCATATTTCAGAAATAGTTTTCCCTCAAGCAACTTTGCATGTAGTAGTTATTTCTCCAGTTTTAACCGGAATTCCGTTTTTTTCCCGGCTGCCGAACCCGGAATTCTGTTTTTCTTAAATTCCATTTTTTTTCTGGGCGTGGAAACACCTCTGAAATACACTATTTGCATCCCTCTCATGACTCTGGGATGCTGTGTGTCCTCGTGATAACATAAAAAAGATTTCAGGTTTTTTTTCCTGCACCCACTCACTAGCCTGTTATATTTACACCTCTCATATTACTACACCAGGACATGTTTAAATGTCATATGGTTTATATGATGTGTTTTGATAACAAATCTCAACAACAAATGCTTCTAAGCATGACTACCAAACTCACTTTAAACATATAAAGAACCGACAAAGATAAATAGTTGCTGCGTTACTGTAAAACAAATGTAATTTAATGAAACATAAAACTCTCCGAGCTAGTTCGTTGATCTCAGTACTAAATAGTCTAGCAGTAATGGTCGGCTAACTGTTGGTAAAGCACCCCTTTGCTTTGCTGAAGATGCCGGGTGGGAATTAGCTGACAGAAACCGGTGATCAGTCCGCCCTATTATCTAATCTAACCTGGGTATGTCCAGGGTGGGAGGAAGGGGGGGGGGTGGCGTTTGGCTTGCAGTCACCTCACATGTGCACTCATCAAATTTGCACCCTCCAAAAATATCCAAGGTTAGCTTAGCGAATGCAGTGACATTGCACATACACATAGCCTACAAGCATATACATAATGCATTCATCCATGCATCCATTCATCCATACATACATACATACATCCATCCATACATACATACATACATACATACATACTGTGTGTGTTCCCCATGGCTGATGATTGAAATCTAGAGAGAAAGAAGAATGCCATTGGCAAATGAAATAGCGCCATAGCGGCATGAATGGAAACTACTATATAGAGTACATTGTAATACTAATATAAATAAATATATGTATATTTATATATGTATATATTGACTACAAGTTGAAATAAAGACAACAATAGAGTCGGTTGAAGGTAGTGTAATCTCTGCGCTATCTGCCCCTTACCTAAATTTTGTTGGCAAGACTGGTACATGCACAGATGAATGGTTAGAGAGATGGACACACCTAGATGGCACCACTAGTCGAGTTGGCAAAGTCACAGAGTGAAGCAGTTTTTTTTTTTTTTTTTTGGTCCATTAGTTGTTTAAGCAGGGGAAATTTCAGTCATAGACGACTGGTCTTCCTCATTCCACTGCTGGTGATAGAAAGCCCGAGCCTACACTTTTACCGACCCAAGGGATTTTTAACCTCCAACACCACATAGACATGGTATGATAGCAACCGGGCTTTGATGACATTGTAAGTTATACACAGCGGTGGAAATCCCAATTGGCAGAGCTGGGGGCACAGGGAATTGAACCGCCGACCCTCAGATTAGGAGTCTGACCTAGAAAAAAGTCAGACACTCTAACCACTCAACCACAGAGAACGCCACAAGATGGGAAGCCTGAGATGGGAGTTTATATGAAGATTAGGTATTTATAGCCATATACTTTTCATACATCACACATATGCTTATATTCTAGATAAATATCAAATAACACAACTTATTTATGCTTTAATAATCCCTCGAAATCTGTAACTTGTAAGCAACGCACGTGCTTTTATAGGGCAGTTCACGGTCGGCGAATTGAGAGTACACGAAGCTGGGTAACCATGTTTCCATGGTGACATTTAGGTAGAGGTGAAGCTGTGACCTTTAGTTTAGTGACGCGTCGCCACCCAATTGCATCATGGGAGTGGCATAAGGCCATCCTGGCCATAAGCCCGCCCTAACTAACACCTCGTCCTCATAAACATAGTAACCATGCATTTTAAACATTTTCCCTTAGCATGCCAGTTAATGCTGCTTATAGCAGGCCTAATCTCTTAGTTACACATAGTGCACAGTGACAAGATGTTGACCATAAAAGACGATGCCCGCCTTACACCATGTGATATTTTGAACTAAACCCCGCCAAACCGGGATTGCAATTCCTTCAAGCTAAGATTCCTTATATGCGGTATGCGGCATGTGGCATGCAAATGTTGTATATGCAGCGTAGATATATGCCAACCCCCAACATTTGTTGGGGTTTTTCCTCCAAATTTGTGAAGGAACAGTATTGGTTTCTATGGCAAATGCAGCAGCATTCGCATTCGCATGCCACACCGATGGCTACAGGGACCGATTCAGTTGCCGCATTTGCATTTGCATTTGCATTCGCATTCGGAGGTATGGAAGCACTCCTATTCACTTAGATGCTTTTTGATTTTTTGCCGCATTCGCATTCGCATGCCACATGCCGCATACCGCGTGTAAGGAATCCTAGCTCAAGCCTACACTGCAATAACTAGCTTACTGACTTGTCAGACCTCAAACATCTTGGAATTGGCAGACCCCCCCCCCCCCCCCCCCCCCCACACACACACTCCTCCTACTCGCACACACATAACCCATCGTCACCATAGACTCCACTCCCATCAACTAATGCGTACGTTCGCTCTTAGCTGTAAGTGGGATTCCCGAATCCCGATCAGTGGAGTTCAAAGCAAATTAGCGTGCAATGTGCAATGTGGCACTTCAAAAGAATATCAATTACATTCCGGTGCTACGGTATTTTAAGTAGGAGTAGTATAATCATTTTAGATATTTTGTTTCATCTGGGTATCACCGATATATGTATATATATTTATATATATTGACAACACCGGCATAAATACCGCCATGATCAGCTTTACACTTACGTGTCGTCTGCTTCCGGTAATGTCGTCTGCCAACAAAGAACTCTGCTGTCCGATCTTATTTTCTTGTTGAAATGTTGTTTTCATTCAAAAAGGATGTACGACAAGTAAATTCTCCTGCACTCACTTCAATGAAAATTTGCTGTCTGTCGACGCACAAATATAATAAGGTTGCACTTTTAAATATCACGTCTTTAAAATTGTGTTAATATAAAAACAAACAAACAAGGCTGCTATATTAAATCATAACATAATAACCACTAGATATCCGATGTCAGTAAATATTGCCCTCTTTCACCACACAAATATCATTACAATTGTCAGTTTTTGTTGTTGTTTTTTTTTTTCTTGAAGATTTGTCTTGAATAGACTTGTTTTCACCCTTAGAGAGTTTATCGATAGAAAGCCGGAGGCCACACTTTTACCGACCCAAGGGATTTTTAACCTCCCACACCACATAGACATGGTATGAGAGCAACCAGCCTTTGATGACGCTGTAAGTTATACACAGCGGTGATAACCAAAATTGGCAGATGTGGGGGGCACAGGGAATCGAACCACCGACCTTAAGATTAGGAGTTAGACCCCGAAAAAAGTTAGACACTCAAACCACTCTGCCAAGTACATAAAATACATTTATTTATTCGCGAGATTCCTGCCGTGTCCGACAGACCTGCATTGGCTGAGAACGTCACATATTTACGGCCTGAAAAAGGCGAAGGCTACATATCTCATCCACCCATACCACCCCCCCCCCCCCCCCCCCCCCCCCCCCCCCCCCCCACCCCACACACACACACCACACACACACACACACACACACACACTCACACACACACCCACACCTATACACAGTAGTGAAAGCCTCATAGGGTACTACCATGGGGGGGAAATGGGTCCATCTTTTATGATGCAGTCATGCAGAGGCTTTACTCGTTTTCACTGAAACAGGAGTAATGTCCCAACGCACTGCTAGCACCTTTAGGTAAGCAGCAACCATGTTTAGATTGTGGTATTTTAAATTGAACCATCAGCATTCGACCATATCAGCACCATAAGTAAAACAAATATAAAATTCTTATCCACTATTGATTTAGTAAGCGATCAATAACGCTTCCCACTATTGGTAACTTTCGTACATTTGGGCGGTGAATCGGTAACCATGGCGCAATGCAAGAATTTCAGGTTGATTGATTGATTGGTGGTTGCTTTCAGTTTTATCCTAAGAAATGACATGCTGAAAGAAACAAGATTTTATTTCTAATCAGATACGGTAAAAAATATTGTAAGAAACTGATATAAATTAATTGTAAAACCATTAGGTACTTTATGTACTAATGTCGTTGGGGTTATGAAAATGGGAATGTTGTGCAGGATTCGAACCCACACCGTTTTCCATTTCAGGGCTAGCGTGCTAAGCACTACACTACATAGACTCCCTGGTTCAATCACACTATCCACACTTACCGGTCGTGTGACTGAGTGGAAAATTGGTTCATGGTGCGGGCGGCCTGATTTCCGAGTGAAGCAGCACTATAAAGAGGGCATGAATGTAATAATGTCAAAAGTCGGTACCTGTTCTGGTATAACCTTACATGTTGCCAGGATGTAAAACCCAGCAAACAAACTCCACACCTCACCTATCCGTACCTCACCTACCCACAGCCTACTTCTCCGCACCCCTCTTTATACACACCTTCTCCCTGTAACACTTCTCTACCCTCCACCCTCCACCCCCTCAAAGATCCACTCTCTTGATGCAAACCCTGCCTATTCAGAACCCACCTAACCAAGCCCTTACCTCTCCATCTTACCCAGCATGTCCGAGGAAAGAAACCAGAGCATCCTAAATCACATGATCTACAAACACTTCAGATCTACAAACACCTCAGATCTACAAACACCTCAGCGGAACATATACAGTCAAAAACAGGTACATCATACTCGAGCCAACACACGGTCTGATAACCAGAGGGCATAATAAGAAGATCGTCAAACCCAGGACTAACAAGCGAGTTTGTCAGACTACTAGCTGATGTAGTGAATGCCCCAAGCTTAACCTCTTTCAAAGGATGCCTCAATAAGCACTGGGTAAATTACCGCTACAGTCAGAGCTCGCCGCACAAAAACTATAATTTCACTAGGTCCCACTTAGACAGGCCAAACCTGACAGGCATTGATGCCTAATTTCTTAAGCAGAAGAGGATAAGTGTAAGTGTAAGTGTCTTCTGTCACTACGCTTTGCCTGTCACTACGCAGCAGTCCCCGAAGTGTAGTCGCTTCTTAGATGTAGGGTGTCTCATCTTTAATGGGAATCCATGTCAAGCAGATCTCGAGGGACACCCGATAAACAACTGTAGACAGCCAAGCTGCATTATGGGTACAGTCTCAGAGTACATGCTTCTAGTACAGCCCTTCCCACACTCTGCACTAGTTCTCCTGAATCCTTGATCGCGGATCGGAACCAATTCTAGGCTTAGATCATATATTAAATACAATGGCATGTAAGAAAAAAAGTTTGCTTTATTTGACGACGCCTCTAGAGCACATTAATTTATATCATCGGCTATTGGATGTCTAACATATGGTCATTCTGGCATATTTCTTTGGAGGAAACCTGCTGCTGACACATAGGCTACTCTTTCTGACAAGCAGCACGTTCCCACAGACAGGACAGCACATCCCACAGCCTTTAATGAACCAGTTACAATGACGTGTAAGCTGCCACAAGTCATGTCGTAAAGTCCAGATCCAATTGCTGATATCGACCCCACCACCAATCAGTTGGTTTTGACCTGGAGACAAACAGAATCACTGATTCCTAATTAGTAATATTCAAGCCAAGCTATCCGATAATGTAGGACATGCTTTAGATGCAGCATTTTCTGACTCATGTTATTGTGATGGACCATGTCCTACTTGTGGAATAATAAATAATGCTAAAGCTGCCTCAAACCCAAGGGCGTTCTCTGGTTTATTCCACCAAGGTCACAATAGAAGTGACCTATCACAGCTCCACCGTCGCCGTGAATATGGCCTATGCTGCCGACACGGCGTAAAGCAACCACCAATCAATCAATCAGCTCCACCGAGTAGCGCATGGCCTCCGTTCGGGGGTGGCATATAGCCATGGGTTGAACAGTCCACCCTAGGGACTGTTCCTGCTAGCATTGTTCCCCCTGTTCAAAGACCCTATAATACTAAGATGGCTCACTCAGCCTGTACTGTGTAATCAAAATGATCAAACCCACCACTTGGTGCACTGGCTGTTCTCTTGGTTAAACAGTTGCTATATTATATGTATAATCGTATATATGAATGTGAAAGATGTGTGATGATGGCAATGATGATGCTGATGCTGATGATGATGTGTATTTGTTCATAGCAATTTCATATTGATGTGTATTCATAACTTACCTATCTCATGTATAATATAATTGTATATGTTTACATGTGAAACACCAATCAGCAGCTGGGCTGATCAAACCCACCACAAGGTGGCACTGCGAAATGTACATTACCATGGGAGAGATAGGGAGTGAGCTGTCTTAGTATTATAGGGTCTTTGTTATTACCAAGGGAGAGATAGGGAGTGAGCCGTCTTAGTATTATAGGGTCTTTTGTATTACCATGGGAGAGATAGGGAGTGACCTGTCTTAGTATTATAGGGCCTTTGCCCCGTTGTTATGTTTTAACAACAGGGGTCAGCATAGTCGAGACCTCCACAACGTGGTAGTAGGGCTCACGGATTGGACATCGGCTGGAAGATTGAATGAGAGTTTTTCAGGAACACTCTAACTACCCATCACCGGACGCGGTAACCTAATCGGTAAAGCGCAGACTTCCTATGCGGAAGGTTGGGAGTTCGAATCCCAGCCGAGTCAAACCAATGACTTATATAATTGATACTTGTCAGCCAGGCGCTCGGCATTAAATCTGCATAGTTTGATGAAGCATAACATTTTCAAAACCAAAACACTCACCTAGATTTGCTTCAACATATCCAACTTAGGTACTGATACACATATTAAGCATGTGTTGCCACATAGAAGAGCCCATTGAGTCAATTTAATAGAACCTGTTACCGCATAAGCCAATGGTGACAGAGTTTAGGCGTGCTTGTCAACATTAATTTGGCATGTTTGCGCTTCAAATATCTCCAAAGTTAGCCGTTTAAAATAAAAGTTACTGCAAACTAAACTATGGTAGACTATAACAATCAATTTAATATATTTATCTCAGAAAAATAGCCGAAACTCAAAACCATCTGACTATCCAACTTTAATAGGATAGGACAAGGACTGGTTTGCACAGTATCAGGATAATATTACTCTGTGGGATATTGGGTCATGGTGCCAGTGGCCAGGTCTCCCAGTGGGGCAGCACTATTAAGTATGAGTGCGCATTGTAAGAAGTCGGTACCCATCCTGATATGAACTTAGATGTTTCTAGGATGTAAAACAACAACAAATAAAATAAACCAAATACCTATCATGCATTGGCTTGTAATAAATATCACTTCCGCCAAACTTTAAGGGAACATTATTACCTGCTACACTGCACCTTTGTCTTCATACTAATGTCGATGGAATAGTGCACTCTTTTGGTTAGTTCCGCCAGAACCTCATTGGGGGCGCCGGAAACCAAAACATTAGTGGATGTTGCGGTACAGATTTGTCTTCAGAATAAAACATGGCGTCCTACCTCAGGAGCAATGGAGAAGGTATCCATTAGAGGGTTTCAATGTGTCCACATATTACCCATCATGCATGGTAATTGTGGACCAGGAAGGCCCTAACTAGCTCTGAGATGAATACACTTCCCAATTACTAATGAATCATGCAAGATAATAAACCACAAACTATTGACTAAAGCTGTTCAGCATTGAAAATATGTTCTATCATGAACTTACATGTTATGGACAGGGTAAATAAAGCATCAATAACAATAAGAAGAATGTTGGGTAGGATTGTGAGGTGATTTGTTGGTTTCGCCATGACCTCATTTGAGGCAACGGAAACAGGAATGCAGCGGGAATAATTTGATCGGCCGGCGTCGTGATCCGAACTCCGACCAACCGGTGACAATCCGGATTGATGCAATCCCGGCTCTATTCCGGCCAATTGCAAACCACCAGAATCCGACAATCAGTGGTCACCAGGTCATCAACGCCCAGAGTCGACGAAACTAGTCTCTGGGACTTAAGGGGCTGTCACATTATGCGTAATGTTTTGGAATTGCGGGTAATCAGGATCACGAAGACAGTACAAGGCGTGCCAGTAGCCAGGACGTCTTTGGCGCCGACTAGCGGATTTCGTCAGAACTACGTATTTAACTCAGTCGCCGACTGGCGGTGTCTTTTCTTAGCCTCGCCACCGTGGATCTCAGGTTCTGATGACGTAGCAGGCAGTGTGCTTAAACTGTCGACGCGGTGCTTTGTGGGTACAACTTAGCTATATAAGGCGACGCAGCAGTGGGTTTCTGTCATTACGACCGGAGGAGCCAGGAGACTTTGACCAGACTTAAAAATTGGGATTCACTGCAGCCGGCCTGACCGGAGGAGCCAGGAGACGTTAAGCATGGGAGTCAGTGTAGTAGCCCGCCGGGACAACACTAAATTCACTGCAGCCGGCCCGACCGGAGGAGCCAGGAGACGTTATCAAGCCTTAAGCATGGGAATCTCCGACGATTAACGACACGCGCGCCAGGCCGCCGGGACAACACTAAATTCCCCGGCGATCGACGAAGTAAGGAGCCGGCAACACACGCGCCGGCACGCCGTTAAAATTCTCCCGCGATCGACGAAGCAAGGAGCCGGCAATACGCGCGCCAGCCCGCCGGGACAACACTAAATTCTCCGGAGACCGGCATAGTAGGGAGCCGGCAACACACGCCCCGGTTCGCCGGTACGACGTTAGAATTCTCCGGCGATCGACGAAGCAAGGAGCCGGCGATATGCGCACCAGCCCGCCGGGACAACACTAAATTCTCCGGCGATCGACGTGGTAGGGAGCCGGCAAACACACGCGCCGGTTCGCCGGTATGATGTTAAAATTCTCTGTAGCAGGTCCGACCGGAGGAGCCTGGAGACGTTATCAAGCCTTAAGCATGGGATTCATTGCAGTAGGCCCGACCAGAGGAGCCAGGAGACGTTATTCAGCCTTCGGTGATCGACGAAGCAAGGAGCCGGCGATATGCGCGCCGGCTCGCCGGGACAATACTAAATTCTCCGGCGATCGATGTGGTAGGGAGCTGGCAACGCATGTGCCGGTTCGCCGGCATGATGTTAAAATTCTCCGGCGATCGACGAGGCAAGGAGCCGGCGACACGCGTGCCAGGAGACTTTATCAAGCCACCAAATTGCTCCAACGGTTGACGAAGCCAGGAGCCGGCAACACGCTCGCCGGTATGACGTTAAATTTCTCTGGTGATCGACGAAGCGAGGAGCCGGCGATATGCGTGCCAGCCCGCCGGGACGATACTAAATTCTCCGGTTATCGACGTAGCAGGGAGCCGGCCATTCACGCTCCGGTTCGCCGGCACGACGTTAAAATTCTCCGGTGATCAACGAAGCAAGGAGCCGGCGACACGCGCACCAGGAGACGTCATCAAACCTTAAGCAGTCGTCGAAGCAAAGAGCCGGCAACACGCGCGCAGGTTCGCCGGCACGATGATTCATGGAGCAAGGAGCAGATGAGATGCGTGCCAGTCCGCCGGGACAACACTTAATTCTCCGACGATTGACAAAGCAAGGAGCCGGCGACACGCGTGCCAGTCCATCGGGACAACACAACATTCTCCGGCGATCGATGAAGCAACGAGCCGGCAACACGCGCGCCGGTTCGCAGGAACGACGTTAAACACCCAGCATATGTCGGCCATGACGACCCTATCTCATCATGCATATAATCTGTGGCAAAAATCAATACTTGCCTTCTTTGCCACAGGTACACCAAAGACATCATCATAGGCTAATCAAATTTGTCAAGCCGTCCTAATAATTCGATATTTTACGTTACTCAGACAGAGTAATCTACTAACAGCAGAGACGACATCATCTACAAGAGGCACGTTGCGGGCCAAGGACATAACTCATACTGATTCAGCCCTGGTCATAAGGGTCTGCAGCTCGAAGACGTCCTGGGAGTCAATTTCGCCACATGTCATCCATGTACCAGCGATACCTGGGTCACGATACTGCCCGGTACAAGCATGGGAGACTTACTATCGGAACCTGATGCCACATCCAGATGGCCTGGCATTCCTGGATGCGCTTGGGACGCCCATCACACCGAGCAGGGCTACCAAACTTCTTCGCCACGCTCTCTCAGCGCTGGGCATCGGATCCCCAGGAGCCATGACCCTGCATAGTCTTCGTAGAGGTAGGGCTCAGACCTGAGTCCGCCTCGGGGTTCCCCCTTCAGGACATAAGAGACCTTGGTCACTGGAAATCATCCGCGGTACACGCGTATGTCCCTCGGAAACCATCGGTCTCGGCTCCGAGATTGCTATCAGACTCTTTTTGGCCATAGCATCTCTAGCCTCGTTAATAAGCACTTGTGAGCTGACATTGTGTAACCAGACGTTTCAACCTTACCTTGATTAAAGTTACCATAATTATACTTGCTGTCTTCGTGTTTTTCCTGATTATGCGTAATGTTTTGGCATTGCGGGTAATCAGGATCATGAAGACAGTACAAGGCGTGCCAGTAGCCAGGACGTCTTTGGTGCCGACTAGCGGATTTCGTCAGAACTACGTATTTAACTCAGTCGCCGACTGGCGGTGTCTTTTCTTAGCCTCGCCACCGTGGATCTCAGGTTCTGATGACGTAGCAGGCAGTGTGCTTAAACTGTCGACGCGGTGCTTTGTGGGTACAACTTAGCTATATAAGGCGACGCAGCAGTGGGTTTCTATCATTACGACCGGAGGAGCCAGGAGACTTTGACCAGACTTAAAAATTGGCCTCCCACCCACCCCACGCATGATATTTAGTAGGGCCATAGCATCTCTAGCCTCGTTAATAAGCACTTGTGAGCTGACATTGTGTAACCAGACGTTTCAACCTTACCTTGATTAAAGTTACCATAATTATACTTGCTGTCTTCGTGTTTTTCCTGATTACGACGCATCGCGCCAACATACGCCGACGTATGTGATTTTTGCCAGCTACGTTGGGATATGTCGTTATGCGTTATGCATGCATTAGGAGCTCATTGATATACATCAATGTACATCGACGTTCTTCGAGATACGGCGTCGCCATCAGGGGGTCGGCAAAGGTTTCTGCATGCACAAAACTTTTGACGTATGACAAAGTTTGACAATGTGTGGAATTTATGTTGGCCGTACATTTTGTATACATTGATGTACGTTAGATGTAAGTTAGACAAATGTTGTTCACTACATTGCACTATGTTAACCTACATTAAAGGCAGTGGGAATGTACAGTCCGCATACTGACAACATATGGATAACGTATGTCTAATGTATGTCTAAAGTATGTTTAGCGTTTCTCCAGCGTGTCTTGATGTATGTGATTTATGAGGCGTAGTTTTGGCGATTGAATAATGTACATAACATTCACCGGTGTTCTGCGAACGTACCGTGAGTGTTATTCAAGCATTTTTGCCCGGAAGCACATTAGCCATACAATGGTCATACGTTGGCCATATGCTATGAATACGGTATGCATATGTCCAACTTTGCCCCCTGCGCCAAAAAGTTTGATGCTTCTCGACGTAAAAAAGTGATTTACGCATTGGCTGCGCGCTTGTGAGATGAGTCGTAATGTGGCAGGGCCTTAGGTTGTTGTTGAAGAGACCAGGAGCGGTGGCCGAACGGCAGAGCGCGGACCTCGCGTGCAGGAGATCAGGAGTTCGGTTCCCGGTCGAGTCAAACCAATGACTTTAATCAAATTGATACTTGCCGCTTCCTAGCCTAATGCTCGGGACTAATAGGATAGGGCAAGGACTGGGTACTCTACCAGTACCTAAGTTAGATATCTAGAATAAAATCTAGATGATTGTTTTGGTTTTAAATTTTGATATTTTTGTCCGACTATGGAGCTTTAATCTGGCTGTTGAATCTTCAGCGGTATGTGGATGGTGGCTACAGTGGAGATTCTCCGGGGTATCAACACACGTGGATGGTGCATCGTGGTCATGTGTTTAACCGTGAATGGTGCCCATGTGTGGATATATTCGTTTGTGATGAGATCCAGTGGTGTGTGAACAAAGGATGTTGATTCATGATGAAAGAGGGTGGTGTGTGTGGGACAGGAAGTGACTCCTGATGAGACATGATGGTGTGTGTGTGACCGGAAGTGTTGACTCGTGATGACAAAGGATGGTGTGTGTGACAGGAAGTGTTGACTTGTGATGACACAGGATGGTGTGTGTGTGACCGGAAGTGTTGACTCTTGATGACACAGGATGGTGTGTGTGACAGGAAGTGTTGACTTGTTATGACACAGGATGGTATGTGGGACAGGAAGTGTTGACTCATGATGATACAGGATGGTGTGTGTGACAGGAAGTGTTGACTTTTGATGACACAGGATGGTGTGTGTGTGACCGAAAGTGTTGACTCTTGATGACACAGGATAATGTGTGTGACAGGAAGTGTTGACTCGTGATGACCAGGATAGTGTGTGTGTGACCGGAAGTGTTGACTCGTGATGACACAGGATGGTATGTGTGTGGGACAGGAAGTGTTGACTCATGATGACACAGGGTGATGTGTGTGTGACAGGAAGTGTTGACTCATGATGCCACAGGATGGTGTGTGGGACAGGAAGTGTTGACTCGTGATGACACAGGATGGTGTGTGGGACAGGAAGTGTTGACTCATGATGACACAGGATGGTGTGTGGGACAGGAAGTGTTGACTTGTGATGACACAGGATGGTGTGTGGGACAGGAAGTGTTGACTTGTGATGACACAGGATGGTGTGTGGGACAGGAAGTGTTGACTCGTGATGACACAGGATGGTATGTGGGACAGGAAGTGTTGACTCGTGATGCCACAGGATGGTGTGTGTGTGACCGGAAGTGTTGCCTCGTGATGACACAGGATGATGTATGTGGGACAGGAAATGTTGACTCGTGATGACACAGGATGATGTGTGTGTGACAGGAAATGTTGACTCGTGATGACACAGGATGGTGTGTGTGTGGGTCAGGAAGTGTTGACTCGTGATGGCACAGGATGGTGTGTGTGACAGGAAGTGTTGACTTGTGATGACACAGGATGGTGTGTGTGTGACCGGAAGTGTTGACTCAATATGACACAGGATGGTGTGTGTGACAGGAAGTGTTGACTTGTGATGACACAGGATGGTGTGTGTGTGACCGAAAGTGTTGACTCATGATGGCACAGGATGATGTGTGTCAGACAGGAAGTGTTGACTCATGATGACACAGGATGGTATGTCTGTGGGACAGGAAGTGTTGACTCATGATAACACAGGATGATGTGTGTGTGACAGGAAGTGTTGATTCGTGATGCCACAGGATGGTATGTGTGTGGAACAGGAAGTATTGACTCATGATGACACAGGATGGTGTGTGGGACAGGAAGTGTTGACTCGTGATGACACAAGATGGTGTGTGGGACAGGAAGTGTTGACTCATGATGACACAGGTTGGTGTGTGTGGGACAGGAAGTGTTGACTCGTGATGACACAGGATGGTGTGTGTGACAGGAAGTGTTGACTCGTGATGACACAGGATGGTGTGTGGGACAGGAAGTGTTGACTCGTGATGCCACAGTATGATGTGTGTGTGACAGGAAATGTTGACTCGTGATGACCCAGGATGGTGTGTGTGGGTCAGGAAGTGTTGACTCGTGATTACACAGGATGGTGTGTGTGGGTCAGGAAGTGTTGACTCATGATTACACAGGATGATGTGTGGGACAGGAAGTGTTGAGTTGTAATGACACAGGATGGTGTGTGTGTGACCGGAAGTGTTGACTCGTGATGACACAGGATGATATGTGGGACAGGAAGTGTTGACTTGTGATGACACAGGATGGTGTGTGTGGGACAGGAAGTGTTGACTCATGATGACACAGGATGATTTGTGTGTGACAGGTAATGTTGACTCGTGATGACACAGGTTGGTGTGTGTGGGTCAGGAAGTGTTGCCTCGTGATTACACAGGATGATGTGTGGGACAGGAAGTGTTGACTTGTAATGACACAGGATGGTGTGTGTGGGACAGGAAGTGTTGACTCATGATGACGCAGAATGGTGTGTGTGACAGGAAGTGTTGACTCATGATGACACAGGATGGTGTGTGTGACCGGAAGTGTTGACTCGTGATGACACAGGATGATGTGTGTCAGACAGGAAGTGTTAACTCATGATTACACTGAATGGTATATGTGTGGGACAGGAAGTGTTGACTCGTGATGGCACATGATGGTGTTTGGAACAGGAAGTGTTGACTCATTATGAGATGGGACGGTGTATGTGGGATAGGAAATGTTGACTCGTGATGACACAGGATGATGTGTGGGACAGGAACTGTTGACTCGTGATGAGACGGGACGGCGTGTGTGGGACAAGAAGTGTTGATTCGTTATGAGAAATAAGATGGCATGGATGATGAACTGGGAATATTGATCACTGATGACAGAGCATGTGTTGACTATGCATGTTGGGTCCGGGTCATGCATAAAATGTGTACCGCCTTCTCAGCGCTGCGAGATGGTGTTCCAACAGGAGAATCGGATTCCTGACGAGAATAGATTTGGTGCATCAACATTGCAGGCTGATTCCCGATGCGACCTATGCGTGTGCGTGTGTGTAGGGATGGCGATGGTTGGTTGATTGGTTGGTTGTTGGGGTTTTACGCCCTGGCAACATTTAAGGCTATATCAGGACGGGTACCGACTTGTGATAGTGCACACTAACGGCAACATTTATCGTGCTGCACCATTGGGAGATCAGGCCACCAGCAACATAACCTGATATCTCACTCGGTCCTGACACTGAACCAACCAATCCTTGCCCTATCCTGCCTAGGAAGTGATACATATAACATTTTAAGTCATTGGTTTGACTCGTCCAGTGTTCGAACCCGAGAGTTCGAATCCCACGATGGGGGATGGTGACAAAAGTGTGAATACCTCTCTCTACCCCAGATATTATAAACATTACCAGCAATCCTGAACTTAATTTTTTTGCTGCGAGTTCATGGCGCTTTGATCGATTCTGCCATCATCCAATCAGCGTCGGCCACAAGATGCGGAGTACGCATCGATTATATATATTTCAATGGCAAGTTTGTTTCAATTAAAAAAGATGGAATAAAGATCTGTTGTAATTGGATGTAAGGATAATGGAACAATGAATAAATAAATAGGAATGCATATTTCAATAAAAATAAACTGGTTTGATGGATTTATTTCTTATTTTATGTGTCAACTTCAACCCCCATGTGGACATGGCAAAATATTTAGCTACACAACTAAAACTGTGCCTAGAGATACCTTATGGTGCTGCCATCTGTGAGAGCTATCAACCACTAAAATACATGCTGCCATATTCTCTTACTAGCTCGTAGAAGTTGGGCAGTTTAGCGATTTTCTGTGAATATAGTGGGAAAATGTGGCATTTTCTCCCAAATTTTCAACATATAGATGGACCTACAAAATATTCAGTGAATTTAACCCAATTTTCGGCAGGTAAGAGCTTGGTGTAGGTAGAAACTCATCTGCTATCGGCACTATAGGTTTATTATGATAGAAATGTGATAAATGGCATTGCCGTGGATTCGCTATAGGAATGCTGCTACTCGTGGTGACGGTGAGTTGTCGCAGCGCGAGTCAACAGGTTCAGGATTGCTGGTAATGATGTAACGCTGTTTGCTGATATGAAACAGTGTGTTATGGGCAATTATGAAAGCTGCACGCTGGTTTCCTACAGGCTGCAGTTGTTCCCGAGAGGACGGGTATCAGATGTGCTTCTTCCTGACCAAATGAGGTTGAACGTCGACAGAAGAGGAGAATATGATACAAGACAGGATGGTCCATCATTAACGGTCACGTGCTGGTCACGTTAGGGCTGGCACCGACTTGTGTGCGACAGTGCGCTCTCATGGTGGCTTTATAGTGCTGCCGCACAGGGATACTATGTTTCCCGTGCCATGATCCAACATCCCACTCAAGCACATTAGCTTGGCAGTGAGCAAATCCTTCTTGCCCATCCTGGTATTGCTATTAATGGCTTTATAGTGCTGCCGCACTGGGATTCTATGTTGCCCGTTCCATGATCCAACACCCCACTCAGTCACATTAGCTTGGCATTGAGCAAATCCTTCTTAGTAATCTTACTCATCCTGGTTATTGTCAAGCATAATGCAAGGTAGCGAGAACTATCGATTTTGAAAGTTTTAATAGAACTCAGCCAGGGATAGATTCCAATACCTCCCGCATTGCAAGCAGACGCTCTATCCACTCGGCCAAGCCATGTGGTGCATGGTGTTGAGACTCAGCCAGTGATGGATCCCACTACCTCCCGCATTGCAAGCAGACGCTCTATCCACTCGGCCAAGCCATGTGGTGCATGGTGTTGAGACTCAGCCAGGGATGGATCCCACTACCTCCCGCATTGCAAGCAGACGCTCTATCCACTCGGCCAAGCCATGTGGTGCATGGTGTTCAGACTCAGCCAGGGATGGATCCCAATATCTCCCTCACAGGCTCTATCTACTCAGCCAACCCGTCAAGTGCGTGATATTGAGACTCAAGCAGGGATGGATCCAAATACCTCCCGCATGACAAGCAGACGACCTATCTATTCAGCCAACCCATCAAGTGCGTGATATTGAGACTCAGCCAGAGATAGATCCCAATACCTCCCGTATGGCAAGCAGACACTTTATCGACTCGGCCAAGCCATACGGTGCGTGGCGTTGAGACTCGTCCAAATGGGATCTGACCATCTGGAGGATCCCAGCCAATCGCAGAACGCCACAGTTGTGGATTTTCGGGGTTATGACACGTGACGTGCTTGGAATGTGGATGTCCACAATGCACTGCTCTCGGCAGTGCATCTGCATGAAAGGCGAGCCGACATATAAAACAATCGCCCGAGCACAGCGTCCACAGTTCATCCCCACGTGACCTCTGACCTAATTAGTAATGGCTTATGTTTTGACGCGCTCTGAAAATGAGTTCTTGGGGAGTGAGTGACTATTTGACGTCCTAGCCGCATCAGGACAGGTACCGAGTCGTGACAGGTACATTCGTGGTGACTTTATAGTGCTGCCGCACTGATTTACACTCTACAGTGCCGTCGGACACCATGGCCCGATATCCCACCCAGTCGCATTGTTCTGACACTAAGCCAACCAGTGCCTGCACTATCCTAGAAGTGCCGAGCGCCAATCTGTAAATTCGTCTTTCATTTGTCTCGGGCTGGGATCGAGACTACAAGCTGCTGCACGGGAAGCAGGCTCCGTACCCACTCGACCATCAGTCCAGTTTGTACATCAAGGTATCAACCAGTTTGTGACCAAAATATTGTACATCCACTGAATTGTCAACATCATGTACAGCGGCATTATGACCAGAGTACATGTCTACTGATTGTTTCGCCAATGCAGACATCGTCCAATGTAATACTTAATACATGGATTTAATCCAGAAGAGTCGTATTTATGAGTACACAACCTGATAAATGGTTTGTAAATGGACTGATTTTGTTTCGGTTTGTTTTAGTTTTATTTTGTTTGTGCATTGGTTGATTAAACAGAGGGAATTTCAATTGTGTACAATTGGTCTTCCTTATTCCACTGCTCCTTACGCTATCCTAATAATACCGAATACCAGGTGGCAAGAATAAATTTTTAATTAATTAAATATTTACAATATGCTGATAATAAACTATATCTGAACCTGTCTCAAAAGGTGATAACTCTTCTTTTTTTTGGTCCATTTTAACGATTGACACAAAACAGCACAGAAACGGTTACACTGAAAACACAAGGACATTTACTTCAAATCAATATGTATTCTATTGGGGTTCCATTTATAGCCACCATCACTAGCATCAAGGAAGCCCCCCCCTCCCTTTTTCTATATATAGCCACCATCACTAGCGGCAAACAAGCCCCTTCCCCTTTGTTCTATTTATAGCCACCATCACTAGCACCAAGGAAGCCCCCTTTTCTATCTATAGCCACCATCACTAGCGTCAAGGAAGCCCCCCTTTTTCTAATTATAGCCACCATCACTAGCACCAAGGAAGCCCCCCCCCCTTTTCTATCTATAGCCACCATCACTAGCGTCAAGGAAGCCCCCCTTTTTCTAATTATAGCCACCATCACTAGGACCAAGGAAGCCTTCCCCCTTTTTTCTATTTGTAGCCAAGGAAGGCCCCCCCCCCCCCTTCCCCGACCCCCTTCACATTCTGTCCACGTCTTATCACTCAGAAGTGCGGGGCATGCCTGGCGCGCCTACCACCCAGGAATTACCGATACCAGTGGGCGTTTCACACACCACCGGATATAGCTATTGGGCATGCGCACCACTCGCCCGCGTTTCCCCCAGGATGCTTCGGTGTCACTGTCAGTGGCGTGTTTCATCAATACATTGACTGCTAACATGTTGGGAACTACCAAGCTAAGCCTAACATCAAGCCTAACATCAAGGCCCATTTCTTTTTATTTATCTCTCTCCAAACACGCCCTACCCCACCTGACCTCACTACCGTTGCTTTTCAAAATTCTAAGCATAGGAAATAATTTCCTAGATGTGAGTTAGTAAAAGTACCACAATGTCTGAACACTGCCTCACATTGGCCGCAATATTTACATCGCGTTTGATTCAGTAGGAATGACATCCCTCCCCCCCCCCCCCCCACACATACGCACCCACACACAGACCCACTGCACCTTGGACTTTACTTTGGGTGGACGGACGAGTCAAGTCTCCGTCAAACTGATTGGTTAAGCCCCAGTCACACATACCCGGATCAGGGGCCGGACGAGCCCCGGACTGCCATCCGGGGTGGTCCGGGGTGGTCCGGGGTGGTCCGGGGTGGTCCGGGGTGGTCCGGGGTGGTCCGGGGTGATCCGTGGCTCGTCCGTGGGTCGTCCGTGCCGACTCCCCTGATCCGGTCTGATCCGTGGCTCGTCCGGTGCCGTCCGGGCTCAGCCCCAGATGTTTTAAAATGTTAAAAACATCCGGGGCAGTCTGGGGGATTTTGCGATCGGGCTCAATCCGGCCTGGTCCGGGGGTGATCCGGGTATTTCGGGGGTGGTCCGGGGTGGACCGGGCCTGTCCGGGGGTGGTGCGGGGTCATTTTGAGCCACGGTTTGACCCGGACCATCCCCGGACTATCCAGGACTACTCGGGTGGTCCGGGGCAGTCCGGGGATGGTCCGGCCTCGTCCGGGTTAGTCAGGGGCCGGTCCGGCCCAGTCCGGGCTCGTCCCGGGACATTCCGGGGGCAGTCCGTGGGTGGTACGGGGTGGTACGGGGTGGTCCAGGGCGGTCTGGGATGGTCCGGCCTGTGGTCCGGGGCTCATTCAGGGCCCTTCCGGGAAAGTGTGACTGCGAGGCAAAAATCGATGAATACAGTGATTTTATCCGGGGCGTTGGTCCGTGGGTGGTCCGGCTCAAAATCCGGGGCTAGTCCGGCTATGTGTGACTGGGGCTTTAGCAGGCTTTCACATCCCTTCTGCCACTGTCCCTGGCTCACCGCTTTCTTATCACTTCTTGGCGAGCCAGCGACGCACCACAATTTATCCACCCTTCACCCTACTACTTTTTGTTTCTCTGTATAGACCAGGACTTGGGCACTATTGTCTTTTAGAAATAACACTTTGCCTGGCCTGCACTTCTCATCCATCATTCCCTTAACAAAACCAGATTGATCATACATAGAATGTGGGTAACACTGATGGAGAATACACACATATTACACTTCCTTTCCATTCTCTCACTGGCAGAACATATCTCATCTATCTCCACCACTAATAATTACTTTATATATTATACAATGCACATGTAACTCTCATTAAAGGTCATGCATGATTGACCTCTCATTTCCTTGTATTGCCCTCGGCCTACCCGACCTGTTCACACTATCATACCACCTACCGTATATGTCCCAATAGATGCACACTACCCAAGAGAAGCACACCCCCCATTTCAAGATTGAAAGCACGCACACATTTACGATCATATTCAGACTGAATGCACATAAAATATGACAATCCCACTTTATTTCAGAGGCACGACAAAACCAAATCCATGAAATTCTTTAACTTTGAAGGCGAGACTACAATAAAACAAAATATGATATTAGAAATAAATAGACTCGCATCCATGTGTCTGCACTCACGCAGTGCACATCTATTGGGGCATATATCACTTAACCAGTGACAATGGGTCAAATCAATCCTGCTTATAGTTTTTGTTTGTTTGTCGTTGTTTTTCATCCTTGCAACATCTAAGATCATATCAGGGCGGGCACCGACTTGTGACAGTGCACACTAATGACGACTTTATAGTGCTGCATCTTTGAGAGACCGGACCGCCGGCACCATGGCCTGATAGCCCACACAGTCATATTATCCTGATACTGTGCTAACCAGTCCTTGCCCTACCCTAGTATTAGTAATGCCGAGCACCAGGGTAGGTAGCGAGATGTATCACTTTTATAAGTTAGGATTCCAACTAAGTGGGATTCCAACTATAAAATCACCACGAGTGCACACTGTCACAAGTCGGTACCCGTCCTGATTTGACCTTTGATATTGCCATGACGTAAAACTCCAACAAACAAACAAAACTTTCCGGATAATGAATTATAATTAAAGTTATTTTGGCCACGTTACTGCCCCTTCAAAGTTCGCCATCCGGTTGGTGTCTGACTGCTTTGCTTACCATATCGGGGGCGGCATGACAATTCCTAGCCACAATTCTTGAACCCGACTATAGGTCATTTGTGCCATCCATTCAGCGCCCAGTCACGTGATACCCGGGCCTGACTCTGCATTTGCAATTTCTCCTTAGGTAAAGGCCCTGTCACATTACGGCGTATGGCGGGAGCGTATTGAAAACCTACGTATGCCGTGCTTGTGCCAGCCTATGATGACCTTCGGTGAACTTTCTGGTGGGTTTGAGCGTATGGGGGACCTATGAGGAGCGTACGAGGAGCGTATGAGGAGCGTATGGGAGCGTGCTGTGACATTTTTTGACAGTATGGGCCATACGCCCTCATAGGTCGAGTTATTTTGAGCATGCACACACAAATTTGGACGGACGGATTTATGAAAGCGTATGGCGGCGTATGCCTCAGACGCTTCACATAAGCCGGCATCTGGCGGCGTATGAGTAGCGTATGAGTAGCGTATGAGTAGCGTATACGGCGTATGCCGACGTATATGACGTAAAGCGGCTACGCCGCCATACGCTCCCGCCATACTCCGTAATGTGACAGGGCCTTAAGACCGTATTTCCACCCGACATACGGGATGGCCGAATGAGTTGAGCTTCAGTCTCCCGTTTTGGAAGATTGTGGGTTTGGAACTCACGGGTTCAAACCCTGGTCAAGTCAAACAAATTGATACTTGTCGCTTCCTAGTCAGGCGCTCGGCATTATTATGATAGGGCAAGGACTGGTTGGCTCAATGACAGGATAATGTGACTGAATGGGATATCAGGTCATGGTGCTGATGGCCTGGTATCCCAGTGGGGCAGCACTATAAAGTCGTCATGAGTGTGTACTGTCACAAGTCGGTACCCATCCTTATATGACCTTATGCATTGCCAGGACGCAAAACTCCAACAGCCGACTTCTTTCCACCCACTCACTGCTATCTGATTTTACGCCCGACCTTTCTAGTCCCTATATAGATATCCCAGTCCCATATGCCTGTGTTAGCCAACCTCTCATGCGACTTCTGAAGATACCAAGGACGGATACAGGCGCTTCTTATCTGGAAACCACCCGGTGAGGATTCTTTGGAAATCTAAGAACGTAACCTTTGGGAACGGTCTCTCCAGATGAGGAACAACATGGTGGGTGTCATCACAGTCCCCTGACATTTAATACTCCTCACGCATGTCGGATATAACCAGCTGATGCCATTTCCGCTGTAGAGAATATCTACTCTGTCTGAGGGGACGTAACCGGTGTGGACTCATAAGCTGTCGATTTTCCTATTATAATTTTGACATATTATATGTTGATGATAAGGATCTAAAGCGATATTTTCAGACTCAAATACAAAGCAAAACAATTCGCTACGCCGATGTTACCTCATATTCTTCCATTGCGTAGATAGGCATCTTGTTTCGATAAAAAATACACTTTCTAATTCATCTAAATAATATTTTTACCACCATTGAGGCACAGTCGTCTTCCCTTAAAGGTCAGACAACAGCACCGCTTCACCTTTCGATGGTTGATTGGTTGTTGGAGTTTTACATCCTTGCAACATCTAATGTCATATCAGGACAGCTACCGACTTGTGACAGTGCACACTCATGTCAAACTTTATAATGCTGCCCCACTGGGAAATCAGGCTGCCAGTACCATGACCCAATATCCCACTCAGTCACATTATCCTGACATGGAGCTAACCTGTCCTTGCCTTATCCTATTAATGCCCAGCTCCAATCTAGGAAGCGACAAGTATCAATTTTGTAAGTCAATGGTTTGACTCGACCGGGAATCGAACTCCCGCACGGGAGGCCTGCGCTCCACTGCTTCGGCCACTGCGCTCGGTTGGTTCACTTTTCGATATTTACAAGTATCTTTACCAATTTCGAATATGGCTATTAATAATTTGTATATTTAAAACCAACTTTCCCCTGAGAGTTATGTTTTGTAAATCTAGGTTGGCGCCACCAGTGGTTAATGATTAATCTGTTAATATTGGGGTCAGTCTACACTTATTATCCTCCTCAATAGGAGAGTTGCATAAACTAGGAGGCTGAATGTGAGGGTTCCTTCATGAAGTGTTACTGATTGAGGAGTACGGACTGTTTATCGCCATATCGGTAACAAGGCCCATATATGCACAACGATGAAATAGTCCTGAAACGTTCTACTTACAGATTAACTTACATATCCTCTTCTGGCTGATCTAGGCCCTATTGGACCTCTGATGCCAGCTCATAATGGTACAAAAACAAAAACTATTTGCAAACATATGGAACTGGACAGAGCCTCGAAGTCATATAATTGTGGGTGTCCTCTCCAATGTCTATCTAACCTTCTCTCAAATGCTTCTATGGTTGATGCTTTTATGAAGCATGCTTTGAAAAATATGTCATTTCTGAGAAAAGAGAACCATGTAAAAGGAAACCATTTGCAATAAAAATATAGTATTATCTCATCCTCCAATCACTGAAAGTACAACAAAGCCTCATTTGAATAATTAAGAATTCCAGGCGCCATGACTATGTCCTATATTGTACGGGATCCCATATCTCACAGAATACAAATCTGTGAGATCTAAGCGAAGTAGGTAGAGATTACATACATGTCTAAAGCTAATATTATTTGCAGGGGAAAGGAGTTCCAGGATACTTAACAAGAGTTTACTGTTATAAAAAAAAGAAGAATATATATATTTGCATATATGTTAATATATGTGGTGACTGAAACCTCATTTCTTTCTTATGACAACATACACATTGTTTTGAGTGAATTTGAAATACATAACCTTTTATATCATGGATATGAGATGGAATAGTTCAATAGCAGAGACAAATACCACACAAATTAATTTGATAATATCAGGACGGATACCATCCTTGTGACAATTCCCCAAATCCCACTCAGTCACATTAACGTTGACATAGAAGCCAGCCAGTCCCCATGCATTATCAGTATTATACATAGATCTATCTCATGCATGGCAACGTAAGAGAGTTGGCTTCATTTACTAGCGCATTGCATCCTAGCAACATCTAAGGTCATATTACATATTACATATTAAATATATTACATATTAAATATTAAATATTTATAACACGCTACCATCAAATTTGAAGTGTGTCACTGGGGTTTAGTAAACTAATCTTAAAACTTTCCTAAAACTCCCATTTTTCCTGCAGAGCTATACAACAGAGGCCAGTGTAATCTACACGAAGGCGATTCGCTGTTATCGACTCAGGGGAGATAGATTCCCTCTGTGGGACCAGGCTTATTATATATTCAGTATCTTGGCTCATCTGTCCTATCTCGCAACCTTACCCATGATGCACTGTGACCGTGCAACGTGTTCATCTTTAATACAATACTTGGTTCATGTCCGATGCGTTGTGCATAATTAATAACAAAGACCCTATAATATTAACACGGCTCACTCAGCCTGTACTGTGTAATCAAAATGATCAAACCCACCACTTGGTGCGCTGGCTGTTCTCTCGGTTAAACAGGCGCTATATTATATGTATATATATATGAATGTGAAAGATGTATGATGATAGCAATGCTGATGATGATGCTGATGATGATGTGTATTTGTTCATAGCAATTCCATATTGATGTGTATTCATACTTACCTATCTCATGTATAATACATGTGAAATACCAACCAGCAGCCGGGCTGATCAAACCCACCACAAGGTGGCACTTCGAAATTTACATTACCATGGGAGAGATAGGGAGCGAGCCGTCTTAGTATTATAGGGTCTTTGTTAATAAGTATGCATGATGACGAGAGTGGCGCCACCGCCGGGAAAAACTATCACCAGATTGCATAAACTTGATAGAGTTGCACAATCCGATGGATTTTAGTTTCTACCATTCTGCCTTTAGATAAACTTTTGAGATCGATCGTTATATTTATACTTGATTTTAGTTTGAAATCTCTTTTGCTTTAAAGGAATAGCTTTGGAACTATTTTAAGTGAGCGTATTATAAATTAATGTCGGCGTGCTCACTGAAATTCTGGACATGAGAGTAGCACCATGGCACCAAACTGCAATACAAATTTAATGCGCGCACCAGTATCTAATGGCCCTGTCACACTATGACGTTTCTCACCGGTAATCCGTCAGCTTTGAAAATAAAATTAAAGCGTCAAGAAACGTTAAACTGTTAGGGGAAATATGGAGAAATTGGACGTTGGCGCAGCGTGTGAGTAGCGTGTTGTTAGCATGTGGCCAACGGGTGTCGACGTTTCAGCAAAACAAAAACAATTTGGAATTGTCAGGTTGTCGCAACGACGGGGGGCCGCGCGTGGCATGTGGAGAGCGTTACGTCAACGTTGCACCTTTATATACTCAAGCTGTGTGAGCTGACGATGCGTTCGCTGACCGTTCCATAATCGTTCACAAAATGCTAGCAGAACGCTAGCAGAACGCTATCATAACGCTATCAGCACGCCCCCCAATGTTAAAGGAATGCCGTACACGCTGACACAACATCCAAAGTATTGAGAAACGCTCCCCGAATGCTGACAGGGCGCCCGCTACACGTTAGGCACACGTCCGGCGAATGTTATGGACGCGCTGACTGGACGCACCCAATCTTTTAAAGCAATATCAACACAATATCAACATCAATCGACGTTATGCAACGTCCTGCCAGCGTTCTTCTAACGCGCTTTGGTCATGTTTTGACGTCTGCCTAACGTCCTCATAACGTCCTTACCCATAAATTTGCGGGCGCTGTCGGTCATTGTTTTTTTTGGACATACTAAAAACATCTAGCGACCTGCTACACTCACCGACGTCCTCCGACGACTGTCAACGTCCAGGATAGTGTACCGACGTGTACCGACGTCCTCATAACGTCCTCCTAACATTTCCCGACGTTTCCCGATGTTTTGCCAAAAAGTGACACACGTCGACACGCATTGGAGAGAAGCATCCTAGTGTGACAGCCCCATAAGTTGGATACCTAGGATTAAATCTAGCTAAGTGCTTCGGTATTGAAAAGTTGATACATTCAGCAGATTATACAGCTTTAAGCAAACTTCCCAGAAGGCACCATGACGAATGCATCATACGCAGGATTAGAGGCATGACTATTTTCAACCGGACTTTCTATGTCTACTCTTTACTCTGCATACATCTGAACTCCCAACTGCAGAATTACTTACTGTTCAACAATAAGTTTTCACTGTCATATATTTAATAAATTTAACATTTCCTAATTGAAAAGATATGGACACACATTTAATATTCCACACTGTATTATTGCGCTTCTGTTGTCATGCTGAATCACAAAAAAAAAAAAAAATACAACCAAGAGTTCTCCCGGAAATGCACAGGTCCGCGCTTGCGCAATTGTCGTTTATTCGTAGCGGGAATAGCGTACGCATATATGTGTGACACTGACATTGTACGTGTGTGGAAGGACTAGTTGTCATACACTATGTCACCCACCCACACTATCAATTGTGTCTTCTAGTCAGGACGGCTGCTCGTGGCGTCAGAGAAAGCGCATACCTGTGGCTAACCGGGATCGGTCCTATGTCTATGTGTTTCGACTTTTGGTTTGGGGTTTTGCGTCCTAGCAAATACCTAAGATAATATCAATTATCAGGACGGATACCATCCTTGTGACAGTTCCCCAAATCCCACTCAGTCACATTAACGTTGACATAGAAGCCAGCCAGTCCCCACGCATTATCAGTATTACACATACATCTATCTCATGGCAACGTAACAGGGTTGGCTTCATTTACTAGCGGTTTGTGTCCTAGCAACATCTAAGGTCATGTCAGGACAGTTACCGATTTGTAACTGTGCACACACATGGCTTTGACTATTCTGTGATGAAAAGTGATGAAGTGGCCTGATGTGCTCCAGACATCTACATAACCGGAAGTTATCACGTGTCTGCACACACCTAGTCCCAGTTTGCATAGTTTTACCGACACCGGATTAAAAATAAAACGAGGCCATATCTGGTGACAAACTCTAAAGATAGACGCTTGTGGAGTGTTCTGGGTGGAAGTTAGGTGTGGGCGGAACCTTTCTTTAGTAAACCACAGTCATGCACATTTCCTCTGTGCGCATCATTAATAACCAAGGATGTTTCCATGGCAACCACCCACAACTGAATATTTTTGTTGGTATATGCTGCCCCCCAAAAAAAGAAGCAGTAACAAGAATAATAATAATAGCAAAGGAGAGAGTCAGGAGAGATATCCGCTTTAAAGTGTAATGTTCCGCATAATTACGTTTCAAAAGAATGTGGATTTATTTTCTTGCGTTAGGAGAATAGTTGACAGCCGGAGGTGAGGTTCTGAGCGGTGTAGGGTTTAACACTGACGTCAGAGAGGATGCTGGGCGTGTAATACGTTAAGCTAAGATTCCTTCTACGCGGTATGCGGTATGCGGTATGCGGTATGCGGTATGCGGTATGCGGTATTCGGTATGCGGTATGCGAATGGGAGGATTCCTTCTACGCGGTAAGCGGCAAGCGTATAGCCCCCACCAGCACTACCATATGTTTCCACTCAGCACCCATGTGTGTTACCGTTCCGTAATGACCAGTCGCCTCTGCTAGTGTAAACCTAATGGGCGAGTGCGACTCACGTTTCTATTCACGTACTGCATGCCGCATGCCGCATGCCGCACCGATCGCTACAGGGACCGATCGAGTTGTCACATTCGCATTCGCATTTGCATTTGCATTCGCATACCGCATGTAAGGGTTGTAGCCATTGAATTCAAGGCGTTTCGATTTTTTGCCGCATTCGCATTCGCATACCGCATGCCGCATACCGCGTGTAAGGAATCTTAGCTTTACACTGTTACTAATGGAGAAATACCATCATGCAAACTTAAAAAGGAAAGTTCTAGAAGCGAGTAAGGTAGTCACACACTGTATAGTTTGGAATCCCCCCGCAGGGGGGCGCCACTGCATGTATAATCCCATGGTAGGGAGGTGTTCCACCGCCAGGTATAACCCGTTTAATCCATGAACCATAATACACCATTATTTATATTAGTATAGTATATTATGCAGCATATGGATATATACATACATGGATATATACATACATATATGCACAGATACACATAGACACATGCAAATATACACATATACACATTCACATATATACACATATACACATATATACATATGCACATATACACATATACACAAATATGCTTATAGTTATACACATATACAAAAATACACGTATACACACATACACATATATACACATGCACATATACACATATACACATATACACATATATGCATATCAAAATATACAAAAATACACATATACACATATACACATATACACATATACACATATACGCATATACACATATACACATATGAAATACACATATACAGATATACACATATATGCATATGCACATATACACATATACACATATACACATATACACATATATGCTTACACACATATACAAAAATACACATATACACACATACACATATACACATCTACAGATATATACATATGCACATATACACATATACACACATACACATCATATACACGTATATGCATATACACATATATATACAAAATACACATATACACATATACACATTTATACATATGCAATAAACATATACACATATACACATACACATATACACATATACATATACACATATAGACATATACTATATACATATATGCATATACACATACATATACACATATAGAACGTATAAAACGTTATACATCTATAGGCAGCGGAAAATACACTTTGTTTCTTATTTTAATATTGATTATTGCTATTTGATCGGTTCTTGAATGTTCATGTTCGATATACTGCTGCTCCTTGTGCTGCGGAGCTGTGCTGCTTCATGTGCTGCGGTCCTGCGCTGGCCTATATAAGCAGCTGCTGGGCGTTTGACTCGTCCCACTCTTCATAATTTTCCTTTCGGTGCAGTTCGGTGCAGTGCAGTGCAGTGCAGTGCGGTGTGTCTGCTGTGCCTGTTGGTCCGCCTGTTGGTCCGCATGGTTGCGTTCAACCTGGTTCGCCCGTTCAGTTATCGGTTGGGTGGCTATGACTTTCTGTTTTGACTGTGGTGTAACACACAGCACACGTGAGGCGGAGAGGTGTGCTAGTAATAATAAGGATAAGGAGGGGGTGAGCCAAGGGAGGACGACCAGGCAGACAACAGGTCGGAAAATGGCTTCTAAGGCGGTGAAGGACGAGGAGGGGGGGGGGGGCTGGGGCGCTTGTGTCGGAAGTATCGGCCATGGGGCTGGAGGAGCGCGAGCGCAATGCCATGAGAGATATAGAAGCTATGGAGTTGAAGAAGCGCGTGAGAAGGCTGGAGGAAAAGTGGGAGCGACTGCGTAGAGAGGACGAGTTAATTGAGGAGGGACGGGCGCAGGCGTCGGTGCGAGATGTGGACAGTGAGGAGTTCAAGGCTGGAGCTGAGGAAGTGCGGGTGGGCGTGGATGGCAGTGCCGTCCATTCCGCCTATGGCCGCTCGCGTAGGCGGTCTCGTGGGAGGAGGTGCCACCGGCACGCAAGTTCAAGCTCTCGGAGTGGCAGTTCGTCTAGGCGGCGCAAGGGTAAGTGGTCGTTGAGAAAGTTCACTTTTGCGGAAAAAAGGTGCGAAATTTGAACCCGCATGAGCTTATTCACGCCACTGCCAAATGGGCATTAAATATAGAGTGTATGACGGTTGCAGACCACCAGGCTCTTCTTGAGCATATTGGCTTTATCAGTTTGCGAGCCATGACTAATGATTTTACGGATGTCGCACATATTGAGTATGACAGAGCAATTCGGAAACACGCGGAGTTATCCGGCTTCTCTGCATTTGGAAAGGCAAATACTGGCACGAGTGTTTCTTATTATGGACCGCAAAGCATGAAATTTAAGAAATCACAGCGAGGGGACTATACGGGGAAGCGTGTCAGTACAGCTAAGCATGTTAATGAGAATCGGGTATGTTTTAGATGGAATAGTGATGCGGGCTGTTTGAAGACAGAGGAGGATTGCATATTTGGTCATTTCTGTGCTAAGTGCGGCTCTAAAGGTCATCGCCGTCAGAAATGTAAAGACTGACGACATCGGAAAGGAATTTGTCAAGTAGCGCCAGAGGGCGCCAATGCTCAGCCGGCGCGACTGCCGGCGGTGCCTGGATCAGCTGGGTCTTTGGAACCGGTCGACTCAAGTGTGACAAGTGGGCCTGATAATTGCGTCGTCACAGCCGGTGTCTGCCCAGATATTGGTGGTGTTGATGGTATAAATTGTGCGTGTGATGTAATTGATTCCACAAGCTGTGATGTCCCGGCATGTGACGTGGATGTGATTGCCGAATTGTTGGGAAGTGAGGGGGTGCTGGGCGGTGTTGGCATTCCTAAGGAGTCGTCGGTTGATAGTGATCGCGCAAGTGACTTTGGTGTTGGCCTCGATGGACTTTCCGAGACTGTTAGTTATTTGTTTACTAACGAAATGTGTTTGCATAATTGGATCAATTTGTCGGATTCAAATGATGAATTACTGATAGTAACTGACATTGTTGTTGGTGGTGGTTGGAAGGTGACTTTGTATCAGGAGCGTGGAGGCCCCTCATGTACGTTTGACGTGAAACTTGATTGTGTGAATGGTGTTTGTTCTTGTGTTCACATGATAGCTGGCCGTGTTTCGCAGTTAAAACCTTGCCGTTTTTTTTCAGAATTGTTTCTGCGGGGGGACACTGATCCAGATTGGAGATTTTTATTGAACGGAGTAGTGTTTGGATTCTCTGTAATAAATAGCTCCTGTGATCTGGCCTATGAGCCAGCAGGTAGGAGGAGTAAATCTAAGAAAGATAGAGCTATAATTAGTAAGAAATTATTAGCCGAAGTTGAGTCTGGTGCCATTACGGTAGTTGTAGATAAGCCTACGTGTGTTCACGACGTGTTTGTGGTACCCAAGGATGGGGGCGGTGGACGGTGCGTGGTAGATTGCAGTAAACCCGACAGTGGGTCGGTGAATGAATGTACTGACGGCTGCTGTGTAACATTTAATTATAATGGAGTTGATGATGTCGTGGACTTGATGCATCAAGGGGACCACCTTGCCATTTTAGATATAAAGGATGCGTATAGGGCGGTTCCCATTCATCAACGAGACAGGAAGCGACAGGGTATTAAGTGGTGTTTTGATGGGGACAATGATTATACCTATTTTGAGGATAATCGGTTGTGTAAGGGGCTGTCATCAAGCCCATATATATTCTCGAAGCTGTCAGACTTCATTGTTAGGTGCGCATTACGTGAGGGTGCTGAACGAGTAGTGAATTATTTGGATGATTTTTGTGTCATCGCTTCTTCGCTATCTGAGGCGTGTAGAGATCAGTTCACTGTCCTATGTCTGTTGCGGAGGTTAGGGTTTTTCATAAGTTTCCCGAAGTTGGTGACGCCTTCAACTAATATTAGGTTTTTGGGGATTATGATCGATACGATCAGGATGGAAATGTGTCTCCCGGCCGATAAATTGGTAAAGTTGATTAGGACACTAGACAGTTTTGTGATCGTAAGAGAGCTTCTAGGAAGGAGTTAGAACGTTTGGGGGGTTTGTTGGCCCATTGTGCGAAAGTAGTTCGGGGGGGCAGAACTTTCACTCGTCGAATTTACGACATGATTGCGAAACTACGATCTGCCCACTATAAGGCTCGGTTGAGCAGCGGGTTCAGGGAAGACATCAAATGGTGGCTAGATTTTGCAGGTAGATTCAACGGAATAGCTGCAATACTTGGTAAATTTGCTGCAGTGCAATCGGTTTACACCGATGCGTCGTTATGGGGGTTTGGAGCAATCTATCAGGAAGATTGGATAATCGGGACGTTCGAAAAGAGAGCAGAGCATGACTTGGAGAGGGAGGTGGGCCACCATTATTTCCCTATTGATAGCTGTTCGTACGGAGCACACATAAATGTGAAGGAGATGTGGGGAGTTTATGCTGCTGCTTCAGCTTGGGCAGATAGATGGAGAAATGGTCAGGTCCTAGTAATAACGGATAACACCACCGTTCAAACGGCTATTTGTACGGGTAGATCTAAGTCAGCGGGAGTAATGTATTACATCCGTCGTCTGTTTTGGCTATCGGTTCAGTATAATTTTACCCTATCGGCTGTGCATATACCGAGTGGGTAGAATGTATTTTGTGATGCGTTGAGTCGCTGGAATGAGCATGATGCCAAGGTGAGGATACGGAAGGTAGATAGGACTTATCGGATGTGTTGTAGTTTTGTTTTTGATTAGGATCTTCTATTTTTCAGACCTCCGGAAATTAAAAGAAGAACAGAAAGCTTTTCAGCGGAAGTTCTACGCGCCCAATTCGATTAAGGCTAGGGATGTTCAGATGAAAAAGTATTTCGAGTTTATTGATGAGTTTGGTGGTATTTTTTCTCCTCTGCCCTGCCTCGCTGACCAGGTCGCGCTATATGCCACTTGGCTGGCTAGAACATTGAAGTATACGTCTATTGTTAACTACCTGAGTGGGTTAAATTACTTCTTGCGGCAGAACGGGTCAGCTGTAATTGACTATAAAGAGTTTATAATACAGACGACATTGAAGGGCATTAGGCGTGCCAAGGGTGATATGCCACATCGGGCGGAGCCGATTCTGCCTTGTATGCTGCGCAGTATGTTTTATAATTTAAATAACAGTGCGGGGCACACGGCATGGCGCGCTGCAGTGCTTTGTAGTTTTAGAGCGTTGTTACGAAAATGCCAGGTGACATTATCTGACTCAGTCTTGAAGAGGGAGGATTTTCGATTTTTTGGATGGGGGATGATCATACGAGTTAAGCGTTCGAAGACAATACAATTTGCTCAACGCATATTAGAGATACCAGTAGCTATTTGTCATGACACAACATTGTGTGCAGTCTACTGGACCAAACGTAATTTTTCTGAGCTTCCCGCTAGTAACTCTGAACCAGCCTTCAGGATACCGGAGGTAGACCTTCGGTCGTCGGCAATGACGTATGAAATTTATCAAGGGATGTTGAAACTTTTTGCCATGAGGGCTGGGCTAGATCCATCAGGGTTCTCGTCGCATTCGCTCCGTCGGGGGGGATGTACGTATTTAGCCTTATGTGGTGCCTCCCTGGAGGAGTTAAGGGTCCGGGGGGATTGGTCGAGTGATTCAATTTTTGCATATTTGAAGACGCCTATTTCTGTTAGGATAATCAACGATATTAGGGTTGCTGCCCTATTGGCAGATAATCAACAAGATGCTAATGTTTTGGGGGACACTCTGTAGTGTCTTTGGGGTTCCCGAGCCATTGGTCGATATGCTGATATATAAAGTTGCCAATCCATTACTATCTTGTTTCTTCCTTTGTCATTTGTAGCCGGAACCTATAGAACGTATAAAACGTTATACATCTATAGGCAGCGGAAAATACACTTTGTTTCTTATTTTAATATTGATTATTGCTATTTGATCGGTTCTTGAATGTTCATGTTCGATATACTGCTGCTCCTTGTGCTGCGGAGCTGTGCTGCTTCATGTGCTGCGGTCCTGCGCTGGCCTATATAAGCAGCTGCTGGGCGTTTGACTCGTCCCACTCTTCATAATTTTCCTTTTACGGTACGGGGTTCCCGAGCCATTGGTCGATATGCTGATATATAAAGTTGCCAATCCATTACTATCTTGTTTCTTCCTTTGTCATTTGTAGCCGGAACCTATATGCATATACACATATGCATATATACACATATATACATATGCACATGCACATGTACATATATTCATATATACACTTATACACATATATGCATATACACATACACACATATACACATACATACATACATATGTACACGTGTACACATGTGCGCATATGCATATATACATATGTATTTTCACATATTAATAAAAAACACAAATATATATCCTTCAATCAATCAATGGGTGCCGTCTTCTCGAAGAAGGTTGGCTGCAATGGACCTCCATCTCTTCCTGTCATTCGTTCCTCTCACGCATTCCGCATAGCTCATTGCTGTCCACTCAGTGATGTTGTCCATCCATGTTGTTCTCCTTCTCCCTCTTGGTCTTTTCCCTTCTATCTTCCCTTCCAGTATTCTTCTCTGTGATTCCTGGTGTCGTATCATGTGGCCAAAGTATTTAATTTTTCTGTTTTTGATCGTTTGTATTATCTGTCTCTTTATTTTCATTCTTGTTAGGACCTCCACGTTGCTTATCATTGCTGTCCATGGAATTTTTAACATTCTTCTGTATTGCCACATTTCAAATGCCTCAAGCTTTGTTGTTATTGCTTTCTTCAAAGTCCATGTCTCGCAGCAATATAAAAGTGTAGACCACACATAGCATTTTAGCAGTCGGAGTCTTGTTTTTATATTTATGTCTCTAGATGTTAGTACTTTCTGCATCTTTAGAAATGTTGTTTTGGCAATGTTTATTCTCCGTTTAATCTCTCTCTCACATCCGCCATCACTAGTTATTAAATGGCCCAGATACACAAATGACTCTACCTGCTCCAAGATTACACCATTAACTTTTATCTCTGCTCTTGGTTTGTATTCCTTTCTGCTGACAACCATGGATTTTGTCTTCTTTACATTCATTTTGAGGCCACATCTCTCACTTTTTTCTTTTACTTCATCCACTATATCTTGTAGTCGATTTGCCGTTAAGGCTAGCAGTGCTGTATCATCTGCGTATCTTGTGTTATTGATATTTCCACCTCCAACATTTAATCCTATGATGTCATCTATTTCTCTGAAAATCATTTCTGTATAAATGTTGAAAAGACTAGGTGATAGAACACATCCTTGTCGCACTCCACATTTGATCTTCACTTCTGGTGTCAATGAGTCTCCAATTCTTACAGCAGCATACTGTTCCCAGTAGAGGTTGGCCACAAGCCGAACGTCCTTACCGTCTAGACCGATTTTTTGTAGAGCTTCTATGAGCTTCTTGTGATGTACTTTGTCAAATGCTTTAGCGTAGTCTATATAACATATGTATATATCCTTATCTACTTCTAGGTGTCTCTCAATTATTGTTCTCATGTTAAAAATGGCTTCCCTTGTTCCACTGTTTGGTCTGAATCCAAATTGCTCTTCTGATACCTCCCGATTAATTTTTGTTTTAATCCTTTCTAGTAGTATTTTGAGTAAAGCTTTAATAACATGGCTCATGAGGCTTATTGTTCTGAAATCCGAGCATTCCACCGCTTTTGGTTTCTTAGGAAGGGCAATAAATATAGATTTTCTTAAGTCTGATGGAATATATCCGGTGTTATATATGTCATTAAAAAGAGCAGTTATCCTTGTGATGCTAGCTCCCTCCAAAGCTTTTAACATTTCAGAAGAGATATCGTCTGTTCCTACTGCTTTCCCATTCCAAAGTTGCCCAATGGCTCTTATTACTTCGCTCTCCAGAATAGGAAGCCCATCAGTATTCCTCATCTCAGGTATTTCCTCTCTCTGCCCATCAAAAAGTTCTTCGATATATTCAGACCATCTATGAGAGACTTCCTCTTCATCAAAAAGTAGTTGTCCTTTCTTATTCTTGATACATCCTCTTTGTTTCGAAGACTGCTTATTATTTGTCATTTCTCTGACCCTTTCATACATATCCCTTGTCTGATGATTGTTTTCAAGGGTTTCTATTTCCTCACATTTCGATCTCAGCCATCTTTCTTTTTCTTGGGAGCACTTGTTCTTTACTTCCCTGTCCATTCCATGGTATTTCATTGTATTCTTATGTATCTTCCTCTCTTTCATTAGTTGTAGGATTTCATCTGTCATCCATGCCTTCTGTGTTACCCTTTTTTTCAGTGGGAGCAATAGTTCATTTGTTTGTTTTAGGCTTTCCTTGAAACACTTCCAGTTATTCTCCATTTTTGATTCTTTATTTTCATTTTGTTCGCTTATTTCCATGAGTAAAGATTTGTATTTGTTGTTCACCTCCACTGCATAGGTTTTCCTCAGTTCTGGTTGTTTAAGTGCTGTGATGTCATAGTATGGCCTCTTTATCTGTGAGGATTTCGACTTCCTCAGTTTGACTTCTATGGTGGCAATGAGTGGGTTATGATCCGAACCTATATCTGCACCTGGGTATGTTTTGATTCTATTTATACTGTTTTAAAATCTATCTTTAATCATGATGTAATCGATCTGGTTCCTGCAGACATCTCCTGGGCTCTTCCATGTGTATAGTCTTCTATTTGGCTGTTGGAAGAAGGTATTAGTTATGACCAGTTTGTTTTTTACGCAGAATTGTAACAGACGTTCTCCTCTGTCATTTCGGGTTCCCAGTCCATAGTGTCCAGTCACCTTCGGATATTGTTCCTGTCCAACCTTTGCATTTAGGTCGCCAAGCACTACAAGGATATCACTTGGCTTTGTTTGTTTTAAACCAGCTTCACATCCTCATAGAAGGACTCAACTTCCCAATCCTCGTAGCTTTGTGTTGGTGCATACACTACCATGATGGCAATATTAAACGGTTTGGCTCTTAGTTTAACCAACATCATTCTGTTATTGATGGTCCAATAGCCCATTATATACTTTCCATATTGTTGTTTCATTAGAACGCCAACTCCGTGAGCATGTTGTTCTCCTCCAGAGTAAATGAAAATGTGGTTGTCTTTCTCGATGTAACCGGAGTCCGTCCATCTGGTTTCACATACTCCCATTATCCTTATGCATGCATAAACACATCCTTATGCATGCATAAACACATATATACACATACATAAATATAATTATATAGACACATAAATATATATAGAGAGAGACGGCCCCCCCCCCCCCCCCCCCGCCCACCGGCGTGGCTGCTCGGCTGGTTTGATGGGATGCGAACATGACCGGTGTCGCAGTTTGAGCGCCCTGCCAGTTTGAGCTGACTGTCAGTTTCATGCGCATGTGTCAAAATCTGACAGCATCGTCACTAACCTTATGAATTTAATATAATGTTTTTGGTAAAGATGTTTTCTATATGTGTACCAAACGATTTGTTTCTAGGTGGTGTGCTTTTAGAGATATTTCACATTTTCTGTATGAAGATTGCTCACGACCATTGACAATGCCTTGAGTTTGACGGTACGCGCAGTGCAAAACATTAGTTTTATTCAAAATAAATAGAAATCAAGAACCCTAACCATGTAAATTTAATATAATCTTTTTGGTAAAGATGTTTTCTATATGTGTACTAAGCGATTTGTTAATAGGTGGTGTGGTTTTAGAGATATCTCACTTCTTCTGTATTTTCTGTATGAAGATTGCTCACGACCATTGACAATGCCTTGAGTTTGAGTGTATGCAGTCAGCTGAAACTGGCAGGGCGCTCAAACTGCGACACCGGTGTAAGCTGCTACGTGAGATGCTGCGCACACGGGACACGTCGCGAGGTGGCGCGAGCGGGGGGGGGGGGGAGGTGGGGGCGGAGAGGGGGGCATGAGGGGCGGGGGAGGGCGGGCTGCTCGGAACTGGGTGTGCGGCATGGATCGGTTGAGGGGAGGCGGGGGAGGCGGGGCGGGATTAGAGGAGGGGAGGCAGGGGCAGATGAAGGGAAGTAGGGAGGTGGGATGGGGGGCGCAGTAGGGGAGGCGAGGTGGGGGTGGTGGGGTGTGCCGGCCGGTGTAGGACGTTCAAAACACTACCCGGTTCAAACACTACGGTTAAGTTCAAAACACTACCCCTATGTACGTTCAAAACACTACCAAAGTTCAAAACACTATCATGACAAGCTGACCCTGCTGCGGCGTTTGGTATTAGTATATGCTGATAATGCTGCGGCGTGTGCACCATGTATTAGTAGTATACGCTGATATCGCTGCGACGTGTGCAACACATATTAGTATACACTGATGGTGCTGCGGTGTGTGCACCACATATTAGTAGTATATACTGATAGCACTGCGGCGTGTGCGCCACATATTTGCATACACTATTGGTGCTGCGGCGTTTGAAGCACGTGTTAGTAGTATATGCTGATAGCGCTGCGGCGTGTGTACCACATATTACTATATGATGATTGTGCTGTGGCGTTTGTACCACATATTAGTATATGCTGATTGTGCTGCAGCATTTGAAACATGTATTTGAGGTATATGCTGATAGTGCTGTGGTATGTGCACCACATATTAGTATATGCTGATGGTGGTGAGGTGTTTGAAGCACGTGTTAGTAGTATACGCTGATAGCACTGCGGTGTGTGAACCATGTATTACTATACACTGATTGTGCTGCAGCATTTGAAGCAGGTATTAATAGTAGACGCTGATAGTGCTGCGGTGTGTGTACCACGTATTACTATTAATATATGCTGATGGTGCTGCGGCGTTTGAAGCATGTGTTAGTACTATACGCTGATAGCACTGCGGTGTGTGCACCACACATTACGCTATATGCTGCACACTGCCACAGCCTACCTTACACTGCCCCACCTCACTGCATTCTTCCACACCTTACTGCCTGTAATGTATGTGTATGTGTAGGCCACTGCACCCCCTGGGTGCAGTGGCCTAATCGGTGGAGCATGGGCCTCGCATGTGGAAGGTCGGGAGTTCGGTTACTGGTCGAGTCAAACCAATGACTTTAAAATTGATACTTATCGCTTCCTAGCCAGGCATCGGCATTAATATTAGGATAGGGCAAGAACTAGTTGGCTCAGTGCCAGGATAATGTGACTGCGTGGGATATCGGGTCATGGTACTGGCAGCCTGGTTTCCCAGTGGGGCAGCACTATAAAGCCACAATGAGAGTGCAGTCACAAGTCGGTACCCATCCTGATATGACCTTAGATGTTGCTAGGATGTAAAACAGCAACCAACAACAACAACCCCTACTGCCCCACCTTACTACATACTGCCCCACCCTATTGCATATATTCCCACCCTACTGCATACTGCCTCACCCTACTGTACACTGCCCCATCCTACTGCATTCTGCCCACACTACTGCATACTGCCCCACCCTACTGCATACTGCCTCACCCTACTACAAATGAAAATGAATATGCAGCAATTATACAACAACATTTAGAGTAATGTTTTGAACTTAAAGGTAGTGTTTTGAACTTAAGGATAGTGTTTTCAGTGTGGCCAGAGTAGTGTTTTGAACCCACCTTAAACTAGGTTGAAAACACTATGGTAGTGTTTTGAACCTAGGTTGAAAACACTACCATAGTGTTTTTGTAGGCTGGTGTTTTGAACTTACTACACCGGCTGGGCAGGTCACGGTGTGGTCAGCATGACCAGGCGCCCCCGGGCCACATCCATCAATTATAGACATCTGGAAGTAGCGGGGCGGCGTGCCATGCACCAGCCCCGGGCAGTCCTCATAACCATGCCCGGGTGCTACGTTCACACGCCCTCCCCTTGCCCCTCATTCCGACGTCCCCCTCCCCGCCCGCCGCACGCCTCTCCTTACGCCGCCCCCCTCCCCGCCCGCCGCCAAAGGCGCCCCGCTAAGGGCATGACCCTCTCCCCAAGTAGTTCTCAATCTTTTTTGGTTCATACAACTCCTGCAATATATAGACCTATTGCATATGACGTCAGCAGAGGTATTTAGGTCAGTGTATGCGCTGCTTGGCTGCAGGACGACACTCTGTCACACAGCAAACTCAATGGCTATGAGCAATCTTCATAGAGAAAAGATGAAATATCTCTAAAACCACACCACGTAGAAACAAATTGCTTGGAACACATATAGAAAACATATTAATGAACATATTATATTAAATTTATAAGGTTAGGCTTCTGCATTTCTATTAATTTTGAATAAAATTGACATTTTGAACTGCGCGTATCAGCAAACTCAATGCAAACTCAATGGCTATGAGCAATCTTCATAGAGAAAAGGTGAAATATCTCTAAAACCACACCACCTAGAAACAAACTGCTTGGAACAAATATAGAAAACATATTCAACAAACAGATTATATTAAATTTATAAGGTTAGGCTTCTGCATTGCTATTAATTTTGAATAAAATATACGTTTTGCACTGCGCATATCGGCAAACTCAATGGCAGTGTGCATTCGTTCTGCAGCCAAGCTGCACGCACATACACAATGTTTATAAACATTGAAAGGGGTCTATGACACGAGGGAGTCCCTCTCCTCCACCCCTCCTCACCCCGGACACTCTGCTATTAGTATTACAGTTCCCCCTACCCCCTACCTACAACACTATTCCCCCCCTGTAACCTGTGACCTGTAACCTGTAACATGTGCCCTGTAACCTGTAACTTGTAACCTGTGACCTATAACTTGTAAACTGTAACCTGTAACTTGTAACCTGGTACCTGTAGCCGGTGACCTGTGACCGGTAACCTGTGACCTGTAGCTGGTAGCTGGTGACCTGTAACCTGTAACCAGTAACCTGTAACCAGTAACCTGTGACCTGTAACCTGTAACCGGTGACATGTAACCTGTAACTTTTTTCCTGTAACTTATATTATATATATTATATATATAATATTATTATATATATAATATATAATTTATCATATATATGATATATTATATATAGCATATTATATATTATCTATATTATCTATATCATATATGTTAGTGGTTATTTAGGCGGACACAACCAGGAGGCGCTACCACTCAAGCTAGTAGAGTCAAAGCGAGCCAGTCAATGACTGCACGTGGGAGATGTAGTCCACTTCTGCTATTTATACTCGTATATGTCTTAGTCAGCATATATATATATATATATATATATATATATATATATATATATATATATATATATATATATATATATATATATATATATAAACATATGTATGCATGTGAGGCACTGGTTCCAATCGTACACTGGCGCAACATATTTTATTTACTGGATATCCCGAATTAAACCGACCACCTCTATCCTGACAAACTCATCAATATCGGGTTCAAATTTTTTAATTGGAAGCCAACACAACACCCAAGCAAGCCCGCTATATCTGGACAGCAATTTAGTTAGTTGGCAGCAGACAACTGTGACTGTGAATCGGACCGGTTAAAGCTAGGCCTAGCGGAGCTGGGGAATCGGTGTCACGTGATCCTCATCTTGTCACATCTCGCACAATCTGGAACAATCTCGCGGCGCATTACGGACGCCGCGTTGCTGCGTTCGCTGCTGACGTCACTGTCGTCATTTGATAACGTCACTATTACACCACACTGCACCCTTACGTCGCAATCCCTTAGTACACACACAGAGCCGCTCTCTCCTCCATCCTTCCTCCACCATCTCCCCTGTCGTTTATTGCATGGCTAGCCAATTTGTGATACTGTGTTGGCACCTTGTTTTGGGCGAAATATATTTACATGTATATGTAATCGCAGTCTGGAGCCCCCGCAAAAGTGAAAAAGGGGATAGTCATTACACCGAGTGTCGAGTGAAGAGCTTTTAAAGTGGTACTAGGTTTGAAGGATCTCAGTTATCTAATGATGTTGAAAATCTCAACCTACTGACATTAGCACACCGCTGCCTATGTGGGGCTATCATCATCACCATCATCATCATCATCATCATTAATCCCTTAACCGCGTGGGTCATTAAGGCACCACAGATGACTTTGCAACCAGTTTTCTCCAGTTTTCCCTGTTCTCCACCGCCCTCTGGGACTTGGCCGAACTCCGCTCATCGCCATTCCCTGATGTTGTCTTCCCACCTCTTCCTTTGTCTGCCTTGTTTTCTTCCCCCTTTTAACTGTGCTTTGCAAGATTGTTTTGGCCAGACCTGGTGAACGGGGAAATATTGCCATACCATGGCAGTTTGCATCTCTTTTCGATTGGCAGGAGATCTTTGCGTGGTTCAATTGTCGGCTGGATCTTCGCATATGGATTTCCTCATTGCTAATATGGTCTCTTCACATGAGATATGAAGTGTATTGAAATAGGTAGCACCTCATTTTCATCATGATTAATAGGTACACAATCACTACGGAGATTCACCAGGTATGTCCACAGCAGGACCAAACCGAGACCCCAGATGGGATGGCCGAATGAGTTGAGCGTCTGTCTCCCAGTTTGGTAGATCCCTAGTCAAGTCAAATCAGTAACTTAACAATTGATACTTCTCACTTCCTAGCAAAGGCACTTGGCATTATTAGGCTAGGGCAAGGATTGGTTGGCTCAGTGTCACGATAATGTGATTGAGTGGCATATCGGGTCATGGTGCTGGTGGCTTGATGTCTCCGAATGGGCAGCACTATAAAGTCGCCATGAGTGCGCATGTGCACACTGTCAGTGTCACAAGTCGGTACCCGTCCTGATATGACCTTAGATGTTGCCAGGATATAAAACTCCAACAACCAATCAAACAGACCGAGACTGTTGTGCAAGAAAATGACCAAAACCCGCTGCAGGCAACTCTTTACCTCTACTACCTCCTTCTTGTTCTTCTTGGCGAATAATGTCCTGCATGGGATAGGTTTTGATGAACAAAGTATAAATAAATAAAGCACCATAGCATGCGAAGTGCCCCCAAATAAAACCAGCAAAACCAAACCAAAACTGCATCATGTTGATATAATCTTCAAATCATATAACCTTAAAATCCCCCGACTTAGGATTGCTATGACTTTTTGAATTGACTTTTGTCTAGCATTCGCTCTTAATTATTAGATAACAATAAAAGAAAAGAATCGCCCGTAACAAGTTACTGTGTACAGTGAATGAATTTTGCTAACTCACTATTGACATGCACGGCAAACTAGTGATGGTCACATTTGAGTTGATATTCAGTAAGGAATATATCACAGTAGGCTATATAGGAATATATCACAGTAGGCTATGCCACACTCAATATATCACGTCAGCTTCAGGTAGTGACATTGAGTTCCTCTGAGATTTAGAGACATTGCTTTTTTTCTTTAGAGACTAGCTATTAAGTTCTACATGCAATGAGCAGACACTACCACCTGCGTGGAAAGGTGTTCTGCTCTTGATTCTCTCCTCAATGAGCTACTCACCTACTACTGAATCTCACAGGTTACATGTCTGTATCAGGATGTCTACGACACCTTGCATCCCCAAGTAGTCAGCCATCCAAGTACTGACCGTCCTCAATTCTACTTAACTTGGGTGACACGTGAAATAATTGGCGCAGGATGCGTCAGCGTATTAATACCTGCCTAAATACTCTTTAAAGTCATTATGTTTTTATATTATGAAAGTGATTACACACTCTCATCATATTACATCAAGAAAATTACCATCGTGCTATTTGTTCTCTCATTCAGTGCAACACATACAATATCCTGCACTATCGGAAAAGGGCAGTGATATATGATACAGACATGGATACACTAGGTGTTATGAGAACATTAATTTGTTTCAGTTGTCTGCTTTTGTCTTTCATAAACACATTTTGTTTGGTAGCATGATTCATTGATCTGAATGTAGTCTTCTCTCGTCGTCAAGCCGTTAGTATCACGGGGAGCGGGACGTGGCTCATGCGGTAGAGTGTCCACTTGTGAAGCTGTCGGTCATTGGATCTATCCTTCTTAGTGGATCCATTTGCAGTTTGGGCTATTTCCCGTTCCAACCAGTGATCCACAACTGGTTCAACAAAGGCTGTGGTATGTGCTGTCCTGTCTGTGGGAAAGTGCATATAAAAGACCCCTTCCTGCTTATTGGAAAGAGTAGCCTATGTGGCAGCAGCTGGCTTCCTGCAAAGAAATATGTTAGAATGACCATATGCTTGATGTCCAACAGCCGATGATAAAAGTCAATGTGCTCTAGAGGCATCGTTACATAAAACAAACTTTAAGTTTTGTTAGTATCCCGGTCATGAATAGATATAATTATTTATGCAAACAGATGACAGTTAGTTAGTTACAATAGCTATGCAGTATGACATTAGGATATATAGTAAGTGACATTTAATGATAGCTTCTCAGGCAAGGAGCTTCATAAACAGATAGACATGGATAATGTGATTGCATCCAGGAAACCTGGATGGCATAATGGTTAAGATGCTAGTTCCTAAATGGCAACATGCTGTAGGCACCCTCTTCCCCTTGTTCCCACAACACTGATTCCATGGCCAGGATTATAGTTCACAAGCTGTGCGTTGTACGGTGGTTGAACCTACCCTGTGTAACGGATATATATATATATATATATATATATATATAAATACATTGCCTGTTTATGTACAGTGGTAAGCATTAACTTACTCATGGTTGTAAATGATTTAAAACTCGTACGATTCCAGGGAGCCTAATGTTGTAGTCTGCATTTATTGTTGAGGTGAGGAGCCATAGGAGAAAAGTAGGCATGGATATGATGATTACACCCGGGAGCCTAATGTTGTAGTCTGCATTTACTGTTGAGGTGAGGAGCCATAGGAGACAAGTATGCATGGATATGATGATTACACCAGGGAGCCTAATGCTGTAGTCTGCTTTTACTGTTGAGGCGAGGAGCCATAGGAGACAAGTAGGCATGGATATGATGATTACACCAGGGAGCCTAATGTTGTAGTCTGCTTTTACTGTTGAGGTGAGGAGCCATAGGAGACAAGTATGCATGGAAATAATGATTACACCAGGGAGCCTAATGTTGTAGTCTGCTTTTACTGTTGAGGTGAGGAGCCATAGGAGACAAGTATGCATGGATAGGATGATTACACCCAGGAGCCTAATGTTGTAGTCTGCATTTACTGTTGAGGAGAGGAGCCATAGGAGACAAGTAGGCATGGATAGGATGATTACACCCGGGAGCCTAGATAGTGTAATGGTTAGCATGCTGGCGCAGAATGGCAAAGCACTACGGGTAGGAAACTTCCTCTAAGAACAATGTTACATTTCTTTGCATCACACCCCCGCTACAAATCAATGAGTTACTTGACTGAATTGGGTGCTGCAACTCGGGCCACTGGCTAAAGTTTAAAGTAACCGACTCAATGCATCATCGCCCTAACACTCGAACCCTCTTGCCCCTGTCAGCCAGCCACACGCACCAGTTGTTCCATATCGGGCACTAACTGCTTAATATATCACTCATGCCACTGCCACAGTGTAAAGAAAGGAAGAAGGCAATGAGTGCACTAATACATTCACATTGTGCCGTGGGATTTGTAGAAACAGCTCAAGTGTAAGCGGCTTTCCGAATCTAGTTGAGTTAGAGAAAAAGTCAGTCATTTCGCAAGTTCATCCGAGCGCAGATCTATTTGAATTAATGGCAACACTCATCCCGATGAGGCTTACACTGACAGGTGTGTCTTTGCAAAGGGGGAGGGTGTGGTGTGATGTGTGTGGTGTGGTGTGGGTATGGTGTGGTGTGGTTTGGTGATGTGGGGTGTGGTGGTGTGGGGTGTGTGGGATCTCGGAATCGGGGTAGTTGAGAGGTCAAGACTGGAGATGAGTAGTATTGATTTCCTTGGATTAATCTCACCAACAGCAGCTATGGTTTTCTCAGTGTCACAGTGAGGTAATATAAGCCTGTCCACACTCCGTTGTTAGTCGACGTCCTCAGCACAATACAGGTAAGGTCAACCGCCAATCGCGTTTCCTAGGTATAAGCAAGCATATCAGATTAGCTTTTGACATTATTAATAACAAAACCACACAACACAAACAAACACAAAACCAGCCTAATAAATGCCACTCAGTCAAGACACAGCTGCTTTTGGCCGGCACGGCGGAAGACGGAAGACGGAAGACGGAAGGCGGAAGATGGAAGGCGGAAGACGGAACACGGAGCGCGGGGACGTGAAAGGTGGAAGGCGGAGACGCGGAGACGCGGTGTGGGCGTCTGTCTGATCGCTCAACGCCATTTCCTGTCATCCATTCACAAACATGGAGCATGCGGAACGCGATATGGGGCATGCAGCATGCGGTTTCCATAATGCAGCAATATGGAACGGAAGACCGCTCCAGGTAGCGACCAACAACGACAAATATTAACGTTGCATAATCCGATTTCAAGCATCAAGGTTTCAAACTAAAAAACAGGCAATATGTTTTCAGTTGAACGTTTTGGCTTTAACCTTTCTGACCTTGACCGTTGTGGGATTTAATCCTACGGGTATTGAGGATTACCCCAACCCCCTCTCCCAGTTTCCAGGGTCATTCAAGGCAGTATCTAATTGTTGGAAATCTAGAAACAACGTTCTAGATCCTTGAACAAAAGGGGTCATTTAGGGTGGGAATAATCAAGTATGGCATTTCCAGATTCCAGTTTAGAAAAGGGACAATACTTTGTGTTGCCTTAGACAGCATGCTGTTATAGACTTTACTGATAGAAAAATGCACTAAACTTCAAACCTAGGCATTACACTTGAAGTCCCCGATAAATGAGATCCTACCCTTAATATCGGATAGTGTCCACCGGGTCTGTTTATTTTAGTAAGCAGTTTATTCTTCAAAACAATTCTGATTTAAAAACAAAGTCAGCTTCGACGCCCTGCTGATCAGGCCATATATATTTGCAGGCATTTACATTTTACATAGTCCGATGATTTTAAGTTTTTGTTATTTTCTGAGATAAATATATTAGGTTGAAGCTTACTTTAGTTTGAAGTAACTTTCATTTTAAATGGCTGAGATCATAGGCTTCTGCAGTAACAGGTTCTTTTAAATTGGCTTGGTATTCTATTCTATGTGGTGACAAATGCTTACCAGTATCTAAGTTAGATATGCAGAATCAAATCTAGATGTTTTGGTTTTGAAAATTTGATGTTTTCACGGGACTATGCAGCTTTAATCATTCATAGTAAAAGGCACTTCAAACTAAAGTAACATAGATTACAATTCAAAACACGAGGCGGAAGTACATAATGTGCAAATTTATTCAGGAGTAGTTAAGTCAAATCAAGTAATAGTGAACAATGGTGGTGTAGTGAGAGTCAATAAGGTTAATCGAGTAAATAAGCGAATGTTAAGGAAAGTAATGAATGAATGCTGAGGTAATAAGTTCAAGTAGTAATAAGTCAATTAAAGAAGTAATAAGGTTAAGGAGTAAATAATCGAGTCTAAGGTAAATAAGGAAAGTCTCTGGGTGACCCGGGCCTCAACCCTTATGATATTAGTGGGGTCAGGTGGGCTGGTGAAAAAGAGGTGTTGGTGGTCAGGCGTGTGGTGGAGAAGTGGCAGAGGGAAAGGAGGGCGGAAGGGAAGTAGGGAGGATGCAGGGGACCAGCGGCGGCACTAGCGGTGAGTGCCGGTGCCGCCACCTGGAGGAAAGGTGGGAAGGAGGGGGAAGGGGAGCCAGGGGGGGGGGGCGGCGGTACCACCACCTGGAGGTGGAGGAGGAAGGGGGAAGTGGCAGGCAGAAGGGGCGGGGGAGAAGGAGGAAGAGGGAAGGGGGGGGGGAAGAGGTGGCCGCCTCAGTTTCGAATTACCCATATTGCCGCAGCAATATGAACAATGATCAATTAAATATAAGTATCTCAAAGTATGGCTGACATTCAAAATTACTCTACTGCAGCTTTAATGGTCAATGATTACATCAGCCGATCTGTTGTCACTGGTTGTAGCTGAGGAGCCAGTCAGGTCATTTGAGGCTAAGCTGTGGCCACTTTATTTGTACCGCTCTATTCCTTTCAGGACACAGTCTTTGCTGATAACATTTTTGTTTTGTTTTAGAAAGGGTCACGAATCATACTTGAACGCATGGGTATAATTTAAGAGGTGGTGTTCTCTGTGGTGTGGTGGAGTGGTTAGAGTGTCTGACTTTTTTCTAGGTCGGACTCCTAATCTGAAGGTCAGTGGTTCGATTCCCTGTGCCCTCACCTCTGCCAATTTGGATTTCCTCCGCTGAGTATAACTTACAGCGTCATCAAAGGCCAGTTGCTCTCATACCATATCTATGTGGTGTGGGAGGTTAAAAATCCCTTGGGTCGGTAAAGGTGTAGGCTCGGGCTTTCTATCGACAAACTGTCTAATGGTGAAAACAAGCCTATTCAGGCTTATCCATGATAGGCAGTATAAATCTTCAAGAAAAAAAAAGAAGAAAGAAATTGTTTTCTCAACTGATCAGTTTATGCTTTCGTTAATTGCAAATACACAATCTCTCCATATATTTCTTTATCACAGTATGTTGGATATTTATGACATTATTAAACGCATAATTTGATACACGTGTTGCCTAGTGATATTATTGTACCAGGACATTGCATGCACCAATATATGTACACTACATGGACAGGTTATTGATGTGTTTATAAAAGAGTATTCATTTCATGGGTGATATATTGTCGTGCTATATTACATGATATATCACGGTTCGCTCATGTGCACACTCTCATGGCTGAAGCTGATGAACTGTGAGAACAGGCCGTCTGCATATGAAGTAATATCACAACACACCGTGGATTTTTACTGACTTTTGCCTGCTTTTAGAGATTTTTTTCCACCAAATATATTTCAGGTGGGAAACACATAAAGCGATGATTTGGCAATCATCTAACCACTTCTGGTAGTGTTATCGTCTATAAAGCATATTTGAGAACAGCTGACTCATAGCCGTGACAATGAAAGTGTACTTGCACGTGCTGAACACATTCTCGTTTTTAACGTGGCTTATTGGTCGGTAGTCTTCTCGTATTGCATCCGGACAGTTTCATCGCACCATGGTCAAGATGACTTCAAGCGGCTGGGATATCAGTTTGCATTCATATTATTTTTGATATAATTGACCAACAGTATTACCGGAGGCGGTGGCCTAATCAGTAAAGTGCAGTCTTCCTGTGAGGAAGGGCGGGAGTTCGAATCCCAGCCAAGTCATACCAATGACTTATACAATTTATACTTGTCGCTACCTAGTCTGGCGCTCGGCGTTAACAAGATAATACAAGGATTGGTTTGCATAATATGCACTTATTCAAAGTTATTTTACTGTTACAGTCTTTATAGTGCTGCCCAACTGGCAGACTAGGCCACCGGCACCATGACCTGATTTTGGACTCAGTCGCAGTATCCTGATACTGAGATAACCAATCCTTGCCGCCAGGCTCGGAAGGCACACTTTTGTAAGTGATTGGTTTGACTCGGCCGTGATTCGAACTCCCGACCTTCCACATAAGAAGCCTGCGCTCTTACTGATTCTGTCAGCGTGTCTGGTCTCAATCGCTATAATGAGCATACCGGCTGTGTAATACCCGGCCAAAAAATATATTAGGAAAGTGAAGTTGCCATGGATTCGGCAAGGGTTACTTCAGTTTGTTAATGATAAAGTTGTAAATAATGAATTGAGATGTAAAATGCACACGAACTGCTGATTGGAATATAACAAGAGAGTTAAGAAAATATACAAACAACACCAACTGAGCATTACGAGCTGATTACTTGCTAAAAAGAGTAACAGAAACAGACGGATCCTAAAACATAGTCTGAGAGAGGTAATTTGGACGTGGGTGGTAATTAGTGCTATGGAATAATTATAGGATTCCCCTTTGTTAGCATTGTCCCATAATGAGATTCACAACGAACTGTAGGGTAACATACTAGAACATGGGTTAACAATCATTTAATGGGAGTGAATGCAAATGCAAACTGGGTTAATGATTTATTGGGGAACATGTCAATATCAAAATAATGCTATTCTTTTTAAAATTTATTTATTAGCAGTTAGGCATGTATCTGTGAATGGCTGGCTGTACGTTTATAACTCTGATAACAGTGTGTAAAGTTAGAAGGCCGGCAGCTGTGGTTGTGTAGGCAGGTTAAATAGGAAATCACTACATGCAAGTATAGAGAAGGAAGGCAAGAGATAGAGTGTGCAGAAGGAACCAGAAGGAGCTTGCTTAGTTTATTATATATATAGCTTTTAGAATCCAAGATGGTGGTGGTCACATGGGTTGATCTCCCAAACCCTAACAGGTATTCATCTACCCACCAATCAGATTTCAATCTCTTGTATTCAAGGCCTTGTCATGCTGGCCACAGTGCCTTGTGGTGTGTAGTGATCCATAAATAACACCTGGGGGGAGGGGGTATGTGAGGCAACTCCTCCAAAGACTGTATCTAAGAAGTGACACTCCTCCTCTATACTATTTTACTATACAATTTCTATACTTAATGAGTAATAGTTTACCAACTCCACATATCCCTCATATGCCTTTTGGTTTGATATATTACCATTTACCATTTTATAGACAAGTTGCAATTTATTATAATAGAGTTCATATATCCTCATATGTCATAATATCGGAAAATTTTACAAGTGTTTATTAGAAATGGGTTAAAAAGGACAATAAAGAGGTAGTTTTATATTGCTGTCATGGGTAGCCTACTATTGTATTATTGTACTTCTCTAATATACCTGGACACCTCATGAGAATGTCATCAGACAGGCTACCAAGCTCTATTGTCAACTGACTCCTGGTTATAGAAAGAGAGGGCGCCCTCGTCTCCAGTTCAAGGATACCATCAAGAGAAACCTGAAGCTGAGATACATTAAGACCGACTCATGGATGTCACTCTCACAGCAGAGAGCTAAATGGAGATACAGCACGGCTTATGTAACCACTCACACATTTCAAACATTTATAGATGGGAAACCAATTTATGACCACATGCTTCCTGATAACCGCCAGGCTCGGTAGCGATAAGTATGCAGTTTGTAAATCATTGGCTCCCTGGTGTAATCATCATATCCATGCCTACTTGTCTCCTATGGCTCCTCGCCTCAACAGTAAATGCAGACTACAACATTAGGCTCCCGGGTGTAATCATGATATCCATGCCTACTTGTCTCCTATGGCTCCTCGCCTCAAGAGAGTAAATGGAGAACGGCAGTCAAGTAATGAAAGCAGTCTTTGTCGCATCGCAACCAACAGCATGATGATGATGACTTCTCTAATATAGAAAAAGGCTTGTTTTATTTAAGGACACCTCCCAAAACACATTGATTTTTGTATCATCGCCTATTGGACATCAAACATTATGGTCATTCTGACATATTTCTTTGGTGAAACCCGCTGCCGCCACATAGACTATTCTTTCTGATAAGCAACACAGGGTCTTTTATATGCACTTTCCCAAACACAGGACATCACATACCACAGCCTTTGATGAACCAATTGTTGACCTCTGGTTGGAATGGAAAATAACCCAAACTGCAAATGGGTTCACTGAGCAGGATCGATAGGATTCTCTAATATCACTGATGCTATATGGTCAATAACTATAATAAGTTTGACTCCCACTTCATATCTCATATGTGTGTTTCAAGTTCTGCTGGTCCCTCACACAGAACTGAAGTGATGAACCAGCACACCAGGTCACAGCTTCTGTTTAGACCCTGAAAGGCAGGAGGTTGGTGCCAATCCCACCCATAGCCTTCACTATAGACCCAACACTTTGAACTCACTTTGCATTTATGACCACATGCTTCCCGATAACCGCCAGGCTCGGTTGAGATAAGTATGCATTTTGTAAGTCATTGGTTTGACTCGGCCGAGTTTCGAACTCCCAACCTTCTGCATATGGAGCTTGCGTTCTTACCGATTCGGTCACCGCGTCTTGCATATTATATATATATATATATATATATGGCTGATTAACCCATTACATGTATGTATTGTATATGATGTATTATATATTTATATATACAATGGAAATTACCTCCTCTAGGTGAAATCTTTCATATTTAAGCATGCTGGCATTTTCATGTTAATGGTAGCCTTCCGACGATGGTTATGGCGATGTTATTCTTATACCCCCCCCCCCCCCCCCCATCCCCCAATCCCCAACAGCTAGAGTAAGGTGTGTTACACTAGAGCTCCTTTTTCAGCCACACTTCATGACAAATGTGCAAAGAGCATCCATCAAATGCTGGTGAAATTCTCATGTTTAGCAGTTGCTTTGGAAAAAAAGAATTAGGCTGAGACAGCAATATTGGGAAGGCTTTTGTTATTATTTCTGGGAATCTCTATTTCAATTAATATTTATTTACCCGATCTTTTCACCATCTCGGTATCTATTTGTCGCATGTCGAAATGTGAGGATACTGAAAGTGGCATAATCCGATGGTTTTGAGTTTCATTCATTTTGTGAGATAACTATTTTAGGTTGATCATTATAATCTACCTTCTTTAGTTTGAAGTAACTTTGTTTAAAATGGCTATCTTTTAGAGATATTTGAAGTGCAAGCTTACAACATTAATTTCAGCAAACATGCCAACACCCACAGGCTTATACGGTAACATGTTTTTTTATTAAATTGCCTCAGTATTCCCTTCTGCTTGCAGACAAATGTTTGATAAGTACACCAGCATCTAAGTTAGTTATGTAGAATCAAATCTAGATAACAGTTTTGGTTTTGAAAATTTGATGTTTTCATTGGACTATGCAGCTTTAAGGAAAAGTCAATTAGATTTGCTGGAACCATATACTTGGTGTAATATACACGAATGACATGAGTGTATGGCAAGTTACTGCCGAGGCTGAATGTCATCTAAGTGCTACTTATATTAGCTGTCTGCAGAGATATGCCCAATGATGGAGAGTCCAATACCGCCACTGTAGAAGTTCCATGTTGTTACTTCTTCAATAATCACAATAGACTACATCACGGTTCCGACTGCGCATGCGCTGAAAACGGCCTTGGGAGCAAAGCAAAGGCATAAGTTTTATTCAAAATTAATAGAAATCCCAAACCCTAACCTTATCAATTTAATATAATCTTTTTGTTAAACCTGTTTTCTATATATGTTCCAAGCGGTTTGTGCCTAGGTGGTGTGGTTTTATCAATATTTTACTTTTTCTGTATGGAGATTACTCACTGCCATTGACAATGCATTGAGTACTCTGGCTGTGGCTCTAACACTAGTCTGAGTGCCTAGATCTTTGTAAATCTAAATGCACATGGCATAAGATGTGCTGATCATATTGATGTAAATGCAATGCTGGATAAAAGATTAATATCTTAATTTATTATATATATATTTTTAGTTAGTATTCTATGTTTCAAACAAGAGCTGAGATGAGCTGAAACTAGCACATTTCATAGCTGCACCCAGTGTATTAGCATGTGCCATGTGCTTTTGGGGGGGTTGTTTTGCTCTGACCCATCCCACAATGCACCGCGCCGCTGGAACCGTGATGTAGTCTATATTCTCTATTGAAACAATTGACTATAATTAATTCTAAAGTATCAGTAATCATCATGTGAACATGAGCTTCATCTTCCCTGTCCCTTTTCATTAAAAAAAAAGGGAATCAATATGTACGGAAATTGCTTTATTTATTTAAATTTTTTATTTATATTCCCGATAAAGTAACTAAATTTCCAATTTGGGGACAACTGGTGTTCTTTAACCCACTGATCCTCTTCATGTCCTGGTAAAGCTGTATATTATTCAAGGTGGCGATCGGGATCAATTTTCTAATTTCTGGGTTTTTACTCAGCTGGGGACGAAGCCAAGACCTCCATGTTTGTTGATTTCAAACATAAACCACGAGTTCAGTTGTTTATGTGGAACCACCGTGGTGGTGAACACTTTGCCTCACTCGCTCACTCGCTCACTCGCTCACTCGCTCACTCGCTCACTCGCTCACTCGCTCACTCGCTCACTCGCTCACTCGCTCACCCGCTCACTCGCTCACTCGCTCACTCGCTCACTCGCTCACTCGCTCACTCGCTCACTCGCTCACTCGCTCACTCGCTCACTCGCTCACTCGCTCACTCGCATATGTCTTTGTTGTTGTTTTACGTCCTAGCAACATCTAAGGTCATATCAGGATGGGCACCGACTTGTGACAGTGCGCACTCATAGCGACTTTATAGTGCTGTCTCACTGGGAAACCAGGCCGCCGGCACCATGACCTGGTATCCCACTCAGTCACATTATCCTGACACTGAGCACACCAGTCCTTGCCCTGTCCTAATAATGCTGAGCGCCTGGCTAGGAAGTGACAAGTATCAATTTTTAAGTCATTGGTTTGACTCGACCAGGGTTCGAACCCACGACCCCACGATCTACCAGCACGGGAGACGGACGCTCTAACTCATTCGGCCATCCCGTCTGGTCCTCACTCACAGATCACTGATATTCATAATGAATTACTTCTCTCCACAACTGATTTTTGTTCCTAAGGGCACGTACATATAAATATATATATATATATATCTATATATATATATATATATGTATATACTAAGTGCTTTATTTCAGCCAATGACTGCGAAGTCGTCAAGATAATTAACTGATCTAAGAACGCCCTCCCTCTCACCGCAATGGATGACAAAAGCTGAGATACGATTAAAAATGTAAGGGCTTGACGACAAGCCCATGCAGAGGCGATTATAAAAAAATATTTCGCGGCCAAGACCGGAACCGAAGTCCCAGCTGATTGCTTGCATGGAGCTTGATTGATTGATTGATTGGTGGTTGCTTTACGCCGTGTCGGCAGCATAGGCCATATTCATGGCGAGAAATGTTTGTTTTTTGTTCAAACCATCGCTTTTACATGTAAAAGCAGACAATCAATTATGTGCCAATAGACACTAATTAAATTAGAAAGCTCACAATCATATATCTGTGGTCAAGGGAAACAAATTCCCATAGAAAAAGAAAAGTTTCATTAATAATTAATAGAATCCATTTAGTAAACTATATAAGGTGGTACAGTCCAGCTGCCCTCAAAAAGGCTAAAATGTTTTCCTGTTTTACCTTAGTAAAAAGGTCATGCATACTGCCTGCAGTGTAGAACCGTTGGCGCAGGTCCAAAAAATCAATGCAACTTAGTAAAATGTGTTTGAGTGTCAGTGGGGACTGACACCCAATACATTCAGGGGGAGGTTCCCCCTTGAGCAGAAAAGCATGTGTAAGCCACGAGTGGCCAACACGGCAGCGACTAAGGACCACTTGGTCCCGCCGACCTCCCGCATGAGTCTGTGGTGGCTTTCCCACAGATGGTTCAATTTCTTTAAGTTTATTGATGTTTTCATCCCACTCATGTTGCCATTTGGATTTTATGTGGGTGGCTATTAGTGGTTTCAAATCAGAGTGAGGGATCAGACACGGTTCAAGATCACAGTTCAGGGCCTTCTTCACAGCCCGATCAGCTCGTTCGTTTCCTTGTATGCCAGCATGGCCAGGCACCCAGCACAGGTGGATATCATACCCATCTGCTGTCAGTTGGTTCATTTTATAAATGACCGTTGCTAGAATAGGGTGATTCGTTTTCAGTCCAGCAACAGCCAGGAGGCAAGAGAAGGAATCACTGTATATAACATAGTTAGTGTGGTTGGATACCTCGATACACTCCAAAGCGAGAAGGAGTGCTCGGGCCTCTGCAGTGAAAATCGAGCTCTGATCGGGCAAACGTACACCAAATTTTTCCCGTCGGCAGACTGCCGCAGCAGCTACCCGGCTTTGGTCTTTCGAACCATCAGTGTATATGGAGAGGTGGTCTGCAAACTGGCCTTGAATCTCTGCATGCAGTCCTTTGTACTCGAGTGGATGTGTCCCAGATTTCCTCAGTTCCGTGAGTCGGAGGATAACCGATGGCTTTCTCAACGACCACGGGGGATGTTCTGGGACTTTGGCATCCTCCAACACGTCCAAATCCATGCCTAAGGCCTCCAAATGAGGTTTCATTCGGAGCCTCAGTGGCCGGATGTAATTTGGCCTGGATTCGTCATGTTGCTCGAATAGACAATTTTGTGCAGGTTTCAATGCATTAGTTTTTATCTTGACTACATATTGCATGGCCAGTTTGATTCTCCTGTTATTAAGTGATGGTTCATTGGCTTCGACATAAAGGCTCTGAACTGGTGAGGTGCGGAAGGCCCCAAGGGCCAAGCGCGTCCTGGTGGTGGATCGTGTCTAGCAGCCCAATATATGATTTCCTTGCGGAACCATATACTATGCTGCCGTAATCCACTCGTGAACGAACCAAGGTTCTGTACACGGAGAGCAGAACATCTCTGTCCGCTCCCCACTCTGAGCTGGACAGCACCCTCAGAATATCCAGCGCTTTCAGGCATCTTGTTTTCAGGTACTTTATATGTGGCACAAAAGACAGTTTTGCGTCAAGAATGAGGCCCAGAAATTTGGTTTTCTCAACGACTTTAATGGGATCCCCATCCAGGGTCAGCTCCTGTTCCGCATGTATTCTACGCAGCAGGCAGAAGTGCATGCAGACTGTTTTGGTCTTGGAAAATTTGAAAACCGTTCAGAACTGACCATCGATGGATCCCATTTATGCTTGGTTGTAGCTGTCTCTCTATGACATTCATGTTAGCACCGCTGTAATATAAAACAAAGTCGTCCACGAAAAGACTACAGGAGACCCCCTGCTTTACACCAGCAGCAATACCATTGACCTTGACCCCGAAAAGGGTCATGGCCAGTATGCTGCCTTGAGGTACTCCTAGTTCCTGTGAGTGTAGGCGGGAATAGGTAGTCTTGACACGGACGCGGAAATGCCTGAAGGCATGGAGCAGTCACTAGGATGGATGCTGATCGCACGATAGGTGCCCTTTATATCAATCGTGGCGATGAAATCGTCACGCATCAGCTGGCCAGCGAGGTCATCCACACCTCGGTAGGAAAATTTTGAAAGACCTTGTCTACATAGTTATTGACTGAGACGCCATCAAGCTTGCTGCAGTCAATTATAGATCTTAAACCCTCACCACTCGCTTTGGGGATCGCAAAAACATTATGGACACATTGCAGGGCCGGGTCAGCACGGCTTATGTAACCACAGCTCAATTCTTTTGCTAATTTATCATAAATAAATTCCTTCTCAACAGGGTTTTTAACACTTTTAGAATGTGCAACGTAAGTGGTTGCACAACTTGGGTTTATAACTTTATAACCAAATATCGCACCATGTAGAATAAAGTCCCAGTCGGGGTCGACCCTACCCCTGAAAAAGCATTCACATAGGACATGGCATGGTTTAAATTGAGCAGATGAGGGCCCGATAGAGTGCTTACAAGTGCAAATAGCTTTCAATCAAAGGTGTAAAATAGTAAATGTAACAGGGGCAACACTGGGACTAAACTTGTCATGAGCAGATACATGTAGATCACAACCGATATTAACTACACTTAAAGGCCCTGTCACACTACGACGTTTCCGCCGGCGCGCCGGCAACGCGCAAAATATTTGCAACCCGTCGAGAAACGTCAAACTTTTCGGCGGTTTGGGAGAAAGTTCGACGGGTTGTAGCGTGTTAGTGGCGTGTTTTTGGCGCGCGGCCAACGGGGTTCGGCGTTCCCGGCGCGTTGGCAGGACATGGACGCGCGTTACCAGCGCGTTGCCAGCCCGCTCGAACCACTTTGAGCAACGTCCATCAACGCTGGGGATTTTGCGCCAAAGTGCGTTGGACGTGTTGCTGGCGCGTCTTGACGTGTTGCTGGCACATCTTGACGTGTTGCTGGCGTGTCTTGACGTGTTGCTGGCGCGTCTGCCGCACGCCTAACGTTACCCGGCGTTCTGCGAACCTTTAATGATGCGCTACCCCTACGCCGTCGGCGCGCCGGCGGTGCGCCGACAACGCGCGGATAACACGCTGATGGCGCGCTAGGAACCCGCTGGCGGGACTTTGACACTCCACAGTGATCTAACACGTTGGCGAGCGTCGGCGCGCGTCGAAAGTTTTGTGCAAGCACAAAACGATCGGCGCGCCCCGACACGCGCCGTCGCGCGCCGACGTGTCCATTCACACGTTGCTATCCCTCAACGTGTACCGACGTGCCGGTAATGCGCCGGTAACGCGCCGGTAATGTACTGGACGTGTACCGACGTTTTGCCCAAAAATGCGACAAGTTGCCACACGTCGAAGCGCGTTGGTGGGAAACGTCGTAGTGTGACAGGGCCTTAACCAATCGCTTAGCCACAGTGTGTTTCCTTACACCCGCATATACGTGGCCGTATATATGTGGCTATATATATATGTATATACTAAGTCAGTAAGTGCCTTAGTTCATTCAAAATGACTAATTCCTATGCGATATCGATTGGAAATGAACGGGTAAATTAAGTATGAGTATAACATTCGGTATCTATACTATCAGACACCTGTACAATATGACACTCACTGAGTATTTTTTAAATTTTAAAACTATGACTAGAAAATATGCAAATATTTAGTAAATCGCCTTTCATACTTTCTGGGCTTTATTAGGCACTTGTGGGGTTTTACCCATTGCCAATATCAAAACTCCCCAAACCCGACAAACCTCGTTTAGAACACGTAGGGTCCACCGCGTCCACTCAACATTAGGCGATGGTAATTGCGTCACCCATTGTGTACTGCCACCTGGCGGTCCACTTCCGGATGCATCCGGTTCCGGTTCCGGTTCCGGTTGCGCGATGACTTTTGGGAAGACCAGCCTGGATGAGTGCGTCTGGCACGGAGGTCACAATGTCAACTGCCATCCTGCTCTCCGACCCCGTTATCATCATAGATAACGACCCCCTTCCCCGCAGTCAATCTACTCCCCATGCCAGGCATACAGGATCCGTCATTTCAAATTGGTTAAAACTGCATAGTCCGATGAGAACATCAACATTTCAAAATCAAAGCAATTTTCTAAATTTGATGATGCATCTCCAACTTAGATGCTCATGCACTTATTAAATATTTGTCACTAAGCAGAAGGGAATACTGAGGTGATTGAATATAACCTGTTACTGCAGAATGCAATGGTATCACTATCAGAGTGTCAACATTAATTTAGCATTATTGCACTGCAAATATCTAAACAGTTAGCCACTTAAAATAAAAGTTACTTCAAGGTGAAGTAAGGTACACCATAATGATCAATCTGATGTATTTATTTAAAGTTGCATGGTCCGATGAAATATAATTTTGTCAAAATTAAAACAACTACTTACATTTGATGCTATATATCCAACTTAGATATTGGTCTATTAGCTAATGATTTGGGACAGTATATACAGAATAACCAGTGAGTTTATAACCTCACCCCTTTGAACACTCAGTTTGAAACACCCATTATGCAGGAAGGCCATTAACCAATTAGGCCAATCTCGTGACCCCATTAGCCCCCCCAACCAAGTAGGCCTGCTGTGCAGGGTCATAGAGGGGAAGGGGATATGAGGTGGATGTGTGTGTATGTGTCTGTGTGTTTCCTGACCTGATTTTACAGAGACACAGAGACAGACATACACACAGACATACACACACAGACATACACACACAAGACATACACACACATACATACACACAGACAGACATGCAGAGACATACACACATAGACATACACACACAGACACACATACATATACATACAGACAGACATACACACAGACATACACACACAGCCATACACACACAGACATACATACACAGACATACACACACATACAGACACCCATAGATAGGCACACACAGACAGACATACACAGACAGCACACACATACACAGAAACACACACATGCACACACCTGACATACACAGATACACATACACCCAACCTGACTTTGCAGAGAGAGAGCCACACACACACAGACACACACAGACAGACACAGACAGACATACACACACAGACATACATACACACATACATACACACATACACACACATGCATACACACATACATACATACACACAGACACACAAACACACAGATATGCACACACCCGACATACACAGACACATACACCTGACCTGACTTTGCAGAGAGAGAGAGAGACACACCCACATACAGAAACACATAGACAGCCGCACACAGGCAGAGGCAGACACACATATACATGCACACACATACATACACAGACACACACATACAGACATACACAGACAGACACATCCATACACACACAGACACACATACACCACAGACATACATACACACATACATACACACATACACAGCACAGAAACACACAGATGGACACACACAGACATACGCACAGACAGACACACACACAGATACATACAGACATACATAGACAGACAGACACAAGCAGACAACAGACACACATTTTTTTTTTAAAGCCCTAGTGCCATGGGCCTATGTCACTAATCCATTCCCAGAATGTTACCCACCCAACTAGGAATACCTACCTACATTCCTGTAAGGTTCCAGGTCATCTCACATCACGTGGTCACCGCGAGATGACATCTGGGTCATAGCCACAGGACTTTTGGCAAGCTTGTCGAAATTATTTTTGGTTCTTTCAGCTCATATTACTTCAAAACTAATCATCTTTAATCAAAATCACTCCGGAGTAATGATTAGTAGCTTGTAACGATCAATTTGATATATTTATCTAAAAAATAAGACAAAAATTCAAAGGCCATCGGACCATGCAACTTTAAGATAATGTCACAAACTTAAAACAATCTGACTATGAAACTTTAAGCTTTCTACCATATTCTGGCATTTTCTTGTTAAAGGGACATAATGTGCTTTCATCACTCACCGAAAGTTCCTAATGATATTTACGAATTGGAAAGAGAAATGAGGAGAGTTGACTCAAAAAGTCAAAGGGCCGTGTTTCCTTGCCCTGTGGTGACCAGTCGGTGAGCCGGAGACTCGGACGGAATAAGAGGTAGAAAGTGAAATGCCGGTCGGCTCCCCCTTCTGGAACTCTTTTCAGACATTATCAAGCAGGAGTGGGGCCAGCAGAGAGGAGATAGAAGAGGTATGGACGAAGTGTGGTCCGGACAGCAAGTGCCCCCCACCCAATTACTGGTAAATATTATATGTGTCTATCGCGTAATGTACGGCTGACTTAAGCCATGCCCTTTCGGGAGGCACAAATGCCACCCGATGATTACAACGCCAGTGACAGGTGATTGAGTGTCAGGTGCGTGAGAGAGTAAGCTGATAAGGTAGTGCAGGCTATATCTTTGTCAGTCCTGCCGCCTGGTAGACACAGCCTGCCATTTGGAGAAGACCCGATTTAATGTTCACCAGAATTGCCCAATTTACTGAATTACTAAAGTAACCGAGGGCAGATATGACAAAATAAATAAGTCAATACCTACTTGAAACAATTAATATGAATAAGCAATGCTTAGGATCGAACCCCTACATTTGTGATTAATAGTAATAGACTGTTATATGAGAATCACCTGCATGCAAATAGGTCACATTTTTCGATTATGAACCAATCAGAGAGGCACTAGGTCGAAAACCAGGATCACTATTACTGAAACTTATACCTGGCTGGTAGGTCGTTCCGGTTACTGATCAAATCTGCATAAGCATATTCAGCGCTATACGGAGCGACCCAACCAGCCACGGTGTGACCCAACCAGCCACGGTTGAACTCGTTTCAGCCCGTTTAAACTTGTTTCCGGTACAAAGGCTAGGGGACCAGGTTGGAAACTGAGCGATAATAGCTGAAACATAAGCATATTCAGTGCTATACGGAGCGACCCAACCAGCCACGGTTGCGACCCAACCAGCCACGGTTGAACTCATTCAATCATAAAATACTTTGCTGTAGTTATATCGGGCGGAAAATAAATGGATTAAAGTGTTTGAAGTATACTTGAAATTTATCTACATCAATTTCTGTTTAAATTACACAATATCAGTAATTACACAATGGGAAACTATTCCTGCAAGGATATGCTCAATATGACCCAGTGGTCATGCGTTTTTGCGTCTTTCGTCACTGTGGACCCTTCTCCAAATCTGTGCTTATAGGAAAAGGCAGTGGGACCAGTTTATATAAATTCTGCAGAAACAGCTGTTTCCCGTTCCTGGATTCTGATGAATTTATTTTCCTTCTCTATGCCTATGGGTATTTTTTATATGTATATGCAGATGTTAGTCATTAGCCTTCACCCTTCGGGGGTTGGTATAAAAAAATGACAAACACAAATTCTTTAATTATTTGATTTGCTTTGGACGATTATCAAAAGATGGTTTTGTCAATGAAACTCTTGTTTACATTTCAGTGAGTAGCAATGCATATTTTCTGCCGATTATATGCAATGCTGCTTCCTATAGCAATTGTTCCTGCTACTGTCACCAGAGGGCAGGTTGGTGGTGGAAATCCTGTATTAAACTAATCCACCTTTTCCTCAGAACAGACTGCCAGTGACATGTAGCCCACAGCATTAGTTCTTCCACTGCAGTTGGATTGCTGATAGGTTATGCTTATTTATTTTGTATTGCATTCTGTCGTTGTTTTATTGTATCCTATCCAGACGCGATGGCCGAATGAGTTGAGCGTCCGCCTTACATTCTGATAGATCATGGGATTCAAACCCCCTGAGATTCAAACCCTGGCCGAGTCAAACCAAATGACTTAAGAATTGAGACTTGTCCCTACCTAGCATGGCAGTCGGCTTTAAAAGGATAGGACAAGGAGCAATGGAATGAAGAAGAGTAATTGTCCGCGATTGAAATTTCCTCTGCTTAATCAACTAATGTACCAGCAAAACCACCCAAAAATCTCTCTATCCAAAGATTGTGTCATATTACACCAGTTCAGTTAGAAATTGCCGAAATTGAACGTTTGTTTATCTGGGTTTTATGTGCTAGCAATATCTAAGGTCATATCAGTATGGGCACCGACTTATGACAGTGCACACTTATGCCAACATTTATAGTGCTGCTGCCACTGGGAGACCATGCCACTGGCACCATGACCCAATATCCCACTCAGTAACATTATCCTGATATTGATCAAGCCAGGTTCATTTGATATCTAGTGCAAAAGTTGCATAATATGGGATACATTTCAAACTGAAGTTGGAGTTGAGCTGCGTTATCTCTAATTCCAAGGCTAATCAGATAAGTCTCAGTAGAGGGGTCATTATAAGGGTGAACCCCCCCCCCCCCCCCACACACACACAAATTGATACACAAGGTTTTTCAATGGCTTCTAGTACACCTGGGCATGCGAAATAACATACTAAAATTCTAGTACAATCTCATGTCCGGGAAGGGGTAATTTTCAAGATGGCGTCCGAGATGGCTGCCAAAAGCTTAAAATGGCTATATCTCAATTACTATTCAACATAGAAAGATACTTCCAGTCCCTATTGATAGGAAGGTTAGTGCTGGCTTTCTTTATGTGTCATATAACTTATTAGACCAATATTATTTCAGCAACATGTATTACTGTCTACCTACACTGACGTCCAGAATATTGTGTTCACCGTGCTCGCAGTACCAGCAGCCTGAGCAATGGCTCACCTAAATTGGTTCAGGAGGACGCATATGCTTTCATATGCTAACGCATCTGCCTTCAGTGACCAGACAAGATGGCAGAATGGGTTGAGCGTCTGTCTCCCGTCTCTCCTTGTCACTTCTTAGCCTGGCACTTGACATTACTAGGATAGGGCAAGGACTGGTTGGCTCAGTGTCAGGATAATGTGACTGAGTGGGAAATCACGTCATGGTGCCAGCAGCCTGATTTCACAATGGGGTAGCACTATAAAGTCACCATGAGTGTGCACTGTCGTATCTTGATATGAACTTAGAAATTGCCAGGACATAAAACTCCAACAACCAACCAACCCACCTACTCGATATGATAGGTAGGAAGGAGCCTGTTTGCTTTATTTATCACACATGGTGAACTAGTCTTTTCCGTACGCCTTCCACGATTAAAGAGTCGCTGTTGGTTATCAGCCACCAGCCTCTATAACTCGGTGTCACAGCAGACAGCACCATCCTTTGACAGTGACAGAACCTATCCCTCATCGTCACCACCTTCAGCCATCACTCATACAACGGGAGTAACCGTGTGCTTGTGGTAGTCCCGTCCGTGCTCTGCTAGCTAATATAGAACGCAACAACATTATTACTTTTATCCACTGCTGTGATCATTTGTCAGATTTTATGTTGAAGCAGCCAGGATTAACATTGTCATTCCAGGACTGATCTATCTTTGATGAAGTCAACTGAGCAAAGTTATCAGGTTATGTCGTGAGGGTGTGCGTGTGTGATGAAAACTGCACCCCGATATCATTACTCTATCCACACCTACCTGTCTGTCTGGCTCCTTGCCTGAGAGGTCAGTGCAGACTACTACATTTCTCTGCCGGGAATTGCAAGTTTTTAAAATAGTTGATATCCATAAGTTGTTTTAACGATTATAATTACCTGCATACAGACAATGCCCTTATGCCTCGTACACACCTACCGTATAGGATTCGCGCACTAAAACTCGCGACTCGACCCGACCCGCTTAAAACTGAAAACGGGCCAATTCATTTTTCGAATCGCGAATTGCAATCGTAATCGGCTGGTTTTAGCCCTAAAACCACCGAGGTTTTATGCGCGAATCGCAATCGCTAGGTGTGCGTGGGGAGTGCACACCTAGCGATTTTTGTGTGCGAAACGGGCAGTTTTAGATCGTATACGGGAGGTGGGTGCGCACAAACGGTAGGTGTGTACTAGGCATTACATAGATACATACACAGGGTACGTTCAACAACCATATATATCACGTAGCTTGTACAGGATCTAGGTCATTGCACCAGTATCATAGGGATGTTGAAAATGGGAAATATTGCGCCTAGAGCAGGATTCAAACCTACACCTCTTGCATTATGGGCTAGCGTGTTAACCATTACACCACCTAGGATCCCTGATATCATCACCCAACACACGCCCACCTGTCTATGTGGCTACTTGCCTGAGAGGTCAGTGCATATTACTACACGTATATAGACGATTTCTACCACGAACCCGCCCTCTGACGGCAGTGAAATAAACTATTAAACTATTCTTTTTGGTAGCAGATCACTGGACAGCCTACTCTGTGGAACAACTATTGTATAGGATTTCTACTACCAACTCGCCCTCTGGTGGCAATGCAAGACTTACTATGAATGCTCTGCGGGAAAGGTCTATTCTTAGTTTCTCTCACCAGAACAAAAATAAAGACATCAATTCCTAGTCCCGTTTGAGACACTTGGGAATTGCTGATGCAGTGACTTAATGCGATGTTTAATTACTCGCACAATGGTAGCTGACATAAGCCGTGTTTACACGGGCGAGTTAAAACGGCTCATATAATGCGCCTTGCCTAGTTCGCCTCACATTTGCCGTGTAAACAGGACTCTGAGGCAGATTATGTAAACCACCTTGCGAGGTGGTTTATATGAAGCGATACAGGCTGCTGGTTCCCGGCGCCGAAAAACTCGGTCCGTGTAAATGCGCCACTAATTTGCTTCATATAAATCGCTTTGCCTGATTCGCTTTACAATTCCCCGTGTAAACATGGCTTAAGACTTAAGAGTGAGCGATATTAAGTGCACTCTCTCACCGCGTGTATTAGTATCGGGGCACACTAGTCTTTTCCAATTTAATGAATGCCTGTGACACCTATTTGTCCACTATTCCATGTACTAGGTAAGTATTTTAACACGATACTCTGAAATTAGACGTATTGGCCGAGTAGGTATAGTACTCGCGCTCTTGTACGCCTCCCCCCACACCCAAACCAAATACATACCAAATTGGTACTTGTCGCAAATTTGCCTGACACCCGAGAGGATATTTCTAGGATATGACATGAATTGATAGCTTCACTGTCACGATAATGTGACTGAGTGGTTATATCGGGTGATGATGAAAGCAGCATTGCATCCCAGTGGGGTGCAACGTTATGAACAATAACAAGTGTGTAAGTAGTCGGTGCACCTTTGATGTAGCTAGGGCGTAAAACACCAAAAGGCAAAGTCACTGATTTTTGGATCAGTTCATGTAGAATTTGGAGCAGAATGACACGTCATGCACCGATGTCGTGTCTACATCATGCTGCCAACCATGCATATATGTACATGGGTCTGACAACGAACAGTGGATTCTAATTCCGCCAGTAATAGTACTAATACCCCCATCACACCAAACTAGTTCTCACTACATCCTTGAAAATGTTGCTGAACGGACTCAAACTGTGTGCGAACAGAATGGACATAGTAGCAACTTTTTACGGTCTTTTTACAAACGGAATAGACGGGTTAGAACGGAATGGTGCTCCAGAACTTTGAGCATTTCCACAATTTTCTTGCAGCCACATTCTATCCCGACCACAGCCCATTTTAGAACGGGGTCGGACATTTTGAGAACTAGTTTGGTGTGATGGGGATGTAACGATGTTTCTATATATGGGTTCGCCATAGCGTCGTCATAATAATGCAATATTTATTTCCACATCATCATTGTACATACAAAAGTTGATATTTATATCGGTAATGTTTCACATGAAAAGGGAGAAAGCAGAAGTACAGTACTTATGAGGCGCTTTCCGCAGACATATTTATTAAATATACAACCTAGACTGAATTGTAGTGAGAAAATAACATAAAGTTCCATTCTCCTTGAAATCTACATATTCTGCACACGCTGAAATGTATTCAGTACCCTGCACTTTTACACTTTTACAGAGCCTTGTAGCAGTACTGTGCCACTTTATTGACAATACAATGGACACTGTGAGATCTAAGTTCTGACTAGTTAATATCCTCTGAAGTTAATGCTGCTGTCTAAAAAAAAAAAGACCGCCATAAATATAGCAATCGGCGCAACTTCACACAATTAGGCGTTGTAATTAAATGTTCACCGCGCGTTAATTGCTACAAATGCCACTATTTGTCGGAGGTATTAAAACTATTATATTTATATGGATTGCAATTATGATACCGGGGAATAGGGAGAGGTAAAATGAGACACAGCTCAAAGGTAATTCCTGCTAATTCACTTCTCAGCATGAATTAGAATGGAATGTTTGAAAGCAGCCTGGCTGGTATTTCTGGCTGACAGCAGTTCACCCCACTCGTCCATTAAGCCCGACATAACCAGGTCTCCCTAGATAAAAGATTCACCTTGTGCTTGTAGTACACGGGTGAACGACAACGTAGTGTAAATACAGGCGAAAATAGCTTTAGTATGGAACAGGAAGTAGAATGCCTGGTTCCAATATCAAATGGGTACTTACATTGGCATAGAGTTGGTGAAATGGGAGAGAATGCAAAAAGACAAGATGGCGGCCATATAACGCCGTCGATTTCACTTTTAAAGTGTATTAAACTGTATGTTTTATTACATTTTTCAACTCAAAAGTAGCGGGTAAATATGAAGATATATATAAAGAAAATATTTTGCTTCTTAAATTAAGAATTTATTCGCTCAGTTAATTTCACCAGCATGTCAAAATTCTTCGCCAGTTTTTCTAATGGGTTGATTTTCACCCCTGTACTGTAAGTACGGGGTGAATCTTTTATCTAGGTCTACCGTGTTGGGATCCACACATTAATGTTATACTAATTAATTAATTAGTAATATCTGATTGTGGGTCTACCATAAATGAATATATATAAGTGTAGGTATATATATATATATATGAGTCAGGATCACAAAAAGAGGCCAATTGGGGAAAGTTGTCGGCGTCGAGCATGGATGTCGGTGTCGATCAGTATAATTAAAATTTAGCATTGACAGAGGTGTTGGAAAGTCCTTAAATTGATCTTGAATGTAAAGGTCGAGAAAATACAACAACCTTATTTGTTTCTAGGATAATTTAATATAAAACAAAGAAATACACTACACTTTAAGAATTGCGACGCCGACATCTGTTAAAGTTGCCGGCGTCGATCATTGAATGTCAGCGTCAATTGGTATATTTATAGCTTAGCATTAACAGAGGTGTTGGAAAGTAAAGGTCGAGAAAATACAACAACCTTATTTGTTTCTAGGATAATTTAATATGAAACAAAGAAATGCACTACACTTTTAAGAATTGTGACGCCGACTTCTTCAATTGACCACCAATTGGACCATTTTCGCGAGGCTGACTCATATATATATAACGATGGCGCATAAACATTGTGCATGTTATTCGTAACATGAGTAATTTACAGGTGGAGGCGCGGGTACCTCACCACCCGCTTAACTTGAGCACCATGGCTCCACCTACTGTAAAGTCACAAACTAACAAGCAGCTACTGTGCATGCTTCGGTGGAGCCAGCTTGCGGAATTGCTCGGAACCAACAGCCTAGGTTGAGGGTTGAGGGTTGACTCAGGTGGGTGGGGGGGGGGGGGGTGAGGGGAGAGATCCTGAAATGATCAATTGACCTGAAAATGACCTGTGAATGATACCAATGTTATATGTTCAATAAAGACCAATGTAAATCCATTCCGCCTCCGCCTTTGTAAATTATGGGCGTATAAAGCGTAGGAGGGAAATATTGTTGTTATATATACATCCAGATTCCTTGGTAGTTTGGGTAACGTTAATCGGTAAATATAAAAAATCGGCGAAATCGCTTGGATTTTTCCTCCCTGCATATGGCAGTAAATTATCTAGATTTGATCCTACATATCTAATGTAGATACTGATGCACTAGTTAAGAATTTGTTGCCATATTGAAAGGAATACAGAGTCTATTTAATAGAACCTGTTAGTATAGAAGCCTATGATGTAATAATTTTGGCATGCTTGTGAACATTAATTTCGCATGTTTGTACTTCAAATATCTCCAAAGCTAGCTCACTTTTCTAAAATTCTTTTTATTATAAAAGATCATTTTGAATTCTTGCTCCATTTTAATTTGCTTTTCTATTTCTATTTATTTTATTCACAAAAAATAAAAGTTGCTTCAAACTAAAGAAAGGTAGAATATAATCATCAACCTGATATATGCAACTTTAAAGTTGCATAGTCCGATGGTTTTGAGTTTTGGCCATTTTTTCTGAGATAGATATATTAAATTGATTGCTATGCTCTACCTTAATTTAGTTTGCAGTAATTTTGAATTTAAATGGCTAACTTTGGAGAGATTTGAAGCCCAAATGTAGCTGCCACCAGAATGGCATCCCTGATAATAGTTGAAAGGCAAATAGGCAATGTAGCATGTATTTAATTAATGTTGCCAAGCACACCAAAACTCCGACACCATAGGCTTATGCAGTAACACGTTCTATTAAACAGAGCATGGCCGTCACCTGCATATAGACGCCATCAATGGCGACGGCGTAGTTTGTTTGTTGTTGTTTTACATCCTAGCAACATCTAAGGTCATATGAGGACGGGTACCGACTTGTGACAGTGCGCACTCATGGCGACTTCACAGTGCTGCCCCACTAGGTGGTCAGCCTGCCAGCACCATGACCTGATATCCCACTCAGTCACATTATCCTGACACTGAGCCAAACAGTCCTTGCCCTATCCTAATAATGCCAAGCGCCTGGCTAGGAAGCAACAAGTATCAATTTTAAAGTCATTGGTTTGACTCAACCAGGGTTCGAACCTACGATCCCATGGTCTACCAACACGGGAGACGGACGCTCTAACTCATTCGGCCATCCCGTCTGGTCTCCCCGGCCTGGTGATTCACCAGCTAGCTATAGATAGAGCTCAGAGCTTCAGAGTGTCGTAGGTGACACCCGACAAAGACAGGGTGCAGGTGAATCCCTCCAACTGGAGTGACCTTCTCCAGTTATCCGCGCCTGACTAACACAATAAGACCTGCTCAAAGCACTTTTATGGGTAACCGGATCAGGGCACCCCGCCTGTCTCTGTTATCTTTTGTCAGTGCCATAGCACTGCTCTTCCGACCGTAAATTTTACAGGTATACTCTTCCGACGTAAATGTTACAGGTATATAGACATTTACACAATTTCTTTACATGGTTTAAATAGTTGTTGTTTGTTTGTTGTTGTTTTACGTCTTCGCAACATCTAAGGTCATATCAGGACGGGTACCGACTTGAGACAGTGTACACTCATGGCGACTTTATAGTGCTGCCCCACTGGAAGACAAGGCCACCAGCACCATGACCTGATATCCCACTCAGTCACATTATCATGACACTGAGCCAACCAGTCCTTGCCCTATCCTAATAATGCCAGGCGCCAGGCTAGGAAGCAACAAGTATCAATTTTTAAGTAATTGGTTTTTACTCGACCGGGGTTCGAATCCACGACCCCACGATCTACCAACACGGGAGACATACGCTCTAACTCATTCGGCCATCCCGTCTGGTTTAAATAGTAAATAGTGTGAAGTAAATTATTAAATTAAGGTGTACACAATGCAATAAGTAGTGTAGTATTGGTCACATGAATACTTTAAAAACAACGTGGCAGGGGTTTACCAACAGTGATGCAATAGACATCATTTAGCGTCCATGAATGTAGCACAAAACTCTCTATTCCATAGGGGCGATGTGGAAACCACACGACGACCAGCGCCCCCAGTGACTAAATGGGGGAAACCAGCCTTCTATCTGTTATATTTCTATGGTGGTGCATGGGGAATACAGGAAGGCGATACACAGTGTAGAACAATGACTGCAGTTCTTTATGGGCATACTCGATTAATCAACTCGGGTCACCCGAGCCACTTTTTGGCGCCTGCGCACATCCTACAGAGTCGGGTTGAATAAACGAATATGCTTGGGGTGGACAAAATGGTGGCTTAACCTAAAACTTAATATTTTTTTTCAATAACCGATATAAGCACAGCAAAATAGGATTTAAAGTTTTATATGATTGTAGAAGCTGACAATCTGGGTTATTAAAAAAAAAGCATTAAAACAACACGTAGGAGTTGTACTGGTAACTGTTATCCTACAGGTACCAGCACAGATGTGACATCATCGCTCCTAGCAAATCCCAGCCAAGAGGTGGGTTACTCGGGTCGGGTCATTTTGCACACGGCACATGTTTTTGGCGACTGCACTCACGGTGTTCGATTTGAAATTCTGATGACTCGGGTGATCCGAGTCGCCCAGTTTGTGTTAATCGATTATGGCCTATTTGTCTGAAAGGTGCAGAGTGACAGGTAGGCTTACAGGTGTCAGCAACTCATCGGGATTAATCCTGATTCCTGGCTGAAAGCTCAGATGACCTGACACCATGGCATGTGACTGATCTGTACCACTTCTCGAACTATCATTGGCCATGGAAGAGATTATGGTTTGTTTGAGCTTTATGTCCTGGCAACATCTAAGGTCATATCAGGGTGGGTACCAACTTGGCATTATTAGGATAGGAAAAGCACTGGTTAGGTCAGTGTCGGGATAATGTGACTGAGTCAAATATCAGGTCATGGTGCCAGCAGCATGATTTCCCACTGGGGCAGCACTATAAAGTCACCACGAGTCGGCACCCGTCCTGATATGAGCTTAGATGTTGCCAGGAAGCAAAATTCCTACGAATCAACCAATCAACATTCTATTTTAGCTTTAGTCCATTATGAGCCACACTACCGCATAGTGACCTGATGGTGGACTGATCCACCCATGGCTAGCAGCCCCCCTCCGCCAGAGGTTACCCGTGACCCACCTCAGCAGTGACAGGCCACTTCTATTCTCACCTTGGTGAAGTAAACCAGGGTAGAGCCGTGTGTTTGAAGCAACTTCAGCATTATGCTATTATTCCTCACGGGGAGTAGAATGCTGTTGGTTGTTGGTTGGTCTTTGATATATATATATATATATATATATAACCTGTTGTGATAACTCTGCTAGGTTTATCCTAGCATATATGTCTATAGATATAGACATATATATAATATATATATCAATAAATAACCTAAGGCGATAACTCTGCCCTCAGCATGCATATATATATATCATATATATATATTTATATATAACCTCTGGCGATAATCATGACATCATTGCCATATATATATATATATATATATATATATATATATATACACATAAACTTCCGAGCGAGTGGCGCGTTGTGCCTCGCGCAGGGGGACTGTGAGGAGCAATCGGACCACCTAACCCCGAGATCGGGGGGGGGGTAGGGACTGCAGAGCTTATTACATGTGATAATGGGATTATCACTATCCATATATATACATATAAACTATTGCGATATTTGTCTCGTGCATTCCTCCTCCAGCTGCCAGACTGAGTGTTCAGGATAGGTGCGAATTGATGCCTGCAGCTTGCTCCAAACCGGAAATAGGGACTCACGGGCCGAGTACAAAGCCTTTAATGCTCACCGCTCTCACTTACTCCATCCAATCTCCATTTGTCACCAAATCCTTTCTCGGGTAAAACGTGGCGGCCGATGCTCTATTCCTTTGACTCTTTGTAGCACAATCATCTATTTATGCTTAGAATACTATTTATATCCACATCATTTGGAGCATTGCTTTTATTTTGGGCGAAATACGAATCCCGCTCTTTCAAAATGGTGAATATTATGTCGAGAAGCAGGGACAGGATAGCAGCTGGAATTCGTTGATGCTTACGGAATATTTGTTAGCTGGTTAAGCCCAGTCACACCTACTCGGACTAGCCCTGGATCATAAGCCGGATCACCCACGGATAACCCATGGACCAATCCCTCGGACAGCCCCGGAAAGCCCCGGATGTTTCTCCATATCTACAGATGACCCATGGATTATTACCCATGGACTCCAAGGACGGATCACCCCGGATTGAGCCGGACGAACCCCAATAACCCAGGATGACCCCGGTGTAGCCATGGATTAGTCCCGGACTGCCCTGGAGTAGACACAGACAAGCTACTGACACCCCGGAAGAGCCCGGACAACCCCGGACAACCCCGGACCACCCTGGACTACCCCAGACCACCCCGGGCTAGCCCTTGAGTGTAATACTCCCCGGATCGCCCCAGGTGTTTTAAACATTTTAAAACCTCTGGGGCCGACCCTGGACCATCCTGGACTACCAAGGACCAGCCAAGAATCACCACGGATCACCAAGGACCAGCCAAGGATGAGCCATGTATTTGCCACAAATGAACCCGGATCACCCCAGACCATGCCGGATGCATGGTCCGGGGTGGTTTGGGGCCTGATCCGGGAAGGCGTGACTGGGGCTTTATTAATCTCAATGAAATCATTACCAGATTGGGGACAAGGTGCGTGTATCTTCCTGTTATATGTGAGCTATGCAACAAATCGTTCACAGAAGGTACTTATGTGGACTGCTGGAAACTAGCCAAAGTAACACCACTTCACAAAGGAGGGGATAAACAGGTGCTGGGAAACTATAGACCAATTTCCATACTCCCACTGCCTGGTAAACTAATGGAAACAATTATGCATAGCCATATTATGGACCACCTAAGCGAACAAAAAATATTAAACAGTAAACAGGGTGGTTTCAGAAAAAAACACTCGACAATAAAAACAATTGCTAACTTAATAACCGATATTGTAAACAGTATCAATAAAAATAACTTAGTGGATGCAGCATTAATCGACTTCAGTAAAGCTTTTGACAAGGTGGACCACCCTATCCTAAAGAGTAAACTAACCCAAATGGGAATAACGGGAGTAACAGGAAAATGGCTAGCGAGCTATCTAGAAAACCAAAAGCAATGCACCATAGTAAATGGATCCATATCCAATGAGGAAAAGATAATTTGTGGAGTACCCCAAGGGTCAGTCCTGGGCCCACTTCTCTTCCTCATATATATTAACGATCTAAACAACTTACTGGAAATTGAAAACATCCAACTATATGTAGATGATATGGTGCTGTATGCCGCAGGCAAAACAACCGAAGAAATAGAAACAAAACTGAATCTAGCACTAAAAAAACTAATCGAGTGGTGCCAACTAAATAGGATAACCATAAACAACAGCAAGTCAAAAACAGTACTATTAGGTACCAGGCTAACAAGTAATGATAAAATAAAGTGTCTTCTGGGAAACACCATGCTGGAACAAGTAGACAACTATCGATATCTGGGAGTGGATCTAGACAGACTCCTAAATTATGACCTCTGCATAACAAATACTTTCAAAACCGTAAACCATAAAATATGGCTACTGGCTAAACTGAGGTACTACATGACTGAAAACATGGCAATTAAAATATATAAAGGCATGATCCTCCCCTACTTTGACTATGGCGATGTAGTATACATGGGAGGAAATACAAAACTATTGAACAAACTACAGGTGCTACAAAATAGAGCCCCCAAAGTATGCCTTCAGGTGCACAAAAGATATCCCACAATCGAATTACACAAAAAATGCAATGCAACACTACTAATGAGTAGAAGGGAAACGCACCTCAAAATACTAGCACACCATTACACCACAAAACCAGGCTACACAGCAACCCCCTGTAGGGACACCAGGAAAATGGTGGCCCCTGTGCTACTGACAGCAATAAGTAACACAAACATTTATGAGAGAAGTGTACTGGCCATGGCGGCACATGCCTGGAATAATCAACCCACACAACAACGGGCAATCAAAAGCCTGGACCACTATAAAAGGTTGTTAAAGAAAACAGAATACACAACCACCTACTGCAGGAACAATATCTCACCTGACCATGGGCGCAGTCACTGCTTGCTGTGTTCTGGCACAAAAAGCAAAAGACAGGCCAGAAAAGATGGTAGATACTAAAATACGGAAATTAGCCCTACTAAGTACTAAGGAATTCGAAATGGCTATCACCATAGGGCGCAGTCCGTCTGGGTATGTGTACTGGCACAAACCAAAGCAGAACCGAGCAGGCCATGGTCATGCATCCGTTTCACCCTGAAATACAAAATGGCTAACCATACAACACAACCATCCCACCTAGTCACAGTCCTGAAGGGTCCAGGGGTGTTCTGGCACACTGGTGTACTATCTAAGGACAGGGCGTGGGTGAAAGTATGATGTAACAAACCACAATGGGATGGGATCCTCTCCTGCAGGCCTGTATGTTATCTGTGTAGATGTACATAGTAGTCTAAGTTATCATATACAGGTTAGGAAAAAACTTTGAAAATTAAAAAAAAACTAATATAGAAACTACTAACTCCCAAAACTGCAAAAGGTTGGCCTGAGTAAGATCAGGTAAACACTCCTGAGTGCGGGACCAGACCAATCCAGTATCACAGCTGTCCAGCGTTGAAAACAAGCACCCTCACAGGAGCTTACACGTTATGGGCAGCATAAAAAACTTGTCACAAAAAAAAAAAAAATCCTTGAGTCAAACCAATGACTTAACAATTGATACTTCTCGCTTCCTAGTCAGGCGATCTGCATTATTAGGATAGGGCAAAGACTGGTTGGCTCACTGTCCGGATAATGTGACCGAGTGGGATATCAGGTCATGGTGGCAGCGGCCTGGTCTCCCAGTGGGGCAGCATTGGTCGTAATGCTTGCAGTGTAGTGTGTCTGGCAGGGCGAGGAGGCGGAGTCGAGAGGGAAGGCTGGGAAGCAGCTTATAAGGAGGGAGGAGAGCAGGGGGGGGGGGGTATGCAACCCAACGGTCGGCGGCAGAAATGGCGAGGGGGGGGGGGGTACTCCTCCTTCACTGCGGATCATAAAGTCACCGTGAGTGAATCCTGTCACAAGTCAGTACCCGTCCTGATATGACCTTAGTTGTTGCCAGGACATAAACCTCTAACAACCAACCAACTTATTTATGAAAAAAACCTGATTATGTTCCTTCTCTAATGTAGACAAATGTTGCTATTATATCAACTTCATTAACCAAGAAATTAACAGGAACTCAAAACCATTCCAGGATACAACTTTAAGAATTGCAATGAAATGCATTTAAATTCTACTGGGAATTGACATCTACAGAGGGTGTTCGTGACTAAAAGTGTGAAACTGGTATCGAACCAGCTTTACCACCACCTACAACCTGCAAGGTGTGCGTGGGAACAATCTCCAAACAGCGCGTGAATTAATTTCCGGTGATAAATATCGTATTCGATGTGGCTGTTTGGGAATTGGCACGTTGCCAGTTTTGTGCGATAAGTTACTTCGCAAACTTCTGGGTTATCGTCTGCTCTCACTAAGTATTCGTCTGTTCTAAAGGGTCATGTGACTAGAAGTAGTAGCTTGCTTGTTTATTTGGGTTTTACCTCCTTGGAACATTTGAGAGCATAACAGGATGGGCGATGACTTGTAACAGTGCATACTCATGGCGATTTTATAGTGCTGCGACAATGAGGGACCAGGCCATCGGCACATTGACCTGATTTCTGACTCAGTCACATTATCCTGATACTAAGCTATCCAGTCCTTGCCCTATCCTTGTAATGCTGAGCACCAGGCTAGGTAGTGACAAGCATCGATTTAGTAAGTTATTGGTTTGACTGGCTGGGCTGTGAACTCCCAACCTATCGAACAGGAAGCCTGCGCTGTTCCTGATTTAGCCACCGCGTCCGGTCAGATACTTTCGTATTTATTACTGCAAATTATAAATACATCACAATCCGATTAGCTTGTGCGTGTTAAATACTGTCTTTGTATAGTTATAATAATTTGACAGCAGACGACATTTACTGGTCGCATACATAACTAACGCTGTGATAGACGTGCAAGAATTATGGGATGGCGTGTTAATAAATGGTGCTGACACCACACTCTCTATGGTGATATCCATTGCAATGACCAGCAACCTGCCTCTGTCTGATCAAACATATGTCACTAGTTTTCTTTATACTCTTAGAGTTGCATAGTCCGATGGTTTTGAGTTTCTGTCATTTTACTGAGATAAATATATTGAATTGATTGTTATAATCTACGTTTCTTTAGTTGAAGTAACTTATATTTTAAATGGCTAATTTCTTTGAGATATTTGAAGTGTAAACATGTCAAATTAGTTTTGGCAAGCATTTCAAAACTCGGACATCAATCAGTATGCCTTTAGCGCAGTGTCAGGATAATGTGACTGAGTGGGATATCAGGGCATGGTGCGGGTGGCTTGGTCTCCCTGTGTGGCACTATAAAGTCGGCATGAGTGTACATGTTCTATTACATTGGTTTAGAATTCCCTTCTATGTGGTAACACATGCTTAATAAGTGCATCAGTATCTACGTTAAATATGGAGAATCAACTCTAAGTGAGTGTTTTGGTTTTGAAAATTTGATGCTTTCATCAAACTATGCAGCTTTAAGTAATTGCAATTGACTCTTGTGGCAATCAAATTGATTACTATTTGAAAGCTAAAGTGGCCTAACTACTTGATTGTTATAATGGTCCCTCCAGATTTTGGAATGCAACTCAATCTAGGAAAACGCTGTTCTAATAACCTGCCAGGTCCCAAAAGCTCACATCGGGCAATAACTGTTTAATAATATCGGGGCTTTCTAATTTAATGAGTGTCTATTGGCACATAATTGATTGTCTGCTTTTACATGTAAAAGCGATGGTTTGAACAAAAAAACAAACATTCCTCCCCGTGAATATGGCCTATGCTGCCGACACGGCGTAAAGCAACCATCAATCAATCAATCAATCAATCAACCAGGTGCGTTGAATGCTGATCTATGTAGGGTGCCGACCGGCAACAGCGAGTTAAGGACCAACTATCCCAAATGGATCATGTCAGCCCTATCAAACTTATCAGACAGAGCCTGTCATGCGATAGAACCTCACATATCATTCTATTCCTAATTCACCAGCCAGGCTATATTCCCAGCAGTAGATACATATACAGTTACATACATTCTCAACCTATGAAATTGGTTAGCTCAGTGTCAGGATAATGTGACTAAGTGGGATATCAGGTCACGGTGCCGGCGGCTTGGTCTCCAAGTGGGGCACCACTATACAGTCGCCATGAGTGCGCACTGTCACAAGTCGGTACCCGTCCTGATATGACCTTGGGTGTTGCCAGTATGTAAAACCCAAAATGAATAAATAAATATACAAACAAACTGGAGGTGTGTAGAATCTATGTCTGTGTAAATAACATGGATAAATATAAGTCTATTAGTTGAAACCTTCTTGGCCGTAACTAATACATATTTATTTATCTACACTATTTCCACGAATAAAGATTACTTAATGCCAGCGGATCCCAATTATGTCCTTGTCAGTGACCAATCATCCTATCGGAAATACCTTCTTGACCTTTCCTCCACAATGATGCCATCTGGTAATGATAACCTTTCTGATTGTCCTAAATATTGTCTGCTGTAATTACTGTCAGAACATACGCCACTTTCCACTAACCCCTCCCCCCATCCCCCAGTTCGTGTAAATATGCCACTTCAACTAAGAAATGTGGATAATTATGCAAATCTGGGGTGAGTGTCTTGCCATCAGACCACCCAGAAACCCTGATGCAATCAACGACCCGACATGCACCTACCTGTACACCATTCCTTTGTGTACTTGGCGAGTTGACTGACTACATACCGGACGTCGTGAGTTTGAATCCCGGCCGAGTCAAACCGATGAAATTGATACTTTTCGCTACCACTACTTAGAATGGCACTCAGCATTAATAGGATAAGGTGAGGACTGGTTAGAACAGTAACAGGATAATGCAACTGTGTGAGATATTAAGTAATGGTGTTGGCGGCATGGTCTCCCAGTGGGACACCACTATAAAGTCACCATGAATGTTCACTGTCACAAGTCAGTACCCATCCTGATATGACCTTAGAATTTGCTAGGTGGGATAACCGGAAATATAAAAGCCAGATAACAAATCCAACAACAATATAAATCAAATCAAATTCAAACAAACATAACTCAACCACCTATTACATACAGGCCTATGGACATGTAAATAAAATAGGCTAGTATAGAATTAAGTAGAAAAAAGCGGAAATCTCTTCCCAAGAAAACCCCAAAACACTAACATAGAACCTTAAGAAAACAACTAACATAGTAATAAGAATAGAACAAAAATACAATGCTAAGAGGGCCCCAAAAAACTAACATACTAAACGTACCAACAGACTATCTATCTGCTTCTGAAATGCAGACAATCAAATAACTTATCAGCAGCTACTGTTTGATAAGACAACACCAACACTACAGCTGGCCAGCATTGAAAACAAGCCTGGGTACCCGGACTTGCATGCTATGGACAGTATAAATATAGCCTCAATAAAAAAAAAAAAAAAAAAAAAAGGATGTAAAACTCCATCAAACAACACTATATTGACATAGGCTTGATTTGATTCAACCGGAAGTGATCGCAAGTGTAGTGTGACTGGTGCATAACTGTACAGTGCAGCTGCATTTTACAGAAAGCAGCAGCCGCCTTGACGTAACTTAAAATAAATCCAAGTGCCCCTTAATGCTAACCTATGGTTCGTTGTCAAAAGGGCATTTTAAGCAGGTTTTGAGTAGTAAACCTGGCTGCTGGGTCTGCCCACTCACTGAACTGAACATTGAACACTGAACACACAGAACGCACTCACTGAACACACAGGGCAGCCCCACAGGCTCCGTGTGTTTACAAGGGGTTCCTCACGCCGCAGATGGTAGTCATGAGGTCTTATTTGTTTCCTGCCGTCGGACAGCTGCGCATGCGCGAGAGGAAACTCGTCTGGCAGCACTCATTGGGATATAGCTGGTGGAATATGGCCGCCAGAGGGCCTCATAGGGCGCATGCGCAGATCTCCATGATTGGGACTTCCGGCTCTCCAGTCGAAAGGTGAGAGGAGAGAAGTATGCCTTATAAAGCCCTAGATGCCTTCACCCCCCTTCCCTTCTTTCCCCTGGTAGCTCCCGTCCTCCTCCTCCTCCTCCCTCCTCCCCCTCCCTCCTCCCCCTCCCTCCTCCGCCTCCCTCCTCCCCCTCCCTCCCCCCTCCCTCCTTCACCTCCCTCCTCCCCCTCCCGTTCTCCCGTTTCCTACTCCTTATATCCCCCATCCTCCTTCTGGTCCCCTTTCTCTCCCCTCTTGATTCTTCTCCTCCCTTGCCCCTCTCTTCTATTCCTCATATCCCCGTCTTTCCCCTCTCCTCCTCCCGGCCTCCTCCCTCCCTCCTCCCCTCTCTGCCCGTCCACTCTCCTCCTTCTCCTCATACCCTCCTACCCTCTTACTCGTGCCCTTTCTCCTTCACCTTCTCCTATTGATACGCCTCCTCCTCTCCCTCTTCTATATTCCTCATATCCCCATCCTCTTCCCTTCCTTCTCTTCTCTATCACTCCATTCCCCTTTCTTCCTTCTCCTCATACCCACTCCTTCTTCTTGTGCCTTTTCTCTTTCCTAAACATGTTCCTCTTCATACTCCTCCTCCCCCTTCCCCTCCTCCCCCCCCCCCCCCCCCCCCCCCCACCATCCCCTTCGTCCATATACGACTGGTCAATCTAGATGGAAATAATGATTTCTCGGCTGCGAAGGAAATTGGAACCAATTCAGATGATAATATTTCCAGCCATAATGGTCGTTGTGCACTTCGCAACAATTTAGGTGGAAACTCCTTTATCGATTCCACGAACACCGCTCCAAGATGGCATCAACCCAAACTGTTGGTTAATGAAGTCGCTATTGGCGATGTGCTTGATTTAATAATAAAAACTACTATTAGGAGATTCTGGTAAGTGGCTAACATTACCCGTGTGGGTGATTTGAATTCAAATTTCATCGTACTCACTCGAACTCATGGGTTCGAACCCCAGCCGAGTCAAACAAATGTCTTAAAAATTGATACTTCTCGCTTCCTAGCCAGACACTCAGCATTATTAGGATAGTGCACGGATTGGTTAGCGCAGTGTCAGGATAATGTGACTGAGTGGGATATCAGGGCATGGTGCTGGTGGCCGGGTCTCCCTGTGTGGCAGCACTATAAAGTCGGCATGAGTGTACACTTTTACAAGTCGGTACCAATCCTGATATGACCTTCGATTTACCAGGACGTAAAACTCCAACAACTAACCGACCAACCATCATACCCCTCCATCAAATTCCACCTTCTGCCACTCCACTCATCCTCCTTTTCCCCCCTCCTCCCTCCTCTCATCCTCCCCCCCCCCCCCCCCCAACACCCTATTCGATCTTTCCCTAATTTCCCCGTCTTCCTTCCTCTCATAACCGTTAACGTGAGAAAGTTAAGCAACACAGTTTCTCAAACAGGATTATAAATATATGGAACAGTCTCCCACAAAATGTTATTGATGCCGAGTCAATAAATTCATTCAAGAATAGATTAGAAAAAGCATGGGCTGATGATTCAGGGAAATTTGACCCCTTATTCACCACATGCTACTAATTATTCCTTGTGTTGCTTATTTACTTGCATTCAAGCAAAAATGAGAGACAAATAAGTGTTCACACTTCCTGTCTACCATTCGCTATTTCGCTAAAACCGCGAAGGAAACAAACAATCTCAGGAGGAGTCCGGTCACAACCGATGAATCCTTCCAGTGTGCGCGCGCGCGTGCACACACACACACACACACACACACACACACACATATGAACTGGTTTCCGAAACCGTCGGTCAGCATTTGGGGCCAGCAAAAGGCAGACGTCATCACAGGGCATATAGACAGATTGCAACATCAGTGTGCACGACTGTCTTGTCATTTGGTGTGTAGGGGTCGCAAACAGACAGGATGGGGTGTTTGTGTGTGGGTGAGGGTGTGGGTGTGTGGGGTGTGTGTGTGGGTGCGTGTGTGAGGTATATACGTAGAAAATTAACGCCTTCACTGATGGCCAGACGTCTAGGTGGCCAGGATCTTTGTTTTTTGTTTGTACATTAGTTGTTTAAGCAGGGGACATTTCAATGGGAGACAAATGGTCTTCCTCATTCCACTGCTCCTTGCCCTATCGTAATCATGCCGAGTGCTTGGCTAGCAAGTGGCGAGTATAAATTCTTAAGTCATTGGTTTGACTTGACGAGGGTTCGAATGCACAATCCCACAATCTACCAACAAGGGAGACGTACGCTCTAACTCATTCGGCCATTCTGGTTCTTAATATTGTCATGGGCGTGATGAAAATGGGAAATATTGTGCCTAGAGCTGGACTCGAACCCACATCTCTTTGCATTCCGGGCCAGTGTGCTAACCATTACACCACCTAGGCTCCCTGATATCAACACACTACCCATGCCTACCTGTCTATGTGGTTACTTGCCTGAGAGGTCAGTGCAGCCTACTACACTCGTCCCCCTGGAATTGTAAGTCTTTTAAATGGCCATTTAATGCTTACAATTACATACATACAGGCAATGCACTTACACATACATACCCAGGGTAGGTTCATCAACTATACAGCGTGGAGCTTGTACAGAAACATGGTCACGGCAACCAGTGTCATGGGGGTGATGAAAATGGGAAATATTGCACCTAGAGCGGGACTCGAACCCACATCTCTTTGCATTCCAGGCCAGTGTGCTAACCATTACACCACCTAGGCTCCCTGATATCAACACACTACCCATGCCTACCTGTCTATGTGGTTACTTGCCTGAGAGGTCAGTGCAGCCTACTACAATATCTTATCCGCAACATCGCCCGGCTCTACTAAAATCGCCTAATAATAAATAAATTAATACAAGGTGCGACTATAGGACATTTAATGCTTAATTAGAAAATAACAGTGTTTGTTAGTGGGTATGCTCAACAGCAGACGACATTGAACCAAGGAGTTAAGAAGTGAACCTAGTAATGAACTCGGTCCTTTGTAGTGACACATATTTTAGACAGACAGTGGAGTGGAACCCTCCATAGAAACTGTGATATTAAAGTTGCATAGTCGGTTGAGTTTCTGTCATTTTTCTGCGATAATTATATTAAATTCATTGTTTTAATCTACCTTCCTTTACCCTGAAATAAATTTTATTTTAAATCGGTAACTTTTGAGATATTTAAAGTGGACACGATCATGTAAAATTACTTTTGGCAAGCACACTAAAACTCTGACACCATATGGTTCAGCAGTAACAGCTTCTATTAAATTGGCGCAGTAGTCCTTTCTATGTGACAACATATGCTTAATAAGTGCATCAGTATCTAAGTTAGATATGTAGAATCAAAATTAAATAATTATTTTGCTTTTGAAAATTTGATGCTCCATCGGACTGTTCTGCTTTAAGCGGTTATTGCGTGATATCGAGCTGCATGTCTCATTACCAAGACGAGGCAGAGGTTGATGGACATTACCGAGGTCCGGACGGCTGAAACTCCAAATCAGGATGACAAAGTGTTTATTTAATGAACATTACATTCTTAGCCATTTCCATCATTTCCAATTATGTTGGGAGGGATGTTGGGTGTTGGGAGTTGGGAGTTGGGAGTTGGGAGTGGGGCGGTTGGTGATGGATTAATGGTTAGCTAGATATTCGTACTAGCTGTTGCCAGGGATTCTGAGCGGATGTCTCTGGGTTGTTGTTAGGTCAGTGTAGTTTCTGTTGTGGTTGTCTTAGGGGTTTAGAAGACCCCTGCATAAGGTTTACAGCTGCATTAATCTTTCTTTTATTCTTTCCCTTATTCTTTCATTTGTTCTTTCCTTTATTCTTTCTTTTATTCTTTCCTTTATTCTTTCCTTTATTCTTTCCTTTATTCTTTCCTTTATTCTTTCTTTTATTCTTTCCATTATTCTTTCCATTATTATTTCTTTTATTCTTTCTTTTATTCTTTCCTTTATTATTTCTTTTATTCTTTCCTTTATTCTTTCCCTTATTCTTTCATCTTTTCTTTCATTCTTTCATTCTTTCTTTTATTCTCTTTTTCATTCTTTCTTTTATTCTTTCTTTCCTTCTTTCTTTCCCTCTTTCTTTCTTTCTTTCTTTCAATTCTTCTTTCTTTCTTTCTTTCTTTCTTTCTTTCTTTCTTCCATTCTTTCTTTTTTCTTTCTTGTCTTTGTCTTTCTTGCCTTTATCTCTTATCCTTCTTTCCTTTCTTTTGTTTGTCTGTTTCTTTCTTTCTTTCTTTCTCCTTTCTTCCTTTCTTCCTTTCTTTCTTTCTTTCTTTCTTTCTTTCTTTCTTTCTTTCACTTCTTTCCTGCTTTCCTGTCTATCATTCTTATTCCCCCCGTTATTTCTGGTCTATATTTCTTGTCTTTCTTTCTTCTTTTTATTCTTCTTGTTCTCTCTCTTTCATTCTTGCTTTCTAATAAGCGACAAAGAGTGGAGGGAGGAATGGTCTGGACAAAGTCCTGCCATAAACCCTACCATGTTTGATATCTGTAGAGGACGTTAAAGCTGCATAGTCCAATAAAAAATATAAAATTTTCAAAACCAAAACAATTATCTAAATTTGATTCTACATATCTAACTTAGATACTGGTGCACTTATTAAACATTTGTAGCCACACAGAAGGGAATACTGAGGCAATTGAATAGAACCTGTTACTGCAGAAACCTATGGGGGTCAGAGTTTTGACAAGCTTGCCAACATTAATTTTGCATGGTTCCACTTCAAATATCTCAAAAGTTAGTGACTTAAAATAAAAGTTACTTCAAGCTAAAGTAAGGTACATAATAACGATCAACCTAATGTATTTATCTCAGAAAATTTCAGAAACTCAAAACCATCGGACTGTGCAACTTTAAGATTTAATGAATACGCCATTGAGCTGCAATTCCGTGTTTCCATAGAAGCGTTTGTCGTAGACTATTACTACATCCTGCTCATTTACTGCAGCCAAGTCATTAGCTCCATCAGTCGTAATTGACAACAGCTGTGCCTCCCGAATCACTTTGGACACGAACTCAGCTTCAGTATTAATGAAAAAAGCATTAAATTCGTTCTGTCAGATACTATTGTACATTTAATTGCCCGTTTGCTACTTTTGATATAGGAGCACCATTTACTCAGCCGAATGACAGTGGTAACATATGGAATCTTCAGGATACCAGTCCACAGAAAAGCGTAAAATACTTCACGTGTAATAAATGAAGACATGATTTCATATCCTTGTAGGTATCATAATCATCATAATCATCATAATCATCATCATAATCATCATAATCATCATCATCATAATCATCATCATCATCACCACCACCACCATAATAATCATCATCATCATCATCATCATCATCATCATCATCATCATCATCATCATCATCATCATCATCATCATCATGTAGGTATCATAATATCCCTCATGAATACAGTGGGTTGATTTCAAATAACCCTTTGACGTTGAACCATTTTGTTGTTGTTGTTGGTACATTAGTTGATTAAGCAGGGTAAATTTCAGTCGCAGACGACTGGTCTTCCTCAATCCACTGCTCCTTGCCCTATCCTAGTAATGCCGAGCGTCTGGCTAGGAAGCGACAAGAACAAATTTTAAGTCATTGGTTTGAGTCGACCAGGATTCGAACCGACGATCCCATGATCTACCAACATGGGAGATGAACGCTCTAACTCATTCGACCATCCCGTCTGGTCTGATTTACAAATCATTCCACCCAATCAGACTTGTATGAATCATATCTTTCGATGCAGAGGTACCCTACTTAATATTCTAGGCAACGGAAGCAAGCAGGCTGGGCAAGCAAACAGACCGAGCAAGCAGGCACGCAGGAAAACAGGCAAGCGGACAAGCAACAAGCAGGAAAACAGGAAATCAGACAAGCAGGAAAACAGGAAGGTGGGCAAGAGGCAAGCAGGAGATCAGGCAATCGTACAAACAGGCAGGTAGGCAGGAAAGCAGGAACTCAGGCAAGCAGACAAGCAACCAAGCAGAAACAAAGGAAAGCAGGAAGGTAGGCAAGAGGCAAGCAGACACCAGGAAATCAGTAAAGCGAGCAAGCCGGCAATCAGACACACAAGCAAGCAGGCAAGCAGGAAAGCAGGAAGGTAGGCCAGAGGTAAGCATGAAAGTAGGAAATCAGGCAATCGGACAAACAAACAAACAAACGGGAAAGCAGGAAGGTAGGCCAGAGGTAAGCATGAAAGTAGGAAATCAGGCAATCGGACAAACAAACAAACGGGAAAGCAGGAAGGTAGGCCAGAGGTAAGCATGAAAGTAGGAAATCAGGAAATCGGACAAACAAACAAACAGGAAAGCAGGAAAGCAGGAAAGCAGGAAAGCAGGAAGGGAGGCAAGAAGCAAGCAGGCAACAGGAAATCAATAATGCGGGCAAGCTGGCAAGCAGACAAATAGGCAGCCAGGCAAGCAGGGACCGTCATGTCCCGGAGAAGGGCAATGCGACTACTTCAATGGCTCAGGTGCTGTGATGTTGACCGGGTATGGCCTTTATCATTCAAGAACGAGGAGATTCCCCATTTGATCCCTCCTCAGCGATATGGGGGAGGTGAGGTGGTGCGTGGGTGGGTGGTGCGTGGGTGGGTGGTCCGTGGGTGGGTGGTGCGTGTGTGGGGTAGGTGGAGCACTACTCTCATTTCACACAGCTCTCTCTCATCACCTGCTGATGGAAATGTCAGTGCAGGGCTGGTGAGCGGAAAGCTTTTAGACCCCCCCCCTCCCAACACACACACAATGTGCACGGCGCAGCAGCAAACGGGTAGTGTTATGCCCGCCTGACATTAACCGTGAATAACGATTTATCGGAACTGTGGTGGTAGTATATTCACAATATTTTGTGAACCAGCGCGATAGCCTTAAGCCCCAGTCACACCAACCCAGACTAGCCCCGGATCATAAGCCGGATCACCCATGGATCACCCATCGACCAATCCCCCGGACAGCCACGGACAGCCCTGGACAATTTCACATACCTACGGATGACCCACGGACTACGACCCATGGACTACAAGCATTGATCACCCCGGATTGAGCCAGATGACCCCCGATAACCCCAGACGACCACGGATTAGTCCTGGACTGCTCCGGAGTAGACATGGACAAGCTACTGACACCCCAGATGAGCTTGGGCAACCCCGGACCATCCCAGACTAGCCCCTGGATTGCAATACTCCCCGGATGTTTTAAGCATTCAGGGCCGACCCTGGAACATCCTGGACCATCCCGCACCACCAAGGACCAGCCAAGGATCACCACGGATCACCAAGGACCAGCCAAGGATGAGCCACGTATTTGCCATGTATGAACCCGGATCACCCCAGACCACGCCGGATTCATGGTCAGGGGTGGTCCGCGGTCTGATCCAGGAAGGTGTGCATGGTGCTTTAATGAAGGCGGCATTCTTCTCTCCAGATCTTATTAACAAAATAATGTCATTCTCTTTTCTGGATTCTTGAAAATTGATAGAAGCTATTGTTGGTTTTAGGAGAACTGACACAACGTCTAGAGCTGTGCCTGTCTTCAGCGACCTCTGTGGGCGGCGAACTCCTGCCAGGGTACCAACAATCTTTTCACTGTGCGAACCAGTTTTTGCCTCAGTAAACTGTCGCTCCGGTGACAAAGACTCCTGATGTTTCACCATTAGGTTGGTTGGTTGCTGGAGTTTTACGTCCTGGCGACATCTAAGGTCATATCAGGATGGGTACCGACTTGTGACCGTGCACACTCATGGTCACTTTATAGTGCTGCCCCACTTGGAAATCAGGTCACCCCACAGTGACCCAATATCCCACTCAGTCACATTCATCCTGATACTGAGCTAACCAGCCCTTGCCCTATCCAATTAACGTCGAGCGCGAGGCTAGGAAGTGACAAGTACCAATTTTTTAAGTCATTGGTTGATATAGGTATGCAGGTATAACAATACCTCAGGGAGTTTGACGCCCCTGCCTTGCAGAGTTGTAAACCACTGCCTTGTGGTACAGGTCCTTGACAGAACCGAAGGCTAAGGGAGCAAACCCTAAACAGAAAACCATGTCACTGTGGCAGCATTAAGGGCGGTTGATGTATGGAACTCCCAACATCTCCGGACCAGCCACTGCAGGGACAAATAGTTTTGCGCCTGTCTTGACATGTTCTTGCCGGTGTGAAACCTCTATTTGCTCCCCGAGAGAGTGCCGCTGGTAAATTGCAAAAGCCAGCAGCACTTCAACACTTTTGCAGGCAGCTTTCATGAAATGTACAACCGCACAAAACACCATTGGAGAGCGGCATTCAAGTAATGAAAGCAGTCTTTGTCGCATCGCGACCGACAGCACGATGATGATGATGGTTTGACTCGACCAAGGACCTTCCGCACGGGAAGCCTGCGCTCTAACGATTCGGCCACCGTGTTCGATCTTCAGCTTTAGATGTGCGTTATATGCAATTAGTTAATGGCAACTAAATTAGAATCTTTCGTCGTAATGATGTTAGGCTTTGATCCATGTACGACTGACCTTCTCCATCACTTACTTATGTATGCTTTGAAGAATGGTTGAGGCTTCTGCCTTAACCGGAAATGGCTGCAGGGTCGGAAAGCAACGGAAGTTCAGTAGGTGGAATGAGTTTAGAATAGCAATTTATAATATATTACTATTATATGTACATATGTGCATATATATTTATATATATAATTATATATATCTATATATATATATAGGATCAACATTTGAGATTAGAATAGCAATTTATAATATATATATTACTATTATATATATCTATGCACGTGCGTATATATGTGTGATGTATAAGCCTTATGCCAGTATAAAGACGCAGATGAGAGTTATTATTATTACTATTCTATTCACCACTATTTGTTGTATCATTCACCTAACCACGGACACTCAAAACGGTCATTCGCGCCCACGAATATATATATATATATATATATATATATATATTTAGGATCAACATGTGGTAACCAGCAGCAGTAACTGCCCTAACAGTATTGATAAGGCATTCTCTATGGTGACATCCATCACAATGTCTGGTTTGCTACCTGGTCCGATGAAACTGAAATTGGCTTGCAAATTTATCTAAAGTGTCAAGTCTCATGGCAGACTTACAAATCGTTCAGACCACTCACTCAGACTATTTACTACCTAAGCCCATGCGTATGTAAAATCATAATGGTATTGAGGATAATGCTCCATACCAACAGTTGAGAACGCAGGCAAACCAGCAAGCAGGCAAACAGGCAATCAGGCAAGAAAACATGCAGGCAAGCAGGCAAACAGTGTCTAATATCACCCGTGGAATACCACGTTTTTAGTATTCTGGTTTTTTATTTGTTGAAATACATTTAAACTTAAATTTAAACTCAAATTGCTAAAATAGAAAAACAGAATCAACTTATGTAATAAATATGTTATTGCCCTTGTGTATTGGGACTGGGTGTCTTAGGCATCTGCAATGTGTATCACATTGGCTATGCATCTAGAGTTACTTGGACTTCAAAACCAATATCAGTTACTAATAGAATATTCGTTTATATATATATATATATATGAATTTATATATTATATATGAAAACATATGTATATATATATATATATATAAGAAGTAATTGCATAGCTTATATATAGAACACACAATTACAATTAATTGACATACGTAGCGTGACTCTACCCTACGTCGGTAATTTAGGAGAAATACAAAAGAAACAACAGACATAAGAAGAAAAAAAACAACTCAAAAACACATTCATTGTTAACTATTGTTCACAGATGAACATGCACCTGAAAAAAAGGAAGATATAATGTATTTCGCTTCTCCTCCCAACCTAGCTCATTCTGGAATACAGCACACAAATAAAAGAAATAATCATTAACTTAAATTAGCCATCTAAATCAAATTGCCCATTTGCATGCGTCAACTTTCATGGTCTGTAATTGTTTCTTGCGCTTATTATTACAAAAGAAGAATTTGTACCTCCGAGTCCCAGACGGGGAAACACACAAACCAGCTGTAAAAATACATGGATTTTCGGTTGGGATTTATATATTGACAAAGAACATTATTATTCTCGGGCGACAGAGTGGGACCAGGATTATGTAACAGAGAAGCAATGGGTGCCCCACTCGCTTTGTGACATAAGCGCCTATGTGGAAATGTGATAACACATAGCGACTGAGATTGTGATGTGATGTTCATACTTAAGAGACTGTTAACAATTATTGAAATGTTCCCTTCCTTCACCAGAAACAGTGCATTGAGGGAGAGAAGCTGTCGAGGCGCCCCCACACCCCTACCACCTCCAGCCGGAAACTGTCGAGGCGCCACCTACTGCCTCCAACCGGAAGCTGTCGAGACGCCCCCTTACCGCCTCCAGCCAGAAGCTGTCGAGGCACCACCTCCTGCCTCCAGACAGAAGCTGTCGACGCGCCACCTACTGACTCCAGCCGGAAGCCGTCGAGGCGCCCCCCTACCGCCTCCAGCCGGAAGCTGTCGAGGCGCCACCTACCGCCTCCAGCCGGAAGCCGTCGAGGTGCCACTCTTCTGCCTTCACTTCGCCTCCAGCTGCCGACCCGCCAACTCTTCCTTCTCCACCCTCACCTTTAATTGCTACTTTTCTTCCATAGCTTATTCTGTATTAGGGGCTTGAGGATCCCTCGGGGATCCCTTGACTGAGATCAAACTCTTTTCTCACTTCCAGATCGCGTTCCTCCCATTTTGTAGTGAACCATGCTTTCATTGGGTTATGCCGCTTTAAATGATCAAATTATCACAATAAACTAATATCCTTGTACGTGGACAACGTTTCAGAAACATTGCATCCCATATTAAATAGACGCATCGCTATATATGAAGGACTTCCTTTAAGTGCCTGTCACACCATACCTGATTGAGCAACGGACATAACCGGACAAAGGATTTTCTAGTCCGGTAGTGTTCGGTATCAAAATGTATCGAAATGTGTCGAAATGTTGCACTATTGGGTTAAAGGCCGCCGGACGAAACGAATGCTAAATGGACATGGAATGGTGAACTGACGGGCGAAAACCAAATGTCAAACGGACGGACCGAACATCAACCGGACATGTACCAGACTGTTAACATGCCGTCACATACGCAGCGAAAACATAAAAAAATGGCTCACCGAATTCCCGCAACACACAATGTCTTCTGCTGTCGAAAACTACACTCTCTCCGCCATATTCATCGTCGTAGTTTGTTCAAGCAAGCATGGTTCGGAACAAGCAGACGTCCAAGGACAGGTTCCCATCAACGGACTATTCAGGAAGCAAACTGGAGACGTTATGGATGGGTACCGGACATTAACCAGACAAAACGGACTAAACAAACTTAAACCGGACACCAACCATACATGTCAGTCCGGCGGCATCCATTCCAAGTTTTGTGCATGTTGAAAACTTGCCACCGTACTTGCCGCATACCACCGGACAGAGAACGGAAACACCAGATGCTGACGTATATAAACCGGACATTGACGTATTTCACCAGACAGTCTTCAGTTTCTATCCTGTTCCCCAATCTGGTAAGGTGTGACTGGGCCTTTATTGTTGTTAAGGATATTGTTATTATTCAATTGCTTAGTTTTCTTTATGGCGTATGTTTAAAATTGTACATGTTGCGAAAAACATGGGTAATTGAATACTCGGACCGACGTCGCACCAAATGGATACAAAGCATCAAGAATTCTATTTATAGATTAAACCAGACACTGGCCCCAGCGCCCCCTAGCTTAAGAAGTTAACATTAACGACGTCACCGCTTGCTTTGCTTTGACTGCGGTTCGGTCATCATCTCTCTAAGCCTTGGGTTTTGACTTGTTGAAGGACAGCGTGCAACATGCCGTCAACTAAGACAGATTCTGCTAGAAGCATGCGAGGCCCTACATCATCTCACATCACACCACCGAAGAAGCAAAAGAAAAAAGGGCGAGGACGACTCAGGTCAGCAGTTAATATTACTAGTACTGAAGATGTTGAATCTCGTTCAAGCTGTATCGTGGAACGGCGCGGGGGTAGACACCGTAGCGTGGAGCCTGTCCTAGGGACACCGGCGACGGATGCAAAGGAGGACTCACAGGCTTCTCTAGCAATCGCTCTCGCGGGAATACAGAAACAGATATCTGATCTGTCGGAAGGTTTCGACGCGCGAATCAATGAGATAATGATAAAAGTCGACAAGCGTCAGAGGTCTAGGTCTCACACACCGGCACGCAACAAAAACTAGGCTACACCACACACGGCCGTCCCAGCTAAAGGCACCCCGGATGGTGCAGGAGGTCACCGGCCACGTACATATAGGCGCACAAATTCGCCATCACCCCGGCACTTGGGAAGGTACCATGATGAACAAGGGTATGACGAGAGGCGAAGGAGGTCAGGTAGTGAGGCATCGTACCATAGATCTGACCGCCATCATGACTACGAGCATAACGATAGGCATTACCAGCTCAACACAGGCCCAACGCTGTACATGGATAGCAATGACGACGCACGCAATGATGCTGTAAATGAGCTCCTAGTCGCGGCCGGCTCGGCATTAGGAAAACGGAAAGGTACAAATATTTTGGCTCCTCACAGATACGTGATAAGGGGAAGTCGGAATGAGAAGATTGGGTTGGAGGAGGCATCATGGCATGAATACTTTGCGGCGCTCTATCGTATGGTTAGGGACAAGAAGCTGCCAGTGGGCTGGGCAGAGCACGTCAGCGAACATACCTATCAGCTCGCGGTGATGGCTGGAAACTGGGATTGGCATACATGTTGTCAATGGTCAGAGACTGTTTTTATTATGATATCAGATGGGCGTCTTCCTAGAGGTTGGAATGATACATACGCCATCAAAGATGTGCAACGGGACATCTGTGCGATCGGGGCTAGGATTGACAAATCGAAACATGGCGCACAAAATACACGACGAAATGACGGCATGGCAACGGCGGCAGCGGCTGGGAGTTCGGATGGTAAAGCCAGTGCAGAAAATGCAAGACCGCCATATGACAAGGATGTAGATGGGAAGCCATGCAGCCAGTGGAACTGGGCGAGGACTGCGGGTTTTCAACATCCCATGGCCTGCAGCCTGATAGGAAAGCACACTTGTGTGCGTGGTGTGCTAATAAGTATAAGCGCGCCAATGCACATCAGGAGAAGGTTTGCTTTAATAAGAAGAGGTTCTTTGACAAAGTAAATGGACCGGCAAGGGACAAAAAGGATTTTTAGGCAGCGGTTGCACTAACCCCACACAGTTCAACTTGCAGACAATAGGGAGCAGCGCGGGCGTAGAAGCAATAGGCCCCATCAACAATGTCCAGGACAAACTCGAAGCTACTGAGGGCTCTGGAACGATTGTACGTACACGACAAAACCATGATGAGGACGGCGAGGATTCAGGAATCAGTGGCTGGGAACCAAAGAAGCGAAAAAGGGTTTCCGAACTTCAACCGACCCGCAAACGACAAATATTTGCACCAACGAACAAGCACTCGGAATATGCGACAGCACAGGAATAACGGTTGAAGACGAAGTCGATTACCCACGCGACTATTATGACAGGGTCAGACGCCTGTTTCACGGGAGCCCGCCGCGCTGTGATGACAGGCCGCCTGACAGACTATTAATAGAAGAACACGTGGATACTGACGGAATTGATCAGATTCTGGACATGGTTTCTGCCAAGTCACCGAATATCTCTGCTATATGAACAACACGGGGGGCGACCCCGCAAGGCCATCGCAATACGAGGTCATGTCCTACCTTCTCCACTTGCACGATACTAGGACACCGGGCACTGTAATGAACTTCCTTAGCGGGCGCGCACGTGGCTGCAGGCGCTGGGAGTCCCTACAGCGGCGTTCGATACATACTTGGTAGGATTAGTTAAGAGAGGAATCCACCGCGACTCAACACATGTGCCGGCTCAGGCACCACCCCTGAGCCCTTCTGACATAAGGAAGGCCGTCCGGTTTTACGATACGGTTGGGGACAATGGCCCGGTACTTAAGGCTGCATTACTGGTGGTGTACTTCACTTTACTCCGCCAAAGTAATATGCTGCTCTCTCCATCAGCTACCGACCCAGGCCATGTGCTACGCGCACGTGATATTACTCTGACTCCCATCGGACTTAACATACATGTCAGATCGTCAAAAACTCTCCACCGATCTGATCCACCGCGCAACATCACGGTGCCGGCGATCACGGGATCAATCTACTGCCCGCGCAGGGCTTGGACTAAATACGTGTCTAGGACACAGCCATGCCTCGAAGGGCCGGCTTTCATCACCACTGATGCACTTCCGCTGTGACCTCGAGCACTACTCGACACGCTCAGGTTGGCTCTGGCCACTCAGGGCCACCCGGCACCTGGTGCCATAACTCTCCACAGTCTCCGCCGAGGCTCTTCACTTCAAAATATCAAGGATCTAGGTCATTGGACCTCCGAAGTGGTGCACACATATGTGCCAAGACACTTAATTTCTTCGGCCCCCAGAACTCTAGCTACAAAGTTTGGTCAAGTTCTGTAGCCCTTGAAATCATTTGATTGAACTCTGATATGTAACGAAAATCAAGAAGACAATAATAAAGTCCAATATAAGTCAGTCGGTCTCGGTGTTCTTTCAATTGTACATGTTGCGAAAAACATGGGTAATTGAATACTCGGACCGACGTCGCACCAAATGGATACAAAGCATCAAGAATTCTATTTATAGATTAAACCAGACACTGGCCCCAGCGCCCCCTAGCTTAAGAAGTTAACATTAACGACGTCGCCGCTTGCTTTGAATCACTTTGGTTTTGACTGCGGTTCGGTCATCATCTCTCTAAGCCTTGGGTTTTGAACCATCCCACCCACCCGTACTGTTATATTTGTGGGGTCAAGTTCTGTAGCCCTTGAAATCATTTGATTGAACTCTGATATGTAACGAAAATCAAGAAGACAATAATAAAGTCCAATATAAGTCAGTCGGTCTCGGTGTTCTTTCAATTACATCCCAATGACAACAGGACATTGAAGGTGCATAGTTCGATGAAAGCATCAAATTTTATAAACCTAAACACTTCATAAGTTTGATCCTATATAGCCAATTTAGATACCTTTGCACTCATTAAGTAAGCTTATCTTTGCTGCATAGAAGGGAATAATTACTCAGCCAATTTAATATGATCTGGTACTCTTGAACCCTATGGTGTCACAGTTTTGATGTGCATGCCTAAATTAATTTGGCATGTTTGCACTTTAAATAGCTCCTAAGTTTGCAATTAAATATAAAAGTTGAATTAAGCTAATGTTAGCTAGATTATAATGATCAACCTAATACATTTATTTAAAATGATGACAGAAACTCAACAATATCGGATTACGCAACTTGAACATCCAGAAAATACACCTTAGATTAGATTAGATACGAGAAAGCGTGGGTAGGTTTTGATAAAAAACCTGATCGTATGTGATGGTATAATAAACTACTGGTTTTGGAAATATGTTGAAAGCAAAGGGAGAAAAGGGTAATATAACTATGATAGAACATAACCCTCCATGCAAAGTAAGGCGAGTGATTTCTTGTAAGGTCGCATTTAATGTACGTGTTGTTGGCGAGTTCGGAGCTACACCCACCGCCTTTAAAATGACATAATCGTGACATTTAAAGTGGCATCATTATATTGTTGAATTGCTAGCTCTTGTTCTTATCGTGCTTCAGAAAGTAAGAGTAAGGCAAGTGCTTTCTTGTAAGACTGCATGTACTGAGCATATAATAGCCGAGTTAGATGCGTCACCCACCACATTTAAGGCTACATAATCATATTTAAAGTCTAATTTTTACCATATATGCCTATACTCATACATACAAGATACTTTACATTAGATTGATGGAACAGTAATTAAAAATGGCTAATTTTGGATATGTTTGAAGTGAAAAAATGCACAATAAATTTGATGTGATTATCAAAACACTGGACATCATATATGCTGGCATGACTTGCAGCAGTGACCGGTTCCATTAATTTGACTGAATTTTCCTTCTAAGCAGCAATTAATATTTAACAGTGAACCAGCGCCAAAGTTGGATATGTAGGATCAAATGCAGGCAAATGCTTTGGTTTTAAAAATTTGGTTGTTTCATCGGATTATGCAACTTTAATGCAGACGCAACTTTCGACTTGACAAAATACATGTCGCTTTCAAGTTAACTCATACTCAGTTGAAAGCATCAATCATTCGAAACCAGAACACTTACCTATATTTAAAAGTACATACTTGATGCTAGTGCACACATCCAACTTGTATTGCTTCACAGAAAGAATTCTAATACCCCTGTCACACTACGACGTAACGAGCCAACGTATGCCGACGTAGGTGACATTTCATCATTATGTTGAGGTACGGCGGGTTACGTCATGCTTACGTTAGGCAGACATTGAATTACATCGAGATACGTCGAGTTATGTCAGCGCGCATCGAGGTTTTGGACATGTCCAAAACTTTCAACATACGACAATGTTGGACAACATGAGGATTTTACTTTCGCCGTATGTTATGTATGCGTTAGGCATACATCGATGTGCGTTAGACGTATGTTAGTCAAACGCTGCTCACTACGTTACACTATGTTGCACTACATTGCACTACATTGCACTACATTGCTCCCTGAACATGCACTGAGACTGTTGCTTCAACTCTTCAACAACATCTGGGAGTCGGGTGTCGTCCCCGCCTCTTGGCGGGAGGTGACAGTAATGCCGATTCCCAAACCTGGTAAAGACCAGAGTGAAGCCCACAACTATCGTCCCATAGCCCTCACAAGCTGCATCTGTAAAACCATGGAGCGCATGGTAAACAACCGCCTCGTCTGGCTACTGGAGTCAGGACACCACCTGTCCAACCTTCAATGTGGCTTCAGACGGGGCCGCAGCACCCTCGACCATTTGGTGCGCATGGAGACCTTCATAAGAGATGCTTTCCTTAAGAAGGAGCACGTTGTGGCTGTCTTTTTCGACCTCAAAAAAGCCTATGACACAACATGGCAGCATGGCATCATGGAGGATCTTCATGCGATTGGCCTTCGTGGCCACTTGCCAATTTTCATCAGGAACTTTCTAGCCTTCAGGCATTTCCACGTCCGTGTCAAGACTACCTATTCCAGCCTACACTCACAGGAACTAGGAGTACCTCAAGGCAGCATACTGGCCGTGAGCCTTTTCGGGGTCAAGGTCAATGGTATTGCTGCTGCTGTAAAGCGGGGGGTCTCCTGTAGTCTTTTCGTGGATGACTTTGTTTTATATTACAGCGGTGCTAACATGAATGTACTAGAGAGACAGCTACAACCAAGCATAAATGGGATCCATCGATGGTCAGTTCTGAACGGTTTCAAATTTTCCAAGACCTAAACAGTCTGCATGCACTTCTGCCTGCTGCGTAGAATACATGCGGAACCGGAGCTGACCCTGGATGGGGATCCCATTAAAGTCATTGAGAAAACCAAATTTCTGGGCCTCATTTTCGACGCAAAACTGTCTTTTGTGCCACATATAAAGTACCTGAAAACAAGATGCCTGAAAGCGCTGGATATTCTGAGGGTGCTGTCCAGCTCAGAGTGGGCAGCGGACAGAGATGTTCTGCTCTCCGTGTACAGAACCTTGGTTCGGTCACGAGTGGATTATTGCAGCATAGTATACGGTTCCGCAAGGAAATCATATATTGGGCTGGTAGACATGATCCACCACCAGGGACTGCGCCTGGCCCTTGGGGCCTTCCGCACCTCACCGATTCAGAGCCTTTCTGTCGAAGCCAATGAACCATCCCTTAACAACAGGAGAATCAAACTGGCCATGCAATATGTAGTCAAGATAAAAACTAATGCATTGAATCCTGCACACAATTGTCTATTCGAGCAACATGATGAATCCAGGTATGAAGCCAGGCCAAATTACATCCGGCCACTGAGGCTCCGAATGAAACCTCATTTGGAGGCCTTGGGCATGGATTTGGACGTGTCGGAGGATGCCAAAGTCCCAGAACATCCCCTGTGGTTGTTGAGAAAGCCATCGGTTATCCTCCGACTCACGGAACTGAGGAAGTCTGGGACACATCCACTCGAGTACCAAGGACTGCATGCAGAGATTCAAGGCCAGTTTGCAGACCACCTCTCCATATACACTGATGGTTCAAAAGACCAAAGCCGGGTAGCTGCTGCGGCAGTCTGCCGACTGGAAAAATTTGGTGTACGTTTGCCCGATCAGAGCTAGATTTTCACTGCAGAAGCCCAATCACTCCTTCTCGTGTTGGAGTGTATCGAGGTATCCAACCACACAAACTATGTTATATACAGTGATTCGTTCTCTTGCCTCCTGGCTGTTGCTGGACTGAAAATGAATCACCCTATTCTAGCAATGGTCATTTATATAATGAACCAGCTGACAACGGATGGGTATGACATCCACCTGTGCTGGGTGCCTGGCCATGCCGGCATACAAGGAAACGAACGAGCTGATCGGGCTGCGAAGAAGGCCCTGAATTGTGATCTTGAACCGTGTTTGATCCCTCACTCTGATCTGAAACCACTAATAGCCACCCACATAAAATCCAAATGGCAACATGAGTGGGATGAAAACATTAATAAACTTAAAGAAATTGAACCATCTGTGGGAAAGCCACCACAGACTCATGCGGGAGGTCGGCGGGACCAAGTGGTCCTTAGCCGCTGCCGTATTGGCCACTCGTGGCTTACACATGCTTTTCTGCTCAAGGGGGAACCTCCCCCTGAATGTATTGGGTGTCAGTCCCCGCTGACACTCAAACACATTTGACTAAGTTGCGTTGATTTTTTGGCCCTGCGCCAACAGTTCTACACTGCAGACAGTATGCATGACCAATCAATCAATGCACTACGTTGCACTACGTTGCACTACGTTGCACTACGTTGCACTACGTTGCACTACGTTGCACTACGTTGCACTACGTTGCACTACGTTGCACTACGTTGCCCTACGTTGCCCTACGTTGCACTACGTTGCACTACGTTGCACTACGTTGCACTACGTTGCACTACGTTGCACTACGTTGCACTACGTTGCACTACGTTGCACTACGTTGCACTACGTTGCACTACGTTGCACTACGTTGCACTACGTTGCACTACGTTGCACTACGTTGCACTACGTTGCACTACGTTGCACTACGTTGCACTACGGTGCACTACGGTGCACTACGTTGCACTACGGTGCACTACGGTGCACTACGGTGCACTACGGTGCACTACGGTGCACTACGGTGCACTACGGTGCACTACGGTGCACTACGGTGCACTACGGTGCACTACGGTGCACTACGGTGCACTACGGTGCACTACGGTGCACTACGGTGCACTACGGTGCACTACGGTGCACTACGGTGCACTACGGTGCACTACGGTGACCTACTTCAAAGGCAGTGGGAACGTACAGTCCGCATAATGACAACGTATGGATAACGTATGCCTAATGTACATCCGACGTACCTTTGGCGTTTCTCCACCGTGTCATGACGTATGTAATGTATGACACATAGTTCTGGCGATCGAATAACATATATAACGTACCGTGAGCATAATTCCTTTGTCTCCTCTCATTGAACCGCATTATCACTACGCTTTACCAACATTACGCTCACATCAACTACGCGGCATTGACGTCCAATTTCGGCCCGTATTTGCATATTACTCCGAGAAGTTTGACGTGTTTAATTTATTTTCACGTTGTCCCTGGCGCGTTACATCGTAGTGTGACAGAGCCATAAGACATATTACTGGAACGCGTTGACGCATCTGTTATCCAGCATTTCACAGCGGGTCATGCTTTAACCATATCCTACCCTGTAGACGGGCATTCGGAGTAGCACAAACTTAGAGTGACATATACAGTATGTCAAAAGGCTGAGAACCACCACCCTCCCACGCCTCCCTCACCTCCCGCCCCATCTCCGCCTACCTCACTCGTAAACCCCACCTCGCTCACCCCACTCATCATATCCCTCACCCCACCCCCCAACACACACATTCACCATCATAAGTCATGCTATTCCAATAGGCAACGTTTTATTGGTAGTAAGACCCCTCAGCTCACCTAACCTCACCTCACCTCACCTCAGCTCACCTCACCTCAGCTCACCTCACCTCACCTCAGCTCACCTCACCTCACCTCACCTCACCTACTTCACCTCACCTCACCTCACCTCACCTCACCTCACCTCACCTTATCTCACCTCACCTCACCTCATCTGAATGATCAGACTGTCGCCATCTGATATCCGTTCTTAACCCATTGCCCCTGGAAGTCTTTGCTGAATGTCCTGGAGTATGTTGATCCCCGGCTGAACCCCCATCACAAGAACTGTGCGACGCTGCACTGTGCGATGTCTTATTGGTCTTCGCCCCTCAGTCCAATCCCGCATCACACCCACCCTCATTTCCGTTTACTCAGGATCTAGTGACTTAGAAAGATACCAGTTGTCTAGTTACCTCACTGTAGATGTATTAATGCTACTCACAATGTATGTCTTACTTCCCTGATGCCTCTGTAGTTTCTTTGCTGTCATGTCTACGAGTGTAGGTAATATCCGTCCCCCCAAAAAACTGACTCCCCCTTTTTTTCTTCTTTTTTTGGTAAAGTATTTATTCATCTGAATATGACATTTATCAGTGCCGGAGCACTGGTCTTCCGGCCATCTTACTATTAGAATTGGCAGTCTAAATAATCTAAGTTTGATCAGTGCTGTATTAGTTACAGCACCGATCCTGTATAATGAAGGGAGTGGCTCCCCCTGTATAATGTACAGCACCAGTCACTGTAGTTCATACAAAAATGGGGAGCAGCACCGAGTAGAATGTGCATACTCGGGGCAACTCAAACAATCGTTGAGGGTTACATTTTTTCTATTATAAAACAAGGTAAGTTATAGTTGACAAAATTGTGTCTGTCTTATAGAGACTACGCGGCATTGACATCCAATTTCGGCCCGTATTTGCATATTAAGCTGAGAATTCCGACGTGTTAAATTAATTTTTACGTTGTCCCTACGCTGGCGCGTGTTGAAGCAGGTTGATAGTTGTGTAGGATGTTCGGTGTGTTGATGGTTTGTTCATGATGGTTAATGGTGGTGCAGGGGAGGGGGGGGGGGCAATTGGGGTGGGTGGTGGTGGGGGTAGGAAAAACCCACAGGAGAGCAAGCTTTGTGAGTCTCGAGTTTCTCTTGATGATGACTCAGATAGTCTGTTTCTTCTATTTCTTTTTTTTCTCGACGTTACCAGCTTAAGGGAACACTCCCCCACCTCACCTTTACCAGCTTTAAAAACATACTTACCTGACAGTTTCGCTCTGTGATCCCAGTGTCTCTCATCTGTGTTCGATTATCTAGCTTTTTTTCCCCCTTCCCACAGCAAGGTTTTTAATACTTACTTCTTGTTTGCGTCGAGATGGGCTTTCGGCACTTTAATTACCTCCCTTAGCACATTTTGTTGGTGTTCCCCTCCTCCTCCTTCTTCTATTCTCTATGAGTGATCATACTTTCTGTGCATGTGTACATATATTATTTATGTGTCGTAGAGGGGTGATGACAATAGGAAATATTGCGTCTATAGCCGGAATCGACCTTTCCAGGCCAGTCTGCTAACCATTACACGACCTAGGCTCCCCGATTTCACCACCCTACCCATGCCTATCTTTCGATGTGGCTTCTTGCCTGAGCGGTCAGTGCAGACTGTTACACGCGTTCCACTGGAATTGTAAGTCTTTTAAATGATTTAAGTCAATATGTGGTTTTTAATGCTCACAATTAAATACAGATAAACAATGCACTTAAATAAAGCTTGTACAGGATCCTGGTCATGCCACCAGTGTTGTGGGGGTCATGAAAATGGGGAATCTTTCACCTAGAGCGGGAACTAAACCCACTTCTCTTGCATTCTGGACCAGTGTGCTAACCATTACACCACCTAGGCTTCCTGAATTCACCACCCTACTCACGCCTGTTTATCCGGCTCCTTGCCTGAGAGATCAGTACATATACATATATATATATATGAGAATATCTCAAAAGGTGATAACTCTTTTTTTTTGTCCATTGTAACGATTGACACAAAACAGCACAGAAACAGTTACACTGAAAACACAGGGACATTTGCTTTAAATCAATATGTATTCTATTGGGATTATGAAACACGATGTAAAAAACAAATCAGTTTATCCTGAGCAAATGCATAAGCAGATAGTATGTTGAGCGTTACTATGGACAAAGTTTTGTCCCATATTGCTTAGCACCTTATGAGACATTCTCATATGACGGGAGAGGGATGCTCAACCCATCCAGTTAAATATATCCAGTTGTAATAATTTCTCATTGCCAATGTGCTTTTTTGGTTTATTATATCTGTGTGTTGGGTTTGTAGTTTGCAGTTGTTTGGTGTTCTTGTTTTGTTTTTGGTTTGAATTGTGTTGGTAGTGAGTGTATTCTGTTTTTGTATATGTGGGTGGTTAACAAGGTTCTGTATTTGGTTTGTATTGGTTTGTATTGGCATCTCTGTCTGTTTTCATTTTGTTTTGCTTTGTTTCATTATGGGCAGTGTGGGGCGGGAGGGGTGAGGTCCCTGGTGGCGGCGGGGGGAATAATATAACTCGAGTCTATGTCGGACACTACAGAGTGTGTAGCATGTGCCCTGGCCCTTTCGTTACGACGCTGTGCGTTACGTCCGTGAATGCTCTTGACGATGAGCTCTGTTTCAGTGAACACCGACCATCGTGGCTGAGCAGCTGCAGCCCCATGAATGATTCACCAGCGGACCCCAGCTCTAATGCCTGGTACACACCTACTGTATACGATTCGAGCACTAAAACTCGCGACTCGACCCGACCCGACCCGCTTAAAACTGAAAACGGGCCGATTCATTTTTCGAATCGCGAATCGCAATCGTAATCGGCCTGTTTTAGCCCTAAATATGCGGGGAGCGCACACCTAGCGATTTTTGTGAGCGAAACGGGCAGTTTTAGATCGTATACGGTAGGTGGGTGCGCACAAACAGTAGGTGTGTACTAGGCATAAGGCCACAGGTACTCCGCATGTCCATTTAAATCACACCCTTTCCTAGAATCCTCAGAACGCACCTCCGCCTCCATATTCCCCTCCTCACCCCCGCCCTCCCTCCCGCCTACCCCCCTCCCCGCCCTCCCCCTCCTTTCCCCTCCCTCCTCTCTACCCTCCCTCCGCCGCTTCCCCCTCCCTCCATTCTTCCCTCTCCCTCCTTCCATCTCCTCCCCTCCCCCCTTCCCCCTCCCTCCTCTCTGCCCTCCATCCGCCCATTCCCCTCCCTCCATCCTTTCCTCCATCCCTCCGTCTCTCCCTCCTCCATCTTTCCTCCTCTCTCCCTCCATCCATCCCTCCCTCTCTCCCCACATCCCTCATTTCCACCATACCCCCTCCCCCCTCACACCCTCCATCCCGCCCTCTCTCTCACTCCATGGAATCTTCAACCACATATTTGTTTCTTATATATATATTTTTTATTTTGTTTATTTGTAATGCTCGAAATAAACACATCACCTTCGATGGGAGGGGGGGGGGGTGGTACTTCCAAGCATCTTCCTGCTAAATATAAAAAATAGAGGACAGGGATATGAAATTGCTTTTAATTCAATTATACCCCCTAGTCTCTCCCCACTCACCCCCGCAAATGTATAAATATATAATTCAAGCGGCACTCACAAATGTCCAAAGCGCAGTAGTATGGTGACTTTTGCTAGTGAAGACCACTGAGAAATGATTTATGAATCAAATGCATTTACAAAGAAACGTGGGTAGCTGCTCAGGCTTGGATAGACCTTATGAGCTGGGCCAAGTTCATGAAGATGTGTCGAACCTGCACGCAACGACCCCAGGTCACCAACTAATGCAGCACCCGCAAATCCAGGGCAAGATTTAGTATGGCGCTTGACAGTTACCAACGACACTACAGAGACACCTGGTGGCTTACCCGGCATACCCTGCTTCCCTCCAAACACCAGTTTGACGTCCAGGCAACATGTAGGGTCATATCAGGACTGGTGCCGACTTGTGACTGTGCGCACTCATGGCGACTTTATAGTGCCTCCCCACTGGGAGACCAGACCATCAGCACAGTGACCCGATTTCACACTCAGTCAAAAATCGGTACCCGTCTTGATATGATCCTAGGTGTTGCCAGGATGTAAAACCCAAACAAGCAAACCAAACATAGCTGTAGTATGCCAGTGTACGGTGGACGTGGCGACAACATTTGCTTCAAACCAACCAACCTGGGTTCCAGGTTTCTTGTAGATGGTACTTCGAAGCCTTTTCTTTCTTTGATCAACTGGTAGGACTGGACTCTTTAACAAAAGGTTTGTTTTGTTTTGTTTTTGTTGTTTATTGTTGGTTTACGTCCTAGCAACATCCAAGGTCATATCAGGATGGGTACCGACTTGTGACAGTGTGCACTCATGGCGATTTATAGTGCTGCCCCACTGGGAAATCAGGCCACTGGCACCATAACACGATATCCCACTCAGTCACATTGTCCTGACACTGAGCTAACCAGTCCTTGCCCTATCCCAATAATGCCAAGTGCTTGGTTAGGAAGCGACAAGTATAAGTTTTTAAGTCATTGGTTTGACTCAACTGGGAACCAAACTCGCGAACTCCCGATCTCCCGCACGCGAGGCTCGCGCTCTATCGAGTCGGTCACCGCGCCCGGTAAATAAAATGTGCACTTAATGGGTAGGTTGTACCCACTCCCACTCAGACACATAATAGATGTCCTCTAAACCTGGCCTTATGTAGTAAGTAGTTTGCAGTGAGGTACCTCTCAGGCAAGGCGCCACACATACAGGAGGCCGTGGATAGGATGGTGGCATCAGGGAGCTTAGATGGTGTAATGGTTGGGACACTATACCAACATGTTACAGCTGTGGGTTCGAATCCTGCTCTACGCACAATATTTCCTCTTTTTCCACCTTTTTTTCTCTCTTTGAATGGCTGAAGTCACTTTCTTTCATTATATATATATATATAATTATATATATAATGTCTATATGTATATACAGTAACATCTCTCTAAATCGACCGACCAGGGGACGAATCTAAGTGGTCGATTTAGGGAGTTGGTCGGTTTAGAGAGTTAGAATATCCTTATAATTGTATGATTGGGACCCAAATAAAGCGATCGATATAGGGGAGTGGTAGATTTGTGGAGGGGTCGGTATAGAGAGGTTTTACTGTATATATATATATATATATATATATATATATATCACAGATGAATCCATTGTTAGTGCAGCTTGCTTCCCCCCAGGGCCAGCATCTTCTACCAGACATGGCTGCCACTTTAAGTAGCTTCACATGTGACTAATAGCCATCGAGTTCTCATAATTCAATAGATCCAACTGCCCAAAAGCTCCAGACATATTCCTGGGACCGGCTAACTCATTTTGCCGGCTCTGACCTAAGCCAGTTGTCATGGAGAGATAGCATATGCCCCCAGGGGGGATGGTGCAGGGGGGATTACAGCAAATGAGGACAATACGTGGAATGCATATGCTTCTAATGCAAACTGCGTAAGCGGATAGATTGCAAATTGATGCACATGTCTGGGATTGGGGTTGGGGATTGCGTAACTTGTTGGCATCAGTGGTTTCAATAGAGCTAGCATTTACGTACAAGTTGGGTTGGCTTGGTGATACTCAATTCAGAAAAACCTTTGCACCAAGGCGTCATGTAGACTACATTTCTGTAGTGGGAATAGCAACAACTGTATTTCTTTCTCAATCTGGCTGCTGTGGTCTCCTCCCCCGCCCCACCCCCTGATCTAAGCTCCCCGATGCACCCTACCCTTTCCACGCCTACCTGCCTAAGAGATCAGTGCAGACTACTACAGTAGCAACTCTAAACATATCTAATATTAAACCTAAATTTCTCTGGCTCTATTATGCATGAAATGTCAATCACACAAAAAAACACTTCTCGCAAAGTTTTATTATATACAATGACCTCTAACCCTTACCAATTCTCTACTTGGTCTGAACCATACAATATAATGGAAACACGAATAAAATAAGAACAAGTGTCCATCAGATTTAAATTCTATTGTACATATAATTATATTATGTTGTGTGGGCCTGTCTGAAGGTATCGGCAACTCAGGCAGCCACCCAGGGCGCCATGTGCTAGGTTTGTTTGTTTGTTGTTGTTTTGCGTCCAAGCAACATCTAAGGTCATATCAGGACGCTAGGAGGCACCAAGTATAATTACTAGAAATTCTAGACCATCCTCATATACTTGTAAGGGCACTGCAGTTCATCTTGCCCAAGGCACCAATAACCCTAGACCCGACATTGTCTGACCTAGATCTAGATCTGAATACAGAAATGAGCAAATCTGCCATTGGTTTAGTAAATAGGGAACATTGTACCATTCACCAGGCAATTAAGACCTATTCACCAGGCAATTAAGACCTATTCACCAGGCAATTAAGACCTATTCACCAGGCAATTAAGACCTATTCACCAGGCAATTAATACCTATTCACCAGGCAATTAAGACCTATTCACCAGGCAATTAAGACCTATTCACTCTATATCTGACATTTCTAAATCTACCCGTTAGATAACTTTGTGCTGGTTACTCTAATTTTCGCATGTATCTCAGTTTATTAGCCCTGGAATCCTACCCACCACATCGGTTCTTGTCGCTGCCAGCAGAGGGCGTCTTGGTGCCGGAAATGGCATATTGCCTTTTGGACTGGTGAGACAAATTAGGGATAGCTCAATAGCTATCCCTAATTTCGTTGGGTGAATGTGAATGTTATATGAATTGGTTCCCAATGGCTCAGCACTCTGAAGCCACAATGAGTCTACACTGCTACACATTCGTATCCATCCTCGTATATCACGAGAAGTTGCTATGACGTGCAACCAAACCTACTAGAAAATACTGCCCTTGATGTTCACGTCTATAAGGTATGTAAAACCTGGGCTTTCATGAGGCAGTATTTTTCTTATGTAAATAGAAACTGCGTTTGATCTTTGACCAAAGTTGAAGAAACCAAATTTGCGTCATTCAACATTCCTCTCCACCAGACGTGGTGGCCGAATCGGTAGGGCGCAGGCTTCCGATGAAGAAGGTCCGGAGTTCGAATCCCATCCGAGTCAAACCAATGACTTATAAAATTGATGCTTTTCGCTACCTAGTATAAGGCAAGGACTGGTTTGCACAGTATCAGGATAATGTGACTGTGTGGGATAGTGGGTCAATGTGCTGGTGGCCTTGTCTCCCAGTGGGGCAGCACTATAATGTCACCATGAATGCACACTGTCACAAGTCGGTACCAGTCCTGATTTGACCTTAGATGTTGCTAGGGCGTAAAACAACAAACAAACATTCGCCTCCGGATGGAGCAGACCGTCACATGTTAGAGCTGCATAATCTCATGAAAGCATCACTTTTTCAAACCCAAAGAACTCACCTTGTTTTGATGCTGCATAGCCAACTTGGGTACAGGTGCACCCATTAAACATTTATTGCAGTTTGGCATTGTTGTGCCATGCGGCTTTGTTAGAAAATGAGTAAGCAAAACCTGTATATAGAATTTTGGCATGTACGACACATTAATTTGGTATGTTTTCACTTCAAATATCTTCAAATTTAACCCTTTAAAATGTGGGTTATTTCAAACAAAAGTAAAGGAGATTATAATGATCGACCTAAATATTGTTGCCAAAGCTGCAAACCATCGAATTATGCATCTTTAGGTATTCACATCCTACATAGTCAAACAACACACGTGCATCTCTATCCGGAAAATAGCCCATTCACCATAGACCATGCTTTTTTACCTCATGCTTGTTTTCAGAGAACCTAATGAAGTTGACCAGACATGATGGAGGAATCGCCATGAGTGCATGGTGTGGAAGGTCTGGAGTTCGAATCCTGTATGAATCAAACCAATGACTTACAAAATTGATACGCGTTGCTTCCTAGCCTGGCGCTCAACATTAATAGCATATGGTAAGGACTGGTTGGCTCAGTGTCAGGATAATGTGACTGAATGGGATATCGGATCATGGTGCTGGCGGCCTGATTTCCCAGTGGGGCAGCAGTCCAGAATTGCCATGAGTCGGTACCCATCCTGATATGACCTTAGATGTAAAACTCCAACAACCGACCAACCATCTAAGGTCATATCAGGACATATCAGGACGGGTAAGGTCATATCAGGACGGGTATCTCGGGCTTGTTGATGAGACTGAGTTTCAGTACTTGGGGAGCAGAGGGCCTGCACAGTGATTCATTCATACGGAGCGTTGTACAACAAATCTACAGTCTTTATTCAAAATAAGTTCAGATAGTAGCCATGATACACTGCAGAACAACAAGCTAAGAGAAGATTTTAAGGCTCAATATATATTTCACCTCGTCCCCTCGTCCCCTAGTATAGCACAGGGAGAGTTAGCACTTTCACTTGATTCAATTTGTGTTTCCAACTCACTGAATATGGACATGGAAAATTGAGCAGTGGTTTAATCTATACCTGCTAGTTTGTAAGTAGAAAGTTTACTTACTGCATTTATACTATGTATTCACATTTAGTATTGGCACGGGTGTTTCATTGTGGAAAATGTCTAAATGACACTTTGTGTGTTATTGTGTGCTGACTTCTGGTGAAGAAATTACTTCAACATTGACATTGGCATGATAGGCCAATTTAGGTATCATTGACATTGTCTGTCAACACAAGGTCATGTCGGTATGGACATGTGCTAAACACACCTTCAATGTGTTTCAATGTATATATACAGACACACACATGGGGTTGTGACTTACAGTTTTTCACAATTATATACAGACTGTGTTTTTACACTAATGTCTGACAGACTCAGTTGAACATACACACTGAGAACATGCTGACAGCCAGTGACCGGCCATGGGGCCTGGTTGATGGCCAGTGCACATATAGTTGACAGCAACTGGCAGCTTACAGTTGACACTATACACATGCAACTTTTTGTAATTTTGACTGCATGTTGGGTCTTTTCAACTTGCATTTACACCACACAGACTATTGATGTGTAAGAAATGATTCAATATTTACTACTCTCTTCTATTTGTAAATATTAGACTTATTGCTTTTATATTATGTGATATCTGCCATTGGACTGGTCTTCAATTGTTTGTTGTTTTACATTCTAGCAACATCTAAGGTCATATCAGGACAGTTGTGACTTGGTAGGCAACCGGTGCCAGTTGCTGCTGTCAGATCACGCACCAAATAAGGGGTGATCTTGGACACCTGACCATGCACATGACAGTGCCAGAGCCCCAGGGGCTGGCCAATCAGTTGTTCGATCATGCATATAAAACTGCCAGTCCCCCGAGGGGTGATTGTTATGAGACAACTGACCATGCACCTCACAGTGCCAGTCCCCCGAGGGGTGGTCATATGATTATTAGATCATGCAGATAATACTGCCAGTCCCCCGAGGGGTGATCGTTATGAGACAACTGACCATGTACTTAACAGTGCCAGTCCCCCGAGGGGTGGTCAAGTGATTCTCAGAGAGCTGTAGTCAGACGGACTGCAAAAGCTCATCTATGACTCCATGCACAATCCAGTTCATTGTCATATGGACATAGATGCCATGCTGCACTATGCACACTATCACACTGACTAGTTATGATACTATTCAGAGAGCTGTAGTCAGAGGGATTGCAAAGCTCATCTATGACACCATAAACAATCAGTTCAATGTCATACAGATATAGATGCTGTGCAGCACTATACACCCTATCACATGCATGGCCCTTCAGGGCATTAAACCCCATAACCCATATGGGAATGGGAGTCATTGGCATAAAATCCCAGAGAGTTGTGTATATGTACAGACACATACTAGTTGTGAATTTTCACACTATGAAAGTGGAACTTGAAGGTTGTGAGCAGATAAACCCCAGAAGTAGGCATATATCTACATAGTTGTGATTTCACTCTATGTGACCCCCTGTATGATTGTATAGACCAGCCTATCAAATTAAATCCAAACAAACATACCTCAACCACCTATTACGTACAAGCCTATGGACATGTAAATAAAATAGGCTAGTATAGAATTAAGTGGAAAAAAGTGGAAAACTCTTCCAAAGAAAACCCCAAAACACTAACATAGAACCTTAAGAAAACAACTAACATAGTAATAAGAATAGAACAAAAATCCAATGCCAAGAGGGCCCAACAAAAACTAACATAGGCTACTAAGCATACCAACAAACTATCTATCTGCTACTGAAATGAAGGTAATCAAATAACTTATCAGCAGCTACTGTTTGGTAATACAACACCAACACTACAGCTGGCCAGCATTGAAAACAAGCCTGGGTACCCGGGCGTACATGCTATGGACAGTATAAATACAGCCTCGATAAAAAAAGAAGAAAAAAAAGGTCTTATTGACAGGGTGAATGCAGTCCAGTAGTTGGCTGGGTGTTAGACAATGCCCCCATTTTAGTACAACTGACATTGGTACTATAATAGACATTCCAAGTCATCACACTGGCACTCAGTAGCCAGGCTTCATACATATATATATATATATATATATATACATATATATATATAAATATATAGACACAATACTACTAGATGTATGGGGGAGTGTTTACACAGTCTGAATTGTGGCCAGCTACTCAGCCAGGGTAGTAGTAGGTAATTAACCATGAGGTAATCAACTCTATTGGCTGAGGCCATGATTGAGTGTGCTAGGCACAAATATACACTCCTCACTGGCTTTGGAGACAGACCCAAGGCAGACATTTAAAGTCTGACGTACACCTACCAACAATGGACATTCCTTGGGCAAGCAAGGACACACATGGCCTAACTAAGCCCAACATACAACTTAATGGACAGTTGTTTAACACACAACTGTTACCTTTAATAAAAAGGGGAAAATCTGGTTGTTGGCTTTTCTTAGGAAACACCCTACTTTTGTATATCTTAGATTTTAAGATAGAAAATTCCACTTCTAACTTATAAACAGAAATCACCCAACTTGTATCAGTCGGATGAGCAGACTTAACTGCATAGCATATGGGTAATAGTCAGTGATCATGATGCCTCATCATCTAAGAGAAAAAGTGATTAGTTAAATCCACTTTTGAAATTATCGCACTGACTAAATGGGATTAGTTGTTACTTATTACAGATTACTCAATTAACCCATACAAAATAACATTGCTATGAACAATATAGTTCAGCTACCATTTAGATCAATGGCTAATACAAGTAATAAATTACACACTGCCCTATAACGTATGAGGAAGCTGTCACAGCTCAATCAATTTTGAAGGCATTCATAGCGGCTTCAGTTGTTGCTTAATGAAACCTTAAGCTTGACCCAGATGAGAACTTGTCATAACTATTCATTAGCTCATTGCAGGATGGGATAAATTTGCCTTCACTCATGTCAGGCAAAAATTGGAATTAGAAGGATTACCTTCACCTCATTTAGAAATTTTAGACAAGGGCGTAAATGGAAGTATGCATAGACCATGGGTGCCTATAGGCATAGACTATGAGTGACATGAGGTGCCAAAATAGGCACAGACAAGTGGTTTAAATAACCATAGGTGCACACCATTCTGGTAATACACCTAGTTGCAGTATCAGTTAAGGTGATACAGATACCACTGGCCAATGCACATGAAATACAAATGTGCTTTCTCTACATCAGGGCACAAATATAATGGTGTGATGCAAAGACGCACAGACATCACATCTGTACATAAGAACAGAGGTCCTGGAAAGAAACAGGGACACAGACATGGTAGTAAAACATACCCAAGGATAGATTAAGGGATGACTACATATTTTGTGTATCAATCAATCAATAGTTCCGTCCTCTAGTCGAGGGTTTGATGCAATGGTTCTCCACTTGTCCCGATGGTGTGCTGTTCTGATAGACTGTGAATAATTCAAGCCTGTCCACTGTGAAATATTTGTAAACCATGATGTTCTTGGTCTCCCTCTCCCTCTGCTGCCATTCACCTTCCCTTCCAACAATGTACGGTATATTGAACTCTGACGAATGATGTGACCAAAATAAATAAGTTTCTTTGTCTGTATAGTGGCAAACAAGCGTTTCTTATTTTTAATTTTTCTGAGAACTTCTTTGTTGGTGATCTTCTTTGTCCATGATATTTTCGTGTATACACACACAGAATCAAGTTAAGAAACTGACCTGGATGGCATAAGATTCGGGATGAAATCAATAGGAGGGCTGAGCCCTCTGTGTGCCTTGTACTATTTTTCATAGTAGTATGATATGGGTTGGTTTGGTTTGAACCCAGGTTTACATGATGAAACCATCACTCTGCATGGCTACTGTGATGACATATAAGTCTAGGACATCACAGTAGAGTGTAACCTACCTGTGGGGAGGTAATTAAATTCTCCCCATATCAGCCTATCCTAAAAGGTTTGACAACTTGGTAGCTAGTAACCCCAAGAGAGGCACTGTCAGATGACATAAAATAGGATTTACCTCCAGACAGGGTGATTCGGCAAGGCAAAGCCTTGGGGGTTTTGAGGAAAATAACCTTTCCATGATAGGATCTTATAGATTCATAGAATGACTACATGATAGGATTTATAGATTCATAGAATGACTACTCTGATAAAAATGTATATATATCCGTATACGTTCACGGGAAATATGAAACAGTATATTAAAATATACGGGGTTTATAAATGCTACATATGATCTACCTAGCCCTATAACAGGGGATTAGGATCTAAATAAAAACAATTCTACTGTATACAAGTAGAGGCAAATGTCTTAACATTCACAAAGACATAAAAAAAAAGGGTTCAGAAAAGATAACTTTGCTGAGAGCTTCGCAGAGAACAACTATGTTCAAAAGAACTAATTGAACTCATAGTTCAATTCCATTAAGAAAGCTAGCAATACGAAAATGAAACTGAAATTATGATTACGTAAACATCTCCCTGTGCTATAATTAGCCAGGAGGCTAGGGGACGAGGTGAAATCGAATAATTATGTGAGACTTACCTGGGTATAGTTGACACATAATTGTTGTTTTACCGAGTCTGATAGCCTCAGCTTGTTATAGTACAGTTCCCGCCCACCCTAACCCGTGGGGAATGTAAGGAACTTCTGCCGAAGGGAGGAAAACAAGAAAACAGAGACAAATGCGAATAATAATAATTTAGAACATAATTTCGGTAAATAGTAAGTAAAGATTGAATCAAGTGGAAGCGCTACCTCTCCCTGTACTATAACAAGCCGAGGCTATGGGACTCGGTAAAACAACAATTATGTGTCAACTATACCCAGGTAAGTATCACATAATTATTCTATCTATACATGGTATACAAATATGGAATTTACTTGATAATAATATTAAATGCTCAAAAATCATCTATATGTTTCAACGAATGTATAAAAAGAAAATCGTTAAGCTTTACCAGAGGGAAAATATGTAGTACTCTAGTACATAAACAATAGGATGTAATTTACAGTATTGAAGGTACTTTTTACTTTTATTTGATTTATTTATTATTTCTATGCTATTACTAATGTTTATTTGCCATTTTTAAATGGGGAAAGCGCCTCATAAGTGGCTTACTTCTGCTTTCTCCATTTTCAAATGAAGAATTACTGATATAAATATCAACTTGTGTGTACAATGATCATGTGGAAATAAATATTTGATTATTATTGTTATTATTACTACATAATTTCCCATCCAATCTGACTAACAACACCTGCCTACTTGAATACTATCCACCAATGTGTTATGCATTGGCTCCAGGTGCGTGGCAAGAAGGCATGTAATCATGTTAGCAAAGCTAAATATATATAAGAAAAGAAAATGCAACACTCTAAATCCTAATTGGTCAATGTATGAGCTTCCTATTATACCTCTTAGGTTCTTCATTATTTGTCGATTTTGTGATTATGGGAGGGATGCAATATGTGAAAATGATATGGAGAATACTGATTAGATATTTGGCTTGAATATCACCTCATCTACCCAGCATAGATGAGGCAATTTATACATGTACATTACACACATATGTATACATATATTTATGCATATATTTATATGACTTACACTATAGAGGCACACAATCACTGACATTTCAATATATATGTACATGGTTGGTTGGTGTTTGGAGTGTTACGTCCTGACAACATCTAAGGTCATATCAGGACGGGTACCGACTTGTGACAGTGCACACTCATGGTGACTTCATAGTATTGCCCCACTGGGAGAACAGGCCACCAGCACCATGACCTGATAGCCCACTCAGTCACATTATCCTAACACCGATCCAACCAGTCCTTGCCCTATCCTAATAATGCCGAGCGCTTGGCTAGAAAGCGACAAGTATCAATTTGTAAGTACTTGGTTTGAATCGACCAGGGTTCAAAACCGTGGGTTCGAATCCCACGATCTACCAATACGGGAGAGGGACGCTCAACTCATTCGGCCATCCCGTCGAATCTTTCAATATACATGTTAGATAATTATATATATATATAATATACATATATATATATTTATACATCATGCGTTATGCAGATGTAGAAAAAAGGGTAATGAATAAAGATGCAATAGCATGATTCCATATGTCAGGAAGTGCGTGTTTTTAAACATTATTTTATTTTGTTTTATGAGGATATGTTTGCGGCGAATTGAATTGGTCCACGAAGCAATCGAACACATCACACACCGCGCCCATTGAAGTCATGTATATGGAATCTTATTTTATGTTTGTTGGAGGTTGGCTAGGTGTTGTGTCAACCACCAGCTGTAGCCAGGGGGGGGGGGGGGAGGGGTTGGAGGAGGTGGTTTCCCCCATTCACACATCTCAGCCCCTTCCCAAAACCCAATATGTAACCTACCCCCTAAATTGCTGGAAAATTTATTTCAGAGGTTCTAGATTAAAACAATTCCTGGGGGTGGGGGTGGGTGGTTGTTGGGGGATGGGGGTGGGGGCTACTCTCACACCCCTCTAGTGACTCGTGCCTTCGCCACTCATTCATTCCAAGAATTTATTTCCCACCCTCAAACAAATCTGCCATCCTAGCTACGGCCTGGTTGGTTGGTTGTTGGAGTTTTACGACCTTGCAACATCTAGAGTCTTATTAGGAGCTACCGCGTGTCTAGTAACATGGTACCAGTAATCTGGGAGCAAGGATGCTAAAAAGAGACTATAGACATATATAGTTACACGTATTATAGGCAAGTAAGCACTCAGAAGGCAAACATGCAACCATAGAGGACTTGAAAGTCACAGTAGAAATAAACAAAATAAGCACCTATAATGGAGCTTTACCTTTATTTCTACACACACACACAAATAAATAAACAAACAATCTCGGTGCACAGTAGCAATACAAAGTAGCGATTGGCTTCGTGACCTGATTACCATCATAATATAATATTCTGCTATTAACATGCAGCAGAATACGGATTATTATTATGGTAAAATAAGGCCACGAGGGCCAACAGCCCACCCTACAAGTTCTATAGAACCCACCCTAAAACAACTGCACGCCAAGATTGTAAACTATAAAAAATGACAGAGTGATAGGCATACCCTTTGTGAATATAGAGACGCATCTTAAGGTACAGCACATAAACATTGCCTGGTTGGATACTCACAGAGCTTCTAAGCCCACACGTCACTTCTAACCAACACCACATGCACACGTTCACGATAGCAGTAACTTCATCTTTCACTCATCAGTTCTGTCGAAAACCCTCTCTTCCCCAATTTCTGCCAGCCTAATATGCTCAAGTTTAACGGCATATACATTGCGTGAAGAGTTATGTCATTGTTGTTGCCAATAACGCTTTCAAGTCGCCATGACATTGTACAAGAACAGTTTCAGTTTTAACCTACGTCTAAGAATTGACATCCAACGAGATGTGGCTTCTATGATACCGTACAATAGCTAATATAAATGAATTATGAAACCATGGGACAGATTACATAGTAACATATCATTTAAAATAAATAGAATATAAACTTTGCATGTAGTTAATAACGAACGAATAGGCATTGTGTATACGTGTCAATTCTTGGTAAAAGCAAATAACAAGACTAAGAAATGTGTTCCTATGTGGTGAGTCGATGGCAGACAAAAGATGATCAGGGCAGAATAAGAATGGACTTTTTTATTAGCGATTAAGTAATGGGATTTTTTGTCAGACACTCAAGAGGTATAGCTGTTCTGAGCTCCTAACCATGCTTTGTTATCAACAATCGCTATGCTCCTCTTGGTGCCTCAATTCGATATCATGCAATAAACTGATACTATATAATACTGTGATATATATACACTAGAATATATGTTATATATTACATAGCATGTATATTATATACGATATATGTTATATATGTTATATACATTATATTTGATATATACTTTAAACATATAATACATATGATATATTATGTATATTGTTGTGGGGGGGTGATGAAAATGAGAAATATTGTGCCTAGCATGGGACTCGAACCACATCTCTTTGTATTCCAGGCCAGTGTACTAACCATTGCACAACCTAGGTTCCCTGATATCACCACACTACCCACACCTACCTGTCTATGCAGCTCCTTGCCTGAGAGGTCAGTGCAGACCACTACACTCATCCCCCTGGAATTGTAAGTCTGTTAATGCTTACAAGTACATACATACAGGCAATGCACTAACACATACATACACAGGGTAGGTTCAACAACCATACATCATGTAGCTTGTACAGGATCATGGTCACGGCAACCAGTGTTGTAGGGGGTGATGAAAATGGGAAATATTGTGCCTAGAGCGGGACTCGAACCCACATCTCTTTGCATTCTGGGCCAGTGTGCTAACCATTACACCACCTAGGCTCCCTGATATCACCACACTACCCACGCCTACCTGTCTATGCGGCTACTTGCATGAGAGGTCAGTGCAGACCATTACAATATTATATATTATACATTATATGTTATATATTATATATATATTATATATATATTATATTTTATATATATATATGGAAGGGGTTAGCTTAGGTTATATTATATGACGTTTATATGATAAGTATTAATTCCATATGGGAAATAAATAAGGTAATATTATGATGGTAAAATATTACTTAAAATGCCGATTAGATGAAGTAGAGCTTTGATGAAGGGAATAAATGAGGTAACAATTAAATGTGAAAGATAGATCAAGTAGTAACTTGATATATGGGTTCGATGAAGTGGTAATTAAACGTGGGGATTAGATGAGGCGATGATTATACAGTATAACCCCGTTAAACCAAATTTGAAGGGACCCTAGAAATTTGTTTGGATTAACCGATCATTGGTTTAACAGACCTTTGGCTTCGACTTTGACTTTGAGTACAAGTGTATTGCATGTGTAATATACAATGTATGTGGACACTTTGATTATTGTTTTTATGTACGTACATTATAACCCCGTTAAACCAAGCTCAGTTAAACCAAACGATTGGTTAATCCAAACAAATTTCTAGGGTCCCTTCAAAATACTACCATTTATCATATAAAAAAGTATGTGGGGTCTCAGATGACCTTATAACCACATGAACTTGTGGTTTAACTGTAGCGGAAGTGGCCTGAGGTCCGACAATTTTGTTTGGATTACCCGATAATTTGGATTAACCAACTTTGCTTTAACCAACTTTTTTTATATTATAAATGGTAGTATTTTGCCGGGCCGCCAAACAAAGTTTGGATTAACCGATCGTTTGGTTTAACCGAGCTTGGTTTAACGGGGTTATACTGTATGAACATCTTTTCATGGGGAGGTGTTGGGGTGGAGAATCTGTCTCTTCACTCACAACAGGAACTAATATAATACCTAATACATGCCTGGCATAGCATATACATTATTGAGCCTTTGGATAGAACAATACCTTGTTTAAATTTACATATTGCATTATACTAGAGCTGAAGTAACTCCATTATGCAGAGTGATTAAAGATACTATCGGGAGTTAGATGAGGAAGCTTTGGCAAGATGCAAGGCTTAACTAGATGAGCAGCAAGGGGGCGGGTGTGAGGCGAGTGTGGTGTGGAGTGGAGGGCGGAGGACGGAGGGCAGAGGGCGAATTGCCTAAGTCAGTCAACAAAGGGGAGAGAGGAACAACACAGGGGATCCGTAGGCAATTCACAGACACCGGTACCGGAGCAGTTAGCAGGTTCCAACCTGATTTATGGTTGGGGGTGTGAGCAGCTCACAGAGCAGGAGCAGCTCACAGAGCAGGAGCAGCTCACAGAACAGGAGCAGCTCACAGAGCAGGAGCAGCTCACAAAGCAGGAGCAGGAGCAGAGCAGGAGCAGGTCACAGAGCAGGAGCAACTCACAGAGCAGGAACAGCTCACAGAGCACGAGCATCTCACAGAGCAGGAGCAGCTCACAAAGGAGGAGCAGCTCACAGAACAGGAGCAGCTCACAGAGCAGGAGCAGCTCACAGAGCAGGAGCAGTTCACAGAGCAGGAGCAGCTCACAGAGCAGGAGCAGCTCACATATCAGGAGCAGCTCACAGAGCAGGAGCAGCTCACATAACAGGAGCAGCTCACAGAGCAGGAGCAGCTCACATAACAGGAGCAGCTCACAGAGCAGGAGCAGCTCACAGAGCAGGAGCAGTTCACAGAGCAGGAGCAGGTCACAGAGCAGGAGCAACTCACAGAGCAGGAGCAGCTCACAGAGCACGAGCATCTCACAGAGCCAGAGCATCTCACAGAGCAGGAGCATCTCACAGAGCAGGAGCAGTTCACAGAGCAGAAGCAGCTCACATAGCAGGAGCAGTTCACAGAGCAGGAGCAGCTCACATAACAGGAGCGGTTCACAGAGCAGGAGCAGCTAACAGAGCAGGAGTGGCTAAGAGAGCAGGATCAGCTCACGGGACAGGAACAGTTCACAGAACAGGAACAGATCACATAGCAGGAGCAGGATCAGATCACATAGCAGGAGCAGCTCACAGAGCAGGGGCAGCTCACAGAGAAGGAGCAGCTCACATAGCAGGAGCAGCTCACCCGGGGACGCGGCGGGGTGGAGGGTACGGCGTTTTGGTCCTAACGACTTGCTTACATCTCCTCGCTCATCGTGAGCTGCTCACACCGCCTCACCTCCCGCCCATCGAGCTGCTCCCGTGATTGCTTCAACGAAGCCCATTGAGGCCCATCACAGTCCGCGTGATTCGTTTACCGGCACGGGTGTGTTTCACTAACTAATTGCCAACCTGAAAACGCCAAAGAAGTGCAGTTGAAAAAAAGAAGTCCAGCAACTCTCAACAGCATAAAACTCCATAGTTTTAGATTACTCTGTACTCGGTCTCTTTCCATACCACACTTCTCTGTCATGTCCACGTCATATCTAGCACGCCCTACTCGTCATCTATGATAAAGCTGTGTTTCTAGTAAAAGCGTTCTCGTCTACTGTCGCATAGAATCCCTAACCGCCATACCTATGTATGGCAGTTAGGGTTTTTTGATTATTTGCTCGTTTGTTTGTTTCCTTGTTTGTTTAGCGACCCCATCCCCAGAACACAAAAATAGACATCGGCCAATGGAGGTCTAATTCACTATCTATTAACTGCCACAGCTCATCTAAAACTCATTGAAATAAATTAAATAGATCCATACCAAGCCTTCCCCAATCTTCACCCGAACCCTATCAACAATTTAAAATCCAACTTCTCTGAAGTTAGTAGCAGTAAATAAATAAAGCACACGCTTCAATAACTAGCCTGATATTTTAGTGGTAGCAGTCGGTGAATGTTTAGTTTACTGACACCTCGACCACTACACTTGTAACGCAATGCCACTTTGTGCATGTGCCACCCCACTTATGTTTGTTGGCCGCTCTGCGAGGTGTGCCATCGGCCAGTTTTTGATTCACTGCGGTGGAAGGCTGACACGCTTTGTGGCTATATAGATACTCCTCAAGGTGCCGTGCATAGATTGGTTGTTGTTGTTTTACACACTAGCAACATCTATGGTCATATCAGGATGGGTACCGACTTGTGACAGTGTGCACTCATGGCGACTTTATAGTGCTGCTCCACTGGGATACCAGGGCACTGACACTATGATCCGATATCCCACACAGTCAAATTATCCTGATACTGTGCTAACCAGTCCTTGTCCCCTCCTATTAATGCCGAGCGCCAGGCTAGGTAGTGACAAGTATCAATTTGATAAGTCATTAGTTTGACTCGGCTGGGATTCGAACTCTCATCCTTCCACACGGGAAACCACGCAAAAACTAAAAAAGATTGGATGGCATGGTTTGTTGTACATGGACAACCAACAATTCAGATGTTTGAAACAACCATTACATAGAGAATGGCTATAAGTGTGAAATATCAAACCCCTAGTGGTCCCAATTTCGTTAGCCTTAACCATATATATATATATGTATATATATATATCAAATATATATATATATATATAAACAGTTGGCCCCAAGTAAACAGATAACAATAAGACTGGAGTGGTTGAGAAGAGTATATTCTCTAGCAGGAATATATTAATTGTGGGAATATATTATTCATCTGAGTGGGTCTGGAGGCGATAACGACCAGGCACAGATGGCATACAAGTGACAAAGCCTATGACTAGTGGCTCCAGTGTGGCCGAATCTGGAATTACATGCACCTTGCAGTAGAGCCTAGATAACTGGTATATAATAGTAGAGCAAACTGAAGAGAGTTAGTGACCATACTAGATTATAGAGCACATATATATATGTATACATAGGAATACCTAGCCCATTGAGGGCACCACCTGTTGAAATGAAAATACTGTGATGGACCACATTGTACTCTACCTGAGCAATGATAAGTTATCGCCAGAGTTGCTTCAAACACTGGGCCATCACCCAGTCTATTCTCAAGGTCAGAATAGAAGTTGGTTGTCACTACCCGGCTGGGTCCCACTTACCCTCCTGTAGGGGGAGGGAGGTGGCTCCTAGCAATGGGTGGAACAGTCCATCATTGGAACTGTTCCTGCAATATTTCTTATTTTCAAGGGTCAGTGCAGTCATTTTCTTATAGCGCCTTTCTATTTTACTGTAACCTTGTTTAGCAGCATTTTCATTAGGGCTGGAAGCGTTGGACACAAACATGTTATTCAGAGGAATAACATCAAAAAAGAAAATATTGTGCCGTAGTGGCGACCTCTTGAGGCGTGTCGGGAAATAAGCGGTGGCACTAATGCAGTCGCGCACTCATTGGTGGCCCTGTTAATGGTTGAATTAAAAGGTTGGGAATCCACTATGTCAGGGACAGCAGAAATCATTAAGATTGCTATTTTTAAATCACTCTTTGATTAAACTCCATAAATATTACTCGCTGATGTTTAATTAAATGCAATTAAATGGCGACATCGGCTAGATAGACAGGTATCCCTGTACCAACAGGAGAATGACCTTCACCTACCTGTTAAGGTCAATTTTCTGTCAGGTTTCTCTGCTTTAGATGTATTGCAATTATACAGCAAATACCGTGATAAAAAGTATCTTAACCTAGGTATTAAATATACATTTACTGCATATCCTTGACTGATTACCCAAAGGTATACTAGGAAATTAGCTCCAGACAACACTTACTGCAGTACCAATAGGTCCACCTGGTTATCAAATCGAATATTTCGTGTTTTGCAGAATGCAAGTATCATTTTTACCCTCACCCACACATAACTGCCTCTAATTTATTCAATTGTGTAAGTCCAGAGAAGTTGATAACTAGCTGCATTCTACAAATATCGATTTTTCCCTTTTACGCGAAATCACGGCTAGGAACTGGATCTAATAGCTAAAACTAGTAAACGCAGGATCCAATAAGCAGACAAAGCCAAACTTGGTGCCCATTGTAGCTAGGTATGCACATAATTATATACTTAAGGTTGCATAGTCAGATGGTTTTGAGTTTCTATAATTTTTTATGAGATAAAGATATTAATATGATCTACTTTACTTCAGTTTGAAGTAACTTTCATTTTAAATGGCTAACCGTTAACATATTTAAAGAACAAACATGCACAATTTATTTTGGCAAGCTGCCAAAAACTAAAACCATAGGCTTCGGCAGTAACAGGTTCTATCGTTCATGTTAGCATAACATGGGTAATTTGCGATGGGGTGGGAGGGGTAGGGCCTTATGCCACCTTACGACATTCATCCACCTAGCGATTGAACCTGAACCACAGTGCTTGCTGTCCCCCAAGCTTCCAACGCAGACACTTTCAGCCCTTGCGCCATATGACCGCCCCACCTATATTTTAACTTTCTAACTAAATTCAAACCGATGCTGCCACCTTGCGTGTTCTTGTCCAGTCTGTGATGTCACAGGAAGCAACACATTCGCTCACTTACCGACTGGACACAAACCCGCGAACACCACCCGACCACCAATTTGCACCCCCACCCCATAGCTAACAACAGGCTACTCAAGTGGTAGGCTTGAAAGTGACAGGATTGATTGACCGATTATTGACCTATGATGATTTACTGTTGTTCATTGACCTGATCATTCTGATTGACCGATTATTGACCTTGATGATTTACCTGTTCCTTGACCTTTATTCTGATTGAATAAATTGCAAAATTATACCACTCCTGTCTCGTCGTTATTTATGTTGACCCAGTATTAGAAATAGCAAATTTGAAAATATATAATATTGAAGTTTTACCGTTGAAAGACACCGTGAATTGCTTTCTTCGCCGTTTCTGTTATTATTTCTTGTCCCAATTGACTTAAATTGAAAGTCCTACCAGTTAAATGGCACAGATAGCACTAGAAAAGAATTATTACCAACCTGGAATGGCACCGAAAACAGTCCCATTAAGCCTTGGTGGTGCACTAACATTCCAGAAATATAGTATGTATGCACACTAAGTATGTACCTCATGGAGTCATCAAAGGCCAGTTGCTCTCATACCATGTCTATGTGGTGTGGGAGGTTAACAATCTCTTGGGTCGGTAAAAGTGTAGGCTCAGGCTGGGGGCATGGGGAATTGAACGACTGACCTTCAGATAGTATGCATGACAGCTTAGATGAGAGGAGAATAGTCAGACATACTTCCCCTTGCTTTTAATGGAAATTAATTTGCACTGTCGGGTGATTTTGAGTTTCTGCAATTTTCTGACATGAATACTTTAGGTTGATAATTATAATACACTTTACTTTAGTTTGAAGTACTTTTGATTTAAAACGACTAACTTGAGAAATATTTAAAGTGCAAATATGGAAAATTAATTTTGGCCAGCCTGCCAAAATTCTGATAATATAGGTTTCAGCAGTAAGAGGTTCTCCTAAATTGTCTTAGTATGCCCTTCTATGTAGTACTAATTCACAAAGGCGGAGACACAACTGGTATAATAATTAATATGGACTTTATTGAGTTAATTATTATTGTCATTACGTAACAGTAGTATAATATCAGACTGGTTGGCTCAATGTCAGGATAATGTGGCTGAGTGGGATATCAGATCATTGTACTGGTGGCCTGGTCACCCAGTGGGGTAGCACTATAAAGTCATCATGAGTGTGCACTCTCAAAAGTCGGTATCCATCCTGATATGACCTTAGATGTTGCTAGGACTTGAAACAACAACAAAAAACAAACAAACAAAGTATAATATCATGGACATTTGGAGATTCGTTATCAGTGTTGTCTCTCTGCCGTGGTACGGCTTATCATTCATAATCAGTACGATTTAGGTCATATTGTCTTATGATCACAGGGGTAGTGGGAATAACAATGGATAATGAGGCAATAGTATCACAGGATCAAGAAGGGCTAATCAATTAAGGTATTGTCATAATCTTGTTATGTGCAGCTCGAGTCTATCATTACGTAATGCATTGTCTTGCTACGGAACTATTGTGTCATGAGCATAATGCGGATGTCTATTGTCTCAGGGTTCATTGTTCGAGGTGCTGGCCCAGGATCTTTTCCTCCTCGCCCACCAGACCACCAGACAGAACCGGCTGGGCAGTGTATCAGGACCATATCCCATATTGCCGGCACCAAACCCTCAACCCTTCATATTGTCTCCCTTACTATCGGTGTGGGTGGGTGAGTTGGTTCGTATTGGTCGGTTGGCGGTTGAGGAGAGAATGGCTGAGTGCTTGTTGTTTGGGTAGGTAACCGTATTTGGTGGGAAAAACCGTTTATGCCGCCTTGTATCTGCTGCTCGTTAGTTCGGTTGGTTTCCGCTAGTCGGCGCCACCTCTGCGGTCGAAGCCGCTTAAGGTTACCAGTATTTAAGTTGGATATGTACACTCAAATATAGATAAGCGTCCTGCTTTTGAAAATGTGATTCTTTTATCGGACTATGCAACTTAGTTGTAGTTGTCGCCTCATATTTACTAATTATGCTTTGCATAGGTTGCGTAAATTTTGCAGAGTCAATAATATGCACATATATAGACATATATAGACATATACACACATACACACATATATACACGTATATACAGAAATATGCACGTGTAGTGATGTTCTCTGTGATGGAGTGGTTAGAGTATCTGACTTTTTGTTCTAGGTCGGACTCCTAATCTGAAGGTCAGTGGTTCAATTCCCCATGCCCCCACCGCTGCCATTTTGTATTTCCACCACTGTGTATAACTTACGGAGTCATCAAAGGCCAGTTGTTCTCATACCATGTCTATGTGGTGTGGGAGCTTAACAATCCCTTGGATCGGTAAAAGTGTAGGCTCAGGTTTTCTATTGACAAACTGTCTAATGGTGAAAACAAGTCTATTCAGACTTATCCATGATAGGCAGTATTAATCTTCAAGAAAATAGACACATAAATACACATATATACACATATGCACATATATGCACATTCACATATATATACACATACTTACATATAAGACATTTAAGACAATTTCTGTACATTATTCCACAAACATATACTAGTCTGTTGACAATAGAAATTACATACATACACATACATTCACATACATACACATACATACACATACATACACATACATACACATACATACACATACATACACATACATACATACATACACATACATAGATACACATACATATGTATACATACACATACATACATACACATACATACACACATACACATACATACACATATACATACATATGCATACATAAACATACATACACATGCATATACATACACATACATACCCATAAATACCAATACATACACATGCACACACATAATATACATAACATACATACACATACATACACACATACATACATACACATACATACACATACATACACATACATACATCTACATACACATACATACACATACATACACATACATACGCATACATACACATACACATACATGCACATATATACACATACATACACATACATATAGATACATCCATATACAATCACATACATACACATCTGTACACATACATGCACATACATACACATACATATAGACACATCCATATACAATCACACACATACACATGTGTACACATACATGCACATACATACACACATACATAACACATACATATACATACATACACATACACATACATATACATACACATACATACATACACATGCATACATATACATACATATACATACACATACCTACACATACATATACATACACATACATACATATTTATACACATATCTATACATAACCAAGTCTAGCTTAGATAGAGTTGGGTGGGTTATATGGTAAATAAAGCTCGATGGCCTGAACTCATTTGTAAGTGTGTCTGCAGCCTAGACCTCATTATATGCCTTTGCCAGGATTGGATCAATATTGACAAAGAACTTTGTTGTTGTTTTTTTGGTAAAGTATTTATTCATCTGAATATGAGCACTGGTCTTCCAGCCATCTTACTATTGGAATTGACAGTCTAAATAATCTAAGTTTGATCAGTGTTGTATTAGTTACAGCACCAATCCTGTAGACTTAAGGGAGTGGCCCCTGCTGTATAATGTACAGCACCAGTCACTGTAGTTCATGCAAACATGGGGAGCAGCACTGAGCAGAAAGTATATACTTGGGGCAACTCAAACAATCGTTGAGGGTTCCATTTTTTCTCTTATAAAACAAGGTAAGTTTATAGTTGACAAGACAATTTGTCTGTCTTATATAATGTTCAATGTGTTTAAACAGGTTGATAGTTGTGTAGGATGTTCGGTGTGTTGAGGGTTTGTTCATGATGGTTAAGGTTGGTGGCAGGACAGGGGACCCAATGGGGTGGGTGGTTGGGGGGGGGGGGAAACCCACAGGAGAGCAAGCGAGGATGTGGGGGGGGGGGGGGCAGGAGCTCAGGGCTTTGCTAGTAATTACTGCAGTAGTCATTCAAGGGCCTGAATAACCAGGTGGGCTCTATATGCATTTTTGAAGGCAAGTATTGTTTGTGTTTCTCTGACTCTGATAGGGAGGTCATTCCACATGACACTACCTTTGTAGATTGGTGCTCCAATATATTTATTTCTTGAAGGGTGTGGTACATTGAGCAGAGTGGAGGCCCCCCTCTTCTTGTTATTCTATTTGTGCGGTCAATGAATTTTTCGTCTTTTGCGCGTTTGTGCATTAGTGCCATCAGGTGTAGTTCCTTTCGTTCTGAGAGAGTATCCAATTTGGCTTTCTTGTGCAGTTCAGTCACACTGAGTGTCTTGCCTTGGTAAACTGTTCTAAGTGCTTCATTCTGAATTCTTTGATGTTTTGTTGTTTTGTTAAAAGCTCATATATAATATCATTGTAATCCATAACAGGCAATATTGTAGTCTTGTACAGGAGCAGTGCAGTGTTTTCAGTTATGAATTTCCTTAATTTCCTCAAATTTGTCAGTTTTAGTGCCAGTATTTGATTCAGTCTTGTCAATTGTCGGTTCCCATTTAGTGTGGAGTCAAGAGTTGTGCCCAGGTAATTGTAGGAGTCCACTTCACAAAGTAAGGTTCCACCCATTTGTAGTTGGATTTGAGGGGCTCTTGTTTTTCTCATTTTCGTCCCATAAATCACATACTCTGTCTTGGCACTATTTACTGTTAGTTTATTTTCATGGCACCATGTATTCACTTTATCTAGCACCATGTCTGTCTGGGCTGCAGCTGGCACAAGATCTCTATCATCTACTGTGAGTACTGCATCATCAGCAAATGATGTGAATGTTGCTCTTTCAGATACTAGTGGTAGGTCATTAATAAAGATTAGGAATAGCAGGGGTCCTAGGGTGGAGCCCTGTGGCACCCCGGTCTTGACCCTACAGGTGGTGGACTCATTGTTGTTTAGTTTTGTGCACTGCATCCTGTTCTTGAGATAATTTGTGAACAAATTATATGCTTTGTTGCCTAATCCAGCTCTTGCTACTTTCTGCATCAGGATCTCGTGGTCAATTGTATCAAATGCCTTCTTGAAATCAAGGAAGACCATGATTGTTAGTTCACCTTTATCCATGTTGCCCAAAAGTTCATCCAGTAGAGATGCCAGATCCCCTGTTGCGGATTTGTTTTCCCTAAAGTTAGCCGCAACTGTTAGTGTGATATTTCATTTAATAGTAAGGCTAATGAGTATACCAACCCAGTTATTGTCGACCTTGTTCTCGCCATTCTATCATCAGTATTTCATCGTTAAGTATTTTAAATTGAGTATATTATTCCAATTTCTGTCATGTAATTTCTGTAATAAAAAAAAGGAAGCCATAATACTTTTTGTTATTCTCCTCTACCTGATAGCTTCTTTAGCAGACATTTCACCCAATTTTGCAAAACATATTTCCTACCCCATAGACTTCCAGAAACATCTTCATAATATTTGCTGACCAAAGTTTAATTTTCATGGCGGAAAACCATGCACACTTTCTTCTATTAGAGTGCTCGAAGAACTCTGAGCAAAAACCTTTTTCTACATCGACTCTTTATATGTATCACGACAGTTTGAAACCTTAAAGTAGATCACACAATTATGAAAATAAATACATTAGCAATGCCATGGAAATAATTAATCTGACCGAGCTGTGTAAATGGTTCTAAACAGTGTCGCTGTAACGACGTCGTGTCGGATCCTTCACTCTGATCTGAGGTCACTTTTTTTTTGTTCAAGTGTTTTTATTCCTCGGAATAACATGTTGTCAGTCCTAATGCACTGGTCTTCCAGCCCTAATCACAATTGCCTCTACACAGTAAACAAATCTACAACAATATACAGATTGACAATTACAGGAAAATAAGCAAAACATCGGTACATGAATGATAGGTAAAGAACAAGATAAGAGAAAAAGAAACATATGTGGGGAGGTAACTATGTTAGACTAGTATGGTAGGCATGGGGCATAACTGAATGGGGGCATTCGACTGGGCCTCTCTATGCGAATATAAAAATATTTCCTTACAAATTCCTATTCGACTGGGACCGGAAGTGGGTTCATATACATATGATTCGGATGTGTGTATGTGGCTCCATCCGATCCATTCGTAAATCTTGCGGATTGAAAGGGCCCAGTCGAATGCGTCCATTATCTTTCTAGTTTGTTTGTTTGTTGTTGTTTTAGGTCCTAGCAACATCTAAGGTCATATAGTAGTAACATACTCATTGAAAGGGTGATGGGGGATGTAGGGTGGGCCTTTGTGATTGAACTTATCATCAAGTATATCAAATCAAAATGGCAACATGAATGGGACCAGCATCCAAACAAAAGTTGCATAGCATCAGTCCATTTATTGAAGAACATCCACAACATCACGCTCCGTGGTGGTGAGACCAAATAGTCCTTGCTTGATGCCGCAAGTGCCACTCTTGGCTGACTCATGCATTTTTACTCAAGGGAGAACCGTCCCCTGAGTTTCATTTCGTGTCAGTGTCTATGACACCCAGACACATTCTGCTTGAATATGTAGATTTTATGGCCGTGTGCCAACAATATTTTAATGTAAATAGCACGCGAGACCTGTTTACTAAAAAGAACTAGACTGCATCACCTGCATTATTTTGAACTAATCTTTTTCACACCCCATCCGAAGAAGTCTCAGGGTTACATGGGAGGTGTCATATGGAATGACTTACCAATGTATAAAAGAGATCGACAATGTCCGATCTTATTCAAAACACTACTTTGTAATAGTCTTAATGATCAGTAACCACACCACTTTACTATCCAGGTCAGTAGCCTTCTGTCTTCCTTGTAATTCATTAATATATATATAAAGATATTATCCGATTGGACTATTTCTTTCATATAACATTGCTACTAGCTTCTCTAGTCGTCTATCACAGTATATCTAAAACTTGTAAATTCTGTTCCCAAATCCTCCTACTTAACATCTTGCATAAAAACTTGATATATTTTTTTTCTTGAAGATTTATACTGCCTATTATGGATAAGCCTGACTAGACTTGTTTTCACCAATAGACAGTTTGTCGATAGAAAGCCCAAGCCTACACTTTTACCGACCCAAGGGATTTTTAACCTCCCAAACCACATATACATGGTATGAGAGCAACTGGCCTTTGATGACGCTGTAAGTTATCCACAGTGGTGGAAATCCAAATTGGCAGAGGTGGGAGCACGGGGAATCGAACCACCGACCTTCAGCTTAGGAGTCTGACCTAGAAAAATGTCAGACACTCTAACCACTCCGCCACAGAGAACACCACATGTGTCACAATTACACAAAATGGTGTTGTACATTGATGTTTAGTAGTCTACACTAACCTCTCAAGCAAGGAGCCACATAAACATCTAAACATTGGTAGGGTGATTGCATCAGGGCGTCTAGGGAGTATACTGGTTCGCACGTTAGCCCAGAAATGGAAAGAGGTGTGGGTTCAACGTTTGCTCTAAGCGCAATATTTCCCATTTTCATCACCCCCCACCCATGACACATTGCACACCTTTATTGATACAACAGAGAATGAAATACCCATTTTTATTAATGGAATTGTTTCCTCTGTGAATAAAGTATTTCACAACAAGAAATAGACGTACTGTTGACGGAATCTACAAGTACACAACTAGTAAAACAGTATTATCTTTAGCTTAAACAAATATCACTAAAACCGTACCCTGACCACAAAGACCCATCCCCTCCACCCCATAGCACTGATATCATTACCTTGCCAAAGCACGGCCATCTTACTCGCCTTAAATTGACTGACAATGTCCCTTGACGGGAGGTAACATTGAGTAAGTGAGATGTGGAGCTACTTTGTCATCGGAGGGTGGGAACCCAACCCACCAGCGCCACAGCGACAGGCCTCATGCCCAATAGACATCTGCTGACCAATCAAAATGCTCCTTATGCTACTCAGCGGACAAGCTTCATACATTTATGGTGAGCGTAGGATTATTGGTGTGTTTAAAAATACAATCTGAAAATAACACTTTTTTACTGTTTGTGCAATCGAGTTTGAAGAATTGTTTGTTTGTTGGCGTTTTACATCCTGGCAACATCTAAGGTGATATTAGAACAGGTACTGACTTGTGACAGTGTACACTCATGGCGACTTTAATAGTGCTGCCCCACTAGGAGACCAAACCACCGGCACCATGATCCAATTTCCTACTCAGTTACATTATCCTGATACTGAGCCAACCAGTCCTTGACCTATGCTAGTAAGGCCGAACGCCAAGCTAGGTAGCGACAAGTATCATCAATTTTGTAAGTAATTGATCTTACTTGAATTAAACTCTCAGCCTTCTGCACGGGAAGCCTCCGCTCTACCAATTCGGCTACTGCGTTCAGTGAGTTTGAAGTGTCAGATTCAAACGCATCAGCTAGTTTAATTTTCATTAAATATTTGATTTGATATATTCATTACCTAGTTTATTTATTATTAAATATTTGATTTTATGTAGCTTTATTTTCCACTAAATATTGTCCGAGTTCCAAGCTGAGACTACATTTGGAATCGTGATGCATTTCGTCTTTATCGGCTTATTTCCGGAAATGTAGTTAGCCGCGCACATTGTGGGATCCGTAATACTAATAGTTTATGAATCCAATTGTGCATGTTGCGAGAACATGGGTAATTGAATACGCGGACCGACGTCTCACCGAATGGATACAAAGCATCAAGAACGCTATTTATAGATCAAACCAGACACTGGCCACAGCGCCTCCTAGCTTAAGAAGTTAACATTAACGGCGTCGCCGCTTGCTTTGATTCACTTTAGTTTTGACTGCGGTTCGGTCATCATCTCTCTAAGCCTTGGGTTTTGAACCATCCCACCCACCCATACTGTTATATTTGTGGGGTCAAGTTCTATAGCCCTTGAAATCATTTGATTGAACTCTGATATGTAACGAAATCAAGAAGACAATAAATAAATCCCAACATAGAGTCAGTCGGTCTTGCTGTTCTTTCAATTAAGAACAAGGACGAGGTAAGGTTTAACGTGTTTTAATACAATGGGTTGTAACAAGTCCAGGGAAGCATGACCAGAAGCATAGCCACTATGACAGTGCCAGGTAGCGCTGGCTTGTGTGTTGGGGTTTTATATCCTGGCAGCATTTAAGTTAGTTCATATCAGAACAGGCACTGACGTGTGCCAGTGCATACTGATGGTGACTTTATAGTGCTGCCCCACTGGGAGACAAGGCCACCGGCATCATGATCCAATATCCCACTCTGTCACATTATCCTGATACTGAGCCAACCAGTCCTTGCCCTATCCTGGTAATGCCGAGCGCTAGGTTAGGTAACGGCATTGATCAATTTCGTATATCATTGGTTTGACTCGGCTGGGTTTCGAACTCCCGATCTTCTGCACCCAATTGGTGTCAGAGTTTTGATGTGCTTGCCAAAATTAAATTTGATATATTTGCACTTCAAATACCTCAAAAGTTAGCCATTTAAAATACAAGATAAGACTAAAGTATACTTATCTTTAAAAAAATGACTGAAGCTGAGAACCATGGACTAGGCAACTTTAAACTGGCTGACATGTGAAAAAACAAAAGGGTAGGTCTAGAAAATTATTAAAATGTCCGTGACATATAATTATACATACATGCTTCCTAGCAAAATGTACAACACATCTATATATATGTCATGCGGGTGATGAAAATGGTAAATATTGTGCATAGAGCAATATTTGAACACACATTTCTTGCAATCCCGGGGCTAGTGTCCTAACTATTACACTACCTAAGCGCCCTGATGCAATCACCCTATACGTGCCTACCTGTCTGTCTATATGGCTCCTTGCCTGGGAGGTCAGTGCAGACCACTACATATACTACTGTCATACCAATATATACTTCTGTTGTACTAATACACACAGCAGCCATGCAATATATTTGTCACATCTACAACTGTTTTGCATTCAATCAGAATTGTATAGCAGAGTGACATGACTAACTGTATTTGGACTGTGTTTTTTTTCTTCGGGTATTAAACGGGGATGCTTGTGTGCGCACGCGCATGTTTGCACTCACGATCGCACATGCCGTGGGTGCGATTAGGACTTCCGTCTGGGAAACAAACTGTACAAATAGCGAGCCGTCAGTTATGTAGTACGCCAGCGTCCCGCTGTCAGACTCGGCGCGTGGGGTCAGCCTGTTCTAATCCGCCAGTCGGCCGGAGTGAGTGACTTGGCGGGTTTACGCCATGTCGGCAGCTATGGCCATATTCATGGCGAGATGTTTTTTATTGTTGGTAGATTAGTTGTTTGAGCAGGGGAAATTTCAGTCGCAGACGACTGGTCTTCCTCATCCCACTGCTCCTTGGCCTATCCTAATAATGCGGAGCGCTTGGCTAGGAAGCAACAAGTATAAATTTTTAAGTCATTGGTTTGACTCGACCAGGATTCGGACCCATGATCCCATGATCTACCAACACGGGAGACGGACGCTCTAACTCATTCGGCCATCCTGTTTTAAATTAAATTTGTTTAAATTTGATTTATTTTTAATCTCGACTATATCACTCAACAGAGAAGTAAAAAACAATAGGTTAAAACAGTTTTAAAGGGTTTTAATGTTTTACAATTTTTGTTTACGAAAGAGTAAAAGATTGTATAAGTGCAAACACTAAGGTAAAATCGCAGAAGTCTATACAGTTCAGCTGTTTTGAGAAATTCCGCCTTTCACATTTTTAAAAAGGTCTTGCAATGCAAAATCGCTACATTCCAATCAAATGTGTTCCAGTGTTAATAAACACTGACAGCCAAAGCATTTTGGTGGCTTCTCACCTTTTAAGATAAAAGAGTGAATCATAATAGAATGGCCAATACGGCATCTTGTTAAGACAACCCGCTCTCACTGCCATTCCAGCCAACTCTGTGGCAGTCTGTTCACGGAGGGGGTAATTCTATGGAGTTTGTTGTTCGCGTCTTCATCCCACTCGATCTGCCATAGGTCCCAGATGTATTTTTGAATTGTAGGTCTCAGATCAGCGGACCGGATGCAGTGGCATGTCCTTTCATTATATGGCCGGCGATCACGTGGTGTCGGTAGCAGGATATTCCCAGGTTCAGGCTTCACTTTACAGACGTCGTACATAGACGCAGGGATAAACACAGCGCCAATTGAAAGCACACATTCACCGCGAAGGCGAACCAAAATTTAGCTACTACCCCCAAAAAAAAGACCCCCGCCTCTTCCCTCCCCTCCCCCTCCCCCTCCCCGACCTTACCCTCATCTCAGGCCGTCTGTAATCTGCTTCTCAGATCCACCTTTTTTGTGGATAAGCAATTTTTATTCAATTGAATACAATCTTTCTTCAGCGCCAAGACATTGGTATTCTGCCCATGTCCAACTTTTTACACTATGTAATTACTAGAAACAAATAATAAATATAATTGAGTGAAAAACATTGTCACTATGTTTAGCTAACTAAGATAGAGCGTCCGTCTCCAGTGTTGGTAGGCCATGGGATCATGGGTTCGAACCCTGGTCGAGTCAGACCAATGATGTAAAAATTGATAGTTGTCGCTTCCTAGCCAGGCGCTCGGCATTATTAGGATAGCACAAGGACTGGTTGGCTCAGTGTCAGGATAATGTGACTGAGTGCGATATCAGGCCATGATGCTGGCGGCCTGGTCTCCTAGTGGGGCAGCACTATAAAGTCGCTATCAATGTGCACTGTCACAATTCGGTAACCGTCCTGATATGACCTTAGATGTTGCTAGGACGTAAAAGAACAACAAACAAACAAAACAAAATCTAACTCAGAGGCAGTGGCGTGTCTAGTCAGGATGAAACATTCAATATGCGCGTTAGTATAGTAAATAGGTGGTGTTTTAGGTGATTTTCGATGAAGGGTTGTGTGGGTGCGATCTGGGTTAGGGTAAATCCTAACGGATGTCGGGGTGTTCTCTGTGGCGGAGTGGTTAGAGTGTCTGACTTTTTTCTAGGTCGGACTCCTAATCTGAAGGTTGGTGGTTCGATTCCCCGTGCCACCATCTCTGCCAATTTGGATTTCCACCGCTGTGTATAACTTACAGCGTCATCAAAGGCCAGTAGTTCTCATACCATGTCTGTGTGGTGTGGGAGGTTAAAAATCCCTTGGGTCGGTGAAAGTGTAGGCTCAGGCTTTCTATCGACAAACTGTCTAAGGGTGAAAACAAGCCTATTCAGGCTTATCCATGATAGGCAGTATAAATCTTCAACAACACAAAATTAGTACAATTGAGTTGAGTGGGTGTCTGTCGGGAGGGGGACTTTGTAAGGTATTATTGCAATACTTACGTTTGTTTGTTAGAATTTTGCATCCGGGCAACAGCTAAGGTCATATCAGGACGGGTACCAACTTGTGACAGTAACTTGCGCACTCATGGCGACTTTATAGTGCTGCCATATTGGGAGACCAGGCCGCTAACGCCATGTCCTGATTTCCCACTCAGTCAGGTTATCCTCTTACTGAGCTGACTAGTCCTTGCTCTATCCTAGAAATGGCAAGTGACAGGCTAGGAAGCGACAAGTATCAATTTGATAAGTCAATGGTTTGACTCGACTGGGAATCGAACTCGTGACCTTCCACTCGGGAATCCTGCACGGTTATCGATTCGCCAGTTCAGCTAGCAGGTGTGTAAGATGTGAGTCTAATAAGGATTAATTTAGAAGTGAAAGTTTGACAATAGATCAACATACGACAAGATAAATATAATCTACGTATATTCGGGTTTATTGGGGAAGGTGGGTGGCTAAAAATAAACATAAGAAGAAGTTGACAGGAGTCACCATAGCGTGAGAAGTGTGGTAGGTACCTGACACCATCCTGATTGTAGTACTGTTGGTAGCCAAGTATCATTCATTTTGGAATGAGGAAGCATATGTCAACAACCCAAGGAAGTGCATATACTTAATACCGATATTCTGTTGAATATTCATTAAATATTCATTAGATAGTCATTAGACTTCAATTCATATAATGAAATTCTCAATCTGATTGACATCAATCAGAATGACATTAGTCTGGTTGAGAATTCCATGATGTGAATTGAAGTCTAATGGATAGTTAAGGAATATTTAATTAAAGCCTTCCCTCCACGTTCCACAATATCAATGCCACGATATTAGTGGGAATGTGAAAGTTGTTTGTCCACTGGTAGGTCTGTTTGTTTATTAGGAGGTCTTAGATCTTAGCAAGATCCACGAAAATGTCAGAATAGGTACTGTACTTAGTACCGTGTGGACCCATTGCTACTTTATAGTGCTGCCCTACTGGGATACATGATCTGATACATTACCTGATATCCCACTTGGCCAACCTGAGCCAACCAGTCTGAGGGGAAACCAGTCGGAGCCTGTCGCCCTGCCACAATGGTGTGGGAATCAAACAGATGCGCTTTACAGGACTGAGGCCAGCGGGGGCTAGTCGTGGGTCGGGGGGTCGGCACGGCGGCGGTGGTGGTGCTGGTGGTGGTGATGGTGGGGTTGTGGGAGGACATTGGCTGGGTGGGTGGGTGGGTGGGTGATTTGGCGGGCGGGTGAGCAAGCTGGAGAAGGAGCTTATCAGCCAGAACCAAACACGCCAGGGCTACTTAGGAATGGAGACACTCTAAAAGGCCACACGCATGCCTCAGTCAGCCATTCAGCTGCCCAACACTGATCTGCACACCGACCATGGCGTGATCAATCTCGCAGGATTACCTTCAGCAAACCACTGCCGGCTTCAGCTGCATGGAGGTTGGGCATTCACTGGTGGCCGCCTGGTCTCCCTGACAGTTCAAAATGGATAATGGAAACGCATCCAGCTAGAAATCAGTGAAATGGAATAGAAACCAGTTTCCTATTCCAATCAGAATTTGCTTGACACTGAGTGTTCAATCTATTTCCCAGTTTATATACATCTTATTTATTTTGTTATCACATGTATATAATATATAAATTTGGAGCGAGTGGTACAGGTGTGTGAGGCAGGGCCAGGCGAGGAAGAAGAAGCAAGGTGGCAGCACCAGGCGAGGCAGCAGGCCTGACCAGTCGCTTGAGTAGATAAGTGTCATTAGTTATATTTTGTTGGGGTTAAAACTGTTTATTCATCAAAATATACATTTTTGTCAGCGCTGAGGCACTGGTCTTTTGGCTGTTTACTTTACATTGTAAAAGGGTAGATTAGCAGGTACTTAGATAGGGCATATTAGCCGATTATGAAGGGGGTTATTGTGTGAGTGGGTTAGCCATAATAAGTTCAGTGTTATGGGCTAAGATGGTGGGTTGCTGCAAAAACTGTGCTGCTGTTACTGTATAGCTGAGATAAGTAAATGATGGGGGTTGGGGGAGGATAACAAGGGAGGGGGGAGCATGGCAGGGCACGGGATCCACACTATGGTGCTTGTTCAAGGGCCTGGCCAGTGAGATGCATTCTGACCAGTGACTTAAAGCTTTGGTAGGAAGGTGCACTTATAATTGCAGCTGGTAGTTCGTTCCACATCTTGCTCCCTTTAAATATTGGTGCCTAAGATAATTTGTTTCTGCTTGGTCTAGGAACTTTGAGGAGTGGTCCGTCTCCCATTCTTGTCTGCCTGCACAGTGGATCTCTGTGATGTGATTCTTTTGATCTTGAGTTGGTGTAGTGTCAGTTGATATGAACTGAAGAGTGACAGCTCATAGTAATCGGTTTCCGGATAATTATACTCGTATGACTTGCTTATGCAGCACACATATGTATATATATATATATATATATATATAGATCAACAATAAATATGATGTAAATATGATGTGTATATATATATGCATGGCTTAGGCGGTCCGTAAAGCTGTCTCTTCTCTTATCACACATCACTTTTGGGCACTATTGAACATAGAGGAACACCAGTTAATGGCCAACGCTTTCCAAATACGATTACTGTCGCATACGAAAAACCAAATATTATATTACCGATTAAATCAACATGTATCATTTAAGCAAATTTCAATCCACGGAGCGTTAAGACATTAAATTTATTTGGTTAAACCCACACATATTTTGTGAGCACAACATGTCACAGGTAGATCAAAGTATACTTATTTAGGGCTACACTGGTTTGCACTTAGAATATAATGATATTATAAACATATCTTTATAGTAATATACTACTCACCTATCAGACGGGATGGCCGAATGAGTTGAGCGTCCGTATCCCGTTTTGGCAGATCGTGGGATTCAAACCCTGCTCGAATCAAACCAATTACTTAAAACTTGATACTTGTCACTTCCTAGGTCGGCACCCAGCATTATTAGGATAGGGCAAGGACTGATCGGCTCAGTGGCAGGATAATGTGACTGAGTGGGATATCAGGTTATGGTGCTGGTGGTCTGGTCTTCCAGTAGGGCAGCACTATAACGTCACCATGAGTGTGCACTGTCACAAGTCAGTACTCATCCTGATATAACCTTAGGATGTTGCCAGGATGTAAAACTCCACAACCAACGGCCTGAATCACTGAGGCCTGGAATGTCACATCCCAGACCGGGAGCTGGAGCTGTTCGCACCCGGCAGCTCTAATACCCGCAGATTTCTCATGGGTCAGATTACATGATTTGAAGCCTCTCAATCATTAATGGCTGCCCTATGGTGTCTGATGTAAGAGTTGGTGGAAGGAGAGTGGTGCCGCTGGTGGTGGTGGTGCCCGCAAAGGTCGCCGTATATTACACGGCAATTTGTAAGTTTGGAAAATCAGGCACATGCTCCTTTCTGCAAAAGCGGCCACCTCATAATGGATATAATATATAATAATTACTGAATTTGTTGGCCCACTGGCAGGATAATATGACTGAGTCGGGTATCGTGTCATGTTATCCCAACGAGACAGCACTATCAAGTCGCCTCAGATGTGCACCAATGATTCTACTATTCATACATGTATAGGACAATCTTTGTGTGCACTGTCACAAGTTGGTGCTAATCCCGGTATGGCATCAGGTATACTTACGATATTAAAAGAAATCCTGCAATTACCCATTCACTCAGTCTATTTGTATCAGTCACAGAAAATGACCAACAAAAATCGGCAACTACCCCCATCGCTGCGATTTCCTACTTGCGACCAGTGAGCCACGTCAATAACAATTAAAAAAAAAAGATTCTTGAAGATTTATACTGCCTATTATGGATAAGTCTGAATCGACTTCTTTTCACCAGTAGACAGTTTGTTGATAGAAAGCCTGAGCCTACACTTTTACCGACCCAAGGGATTTTTAACCTCCCACACCATATAGAAATGGTATGAGAGCAACTGGCCTTTGATGACGCTATGAGTTACACCCAGCGGTGGAAATCCAAATTGGCAGAGGTGGGGGCACGGGGAATCGAAACACCAACCTTCAGATTAGGAGTCCGACCTAGAAAAAAGTCAGACACTCTAAAGTTTATTTTTTTACATGTCCCTGAGCAGATCACCAAAATTGGCCCATCTGAGCAATCAGTGTTTCGGTGAAGGAGTTCGGGGTGAGAACAATGGCTAAGCAAACTCAGAGCGCCATCTGGTGCTGGCTAAATAAAGCACGCAGTAACAGTTCAGCACTATTATAGTCATTCTTTATTGCAGCTTAAACCACACACTACAGGTATTAGGTTATTGTCGTGGAACCTGTTGTAAAGAACTGGTGGAAACTCTACCCATAGTGGGATTCGAACTCATATTTCTGCCGTTCTGAGCTGGAGCTCCTAACCGTTAGGCTATGTAGGCTCCACACCTATCAGGATATGTTGCATTTAACCTGGGGGGGGGGGGGAGGAAACTCATTACACTCATCCCCTTAGTTTCATACTAACACCATTAGTTCAACACCATGTACAGGATCCTGGTCGTGGAACCAGTGTTGTCGGAGGTGTCTGCAACAAACAGAAACATTGTGCCTAGAGCGGGACTCGAACCCACATTTTTGCAATTTCAAAGCAAGCGTCCTAACCATTAGACAGTTCACCTACCCACACCAGACCAGAATGGATGGCTGCATGAGTTGAGCGTCTGTCTCCCGTTTTGATAGATCGTGGGATTCGAACCCACGGGTTCAAACCCTGGTCGAGTCAAGCCAATGACTTAAACATTTATATTAGTCGCTTCCAAACCAGGTGCTCGTCATTATTGGTAGATCGTAGATTCGAACCCTGGTTGAGTCAAGTGAATGACTTAAACATTTATACTTGTCACATTCTATCCAGGCACTCGACATTATTAGGATAGGGCAAGGACTGATTGGCTTAGTGTCAGAATAATGTGACTGAGTTGGCTATCAGGGCATGGTGCCAGCGGCCTGATTTCCCAGTGGGGCAACACTATAAAGTTGCCATGAGTGTGCATTATCACAAGTCGGTACCCGTCCTGACAATACCGTAGATGTTGCCCGGACGTAAAACTCCAAGAACCAAACAACCTTCTAATCCAATGGCAATAACAACGATACCTTATCATCTGAGCTACTAAATGAGGAAGACAAGACAAAAGTAACGTCCAGTATAGAAGCGTGCCGGCGGGGGAGCCACCGGTCACGTGGTTGGAGGAGGGGGGGGGGGGCATGCAACAAGTAAGCCACCCCATCCGTAATAGGGTAGGAAATAAACATATAATCCCTTCGGTTCCTTTATACTCGCATAATGCTTATACATCGCATATACATAATATATATAGACATCTACAAATGAACAAAAATCCTCCTCCCCTTTAAACTAATTTCAATAAAATTATTAAAAAAATATTACAATAATATAACTATTTTCTTCGGCTACATTAGATATTTGCCTAATAAAATGTGTATGCACTTTAATTTAATGCAACATTGGTTGCTTAGCTGGAAGGTCATCCATTCTGGAAACCATACAGTTACTTAACTACTTGTTTGTGCTTAAACAGAACTCACATCAAATCATATCCGATAGACATACTATGCCTTAGTTTATTTGAGCTGTTATCTGATCCCAAATTGTACCAGAATTAAAGATGTTGTTGCAATACTGAATTTTGAAAATCACAAAATATTGTCTTCATAAATTATACTTCTGTAAGATGAACAAACATATATTTTTGTAAGCGTCCCAACTGCACAAAGGTGTGTCAATTTGATCCATTCCGGCATGACCCTAGAATTCCATGGTCTGGGAATCAGATTACTATTGCCACCGTCTTGCAGTTGTTGCTAACAGAAGTGGCTGTCTGTGTCGGAAGATGTTTGGTTGGTGGTGATGGGTAGGAAGTGAATGACCACTTGGGGTGTAATCGATTAATCGACTCTGGTCACCCGAGCCACTTTTTGGCGCATGCGCACATCCTACAGACTCGGGTCGAATAATCGAATACGCTTCTCCGCGCTCGGGTGGACACTTTATTATAATTTTTTTAATAATCGATAAAACTACAGCAAAATAGGATTTAAAGTATTTGATGATGGCCTAGTTTATCTATATTTCCATTTCATTAATCTAAGTTATTCTTTAAAAAAACCATATATGACTGGTACTGGTGGCTGTTATCCTGCAGGATGGTACCAGCGCAAATGTGACGTCATCGCTCATAGCCAACCCCAGCTAGGTGGGTTACTTGGGTCGGATCGTTTTGCACACGGCACGTGTATTTGTCGACTCTACTCGCAGTGTTCGATTTGAAATTCTGACGACTCGGGTGACCCGAGTCGCTGGGGTCGTGTTAATCGATTACGGCCTCAGTGAACAGAGAGATGACAGGATGATGACAGTAAGGTTGTGGTCTCAGGTCTGATTGTCGCTAATGCTGGTGGTGGTTACTGGTGGTGGTTACTGGTTGTGGTGGTTGCTGGTGGTGGTTCCTGGTTGTGGTGGTTACTGGTTGTGGTGGTTACTGGTGATGGTTACTGGTTGTGGTGGTTGCTGGTGGTGGTGGTTAGTAGTGGTGGTTACTGGTTGTGGTGGTTACTGGTGGTGGTGGAGGTTACTGGTGGTGGTTACTGGTTGTGGTTACTGCTTGTGGTTACTGGTGGTGGTCACTGGTTGTGGTGGTTACTGTTTGTGGTGGTTACTGGTGGTGGTGGTTACTGTCGGTGGTTTGTGGTGGTGGTTACTGGTGGTGCATACTGGTTGTGATTAATGGTGGTGGTAGTTACTGGTGGTGGTTAATGGTGGCAGTTACCGGCAGTGGTTACTGGTGGTGGTTGCTGGTGGTGGTTACTGGTGGTGGTTACTGGTGGTGATTAGTAATGGTGGGTACTGGTGGTGGTTACTGGTGGTGGTTACTGGCAGTGGTTACTGGTGGTGGTTACTGGTGGTGGTTACTAGTGGTGGTTACCGGCAGTGGTTACTGGTGGTGGGTACCGGTGGTGATTAGTAATGGTGGGTACCGGTGGTGATTAGTAATGGTGGTTACTGGTGGTGGTTAATGGTGGCAGTTACCGGCAGTGGTTACTGGTGGTGGTTGCTGGTGGTGGTTACTGGTGGTGGTTACTGGTGGTGATTAGTAATGGTGGGTACTGGTGGTGGGTTCTGGTGGTGGTTACTGGCAGTGGTTACTGGTGGTGGTTACTGGTGGTGGTTACTAGTAGTGGTTACCGGCAGTGGTTACTGGTGGTGGGTACCGGTGGTGATTAGTAATGGTGGGTACCGGTGGTGATTAGTAATGGTGGTTACTGGTGGTGGTTACTAGCGGTGGTTACCGGCAGTGGTTACTGGTGGTGGGTACTGGTGGTGATTATTAATGGTGGGTACTGGTGGTGGTTACTGGTTGTGGTTACCGGCAGTGGTTATTGGTGGTGGTTACTGGTGGTGGTTACTAGTGGTGATTACTGGTGGTGGTGGTTACTGGTGGCAGTTCCCGGCAGTGGTTACTGGTGGTGGTTACTGGTTGTGGTTACTCCTTGTGGTTACTGGTGGTGGTGGTTACTGGTAGCAGTTCCCGGCAGTGGTTACTGGTGGTGGTTACTGGTGGTGGTTACTGGTGGTGGTTACTGGTGATGGTTACTGGTTGTGGTTACTGGTTGTGGTTACTGGTGGTGGTGGTTACTGGTGGCAGTTCCCGGCAGTGGTTACTGGTGGTGGTTACTGGTGGTGGTTACTGGTGGTGATTTAGTGGTGGTGGTAGATGCGTGATCAGTGCTGATGACATTTGACCAGTGGTGACATTTATCACAAGTGATGAATGAAGGGGACTAAAAGGATAAAGGACTAGGGCTATCCAGCTGTGGCCCGTATGGCTGTGCGCCTAATATGGGAGATGGAGAAGTGGGTGGGGGTGGGGGTAAAGGGGTGCTCGTATAGGGGCGTGGGGTGACACCTGCTGCTTATCAAGTCAGATAGCAGAGCAACAACCATAGACCGCGCTTGGAAGTCAGGAAGCATTTGTTGCAAGGGCTGATGCAAATTTCTGGAGAATTGAACTCGATGTACACTGCACGAGAAATTCTTCTTCAGCTGTTATCGATCCCCCTTCTTACATTACTCGGAGATTCGGGGGGAAATACATCATGTACACACTTTTAAGTGCTATGTAGTAGAGCCATCATACCCGATTGCTGTAACGCCGTGCCAACTTAATACATGCCCAATATCGACATCTTCAGGCGCCAAACCCTGTAAACGCAAATTAAAAAATGTAGATAAACATTGCAATCAAACCTTCAAAAAGTAAATTTTTTAACATTCCACTATATTTTTGTTTATCGCTCCATAATCGTTCCATAACAAGAAAAGTGCAATTGGTGAGAATTGAAATTACCTTCAGGTAAAATTCTTTTATTTTAATACAATTTTTGGATTGGGGTTTACAGGGTTTTGCGCCTGAACTCTTCATCTGATTCCTTATGATACATTATCGTATACTGTACGATTCACTTGAGGCTGTGTGTATGTATATCCGAGGACAAACAGTGAGTCAGGGGGTGCGTGTTTGGGTGGGTGCATGTGGGGGGTGCGTGTGTGTGGAGGTGCGTGTGTGTGGGGGTGTGTGTCTGTAGGGGTGCATGTGGGAGTGCGCGTGGGTGTGTAGGGATGTGGGGGTGTAGGGGTGTAGGAGTGTAGGAGTGTGGGGGTGTAGGGGTGTGGGGTGTAGGGGTGTGGGGGTGTGGAAGTGTATGGGTATAGGGTGTTGGAGTATAGGGGTGTGGTGTGTAGGGGATGTCGGGGTGTGGGGGTGTAGGGCTGTTAGGGGTGTGGGGTTGTGGGGGTGTGGTGGTTTGGGGGGTGTGGGGGTGTAGGGGTGTGGGGGTGTAGGGGTGGGGGGTGTGTGTGGGGGTGTAGGGGTGTGTGGGCATAGGGGGTGTGGGGTGCATAGGTGTGGGGGTGGAGGGGTGTGGGTGTGTGGGGGTGTGTGGGGTGGGAGGGGTGTGGTGGGAATAGGGGTGTGTGGGTGTAGGGGTGTGTGGGTATAGGGGTGTAGGGGTGAAGGGGTGTGTGGTGTGTGGGGTGTATAGGGGGTATAGGGGGTGGAGGGGTGTGGGGGTGTAGGGGTGTGTAGGTATAAGGGTGTATGGGTGTGTGGGTGTGTGGGTGGGTGTATGGGTGTAGGGGTGTGGGTGTAGGGGTGTGTGGGTGTAGGGGTGTGTGGGTTTAGCGGTGTGTGGGGTGTGAGGGTGGGTGTGGATGTAAGGGTGTGTGGGTGTCGGGGTGTAGGAATAGGGGGGAGGTGTGTGGGGGTGTAGGGGTGTGGGTGTGTATGGGTGTGTGGGGGTGTTGGGCTATGTAGGTGTGGGGTGTAGGGGTGTGGGGTGTGTGGTTGTGGTGGTGTGTGGGTGTAGGGGTGTGTGGGTATAGGGGTGTAGGGGTGTGTGGTGTGTGGGTGTAGGGGTGTAGGGGTGTGCGGGTGTAAGCGTGTGTCAGTGGGGAGGTGGGGTGTAGTGGATGGTTCCTGTGGATGACAATCACAACTGCTGGTGAGGGTTTCTAAAGATGAGGCCGATAAAGACAGCTGGAGTGGTGGCTGCGGCGTCTTAACAAGATGGAGACGATACTTTTAGTATTGTGCATTTATAGTATTATGGATCCTACTGAGGTACATGATTAATCAATATTAACCTACTTACTAACTCAATAGGCCCCACCTGAGATTACCATGAACACAAGTTCAATCACAAAGGCCCACCCTACATCCCCCATCACACTTTCAACGAGTCTGTTACTACTAGAAAGATAATCAGTTATGCCCCACCCCCTACTAACACCTAGCATACTAGTCTAACATAGTTACCTCCCCGCATATGTTTCTTTTTCGCTTATCTTGTTCTTTACCTATCATTCATGTACCAATATTTTCCTTATTTTCCTGTAATTGTCTATCTGTATATTGTTGTAGATTTGTTTACTGTGTACAGTCAATTGTGATTAGGGCTGGAATACCAGTGCATTAGCACTGACAACATGTTATTCAGAGGAATAGAAACACTTGAACAAAAAAAAAGGGGAAGGGGGTCATCCAAAGTTTTCAACATTTCGATGATAGCACATACAGTAAACATACTTGTCCAAACTTGGCTCCCCTTCCAATACAGTAGCCTTATTACAAAACAACACGAGTTTATCCTACATCATTTAATATGGGGAAAGGGGTCATCCAAAGTTTTCAACATTTCGATGCTAGCACAAATAGTCCTACTTGTCCAAACATGGCTCCCCTTCCAAAATAGTAGCCTTATTACAAATAAATACTAGTTTATGCTACATCATTTACTACCGGGAAAGGGGCCATCCAAAGTTTTCAACATTTCAAATGCTAGCACATATAGTACTACTTGTCTAAATATGGCTCCCATCCCAACACAGTAGTCTTATTACAAAATAACACTGTTTTTTGCTATATCAACATTAAACCATAAAACCTATACATTACTAACACCGCTTCCCCCAATCTGTCATATGCTTTACATGAGTGTAAAACTGTTGAAAACGTTGGATGATCCCTACCACATATATAAACAGGCATAAATGAATTACCAGTTTTCTCCATATATCTGCATTTTTAATGTCGCAAAAGTGGGTCGTCCAACAAATCATCAATGTATGTCTATATAGTCTATTGAGTTCATAAAACATTGTGAACGTCACATGTGGATTGCTCGCCACACGGCCGATAATCACTTCCTGCAGAAGGCTGGTTGGTTGTTGGAGTTTTACGTCCTAGCAACATCTAGGGTCATATCAGGACGGGTACTGACTTGGGACAGTGCACACTCATGGTGGCTTTATAGTTTTATAGTGCTACCCCACTGGGAAAACAGGCCATCGGCACCATGACCCAATATCCTACTCAGTCGCATTATGCTGACACTGTCCTTGTCCTTTCTTTTTCTTTTTTGTGATGAATTTATTTACCCAGCTCATAATGCATAAGTGTGTTAATACTTGTTTTCACCGCTCGGCAGCACTAGTCCAATTTGATTCAAATTTGATCGGATCTTTTGTCCTATCCTACTAACAGATTAATGCTGAGTGCCAGGCTAGGAAGAGACAAGTATCAATTTGAGAAGTCATTGCTTTGACTCGACCAGGAACCGAACTCCCGATCTCCCGCATGCGAGTCCCGCGCTTTACCGATTCGGCCACCACACCGGGTCTCCTGCAGAAGGTGCTTAGTGCATATGAATTGCATCATTATCAAGGTTGGGTGACCCCAATTGACCTCATCATACCTAGTACTTCATGTGTGTATGTGACAAGAACATGGTGCGTCGACACAAAGAAGCGCTGCTTCTGCGCCGGCATTTATAATGTAGGAAATGCCCAGACTTCATTACGTTACTTACTATCTGGACTTTAATCGTGTTAATAGGCATGGACAGCAACAATTATCTTGTAAGAATACCCTCTGGAATTCAGTAAGTATATACAGTAGGCATACTATTTTCGTCCCGGCAGTGATTTATTGAAATGAGCTAAATATGAATATATATACAGTATAACCCCGTTAAACCAAACTTGAAGGGACCCTAGCAATTTGTTTGGATTAGCCGATCATTGGTTTAACTGAGCTTTTGTTTCGACAAATAGTTTTGTGCCTGTCTGGACATGTTCTTGCTGGTGTGAAACCTCTATTTGCTCCCCGAGAGAGTGCCGCTGGTAACTTGCAATAGCCAGCAGCACTTCAACACTTTTGTAGGCAGCTTTCATGAAATGTAGTTACAGAAAGAGAGGGAACCCTCGTCTCCGGTTCAAGGATACCATCAATAGAAACCTGAAGCTCAGAGACATTAAGACCGACTTATGGACATCATTCTCACAGGAGAGAGCTAAATGGTTGCCGTGTCGGCAGCATAGGCCATATTCACGGCGAAAAATGTTTGTTTTTTGTTCAAACCATCGCTTTTACATGTAAAAGCAGACAATCAATTATGTGCCAATAGACACTCATTAAATTAGAAAGCTCACAATCATATATTTGTGCCCAAGGGAAACAAATTCCCATAGAAAAAGAAAAGTTTTATTAATAATTGATAGAATCTATTTAGTAAACTATATGAGGTGGTACAGTCCAGCTGCCCTCAAAAAGGCTAAAATGTTTCCGTTTTACCTTAGTAAAAAGGTCATGCATACTGGCTGCAGTGTAGAACCATTGGTGCAGGGCCAAAAAATCAACGCAACTTAGTAAAATGTGTTTGAGTGTCAGTGGGGACTGACACCCAATACATTCAGGGGGAGGTTCCCCCTTGAGCAGAAAAGCATGTGTAAGCCACTAGTGGCCAATACGGCAGCGGCTAAGGACCACTTGCTCCCGCCGACCTCTCGCATGAGTCTGTGGTGGCTTTCCCACAGATGGTTCAATTTCTTTAAGTTTATTAATGTTTTCATCTCACTCATGTTGCCATTTGGATTTTATGTGGGTGGCTATTAGTGGTTTCAGATCAGAGTGAGGGATCAGACACGGTTCAAGATCACAGTTCAGGGCCTTCTTCGCAGCCCGATCAGCTCGTTTGTTTCCTTGTATGCCGGCATGGCCAGGCACCCAGCACAGGTGGATGTCATACCCATCCGTTGTCAGTTGGTTCATTTTATAAATGACCGTTGCTAGAATAGGGTGATTTGTTTTCAGTCCAGCAACAGCCAGGAGGCAAGAGAACGAATCACTGTATATAACATAGTTAGTGTGGTTGGATACCTCGATACACTCCAACACGAGAAGGAGTGCTCGGGCTTCTGCAGTGAAAATCGAGCTCTGATCGGGCAAACATACACCAAATTTTTCCCGTCGGCAGACTGCCACAGCAGCTACCCGGCTTTGGTCTTTCGAACCATCAGTGTATATGGAGAGGTGGTCTGCAAACTGTCCTTGAATCTCTGCATGCAGTCCTTGGTACTCGAGTGGATGTGTCCCAGACTTCCTCAGTTCCGTGAGTCGGAGGATAACCGATGGCTTTAGAGCTAAATGGAGAGCGGTAGTCAAGTATTGAAAGCAGACTTTGTCACATCTCGACCGACAACATTATGATGATGATGGTTTCGACTTTGACTTGGCTTTGGCAAAAACGCAGGTGCATTATGAATGCAATATACAATATATGTGAACACTTTGATTATTGTTTTTTTAATGTATAAACAGTATAACCCAGTTAAACCAAGCTCAGTTGAACCAAACGATAGGTTAATCCAAACTTATTTTGGCGTCCCGCAAAATACTACAATTTATCAAATAAAAAAGTCTCAGATGACCTTATGACCACATGAAAGTTTGGTCTAACCATACCGGAAGTGGCCTGGGGCCCGACAATTTTGTTGGGATAACTAATAGTTTGAATTAACCGACTTTGGTTTAACCAACTTTTTAATATGATAAATGGTAGTATTTTGCCAGGCCGCTGAAAAATGTTTGGATTAAACGATCGTTTGGTTTAGCCAAGCTTGGTTTAACGGGGTTGCACTATATATCTAAAAGCAACGTGATTTAATTTGCTGATTTTCCCTTCTTGATAAATATCTGAGACATTTATTGAATAATTTGTATTGTCATTTTCTCAATGAGCAATTTCCTCCCATAATTCACGACGAGACAGAGAGTGGTATAAGTTGCCTTTATTCAACATCAATCAGGATCAAGGCACACAATCAAGGAAACTCGGGAACTCTCAACCCTATGATGAGACATCAATGGTTAGTTGAGGGGTGGGTGAAGGCAATTTCTCAGGCGTTCTGCTTAGCCTCGTGGGTTTGGATTCAAGCAGCGAGTGAGTGAGGGAGCAAGGAACGGGCTCTGACGTCACTGCCAAATGCCGAACCAGCTAGGCGGCAGCAGGAGTAAGAGTTTCTTTAGTGTCTGAATTTTTTGGCAGATGGCGATGGTGAGCCCAAGCCCGGTGGCCAGTTCCAAAGAGATCCACTAGTTGGCGACAGGAGCAGGTCGTAGTTTTAGTGATTCCTGAATGAACCGAGAGGTGGCAGCAACGGTGGACAACGGGAGGTTCCCTACCACGTCTCAGTCCCGTCACGAATTACCCATGTTAGAGTAACATGCACAATGCTGTGCAATAATCAATAGTCAACAATAATCAATAATTAATAGCCTTTATGCACAATCAATAATCAATCAAATATTATAAGTAATAAAATATAATAAGTAATAAAAAGGTAATGAGCAATATTTAATAATTGGTAGTATTGACCCATCATCAATAATAAACTTGATCAATAATCAACAATGATAAATGCTAATCAATCATCAACAAAAATGAATCGGAATCAATAAGGAACATCGCTGAAAACTGACCAATAATCAGTAACGATGAATCATAGTAAATAATAATGAACAATTAGCATTCATCAACAAAAATGAACTATAATCAAGTCAACAATAGTGAATACTGACCAATAATCAACAATGATGAACTGTAATCAATAATCAACAATAATAGATATTGATCACTAATCAACACGATGAACTATTAACGATAATACAAAATAATGAACACTGACCAATAATCAACAATGATTAACAATAGTAAATAAGGACAATGAACATTGACCACTAATCAACAAATATGAACGATAAACAATAATCAACATTAATGAATATTGACCAATAATCAAGAAAGATGAAGTGTAATCAATAATCATCAATAACGAATACTGACCAATAACCAGCCAAATTAACCATAATCAATAATCAATAATCATCAACAATAATCTCCCTGCCTCACAGAAAGAGGATATAGTGCTCGGTAACTAAGTAATCCATGAAATACCGTAAGCAGGTGGGTGCCATAGCAACGGGATGCATTAAGGTGCAGCCAATCATAGTCCTGCGCTGCTGCAGCCTTTTCACCGAGTAGACAATGCGCATGTGCACACTCGCTGCCCACAGCCCAGCTTCTCTTCAGCAGCAGCCAATCAAGCACCTTGTGACATTTATGTGGTGGCCCCCCCCCCCCCCTACCCCCCGAAGCCTTTATACATACCCATTATTTGACCACAGATATCCCTGACTAGAAAACTAACTAAGACACCGCCTACATTAAAATGTAGACACTGAATGCGTGCACTGAACAGATAGACCACAAACTCTTAATTAGCTGAATGTAATAACAATATTTTATTATCTTAAGATTGTTTTTGTAATTAAATATTGTAAATGACTGAAGTTAAGCATGGCTGGAAGACCAGTGCCTCGAGGCTGAAAAGAGACTATTCAGATCAATAAAAATGTTTACCCCCAAGGAAATACATTAAACTTTAACAATCCATCTGGTATGTTCTACAAATAGTGCTTTAATTAAGGAGAGGCTTAAAATAAGGACCGATTAAAATTCTAGCGCTATCGATCAGAGTCGCACAGACAAGCACTGGCATTTTTGTTTTTTTGTTGTTGATCCATTAGTTGTTTAAGCAGGGGAAATTTCAGTCATAGATGACTGGTCTTCCTCATTCCACTGCTGGTCGATAGAAAGCCCGAGCTTACACTTTTACCGACCCAAGGGATTTTTAACCTCCCACACCACATAGACATGGTATGAGAGCAACCGGCCTTTGATGATGCTGTAAGTTATACACAGCGGTGGAAATCCAAATTGGCAGTATATATATATTTATATACATTTATACATGTGAAGAATCGGGGGTTGATGGAACCGGAAGTAGATCAGCTGCCATGAAGGATGGTGATGGATGATACTGCATTGTGGTTTCAATTGCACTGCGGGACTTGGAAACAACAATGTATCATCACTAGTAATCACAACAGAAGCGCTACATTGATCTTGTAAAATTTTGCAATGTCAGCAAAACATAATGTCCCAATCAGCTTAATTGCTTCGAGTTATTGGATCCGCTTTCTTTCAGTCAGAGTCAGAGTTTCAATATTAGTTGATGGCTTGTTTCTTTGTGGTAACCAGGAGGTGTGTGTGTGTGAGGGTGGGTGGGTGGGGGATTATCGCTTTAAGAGTGTCAATCCGACATGCAATGTTTCTACTGTTGTCATGGACACCATCCGTAAGAATCATTTCAACTATTTCCGGCGAAAATGTTGTCAGTGATTTGCAGGTGTTTACATTCTTTTGATGGGACGCGGTGGCCTAATCGGTACAGCGCATGCCTTGCATGAGGAAGGTGGGGAGGGAGTTCAGTTCCCGGTCGAGTCAAACCAAAATTGATACATGTCGCTTCCAAGCCAGACACTACTAGGATAGGACAAGGACTGGTTAGCTTAGTGTCAGGATAATGTGACTGAGTGGGATGTCGGATCATGGTGCTGGTGGCTTGATTTCCCAGTGGGGCAGCACTATAAAGTCGCCATGAGCATGCACTGTCATAAGTCGGTACCCATCCTGATATGATTTTAGATGTTGCCATGACATAAAACTACAGCAACAAATTAACCAACTGAAACTGGGTACCACATATTTAGTTTGTATGTTGGATTGGTGATGATTAATTTTGTTTGTGGGGAGCAAGTCAAATAGTTATTGTTGCCTCTGTGTGTTAAGCATGTTATGGGGCTGTCACACTACGACGTAACGACGTCAACGTAGGGAGAACGTGAAGAACGTTGAACTTCTCGGCGTAGTATGCAAATTTGGGCAGAAGTTGAACGTGGATGCAGCGTAGGGGACGAGAGAGTAACGTCGGTAAAGCGTAGTGATACCGTCGTTCGACGAGAGAGGTCAACGTAATGACGCTGACGGAACGTTATGAACGTTATTCCATCGTCAGAAGAACGCTACGTGACGTTAGCTACGTCATGAGACGTTGAACGTACGTTGAATGCACGTTCTCCTGACGTTCTCCTGACGTTCTCCTGACGTTGTCCTGACGTTCCCATTACGCCCCGTGGGCATTTGCACTTGGTTTAATGGGGGTCAACGTAGTGGAACGTAGTGGAACGTAGTTGAACGTAGTGAGGAGCGTTGGAATAACGTCCGTTTAACGTCATTGACGTTCGCTGAACGTGAACAGAACGTACGGCGAACGTAAACCCTTACGTTTGACCTACGTCAAAACTTTTGAACATGTCCAAAACCTTGACATATCTCGACGTAACACGACGTAATGTGACGTAGCTCGACGTCACTCTAACGTCATTATGACGTCATCATAACGTAATCCAACGTACATCAACGTAATGACGAAATATCACCACGTTAGGCTCACGTTGGCTCATTACGTCGTAGTGTGACAGGGGTATTAGCAATGCTACATGCATTTAATCTATCCCACACAAGGTATCAACAGTCTTCTGCTATTATTTGGAATGTTTTCACTTTTAGTCTCCATGTCACAGATTGGTACCCAGTTTCAGAGAACGATCCAGACATCATCAGTGAGGGAGAACTAGGGTTGCCAATAAACTGGTATGGACCACGACTAGGAATTCAAAACGTCTTGGTTTTTCAATAGGCCCTGAGAAACCAAGACAGTTTACATATAGAAACAAATAGGGGTGAGCTGTCACAGTCTGCAACTACTTTAATATTGAGGATGGAACCTAACAAAATATATCATTAGAATGGGTGTAAGTTGCTCTTCAAAGTTTCTATGAAGAAAATGCTCCTGTGTATGTTCATAATATTCAATAAAAACTACATTAAAATAAACAGATACTCTTTTTTTGCATATAACATTGTGATGCTTGTATGCTGGAATTATTCATTTTTACTGGTAAACTACCATGGTCTATTTAAAAAAGTACTTTTCCTAGAATCAAAATCCTGAACATAGTTAATGAGAAATAAACAAGAATATGAACAAATCATGATCTGTGGCATCATATAAGCCATTCCTCTAATGTACACACAGGCAGATGGGTTGTTGTTTTTGCAGTCTACACTGGAGGTGGAGGTGGGTGTGGGTGTGGGTGTGGGTGCAGGGTGGGATTTCTGTCTGTGTGGTATATGTAGGCATTGTTACAAACTACTGTATGTAGACCAACATTTTGATATTGGTTAGTATGGTAGTATTCATACTATTACTTATATCCTATTCACATTAATTTTTATATCAACCTACTATGGACCAAATTATGTAACTACCATAATCCTGAGTCTGAAATAAAGAAATGAACGAATTGAATTGAATATACTGTATGGTGGATATACCACACAGAGAGAAATCCCACTGTGCACCCACACCCACACCCACAACGACACCCACACCCACAACCACACCCACACCCATACCCAGCTCTAGTGGCCATCCTTGTGTAGACTGCTAAAACAACAACCCATCTGCCTGTGTACATTAGAGTCATGGCTTATATGATGCTATTGCTATACATCATGATTTGTTCATATTGTTGGTTATTTCTCATTAACTATGTCCAGGATTTTGATCCTAAGAAAAATACTTGTTTAAATAGACCATGGTGTTTCACCAGTAAAAATGACTAATTCCAGAATACAAACAGCACAATGTTTTAGGCAAAATAAGAGTATCTCTGTATTTTAATGTAGTTTTAATTGAATATTATGAACATCCTATACACGGGAGCATTTTCTTCATAGAAACTTTGAGGACCGACTTATAAACTGCAGGCTGCAACGCATTACATTTGCATAAACCGCAAAACATACCGCAGACCGCAGCACTGTATGTTTGTTTGTTGTTGTTTTATGTGCTAGAAACATCTAATGTCATATCAGGATGGGTACCGACTTGTGACAGTGCACACTCATGGCGACTTTATAGTGCTGCCCCACTGGAATATCAGACCGCCAGCACCATGACCTGATATCCCACTCAGTCACATTATCCTGACACTGAGCCAACCAGTCCTTGTCCTATCCTAATAATGCCGAGCGCCAGGCTAGGAAGCAACAAGTATCAATTTTAAAGTCATTGGTTTGACTCGACCGGGTTTCGAACCCACGACCCCACGATCTACCAACACGGGAGACGGACGCTCTAACTCATTCGGCCATTCCGTCTGGTCGCAGCACTGTATGTCGCCCGCAGAATTTCTGACCAATGCATAAACAAGGCAGTAGTAAGACTCCCGTCTACCCAGCGTCCTGGCTAGGCTTTGCCGAACCCATTGACTACAGGCCGTAAGAACGACTCCATTGGTTCATCCTGATGAAACGGCACCTACTCGTTGTTACCGAAGCTGCATAGTCCGATGAAGCATCAAATTTTCAAAACAATTATCTAGAATTTATTCTACATATGTAACCTAGATACTGATGCACTTATGAAACATTTGTTGCCACATAAAAGGGAATACTGAGGCAATTTAATGGAGCCTATTACTGTTGAAGCCTATGGTGTTAGAGTTTTGGCATACTTGCCAAAACTAATTTGACATGCCTGTACCTACTTCAAATATCTCAAAGGTTAGCGATTTAAGATAAAAGTTACTTCAAGCTAAAGTGATATAGAAAATGTTAATATATTTATCTCAGAAAAGTGATGGCAACTCAAAACCATCGGACTATGCAGCACTAAAGCTGCATGATCCGACAGGAAGCATTACAATTTCGAAACCAAAGCACTGACATCTGACAAACCATCTGACAAATGACACCACAATTGTAAACCAATTAAGAAGTAAACCGAGTTTCATCAATCATTCTTCCTGCACTGACTTCTCTGAAAAAGGAGAAGACCCCAACATTGTTAACGAGATATGTTTTCCATGGAGCGACTAGTTTAAATTACTGTAATTCAGGGCCATGCATTACAGTGGTAGGTGGGGGTTAAATGGGGATGGGGGATGGGAGGTTCTAACTCCCCCTTGAGAATCTCACAGAATTTAAAAGCTCATTACGAAAAAAGTTAGTCAATATCAGGTTTTAATCTTTATTCTATTCTTATTTTGCATATATTTCATACACACATACATACACATTCATATATCATATTCGTGGTGATTATGCTTCGGTATAATCACAGTGAATTATATATTATGCATACAAATAGTGGTAAAGAACTGGTATATAAAGAATACATCTCCTGGCACCAGGCCTGCCGGCACCGGCCTTCCCTTAAATAATATGAATAGAAATAAAAAGTGATAACCAACAATAAAATAAATCAAATACAATAATACTTAAGGTAGGTTTTTCTTAATGTTGTACCAGCAAGACAAGCCATCTTTGTAGTGATTATGCATCAGATGCATAATCACAGTGAATTATTTATTATGCATATATATATTGGTATGCAAAAAATATATCTAAATGGTGTACAACAGTCCCCACAGGACCTCCTCCCCAAGTGGCAAGTGGAAGTATATGAGTGGGCCAAAGACCAGTATATACCCCCATGGTTGACTGGAGGTGCCCTATTTTTTGGGATTTACTGCTATACCAACACAGTACTATCATGGGCAGTTCTGGCCTGTAGCCATATTATTATTATTATTATTATTATCCTCTTCTTTGATGCAGGCTTGTGGTAGCCTATACAAAGCTCGTAGCTCTCAGCTCTAATGGTATGCAGCCTCAAAATCGTACAGGAATGTTTCTCTGGCCCAGGCCCTGTCCAGCGCATTCTTGAATTGATTCATGGTAGCTGCTTCCACCGCTTCTTCCGGTAGCTCATTCCACATGTTTATCACTCGATGTGAAAAGAAGGCCCCTCTGAGTGAGCTGGTGTACCTTGGCTTGAAAAGCTTCTTGGAGTGACCTCTGGTATTGCTTCCCTGTATGCATCTGAATAGCAAGGTCTCATCCACATTATACTCAACATTTAGGAACTTCCATGTGTTGATCATGTCCCCACGAAATCTTCTGTATGTGAGGCTGTATGTGATGTTATAACTACTGAATTATTTCCTCATATTCACTGCTAATTTACTCAATCTGGTTCCCACTAAATGGGCTGGAAATATTCAAGAAAGTAGATATAATTTTTTGCTTTCTAGTGATGTATTCCAATATGGAAACATCCCAAAACTCAGTGTATCAGAGCCCAAACTGTCACACTGCACATTCATTTGATATAAAATTCGACCTTGGAAATTAACTCGGTGGCCAAATAACCACCGTAGCTAAAACGAGGTAAGCTCTCCAACCTGTTAAAGTTGCATACTCAGATGGTTTTGAGTCGCTGTTATATTGTAATATCACTGTTAGGTTAATCATTATAATCCAACTTATGATAGTTTTTGTTGTTTTAGAATCATAAGTTGATTTAAGCTGCATAGTTCGATAAAGCATCAACTTTTCAAAACCAAAACAATTATCTAGATTTGATTCTACATATCTAACTTCGATACTTCAGCCCCTCATTACGCATGTGTTGCCACATAGAAGGCAATATTGAGTCAATTTAATAGAACCTGTTACTGAAGAAGCCTGAGGTGTTAGAATGTTGACATGCTTGCCAAAACTAATTTGACAAGTTACTTCAAACTAAAGTAAGGTAAATAATAACAATCAAATTAATATACTTACCTCAGAAAAATTACAGAAACTCAAAACCATCGGACTACAACTTTAAGTTTAAGCAGTGATAATTTCAACCGGGGACTGTTTGTTGTTTGTTTGTTGTTGTTTTACGTCCTAGCAACATCTAAGGTCATATCACGAGGGGTACCGACTTGTGACAGCGTGCACTAATGGCGACTTTATAGTGCTGCCCCACTGGAAGACCAGGCTGCCAACACCATGACCTGATATCCCACTCAGTCACATTACCCTGACACTGAGCGAACCAGTCCTTGTCCTATCCTAATAATGCCGAGCGCCAGGGTAGGAAGTGACAAGTATCAATTTTTAAGTCATTGGTTTGACTCGACCATGGTTCGAACCCACGACCCCACGATCTACCAACAAGGGAGACGGACATCCTAACTCATTAGGCCATCCCGTCTGGTCAACCGGGGACAGTTGGTCTTCTCCATTCCACTGCTTCTTGCTCTATCCTAGTGATGCCGAGTCCCAGGCTAGGTAATGGCAAGTACAACTTTTAAAGTTATTGGTTTAATTCGACTGGGAGGGTCCGAATCCCCTGATCTACCAACAATAAGAATCAGACGCTCAACTCATTCTACCCTTTCGGTCTGCTTCCTGTTTATTTCGTGAACAATTCCCCCATTAATTAAGCCACCATAAAACCTGTGCCATTCAAAGAATATTTGTAAGAGACATCCATAGTGACTGACTACAGCTGACGGTTCACTGCCCAACACTACCTGCAAAAATAAGAGTCAAACTTGTTTTATTTAATGACGCCTCTAGAACACATTGATTTTCATCATCGGCTATTGGACGTCAAATTTAGGGTAATTCTGACATATTTCTTTGGAGGAAAGCTGCTACCGCCACATAGGCTACTCATTCCGATAAGCAGAAAGGTTTTTTTTTATATACACTTTCCCACAGACAGGACAACACATACCATAGCCTTTGATGAACCAGTTGTCCAATACCTGCATGCACACTACAACGACCATGTCTGACAAGCAGGAACTACACAACAGGTGGTGGATGGGTGATTAACTGACTGCTGCTGTAGGCATCAACACCCGCCTCGTCCGGGCAGGTGTAGTGGCAGCAGAAGAGCTTTGTCGGCGGAGAGCTGGTGGGAACCACATTGCCTGCAAGCATGGGTGGAGAGTGATTACTTGGTTGGTTGTTGGAGTTTTACGTCCTGGCAACATTTAGGGTCATATCAGGATGGGTGACAGCGCACATTGGGAAATCAGCCCACCAGCACCATGACCTGATATCCCACTCAGTCACATTACCTTGATGGCATTTAACCAACCAGTCCTTGCACTATCCTATTAATGCCGAGTGCCAAGCTATGAAGAGACAAGTCCCCATTGTAAAAGTCATTGATTTGAATCGACCGGGAACTGAACTCCAGATCCTCAGCGCGGGAGGCCTGCGCTATATCGATTCCACCCCCGCGCCCGGTAGGTGGAGAGTGATGAGGGCACATCTGGCCGCCACAGCTGATTCACATACTCGACTGCCCCCACGTGGCGGTAGTCGGTACTAGGGGTTGTGGGTGGCTGGGGCAGCACAACGCGGAACTAACGTAAACTACTCTCCCAGGTGTTCTAATAATCACACATGGGCCACTGAGTCTCTACAGGTTCAGATGTGGTCGCTGCGCATAGAAATCCAATTAGTTGTGAAGCTATGATGATAAATGTCTATTTTTTACTTTTATTTGTGTGTTTTATTTCCATTGTGTGCACTTTTATATTTTATTTTTGTTTATTTGTTGTTTTTTGTTTGTTTTGGTGTTTTGTCTTAAAGATACTTTCTAGGTGAGGGCTGGCGTACATCTTAAGTCTAGCGTGTCCTTCTTTAAGCAGATAATTGCATTAGTTAGTTAAGACTAGTGGGTAATTCAATATGCTCTTGCTTATCTCTTTATGGCTTATATGGTTAGTAATAATAGGCTTAATCATTGTTCCGCTAATTACCAGGATTTTCATTATCCTATATTTTTCATTATCCTACATTGCGTGATAAAATATAAGCATCATTTCTACTTAGCTTTCTATATCTACACCAACATTAATCTTGATTTTGTTCACTTAAATATATCCGAAATTAGCTATGGATGATAACATGTTTCTTCAAACGAGATGATGGGATGGCCGAATGAGTCGAGTACCCATGATGTTCGAACCATGGCCGAGTCAAACGAATCACATCCAAATTAATACTTATTGTTACCTAACCTGGCGTTTGGCATTACTAGGATAGAGAAACAATGTCTGCATATTGTCACAGTCTGCATGCACTTCTGCCTGCTGCATAGAATGCATGCGGAACCAGAGCTGACCCTATCCTAGTGATGCCGAGTCCCAGGCTAGGTAATGGCAAGTACAACTTTTATAGTTATTGGTTTAACTCGACTGGAAGGGTCCGAATCCCCTGATCTACCAACAATAAGAATCAGACGCTCAACTCATTCTACCCTTCCGGTCTGGTTCCTGTTTATTTCGTGAACAATTAAAAGTCGTTGAGAAAACCAAATTTCTGGGCCTCATTCTCGACGCAAAACTGTATTTCGTGCCACATATAAAGTACCTCAAAACAAGATGCCTGAAAGCGCTAGATATTCTGAGGGTGCTGTCCAGTCCAGAGTGGGGAGCGGACAGAGATGTTCTGCTCTCCATGTACAGAACCTTGGTTTGGTCACGAGTGGATTACGGCAGCATAGTATACGCTTCCGCAAGGAAATCATATATTGAGCTGCTTGACACGATCCACCACCAGGGACTGCCCTGGCCCTTAGGACCTTCCGCACCTCACCAGTTCAGAGCCTCTACGTCGAAGCCAATGAACCATCACTTACCAACAGGAGAATCAAACTGGCCATGGAATATGTAGTCAAGATAAAAACTAATGCATTGAATCCTGCACACAATTGTCTATTCGAGCAACATGACAAATCCAGTTATGAAGCCAGGCCGAATTACATCTGGCCACTGAGGCTCCAAATGAAACCTCATTTGGAGGCCTTGGGCATAGATTTGGACGTGTTGGAGGATGCCAAAGTCCCAGAACATCCCCTGTGGTCGTTGAGGAAGCCATCGGTTATCCTCCGACTCATGGAACTGAGGATGTCTGGGACACATCCACTCGAGTACCAAGGACTGCATGCAGAGATTCAAGGCCAGTTTGCAGACCACCTCTCCATATACACTGATGGTTCGAAAGACCAAAGCCAGGTAGCTGCTGCAGCAGTCTGCCAACGGGAAAAATTTGCATGATCTTTTTTTAATAAAGTAAAACAGGAAAACATGTTAGTCTTTTTGAGGGCAGCTGGACTGTACCACCTCATATAGTTTACTAAATAAATTATATCAATTATTAATAAAACTTTTCTTTTTCTATGGGAATTTGTTTCCCTTGACCACAAATATATGATTGTGAGCTTTCTAATTTAATGAGTGTCTATTGGCACATAATTGATTTCTGCTTTTACATGTAAAAGCGATGGTTTGAACAAAAAACAAACATTTCTCGCTGTGAATATGGCCTATGCTGCCGACACGGTGTAAAGCAACCACCAATCAATCAATCAATCAAGCATATTGTCCATTCGATTGTTTATCACACAATATGTGTATAAGGTACTTGTGAGAAGGGCATATATAAAACCTTGTAAGCTCCTTTTGATGTTGAGATAGCTATAATCCCTTCATGCCTAAAACCACTACCCTGCAATAAACATATATATATATTCAAGTTTATTGTAATATGTATATATATATATATGCTGTCTCAGAATTTTACGAGTATACTCAAATACTAACCCGGAATATCCCTCCTTTCCCTCCTCACTCACTCAGTTCCATGGACTGATGGAGTCTGTCCTAGTTATCTACTGCCCTCTTCGTAATGGGGCATTGATAAAGTGACTCTACAAAGAGTAGTAATAACATAATACATAATATAGCACATGCACATTATGAACTGGCAACCTCAGAAGTGACATTTTGCCCCTCTATCTTTCTCTCACTCACATATATATGTGATGTATAACGCATTATACGAGTATAAATGCCCCCCCCCCTCGCGTCACACACTGGAGGAAATTGTGTCCTTAATTTGAATCCCAAATAGTGGCTGCTAAAGGGTTTCATGTATTTGCACATCGGTGGCTTCGTTATCATATATGACATCGAAACAGTTTATTTTACAATGACTTTTTAAACCTAGGATGCTTAGCGAAATTTAATTGGTGATCACATGATTGATTGATTGGTGGTTGCGTTACGCCGTGTCGGCAGCATAGGCCGTATTCACGGCGAGGTGGTGATCACATGCTAGATGGGCTGTTGACAGGACACAACCACCCATCCCACTCCCACTGATAGGGCACCAGTAATTGTATTTCCATGTTCCAACAAACTTATTGATTGATGTGGTCGCCAGCGGCAATATGGGCGACAGACGGTTAGTTCCATTCAGAATGGGAAATCCCATATCAAATAAATGTAGTTCAAGGAGGCGCCAAACAAACTCGTTAAAACAGGCCTGAAGGCCGACATCAGACACCATCGTTCTGATCATGACCACCCTCCTTTCTGGGGGCGTCCCAAACCTCCAGACATATGGTTGTCGTTCCGGCTGGACTGCAGTGAGGAACGCCAGGGCGTGCACGGCGAGCGCAACAGTGTGGGCAGCAGCCGTTGGGGGGCGCCACTGTATCGCTATGAAAACCGTTGGTCCCGGGCCACCGTGGCCTGATCGGAGCTGTCGGTACCTGTGCGCGGCCAGCCACGTGAGCGGCTAGGGGAACAGTCCAAAGGCAGCCTCTCATCACGCAGCGACCAGTGACAAAGGTGAAACCTGAGCCGCTGTTTACTGAAGGGATTGCTGCGAGAACTCCACTTATGCCAGCCTCAACCAACCTGCCTAGTTGTCTGCCTGCCTGCCCGATTGTCTGCCTGCCTGTCGGTTTGCCAGCTCCTCTGCCTAACTACTTGATGTTGCTTGCGTCTCAACCGGATATTACCCAAAGGAAATAGTCCTTTTTTTGTTTAAAGGATCGCAGTGCACACACAGTCGAATCGCCGTAAAGGCCAGCGATGAACACATTCTACTCGACATACGGGACACAGCTGCTCATCGTTGAGTGTTCGAGTGCGGGTCACGTGATCTGAGTTGGGATGACGCGATCTTAGCGGAGATCACCTGGTCTGAGCGGCGATCATGTGATCTGAGCGGAGATCACCTGATTTGAGCGGGGGTCACCTGATCTGAGCGGAGATCACCTGATCTGAGCGAGGATCACCTGATTGCGGAAAAAAACACCAAAACCAGCTTGAAGATAGATAGATAGATACCTAGAAGAAAGATTACGCATAGACACATTATTCACAGCATTATAACTCAAAGCTGAGCTGTGAATGGAGACTGTAAATTGAAGTTGTAGTAGGTTTCCTCCTCGACTATCATCATCTTCAGGACCTTAGATGTTGCCAGGACGTAAAACTTCACAAACAAGTACTTCAGAACATCCGGGCTTTAGACTGAACTGAGGATAACTTCACATCCGATTGTCCGTAATCTGCCCGTAAACAAACACAAAGCACGCATTGCTCTGTAAAGCAGGGATGACCCCTAACGTCAACGATACTAACCCGATATCACGGCCGTATCTCAAATGCACCATTCGAGGCAACGTTGTTAAAGTGACACTGCATATATTCGGCATACGGTGCTAAGTACAGTCGGTAGAGCGTTCCATGTCGACCGACTCACACGCAGGGTGTACAGAAGCAGGCTGGGGAATTAATTGAGGCCGCGCCCCGCCTCGTTCATCATCTTCACACCCCGGCCCCTCATTGTGCTGCATCTCAGGGTGTGACAACCACACACCCATTGCACGCGCTGATACTGCCCCCTGGTCCCCGGGCCTCAATTCAGAGCGATGGTGCCAGTGGAGGAGTGACACGGACATATTATCTGATGTATAATGTATGGTGCATATTCTCCATATTTTCCCGGCACCCACCTGGCACTCAACATAATAGTAGCGAGGAACCTATCTACCCGGGTGTGATCTGCTTTTTGAGTTGGTCGGGCACACATGAGTGAATTTTGACTCTCTGACTAGGTGATCACGGGATGTGAACATCGATTGATATATCCGCTATGTAACCGAGATGTCAAAGGAACTGACATGCTGTATTTTAGCCTCCAACGCCATGATACTGCCACCTGGTGTTGAATGCTGACATTGCGAGGATATTGCTGACTGTTTTGAGTGCTTAACACTGTCCATTTAGTGTTAGCCACTCGGCTCCAAACTTACATTTAGTATCGTAGACCTATCTGGAGGCGGTATTTCCATTTAATATGACATTTGATGTCCTATGCCAACAATTCATTTGAATATAGCTTTGCGTTCGTGTTGTAAGTCAACACCACACCACTATCTGGTGTCAACTCCAAGTTGACATTTAGTAACGTAGGCCTACACTACATAACACCATCCTGTTGTTTAACACTGCAGGTCTCACTCAAGTCCACACCAGGAAAAACCATTAGCATCGCAAGATAAAACAAACAAAGGCACACCCACACAGCAAGCCACACTCCTGCGTTACAGTTTGGAACTGCTGCCTCAACCGACTGAGATAAACTTCCCGAGAAATGGAACTGAATTTGCCATAGCAACAAAGCTATGCTTTTATTTTGCCTATTAAAGGCAATCCATGCTGTGACACCTGCTGACTCGTAGTCCTGGTAAATAGCAACACAAACTGAACGTTTATACGATACACATGAGGCTCGGAAGGCAGGAAAGAGCCTCCTTTTAACTCTACTCCCTGAAAAGCCACCTGCAAGACCAGAAACCACGTACACACCTTACCGGTCCGGTCCCTCCTCCATCCCACCCCCTTCTCCAACCCACGGGGTTCCCGCCCACAGCTCCCGCAACAAGGCGGTCCGTGGCCCGCCGGTGCGTGGCCCGCCGATCCCCGGCCAGCCCCTACCGGTCCTCCGCCGGTGCTCCTCCGGTTCTCGCGCCCGATACCGCTTTACCTCGCTCCCCGCTGAATTGACCCAGCTCGTCTCCATCCCGGGCGTAAGGAGGCGGGTTTGCAGGTGGCCTCCCCACTCCCTCCTTCCCTATCATCCCTACCCATTCTCTCTCGTCATCTCGTTATGGCGGCCTCCCTCCCCGGAACTGGGGGCCCCGAGCTCGGTGGCCGGCCGACCCTGCCCCCGGCGCCGGCAGTGACGGGGGTTGGGACGGACGGCAACTACTCCGGCTATGACTCGGCGGGAGGCCAGGGCGACTACGTGAGCGCCTTCGACCTGGCGCACGTCCGCTGGGTGTTCATCGTGCTCTACGTCATCGTGTTCGCCTGCTGTTTCTTTGGTGAGTAGCTCTCTTACTGCCAGTAACATCCTCCCTCACCGCCTCCCCGCCTCGCTCCACCTTCCCTCACTCACTCACTCACTCACTCACTCACTCACTCACTCACTCACTCACTCACTCACTCACTCACTCACTCACTCACTCACTCACTCACTCACTCACTCACTCACTCACTCACCCCCTAATCTGTCACCACCTTCGCTTCCCACTCCGTCCTCAATATTTTCCCGGCACCCATCTTTCATTCACCCCCGTTTTTGTAGATCGTGGGGTTCGAACCCTATTCGAGTCAAACAAATGACTTAAAAAGTGTTACTTGTGGTTTCCTAGCCTGGCACTCAACATTAATAGTATAGGGCAAGGACTGGTTAGCTCAGTTTCAGTATAATGTGACTGAGTGGGATATTGGGTCATAATGCCAGCGATCCGATTTCCAAGTCGGACTATATAGTTGCCATGAGTACGCACTGATACAAGTCGGTATCTGTCCAGTTATGACCTTACATGTTGCCAGGATGTAAAACTCCAACAACCGACCAATCTTTCCCACTCTCTCCTCCATATTTTCCGCACGCAAACCTTTCATTCATCCCTGCTTAGATACCGTTTTCATATGACGTCAGCATGGGTATTTAGGTCAGTGCGCGCACTGCTTGGCTGCAGGATGGCACACGGTCATATTGCAAACTCAATGGCTATGAGCAATCTTCATACAGAAAAAGTGAACTATATCTAAAACCACACGACCTAGAAACAAACCGATTGGCTCATAAACAAATAACATGCTTAACAAACAGATTATATTAAATTTATAAGTTTCTGGTTCTGGATTTCTAGTAATTTTGAATAAAACTAACGTTTTGCACTGTGCGTATCGGCAAACTCAATGCATTGTCAATGGCCGTGAGCAATCTTCATACAGAAAAAGTGAAATAGCTCTAAAACCACATCACCTAGACACAGACCGCTCAGCACACAAACAGATAACATGCTTAACAAACAGATTATATTAAATTTATAAGGTTTGGGTTCTGGCTTTCTATTAATTTTGAATAAAACAAACATTTTGCACTGCGCATATCGACAAACTCAATGGCAGTGTGCCTTTATTCTGCAGCCAAGCTGCGCGCGCATACACGATGTTTGTAAACATTGAAAGGGATCTGTTTCGACACCCCGCACCTCACTTCCACTGCGCCCCTCCCCATTTCACCCCACCTCCGGTCCTCCCGGCCTTGCCTCGGCCTGGCCGGCGCCCCCATGCCGTGTCCCGGGTAGCCGTGCGTGCCGCTCAAAGTCTGGCCTCAATTAGCCTTCGCTAAGTGTAGCTATGCTTCGCGGAAAGTTCCTGTAGTGCGTTGTGTACACTGAGTATGGTTTTCATACATACCTGGTATGTACTGTGCTAGGAAAGTATGGTCTTTACTCTATTCAAAAGTTCCCGTAGTGTGTTGTGTACGATAGTACAAACAGCATGGTTCTTACACATGCCTGGTATGTACCATGCTGGAAATGTGGGCCTTCGCTCTCTTCCAAAATTGCCTTAGCCGCTGCCGTATTGGCCACTCGTGGCTTACACATGCTTTTCTGCTCAAGGGGGAACCTCCCCCTGAATGTATTGGGTGTCAGTCCCCGCTGACACTCAAACACATTTGACTAAGTTGCGTTGATTTTTTGGCCCTGCGCCAACAGTTCTACACTGCAGACAGTATGCATGACCTTTTTACTAAGGTAAAACAGGGAAACATTTAAGCCTTTTTGAGGGCAGCTGGACTGTACCACCTCATATAGTTTACTAAATAGATTCTATCAATTATTAATACAACTTTTCTTTTTCTATGGGAATTTGTTTCCCTTGACCACAAATATATGATTGTGAGTTTTCTAATTTAATGAGTGTCTATTGGCACATAATTGATTGTCTGCTTTTACATGTAAAAGCGATGGTTTGAACAAAAAACAAACATTTCTCGCCATGAATATGGCCTATGCTGCTGACACGGCGTAAAGCAACCACTGATCAATCAATCAATCCAAAATTGCTGTAGTGTATTGTGCACAAACAGTATGGTTCTTGTACATACATGGTATATACAATACTAGAAAAGTATGGTATTCGTTCTAGTGCAAAGTTTCTATAGTGCATTGTGCGCAATAATACAAACAGTATGTATGTTTCCTGCACCAAACAGTGTAGCGTGCACCATACTAGACAAGACAAATCTTCGCTCTATTCCAATGTTTGTGTAGTGCTTTGTGTGTGATAGTACAAACAGTATGTATGGTTCCTGCACCAAACAGTGTGGTGGGGACCATACTAGACAAGACAAATCTTTGCTCTATTCCAATGTTTGTGTAGTGCTTTGTGTGTGATAGTACAAACAGTATGGTTCCTGTACCAAACAGTGTTGTGTACGATAGTACAAACAGTATGGTTCTTGTACATACCTGGTATGTACCATACTCGAAAAGTATGACCTTCATTCTATTCCAAAGTTCCTAATGTGTGTGGTGTACAAACAATATAGTCTTCACACATACCAGGTGTAAAATACTAGACAACTATAGTCCTTTGTCCTCTCTGAAAGGTCCTACCAGTGCATGTTACTACAAATATGGTAAATACTAGAAGATTATGGTCTTTATTATCTCATAAAAGTTACCAGCCATACAATAGTACAAACAATGTGCTTCTCACGCATCTCTGCTGAAGATTATTAGACAACTATTGGCTTTGCTCTGTTGCAAAGTTCCCGTAATGCGTGGTGTGTGATAGTACAAACAATGTGGTTCTCACATATATCTGGTGTACATACTAACTAACTATGATCTTGGCCCATCCTTAAAGCTCCCTCCAGTGCACGGTACACAATACTACACACGTAAGGTCTTTATCAGTTTATGCCATCTCCATCTTGTAGTCTTCAATGCTTGTGCTCAGCAATAACGGTATTAATTAAAGGATTGATGCCAGTTTTTTTAAACTTTTTCTTTTCGCTGCTGACACTGCATTAATCTGTCAAAAGAAGAGAAAGAAAACAAAAGGAAAACATAACTTACTTTTACCTTGGTCTTAATGAACATCTGGTATATGAAGTAGACATCTTCTGGATATCGATAGCGTTTTTGTGATTTCTGTTGTTATTAATTCGCGTGTTTAAACAATGCATGTCCACCGGATGGAAAAAAAAGCCCATATTGTGGCGAGGCTGAGGAAGAAAGTTCTTTTATTATTTAACAAAGTTTGGAAAGTGATTCATTTTTCTAATAGCTAGTTTTCGCGAACTGGCTTTGAATTTCACAAAGAGAAATAAAAACCCCATTTGTGTTCTTTGACAACACAAAGAGGGACTAGGCGGAATGGCCGACAGGGAAGGGTGTCCGCTTCTCATAGGACGTGGTTTCGAACCTCAATAACCGTTTACAAAATGACCGCCACTTTAATATTTACACCATTAATACTTCTCACTACTTTACCTGGGAATCTGATACGATCAGGAACTGGTTGGCTTACTGTCAGGATAACATGATTAAGTAGGATATTGGGTCAGGGTGCTGGTAGTATGGTTCCAAACCCACCATCAGTGTGCACTGTCGCGAGTTGGTGCAACTCATGATATTGACGGGAGGAACCACTCCACAGGCATAGCACTATACCCACAGGGTGGCGCCATCTCCCGTTAAGTGCGCCAACCGACGGCATTCTAACCGCTAAGTATTAACAGGCATCAACTGTGGCCTGGCGCTGAATAGTGGAGCATCTTGCAGAACATGTCAGCACTAATGGCCAGAAAGGATAGGTGGCACCGCCACCAATAACCTTGTCACTTAACCCCGTGTTCCCAAGCCGAAGCGATAAAAACCGCAACCGAAGTACCCACCCTCCACTGAGCAACTCCCCAGCGTCACCCACCCACACCACTAGTAAAGATCACGTGAGGGGTAGGGTTGAGGGTTCGAATCCAGGGCCATCGGAAATTGATCTCCGTGTGAGGTGTGAAAGTTTGGGGGGAGGGTGAGGTGCCGCAAAACATAAAGGACTGACTATTCATCACCAAACCTTTCCGAGCAGTTCCCGTCAATCAAAATCAATTTATGCCCAGTCATGTCTCCGCTTCCTGAATTACCAGATTTTTCTAGAGTGCAAAATCCTAATGAATCAATTGTTTTCTTCTAGATATTATACAACAAACGGATAGTAGTGTGTGTGTGTGGGGGGGGGGGGGGTAGGGGGGAGAGGAGGTGCAGATGTTGGTGATTGTCAGTTCTTCCCATAAAGCATATGCTAGACTGGAGAAGATGGAGGAATATTTGCTTTGATGCGTGTATTATTTCAGGTAGAACGAAAGGGCACATGGATACGGAAATGCCACATTTGTATTTCAATTTGAACACTGTGCCATACTCTGCTGTTTCCATGCCAACCGGGAACAAAGAAAATTCACAATAAAGGCACCCTATGCAGAAGGACCTGCTGCTTACCGAGTACTCGATGGCTAGGCAGATGGGATGGCCGAATGAGTTGAGCGTCCATCTCCCATTTTGGTAGCTCAAACTAATGATTTAAAAATTGATACTTGTTGTTTCCTAGCCAGGCACGAGCCATTATTAGGATATGGCAAGGACTGGTTGGTTCAGTGTCAGGATAATGTGACTGAGTGGGATATCAGGTCATGGTGCCGGCAGCCTGATTTCCCAGTGGGGCAGTACTATAACTTCACCATGATTGTGCACTCTCACAAGTCGGTACCGATCCTGATATGACAGTAGATGTTTCTACGACGTAAAACAACAAACAAACAAACAAACAATAAATGACGTCACACAGCGAATGTAAAGATGGACTTACATGGGTTATCACTGGTTATAAGACATACTCAAAAGGCTTCAAATTTTATTTAACTGATGACAGGGTTTAAACAAACTTCCCAGTCTGCAATATTCTCTAGCCTACGTCACTGGGAAAATAACATTATGTCTGACCCTCAGACCATGGTTGTGGAGGGGACTAAATAACTCATAGAGAATACGTTGTTTCAAGCTACATAGATTATCACTAGTCATATTGGATCATAGTATTTGTGAATAAGTAAAGTTGTTCTAGTCATGTTGCAGTCACTCTAAGTCTAAGGATATGATATGTTGTGTGAATAGGGAAGATATCACGTGGGACATTCGATTGCTTCACCTGTTCACACACACACATTTAATGAGTTATCATACAATGCATCCTAAATGAATAATAATATATTCCATTCAGCATAAATATGCCGCTTACATCATATATCATCTATATATATGTGCGGGTCCATAATATTCGCAATTATAACGGCACAGATGAAGCTGCTTCGCGAATGAATAAATTTGCAATAGAACACATGGGAAGAAGTACAAACAACACACAGAACAGTAATAGACACAATTAACCAGCAACATCCAGGACCACACCGTTCAGCGAGATGGATTGCAAACTGCAGCATCTGTGCAGATGCTTCATAGACCTTTCTTATTTTTATGAATATTGTGTGAGTAACAAGCTGGACCCACCTCTGCGTTCAGTTTCCCATTATTGGTAAAGCTATTGCGTTGTTCTAGCGCGCAGCACCCTACCGGCAGTGCTAATTTGGGCCCGTAAAGCTTGCATTGGAGCCCGCCAGAGGGCGCCACTGGTGCTCCATTCTGGGCGAGACCTGTGAAAGGGTCCCAATTATTGTAACAGCAGAGATACCAAATGCTCCGATTTTGTAGGAAGACTTCTGATTTCGGCAACTCTCTTCCGATATCATGATTCCATGTGCTAATCTCCCGATTTTCACTCTCACCCACCTGAACAAAATTTGGAATGTTTGTTAGTCAAAAGAACTAGCATGTTCTCATCAGTTGATGTATGCTACAACTTTTCAAGCAAAACTGTTCCAAGCAGCTAATATGAAAGGCAAGATCAGCTTCTTACAAGAGCTTAAAGACATCAGCAACTCAAGGTGGCAAGCGGAGCCTAGAAAATGACACTTAGACACATGGTGGGATACATGGTGGGACTCATATGAAAAGTATTTAATTATATATATGTATTATATATTGTATGATTATACTATGTGATGGTATATGTTCGATTGTTATGCTGCGTGTGTCCGCACAAAAACTTATCTTCTTCATAAAATATTAAGACATTCCTAATTTTGGTCACACAATGTTTGCATCTCTGCACCAGGGTACCCATATGAACCCGTGTAAGCAGTGTTGTAAAACCAGCGCTATCTTTATTAGGTCGGACGCAGTGCGCCTGCGCGGGGTTACTATAATTGCGCCGCGTTCAGCGTGTTGTTATGGGTTACTTGCAGAGCATGCACAATAATGGTTGATGGATTTGGGGGGGGGGGGGAGACAAACACAAGGCCTAGGTGGTGTAATAGTTAGCACACTGGCCTGGAATGCAAAGATATGTGGGTGCGAGTCCCGCTCTAGGCGCAATATTCCCCATTTTCATCACCCCCACGACAAGTGCATCAGTCTATACGTTAGATATGTAGAATCAAATCTAGATAATTCTTTTTGTTTAGAAAATTGATCAGACTATGCAGCTTTAAACATAGCAAAAAAAAGCGTTTTATTCATGTTTATTGGCATAATCATACATAGCAAGTCGTTTTCCCTTCCCATCCAAAGTTATTTTGTGACAGAAATTGATCAAATCATCTCACAGTTCTGTTTCCTTTTAGCCGACTTTGGAAGAACTGCACCCCCACCTCACTCTGTGAGGTGTTCCTGTGATTGCATTCATAGCTGGAGTAAACTATTCCGGATAAGGGTGGGTAGTTCTAAAAAGGCAGAGAAGATAAATTGTGTTGGCAATTGCAGTTCCATTGGTATGGATTATCGTGTGAAGCGTTCAAACAACTTTAACTATTACGGCTAACTCGAGCAGCAACGTACACGCTACTCGCCCTTCTTCAATGTAGATGACAAAAAGAAAATTAGTTTTCACCCACATACCACCCACCCCACAAAAAATACCCCCCACAAATTATAAACACTTAAATGTAAGGGATCGCTGAATGAGTTAGAGCGTCCGTCTCCCGTGCTTGGTATATCGTGGGGTCGTGGGTTCGAATCCTGGTCGAGTCAAACCAATGACTTAAAAATTGATACTTGTTACTTCATAGCCAAGCACTTGGCATTATTAGGATAAGGCAAGGAGCAGTGGAATGAGGAAGACCAATCGTCCATGATTGAAATTTCCCCTGGTTAAGCAACTAACGTACCAAAAAAACAAAAACAAAATAGCAGAAACATTTTAATTCTTAGTTAAAGTTTTGGTATTGCACTGCTCTATTAAATCATACATGTTCTCTCTTTTACTCTCTGATCTGCCTCCAGTTCCCTATTTCGGATTTGGCCTCCCGCTGTCCCTTCCTTCCCTGTCTACTTCCCCTCTTCTCTCACTGTCCCACTTTGCCGCCCCATCTCCCCATCTCTCTCTTTAGTTCTCTGCTTCACGCTTCCCCTTCTCCTCTCTCCCTGTCACTCTCTTCCGCTCCTCTCTCTGTTCCAATTTGTTCCCCCTCTCTCATTGCTCCTCTCCCTTTCTTTCTGTGCCTGGACTTCTCGTTGTCGCCTTTCCTTTCTCTCCCCTTCTCTTCCCTTCTCTCCCTTTCTCTCTTCTCTTCCCCTCTTTACCTCTATACCACCCATGACCAGAGGGATGACCGGATTAGTTGAGCGTCCGTCTCCGTTTTGGTAGATCGTGGGATTCGAACCCACGGGTTCAAACCCTGGTCGAGTCAAACCAATGACATACAAATTGATTCTTGTTACTTCCTAGCCAGGCACTCGGCAAGGACAGGGTGGCTCAGTGTCAGAATAATGTGACTGAGTGGGATATCAGGTCATGGTGCTAGTGGCCTGGTCTCCCAATTGAACAGCACTATAAAGTCGCCATGAATGCGCACTATCACAAGTCGATACCCGTCCTGATATGCCCTCAGATGTTTCCCCGGACGTAAAATTCCATCAACCAACTCTATACCAAACCGCTCTCTACTCTCTCCTTTCACTTTCCATGTCTCCCTCCAGTTCTCTCCCCACCCTACTTCTGATCCCCCCCCCCCCCCCCAACACCCAACACCCAACACCCAACACCCAACACCCAACACTCCCCCCCTCCCCACACACACTTTGCTCTTTCAGCCAGATAGCCTACACACAGAGACAGACCAAGACCACAGAAAAGAAATAGCCAACTACCGTCCATGCAACCACGTGATTGGTTAACTACACGCGACCACACCGCTCGCTGCATCCGGGCATGCACTGCATCGTTTTCTGGTGCATTGCAGGCACAGCGTGGGGGGCAACATAACTCAAACCATTTTTCACCTGTACCAATCCTTTCCTATCCCTGCATCTCAGCTAATCTGCGGCTCTAGCTGTAAACCAGCTTCATAGTGAAGCCATCTGGACAGACACAGCTTAGATACACTAGACTGGCGTTGAGCTAACCACAATACAGACCTAACCTATTACATTCCTAGGGTCTAAACAACAAAGAAGAGGTCCTTATAAGTAGGTATCCCAACTCATTCTTGCAACTCAATAGAAAGTACTATATTTTAATGTAGTTTGATAGCTTGTACCAGGAGAACAAAAAAGACACAAAGTTGATTAAAATCGGTTGATTAGTTCAAAAGTTATAGGGTTTTTAATATTCCCAAACTTGACCCCAAAATCACACATTTTGGCATTTTGTATGAAACCCACATTACAGCACTCGATTATTAAAAAAGTAATGGACACAGGAACTTGTATTCCAGGAATATGTATCACTACTATACATATTTCAAGTTTATTTTTTTTCAGAATAACCATCTTATTGTTTTTCGAGATATTGGCCAGTAACAATGACAACAAACATAAATTGGCACTTGTCAATGTTCACAATTGAGATGTATGAGTTACATAATGCTTTTATTTTAAAAAGTGCACAATCGATATCTTTGAAATTTCATCTGACTACCAAAGTCATCACATAGTAAAAACAAATGACCAGAAACAAACCAATGATGTTATAGTTTCAGCATAATCATGGTAATTGTTAGGAAAATGGAGATAAATCTCAATTTTGTATAACAAAATCAGGTTAAGTCTGTTGGCACAATCTGTATTGTTGATGTATTTCAGTATGTTAATTGGTATGCCTTACTATAGGAAAATGTGTTATGACCTATAACCATGAACCTGTTTTAACTGGCCATAAATATTTATATTACTAGAAAGAGGCAAATCTGCTGCACCAATTAAATGACCATCAGCCACATTTGGTGTTTCATTTGAGAGAATTTTAGGATTGAATTTACATTAAAACAGAAGGATTGTTATGTCTTACATCTCATATCATGGTGGTTTTGTTCAACTGGCAAATAATAGTTATATCATTAAAGAAAGTGTCTGCTGGTTTTATATTATGTGACCAGCGAGAAGATCTGGTGATTGTATCCTAGCAAAATACAACTGTTTCATCAGGGCATTGCCGAGAATGAGTGTATGTGCCCTGTGTGCTATGTGTATGTCACTGAATCCCTGGTCAGCCCTCCCAGACTGGACCGGAGAGCATGCTCCTCCCCCATCCCTACCCCCACCACAGCCTCTCCCCCCCCCCCTCCACACACACACAGTGCACTGGTGAGCAACAGGGGGCTTGCAAACAAGGGTGGGAAGGGGCTACCATGGCTACTAATTAAGACAGGGTGTGGGTGACCGAAGTTAGCACAGATGAAGAGGTTGAAGAACACACATGTGGGAAGTGATATTTGATTTATTCTATACACACATGCATACATATACATTCACACATACATCTATGTACATATAGATGGGAACTCCACATCACACTGGGGCCGCTCATATAGAAACTGCACCTATGAGGACCTTTCAACCACATTACGGGGATTTGCTACCAATGAAATATTTTATGAGCAAGATCCGAACAAGTGCTGGGACATGTTAGAGGCTATCCTTGATAGAGTTGCTGACAAACTTTGCCCAATGATTGAACTGAGAATAAGAAAAAACACAGCTAAATACTTAAATGACGAATTACAAGAACTACAACAAGATCGGGACTACTTTTGCCAAAAGGCTGAATTAACCAAAGACCCAGGGGATGCATTCATAGCAAAATGCTTAACTAGAATGGCCAGGACTGAGGTTCGAAAGGCAAAATCAAGGTACTATCTTGACCAAGCCATCATTCACAACCAAAACCCCAAGAAATTTTGGTATGAACTAGATCAAATAGAGCCTGATCCCAAGCCAAAAATCAGTAATCTAATAAATGACAGTACTGGTGAAACAATACCTGATATTCAACTAGCAGAAGAGATCAACAAATACTTTGTTGATAGAGAAGCTAACCTAGCCCAACAATTTCAACCAAAAGATGATGTCCAGGAAAACTATAAGGTTGTAGTTAACCAACATAGATATGATCTCATAGAAACAACAAAAGACAAGATCCTTACCAAAGTACAAAATCTATCACCATTCAAACCTTCAGGCATGAAGGACATCAGTTCAACCATTATCAAGGGCACCATCAAGGCTCAGATAGATGAATTTACATACCTATACAACCTCATAATTACTACTGGAATTTTCCCAGAAAAATGGAAGAGAGCAACAGTTACCCCTATACCCAAGGTAGGTAACCCAAAGTCCTGTAACGAGCTGCGACCTATATCCATACTACCTCTCCCTGGCAGAATAATTGAACAGATAATTCACGACCAAATATAAACATTTCTTGAGGGCACTAACTATTTAGCGACCCAACAAAATGGCTTCAGAAAAGAAAGGTCAACAACTAAGGCACTTGCCTCATTAATGGATGAATTGTTGATTAGCACAGACAGAGCTGAGCTTACAATAGCTGTTTTTCTTGATTTCAAGAAAGCTTTTGATACAATTGACCACAAAAGCCTGCTATGTAAGATCAAAAGAGCAGGACTGGGAAGAAGATCATGTAGGTTCATATCCAACTACCTAAACAATAGACAACAAGTCACAAAAATTAATAATACAGAAACCTCCACGAGAACTGTCAGAACAGGAGTGCCCCAAGGTTCCACTTTGGGACCACTCCTCTTTCTGATATTTATTAATGACCTACCATTGCTGTCTACCAGTGCTAATTTTACACTTTTTGCTGATGATGCTGTCCTCACAGTGCACAATAAAAACATTATTCTGGCAGCTACTATGGTAAACAAGGTGTTAAAAAAGGTCAATATTTGGTGTGCTGATAACACACTTACCTTAAACACACAAAAATCAGAATATGTGATATTTGGAACAAAATCTAGAAAATCACACGCGCAAAATATAGAGCTATGTATAGGCAATGCAGTGCTAAGAGAAGTGAACTCGTACAAATACTTAGGAACCACACTTGACTCTACACTGAATGCGAACCAGCAACTATCGAGGCTGAACCAAATTCTAGGTATGAGAATGACAACCTTTAGAAAAATAAGATGCTACATGAGTGAGAACACAGCGCTAAAACTGTATAAGGCAACTATACTGCCAATAATAGATTATAATGATCTAATTCATGGCCTTTTAACAAAACAACAAGACAAAAAATTACAGAGAACTCAAAACCGAGCTCTTAGAACAGTATATAGGGGCAAAGTTCTCTCAGTGAATGAGATGCACACTAGATCTAATATCACATACCTGAGCCAAAGGAGAGATGCACATCTGCTATCTCTTATGTTTATCAGAGCCAAGGATGAAAACTACATAGACCATACTACCAGAGTTACCAGGCAGGGGGATGCTACACTCCTCAAAGTTCCTAAACCACTCACAAATAGACTGACAAGAGCCCCTATCTACAAAGGCAGCAAATTATGGAATGAACTCCCAGTCAGAATTAGACATGCACAAACACAACTAGAATTCAAGAACCTGGTCAGAATTCACCAAGCCAATCAGGCCCTTCTACAGGCCTAGTGATGAGGTCGCCATATTTAATTAGCTATCTATTATAAGCACCTATGGCCACCCTACCCCCTTCCACCACCCCACGCGCTCCTTTGCCTGCTGCCAACAAACCAAGTTATCCACCATACAAATTATTTGCCCAGCAAATTCGGAAAGGTGTGTCAGTCTGGTAGTATTGCTATAGACTGGGGGCCCTATGGTACTGGGACGGCTCACTCCCTATCTCTCCCATGTGATGTAAATTTTGCGGTGCCACCTTGTGGTGGGTTTGATTGACCCAGCTGCTGGTTGGTGTTTCACATGTAAACACATATGGTTATATCATGCATGAGGCGGGTAAGCATGCATACACATCAATATCGGATTGCTATGAACAGGCACACATCATCGTCGTCCTCGTCGCCATCGTCACACAGCTTTCACATTCATATATACATTTGTGCATATATTGTGGCATCTGTTTGGCCGGGGGAACAGCCACCGCACCAAGTGGTGGGTTTGATCATTTTGATTACACAGTACAGGCTGAGTGAGCTGTCTTGGTATTATAGGGTCTTTGTACAAACATAGACACTAATAAAGTCTGTACTAGACTACTAAATGACTGAAACATACAATCCTCCAAGCATTGTTTATCCCATCATTACTAACAACCTACTTACTCAAACTACTTCATATAGTCAAAAAACACACCTGAGGTATTAACCTTTTAAGCATAACCCTATAAGCTAGCCACACTCTATCTAACAGAATAAACAAACCATTCTACTAACACTCACTCCATCTCAAAATGTTAACTCCAACAACATGATAGTTTTGCAATTCACAACATAGTAGGCATACAAACCTATGAAGGAAAACTATGCACCTAACCACTCCGTAATGTAAAGGTCTAATCAATACACATGTATGTATCAAGTGTGTAGGAATACAACATATAACTGCTATTTTTGTATGTGAATTGTCAAACTATACCATATGTAAGTCTTTGAATGTTTGATATTGTTATTTCAGCTGATTTGGGCTAGCTGCATATATTGTAAATAACTGTATTGTCACATGGTTGGAAGACCAGTGCCACGGCGCTGACAAAAGACTTTATTCAATGAATAAACTATATTTACAACAACAAAAAAGAGCTTATTATATGCGATAATGGGATTATCACTATCCATATATGCATGCATGCCTACATGCATATATACAAGGGTACACACAAGGGTACACAGACACATATGTACATACATAATACATACATGCATACATACATCTATATTTCTGTATATGTGTATGTATATATTTTTGCGCTTAGCTTGTGTTAAGGGGAGGGGGATGATGCGTGTGAGGACGGATATGTGTGTAGGGGAAGGGTGAGATGCTGGTGCTAGTGTCAGTGGGTGGGGTGAGGAGTGGAGCAGTAGAGAACTGGAGGAAGTATCAAGGTCTGCTTCAAGCTGCTTCTGACTACTGTCACCCCTCTACCCCTCTTGCATACATGCATGTATGCATGCATGTATGCAAGTATGCATGCATGCATGTATGCATGTAGGCCTGTATGTATGCATGTATGGATGTGGATGCATGGATGTGTATTGATGCATGCATACACATGTATATGCATGTGTATGCATGCATGTGCATCCCCCTATCATTCACCAACAAATATTGTAATTAAATAAAATACCACTTCCTACAATGTGTGTTCTTCACCAACTCCCTTATCCTGTGCTAACCTTGGTCACTCACACCCTATCTTAATTAGTAACCATGGTAAACCCCACCCACCCCTGTTTGCAAGCAGCAGGGCCCCCCTCTGCTGCTCCCCAGTGCAAGCCACACTGTCCACTGGGCGTGTGTGTTGGGCGGGGGCATGTGCTGGGGTGCGGGAGGCCTGACCAGGGGTTCAGTCAGGGAGATATGGACACACACATTCCCACCCAATTTTATGAGGCAGCAATAACCATAATTAAGGGGTACTTTGCTAGAACACAAATAAAAGAACGCCTCCATGGTCACATAAATATAAAATCTACAAGTGTTATCTTTAATAAGATAAATATTGTTTGCCAGTTTAACAATACCACCATGATATAATAAGGTGCAATACATAAAAATCCTTCTGTTCTAATGTAAATTCAATCCATAATTACTCTTAAGTGAAACCCCAAATGTGGCTGACAGTAATTTAATTGGTGCAACATATTTCCATTCTGGTCACACACTAAGAATAAGTCTGGACAGGCGGCAAAACATGCTGCAACTCCTTCTCCCATGTGCCCATACACCCACACACTCGCACACACTCTCTCATGCCCCGCGCACACACTGTCACGTCACCACTTGACACCAACCACCATCAAGCACCCACCTATGGATTAACCCACACGCCCACACCACAAGTAAAACAATAAGACAAGTATCATGCATCAGCAGGGCCCCTCCCCCCCAACCACCCTCTGTTGGTCAGCAGTGCATATCACACTGTCCACTGTGTGTGTGTTGGGGCGGGGCGGGGCAGGCGGAGGGGGGATGATGGGGGAGGCGCATCTGCTCGGGCGAGGGAAGCCTGACCAGGGGTTCAATCACCCATACATTCTGAGCAATGTCATGAGCAGCAGTTACTACGGTACTTTGCTAGAACACAAACACCAGATCATTTCCCTGATCACATAAATATAAAATATGCAAATGTTTTCTTTAATAATATAAATATTATTTGCCAGTTTAATAATACCACCATGATATGAGGTGCAATGCATACAAATCCTTCTGTTTTAATATAAATTCAATCCTTAATTACTCTTAAATGAAACACCAAATGTGGCTGATGGTCATATAATTGGTGCAACATATTTTGATTCCGGTCGCATCCTCAGATACAATCAGGTTCATCCAGCTTTTAAGAGTCATCTGCCTCTCCCCGACCCACACCCAGCCTGTACCACAGTGACTGTGAGTGGACATGTGTGTGTGGGGGGGGGGGGGGCTGTATGGGTTGCATTTCGGATGGAGCAGTGTGAGTATGGTAGGGAGGCTAGAGGCTGGTGTCAGTGTGTGTGTGAGTGGGGCGGGGGTTGAAGGTAATGACATGTATTGGCATCCAATTCAGTGTTGTTTCTACCCTTAGGCCTTACCCTCACCTTTGGTGGTATCAATGTTTGCTTTTGTTATGTGTTTGTTATGTATTTCATGTCATCTCAGGGTATTTACCCTGTCTGTTGCGCATAGATAGGTAACCGCTAAAATGTTCAAAGGGGTCCAAACATTCAAATTATAAGTTCACTTGAAGCTCCAATGAATAAGAAGCAACATGGTTTTTGAATCTTTATAATATTCCACAATTTTAGTGAGATATGTGCATTTGAAAGTTTTTGACATTCAGATCTTTGGTATTAGCTAATGCAGCAGCCGTTTCATGCTGGCCCCGTCAGCCTGGCCTGAGCATTAATGGTTTGACGGGATCCACCGAAAATACACAGGTTTCCAGTTTTAATGCTAGGATGGCAACAGCTGTTCTGGTCGTGCCTATCATTATCGTTTGGACAGGACAGGATCCATTGTGATTATATTCACTGATTTACATTTTGCTCTATGTATGCATATATATATATATATATTTATCTATATATATATCTATATCTATATATATAGTTATTGCACCTAGTGTGGTGACCTAATCGATATTGCATCTCATATCATGGTGGTATTGTTAAACTAGCAAATAATATTTATATTATAAAAGAAAACATTTGCCGATTTTATATTGATGTGATCAGGGAAATTATCTGGTGTTTGTGTTCTAGCAAAATATCCCTTAATTACGGTAACTGCCACCCGGGCGGCTGGGACAGGGGCAGGGAGCAGTGATAAGTGTTCTACAGAGAAACCCTAAACTGGGCCATCGCTCCTTCCTCCCTCACCTCCCTTCCACTCCCCACCAACAACCATAAACTCTGTCATTACTCCCTCCTCCCCCACCCCCTCCCCAACCTGTGTTGTGGTTGAGGGGGAGGTGGGGGGGGGGTGTAATTAGGCCCAACCATCCACCCTGCCTCTACACTCTCCCACACACACTGGGCATATGCTTGAAGTTATTCTATACTAAAATACATCAACGGAACTGATGCTTGGATTTAGCCCATACTGAATTACATCAATGGAACTGGTTGAATCAACAGACCTGCAATCCAGGTGTTTCCCTAACCTGAAAATTAGGGGGTAGGCTGGTGGGTAATGACTATTCACTGCCTTAAATCAAAAACTGGTATTTAGGACCGTGACTATTCACTGCTTCAGATCAAATACTGTTATTTAGGAGCATGACTATTCATTGCTAAGATCAAATTAATTAATTTGTCAGTGTGACTTAATAGAAATAGTGCTAATAGTGCGAACGCCAGTCACTGTCAACATCAGCTATTCAGTAGGGCCAATGGTAAACAAACATGAGCAAGCATAATAAAACAAAAAAAGCACAATGAATTTTTCACTGCTTCAGACCAAATTTTGTTATTTAAGAGCATGACTATTGACTGTTAAGATCAAACTATGTTATTTGTGAGCCTGACTTAATAATAATGAGGGCTGCTGAAATTGAAGACAATGAACCGGTGAGCAGTGATCAGTGTCACCTAGGTAAACCCACGCGGGCAAGCATTAATAAAACAAAAAGTACAAAACTTTTCAGTGCTTCAGATCAAATTCTGTTATTTAGAATCATGACTGATCACTGCTAAGATCAAAGTCTATTATTTAGGAGTGTGACTTTATATTGATGAGAGACTGCTAAAATTGAAGAAAATGAGCCACCAAGCAACAATCACTGTCACAGCAATAAACACACCTGAGCAAACGTTAATAGAACAAAAACGCCCAACAAAAATCACAGTGTCAATGAATACTTCACTGCTTCAGGTCAAATTTTATTTATTAGAAGTGTGTCTATTCACTGCTAAAACTTTATAACTAGAGAGTGCTAACATTGAAGAAAATGAACTGGCGAGCGGCAAAGTGTACTGTCACTGCGGTAAACATATGCGAGCAAATGTTAAAAAGCCTAAATTTACCAACAAAAAGCACAATGCCAATGAATATTCCACAGCTTTAGATTAAATTTGGTTATTTAGCAGTGTGACTACTGACCGCTAAGTTTGAATTCTGTAATTTAGAAGCATGACTTAATAACAAATAGTGCTAAAATTGAAGAGCAAGCGAGTGCCAGTCACTGTCAACATCAGTTATTCAGTAGAGCCAGTATTTATTTTCTCTTGCGTTCTCACATTTCTGCACATTTCCCCATGCAGGATAGACAAAAATACTTTATTATTTAAAAAGAGGACAAAATTAGGTTTCTAATGATATAAAACACAATTATATTTAGAATTGAGCCGTTTTTGCATCATTTTGAATTTTTTTAAAGTTTTTTTAACAATAATTCTGTTCAAAGTTCTCATTGATGTTTGACACTAAAATGTGGGTAAGAATCTCCTCTATCGTTTTTATGTGATTTTGAACATGTGGGACCTATGAGTCCTTACACAACTTGAATTGAATGTTGCCACAACAATTCTTGATGATCTGGAGATACGGCCAAAAGCTTTGAAATGCACAAATTTGGCTCTCCAATATACACTTTTTACTCAAATTCTGAACAGTGACATAATTAATAAATAATACATACATAAAGAGCTGTTTATAAGCTATTATTCCATATACTTATTATTTCAATGGGTAGAATTTTAGATGTACTATAGTGAGTTCAAAATGAGCTTTTATTGGTGCCAAACGATGCATTTCCACCAGCGTGTGCGCTCTGTTGGGATACCTATCATAAGTGAAACCAGAGCAGTTTCGTGTCAATAATCCTACTACAAAGTATACATATTGTGTACTATGATCTAGTCGACCGATTATCCTCTTTTCGGACTTAGCTGTTCTATAATTTGATGGTTTGATGTTTCTGGCATAATTTTGAGAGATACACCAGGTTGACTTTTACAATCTACATTTCTTTGCCTTGAGGTAAGTCGACTTTTTAATGGTTACCTTTGGAGTTATATGAAATGAAAACATGCAACCTTAATTTTGGTGTACGCACTATTTAAGCGATGGCCATTTTGGCTTTGTTTACCAATTGTCAAGCATAGAAGTGTAGCACAGGTGTAGCAAACTGTAATACATGCTTAATCAGTGTACCGGTATCCAAGTGGTATGCAGGTATTGCAATACCTCAGGGAGTTTGACGCCCCTGCCCTGCAGAGTTGTAAACCACTGCCTTGTGGTACAGGTTCTTGACAGAACCAAAGGCTAAGGGAGCAAACCCTGAAGAGAAAACCATGTCACTGTGGCAGCATCAAGGGCGGTTGATGGAACTCCCAACATCTCTCGACCATCCACTGCAGGGACAAATAGTTTTGTGCCTGTCTGGACATGTTCTTGCCAGTAGGAAACCTCTATTTGCTCCCCGAGAGAGTGCCGCTGGTAACTTGCAAAAGCCAGCAGCACTTCAACACTTTTGTAGGCAGCTTTCTTGAAATGTACAACCGTACAAAACACCATACCGGCTCGGTCGTCGCCTGGGTTACCAAGGACCGCGCTGCTCGAGCTCATCTTAAATGGAGAGTGGCAGTCAAGTAATGAAAGCAGTCTTTGTCGCATCGCGACCGACAGCATGATGATGATGATGATCTATGTTGGATTTGTAGGATCAAATCTACGTAAGTACCTTAATTTAAAAAGATCCTTTCATAGAATTATGCAGTCAATGTCTAAGTTTGGGGAAAAAAATCGTTGCTGTCATTGGATTATCCAGATTTAATTGCACAACAATTTATTCTTTTCACCGACACCAATAAATTTCTCTTGATTATTTCTCAGCTTCTTCTTTTTCCGGTTACCGATGCAGGCATACAAACTATGAGCCAACATTTAAACGCATACATCTCATCTGTTTCTTTCTCTCCATTTCCCCCATTAACATATATCAAGAACAATGCATGGACCTACTTCCACCATGCGGAGACAACAAGCATCATTACCCTGTGGGTCGTCACTGGAGAAATGGGCAAAGTTCTAGATTTTCCCCCTAAACCACGCACGTCCATTTGTGTTCTTCCGCGTTCCTGACCGGACGTGCTCAACAGCTCTCAGTTTATTAGTTATTTGCGTACCGGGCGCGGTGGCCGAATTGGTAAAGCGCAGCCCTCGCGTGCGGAAGGTCGGGAGTTCAGTTTCCGGTCGAGTCAAACCAATGACTTATGCGATTAATACTTGTCACCTCCTAGCCTGGCGCTGAGCATTAATAGGATAGGACAAGGATTGGTTAGCTCAGTGTCAGGATAATGTGACTGAGTGGAATGTTGGGTCATGGTGCCGGTGCCCTGATTTCCCAGTGGGACAGCACTATAAACTGGCGATGAGTCTGAACTGTCATTGGTTTGACCAGGAATTGAACCCTGGATTCGAATCCGACGATCTACCAAAACGGGACACAGACGCTCGACTCATTCGGCCATCCCGTTTGGTGTGAAATACAGAGGGATGGACCGGAGGCTTTACTATTGGCACCCCATTGGACACGTGACTGGACACGTCAACGATGTGCGTCGGATTGCTTGACGTAATACTCCTTCTATCGAAGCAATACATGTTGGATGAGTGTGTCAGCATCTAAGGCGAATCTGTGGGATCAAATCTAACTAAGTGCATTAGTTCCTGCGACTATGCAGCTTTCAACTATTCTTACACACATTCCCAAGTTCTGCGTTGGTCACTGTTGGTCACTGTTGGTCACTGTTGGTCACTGTTTGTCACTGTTGGTCACTGTTGGTCACTGTTGGTCATTGTTGGTAACTGTCGGTCCCTGTTGGTGACTGTTGGTGACTGTCAGTGACTGTCGGTAATTGTTGGTAACTGTTGGTGACTGTTGGTGACTGCTCGGCGCTGCTCGGCTCTGCTCGGCTCTGCTCGGCCCTGCTCGACCCTGTTGGGCGCTGCTCGGCGCTGCTCGGCGCTGCTCGGCGCTTCTCGGCGCTGCTCAGCGCTTCTCGGCTCTGCTCGGCGTTGCTCGGCCCTGCTAGGCACAGTCTGGCCCTGCTCGGCGCTTCTCGGCGCTGCTCGGCGCTGCTCGGCCCTGCTCGGCGCTGCTCGGCGCTGCTCGGCGCTGCTCATCGCTGCTCGGCGCTGCTCGGCTCTGCTCGGCGCTGCTCGGCTCTGCTCGGCGCTGCTCGGCCCTGCTAGGCACAGCTCGGCCCTGTTGGGCGCTGCTCGGCCCTGCTCGGCGGTCACCATTCACCGTGAGGTCTTCCGGGTTCAGGGGCTGGGCGACCTGCCAATGAGACCGCCTCAGCTGGCAGCTAATGGGGTGACTTGGTGACAGAAATAGAGGTCGCCAGTTTCACCGTGTCTCTGGTCCTTTCACCGTGTCTCTGGTCCCACCTTTCTGGGGCCCTGCTTCACGGGCCGAGTTAATTAAAACACGGCTGCGCCTTAAGTGCTGGCCGGGGAAGCTGCCAACTCCTGCTTGATTCATGCTTCGCTACACCTTCTCATCCCAGCACCAGGCAATCACAGAAATCATCGATAAACTCGATTAATTACTTAGAAAATCTCTGCGTAGATATAGCCAGGTTTCCCAGTATCAAGTTGACTAGCTAAAAAATTGACCTTTGTTAGCGTACGCATACACATACTGTGAAATACTCTCAGTGTATACATGGACAGTGATCAGGTAGGGTCTACCACTAGGAATTCAAAACGTCTTGATTTCTCAAGGCGTATTGAAAAACGAAGAGAGTTTTCATATAGAAACAAATAGGGGTGACATGTCATGGTCTACAACTTGTTTAATATTGAATAGAGAACAAAACAAAATATATCATTAGAAAAGACTTAAACTGCTTTTTGCAGTTACTTTGGTCAAACAATGTTCCCATCAATACTCTGTCCATAATTAAATTGAGATTACATTAAAATTGAGAGAGAATTCTTATTTTGCCCATAACATTGTTTTGCTTGTATTGTAGACTTAGTCATTTTAACTGGGGAACCACCTTGGTCTGTTCCAATAATCACTTGTCTTAAAATAAAAATCCTATGCATAGTTAATGAGAAATAACCAGGAATATGAACAAATCATGATGTATGGTATCATATAAACCATTACTCTAATATACACACAGGCAGATGTGTTGGCGTTTTAGCAGTCTACACAATTATGGCCACTGGAGGTGGGTGTGGGTGTGAGTGGGATTACTCTACCTGTTGGGTATATTCACCTGTCTATTTGAGACCAACTTGAGAGTTTGAATGAGCTTGATGAATATATTTAATGAATGCATTCATTCTAATATGCTTTCCTATACTTATCAGAGATCTTTTGTAATGTTCTCTTATTCTCTAATGTTATTTGATATCTGTTATATTATTCTTGTATTATTGCTATTAGTATTAATATTCTTAGTACAAGTTTAGAATTTTCTGAAAATGATGTCGATATTGCCTTAATCTAGAAAGTGTATGTAGGTAGCATATAGTTAAAATAGCATCTTGTTAGATAAATTGTGCATTATTATTTATGCTAGACATTAGATGGTAGAAGTGCTAAGTGTCATAGACAATTAAAACAATAACCATACTTATATACATCAAGTCTGGCCATAATGGAAATAGTAACCCCCCCCCCACCCCCCACACCCACTCAACACACCCACAAACTCCTGTTGCCTGGTTGCACACAGGCTAGAGGTGTCCCATTATATGCTGGTAGAACCCCTATTCTCATGCTTATATACAAGTTTTGGCTGTAGTCATGGATCAGTGACCATGACCCACATACACACTAAGCTGCACAGTTTGTACAGTCCCAGCTCACTGTTGGTCACTGTTGGTCACTGTTGGTCACCGTTGGTCACTGTTGGTCACTGTTGGTAACTGTTGGTCACTATTGGTCACTATTGGTCACTGTTGGTCACTGTTGGTCACTGTTGGTCACTGTTGGTCACTGTTGGTCACTGTTGGTCACTGTTGGTCACTGTTGGTCACTGTTGGTCACTGTTGGTCACTGTTGGTCACTGTTGGTCACTGTTGGTCACTGTTGGTCACTGTTGGTCACTGTTGGTCACTGTTGGTCACCGTTGGTAACTGCTGGTCATTGTTGGTCACCATTGGTCACCGTTGGTCACTGTTGGTCACTGCTGGTCATTGTTGGTAACTGTCGGTCCCTGTTGGTGACTGTTGGTGACTTTCAGTGACTGTCGGTGAGTGTTGGTAACTGTTGGTGACTGTTGGTGACTGTTGGTGACTGTTGGTGACTGTTGGTGACTATTGGTGACTGTTGGTGACTGTTGATTACTGTTGGTCCCTGTTATTCACCGTTGGTCCCTGTTGGTCATTGTTGGTCACTGTTGGTCACTGATGGTCACTAATTAGGTAGATACATTAATATAATATATAATATAATATATAATATAATATATAACATGGGTCTTTCCGCCACTGATAGTGAGACCGTGGTCGTTAGTCATGGCGGTGACAGGCCGGGAGTCACGACGGTGGGAGGTCGGGAGTCACAACGGTGACAGGCCGGGAGACATGGCGGTGCAGGGCGGGAGTCATGGCGGTGGGAGGCCAGGAGTCATTGTGGGGCTAGGCTGTGACTCACGGCGGTTATAGGCCGGGAGTCACGATGGTGACAGGCCGGGAGTCACGGCGGCGATAGGCCGTGAGTCCCAGCGGTGACAGGCCGGGAGTCACGGCGGTGACAGGCCGGGAGTCACGATGATGACAGGCCGGGAGTCATGGCGGTGACAGGCCGGGAGTCACGATGGTGACAGGCCGGGAGTCATGGCGGTGACAGGCCGGAAGTCACGTGGTGGATTCTGGATATATCGTATAATAATCCCGTCCTGATATCACCTTAGATCTTGTCAGGACGTAAAACTCCAACAACCAACCAATCATATAATAACAGGGATAACAATAACATAAATAATAATTGTATACATTTCATATATACAATTACATCTAACAGAATTATGCCAAGAACCAATGGGTTGTTGACTAGCAGGCTCTGCGTGTATAAAGGTAAAGGAAATTCAGCTTGTATCGGACTGCACCTCCCTGGGACTGTACAAACTGTGCAAATGTATAGCTTAGTGTGTATGTGGGGCATGGTCACTGATCCATGACTACAGCCAAATCTTGTCTATAAGCATGACGATAGGGGTACTGGGACACCTCCAGCCTGTGTGTAACCAGGCAACAGGAGTATGTCGGTGTGTTGAGGGAGTGTGGGGGGGGGGGGGTACTATTTCCATTATGGTCAGAACCAAAGAGAAATTACTAGAAAATAGGAGAATAATTCATTTGAAAACACTAGCATATAGCTACAGTCAAAACAATAAACTCCGAACAAAACCGCAAAGGGCTACTAGAGCAAATAATGCGCCACTACTGAAGCAGACCAGAAGCCAAATAAAAGCTCATGAGAGAAGCACACTGGAAATGGCTGCCAAGGTGTGGAATGCCCAAACAGTAAAGGAATGACAAATTCCTGACCTAAAACTTACAAAACATATCTGGGCAAATTAGGCCAGGAAACCCCCACTAAGCTGCACTGCAAAGGGGCATGTGATATCTCACGGCCCACCAGAGGGATGCCCAATGGAAGGTAATCATGCCAAGAATAGCCAGATAACACACCACACAGCTACGTACAAGCCTATGATATGTAAATAGGAGTACGCTAGTCTAGTAATAAGAGTAGAACAAAATAAAATACATATATGCCAAGAAAATAAAAAAAATCTAACATAGGCTACTAACCATACCAACCAATTATCTATCTGCTACTTGAATGCAAGCAATCAAATAACTTATCAGCAGCTGCTGTGTGGTAAGATAACACCAACACTACAACTGGCCAGCATTGAAAACAAGCCTGGGTACCCGGGCTTATATGCTATGGACAGTATAAATACCACCTCAATAAAAAAAAATAAAAAATAGAACTGATGCACATAATTGTGGTTATTGTTTCAGTTGTCTAGGACACTTCGCACTTCTATCATCTAATATCTAGCATTTCACTTACATGAATAATAATTATGTACAATTCATCTAGCAAGATGGTGCATACTAAAACATTTAAACAATAATCAATATACTGCAAACACAAACTTTCCAGATTGGAGCAATATCAATATAATTTGCAGAATATTCTAAGCAGGCACTAAGAACATTAATAATAATAATAACAACAAGAATACAAGAATAATAAAGGGTGGACATAATTGTATAGACTGCTAAAACAACAACCCATCTGCCTGTGTGTGTATTAGAGTAATGCTTTCTATGATGTCATACATCATGATTTGTTCATATTCCTGATTATTTCTCATTAACTATGTACATGATTTTTATTCTAAGACAAATGATTATTAGAACAGACCAAGATGGTTCCCCACTTAAAATGACTAAGTCTATAAGTATAATACAGGCAACACAATGTTATAGGAAAAATAAGATTTCTTTATTTTAATGTAATTTCAATTGAAAAATATTATGGACATAATATTCATAGGAACATACTTTCTTCACATATATCGCAAAGAGCAGTTTACGGGCTTTCTAATGTTATATTTTGTATGTTCTCTATTCAATATTAAGCAAGTTGTAGACTGTAACATGTTACCCCTATTTGTTTCTATATGAAAACTCTCTTGGTTTTTCAATACACCTTGAGGAACCAAGACGTTTTGAATTTCTAGTTGTAGCCCCTACCTGGTAATGTTTGTTTGTTGGAGTTTTACATCCTAGCAACATCTAAGGTCATATCATGACAGGTATTGACTTTTGACTTTTGACAATGCACACTCATGGTGATTTTACTGTGCTTCCCCACTGGGAGACCAGGCCACTGGCATCATGATCTGATTTCCCACTCAGTCACATTATCCTTATTCTGAGCTAGCCAGTCCTTGCCCTATCCTAGTAATGCCGAGAACCAGGCTAGGTAGCAACAATTATCAATTTTGCAAGTAATTGGTTTGACTCGACCGGGAATCAAACTCCCGACCTTTCCCATGGGAAGCCTGCACTCTATCGAATCGGCCACTGTATATAGTTGAATGCAGCAATACACATAACAAATGTGAAATGACAGTAAAGGATACAGCCTTATTGTATTATTATTTCATTTATTTTATTAAAGTTGTATAGTCCGATGAAAACATCAATTTTCAAAACGGAAACAATTATTTAGATTTGATTCTACACATTTAACTTAGATATTGGTTGCACTTATTAAACATTTGTCGCCACATAGGGAATACTGAGACATTTTAATAGAATGTGTTACTGCAGAATCCTGTGGTCTCAGAAGTTTGGCATGCTTGCCAAAAAATAATTGTGCACACTTACACTTCAAAAATCTAAAAGGTTAGCCATTTAACAGAAAAGTTACTTAAATCTAAATTAAAATAGATTTTAACGATCAGTCTAATATATTTTTCTCAGAAATGACAGAAACTCAAAACTATCGGACTGTGCCACTTTAAGATATGGCAACATTTGTAAACACCCAAAAAAACCTGACATATCATATGAGGTCAGTTATTTCGCAGAAGTCAGTTATTTAGCTTGGATAGTGGAATGTCATGGTCCAAGAATAACCAATGTGAATAAAGTCTGTTTGCATTGCTATCGTTGTCACGAAGACCCACTCCATGGCAGATATCGTGAGTAGGTTTTTTAAAATTTAGATAACATAATTGTATTTGCTGCAGGACTATCATGTCTTGGTACGATTGGGGATGGGCGGGTTGGGATATATCTGACGCATCATGCAATGGATGGAGGGACATGCGCAGAGAGACCATTGTCAAAAAGACGGACGCAATCTCCATGGCAACGCCTCAATGCGCCACTCACATTCCCCGTTAAACTAATGAAACAGGTGCTTAAAAGCCGCATAGTCGATGAAATCATGAACATGTTTAAAACCAATGCACTTATCTAGATTTGGTAGTACAAAACGACCTTATTAAAGCTGCATAGTCCGCTGGGACATTAAATTGTCAAAACCAAAACTATAATCTAGATTTGGTCCTATATATCTAACTTAGATACTGATGCATTTGTTAAGCATTTGTTGCCACATAGAAAGAGATACTGAGTTTGTTTCATAGAACCTGTTACTGCTGAAGCCTATCGAGTCAGCGTTTTGGCATGCTTTCCAAAACTAATTTGACCTGTTTCCACTTCAAATAGCTCACAAGTTAGCCGTTTCAAATAAACGTAACTTCAAACAAATGTAAGATAGATTACAACAATCAGTGTAATATATGTATCTCAGAAAAATGACATAAAATAAAAACCATCGGATCAATGAACTTTAAGCATGTGTTGCTGCATGGTCTGGGATACTAAACAATTTAATAGAACCTTCTATAGTGTCAGCATTTTGGTGTGCACACCAACATTTATTTTGCATGCTTTCACTTCAAATATCCCCAAGGTTAACCATTTAAGATAGAAGTTCCTTCAAAATAAACTAATGTAAGTTATAATGATCAATCTAATAATAAATGTAAGAACATTGCAGAAGCTCCAAACTATTGAACTGTGCCGCTTTAAACTGAAAGCCCTCCACGAAGCCAAAACATCAGGCACTGCCAAGACATGAGATGGTGAACATACTATCGTGGGGGTGATGAAAATGGGAAATATTGCGCCTAGAGCAGGACTCAAACCCACATCTCTTTGCATTCCGGGCCAGTGTGCTAACCATTACACCACCTAGGCTCCCTGATATCAACACACCACCCAAGCCTACCTGTCTATGTGGCTCCTTGCCTGAGAGGTCAGTGCAGACCACTACACTCGTCCCCCTGGAATTGTAAGTCTTTTAATGCTTACAATTACATACATACAGGCAATGCAACGCACTTACATACACAGGGTAGGTTCAACAACTATACAGTGCGTAGCTTGTACAGGATCATGGTCACAGCAACCAGTGTCGTGGGGGGGGTGATGAAAATGGGAAATATTGCGCGTAGAGTGGGACTCAAACCCACATCTCTTTGCATTCCGGGCCAGTGTGCTAACCATTACACCACCTAGGCTCCCTGATATCAACACACCACCCATGCCTACCTATCTATGCGGCTCCTTGCCTGAGAGGTCAGTGCAGACCACTACAATACTATATAAAGGTTCTATCTGACAAAATGGTGATTTCGTGATAATGAGGACTGAAGCTGTGTAACTGCATGATTGCAAAGCAGATATAACAATATTGTTTTTAATATATCTCAGTGAAAAATACCAGTTGAGAAACAGTTGTGTAACTGCATGATAGCCTTTTGTAGATAGAACATTTTTACATCCATAAAACCAATTCCTTCACTTTGTCAGATAGAACCTTTTTATAGTAAGATCACAATTATTTTGTAAGACAGTTCCTCTGAGTGTAGCAAAATAATAGGTAATTCTGATGTTAGCACCATTCTACTAACCAATTCGTGTCTCAAATTCATCATCATGTTCATCATGCTAACACTAATTATCTAGTCACTGTCTCAAGTACATCATGATTAGCATGCTGACATCATTTTGCTAACTGGTCCCTGTCTCAAGTACACCATGATTATCATGCTAACACCATTCTGCTAACTGATCCCTGTCTCAAGTAACCTACACCATGATTATCATGCTAACACCATTCTGCTAACTGATCCCTGTCTCAAGTAACCTACACCATGAGTATCATGCTAACACCATTCTGCTAACTGATCCCTGTCTCAAGTAACCTACACCATGATTATCATGCTAACACCATTCTGCTAACTGATCCCTGTCTCAAGTAACCTACACCATGGTTATCATGCTAACACCATTCTGCTAACTGATCCCTGTCTCAAGTAACCTACACCATGATTATCATGCTAACACCATTCTGCTAACTGATCCCTGTCTCAAGTAACCTACATCATGATTATCATGCTAACACAATTCTGCTAACTGGTCCCTGTCTCAAGTAACCTACACCATGATTATCATGCTAACACCATTCTGCTAACTGATCCCTGTCTCAAGTAGCCTACACCATGATTATCATGCTAACACCATTCTGGTAACTGGTCCCTGTCTCAAGTAACCTACACCATGATTATCATGCTAACACCATTCTGCTAACTGATCCCTGTTAGTGTTAAAACTATATTATCTTTTTCGTGCTAATGCATTTGAATAATTACTGTTCCTGTTTAAAATATATGATTATTTCCGTGATATACGCGATAGCTGAATGAGTTGAGCGTCTGCCTCCCGTTCTGGTAGGTTGTGGGATTCGAACCCATGGGTTCAAACCCTGCCCGAATCAAACCGATGACTTAAGAATTGATACTTGTCACAACCTAGGCTGGCGCTCAGCATTACTAGGGTAGGGCAAGGAGCAGTGGAATGAGGAAGACCGATTGAAATTTGCCCTGCTTAATCAACTAATGTACAAAAGAAAAGATGACACGCATCATTGATTGATGGTACGTATGCATTCACAACTGGTTACTCCTGCACATGGTTGCTGAACCACCAATTAGAAAACGTTTCAGAAGGCTTGTTTATGGAAATAGCCTTATTATTTTACAAAGTAATCTGCTAAACATATAGTTCAAATACTTATCTATCAGAGCCCGCTCTGCTTGGAGTGAATTTCTCTTTTAATCACTCGGATTAATATGCTTTAAAAGTTGAACCGAGATCATTCAGTAGCCACCATCTTACTTCATTTGCATTCTCTCCCATTTTATCAACGGTATCTGGATATATATGATGGTTGATTGTTGGAGTTTTATGTCCTGGCAACATCTAAGGTCATATCAGGATGGGTACCGACTTGTTACAGTGCTGCACACTCATGGCGACTTTATAGTGCTGCCCCACTGGGAAATTAGGTCACCTGCACCAGGACCCAATATCCCACACAGTCACATTATCCTGACACTCAGCTAACCAGTCCTTGCTCTATCATATTCATGCTGAGCGCCAGGCTATGGTGTGAAAAGTATACATTTGATAAGTCATTGCTTTGATTCGACCGGGAACTGAACCCTCGCCCGGTCTAATATATATATATAAATACGGGAAGATGTAACCAGGAGCTTCACCTCTTCTTTAGTTGAATCATACCAAAGCAGGTTGTGCTCGGATTTATACGTGGTTGTCATTCACCTCTACTGTGGGTCGGGGTGAATAATGTATCTAATGTGACCTCTGTGTCACGCTGATGCACTGGGTCGAATCGCAGCACAAGTTGGTCCATAAATGGAATGCTTAATATAGACTGGACACTCTGTGTATCAGGATTAGCCATAACTTGAGCCATTAGTGTAAAGGCCTGGTCAAATACACGTTAGTGGACGTAGTTGAGCATAGTGGAGGCTAACATAGTTGAACATAGTTGAATGTAGTTGAACGTACTGGCATCCATACTTCTCCATCATGCTAACTTGGTAATAACGTGGGTGGGCCGTGAGTTCAGATTTAATATTTGGACATGTTGAAAAGGGTGCTACCTTAGGGGCTGAATTTGCATCAGTGATGCTAACATACTTTAGCGTACACTAGCATACTCTAGCATAATCTAGCATACTCTAGTGTACTCTAGCATGCTCTAGTGTACTCTAGCATACTTGGATGAAGCCCTGGTCACATAGCTGTTGGTGGATGTAGGTGAACGTAGTGGAGGCTAGCGTAGTTGAACGTAGTTGAATGTACCGGCATCCATACCATAATGTATTTATCCATACTGTAATGTATTTATCCATACCGTAACGTATTTATCCGTACCAAAACATGCCGTACCTTAACGTATTTCAACGTAGTTTAACATACTTACACCACGTTTGACCCACGTTAGCTTCCACTACGTTCACCTACGTTGAACTACGTTCATTAACGTGTATCTGACCGGGGCATTACAAACTAATGCCCGAGAAAGATCAGGTAAAGACTCCTGAGTGCGGGACCAGACCAATCCAGTATCACAGCGGTCCAGCGTTGAAAACAAGCACCCTCCTGGGAGCTTATACCTTATGGGCAGAATAAAAAAACTTGTCACAAAAAAAAAAAGGCTGAGTGCTAGGGCGCGTATTTGAAAGGTGTGTCCATCAATGAACCAGGGGCGTAGCTAGCGAGGAGCGAAGGGCGCCCCCCCCCCCCCAAAAAGAACTCCCCAAACAAACCCAGTATGTACCCGTACTGAAATGGCTGGATATAACATCATATAGCCCCTAGATTAATTAATTTCCGGGGGGGAGGGGGTGCCTTTAGGGCACTCGTCCGTTCCGAGAATTTATCCGTAACCCAGACAACAATTCCTAGCTACGGCTTTGTCAGCCCTGTACTGGAAGAAGTTATAAAAACTAATAAGTTGTCTCTCCCGACAATAAGGTTGGGGAGAGAAAGCTTGGAGGTTAGAGGAATAAGGCAGGAGGGAGGCACAGAAGTGTCATTATGAGACCTGCTTCTTGGAGGGTGTCCCAAAGGTTTTTCTGAACCTACAATCCAAGTGGGTAGTAGTGAGTGTTTGGTGATTTATGTTTAGCAACATATGAGGCCTTATGGGGACATGAAAGGGCACACTTGTGAAAAAACGACAACCAAAGCAACTCCCCCTGGTTTGATATAACTGATTGCACAGTAGAACGCAGCACTCGTACTGAAAGTGTTTAGGTGTCAGGTGGAGAATGTGTTTTTTCACTCTTGATGCATGACTACTTAAAGCTGCATAGTCCGATGAAAACATCACCCAAACTAAAATAATGATGTAGATTTGATTCTTCATATCTACCTTAAATACTAATGCAATTATTAACCATTTATTTCCACATAGAAGGGAATAAATACTGAGTCAATTTAATAGGATTTGTTACTGTAAAAGCCTATGGGGTCAGAGGTTTGGCATGGTTGCCAAAACTAATTTTCAATGTGTGCACTTCAAATATCTAAATGGTTAGCCATTTAAAATATAAGTTACTTTAAACTAAAGTAAGGTAGATCATAACTATCAATCTACTATATTTATCTCAGAGAATGACAGAAACTCAAAACCATCGAACCATGCAACTTTAAAAAAAAACAACCAAAATATACCAGCGACCCCCCCCCCCTCCCCAAACAGGACACAGACAAAAACCAACACAACAACACAAACAAATACGCAGCCAAAACAAAGCAAAAAAACAACTCCCTACCTTAAAAAATATCCTCATTAACCAACAAAAGAAACATATGCCAACACTTTTACTGTGCCAACAGTTCTTAACATGAGTAAGAGTGAATAACAGTCTTCAGTCCTATGTCTGTTCCAAGCCGTCTTTCCAACATGCAGTAGTATAAATACGCAGTTCTTTCCCATCCCATTCCGCCCGGTGCTGCCACCTGCCAGGAGAGCTAATTGTTTTCCCATCAGCTTGGAGATCTACCGTGGTTACGCGTGGGGTTATAGGAAGACCGACGTAACTGGTAGCACAGTCCCAAGTGTGCCCACCTGCAAACATTCTGTGCTGATGGGATACGCACCTAACAAACAAATCAGCGTCCATTTCACCCAAAAAAAAACACAACAACAACACCCCAACAAACCACCACAAATACAGATTACATCGAAAGACTCATGCAATTCTATAGGCGTTATTTGACACTTAGAAACGGGTATACTCAGTATGTGAGGGTTAGTTAACTTAGAAATCTGTAAATCCACTAAATGAAGGTTAGTTAATTTAAAACCTGTAAATTCAGTACATGAGGGTTGATAACTGGCAACCTGTAAATTCAGTAAATGAGGATTAGTTTACTTAAGAAATGATCAAATTCAGTAAAAAATAGATAGTTAACTTAAGGCCTGTAAATTCAGTAATAGAGTGTTAGTTAACTTACAACCTGTACATTCAGTAACTGAGAGTTAGTTAACATAAAACACTATAAATTCAGTAAAGGAGGGTTAGTTAACTACTTAAAACACTATACATTCAGTAAATGAGGGTGGGTTCACTTGAATTCACTGTACATTTAATAAATGAGAGTTAACTTTAAAACACAGTATTTTCAGTAAATGAGGGTTAGCTAACTTTAAAACACTATACATTAAGTAAAGGAGGGTTAGTTAACCTTAAAGCACTGTGAATTTAGTAAAGGAGGGTCAGTTAACCTAAATACACTGTACATTCCACAAATGATTAGTAAAGCAGGCAGACCCTTGGTAGAGCAAGGCGAGTAGTTAGTGTTCCAGCGCTGCAGCTTCCTCTCCATTCTCTCTTAAAGCCCTGTCACATATGACACATCTCACAAGTGCGCCACCAACGTGTAAAATCACTTTTTTACTTTGAGATGCGTCAAACTTTTTGGCACAGGGGGAAAAGTTAGACGTCAGTGCAAAGTAGTGGACGTAAGTGTAGCGTCGGTCCGACGTAGTGGTAACACATGTTGATGCATGAGAAAAAAAAGTTTGGCGCAACGTGTGGGTAGCGTGCCTCTCGCGTCTGCGGTGTTTACCTAGCGTTGGCATAACGTGCTCCCATCGTTCCGCTAGCGACCGTTAAACGTGTTGCACAATGTTTGAGGGCATAGTGCCAGCCCATGAGCGATGCATGTCCAACAACAATCCAGCGCATTTAGGCATTGCACCAGCATGCACCCAGCACGCGTGACGTTGGCGTAATGTGTGAGTAACACATGCCAATGTGTGGGGGGCACCCGACCCACCCGCAAAATGCTCACGGCACATTCGCAGGATGCCGGCTACATTAATACATTAAGCAAGCGCCAGACACTCACCATATATGTCAATTACGTCAATACACGGTGGAGAAATGCCAACTGCACATCGGCCATACGTTATGCATACGTTAGAACAATATCGTCATACATTGGCATTTCGTTGCCAACACCTGGACTGAATGCTCTCCTTCAGAGGAATGAAAGTCAACGTAGGACAACGTAGGAACAATGTTCCTCCAACGCGCGTCTAACGTATCTCAACATACGCCTAACGTAGGCCTAATGTAAGCATCCATGCATTGTTGTACGTCGAAAGTTTTGTGCATGCACAAAACTTCTCTGACCCCTTGATGAGCGCTGCCATATGTCGATGAATGTCGATGTACATTGACGTATACCAATGCGTGCCTAATGCATGCGTAACGCATAATGACGTATCCGTACGTAGCGGCAAAAAAAATCACATATGTCACCGTACGTCATATTGTGACAGCCCCATTAACCCTTCCGGTGAAGTGCTGGAAAGTTCATCCAGGTGCTCAATTGATAGAAGCACACAAGTGCTGAGACAGCATACCTAGCACATAACAATCATTATTCATAGCCAACATACTGGTAAGATGTGTGACAACACTCTTTTTTAATATTTAATTTAATATTTCCTTGATTTATTTATGATAAATTTAAATCCAAATGAAATTGGTCGTCCTCATTCCACTACTCCTTGCCCTGTTTTATTAATGCCGAGTGTCAAGCAAAGTAGCGACACATATCAGTGTTTTAAGTCTTTGGTTTTACTCGGCCGGGGATCGAACCAGAAATTTATGCTATATGTTGCACACATTGGTGGTGATAGGTGCACTATGGATGTTTTATACCTCAGTCACACTGCTGCTTGCGACTACTTTGTGACCACAACAAAGGGTTAGTCGCAAATAGGTCACCAGTGGTTACAAAGTGGTCGGCAAGTGGTCAGAAAATGGTCACAAAGTGGTTCTCAGTTCTTAGTGGTTGCCATTTTGGTTGTAAGGAGGTTGCAGCTGCAGCACTAAAAACCTCCTAGCAACCAAAGTGAAATTCTGGAGGTCGGCGATCATTTTCATAGATTGCTTTGGTCACAAGGAGGTCATCGGTGACTGTGAGTTCGAGATTTGATTCTACATATCTAACTTAGATAGTGATGCACTTATTGAACATTTGTTTGTGCATAGAAGGGAATAGTGAGTCAATTTAATATAACTTGTAACTGCAGAAGGCGATGGTGTCAAACCTTTGGTGTGCTTGCCAATACTACTTTTACATGTTTGCACTTCAAATATCTTAAAACTTAGCCATTTAAAATAAAAGTTACTTCAAACTAAAGTAAAGTAGATAACATTGATCAATCAAATATATTTGTCTTAGAAAAATGACAGAAACTCAAAAGCGTCAGACTATGCAACTTTAACTTTAAGACATGTACAGATCTTAAATGAACATACAATGTAAGTTGAGTGCTCCTAAGCTTAGTAACTTCCAAATTACATACTAATAATGAAAATATTCTTTTACCACACCTTCATGGTCATATCTAGGTGTTGAGAGTTAAGCAAACACAAGTCATGTCTCATCATTATGATTTGTTGTCATATCTTATATGGAGAGCCTATCTTTCAAAATTAGACAGCCAATACCGAGAGTAGTTATTGATGTCATCATTTACATACACTAGCACACTTGATCTGATTTAGGGATGACGAGGTGCAAAGAGTGGTCCGTTACCAGGTTGTGAATATGAGAGAAGGAGCAGAACATGATTGAGTGTAGTAGTCTGAAAGGAGGGGGCCTGGAAGGCTTTGTCTATTTTTGTTTGGGTTTGACGTCCTGGAAACATCTATGGTCATATCGGGATGAGTACTGACTTGTGACAGTGTACTCTCATGGTGACTTTATAGCACTGCCTCATTGGGAGACCAGGTGACTGGCACCATGACCCAATTTCCCACTCAGTCACATTATCCTGATACAGAGCTAACCAGTCCTTGCCCTATTCTAGTAATGCTGAGTGCCAGGCTAGGTAGCGACAAGTATACATTTTGTAAGTCATTGATTTGACTCGGTCGTGTTCTACATTCCCAACCTTTCGCATGTGAAGCTTGTGGCCTTTTGAGCTGGGGGCAGGAAGTCCTAAGTCCTAGCAACATCTAAGGTCATATCAGGACGAGTCCTGACTTGTGACAGTGCGCACTCATGGCGACTTTATAGTGCTTCCCCACTGGGAGACCAAGCCACCAGCACCATGACCTGATATCCCACTCAGTCACATTATCCTGACACTGAGCCAACCAGTCCTTGACCTATCCTAATAATGCCAAGCGCCTGTCCAGGAAGCGACAAGTAGCAATTTGTAAGTCATTGGTTTGACTCGACCAGCGTTTGACCCCACAAACCTATGGGTTCGGATCCCCCGATCTCCCAAAACAGGAGACGGACACTCAACTCATTCGGCCATCCCGTCTGGTCAGAGAAGACGGTGGGGCGGTTGTGCATATATAGTGACTGGGCGGTGTTGATGATTGCTTATTATTCCCTCCCTTTAACCGTAACATCTAAGTCATTTTTGTTATCAATGCTGGCATCATAATGTACTGTAAAGCTGCATAATCCAATGGAAATATCAAATTGTCGAAACCAAGAGGCTGACCTAGATTCTATCCTTCAAATCCAAAAATCTTAGATTCTGGTGCGTTTATTACCGATTTATTGACAACAGGTGATCTCGTGTTATACTGCCATCCTCGTAAACAAAGCCTGTCTGGTGGTTTACACGCACACATTTATTTGGCATGTTTCCACTTCAAATGTCTTAAACCTGTCAAGTTACTTTAAACTAAAATAAAGTAAATTACTATGATCAAGCTAATATACTTATTTGAAGACCTGGTCACATGATATTATCATATATTCCTTATAAATTTGCCTACATTCAAACAAGGAGGAAAGCGTAGCGGTGATGGGATGGACAAGTCTTTATTGCTGTCTGGGCTAGCAATTATATGCCTACCAGTTACAAAGTTTGAAATCTGGGTGCACAATGAACAAATATGGCGGACCGGCTGACGAAACTGCCGTTTTGGTGCCACTTAGGGCAGTCCCGGGCTCGCCGGGAACGGCCATTGATTGGACAATATCTAACGAGCTGAATGCAGGATAATTAATTATTAATTGATCGATAATAGTAATAATTAGAACCATTTGATTCCGGCATTTATATTCGCATAATATATTATACTCCTTATATAAGTATTCACACAGTCATATTCAATATATCTTAATGAAAGATTTCATATTTAGAATGGCTAATTTCAGTTTGAACCCAGTAGGTTGGGGACATTCTTTCCAGCACATTTAGACTTTGAGTACCACATGGCTATTATTATTAGTTCTATGACGTCACATAGGCAAGGGAAATGTAGCCATTCATATGGTATAAGGTAAACTCAAACATTTTCAAATTTACTTGAAGTGATAGTAGGGTTTTCAGTAATTTCCATGTCTGTATCCTAGCCTATGTCACTGAGAACATTCATTAGTGCTGCTTGACACTAATAGCCACAGCTTGACTACCAAAAAAACCCGCTTAATTGTGCCCTAAATGAGTTCTAGAGAATAAATTGTTTCAAGCCATGCACATTGCGACTGGTCATATTTAACCATAATAATTGTGTATGAGTTTTGGTCATGTTGCCAACAGCCCCTTTAAAAAAAAATGACAGAAACTCAGAATCACGGGCACCGGCTTGCAACCAGTTATCAGTGTCATTGATATTCCCTAAGGAATACTCTTATCGACATCATGTACCTAGTAATGCGGTTTTCTCTCCGACATGCAGACAACAACATTTTGCCAGCAAAGGCGCCAACTACTAAGTTGCTGGCTTCTTGGTGATGTGCTCCACACTGATTTGTGGTGACATGACGTTCATGCTAGTCCATCTGTGCTTTTACCCGAAGCTTTCGAGTATTACAGCACCCACATTGCACCGCCTCCCGTCTGTCAGAAGACATTAAGAGTATCGCTGGTTACTCACATCGCTGGTTACTCGCATCACTGGTGACTCACATCGCTGGTGACTCACATCGCTGGTGACTCACATCGCTGGTGACTCACATTGCTGGTTACTCACATCGCTGGTGACTCACAACGCTGGTTATTAACATCGTTGGCTACTCACATTGCTGGTTACTCACATCATTGGTGACTCACATCGCTGGTTACTCAAATCGCTGGTTACTCACATCGCTGGTTACTCAAATCGCTGGTGACTCACATCGCTGGTGACTCACATTGCTGGTGACTCACATCGCTGGTGACTCACATCGCTGGTTAATCACATCACTGCTGACTCACATAGCTGGTTACTCACATCGTTGACTACTCACATCACTGGTTACTCACATCATTGGTGACTCAAATCACTGGTTACTCACATCGCTGGTTACTCAAATCGCTGGGGACTCACATCGCTGGTGACTCACATCGCTGCCGACTCACATCGCTGGTGACTCACATCGCTGGTGACTCACATTGCTGGTTACTCACATCGGTGGTGACTCACATCGCTGGTTATTAACATCGTTGGCTACTCACATTGCTGGTTACTCACATCATTGGTGACTCACATCGCTGGTTACTCACATCGCTGGTTACTCAAATCGCTGGTTACTCAAATCGCTGATTACTCACATCGCTGGTTACTCACATTGCTGGTTACTCACATCGCTGGTTACTCACATTGCTGGATACTCAAATTGCTGGTTACTCACATGGCTGATTACTCACATTGCTGGTTACTCACATTGCTGGTGATTCACATTGCTGGTTACTCACATCGCTGGTGACTCACATCGCTGGTGACTCAAATCACTGGTTACTCACATCGCTGGTTACTCAAATCGCTGGTGACTCACGTCGCTGGTGAATCACATCGCTGCTGACTCACATTGCTGCTGACTCACATCACTGGTGACTCACATCGCTGGTTACTCACATCGCTGGTGACTCACATCGCTGGTTACTCACATCGCTGGTTACTCACATCATTGGCTACTCACATTGCTGGTTACTCACATCATTGGTGACTCACATCGCTGGTTACTCAAATCGCTGGTTACTCACATGGCTGGTTACTCAAATCACTGGTTACTCAAATGGCTGATTACTCACATCGCTGGTTACTCACATTGCTGGTGACTCACATCGCTGGTGACTCACATCGCTGGTTACTCACATCGCTGGTGACTCACATCGCTGGTTATTCAAATTGCTGGTTACTCACATGGCTGATTACTCACATCGCTGGTTACTCACATTGCTGGTGACTCACATCGCTGGTTACTCACATCGCTGGTTACTCAAATCACTGGTTACTCACATCGCTGGTTACTCAAATCACTGGTTACTCACATGGCTGGTTACTCACATGGCTTGTTACTCAAATTGCTGGTTACTCAAATCGTTGGTTACTCACATCACTGGTTACTCACATTGCTGGTTACACACATCGCTGGTCACTCACATCGCTGGTTACTCACATCGCTGGTTACTCAGATCATTGGTTAACATACTTTCCCACTTGTCACTTCCTAGCCAGGTGCTTGGCATTCTTAGGATAGGGCAAGACTGGTTAGTTCAGTATCAGGATGATGTGATTGAGTGAGATATCAGGAATGGTGCAGGTAGCCTAATCTCCCAGTGGGGCAGAGTTATAAGGTCCCCATGAGTGCGCTCTGTCACAAGTCGGTTCCCATCTTGATATGACCTTAGATTTTGCCAGGATGTAAAAGCCCAACAAACAAACAAACCACATGAACTAAGCCGATTGGTTAGTGAGGAGAAACACTGTGGTGACACCACCGGTTTGGCTTTGTACACAATCGGGTAGGAAAGTACATATGTTAACGAACAGTCCGCTATTTATACTCACACAATCCAATATGCACCATATATATAAATACATATATATGTATATATACATATATATATTGATATATATATATATATATACATGTATATATTTATATATATGCATATATATATATATATATATATATATATATATATATGCATCAACAGGGCGCCACCTGTGCGCTTCACTGCGTACTACTTATTGCCAGCCTGGTTTAACGCACCATTCGCCAAAGTGCCCCGATCCCACCTCCCCCCCCCCCCCTCACACACGACGCCGCCGCTTGCAACTGTCAGCTCCTGAGTCTTGGTGCGCATGCGCGCCACCACCGGCTGGTCAGGGAGCAGGTCGAGGCCTCCATGTGAAGGGAACAGCTCTAGCGTCACCTTGCATTGAGTGATGCGCTCCCATGAAGGTCATACCCACACAGGAGCTGGCTTAATTAGGATGCATCGGTCACCTTCTGAAGCTCGCCGCACACACCACAATCAACGGCATTGGGGACCTTCTGAAGCTCGCCGCACACTACACGATCATCCGCATCGGGGACCTTCGGAAGCTCGCCGCACACTACACAATCATCCACATCGGGTACCTTCTGAAGCTCTCCATACACTACACAATCATCGGCATCGGGCACCTCCTGAAGCTCGCCAAGCACACCACAATCATCGGCATCGGGCACCTTCTGAAGCTCGCTACGCACTACACAATCATCTGCATCGGGGACCTTCGGAAGCTCGCCGCACACTACATGATCATCCCCATTAGGGACCTTCTGAAGCTCGCCGCACACTACATGAACATCTGCATTGGGGACCTTCTGAAGCTTGCCGTACACTACACAGTCATCCACATCTGGTACCTTCTGAAGCTCGCCACACACTACACGATCATCGGGATCGGGTACCTTCTGAAGCTCTCCATACACTGCACAATCATCGGCATCAGGCACCTTCTGAAGCTCGCCACGCACACCACAATCATCGGCATCGGGCACCTTCTGAAGCTCGCTACGCACTACACAATCATCCGCATCGGGGACCTTCGGAAGCTCGCTGCACGCTACACGATCATCCCCATCAGGGACCTTCTGAAGCTCGCCACACACTACATGATCATCTGCATCGGGGACCTTCTGAAGCTTGCCATACACTAAACAGTCATCCGCATCAGGGACCTTCGGAAGCTCGCCACACACTACACGATCATCCACTCCGGGTACCTACTGAACCTCACCGCACACTACACATTCATCCGCATTGGGAACCTTCGGAAGCTCGCCGCACACAACACAATCAAACTGCCTTCATTTCAGTGGAGCTGGAGGATCCAGAACAATTCCAAATGGGTGCCTACCGCTGGATGAATAACCATTTCCCTATTATCAATCCCCCGTCCATCCACCTACCGATACCAATACTCCATTGTTTTAGTAATATCCAGCTACATGTACGAGTAGTGATTCGTGCTCTGATCTTTGAAGTGGAATTAAAAGCAGATCAATGGGAATCCAGTCAAATTATCGCGAAGTATGAGGCGGCCCTAGCTCTAGCTATTACAAGCACCATGCCACACCCTGTTTACTTAAGCGAAGGCGTTGGTTGTCTATTATGCATGCTAATGCTGACAGAAGCCATGCCTATAGACGAGACTATAATAGCCCAGCCAGGTTTAAGGGTCCAAGGTATCGGTGTCCTTACTGACAATAAAGACGATGGATGGCAAGACGCGCAACTCAACGCTTTCATAGGAATTTCTGAAATAATCATGCTGTGTCGCCATCCCACGGCAAAGAAGGTGCATTGTCTTTGATCCGGGGCCGTATGCAGGAGTCAGTGTTAGCGAGGAAAAACGGTGTTTGGCAGGAATTCCGGTTTAGCGGCGAATAATGGTATGCACGAGTCAGTGTTAGGCCTAACACCAAAGGCTTAACCGGTGTTACCTTACCCCTAAAAAATATTAGGTTTAGCGAATTTATTAGGCCCAAATCTATTCAATGCTGTCATATTTAATAGAATTACATACGCAATAAGTGAAATTTTATCAATTTAACCCTAAATCCGAACCCTCCTTAAGGCTACAGCCGTATTGGCGGCGATATTAATATTTATATGTTCGAATCGACGAATGTAAAGTAAACAAACCGCCGCCGCCGCCAGTAGGGAAAGCGACGTCGATGCGGCGGCTGCGGCGATTTGTTTACTTTACGTTCGTCGATTCGAACATATAAATATTAATATCACCGCCAATACGGCGGTAGCCTTAAGGAGGGTTCGGATTTAGGGTTAAATTGATAAAATTTCACTTATTGCGTATGTAATTCTGTAAAATATGATAGCATTTAATAGATATAAGCCTAAAATATGGGTACAGACGCAGAGGGATTTCCCAAATCTATAAATAATTTCACGTTTAGCTATAATGTAAGTGTTACGCGCTCCTGCATACCACTTGACACAGTTCCCGACATCGGCGATAGCTAACCGGTAATAGGCTGTAACACCAAACCTTGCTAACACTGACTCCTGCATACGGCCCCCGGTGTAGTAGTTTGCTCACTCAGAGTCTGAGATAATCATCATCATCATCATCATGCTGTCGGTCACGATGCGACAAAGAGTGCTTTCATTACTTGACTGCCGCTCTCCATTTAGCTCTCTGCTGTGAGAGTGATGTCCATGAGTCGGTCTTAATGTCTCTCAGCTTCAGGTTTCTCTTGATGGTATCCTTGAACCGGAGAGGAGGGCGCCCTCTCTTTCTGTAACCAGAAAACAGAGATAATCACACATTATATTTATGTATGGCTCAGATTAAAGTGCTTAAAGTATGTTTGAACTTTACTATACTATAACATTGTTTTCATTATTAATATTAGGAGATAATAAACTATAATTTGTGTACATTGTTTTTGATGGTACAGCAGGCCTGATGGGCTAGGGAACCTGGCCCCTTGTGTCAATGGTACATCAGTCAGGCTGGGCATGGGCACCTGTCCAATTACTTTGTTTGCTGTATTTCACTGGAAAGCGCTGAGTGGCACATTTTGTCGTACTTTGTCTTTGCTGCCAACCTGACCCGCCACAATGTGGTGGGTATGATTGACCCGCTCTGGCTAAACAGAGCAAAGCCACAAAGCCATGACTGAGTTAGTAAAATAAGGATTTGGGTTCATTGAGCTGGTGGATAATCCCACCAGTTCTCAAAGAGAAACCACAAGCAGGGTCCGGAACTAGATTTTCTCGCAGCTATACAGAAATTACTTTGCCACCTTTGCTTAGTTACACTAAATAGCAAATATACTCCATTCACTACATATATTATGTCTCAGGTGTCTCTTGCTATACACATATCAATATATATGTATTGTTAGTGCATAACTTAGATCAGTGAATGGATTTGATTGATATGTATGTCATTTCTCAGTGGTGTAGCCATGAGTGGGACAGTTATTTACACAAAGTTATGCATATTTTTCAAAAGAATAATTCAAATACACATATGGTGCAATAAGTAAGATATATATGAGGCAGAGTATTTTAGGATTATGACTCGTTGGCAACGTTGTAAATGCTAAAATTAATCTTTGTCATAGTTCAATATAATTGGTACACTTTTTATATGATATGTGTATGTATGACGTATGTAGCAAGAACAAGAATATGGATGTCAGCCGTACAAATTTTGAGTCAATAAATTAAAAATGACTATATATAGATACATATATATCTGTATATAATACCAAACGGTAGTCAAGTTTTAGAGTCGTTCAGATCACTACTCCTCTGTTAATCAGCGCTGCAAATGCACATCGCCAAACTACCCTGATGCTTCACCATGTATGGGTTGATAATAGCTTATTTTTGGTGCCTACCATACACATTTCATATTAATTTTGATAGTTTTTACTAACTTTGGTCACGTTGACCAGAGTGCATCCATTTGTAACCTTGAGTGTTGTTAACTCCGTTATTTGACAGGGCACACCGATATGGTTTACTGCATAATTCGCTACACACGGCTGTAATGGAGAGAAAGATGAGGAGAGATAGAAAGCAGAAGCAGAAGCTGGTTTAAATAACATATTTAATAGAAAACAAATCAGAGCTTTGCAGGTGGATCAACATGTATCAGGTGGCGACAGGGCCAGAATTCATACGCTGACTGGGATGGGCAACCAGGAAGTTCAGTCATATTTCAGGTTGGAGTAGAAACACATCGGGGATCAGCGCTCACCCCCCAAGTAAGAAGGTGGGTGGGGAAACGATGTGTAGTGTAGCAGTTTTGAAAGCAGATTGAGTGAAATTCGGCAGGGCTATTTAGCAGGAAAGGTAAACAAACAGCAGCCTTGTGAGCAAATTACCCATGTTAACCTCGGGCCAACATGCACAATGGTACAGATTGATTCCACCAGATGTTCAACACAATATTGGTCCAGGGATTAATGCGGAGTCTAGCTTCAACCCGTGATGTGCACAGGTTAAAGCTGGTACAGATATATAACTGAGGGTATCCTTGGTAATAACTGCCCTCTATATTGACTGACAACCGTTCACTTCTCAGTAAAAGAAATCCTCTCTGTAAGGAATCTAGAAGACACATTCCAGCAGGCGTTTCTTCTCCCAATAACTGGATGAGGCCAAATCGCCAGCTATTCTGTGAAATCCAATACCATCACCACGAAAAGAAGCAAAAGATATGCACTTAATCAGTTGTTGAAGTATGACGGACTGCAGTTTATGGTGCAGTCACACTACGACGCTTCTTCCGGCGACCCGTCAGCGTTGAAAATAAAATCTTGCGCGTCGAGAAACGTTAAAGATAGTGGAAATATGGTGAAATTGGACGTTGCCACAGCGTGTTGGTAGCGCGCGGCCAACGTTGTGGTAACGTTTATCGGCGCTTTCTCTCTGTGTCTGTGTCTGTGTGTGTGTGTCTCTGTGTCTATGTGTGTGTATCTCTGTATGTGTCTCTGTATGTGTCTCTGTCTGTGTCTCTGACTGTGTCTCTGTATGTGTCTCTGTCTGTGTCTCTGTCTCTGTCTGTGTCTCTGTGTCTGTCTCTGTCTGTGTCTCTGTGTCTGTCTTTGTATGTGTCTCTGTATGTGTCTCTGTATGTGTCTTTGTCTCTTTCTCTGTCGGTGTCTCTGTATGTGTCTCTGTCTGTGTCTCTGTCTGTGTCTCTGTATGTGTCTGTGTCTGTGTCTGTGTCTGTGTCTGTGTCTCTGTCTGTGTCTGTCTGTGTCTCTGTATGTGTCTCTGTCTGTGTCTCTGTCTGTGTCTCTGTGTGTCTGTCTGTGTCTGTGTCTGTGTCTCTGCCTGTGTCTCTGTCTGTGTCTCTGTCTGTGTCTCTGTCTGTGTCTCTGTCTCTGTCTGTGTCTCTGTGTCTGTGTCTATGTCTGTCTCTGGGTCTATGTCTCTGTATGTGTCTCTGTCTGTGTCTCTGTATGTGTCTCTGTCTGTGTCTATGTCTGTGTCTCCGTCTGTCTGTGTCTGTGTCTGTCTGTGTCTGTGCCTCTGTCTCTCTCTCTGAGACACAGAGACACACACATACAGACACACACATACACATAGCCACACACACAGATACACATAGACACACACACATACACAGAGACACACATACACACAGAGACACAGAGACACACACATACACATATACACACACACAGATACACAGAGACCCACACACACATACACAGAAACACACATACACACAGAGACACACACACAGACACACACAGACACAGAGACACACACACACATAGATACACACACAGAGACACAAATAGACACACAGAGACACACAGAGACACACAGATACACACAGAGAAACATACATAAACACAGACACATACACAGACACAGACAGATACACAGACACAGACAGAGACACAGACAGAGACACAGACAGAGATACAGACAGAGACACAGACAGAGACACAGAGACAGAGACAGAAACACAAACACAGAGACACCGACACAGACAGAGACACACACAGAGACACACAGAGACACACAGAGACACACAGATACACACAGAGACACATACATAGACACAGACACATACACAGACACAGACAGATACACAGACACAGGCAGAGACACAGACAGAGACACAGACAGAGACACAGACAGAGACACAGACAGAGACACAGAGACAGAGACAGAAACACAAACACAGAGAAACAGGCAGAGACACAGACAGAGAAACAGACACATAGACACAGACAGACACAGACAGAGACACATACAGAGACACACACAGAGACACAGAGAGAGACACAGAGACAGAGACAGAAACACAAACACAGAGACACAGACACAGACACAGACAGAGACACAGACACAGAGACACAGACAGACACAGACAGAGACACAGACAGAGACACATACAGAGACACATACAGAGACAGACACAGAGACACAGAAACAGACACTGAGACACAGACAGAGACACAGACAAAGACACAGACAGAGACACAGATACAGACAGAGACACATACAGAGACACAGACACAGAGACACAGACAGACACAGACAGAGACACATACAGAGACACATACAGAGACAGACACAGAGACACAGACAGAGACACACACACAGAGACACACACAGAGACACAAACACACACATAGAGACACAGAGACACACACAGAGACACACAGAGACACACACACAGACACCCACACAGCAACGTGTCAGTAACGTCCCTCCAACGTGCTTGTAACGTGTCGACGTCCGCCTTATGGTGCAGTCACACTATGACGCTTCTCCCGGCGACCCGTCAGCGTTGAAAATAAAATCTTGCGCGTCGAGAAATGTTAAAGATAGTGGAAATATGGTGAAATTGGACGTTGCCACAGCGTGTTGGTAGCGCGCGGCCAACGTTGTGGTAACGTTTATCAGCGCTTTCTCTCTGTGTCTGTGTCTGTGTCTGTGTGTGTGTGTCTCTGTGTCTATGTGTGTGTGTCTCTGTATGTGTCTCTGTATGTGTCTCTGTCTGTGTCTCTGACTGTCTCTCTGTGTATGTGTCTGTGTCTCTGTCTGTGTCTCTGTCTGTGTGTCTGTGTCTCTTTCTGTGTCTCTCTCTGTGTCTCTGTATGTGTCTCTGTATGTGTCTGTGTCTGTGTCTGTGTCTCTGTATGTGTCTCTGTCTGTGTCTCTGTCTCTGTGTCTGTGTCTCTGTCTGTGTCTGTGTCTCTGTCTGTGTGTCTGTGTCTCTGTCTGTGTCTCTGTCTGTGTGTCTGTGTCTCTGTCTGTGTCTCTGTCTGTGTCTCTGTATGTGTCTCTGTATGTGTCTCTGTCTGTGTCTCTGTCTGTGTCTCTGTCTGTGTCTCTGTCTGTGTCTCTGTCTGTGTCTCTGTCTGTGTCTCTGTCTCTGTCTGTGTCTCTGGGTCTGTGTCTCTGTCTGTGTCTCTGTCTCTGTGTCTGTGCCTCTGTCTGTGTCTGTGTCTGTGTCTCTGTATGTGTCTCTGTCTGTGTCTATGTCTGTGTCTCCGTCTGTCTGTGTCTGTGTCTGTCTGTGTCTGTGTCTGTGCCTTTGTATCTCTCTCTGAGACACAGAGACACACACACATACAGACACACACAGACACATAGACACACACACATATACACAGAGACACACACATACACAGAGACACACACAGAGACACATACACACACAGACACAGAGACACAGACACACACATAGAGACACAGAGACACACACAGAGACACACACAGAGACACACACAGATACACAGAGACACACACACAGACACACAGAGACACACACACACATACACAGACACACAGAGACACACACAGACACACAGACACACATAGACACACACAGACACACATATACACACAGAGACACATACATAGACACATACACATACACAGACACAGACAGATACACAGACACAGACAGAGACACAGACAGAGACACAGACAGAGACACAGACAGAGACACAGACACAGGGACAGAAACACAAACACAGAGACACAGACACAGACACATACAGAGACACAGACACAGAGACACAGACAGACACCGACAGACACACACACACACACATACAGAGACACATACAGAGACAGACACAGAGACACAGAAACAGACACTGAGACACAGACAGAGACACAGACACAGACATAGACAGAGACACAGATACAGACAGAGACACATACAGAGACACAGACACAGAGACACAGACAGACACAGACAGAGACACATACAGAGACACATACAGAGACAGACACAGAGACACATAAACAGACATAGAGACACAGACAGAGACACAGACAGAGACACAGGCAGAGACACATACAGAGACAGCCACAGAGACACAGACAGAGACACAGACAGAGACACAGAGACAGAGACACAGACAGAGACACATACAGAGACAGACACAGAGACACTGACAGAGACACATACACAGAGACACAGACAGACACACAGACCGAGACACAGACGCAGAGACACAGACAGAGACACATACAGAGACACAGACACAGACAGACACAGACAGAGACACATACAGAGACACATACAGAGACAGACACAGAGACACAGAAACAGACACAGAGACAGAGACAGAGACAGAGACAGAGACACAGACACAGACACAGAGACACAGACACAGACAGAGACACATACAGAGACACATACAGAGACAGACACAGAGACACAGACAGAGACACACACACAGACACACACAGAGACACAAACACACACATAGAGACACAGAGACACACACAGAGACACACACAGAGACACACACACAGCAACGTGTCAGTAACATCCCTCCAATGCGCTTGTAACGTGTGTCGACGTCCGCCTAACGTCCTCCTAACGTCCTTACCCATATATTTGCGCGCGTTGTCGATCGCTGTTTTTTTTTTGACAAGCTTAAAACCTTGGGCGACCGGCAACGCGCGCCGACGTTGTCCGCCGACCATCAACGTCAAAGATAGTGTACCGAAATGTACCGACGCCCGGGTAACGCGCCCCCAGTGCATCCCGACGTTTCACTTATTATCGCCCAAAAACACCACACGTCACCGTGTCACCGGCGAGAAGCGTCGTAGTGTAACTCCACCATTAGGAATCAGTTTGATTGTGAAGCGCGATGATTCCCTCCCTCCCGCTTCTTACTCCACTTGAAACAAAAACCCAGCCGTGAAATGAAATGCATCCAATTGGAAGCTACGACGCACAATGGCAACAAAAAAGGAGTTAGGGAATTTAATCTTTCTTTGCGTAAGGTATCTAGCCTTTTGGTGAGAAATGTCAGCGTTTTAATGAGGTTTGGGGAACACGAAGAGGCCTCCACCCTACGAAGAGTACAAACAATAAGAAAAGAAGAAGAACATGTAAATGCAAAGGTGGGTGGGTGGAAAAATCTGGAGGTGTGAGCTGGTCGGCAGCCGGAGGAGGAGTGAATGAGGAGAGGAGCGGAGGTGGCAAGCAACAGGGAAGGGCCGGGGGCGCCACAGGCGTGAGCCCGAGACGCGGGGACGGGGCGAGGGAGGAGCCGAGGGTGGAGAGATACAGGGGAGGACGCTTCTCCCACCGCGAAGAGCTAATTTAGAACTCTTCACAGCATATCTGGTTTTAAGTCGCGCATCTCTAGTATTGAACACAACGTCACAATATAAGTTTAAATTATTGGAGGAATTGTCCCATTGCATTTAATTCAACGGGAAGGCGCGACTAGCGCCCCTAGTGGTGACCCCTAGCACCCACCCTTGCCTTGACCCTCGTCTCCACGCTCAACAATTCTCGGCGACTACGAGGGAACCAGAGATGAGAATGGTACCAAATTGGGGATTATTACCGAAGGAATATGAATATATGAACTAAGTAATTTTGTCCGAAATTCTACTCATTTCCTGATTTGATATGATGGGTTATATTTTCTTGAAGATTTATACTGACCATTATGGATAAGTCTGACTAGACTTGTTTTCCCCATTAGACAGTTTGTCGATAGAAAGCCCGAGCCAACACTTTTACCGACCCAAGGGATTTTTAACCTCCCACACCACATAGACATGGTATGAGAGCAACTGGCCTTTGATGATGCTGTAAGTTATACACAGCGGTGGAAATCCAAATTGGCAGAGGTGGGGGGGGCACAGGGAATCGAACCACTGACCTTCAGATTAAGAGTCTGACCTAGAAAAAAATAAGACACTCTAACCACTCCGCCACAGAGAACACCACAAATGTCATGCTAATTTATCAAATATCCATGTTCAGAGCTGAAATATGTCACGAATCTAGAGAAAAATGTCATGACCAAGATAGTGGCTGATAATGTCTTGGAAACATGTTATTAAATTTGATCAAATTTTAAACAGTCCTCAACTCACCACTTCCTATTAGCATTAAAATTACCAGATTACACAGTCTGATGGTGTCTTTAGTTTACACAACTATTTTATATTGATCATTTTAATCCTCCTTTGATCTAAATGACTAACATTTGAGATATTTGAATTAAAGCCATGTCAACAATAACGTTGGCATGTACATCGAAAGTCTGACACTATAGGCTTCAGCAGTAACAGGTTCTATTAAATGGACTTAAATACACCCTTCTATGCAGCAACAAATACTTAATAAGTGCACAAGTTTCATATGTAGAATCAAATCTATATAATTGTCTTGGTTTGACAAATTTGATGCTTTGATCGCACTAGTTGCCCAGGCCCTTTTGTCTCCACCCTTGTGTATTGGTACCACTGTAGCCTGCTTTCAGGCCATGGGAAAAATACCCATCTCAAATGAATTATTGAGTAAGTGACATATAACATTTGGTATGGCTAGCATAGCATCTTTATTTATTCTGGCTTGTAGGTAACCATGGAGTACGTTCAACAACCATAGAGCATGTAGCTTGTTCAGGATCCTGATCACGGCACTAGTGTCATGGAGTTGATGAAAATGGGAAATATTGTGCCTAGAGGGAGAATCGAACCCACATCTCTTGCATTCCCGGCCAGTGTGCTAACCATTACACAACCTAAGCTCCCTGCGCTTCAATGTAGCTTCTATGTTGCTTCAATGAAATGTCTCTGTCTGAGGCACCATCGCCATTTCTGGGTCTGTCCAGACGCCTTCCTCCACATGCATCCTTTTCCACCTTGCATGGCACATTCTGAGCAGGAAATATGCGTCATTTTCTAGAACGGCTGTGGCGTTTCAGGTTTCTTTATGAATACAAAAATGCCGCACTTCTACTAATATCACAATCTATATCACCAGACGGTCAGGAATAATGGCATTTCTTTTTTGTCTTCCTGTCTCGCTATTTCTGCGCCAACTGGCTGCTTTCCTCACCAGCTGGTTCAATATAGAATGTCCGTTCCACATGCAGCCACTGCCTCAATCAACACACGTGTCATTTGGACAAAGAACATATGTGGCTTCCCCATAAAAAGGATCACTTTATTGCCAGACTAGACAATATTGTGGCCTGTGGGGTGATGGCAATGGGAAATATTGCGCCTAGAGCAGAATTCAAACCGAAACCTCTTACATTCCGGGCTAGTATACTAACCATTAATCCAGCTAGGCTCGATCACCCTGTCCAGGCCTACTTCTTCCAGCCCACACCTCTTGTATATTCTGGACTAGTGTCATAACCATTACACCACTTAGGCGCCCTGATGTCATCATCATATCCACGCCTACTTCTTCCAACCCACACCTCTTGTATATTCTGGACTAGTGTCATAACCATTAAACCCCCTAGGCTTCCTGATACCATCACCCTATCCATGTATACTTGCGGATGTGACTCCTCGCCTGGAGGTCAGTGCAGACCACTACAATATTGTGTCAATGTAGGTATTTAAATAGAATAATGCTCTGTATGTGATACCTGATGTGTGCGTGTGAGTATGTGTGGGGGATGGGGGGTAAGTCCGGTTGGGGAATATTTAAAATTCTACTACAAACTGGTTTTAACCGAGGCATTTTAGTGTTGTAGCATCTGCTCCAGTAGCACCTTTCTTTGCCCTACAGACCGGAAGTCATGTTCATCATGTGTCCTGATGCATGCTGGTTTCGTCGAACAGTCTCCAGTCGTCGCGTCCTGTCCACCCATACTGCACACAGAGTCACAGTTGTAGATAGCCTAGTTTTAAGCATTCGCTGCATGTAGCATCGCAAGATCCCGAAATCGGCAAATGGCCAATTGTAAACATTAAATTACCGTTTAAAAGACTTACAATTCCAGGGAGAGGAGTGTAGTAGCCTGCATTGACCTCTCGGGCAAGGAACCACATAGACAGCTGGGCGTGGATATGGTGATGGACATATATTCACTCACTCCCCTCAAAAGTCCAAATAGATAGCTGTCATAGAAGTTACTACCCAACTCACCAACCAAATGTGTTTATTTACAGAGCTAGAATTAATCAATTTGGAGGCACCTTTCAACAATTGTGCATTTGGCCTAGAGATCTATATGAAGTTCGAATCAATGCACTGCATTGTATTAATGGAACAAAGTGATACTATGTAAAGTTGCGTAGATTTTGTAAGAGCTATTTGGATTTTCGATTCAGGGTTTTGGCTTAATAAATGGTTTGCGATCATTTATTTTACGAGACATCAGCTATCTATTATTCTCCACTTATTGTGCTTATACACCACAACATTTAGTTTTGCATCCAGTCACTTATTGACAATGCATCTCCACTGCCAAGTCTGTATTTTACTCAGTGAAGTCTATGCATTTCAATGTGTGTGATAAGATTAGAGTGACAAGGCACGGAAACCATTGTACTACTCCACTGACCATTATGAGGTGTTCAAATACTGATATTAAGGCATTAATTAGGTTGGTTGTAGTTTTACATCCTGGCAACATCTAAGGTCATATCAGAACAGGTACCGACTTGTGGCAGTACGCACTCATGGCGACTTTATAGTGCTGCCACACTGGAAGACCAGGCCACCATCACCATGACCTGCTATTCCACTCAGTCACATTATCCTGACTCTGAGCCAAACATTCCTTGCCATATCCTAATAATGCCGAGTGCCTGACTACGAAGTGGCAAATATCAATTTTTAAGTCATTGGTTAAGGCATTAATTAGTACTGCACTTCACATTTGAGCTTTCAATATCGGGCCACTGATGCAGGATTTGGGTGCTTTCAGGTGATTTCAGATCTAGCCGCGATAAATATATTCGCCTTCGCTGATAAATGTTGAATAACTCAAGATTAAATCTTCGGAACCAACAAACACCTTAATATGCTCTGCTCTTAAAGCTCAATAGTAATTGCGGGATAAAAATAATCCAACAAAAAACTAATAAAAGAATGCCAATAATTGCCTCAAGAAGTGATCTAAAAGGAGCAGATGTGTCACGACGGATAATCGCTCGCACAGCTGGTCACATGTTAGACCACGTGACCTGACCACGTGACAAGGTCATATGATCCTGACGGATATTACTTCTCTGTGATGGCCCACTCTGACATGATTGGGTGCTCTTTAGGCGAGCTATTAATAGCTACTGGATAATGTGAATCTGGACATATAGGTCAGTTATATTATTCATTGATATGTTTCTATGTAATATAATGCCTTCAATATTCAAAACTATATAACATTTTTCTTTCTCTGGCCCCCTCCTTTTCCTCCCTTTATTTATATTATTTATTTATTTTTCTCATTGTGATGTTGCTGAATGAGAGTGAATCCTTACTATCCATTCAGGTATTTTAAATATGGAGATAAACTATTTCGCTCAGCTGGTTGTGTTGTTCTTCTAGACTTCAATATGATAATATACTCATTATTATTAACTGTCCAAATAGTGCTTAAAAGATATTCACTTTATTGATTTCTATCATATAATACCCGTCTATCTTCCCATTCCAAAAAACATTATATCACACAAGCTGTTTGGTTGTTGGAGTTTTATGTTCTAGCAACATCAGGACGGCAGAAATGCGGAAATCACCTTTTCTACTTTTCCATTATAGCTCGTTATGTCTTAAAATAGATTAACAGTTTGGCTTCCACTGATCCTAGTGACAAAGAGCAGGAAGTTAAAGAGTTGAGATAATTTAATACATGCTTTGATCAGTCTAATACCCCTGTCACACTACGACGTAATGAGCGAACGTGAGCCTAACGTGGTGATCTTTCGTCATTACGTTGATGTACGTTGGATTACGTTATGATGACGTCATAATGACGTCATAATGACGTTAGAATGACGTCGAGCTACGTCACGTTACGTCGTGTTACGTCGAGTTACATCGAGGTTTTGGACATGTTCAAAAGTTTCGACGTAGCTCGAACGTAAGGGTTTACGTTCGCCGTACGTTCTGTACACGTTCGGCGAACGTCAATGACGTTAAACAAACGTTATTAAAACGTCGGTCACTACGTTCAACTACGTTGCATTATGTTGCACTACGTTGACCCACATTAATACCAGGGAAAACGTGCAGTCCACGTAGTGAAAACGCCGGGTTAACGGATGCCTAACGGACATCCAACGTAAGTTTACTGTTTTGCCACCGTTTCCTGACGTAAGTAACGTAAGGTAACGTAAAGCAACGTAGTTCTGGCGATGGAATAACGTACATAACGTTCCCTGAGCGTAATTACGTTGTCCTCTCTCGTTGAATGATGCAATCACTACGCTTTACCGCCGTTGCTCTCTCGTCCACTACGCTGCATCCATGTTCAACTTGTGCCCAAATTTGCATACTACGCCGAGAAGTTCAACGTTCTTCCTACGCCGACGTCGTTACGTCGTAGTGTGACAGGGCCATAATATTAGCAGGTTTCGGGTCTTCGGGTCTCTGAAAAATGAACCAACATTCCCTCAGGCAAGGCTCAACTCAGATGTCCTTGACCTTCAATTACCAAAGCAAAGCAAAGCAAGAGGGAGCTGCATTGTATTAATGGAAAAAGGTGATTTTATGTAAAGTTGCGTAGATTTTGTGACCTGGTTGGCGTTTGAGCGTAATTGTTTTGATTGCTTCCCAAACTGCGGCCCCTTATGCATGACCTATAATAAATCTCAGCATGGTATGGCAGTTAGATGGAAAGCAAACTTTGAGTTTACAATAGTAACTTATTTCATACTCCCCAAACATACACACGAGGCACCTCTAATCACTGGAGATCGCTGGGTCACTTGTCAATCATCTATGAACAACTCTAAAAATAATTTATTTTGCCTCCAATAAGAATCAGTATTACAGAGGAAACCACAAAGGGCCACGGCATGATATTACAAAGGGCAATGGTATGATATTAGAAAGGGCATAGGTATGATATTACAAAGGGCAGCGGTATGATATTAGAAAGGGCAACGGCCTGATATTACAAATGGCAATGGTATGATATTAGAAAGGGCAAATGTATGATATTACAAAGGGCAGTGGTATGATATCAGAAGGAGCAACGGGATGATATTACAAATGGCAATGGTATGATATTAGAAAGGGCAAATGTATGATATTAGAAAGGGCAACAGTATGATATTACAAGGGTCAAAGGTATGATATTAGAAAGGGCAATGGTATGATATTACAAAGGGCAATCGCATATTTTGTACATTAGTTTGTTAAATATACAGCCACTGATCTAATATATTATGATGGTTTGAACTATTCTCTATATAGTTTTCCGCAGTGACTGATAGTGACACTGGTAGTCAGGGTTGGTCAATGAGGTGGAGAGCCGAGTGGGGGCGCCACCAGTGATGAAGCAGGTCAATTCAATAAACAACCCACTATTATAGGTAGGTCTTAGCAGAATATGCAGATTGGAGAGAATAAAAGGAGAGGGATTCCAAAGATGGTTGATTTTATGTAGTAGGTACTGGGAGAATATGCAGATTGGAGAGAATGGAAGGAGAGGGATTCCAAAGATAGTTGAATTCATGTAGTAGGTACAAGGATAATATAAAAATTAGAGATAATGAAAAGAGAAGTATTCCAAAGATGGTTAACTGATATTAAAGATTGTTTTTTTCTGAGATGACGACTGCCCCAAACCAACTAGCTCCTCCATATCAGTATCGGGTGCAGCATATCCAGCACCAGCGACATCTATATTTTTGTCGGGCTCACGTGTCTGTCGTCAACAAACACGGCTAATCGAAGGTCTGGTGTGTCTTCTTGCGGTGAGGCTAATTTATTTTTTGTTCAAGCTGCATCCTTTATCCAATCCGTCACTGGCTGCCACGTTGAATTCTGCCAAATTGGCCAACAGAATGAGTGGAATAAATTAATGGAAACCTGAAGTTTCATTCACTAGGGCAACATATTAAAAAAAATGGTGATCGTCCCCGCCCGTTGCTGAAAAATCGCCCGCCCCGGATATATATATATATATATATATATATATATATATATATATATATATATTTAACCGTTCGGGCTATTCCACCACCCCCGCTGAAGGCGAGCCTAACGAGTTAAGATTATGTAATTGTTTCCTTGTGTTTTTCCTTGGGCCTGCCGCGGGCCGCCGCAGCCTCTCATCCCGTCTGCAGGTCGTCAGTCTCCGTCGGTGTCCGCCCCGTACTGAAGGCGGCCAGCCAGAGTTTCATCTAAATACTGTCTTTTGCCATCATGCACATTTATCGGCCTAAAGGATATTTACATTAGGTTATTTCAACTAACTGGCTGTCCCCTCGCCGTTCGGGTTATATTAATGTTACTAAATTAATCCAGAACTAAGCAGTCCAGCTAGTGTTGCTGCTGCTGTCACGGTGAAGCCGCCTAAGAGCATGTCGTTATTTTAGCCCAAAAGTAACACTACGTTAATTCTGTTAATGTGTCTGTTAATGCATTCCCGCAGATGGGTTAATCGACTGCATAAGGCCTATTTAGGCTTAAGGCCCTTAATTACATATAAAGCAATCGAATATCAGGTTTTTTCCATAGCGGTTAATCTACAATAAGACTGGAGGAAAGTAAAGAATGCAAGGAATGTTCCAATTCACCCTTCCAAGAGCTCACAACCGTTTCTTCTTACCATAAGTAACAGTGATACCAGCGAAATATGCGTAGTTAATAAAGAACTATATGTCTCCCTTTCACTCCCGTGTTGTTTCATTAAATTAGTTCCGAATTTCAATAAATAAGGCCTAAATCTCAGCTAAAACATTGGAGCGTGCAAAAACACGTCCGATGGGTCTGGGTCCGAACGCCCGAACCTCTTCTCGTTGCTTGGGAAGTCGCAACTCGCGCATCCAAGCAACGCGTCACGGCCGAGAACCCGCGGCCGCGCAAATGGTGGCGATTTGCGCACCCGTGCAACCAAGTGGCACGCATCTAGAGATGAGAGTCACTCGGAACTCGTGCGCAAATGCCCATGGCGAGCAGTCCCGCCCACTTCATATATATACATATATATATATAGATATATATATATATATCTTCTTAGGTGTTAAAAATGCGTCGGGCTAGAACTTTATGATATAATACATTTTGAAATGAGAATACAGTGTTCATTGTTTGACTGAAACTTATCGTGATTTGTACATAGATGACATGTATTCCTTTTTCAGTCTTGGGTGGTCCAATATTCTTTGTAAAAACCCTGACAAAACCCACCAAAACCGACCATGATTTGTGTGATCAAAAGGACGATCACCAACATTTCATTATTATTTGGCCTAAGTAATGCTATTAATTTGTGTTCGAAGGGAACGCTGTGTGGAGAATATCTCACAGCTCGATAGTTTACATACTGAAAGATGGTAGCTCTTCTTACATGTGTTATTAGTAAAGATTAGTGTATTCCGCTGGAAATGGTTAATCACCCAATTCGTCCATGCCCAAACCAACACTAGCACTACCAGATGGGATGGCCGAATGTGTTAGAGCGTCAGTCTCCCGTGTTGGTAGATCAAGGGGTTGTGGGTTCGAACTCTAGTCGAGTCAAACCAATGACTTACAAATTGATACTTGTCACTTCCTAGCCTGGCGCTCAGCATTATTAGGATAGGGCAAGGACTGGTTGGCTCAGTGTTAGGATAATGTGACTGAGTGGGATATCAGGTCATGGTGCCAGTGGCCTGGTTTCCCAGTGGGGCAGCATGATAAAGTCACCATGAGTGCGCACTGTCACAAATCGGTACACGTCCTGATATGACCCTAGATGTTGCTAGGACGTAAAACAACAACAAACAAACAAACAATAGCACTACTTACCTGCATACTATTTAATACTAAACCACTGTGACCTTCCCCATTGCCCCTACCCACACAGACACACCCTTCAAATCACATCAGCATCTGCTAGAAGTTTTGTGCTGACTATATCAAAAATCAGCACCACTAAATTTAGTCTCAAATGTCTACATTTTGGCTCACCATGAGCAGGGTCTGACATTAATTTCAAGTGACAGCTGTCTGTTCTATCTCACCCGTTGTAGCCAACCCACCAGAGCCCCACCTAGGTTAGTATTGAAGTTAAAGGTCATTAATCATCGCAGCTGGTCTGTGGGGTCGGGGAATCCCCACACCTCCCTGGGTGTTTGGGACCAGAATGCACTGCGACTCTCTTAGGCCATGTATCCATAGACTGTTCCTTGTGGCATGTTCCCTGGTTCACTGCTTGTGACCTTGTGACACGCTACACAAACAATGAAGATGTTCATTCACTATGTTCCCAGTCAGTATCTTACATGTGTCGTGCACAAGCCCATGCGGTCCCTGGATCCAACCTATGAGAACGGCCACTAAGTAAAGCACAGGTTCATGGTCCATGTTGCGCGTCACAAGCAAGCATGGAACAAGGGAACATTCTATGGATACACAGCCTTAGTGTTCCCAGAAAGCACTAGGTGGCGTTTACTGTGCGATATCAGACAGTGTAGTCGAGCCCTTATGCCATGACTGTCAAGAAGTGCCCATTGAGAGTATGCTACTTTCAGGTTCCCATCATAAGTAGACGAAACAAATGTTAGTTTATAGTCATTGTTCATGATGCTCAGCAACACAGGTAATTTGGCATTCGGACACGGTCATAGCCTCATAGCGTTAAGAAAAGCCTTATGCTGCCACCTATTGAGTAACGGCGATATTACCATATGACTTGTGCCTCAGCGCAGCCTTTATTCACTTTTTAATACGAAACTTGATTAATGCTGACTAATAACTTTGCTGACCTGCCATCTGCAGTCGTTTACTTGAACTATTGGCCTTCAGCACTTATATAAGGACTAATTCTACGGCGGTGAGCTCACTTCGGCATGGCCACCAGAGGACACTGACTGGCTTTATGAACTGTCACCCCACCCACCCCTATGTGACATGTTTCTGTGGGGTATGGGGTTAAAAGCTCTTGACCTCACTGTGCTTAACTTGTTTGAAACTAAACATTGTGCTTAATAGAAATTTGTTATTGAAAAATAAAGCCAACCTTAAACTTATATGATGTGTCGGTGTCAAATTATAGGGGACTTATTGTAGCGTTTTGCAATGGTCATATGTGGGGGAACTGTCTTTTCACTAATGAACACATAACGGTATGACTTAATTAGATGCAACATTGTGATTTAGGGATGTCATATTTTTATGAGGGTTTTACCGAATTTCATAGCGACACGAAATAAGTATATTGTCACAATGTCAGTGCTGAAGAATTGTTATTCCAGTCTTTTTTTTTGTAAACACGCCTATATGATCACCTGATTATGCCCCGATACCTGTGTAGGTGTTGTCACCTGCATGGTGCGTGGGTAGTCATTAAATGCATCACTTAGCTTTACTGACTTCCTGAAAAAAGATCGATACTAATTAACCTAAATGTTGTTATTTCGTGACAAAGTTGCTCAATTTGTTGAAGGTATTTAATGTCAGATTACGATTATGTATATGTTAAAGCCGTGACATTATGCACACAACACGCTACCATGGAACTTTTGTTTGTGTGTTGCATGCTTGGTAGACAGACACCCAACTCTCAATCCGATTGCAATCCCTATCCGAGTCACACGGTTACAGTGGACATCTTAAGACAGTAATGAGGTATTTGTTCTGCACACTCAATTCATTGAGAAAAGAGCAGATAAAGTCATTTGTATCTATCTGAATATCTGTCTCTCTGTCTCTCTGTCTCTCTGTCTCTCTGTCTCTCTGTCTATCTGTCTATCTGTCGGGCGGTCAGTCGTTCTGTCTGTATATTTATCTGTCTGTCCATTCCGCTTAAACACAGTTATTATAGGAGGAGTAGGTAAAGGATTCACCCAGTACTCGCAGTACACGGGTGAATACCAGCCCTATATAAAAACGATCGAAAAAGCGGGTTAATGAAATGAGAGCCTAATTTCTAAGAAGCAACATTTATTCTTTGTAGGTGTCTTCATATTTACCCGCTACCTTTGAGTTGAAAAATATGATAAAATATCTAGTTTAATAAGATTTAAAAGTGAAATCGATGGCGTTCTAGCCCCGCCATCTTGTCTTTTTGCATTCTCGCCCATTTCACCAACTCTGTGCTTATATGGGTAGCCATTTGATACTGGAGCCACAGTTTCTAGTTCATGTTCCATACTAAACCTATTTTCGCCCGTATTTACACTACACTGTCCTTCACCTGTGTACTACAAGTACCGGGTGAATCTTTTATCTATAGGAGGAGGTGCTAGCAAGCGTGTTTGTCACAATGGCCACCTTGTGGTTTATTCAGCGATAATGACCCCCCCCCCCCTACGGGACCCCGCCGCCCCGCCGCCCCGCCACCCCGCCCTCTGCTCTTTGTACTTTACTGTGGGTGGACAGACGAGTTTATCTTCCATCCACCCGATTGACCAGTGGCCTTTCACACCTTTCCGGCGATACCTCGCCCTTCTCTTTTCACTTCTCAGAAAGCTAGTCTAAATGAGTTTTTGGGGTTAAAAGATTGGATGCGTTCATTAGAGCTTGAGGCTTTCTTTAAATATAGTCTATTATTGGTGAATTGAGTTATCAGCTTCAAGCTTCCCGATTGGTGGCAACCCGTCAATGAGGTTCTACATCATTGATGATCTTTTCTTGGACGGGAAGAGGGGAGGAGGGTATTCCAATAATTAATCAATTCCCTGATAATTTTATCGGACGCGGTGGCCGAATCGGGAGAGCGCAGGCTTCCCGTGCGGAAGGTCGGGAGTTCGAATACCAGCCGAGTCAAACCAATGATTTGTTTTAATTGATGCTTGTCACTACCTAGCCTGGTGATCGGATGTAATAGGATAGGCCAAGGGCTGGTTTGCACAGTATCAGGATAATGTGACTGTGTGAGATACTGGGTCATGATGCTGGTGCCCTGGTCTCCCAGTGGGGCAACACTATGAAGTCTCTACTCATACAAGTTGGTACTCATTCTTATATGACCTTGGATGTTGCTAGGACGTAAACCAACAAACACACTCTGATAATTTTAATGGAACCTAGAACAGGAGCTATTAAGTCTGGCGGGCCAACGCCTAGGTGCTATCACATTTGCATTGAACACGAATAGAAACATTTGAACTAAACAAGAAAAACTCAACATAAACACAAACAATCTACCATGCCACATCGAATGGATCGAAACTGTGCATGTTTCAAATCATGGCATAATAGAAAATTAGTTATGCGGACGCCCAGTCCTTTCGATATTATGTTTCAGTTTGGTAGGTCGTTGGATTCAAAATGTCGCCGAGTCAAACTAATGACTTAACAATGTATCCTTGTTGCTACCTAACCTGACACTTAGCATCACTAGGATAGGGCAATGAGCAGTGAAATGAGGAAGACCAATTATCCGTGATTGAAATTGCCCATGCTTACCCAACTAATGTACCAAATATAAGCTTAATGTAAACATATATTGCTTGGGAATGACCTGCATGGATTGCGCTGAGAGATCTGCGGTAAATTACTACACCTGCTGGTCAGCCATGATGGATTGCCTGCCAGGTCACGTGACATTCCTGATAAGGCGATCTTTTCACAGCCGTTATTACCCCAGTTACCAGAATCAATCACCAACATGGCTTCCATCTGTGGCTTCAATGCATATATGGCTTCAGTGCATAGTGATACAATGGAACTCATTCACTGCTATGGATGTTGACTCCAGTTTGTATGGTCATTTTACTAGTGTCATTTCAAAGTTGATTTAAATCTGATGATGGCAGTTATTTCGATTTGATTCACTGTCTCCAATTTCAGGACACTGAAGACACACACAACAAATTGTGCATTGAGTAGAGCTACAACCTGGCAAGGTTATGAAATCCAGATAATATTATGGGATAGAACAGGGGTACTTCAACTTGCAATAATAAACCTGACTCCATTTGAAGTAAAAATAGAAGCCATCAAATGGAAATTAAATTTGATAAAACAATATATACATAGGTACAGGAATAAGTACATGCTATTAGATTTACTTAAAAGGGGACATAACATGTACATTCGGCTTCCCCGTGCTGGAGGCATAAGCCGTGTTCACACACGGGCGTTAAGTCGCCTCAACTAGTTCGCCTTGTCTAGTTCGGCTCACATTCGCCATGTGGACGCGATGCTGAGGCGGATTAGGGCTGATTCGCCTCAACTAGTTCGCCTCATGTAAACCGCATCATGAGGTAGCTTATATGAACCGAACTAGCTTAAGTCGGCCCAACGTCCTAATGTGAATGGTATCGGTTTACTTGAAGCGGCTTAAGCAAGTCACACGCATGCGCAGTCGAGACCTGAGTTTGTTGATTTTCCAGTCGATCAAAAGTTCATATTATATAATTTGGTCTATGAAACCGCTAGCTGTGCACAGATATTTTTTTCATCATTTATTTTTAGGTTTTCACTGCCCAGCAGAGTTTTGACCGTTCCAAAACAATACGACTCAGTCTATACATATCTAGGTCGAACCCACACTCTCTCGTGCGACTAACCAAAACTGACGCTGGTTAGTATAGACTTGCTCATGCATAGATATCAATTTCCGCCTTAAACCGCCCCGTGTGTGGACACGACATTAGTTCGCCTCATCTAGTTCGGCCTAAAGTTGTGTGTGTGAACACGACTATATCCTCACTTCTTAGACTTTTAAGACTTGATTGTAGCCTTGATGACAGTGTATGGATGCCCACCAGATTGGTGTCAAGTGACAATCTAAAACTAATGAGCACTACGGAAGATGAGAAGTGTGATTGCAGATTGAAGGTGCATAGTCCGCTAGGTTTGAGTTTCCGCGATATTTGGATCTGACAAAATTGGAATTTCGTGTACTTTTCCATGTAGCCATGTGAATGTGATTGACAAGCAGTCGACACAACAGCTGACTGGCTTAGCTGATAAGGCCAAACTTATCGCTGATGGCTAATCCACTAACCTGCTAACCCTCTGAACCTGCACCTTAATTCACGAATCCCAGATACATATCTACAATGTTTCGTATATGCATGGAAGATCATGTGTGTTCTGATAAATAAACTGTTTTACGAACAAAAAGCAAATAACAAAATATGTATGCAAACCTATATATTTACTACTGTCATGGAGGTGATGAAAATGAGAATCCTAACCATTACACCACCTAGGCGCCTTGGTGTTAGCACCCTTCCCACACCTACCTAGCTATGCGGCTCCTTGCATGAGAGGTCAGTCCATACTACTACACTTGTCCCCCCTGGAATTGGAAGTCTTTTAATTCTTACAATTACGTACTTACAAGCAACGACCTTACATATACATACATTTTTTTGGGTGATGGGTGTATTTATGCTGCCCATAATAGTTCAGTCTAATGACTTGTTTTAGCTGCTAGACAGTGATAGTCTTGTGACTCCCCTTCTTTTTATCACTTTCAGTTGTTGTGTAGCTAACTACTGCATGCATTCTTTCTCTGTTTGTAAGCATTCTCCCACATCCCCCAAACCTCTGTGAGTTTTGTTCGTTCGTAATTGTTTGGTTACTAATAGTTATTTTCTCTGAATGTTTTCACCTTGCTATGTTAGTGGTCATTAGGTTTTGATTTTAAGTTTAAAGTTTAAATTTTGTATGTATCATACCTAGCATCTATACCCTCAAAATTATCAGTGTATTTTCTATTCATTTATTTATCTATCTTTCTTTTTCTTTTTTAATTCATTTTATTTGTTGTTGTCATTAGTCTAGCAGTGCATTTAGCTCTGTTTTGATTAATGTTTTATATGTTTCTATTGTCCCTGTACTTCTTTCTTCTACTCCCAGTGTATTCCATTCCCTTGCCTTCATGTACTCGGTACTCCTCTCATATGATCTGTTTTAGGCTCTGTTTATTATCTGTCTGGGGCCATCACTATCTCTTGTTGCCTTTTTTGTTGCCTGCACCCTCCCAGGCTAGGCTTCATTGTCTCCCTGAATGCTACTATGTTGAGATGTGCTTTTCTCCTGTCATTTAGTGTGTTGACTCTTACTTTCCTATGGATATCATCAGTTGGGTGTCTGTATTCCACCTTCAGACATATCTTAAGTGCTCTATTTTGTAGTCTTTGTAGTTAATCCAACATATTTTTGTTACCCCCCCCCATATATATTACATCACCATAGTCGAAGTCTGGTAGTATCATACCTTTATATATTTTAATGGCCATATTTGTAGTTAAGTATTTTCTGGTATTCGCTAATATCCAGATTTCGTGGTTTGCCGTCTTGATAACTTCTTTTATGTTATCATTGTAGTTTAGTTTCCTATCAAGATTCATCCCTAGATATCTGTAGTTGGTCTGATAATCAAGAGCTTTTCCTCCCAAAATTATTGGCTCCTCATTGCCATAGTTGATTTTCCCACTGCCAAATACTAGGACCTTCGACTTGTTGTGGTTTATGGAAATCTTGTTGGAGTTACACCAATTATCTAAAGCTACTAGTTTCTCATTTAACTTATCTCTGTTCTCTTTTCTGCTATTGTTTGTTGTGTATATCCCGGTGTCATCAGCATATAGTTGGAATTTGATTCCCTCTAAGGACTTCTCCAGATCATTGATGTAAATGATGAAGAGGAGTGGGCCTAATACTGAACCTTGAGGGATTCCACAGGTTACCTGTATACTTTCTGATGTTTTGCCATTTGCTTTTGTTCTCTGACTTCTCTCACTGATGTAATTCCTTATCCAGTCTAGTGTTCTTCCTCTTATTCCTACTCTTTTATCAGTATGTCATGATTCACTGTATCGAATGCCTTGCTAAAATCTATGGATGTGGCAGTTGTCTGTTCACCTTCATTCATACCTCTCAGTATATCATTTGTTAGATTGGATATCATTTTTGTTGTGGAGAATCCCTTTCTGAACCCTCCCTGTTTGTCATTTAGTATTTTCTCACTATCTATATGTTCCATGATGTGCTTGTACATTAATTTCTCTATCAGCTTGCCTGGCAGCGGTAGGAGTGATATGGGGCGGTAGTTGCCCAGGCCCTTTTGTCTCCACCCTTGTGTATTGGTACCACTGTAGCCTGCTTTCAGGCCATGGGAAAAATACCCATCTCAAATGAATTATTGATTAAGTGACATATAACATTTGGTATGGCTAGCATAGCATCTTAATTTATTCTGGCTTGTAGGTAACCATGGAGTACGTTCAACAACCATAGAGCATGTAGCTTGTTCAGGATCCTGATCATGGCACTAGTGTCATGGAGTTGATGAAAATGGGAAATATTGTGCCTAGAGCGAGAATCGATCCCACATCTCTTGCATTCCCGGCCAGTCTGCTAACCATTACACAACCTAGGATCCCTGATGTCACCACACTACCCATGGCTACCTGTCCATGCGGCTCCTTGCTGGAGAGGTAAGTGGAATCTATGCATACACACATGAATAGCGTGGTTCAATACGCAATTAAAGAATAATTAAGATGGTAATGAGCTACAATTAAATAGTCTGAAGCAGCACATCCTCACCCATACAAACACGTGCACGAATGAACTACTACCTCGCCAACTCTTTTATTATCATGCAGCGTCTCGACCGAAACGGCCATTTGCATTTATCGTGCCCCTCTTCTGAATTATTGAGAAGTTCTGGGAAGACCAGGGTAATTGTAATCAGAACAATCCTATTTTCCGGCGATCTCTTTCGCCGAGAGGTGCGAGCGGACGGGATGGCATTGGACGCGCACACATCCATAAAGAATCCATCTCACCAAATACTGCAGGCAAGGTTGTAATTAGCTCGCTTTCACAGAGGGCCATCACGTGTGTTTGTTTGTTTGGGGTTTTGCGTCCTGGCAACATCTAAGGTCATATCAGGATGGGTACCGACTTGTGTGCGAAGAGTGCACACTCATGGCGACCTACTTTATAGTGTTGCCATGCCGGGGAGACCAGGCCACCTGCAGCACCATAACCCGTATTCCAACTCAGTCACATTATCCGGATATGAGCTAACTAACCAGTCGTTGCCTTATCCTGGGAATGCTGAGCACCAGGCTAGGTAGCGAAAAGTACCAATTTGATAAGTCATTGGTTTGATTCGACTGGGTTTTGGAACCCTCGGATCTTCCACACGGAAAGTATGCGCTCTGACCGATTCGGCAACCACGTCCGGTTAGTCTCTATTCACACGAGATTCAACTGAGACATTCATTACGCAACAGGGATCAACGATCTCCGCGATTTTACGGATTTCCACGACTTTCTTATATAATCAACCTTTAGCTATCACAAAATGCTAAGGATATATATAACAGCAATTAGTCAGTCAGAATGCCATTCTAATATGACCTATGATGTTACTAGGACGTAAAACAAACAAAAAACCCAGAAAAACAAGCAGTTAAATGTTCACGAAACCATTGGAAGATCTCACAGGCTTAGCACTGTCAGGTAACTGTGGTCGGTCAGAATGCTCGATGCAAGTGGAGAATTTCCGCGGAAACGCGGATGTCTTTAATTTTGTTAACTATATTTATTGAGGTTGTATTTATACTGTCCATAGCATATAAGCCCGGGTACCCAGGCTTGTTTTCAATGCTGGCCAGTTGTAGTGTTGGTGTTATCTTACCACATAGTAGCTGCTGATAAGGTATTTGAGTGCCTGCATTTCAGTAGCAGATAGATAATTGGTTGGTATGGTTAGTAGGCTATGTTAGTTTTTAAAAATCTTCTTGGCATATATGTATTTTATTTTGTTCTACTCTTATTACTAGACTAGCCTATACTCCTATTTACATAAGTCACAGAAGTCAGGTTTGATCATCAGGAGGCATATATGTGGTTATTAGTGGCAAGTGATGTCAGAGTATAGGGTCAATAGGGAAGGATAGGGTTGTCAGTGGCACCAGCTGCAATGTCCAGTGTGTCAGAAAACCCGTCCTACCATCATCATCATCATCATCATCATGCTGTCGGTCGTGATGCGACAAAGACTGCTTTCATTACTTGACTGCCACTCTCCATTTAGCTCTCTGCTGTGAGAGTTGCGTCCATGAATCGGTCTTAATGTCTCTCAGCTTCAGGTTTACATTTCATGAAACCTGCCTGAAAAAGTGTTGAAGTGCTGCTGGCTTTTGCAAGTTACCAGCGGCACTCTCTCGGGGAGCAAATAGAGGTTTCACACCGGCACGAACATGTCAAGACAGGCGCAAGACTATTTGTCCCTGCAATGGCTGGTCAAGAGATGTAGGGAATTCCATACATCAACTGCCCTTAATGCTGCCACAGTGACATGGTTTTCTGTTTAGGGTTTGCTCCCTTAGCCTTCGGTTCTGTCAAGAACCTGTACCACAAGGCAGTGGTTTACAACTCTGCAGGGCAGTGGCATTGAACTCGCTGAGGTATTGCAATACCTGCAATACCTGCATACCCCTACCCGTCCTACCAGGATTACTTAAAGCTGCATAGTCCGGTAAAAACGTCAACATTTCAAAACCAAATCAATCATCTAGATTTGATCCTACATATCTAACTTAGACACTGATACACTTATGAAGCATTTGGTGCAATAGAGAAGGGACTGCTTAATCACTTCAATAGAATCTGTTACTGTTCAAACCTATGCTGTCAGAGCTTTTGGTGTGCTTGCCAACATTAAGTTTGTATGTTTGCACTTTAAATAACTCCAAAGTTAACCAGTCGCAAGGAAGTCAGCGACCACTGAGGATTATTTTGCGACCACTTGCGACCATTTTGCGACAACTTACGACCTCTTTGCGACTAACCTTTTTTTGTTGTTGGTCGCAGAGTGATCGTAAGTGGTCGCAAGCAGTAATGTAACTGGGGTATAAGGTCATATGAGAATGGTTGACCGACTTGTGACAGCTCACACTCGTGGCGACTTCTTAATTCTCACCCCAACTGGAACACCATGCTGCCAGCACCATGACCCAATATCAGACATTCTCCTGAGACTAAGCCAACCAGTCCTTGTGGGCATCCTAGTAATGCCACGCACCAGATTAGTCACGCCCACAGCCTTGTATCGTGGACAGAGCTGCTAAGCAACCTGATAGACAAAGTGTCAGCCGGCTGGATTATGGACATATCAATCTGAATTTGCAAGGTAATATGCTAAATATATTATTCAAAGACTTATCGATTGTAGCCTGCCAGGTTTTCTCGGAGGAATTGATCAAATCATATATATGAATAGACTTTAAAAGTCGAATCAATAGCATCTAGTGAATGCAATTTTATTATTTATTGTTGCATTCTCTCCAAATTCATCAGTCCTACACCAATGTGGATAAAGATTGTGTGCTGAAACAATGACCTACATATATGTTTATAATTGAATCATACCAACGCACTCTTTATTCAGATTTAGACATGGTAGTCCCTTTTCCTTACTGTAGGTGGGGGAAGGAATATATTTGATATTGCACCAACTAAGATAGCAACAAGTATAATTTTGTGTGTGGCGGCAGGGAGCCAGACTGGATGGCTGAATGAGTTGAGCGTCCGTTTCTCGTTTTGGTAGATCATCGGATTCGAACCCATGGGTGGGAAGCCTGATCAAAACAGACTAATTACTAAAAAATTGATACCTGTCACTTCCTAGCCATGCGCTCGGCATTATTAGGATAGGACAAGGACTGGTTAGATGCATCAGTGTCAGGATAATGTGTTTGAGTGGGATATCAGGTCATGGTGATGGTGGTCTGGTCTCTCAGTGGGGCTGCACTGTCACAAACAAGTACATGTCGTGATATGACCTTAGATGTTGCCAGGATGTAAAACTCCAACAACCAATCTCCCCCCCCCATCAGGTAGGCAAGCTGGTTACCTCCACCCAGTCAGCCCTCCCGTTGGATCTTGCTGATGGTGGATTGGTGGGAGATAAAAAAATCACCCCTATCCAGAGTATGGGTGAATGACAACTAAAGCTGTGTTTACACGGGCGAGTTAAAACACCTCAAATAAAGCGCCTTGCCTAGTTCGCCTTACATTCGCCATGTAAACGTGACTCTGAGGCAGATTAGGGCTGATTCGATTCATATTATTCACTTTATGTAAACCGCCTCACGAGGTAGTTTATATAAAGCGAACTAGCTTAAGCACGTCACACGCATGCGCAGTCGAGACCTTAGTTTGTTGACTTTCAGGTCGATCAAAAGCGCATATTATATCATTTGGTCTATGAAACCGCTAGCTGTGCACAAATATTTTTTTCATGATTTATTTTAAGGTTTCCACTGCCCAGCAGAAGTTTTGACCATTCCAAACCAATACGATTCAGTCCATACATATCTAGGTCGAACCCACACTCTCTCGTGGCGACGTCGACTAACCGAAACTGGCGCTGGTTAGTCTGGACTTGCTCATGCGCAAATATCGATTTCCGCCTTAAACCGCTCCATGTGTAAACGTGCCACTACTTCGCTTCATTTAAATGGCTTTGTCTAATTCGCTTTACAATTGCCCGTGTAAACATGGCTTAAGTGTGGAAGTAGTGGCACAGTATTTATCAATTTTAATATAAATTGGAGAAATTGGTAGAGAATGCAAAAAAAAACTAAGATGGCGGACACAGAAAGCTCTGGATTCGACTCGTAAAGCTTACTTACATTCCACAATTCAAAAGTCTCGGTCTGCAAAGAATACACTTTTTTTCTTTGATTAAGAATGCATGTGCTCATTTCCTTTACGCAGCCTTCCGACACTTTTTCTGATGGGTTGTTTATCAGCGCTGTCTCAGGAAATGGGGCTGCGGGAGTAACTAGATTGGTGGTGGTGCTTAGTAACCGCGCGAACCAGACGGGATGGCCGAATGAGTTAGAGCGCCCGTCTCCCATGCTGGTAGATCGTGGGGTCATGGGTTCGAACCCTGGTCGAGTCAAACCAATGATTTAAAAATTTATACTTGTCACTTCCTAGCCAGGCGCTCGCCATTAATAGGATAGGGCAGGGACTGGTTGGCTCAGTGTCAGGATAATGTGACCGAGTGGGATATCAGGTTTTGGTGCCGGCAGCCTGGTCTTCCAGTGGGGCAGCACTATAAGTCACCATGAGTGGGGGCTGTCACAAGTCGGTACCCATCCTGATATGACCTTAGATGTTACTAGGACGTAAAACAACAACAAACAAACAACAAACAAACAAGTTACCGCGCTGCCTACTCGTGGGCCAGCATGGCGCGCCATTTGCTGCGCGATGCTGCAGGTGGGCTGTGCTCGCAGTTGGGAGGTCCATTGAAAGAAGCCACAGGTGGTGATTACCCCTTGCACGCCTCAGCGCGCCCTGGCGGGCAATCAGCCCTAATTAATAAGCCGGGCCCCGGCGAACCGCGATGTGATTGGCTTAGTTGGTTGGTTGTTGGAGTTTTACATCGTGGCAACATCTAAGGTCATATCAGGATGGGTACCCACTTGTGATGGTGCATACTCATGGTGACCTTATAGTGCTGCCCGACTGGGAGAACAGGCTGCCAGCACCATGACCTGATATCCCACTCCCTCACATTATCCTGACACTGAGCCAACCAGTCCTTGACCTATCCTAACAATGTCGAGATCTTCACTAGGAAACGACAAGTATCAAATTTTAAGTCATTAGTTTGACTCGACCAGGGTTCAAACCCATGGATTCGAATCCCATGATCTACCAAAACAGGAGACGGGCGCTCAACTCATTCGGCCATCCCGTCAGGTGGTGATTGGCTTATGTTTCTCTGTGAATGTCGATTAGGGCGCGTAATGACAGGCGGTGCCCCGTCTCTGTACTAATTAGGCCGTCCTTACGGACCTGCGACTTATTTGCAACAAGCCTAAGTGCGCTCAATGCGTGGCAATACGTTCCTAAAAAGGGCGGCTAATCCGGAAGTGGGACTTCCGGCGCATGCGCGTCCCAACTTATCCGCCACTCGGCCGGAGCCTCCCGCTTACTACTTGTGGGATGGGCCGTTACGTGGGTACGCCTGCATTAAGCCCTGGTCACGTACACGTTAAGGCCCTGTCACATTATGACGCATCTCACAAGCGCAAGGCCAACGCATAAAATCACTTTTTTACGTCGAGAAGCGGCAAACTTTTCGGCGCAGGGGGGAAAGTTGGACGTATGCATACCATATACATAGCGTATGGCCAACGTATGACTAACATATGGCTAACGTGCTTCCGGGAAAAAAATGCTCAAATTACGCTCACGGTATGTTCGCAGAATGCCGGTGAATGTTATATACGTTATTTGATCGCCAGAACTATGCCTCATACGTTACATATGTCAAGACACACTGGTGAAAAGCTAACCATACGTTAGATGTACGTTATCCATACGTTGTCAATACACAGACTGTATGTTCCCACTACCTTTAATGTAGGTCAATGTAGTGCAACGTAGAGAACAGTGTTTGTCTAACATACGTTTAACGTACATCGACGTACACTTAAAGTATACATAACATACGGCTGACATAAAATCCACACATTGTCGAACGTTGTCGTACATCGAAAGTTTTGTGCATGCACAAAACTTTGCCGACCCCCTGACATGCGACACCGTATCTCGATGAACGTCAACGTACATTGACGTATACCAACGAGCGCCTAACACACGCGTAACACATAACAAAGTATTCTGACATAGCTGGCAAAAACCACATATGTCAGCATACATTGGCGCGATGCATCATAATGTGACAGCCCCTTAGTGAACGTAGTTGAATGTAGTTCAACATAGGATAGATTAACTTGGATCAAACGTGGTGTAAGTACATTAAACTACAGTGAAAAACGTTAAGGTACGACATGTTTTGGTATGGATAAATATGTTATGGCACGGATGCTGGTACGTTCAACTACGTTCAACTATGTTCAACTATGTTCAATGTACGGTAGCCTTCACTATGGTCAACTATGTTCGACTATGTCCAAGTACGCTAAAGTATGCTAGAGTATGCTAGAGTACGCTACAGTACATTACGAGTACAGAGACTTCACCACAGTATGTTACCCTCTAACGTAGCGCTCTTTTGAACTTGTCCAAAGATTAAATCGGAACTCACGGACCACCCATGTTATTCCCAAGTTAGCATGATGGAGAAGTATGGATCCCCGTACGTTCAACTACGTTCAACTACTTTCAACTACGTTAGGCCCCACTACGTTCAACTATGCCCACTAATGTGTATGTGACCAGGCCTTCACAGTATGACGCTAGGTCTATGTGCTATGTTACAGTGTGGAAGTAGGTATATGTGCTTGCATTACAGTAAACGAAGTAAAGCATTACGATGTGCGGCCAGCATATGTGAAGCATTACATTACACAACGACGGGTTAGCTCAGTGGCCGAGTGTTGTAGTTGCATCGGGGTAGTAAGGCCACCTTGTTGCCGGTATGGTATGTCAGCGGGGAAAGACTATAAACCCACCATGAACGCAATCTGTCACTTGTAAGTCGTTATCTATGGTTATCCTCACCTGAAATATTGCTAAACCCGAAAACCCCAACAACAAATAACCCGACAACCATTTTGCATAGTGTTTGACATAATATAAACAACAATACTTCACTCAGATGAAAAAACTCAAGCTGATGTAGCCAGTCTTTAAAGTTTAAGGCATTTTTAAACGTAACTAACTATAGCATACCCAATAAGTAAAACACTAAAAACAACAGGAACAACTGATAAATCGCTCCTGAAAATTCCCTTCCTGTGCTAACCCTTTTCAACGATGTTTAACGATAAATTAAGTCCCGACTGGATGCATACTGGTCAAGCATTACGTATATATCTTAGAACCAGTGGCAGTTGCTACAATCCACCACATCTGAAGAACTGTTTCGATTTCTATTAATTAAGAGTGGCTAACAGGTCCAAGGCCTATTATAGCTGTATCCTATTTGATTGATTGCCTGAATAGGAATCAGCAGCACGACGACACACAAAACATACAGAGCAAGGAAACCAGACCTTCAACCCTAGGAAATACAATGGCAATGTCTACTTTACAATAAGATAAGATTTACAAGCCACATACCTAAAGAAGACACCCAGCCTGAAACCGATCCCCCAACCCATATATCGGTGGTTGGTTGTTGGAGATTTACGTCCTGACAACATCTGAGGTCATATCAGGATGGTCGGGTACAAACTTGTGACAGCGCGCACTCATGGCGACTTTATCCTGCTACCCCACTGCGAGACCAGGCTGCCAGTATCGTGCCCTGATATCCCACTCAGTCACATTATCCTGATTCTGAGCCAACCAGTCCTTGCCCTCTCCGAATACTGCAGAGCGTCTGGCTCGGAGGAGACAAGTATCAATCTTGTAAGTCATTGGTTTTACTCGACCGGGAATTGAACTCCCGACCTTCCGCACGGGAGGCCTGCGCTCTACCGATTCGGCCACCATGTCCGGTAGGCTTACGTGTATAGCGTGTACATCATGTACATCGTGTACATATCGTGTACATCGTGTACATCGTGTACATATCGTGTATATCATGTATGTCGTGCATATCGTGTATATAGGATAACTTTTGTGTACACACGGGATAGCTTGCATCCTAAATCAAAGGCAACTGGAGTACACCTCGGACATAAGGCGCATGCGCTAGAGCTGTACATTCCACATGCGCTGTAGCCATCAGGTAGGCTCAACTGTAACACATGCCTTCAAACGAGAACTCTGAACCCAGACCAGCAATGTCATAACACAGCAGGTGTTCTGTCATCGCAGGGACAGTAAAATGAAACACAAATAATGTGTATGCCTACATTGACAAACGGTTCGCACATGGCAGGGGTTCGTGTATCACAGAGGTCGCTGAAGACAGGTCTAACTATAGCTACACGTTAAATGTATACTCACATTCCCTGTGTCTGCTAACTTCATATATAAAAGTTGCATGGTCCGATGAAACTTAATTTGATCAAAATCAAAACACTTACCTACATTTGATCCTAAATCTCCAACTTAGACACTGTTGCGTTAAAGTTGCATAGTCCGATGAAAGCATCACATTTTCAAAGCCAAATCACTGACCTAGATTTGATTCTAGATTTGATATCTAACACTTATTAAACATTTGTTGCCACATAGAAGGGAAGAACAAGTCAATTTAATATAATTTATTACTTCAGAAGCCTATGGGGTCAGAGTTCTGGCGTGCTTCCTAACATTAATTTGTAATATTTGCAATTCAAATATCTCGAAAGTTAGCCATTCAAAACAAAAGTTATTTCGAACTAAAATAAAATAAATTATACTGATCAACCTAATATATTTATCTCAGAAAGTGACACAAATTCAAAGCCATCGAGCTATGAAACTTTAAGTAATGACTTAGGACAACATAGAAAGAATAATCAGTGAATTTATGATACCATATCCTGGGTCACCTACTTTGAGGAAGCCACTGAGCAGGGACACCACCAACTAATTAGGTCAATCTCGTGACCGCATCAGCCTTGCCATGATTCTAAGTATCACGTGTAGCTTAGGCAGATTCCAGGAAGGTACCTACATTAGTAGGTCAGCTTACATCATGTGACCATCGTGAGATGGGAATCTGGGTCATATCTACAGGAGTTTTGGCAAGTTGGTCAAGATTATTTTGGGTTAGTTCAGTTAAAATTCCTTCAAAATTAGCTATTTTTCATCAAGGTTACCCCTGACTAATGAATAGTAGGTTATAATTGTCAACTAGATATATTTATATACAAAATAAGTGACAAGTTCAAAAGCCCTATGCAACTCTAAAAAAAAAGAAAGAGAATATTGCTTGGCTCAGCTGCCCTGAGAGCACATTGTGGATATTATCTGGATGTTCTCACTCTCTGAGTAATTGGAGGCGAGGTTATTTCCGGTCAGAGTGTGTGTGCCTGGGTCCGATACTGGTTATGCAGGGAGGCGTCTGATGAAGGTGAAGGAAAAAAAGTTTGTTTTATTTAACGACATCTCTAGAGCACATTGACTTTCATCATCGGCTATTGGTCGTAAACAATATGGTCATTCTGACATATTTCTTTGGAGGCAACCAACTGCCACCACATAGGCTACTCTTACCGATGTACAGCAAGGGGTCTTTGATATGGACTTTCGCACAGACAGGACAACACATACCACAACATTTGATGAACCAGTTGTGGACGACTTGTTGGAACGGAAAATAGCCCAAACTGCAAAGGTGTCCACTGAGCAGGATCGATTGGATGACCGACACCTTCATAGCATGACACTCAACCGCCTGAGCTAGTTCTGAAGGTGCAGGAGGCCATTACTCCGGAAGAGCCGACGGTACTAGGAATACTTTTTAAAAACAAGTGGAAGATGCCATACCATCATCTGAGACTGTTAGTGTGACAGTTTATGATGGCAATACAGCTAGGCTTTGTGTTCTATTGAGGTTTTACGTCCTAAAAACACCCAACCTCATATCTGAACAGATTCAGACTGTGCGTATTGATATCCACTTTACAGTGCTGCCTCACTGCGATACCGTGCCGTCGGTACCATAGGCTGATATTCCACTGAGTCATACGGTCAGTCCTAAGACGGAGCCAACGGTATCTAAATAATGTTGCGGTTGGATAGCGACAAATATTAATGATTGATCCTGAGATTTCCCAAGTAGAAGCGAACGCTCTACCCTGTCGGCCATTCCGTCTGGGGATGCAAAATCAAGCACACATAATACTTTTGAAAAACAAAACTGAACCACCTCCATTTTCTCAAGGTATTTACTAAAAATATAAATTTAATCTATTTAATGAAAATAAAAGTAGTTTGTAATGATCCCTCTTTGACACGGGCCACTTCCCACATTTCTAATATAACATATCTAACCCAAGAAAGTAGTGTGAAAATCACCCACCTAGTAGCGCAACATAGCTGACCCTCCACATCACCATCATAATTAAACAAGGTATTGTTGTGACTCACGTGTAGTCCTGGTGTAGTTCGCTCCAGGGCTGGGAAGGATGAGTCTAATTCCTAGTTTATAGGTTATGATAGGTATGGTTGTGTGGACATGTGCCCATTACTCCAGAGTCAGCTACTTGGCAGACGCTTTGGTCTACACAGGGGTCCTGGCTAACTGCCCTTTATCATACGGGGCACTCATGCACCTAAGAGTCTTGTAGGCATGGCAGGTAACCCCTGCCTCAGCCTGCTTCAATACTGGGCCCTACCTAGGCCGCCACAGTATTATTTTTAAACCAATGGAGACTGGTTAGCGAACTCCCCGAATTTAGACAACAAACAAGTTTACAGAAATTATTGATAAAGGAAATGGATCTGTATGCATTATGACCACTACTGCACAGCGGAGATAACAAGTGCATGCGCTTAACCGTTATGAGCACAATATACAAATGATCACTAAATAACAAAATGAAATAACTAACAGTATTTATAGTACGAAAACCAGTTCCTGGGCACTCAAAAATGTGTTCTTAGGAAAAATTAAACTATTTACCAAGAAAAGAAAAGAAAAAAATATATTGAGCAGTATGGGTACAATTCTGGAACACCCCCATGAGCAAGGTGCAGGGGCAGTGTCGGTCACATTTAACTTGAGAACGCCATAAACCACAATATCCCAGAGTCATAGCGGATGCGGCAGGCATTAGTACCTTTCTATGAAACTGTACATGTAGACTGTACATGTAGACTGGAGAATAACCAGTTAGATATGTAGAATCAAATCTAGATAATTGTTTTGGTTTTAAAAATTTGATGTTTTCATCCGACTATGCAACTTTAAATGAAATATATTAAGTTGATCGTTATTATGTACCTTACGTTCAGTTTGTGTTTGTTTGTTTGTTGTTGTTTTACGTCCTAGCAACATCTAAGGTAATATCAGGACGGGGCGTGTGTCTTAAATGGTTAACTTTTGATATATTTTAAGTGCAAGCATACAACATTAATTTTGGCAAGCATTCCAAAACTCTGATACCATAGGGTTCTACAATAACAACTTCGATTAAAATGACTCAGTATTCCCTTCTATGTGGAGAGAAATGACTAATAAGTGCACCTGTATCTACGTTTTTGTTGTTGTTGTTAAGAATCTTTATTCCAGTTGAATAACATCTTTTTTCAGCACCGAGGCACTCGTCTTCCAGCCTTAACAATGATGGTACATATGAACTATTTATGGATGAGATGATGAGATGGTAAGAACAATATAGACAATAGTAGGTTGAAATTAGGAATTACAAATATAGTGGTGATCTTATTTTGTACATGTAGACTGGAGAATAGGCAGTTAGATATGTAGAATCAAATCTAGATAATTGTTTTGGTTTAAAAAATTTGATGTTTTCATCCGACTATGCAACATTAAAATGAAATACACATGCTCAGTGAAACAAGTTGACCAAAACAGATACTTGTTCTTATTCACAGTTGCTGCAATAATGAAGATTTAATGAAATGGACAATTTACATTGCCACTTTTGAGCCAAGAAAACTGTTTTGAACAATGTTCTCAATTTCCAATTACGGGTTATTCAGTGGAAACAATAGGAGCCTCATCGACTGCCCCCCCCCCCCCCTCTCCCCAGGTCATCCCCCGTCGGGTGCCGGTAGACTGTCCCATCCCCCTGATTAGCTCGCCGGCTTTCCAAACTGTCCACCATTGCCACTGGCCGGCTGCCTCAGCTTCAGTCTCCAGCTCCATGGTGACAGGCAAGCACTTTCCACCCACCGGCTGATTTAAATGATCGCTGAGATACCATTCTTTTTTGGTTCATTAGTTGTTTAAACAGGGGAAATTTCAATCGAGGATGATTGATCTTCCTCATTCCACTGCTCCTTGCCCTATCCTAATAATTAAGTAACAGAACACGGGGACCTCATTTGTGGGCCAATACAATTTTATTAATGAATACAATTTTTACATCCCAAATGGAATCGTCAATATTGTAAAGACAATCTAGATGTTAACATGAGATTTAAAGAACACATAATATTTCAATCAGAGTCCGCTCAGAAGTACTGTTCGATGCACATAAGCACCAGATAAGGGAGCTTCAGCACTCAGCCAAGGGAGGGTGGGATGGTAAGCAAAAGTGTATCCTCTCTCTTCGGTTGAATACAAGCAAGTGACAGTTACAGGTATGTTTATTCCATATGATCAAAAGTAGTCAGGATAACGAGATGCATTAGGTTAACAGCAACTATGGCAGGCCGATGAGGTGCCGTTTCTTTGTTATAATTACATATGTTACTTTGCAACATATCCAATGTTGAGCGCCTGGCTAGGAAGCGACAAGTATACATTTTTAGGTCATTGGTTTGACTCGACCATGGTTCGAAACCACGATCCCACTATCTACCAACACGGAAGACGCATGCGGCCATACCGGAACTAAAACTGTGATTACATACACTCTTCGCTTCCTTGTCGTTCCTTTAGCTGAATCATATATGATCATATTTGAAATGTTGTGATTCCAAAATTAAATGGTCAGTTTTGTAAGGACAATTGTTTGATGTGTAATATAACATTTATGGTATATAATATGTGACAATTTCAAGGAGCTCTCTAAATAGATTAAAAGTTCTTTTTAATCATTTTACTGTTGTGGTGATTTTGTTTTTTGAAAACATGATGCAGCTCCATGACAATTCGCTACACTCGGCTAACAGAAGACAGAGAAGACAAAGTGGTTTTAGGAATTTAATAAAAAGTAATCGTAACCAATGTAGTTGAGCAGTTCAAGACATTTGGGCGACAGAGACCCTATTGTTCATCAATTGCTGACTGGAGCAAATCAAGGCAAGGCCTCAGTGTTCAATGTGGACAGCCTAAGGAGGCGAAGGAAGATGAATCAGCGCCCACCCCTCAAGAAAGAGGGTGGGTGGGCGGGGAAGCGAAGTGTGCTGCAGGGCGTGCTGTGTGAAAGTGAGTGTAGGGGTGCGCGGCAGAACCGAGGAAGACAGAAATAGAACAGTAGCAGGACAGAAATAGAACTAGCCTCGTGAGCGAATTACCCATGTTAGCCTCCGCCAACATGTACAATGACAAATTACTAACGTCATTCAATCTTTTTTGAGTGAGAACTACTTCCATTAATTTAATCATCATCATCATCATCATCATCATCATGCTGTCGGTCGCGATGCGACAAAGAGTGCTTTCATTACTTGACTGCCGCTCTCCATTTAGCTCTCTGCTGTGAGAGTTGCGTCCATGAGTCGGTCTTAATGTCTCTCAGCTTCAGGTTTCTCTTGATGGTATCTTTGAACCGGAGACGGGGGCGCCCTCTCTTTCTGTAGCCAGGAAGACAGTTGAGAATAGAGGATCTGCTTTGGTAGCCTGTCTGATGACATCCTCATGAGGTGTCCAATCCACCGGAGATTCTTTTTGATCAGAAGATCTTCCATTGAGGGCAGCCCCATCCGTTCGAGTATTTCCTTATTTAATAGAAACTAATGATATGACCAAAAGCTCATGTATGAAGCATTAAAAAGAAAAAAGAATAAAGAACTGATTTTGATCAGCTAACAAATATATAAAACAATAGGCCTACATATTGTGTTTCGACCAAAATATGGACATTTTTCATTTTCACAAAAGTGACCAAGGTGTTGGTCCATAAATAGACACCCTTCTGTTAAGAGGTGGTGGATTTTCTTACTTTGTGTGTAAATTCCTTGCTGTTATATTAAAAGCATAATCTAACAATGTGATGGGTGTGATGAGTGTGAAGAGTGAGATGAGTGCGATGAGTGGTATGATGTGGTTAGTGTTATGAGCATATTGAGTGTGATGAGTGTGACGATGTGGTGAGCATGATAAGCGTTCTGAGTGCGCTGAGTGTGCTGAGTGTTATGAGTGTGTTGACTGCACTTAGTGTGCTGAGTGTTATGAATGTGTTGAATGTGCTTAGTGTGCTGCGTGTGATGGGTGTTTCTAGTGTGTTGAGTATGATGAGTGTGATGATGTGGTGAGTGATGTAGTGAGTGATGATGTGGTGAGTGATGTGATGAGTGATGATGTGGTGAGTGTGCTGATGTGATGAATGTAATGAGAGTAATGATGTGGTGAGTGTGCTGATGTGATGAATGTGATGAGTGTGATGATGTGGTGAGTGTTAGCAGTGCTATGAGTCTGATAAGTTGGTGAGTGTGATGATGTGGTGAGTGTGATGGGGGTGAAGCGTGGTATGAGTGTGTTGAGCGGGATGAATGTTATGAGTGTGATTAGTGTAATGGGCGTGCTTAATGTACTGAGTGTGATGATGTGGTGAGTAATTGGAGTGTTATGAGTGTGATGAGTGTGATGAGTTGGTGAGTGTGAAGAATCTGATGCTCGGGTGAGTGTGATGAGTGTGAATGGTGTGATGAGTGCGTTGAGTGTGATGAGTGTGATTAGTGTTATGAGTGTGATGCTTGTTATGAATGTGCTTAATGTACTGAGTGTGATGATGTGGTGAGTGTCATGAGTGTCATGATCGGGTGAGTGTCATGAGTGTTATGGGTGTGATTAGTGTTATGAGTGTGCTGAATGCACTGAGTGTGACGGTGTGGTGAGTGTGATGAATGTAATGAATGATGGTGTGGAAATAGAAAGATGTGGCAGACCTTAACAAAGGCCGCTTTGAGTATGGGCATCGCCTTAAATGTGGTGTTGTGTCTCAGGTTCGTGGTCTAATAGTTTACCCACAGTGTTCATCACAGGCATTCATCAATCGGGCCGCACGGTGCTTCTTTTCTCAGGACCCAACTCTCATATTGATCACTCTATATTCTATGAGACAACAGTGTGCACATTTTCAGCAGTACAGTGAGTGGCGGTTACAGTGTGAAGGGGTGGTGGCGCCACCATCGGAACTGAGGTGGGGAGGCTGGAGCAGTAGATGCCTATGAGAGACTCTCACAGTGATGAGGGAGAGGAGGAATATTCCTGGTTATTATACTCGTATAATTCTTATACAGCATACATATATATATATATATATATATATATATTCTAACACAGCTCAGGTAGCGTTAATAATAAGGATCAACTTGCATCAGCAGAGAACACAGCTCAGATAGCATGAATAATATGGATCAACTTCCATCAGCAGAGAACACAGCTCAGATAGCTGAATAATATTGACCAACTTCAATAAGCAGAGAACACAGTTTAGATAACATTAATATTATGTATCAACTTCCATTAGCAGAGAACACAGCTCAGATAGTGTGAATAATGTGGATCAACTTCAATAAGCAGCGAACACAGCTCAGATAGTGTGAATAATATTGATCAACTTCAATAAGCAGAGAACACAGTATAGATAACATTAATAATATGGATCAACTTCCATCAGCAGAGAACACTGCTCAGAAAACATGAATAATATGGATCAACTTCAATAAGCAGAGAACACAGTTTAGATAACATTAATAATATGGATCAACTTCCATCAGCAGAGAACACAGCTGAGATAACGTGAATAATGCAGATCAATTTCCATCCACAGAGAATGCAGCTTCGACAGTTAGAAACCACATGCCTGCTACTGCGCATGTGCGTAAAAAGTTATCACGACATCTAGTGATTCGTGCATTTCTTGCAGACAAATTCTGAGGGGGGAACCACGACAGGACGCAAAATCTCACGGCGCATCACGCGTGCCGCATGCTGCATGCCACATGCCGCATGCCACATGCCGCATGCCGCACGTTGTACTCCGTGTTAATGGAATCGTGGCTTCAGTGTTTAGCCGTGCTGTCTAAGTCTGCAGTGCATATACACTCCCAATAACTGCGGAGCTGCGATGCATAATCAGATCTTAAATCTCCATAGTCCGATGAAGCTTCAAATTTTCATAACCAAAGCGGGTATCTAGAATTGATTCTACATGGCTAATTTAGATGCTGATGCACTAATTAAACATGTGTTGCCACATAGAAGGGAATACCGAGACAGTTTAATAGAAGCTGTTACTGTTGAAGTCTGTGGTGTCAGAGTTTTGTCGTGCTTGCCAAAACAAATTTGACATGTTTGCACTTCAAACATCTGTTCCCTATGTAATAGTATATTCACTATATCCTATCTAACTGACCCTGTGTAGTACAGTATTGGCCACACTGGCGCCACCTGTGAGGGGCTCTAAGCACTTTATGCCAGCTGCGTCTGGTCATTATCGCCTATAGACCCTTTTGGATGGCCAAATGTATGCATCTATATATTTATATATATATATATATGTATGTCCATAGACTGATATATATGTATGTTTTAAACATAAAACAACAAAGTCACACCAAACAACATATTATCCTTTCTTCAAATTTCTACGCATGTATAGGTTTTAATCTGGACCCAATTCTACTTATATAATAATTTCATTTTCACCCTGTGTGCTCATTAGTTCAAATTTTCCATAAATTTGACACTGGAAATATAAAAATGTACACACTGGCATCCCACAATTCTGTGTGGGTAACACTGCTATTCTTTCCTTTTTATTGTGCCAACTTTTACTTATTTTAGACTATATTATATATGTGAATGAATGTATTATATTATGGCCTGAATACCAGTAGCCTAGCACTCAACACATATTTTTATTTAATGAACACAAATTATCAATTTTTATATGTATATCGATAATGGCCGGTAATGCCGTGGATGAAAGGATATTCATGAAAACCAAATACATTCATGAATACGCCAATGACATTCTAGACATCAATTATAATTCCAGCGTTTAGCCAAATTGAGATGGTGGGGGAGGTGTAATATAGAAATTAACACATATCATGTCCGGTGACACACAGGTACATCCATCGACATTTTATGTACCGGGGCGTGGTGGCCGAATCGGTAGAGCTCGAGCCTCGCATGCGGGAGATCGGGAGTTCGGTTCCCGGTCGAGTCAAACCAATGGCTTATAAAATTTATATGTGCCACCTCCTAGCCTGGCACTTGGCATTAATAGGATAGGGAAAGGACTGGTTGGCTCAGTGTCAGGATAATGTGAGTGAATGGGATATCAGGTCATGGTGCTGGCGACCTGGTTTCTTAGTGGGGCAGCACTATGAAGTCATCATGAGTGCGTGCTGTCACAAGTCGGTACCCATCCTGGTATGACCTTAGATGTTGCTAGGATGTAAAGCAACAACAAACAAACAAAATAAAACAAGGAGCCCGCATGAAGAAGCTATGCACCACACTAAGGCTCACCACACATGTGGTCTATAGCCCACACATGAGTTCAGAGTTAACTGCCCTTTGATTGCCCGCGAAAGACTGAAGTTGCTGTGACCTGGCCTATTTACATGCATGGATGTGGGTGTCTTTTCCTCCCAGCCATATCTTTAAATATACGCCCATAATTAAATTCATGTTCAGCCCATACACATATGAATCCTGATGACAAATCCCAGTGTGATCCTTTTTATGCTATTTGTTCTACTTTTTAATTATGTTGTAGTGAGATTGAGATTGGGCTAAGCACTATTTCACATGAAATAAAATACTACTTTGCTGGCGGCCTGGTCTTCTAAAGTCGCCATGAGTGCGTCCTACCACAAGTCGGGACCTGTCCTGATATGACCATAAATGTTGCCAGGATGTAAAACTCCAACAACCAACCAATCATGGGCATTATAGCACTATATTTACAGGCTGCTATCTCAGAACCAGTGGATGCAAACCTGAGATTATATCGCATAATGTATGCAGAGCAATCTCTCAGATGTAATTGGTAATATTACAGACTCACTGAGGCGCCTTTTCACCGACCACATTGATGGGTTGGCTTGGGAGTGGCTTTGGTAGCAGTGATGAAAAGGCTTTCAAATTTGCAACATTGATAACGTAAGGGGGCTGGGAAACCTGTTAAAGTTGCATAGTCCAATGGTTTTGAGTTGTTGTCCTTTTTTTCTGAGATAAAGATGTTAAATGAATGATTATGGTCTGTCTACCTTACTATACTTTGAAGTAGCTTTCATTTTAAATGGCCAACTTTTGAGGTATTCGAAGTTAGAACATGCAATATAAATTTTGGCAAGCATTCCAAAATGTCTGACACAGCAGGCTTCTGCAGTAATAGGTTCTATTAAATTGACACAGCATCCTCTTCTATGTGGCAACAACTGCTTAACAATGCATAGTCTGATGGTTCTGGATTTCTGCCGTTTTTCGGAGATAATTATATTAGATTGACCATTATTTCCGACTTTACTTTAGTGTTAAGTAACTTTTATTTTAAATGGTAAGTTTTAGGATATTTGAAGTGCAAACATGTCAAATTAGTTTTGGCAAGCATGCCAACACTCTGACACCATGGACTTTTAACAATAACAGCTTCTATTCAATTGACTCAGTATGCCCTTTTATGCAGAAACAAATGCTTAATAAATACATCAGTATCTAAGTTAGATATGTAGAATCAAATCAAGATAAGTTTGTTGTTGTTTTACGTCCTAGCAACATCTAAGGTCATATCAAGACGGGTACCGACTTGTGACAGTGTGCACTCATGGCGACTTTATAGTGCTGTCCCACTGGGAATCCAGGCCGCCGGAACCATGACCTGGTATCCCACTCAGTCACATTATCCTGACACTGAGCACACCAGTCCTTGCCCTATCCTAATAATGCCGAGCGCCTGGCTAGGAAGCGACAAGTATCAATTTTAAAGTCATTGGTTTGACTCGACCGGGACTCGAACCCACGATCTACCAGCATGGGAGGCGGACGCTCTAACTCATTCGGCCATCCCGTCTGGTAAAAAAAATCAAGATAAGTGTTTTCGTTTTGAAAATGTTATACCTCATTGGACTATGCAACTTTAATATGCACGGCCATGTGGTGTGTATATAAGTTAAATATGTAAAATCTAATCTAAGTCAGTGTTTTGGTTTTGAAAATGTGCTGCTTTCATCAGACTATGCAGCTTTAAGGATGCCCACTGAATGGCCCTTCTCTCACTTGTTCCCGAATTCATGTCCCGCCATTGCCGACTGCAGTGTCACGTGACGTCAGTGTCAGGTTCACTGGGTGATTGATCCTACACAGGGTCTCATCTCTATGTAGTAAGGCGGCTTATCGAATTCAGAGGGAGATTGATTCAGTGCGTAGTATATCTTTTCTGTGAGTATTGAAGTGATCTGTGAAAAATAATTTGTACTGGTACTGAATTGTACTGAATTGTTTTATTTGTTGTATTTACCACACACAAGTCCAACTGACTTAAAATAAATTGCTAAGGAAGTAATACAACTGAAAACTAGAATTTCAGTGAGGAAAATATATTGTGTCCTGTTTGCTTAGGGTTATATGTCCTAGCAATATCGAAGGTCATAGGATTACGGGTGGAGAAAGGATATTGGAAAAGAGAGAGATATAATTAAATATATAGTATAGGGCATTAGTCCTACTGACTCTATTCAGTTTCTATTGCCACTGAGATATTATATTCAACCAGTGGTCCACAACTGGTTCATCAAAGGCTGTGGTATGTGCTGTCCTGTCTGTGGGAAAGTGCATATATAAGCCCCCATGCAGCTTCTCGGAAAGAGTAGCCTATGTGGCGGCAACAGGTTTCCAACAAAGAAGTATGTCAGAATGATCATGTTTGACGTCCAATAGCCGATGATAAAAAGCAACGTGCTCTAGAGGTGCCATTAAATAAAACAAACTTTCCTTTTTTTCTGAAATGTATTGGTCATGTTATATATTTATATATGTATTATATATATACATATAAAGTGGGTAAATTCATGGTGTGAAAGCCGATGACAGAATGACACCCATACATTTAATCTTGACCTTGGAAGTGACATCACCTTGCGTAAACTACACAGAACTGATGCTTGGCTCACACTCCCCCTGCCCTGCAATCCGCCCATTGCCAGGCCTAGTGGCCACCGGGCAACACCGTATGCCCGGTGACGCCACTTTACGGACTCGGAAGGTGATGGCGAAACCACATCCGCAGCCAAACACCATCACAAGCAACCGGTGCGCCCATCAGACCATACCTCATCTACAACTGCCATCCAAACCCGAACCTGAGGGGGACGACTACAACCGTCCATAATTTTGCCACCCACCCACACCAGAAAAATAACAGATGAGTAGGGTTGAGCATTAATGGCCGTCAGAACTCTAAAGTCATCATCCACAAAATGAAGAAACAAAGGTTGTGTTCCATGAACAAATCGTTTGTTATAATCGTTAATCAAACATGGATCTTTCAATGTCGTCTTATATACATATATATATATATATACATATATATATATCTTCGTATCTATATATATAGTCAGCTTCACTAAATACATATATTCATCCGGTGCGACTGACACTTGTCGACACCGGATGGAAGGGAGGTTGCGCTATCAGTCAAGTGCGGAGTCTTATGGAGAATAACAATTGTAATCAACTAATATAATAATATAATATATAATGAAAAAAATTCTCTTCATATTTTTATACTCGCATAATACTTTATACATCACATACACACATATATATCGGCTCTCATGTGAATGGGATGCCAGGAGGGTGAGACCCCTCATAGGAACAATGGTCCAACCCACATCCACCTGGAAGGGTTATATGGTTTTACTTTACAGGAAAAGAGCTTGATTGGAAGAAGCCCCCCCCCCTCCTCATATTTTTACACCAGTGAGACCTATCCCCAGATGGCAATCACCAACCTTCACGCGTATAGCTAGTTACCCTACTTCTATAACCGTACTTCGTAAACAAGACGCCATGGCCGAATGAGTTGAGCATCCGCCTCCCATCCTGGTAGGTCATGGGATTCGAAACCCCGGTTTCGAACCCTGGTCGAGTCAAACCAATGATTTAGAATTGATACTTGTCACTATCTAGACGGCCGCTGGGTATTACTAGAGTAGCACAAGGAGCAGTGGAATGAGGAATACCAATTGTCTGCGATTGAAATTTCCCATGCTTAATCAACTAATGTACAACAACAACAAATCTGAACAAATTTAACCAAATATGCTTAGCAATGAAAAAAAGAGGTTTAGGTAGTCAGTGGAACTTATTGTGGTAGGCAAAGAAAACAAATTTTGCCAATGCAAATAGTCACTGGACACACCCTACATTGTGAATGTTAATTTTAACATGGGTAATTCACACGCAGAGACTGGACAGCCGACACTTAAAAATATGATATTGTGCCGCCACCTTGTGGATCCTGCCTGAAGTAACCACTCAGCGGCCACCATTGCTCCGGTGGCGCCACCTTGAGGAACCTGGGTCATTACACATATGCTCGATAGGTGGCGAAACAATATCAAATTTCCCGCCATTTCGGTCACGTGACCCTATGGTGGTTTGAAGTCCACGCCCAACCATCGCAGCCGCCACCATCTTCAGACCATCCAGCTTTCATCGCCCACCCACCCACACCACTAGATAAAGCTTGCATCTATAGGGTTGAGGGTTCGAGTCCCGCCTGATCCATTCATCAGCAGTGGACCCGAAGAAGCAGAACAACGGCGGTTACGGTTCCAACAATTCATACCTGTACCAATGACATAACCGATAAAATAAAGCCATTGTACCAAATGCTGTCCTGTGTTGTGAATTATTATGCACGATGGGAATTGGTCATGCCTATTGATGGCTGGATACTGACATGGATAGTGACAATCACGATTTTCGCACCTAATAATTGGAGTAATCGTTGGAATGCACAGTCCTGTCACACCTGTAGATCAGATCAGGTAACTCATCAGTCAGGGACTGGGCGCTGTGGCCGAATTCGTAGAGCGTGGGCCTCGCGTGCCGGTGTCGCAGCTTCCGCCGTCCGCTAGTTTCCGCGGTACGCATCGCTTCTGCGCATGCGTCAAAATCAAACAGCATCGTCACTAACCTTATAAATTTAATATAATGTTTTTGGTACACATGTTTTCTATTGTGTACCGAGCGATTTGTTTCTGTATTTTCTGTATGAAGATTGCTCACAACCATTGACAATGCCTTGAGTTTGACGGTACGCGCAGTGCAAAACATTAGTTTTATTCAAAATTAATAGAAATCAAGAACCCTAACCTTATAAATTTGATATAATCTTTTTGGTAAAGATGTTTTCTATATGTGTACCAAGCGATTTGTTTCTAGATGGTGTGGTTTTAGAGATATTTCACTTTTTCTGTATGAAGATTGCTCACGGCCATTGACGATGCATTTGAGTGTAGGCGTACCGCGGAAACTGGCTGATGGCGGAAACTGCGACACCGGAGATCGTGAGTTTGGTTCCAGGTCGAGTCAAACTAATGACTTATACAATTGATATGTGTCGCTTGATAGCCTGCCACTCGGCATTAATAGGATAGGGTAAGGACTGGTTAGTTTGGTGTCTGGATAATATGACTGAGTAGGATATCAGTTCATGGTGCTGGCAGCCTGGTCTCCCAGTGGGACAGCACTATAAAGTCGCCATGAGTGCACACTGTCACAAGTCGGTACCCATCCTGATATGACCTTAGATGTTGCCAGGACGTAAAACTCCAACAACCAACCAACTAACGATCATTCAGGTGTCACGCTTAACTCACAGCTGCTGCTCTTCACTAGCAAAACTAGGAAAAACTAGGGTATCGGCGATGGCAATATGGATACTGTAACAATTTATAAAAAAAGGAAGTGCTTGCTCTGCCTACCTGTTTCATTGTACCAGGAGACTAGCTTCTTTTGAAGGAGTTTAGCCAGACTTTTTTTTAAATTAAATTTTTTTTTTTATATATTTTTATTGAGGCTGGTCAAAGCTTTGTTTGTATTTGTTTGTTGTTTTACGTCCTAGTAACATCTAAGGTTGTTGCAGGATGGGTTCCTACTTGTGACCGTGCACGAACTCCCAACCTTCCACACGGGAAGCCTGCGCTCTCCCCTTTCGGTCATCGTGTCTGGTCAAAGCTTTGTTCAGTATCTAAATATATGCTACAAACAGAAGGTGTGCGGTTTATGGTGATATTTCTATTGATATATCGACATTGCATTTGCTACTTGCTAGGAGAGTAATTACACACACAGTCCTTGTGAAATATTAGTCCGTTGTGAAAAGAAACCCACGCAAATGAGATTACACAGTGTCTAACTTGTTGTTTAGGTGTTTCACCGTTAATTATATATATATATTTCTTTCTTATTGAGGCTGTATTTATACTGTCCATAGCATATAAGCCCGGGTACCCAGGCTTGTTTTCAATGCTGGCCAGTTGTAGTGTTGGTGTTATCTTACCACACAGTGGCTGCTGATAAGGTATTTGTTTGCCTGCATTTCAGTAGCAGATAGATAATTGGTTGATATGGTTAATAGCAAATGGTCCATTTATGGAGGTGGTTGGTTTAGGAAGGTTTTTTTTTTTGTTTTGTTTTTTTAACGCGGAAGTTTTCACACTTGTATTTCCTGACTACCCGAGTCAAAATAGAGCATGCGACCCGTTGCAACCACTTTGGGACCACAAAAAGGGGTTGGTCGCAAAGAGGTCGCTAGTTGTCGCAAAGTGGTCGCAAGGGGTTTGTAAACTGGTCACAAAGTGGTCCTCAGTGGTCGCCGACATCCTTGCGACTGAAATGGTCGCAAGGAAGTCGCAGCTACTGCATGAGCAACCTTGTTTCGATCCAAATGGCCACTCGGAGGTTGCAAGGAGGTGAATGTGGGTTCTTTGGTCCAAAGTGGTCATAAAGTAGTCGCAACCGTTCGGAAGCCATAGTGTGACTGGCGCTTAAGGGAATTTACAATCTGGACAAATGAACTAATATATATCTCATGGCGACTACTAGTTATGTCGTCCAATATTAGCTAGAGGCAACATTCATCATAAATGCCTCTCCACCAGTCGGCAATATGTAACCATCATTTATATGTATATAACATCGCTATGTATATGTGAAGAGTTCAGGCGCAAACCCATGTAAACGCCAATCCAAAAATTGACATCAACGTTGGAATCGAACCTAGAACAATTTCTTTTGGTTATATTCCTATTTTGTTGTTCATTGCACCATAAACATCTGATCATATCAAAAGTGGAATTAGCGAGAATAACAATTATTTTCAGGTAGAAATCTTTGATTGAAACTACATTTTTAGATTGGCGTTTACGTCGTTTTGCGCCTGAACTCTTCATATATATAGCAGTGAATTGAAGCTAGTGCCAAGCTGTATTAATTAAACATAGACTGCTACACCCCTATAATATTAAATACTAAAATGGAAATTACAAGAAAATGTTAAAGAAATTAGAGAAGAAATACCTTAACAAGTTTGTTATTTTAATTTGTGGTAATCAAATGTGTAGTGTCAAAGGAAACTTGGCGATAACGCTAATTTATTCCACTATTTCAAATAACTACCTTTTGTTAAGAGGACACTTTGAAGAGAATTCCAACAATTTAGAAAATATTATAATGATTAATGGGATGTTTAATTTCAAAGGTGGTTTCAAATATGTATTATATAGATTTGTCTCTATACTGAAAATATCGTTGTATAATTGTATGTGCTATATAATCTATTATGTGAATATAAATAAAGAATAGTCCCTAATGTGTTTGGTGTTCCTTCTGGGCACCTCTCGCTTCCCAACACCCCTTATCCACAGGCCCCCCTGTAACCGAGCACTCTCTGCTTCCCGTTTCCTGGCAACCGACTCCAAAGGTCTCCCAGCTCTCACTTCTGAAATTATGTAATACAATCTTAATAAATATGTGCTCCATATTGAAATTGTGGTTATATAATATGATATATATATATATATATATGCTATATGCTGAAATTATGGCAATAACTAATATATATTATATATATATATGCTCTATGCTGCAATTATGGTAATATAAAAAGGAATGTGCTCCCTTTTCGGGTATATATATATGCTGACTATATTACATCGCCTTCATAATCAATATTATATAAGGCTTCAGTTCCCATTTCCCTCACATGGCGCCACTTGCGATTGCCCAACTACCACCTAATAGCGCCACTACTGGCCAGACTTGTAAACTCTACTTCCATTATGTTACATGCCTTTCTAGTCATCTCCCTATGTATGGTATATAAGTCATTATGGATAGATAATAAATAGAATATTAAACCTTTACACAGTTTCACAATTGATGCTCAAATATGACCATATATGGGACATCCATACCTGTCGCACAATCCTCCCCAGTTAAAGTTGTCTGTGTTTTCTATTTGTGCATGCTCGACGTGTCTGGTATACAAGTCATCATAAGTACATTATAAATAAGTGATTAAACCTTTACATAGTTTTACAATTGATTCCAAAAAATGATCATAAATGAATGAAAGATTCATACCTATCGCAAGATTCTCCCCTGCTCGACTGCATCAACTGACATTGACTTTGTTTTCTATTTGCGCATGCGCAGGCAACCTGTTCGTGATCCTCGTTGTGGTGCGGCACCGGAAGATGCGCACGATCACCAACTTCTTCCTCGCCAACCTGGCCGTGGCCGATCTGTGTGTCGGCATCTTCTGCGTCCTGCCCAACCTGTCCATTCAGATCAACCCCGTCTGGAAATTCGGCAAGGTAAGTGTGCTCGCGTAAAATATTCCGATATTCCCGAGTTGAGTACAAATTATAGGCGTGTGTGCGGCGGGCTTTAGCGCTATGTCGGCGTGTGTGGGGTGGGATTTAGCACTATGTCTGCGGGTATACAGCGGGCTTTAGCGCACTGTCGGCTGGTGTGTGGCGGACTTTAGCACTTTCTCGGCGGGTCTGCGACGAGCGTTAGCGCTTTGTCGGCGGGTGTACGTCGAGCTTTAGCGCTCTGTTGGTGGGTGTACGGCGGACTTTAGCACTTTCTCGGCGGGTGTGCGACGAACTTTAACCCTTTGTCGGCAGGTGTCCGGCGAGCATTACTGCTCTGTCGGCGGGTCTTCGGCGAGCTTTAGCGCTCTGTCGGTGGGTGTGCGGCGGGATTATTCGGGTGGCCGGCCGCATCTGGTGCCGACCACCAGATTGGAAGGTCAACTCCTATTGGTCCTTGGTACCAGGTGGTGTGCTCATGAATATTCAAGCTGCATAGTCCGATGAAAGCATCAAATTTTCAAAACCAAAGCAGTTATCTAAATTTGATTCTACCTATCTAACTTTAATACCAATGCACTTATTAAGCATTTGTTGCCACACAGAACGGAATAGTGAGGCAATTGAATACAGTACATTGCTGTAAAAGGCTATTGTGTCAGAGTTTTGCCAAGCATGCCATAATTAATTTTGCACAGTTGCACTTCAAATATCTCAAAAGTTAGCCACTTAAAATAAAAGTTACTTCAAGCCAAATTAAGGTACATTATAATGATCAACCTAATGTATTTTTCTCAGAAAATGTCAGAAGCTCAAACCATTAGACTATGCAACTTGAAGCAATGTAGAGTATATATGGCAATGTATTGAACTGCTTTACACACTGTTCACCAGGCCTGCCCGTGTTATTTCGTTGTGTTCTCCTGTCGACGATGACGATTGGAGGTGTTTGTAACCTTACGATGGTTACCGGTTGCAGAACTGCAACATTGGGTAGAGAGGCTCTGATAAATCGGCCCAATCTGTGATTGAAGACTTAACTTCAGTAGGGAGCGTTGTAGAAGCTGGGGACATCTTCACAACGTTGTAACGGCGAGGCGTTGGGGCGGCAGCGAATCTCTTCGGTCCGGCGTGTAGTTGAGCTGTAGGTGTAGTGTAGCACTTGAATCTGGTCAGCAGCACGGGTTTGAGGAAGGCGGGCAAAGGTGGGAGCAGCGGTCGTTCCAGCAACAAGAACAAGACAGAGAAATCGTAAAGGTGAAGGGCCCCACCCAAGAACACAAATACCCTGGTCAGGGGAAGAAGTATGCCTGGGAGAAATTGAAATGGGCAGAATCTAGGAAAGAGAAATGAGGAGAGTTGATTGAAAGGACCGTGTCTATTTGCTCTATGGTGACCATCCAGCGAGCCATAGACAGGGACAGAGTAAGAGTAGAAAGTGAAATGCCGGCGGGCTCCCCCTCCTGGACCTCTTTTCAGACATATCGAGGAGGAGCATGGCTGGCGGAGAGGTGATAGAGAGAGGTGTGGACAGAGTGCGGTCCGGATAGCAAGACGTTCTCCTGTCTTCAACTCCAATCTCCAACAATCTCCTCAGTAGAGGGAGGCCCCACTTGAAGGGCACAAGTTCTACACGGCTGTCATTGGGTGCTGATTGATTGGTTGCTAATGGTTTAAAGCATCGGCAACAAGGACAATATTAATAGCAGAAAAGCTAGTGGTATCTATTCTGAAGGCCCGGTCACATACACGTTAGTGAACGTAGTTGAACGTAGTGGATGGTAACCTAGTTGAACGTAGTTGAACATAGTTGAACATAGTTGAACATAGTTGAACGTAGTTGAACGTACCGGCATTCATACTTCTCCGTGATGAGAACGTGATAAGAACGTGTGTTGGCCATGAGTTCCGATTTAAGCTTTGGACATGTTCAAAATAGCACTACGTTTAAGGCAGATGTAGCCTCTGTGATGATAACATACTCTAGCATACTCTAGCATACTCGACTGTCCTCTAGGGTACTTCTTACTGTACTCCAGCATACTCTAGCACACTCTAGCGTACCCTAGCATACTTTGACCGGCACAAAACCTGGCCGTTCTGCCGTGGTCACATAGCCATTAGTGAACAAAGTTGAACGTAGTTGAACATAGTGGAGGGGAATGTAGTTCAACGTAGTTCAATGTAGTTCAACGTAGTTGGATGTACCGGGATCCGGACCATAACGTACTGGGATCCGTACCATAACGTATTTATCCGTATATAACGTATTTATCCATACTATTAGGTGGGTGACCTGGGGTACCTTAACATAGTTTAACGTAGTGATAGCACGTTTCACCGCTGTTAATCTATCCTATGTTCAACTACTTTCACTAACGTGTATGTAACCAGGGCGTTAGAGTCTTGCCAATTCAATTCACATGCCTACAGTGACATTTACATGATAATCCAAAAATAACCACAAAACCCACCTCTCATCCAATTGTGAAGTGGTTAGCACATGGTTAATATAAGTAAGGTACCCATCAAATTCGCAGTAAAATTAAAATAATTGAAAAAGATGAAGTCGCAGTTTTCAATTTCTAATGGGGCAGTCACACTACGACGTGTTTTCCGGCGTGCCACCAACGTGCAAAATATTTGCTAGCACGCGAGACACGTCCAACTTTTCGGCGTGTTGGGACAAAGTTCGACGCGCCGCAGCGTGTTAGTGGCGGGTTGGTGGTGTGCTATTGGCGCGTTATTGGCACGCTAGTAGCGTGCTACTAGCGCGTCAGCAGCGTGTTGGTTGCGCGTTATTGGCGTGTTGATGGCGTGCCGGTTGGATGGCAACACGTCAGGATGCGCCGGCAGCACGTCCACACCGTGTGGCCAACGCATCCAGGCATGCCGGCAATACGTCCAATGCGCCGAGAAATGCTGAAGCAACGCCAATGGCGCGCCCACTACCCGTCGATGGGATGTTGCAGACGCGCCGCCGGAACGGTCGCATTTTGGCCAAAAAAATGCCAACGTTAAGCGACGTTGCTCAACGGTCTGCCAGCGTTCCGCTGGCGCGCCCGCAACAGGTTTTGACGTGTTGTTAATGCGTCTGTAATGTCCCCGCCAACCCGTCGGCGCGCGTCGAAAGTTTTGCTCAAGCACAAAACGATCGGCGCGAGCCAGCGGGCGCCGACGTGTTGCCTCACACGTTGCTATCGGTGTATGTGTACCGACGCGCCGGTAATGCGCCGGTAATGCGCCGGTAACGTGCCGGACGTGTACCGACATTTCGCCCAAAAACCCAACACGTTGGCACGCGTTGTCCAACGCTGGTGCAAGACGTCGTAGTGTGACTGCGGCATCACATGGAAACTCCCAACAAGTTTGGATCGCTTCACTTTCGGAGACAGATTAAGTAAATATGCAATGCCAGCTTCTGAATTTCTACTGATGTTATGTGCTGGGCTCAACATGCTTGAGGAAAGCAACAGAAAGAAAAAAAGTTCACGACACTTGCGACATCTCAGCGGCGCCCCCTTTCCCACAGCGAGGCTCCGGAAGCTAGCTAGTCGGCTTGCTTTGTGCCTGAGCGATATTAGGGTGCTACAGCATCCTTTCTCGATGCTCAATGGATCTATACATAGGGCTTCTGTGGAGAGCGCCGAATTCATCCATGCGCATGCGCGTGGAGCTGTTCCACAATACACACCCCTCTCGCACTCAATCTCACTCAAGAATACAGTTTGGTGATTTCGACTGCTTTCCCGTCATTTTCCCACCTTCCTTCCTTCCGCCCCGCCTTCCCTCCCGCCCCCCCCCCCCCCCAAACTCCCCCCTCCCGCCTCCCCGCCGGTTCCCGGCTGTCAGTTCCCTCCTTAAGCGGGATCGGCAGTACACGACTGGCACTGTAATACTGTGAAGAGGTGTAAGCCTGTAAAGACGTGATGGTGGGGCTGCCTGAGATCAGAAGGATCCCCGTGGGGTTCTTTCACACCTTACTGAGGGAGAGTGTAAGGGGGGCCGGAAGTAGGTGTCTGCTCCACACCTGCTCACAGCACATTCTAGGTTTGAAAATCTGTTTCCGAGGCTCATGCCGCGTACGCTGATTCAATGGTTACTTTTTGGAGTTTTACGTCCGGGCAACATCTAAGGTCATATCAGGATGGGTACCGAGTTGTAACAGTGCACACTCATGTCGACTTTATAGTGCTGCCCTACTGGGAGACCAGACTGCCAGGACCAGGACCTGATATCCCACTCAGTCACATTATTCTGACACTGAGCCTACCAGTCCTTGCCATATCATAATAATGCCGATAGGAAGCCACAGTATCAATTTCCAAGTCATCGGTTTGACTCGACCATCGGTTCGAATCCCATGATCTACCAAAACGGGAGACGGACGGTCAACTCATTCGGCCATCCTGTCTGGTATATATATATATATAGACAAATGTCATAGGCATTCTTGAACTAATAGTGAATTGCAACTTCCTGACTATGCACTATGGTCTATTTACTTCCACCTAACCCGTCCTTATATGACGTCATATAATGGACTATCTGACCTCCAACAAAATGCCTAATGATGAATGAACTCTCCAAGTTCATTATCACGACCATTCTTAGTAATTCTAACCGCAATGCAATTAATATGTATATGTCTTGAATATGTTGTTAAGATACAACGAATAATCTTGTAGTGAATACATGTTAAGAAGCCCAAACTGTTTTTTGTTGTTGCGGGGTACATTAGTTCGTTAAGCAGGGGAAATTTCAATCGTGGACGATTGGTCTTCCTCATTCCACTGCTCCTTAACCTATCCTAATAATGCTGAGTGCCTGGCTAGGAAGTGACAAGTATCAATTTTTAAGTCATTGGTTTGACTCGACCAGGGTTTGAACCTAAGACCCCACGATCTAACAAACACGGGAGACGGACGCTCTAACTCATTCGGCCATCCCGTCTGGTTAAGGCTACTGAAAGCCTTTGCGTGTACTGCCCAAATTCAACAAACATGGCGACTCCAGTTGATAGATTAGCTAGTGCTTTGGGTAGTGTATACAGTCTTTTGGCTGGTATTTGACAGTATGTTGGGTAGTGTATACAGTGCTTTGGCTGGTATTTGGCAGTATGTTGGTTACTGTATGCTGTGCTTTGGCTGGTATTTGGCAGTATGTTGGTTAATGTATGCTGTTCTTTGGCTGGTATTTGGCAGTATGTTGGTTAGTATATACTGTGCTTTGGCTGGTATTTGGCAGTATGTCGGTTAGTATATACTGTGCTTTGGCTGGTATTTGGCAGTGTATTGGATAGTGTAGACATTATATCCGTTATATACACGTGATATACATATACACATATACACATATATACATAATACATATATACATACATGTACACATACATACATATACACATACACACATATACGTTTACACATATATTTACACATCCACACATGCACACATGCACACATGCGCACACGCACACCTGCACACCTCACACACATACACATATATACACGTACACACATATAGACATACACATACACACATCTATTCTAATATACTTATATAGGTACATATATACATGTAAATCTACTCGTTTATACATGCACGCATGTATAATCCAAGTTAATAAGCGCCATCTGTTTAAATATCCATTTATTTTTAATAATAACATTGCCCTATAGTACTTGTGTATTTGGTCAGCTTCACTAAATACCTCATTCATCTGGATGATCGTGGATTGGGGCAAGGCGATAGAGGTTCTTCTGATTAGGTTCGTTAATGACCAGCCAGTCGATGTTTTAATGCAATTATTTAAAGTTGCATACTCTGATGGTTTTGAGTTTCTCCCATTTTCTGAAGTAAACATATTAGGTTGATCATTATAATCTACCTAACTTCAGGTTGAAAAGCTATGTGTGTTAACAATAGTAATATTTGTTTGTTGTTGTTTTATGTCCTAGCACCATCTCAAGATAATATCAGGACGGGTAGTGACTTATGACAGTGCGCCCTCATGACAGTTTTATAGCACTGCTCCAGTGGGAGACCAGGCCACCGGCACAATGACCCAATTCCCCACATATTCACATTATCCTGGCACTGTGCTAACCCGTCATTGTCCTATCCTATTAATCTTGAGCGCCAGGCTAGGTAGGGACAAGTATCAATTTTGTAAGTCATTGGTTTAACTCGGCTGAGATCTGAACTCCCTACCTTCCACACGGGAAGCCTGCGCTCTACCGATTCGGCCCCACGTCCGGTCACAATGGTAATGTGTGAGTGATAGGATAGCTTCGATTTGAACAACACAGTCCAATAGCGTAGGCCTTTTATTGACGCAGGAACCATCCACACAGCCCGCAGAGGGACCTAGGGGAGTCAGGGTAGGGGGCGAGGGGTAAAGCCCCAGTTACACCTCACCGGATTGGAGGACACAGACAGAAAATGAACAATGTCAGGTTTGTGTCCGTACAACTTTTGAACATGCACAAAAATAGGAACAGATGCCGCCAGACTGACATCTATGGTTCTTGTCCGGTTTGATTTCATTTCGTCAAATTGGCTAGGCCATTTACTCGATAGCACAACATTTTGACACATTTTAATACATTTTGATACTTATCACCACCGGACTAGATAATTCTGTCCGTTGCTCAAACTGGTGGGGTGTGATTGGGCCTTAAACGAATTGCACCGAACTGTCATCTACATTTACCACTTAGGCCTATGCGAATAAAAACGTTTGAGCAGAAAAAAGTAATCGTGACCAGAGCCAAATTGATGCTTTAATGTACTACTCATTGCTGAAGGACAACGGAACGTGAAAATGGGTGTGGGAAGATTGGTTGGTTGTTGGAGTTTTACGTCCTGGCAACATCTAAGGTCATATCAAGACAGGTACCGACTCGTGACAGTGCGCTCTCATGGTGACTTAATAGTGCTGCCCCACTGGGAAATCAGGCCACTTGCACCATGATCTGATATCCCACTTAGTCACATTATCCTGACCTTGAACAAACCACTCCTTGCCCTATCCTAATAATGCCAAGCGCCTGGCTAGGAAGCAACGAGTATCAATTCTTAAGTCATTGATTTGAATCGACCAGGGTTCGAACCCAGGAAAACGAGTGTGGGAAGAACATACCTTTATTTCTACCTCATGCGGCTGCCACTATGGGATGCATATAGAGTAAAATCTCTCTATACGACCCCTCCACAGATCGACCACTCCCCTATAACGATCGCTTTATTTGGGTCCCAATAATACCATTGTATGGATATTCTAACTATCTAAACCGACCACCTTCCTAAATGGACCACTTAAAGTCGGTCCCATGGTCGGTCCGTTTAGAGAGGTTTTACTGTATACACTCTATTTATCCCTCCGTGATGAGCTGATATAGATACACATGAGGTTATGAAACAGAAAATGAATATGAAGTGAGGAACAAAATAACAGTAATGATTTAATGATTACAATAAGGAGATATCAGATACGTGGTACGAGTAAGTGGAATGTTCACTGAGGCGTGAAGCCGGGCCCGCCTGGAGAATGATCGATGGTAAATAAGCAATACATGTTTGTTGATTGAAGATGATTTATAAATATTGATAATTATTAAGACCAAAGAAGTCAGAGTGTGGGTGTGGGTGGGTGAAGAAGAAAATGTAGCTTGGTTCGCTGCCTGGAGGGGAGCGGCCTCCCTGTGTGTGGCCAGGAGGGAGGAAGGGGGCTGAGTGAGAAGAGAGCTGTGATTGGCTACTCCGTGAGTGGTGTACCCCACGGGGCAATGAGGGGGGGGGACGGACTGGGAGTGGCATGTTTTCACCCCCCCCCCCCCACACACACACACAGCCGGCGCTTGGGACGGCGGGTGGTGTTGGGAATGTCCGGGTGTGGTGCTCTCCTGTTCCCTGCGCCCCGCAATGACCACACATGAGCGTCCTCCGCTCATTCATCATGATGATACCTTAAACCGGACGCGGTGGCTGAATCGGTAGAGCGCAGGTTACCCGTGTGGAACGTTGGGAGTTCGATTCCTGGTCGAGTCAAGTCAATGACTTACAAAATTGATACTTGTTGCAAACCCAGCCTGGCGCACGGTATTACTAAGATAGGGCAAGGACTGGTTAGCCCAGTATCAGGAAAATGTAACTCAGTGAGGAATTGCGTCAATAAAAGGCCTACGCTATTGGAAAATGTAACTCAGTGAGGAATTGTGACAGCACTATAAGGTCGCCACAAGTGCGCATTGTCACAAGTCGGTACCCATCATACCACTACCCTAGATGTTGTCAGGACTTAAAAGTACAGTAAACAGACAAACAAGCCATGACTTACAAAAATTGATACTTGTTGCAAACCTAGCCTGGCGCTCGGTATTACTAAGATAGGGAAAGGACTAGTTAGCCCAGTATCAGGAAAATGTAACTCAGTGAGAAATTGGGTCATGGTGCCACTGGTCTGGTCTCCCAGTGTGACAGCACTATAAGGTCGCCACAAGTGCGCATTGTCACAAGTCGGTACCCATCTTACCATTACCTTAGATGTTGCCAGGACTTAAAACGACAGTAAACAGACAAACAAGCCATGCCCAGTGAGTGGGTGTTATATGCCGACAGGCATTGCTCAGCACTGGTTAACTATAATACGGTTATACCGGGGACCAGCGGCTTATGTGATATAAGATACATACGCAGGGAAAGGTGACTTTAATTATATCCACAGGGCTTGGGCGTATGGCTGAGCTTCTTGATCAGGATATGGGTATTAATTAGGTAATGGCATTTTTAATGTAATCTAACTGCTTCCTGTCAGCACAACTATCACAAACACTGCATCGACAAAACACCATTCACAACCACCACCACCGCTACCACCATCCATCGGACCGGATGTACGACTCATAGGTTAGCGTAGTCACTTCTCATGAGGTGAGAATGAGAGCGAGGTCGTGGGTTCGATCCCAAACTGAGGCGGACCGAAGACGTCCAAAAGCAACACTTGTCGCTACCTTGGTTAACGAGAAATGTCAGTATGCGACAACGGCAGCATAGTAGGACATGATCATATAGATAAGCATGGATGGGTCGGCCAATGATTCACATTGATATAACATCTAAAGCAGATAGAAGAGATGGCCGAATGAGTTGAGCGTTTGTTTCCCATTTTTGGTAGATCAGAGACATTGGTTCAAACCCTCGTCAAGTCAAACGAAATGACTTAAAAATGTATACTTGTTGCTACCTAGCCTGGCGCTCGGCATTACTAGGACAGGGCAAGGAGCAGTGGAATGACAAAGGCCAATTGTCGATGCTTGAAATTTCCCACGCTTAATCAACTAATGTACCCCAAAAAAGAGGGATATTTGACTAGATACACTATCATGCACATGCTTTCTATGAATATCCAGTCGAATTAAAAAGAACTCTGATGATTTCATAACACCATCACAAGGGGGAGGGGAATATAGCTCAGGTGGTAGCGTGTCCACCTGTGAAGGTGTCAGTCATCCTATCGATGCTGCTCAGTGGACCCATTTTCAGTTTGGACTATTTTCCCTTCCAACCAGTGGTTCATCAAAAGCTGTGGTATGTGCTTCCTGTTTATGGGAAAGTGCATATAAAAGATCCCTTTCTGCTTAGTGGAAGGAGTAGCCTATGTGGCAGCAATGGGTTTCCTCCAAAGAAAAATGTCAGAATTACCATATGTTTGATGTCCAATGGCCGATGATATGAACATAAATGTGCTCTAGAGCGTGTAGAGGTGTCATTAACTAAAACAAGCCTTACTTTAACACCATCACAAGCAACTGCCACAGTGTCAGCTGGAAGGCTAGCTCCCTTCTGATCCCAGCAGTCTTTAATGAATCATGACTACCGCCATCCTTCCGGCAACGTCGCCGTTTTCTTTCCAGAATCAGAGGTTGATTGTCAATTTGCTGTGCCCTAATTGAACAGCGATGACATGACTCCATAGAGCCATATCATATAAATAGTCATGTGACTAGCGATTGCTGACCCACATGGAATACATGCAATTGAGACCTTAACCACCTACCGCGGGTTACATTAGAAAGGAGCCTGTTCTGAGAATATGCATGCAGATTAAAGCCGGTAGGTAGAGGTCTAGTCGGTCACATGGGTTTGTAGCTGGTTACTTGAATGTGTTGTGGAGTGTTTCAAGGTTTGAGTGGCTGAATGGTCCGGTAGGGTGGGGTTGTTAGTGGCTAAGTGAGATTGTAGTGAGGGGTCTGGCTAAGTGGCTAAGTGGATAGATGGGACTGTGTTGGCAATCATGAGGTGGTAGATATGTGGGACTGTGACCAGGTTACTAAGTGACAATGAGTTGTTTTAATGACAGATTCGACCTGTCTATTCACACTATTCATGCCACGGCCATGTTGAAACCAGACCGAGGCCACGTACGCGTCTGTGAGGTGCCGCTGTATGACAAGTAATGTGAATACTTTTTTGTCGACCAATACCTCTCGAAATCACTCAAATTCGAGGGTGTTCATTTTTTAACCTACCATATTCATCTTTCCATACCTGTTTTCTATCTATTGGCCAATTTTCACAATGATTGGGTGACCCTTGCCTGGTGATTGTCCCATTCTTTAACTACAATGTGACTGTCAACTTCAAGTCTGCATAGTTATGGTGGTATCATGTAATGCAGCACTGTCAGCATAGTTATATGTGCAACACAGTTAAACAACTAGTCACAGTAATTACAAATTAATAAAAGCTTTAAAAGGGTTAACATATATATTTAAAATATATATATTAAGAAGGTTATGCAATTTTGAATTTAAGAAAAGATTGGCAACCAGGGTGAGTGACTGTGTTGACATTGCCTACTGAAATGCATCTGATCATCACTCAATTTTCATGAAATTTGACCAATAAATAGAAGAAAAGTATGCAAAAATGAATATGATAGTTTCAAAAGTGAATAGCTTCAAATTTTACTCCTTTAATTTCTGTAATAGTTCATACACATCAGTACACAGCAGTGTCTTATGGCAATTTCCAATACCTGACGCGTACTCAGCCTCGTTCTGGTGCCGAATTAGGTCATGCATGAATAGTGTGAATATATGACCTGACATAAGTATAGTGGTCATGCAGCGAGGACTGACTATGCCGATACTGACTCAATAATTGATCAAGTTTGTCTTTCAAAGCATTTAGTGATGGACTGTATAGTGACTCGGTGGCTGAGTGATTATTATTTGTTTTATAGGTAGGAATGTAACCAGATTGCTGAATGGTTATGGAGTATTAGATAGGTGAGGGCTTGAACAGGTCGCTGAGTGATTATAATATGTTTTATAGGTAGGAATGTAACCAGTTTGCTGAATGATATTGGAGTATTAGATATGTGGGAACTTGAACAGGTGGATGAATGATTATGAGTTGTTAAATATCTTGGGACTTTCAGAAGGTGATTGATTGTGAGTGGTTGTGTGGAATTGTGAAGAGCTGAATAGGGTTGTGTGTAGATACACTTCTGTTCATGTTGCGATTCCTGCACGGTTCTGATTAATCTAGATTAACTTAAACAGCGATTCATATTCAATGTCCACCATGCCCTCTTTTACGCGTTGTACAGTAAACTTAGTAACCAGGCAACCATCCAATTGTAGAAGTCCCATCGAGTCAAGTCGAGATGCTTGCAAGATCTCATTCGAACATAACAGTCTCAACCCACCCCTAAAAGTTTTCTATCAGATTATCTGTATTCAATCCATGTCATGTCTTCCTGTCTTTCTATGTCATTTAAGGCACTCCAATGGGACGATTTTGTATATAGTTATTATTTAATGCAGTGATTATTAAACTTCATAATGCATTAATAATAAATAAACACTAACATTTGAGTCACCATCAGTATGGGAAATGGCCAAATGAGTTGAGCGTCCATCTCCCATTTGGGTAGATTGTGTGCTTCAAACCCTGGTCGAGTAAAACCAACGACTTAAAAATTGATACTTGTTACTTCCTAGCCAGGTGCTCAGCATTATTACGATAGGGCAAGAACTGGTTGGCTCAGTGTCAGGATAATGTGACTGAGTGGGACAGGAGTTCATGGTGCTAGCAGCCTAGTCTCCCAGTTGGGTAGCACTATAAAGTCGCCATGAGTGCATACTGTCACAAGTCCGTACCAATCCTGATATGACCTTAGATGTTGTCAGGGCGTAAAACTCCAACAACCAAACATCCAATCAGTATGGGATGTTGTTCTGGCTTCATGATAAAAAATATAAACCTAGATAGCGTCGTATATTACTAAGAGGGTACTCGAACGTCCCCACTTGACGGCGTTATGGACATTTATGGTTGGATGATCAGGTGTGTATCAGAGCGTGACGAAGGACACGCGTGGCTGAATCTACACTGAACTGCGAATTAACTCACTGAATTAACTCACTTACACACAGCTTTGACATCATGTAATACTAAATGTAGCAACTACTACCTAAATTAGTAACTCCAGACACATCCAGATCTAAAGCTAGATGTAATCTAGTTATACAATCATCTAGACCTAAATGCACGCAAAAACCTAATTTTATCAACAAGAACTTATCTTAGAGGTTTTTTTTATACAATGTCTGCTATAACGTATCAATTCTCCCTGCTTGCTATACACCATTGTAAATAAAATATTAAACTGTGCTGAATAAAGCATGATACCTTGCTATGATATGTGATATGATATGTGATGTTGTTGTTGTTTGATGTCCTAGCAACATCTAAGGTCATATCAGGACGGGTACCGACTTGTGAAAGTGCACACTCATGGTGACTTTATAGTGCTGCCCCACTGGAAGACCATGCCACCAGCACCATGACCTGATATCCCACTCAGTCACATTATCCTGACACTGAGCCAACCAGTCCCTGCCCTATCCTAATAATGCCGAGCGCCAGGCTAGGAAGCAACAAGTATCAATTTTGAAGTCATTGGCTTGACTCGACCAGGGTTCGAACCCATGACCCCACGATCTACCAACACGGGAGACAGACGCTCTAACTCATTTGGCCATCCCGTCTGGTCTATGATATGTGATGTGATATGTGATGTGATATGTGATGTGATGTGTGATGTGATGTGTGATGTGATGTGATATGTGATATGATGTTTGATATGATATGTGATATGATATGTGATATGATATGTGATATGATATGTGACATGATACGTGATATATGTGATATGGTATGGATATAATATGTGATATGATATGCTATATTATAGGTGATATGCTATGGGATATGATCTATGATGTGATGTGTGATATGATATGTGATATGATGTTTGATATGATATGTGATATGATATGTGATATGATATGTGATATGATATGTGATATGATATGTGATATGATATGTGATATGATATGTGATATGATATGTGATATGATATTATAGGTGATATGATGTGTGATATGATATGTGATATGATATGTGATATGGTATGTGATATGTGATATGATATGATATGTGATATGATATGTATTGTGATATGTGATATGATATGTGATATGATATGTGATATGATATGTGATATGATATGTGATATGATATGTGATATGATATGTGATATGTGGTATGATATGTGGTATGATATGTGATATGTGATATGATATGTGCTATTAAGTATTAGATAGGGTATTTCTATTCTATTTTCTCTCACTAGTTTTGTGATGGCTTCTGTTGTTTTGGGTGTTATCCAATGCATTTGTTCTGAAGTTCTTCTCCCCAAAACACAAGTTCTTTCCAGTGCCGTCAGAGGGCGTATTGATTGTGCAAATGCTTTCTAGGTCTGCAATAGAACCGTGACCTGCATTCGTCAGCCACGGACGACGTGGGTCGTGATTTAGAGCAAAGCTTTGCATTAATTGTCAATGAATATGAGATGAGGCAAAGCTGCTTTGAATGTGCATTCAACGCATTGAGACAACCTTACACTGTGTAGGAACTACGTCTATAGGAAAGAGTAGCCTATATGCCGGTAGCGGGTTCCCTCCAAAGAATTATGTCAGAATGACCATATGTTTGATGTCCAATAGCCGATGATAAAAATCAATGTGCTCTAGAGGCGTCATTAAATAAAACAAAACTTTCAGGAACTACCTCCATCTTGACAAGGGCTAGACCAACTCACAGGTCATTGCAACAACTTGAATACAACTGTCACTTCTTGGGCATCTTGCATTATCTCAAATTTAAATGTAAAATTGGATGGGGATAGCTAAATGTGTTGAGCGCCTGTTTTCTGTATGGACAGGTTAGGGGTTCGAACCCCGATCGAGTCAGAACCAATGGCTTAAAGTTTGATGCTTCGTGCATGTGACTACCTAGCCTGGAGACTGAGACGGATGGGACAAGGAGTCGTAGAATGAGTAGGACTAAACGTTACATCCACAAACAGTGGATGCCTCCAGCGGATAATATTTCCTGCTTAGTCAACATGTGTAAAAATGGAAAAAAGTATTATTGCTCTATTTAATTGTGGATGTGGTGTTAGTAATCAGCATGCAATAACTGTCTTCCATTGTATTACTGCTTGGCAGTCATAGGACATACACATATATATATCAAGGTTATAACACGACAAAAGATTTAGGTTAATCTTTTAAAAATTACCTCCATTTTCTGCTACCTTCAAAATGTAGTCTTGGCTGCATTTGGTTAAATTGTCATGGAATGGGTTACTCTAAAGGAACGAAATGCTGCATTCTGATTTGCTTTCTGACATCTGACAGTTGCGTTGAGCTGTGAATCCAGGATTCTTCTGTTACATCACAAACCGCAGTAAAACAAGAAGTAAGACTGCTGGTAGTACCGTAATATCCTAAATAAACGGGCATCCAATTGATAACATATCATGTTCTCTATTTCGGGCACCAGACGGGATGGCCGAATGAGTTGAGCATCCGGCTCCCGTTTTGGTAGATCGTGGGCTTCAAACCTATAGGTACAAAACCTCGTCGAGTCAAACGAATGACTTAAAAATTGGTACTTGTCACTTTCATTTGCTCACCATTATTAGCAATAGGCAAGGGCTGGTTGGCTCAGTATCAGGATAATGTGGCCTGGTCTCCCATCGGGGCAGCAGTATAAAGACATCATGAGTGCACACTGTCACAAGTCCGTACCTGTCCTGATATAACCTTAGATGTTGCCAGGACGTAAAACTCCAACAACCAATCAAATTGATGTCATGCTTCCATTTGAGGTTATTCCAATATCGCCGCCAGACTTGGGTAATTTCTCAACGCCGTAGCTTCGTTTTCGTTCTCCCCGCTTTCTATTGTGGCGTCGGTATGCTTGGAAGGATCTGAATTTGTGAATCCCGCTGTCGTCTGCTCCGGAATGTCCATTTATGATGTAAACTGGGTGGGTGGGAGGGGGTTGGGGGTTGCCAAAATATGTGTTAAATTGCAGTGCACTGTGCAGCCTGCACTGTGGAAAAGGTCTTTTGGGGAATTTCCACTAGTAACATGCTCTTTAATGGCAGTATAACAACTAACGTAGGTAGTAGCGCACTATGAAGCATGCAATATTATAAAAGTATTATAGAGGATTTCCACCACCAACTCACCCTCTGACGCCAGTGGCAAGACCTAATGCGGTCAGTAACAGCTCACTGCGCATGCCCCGTCTAGCAGCTGTCTAGAATACTTGTAGATAGTCGTGTTGGGCGTAATCGATTAATCAACTCTGGTCACCCGAGCCACTTTTTGGCGCATGCGCTCGGGTTGAATAAACGAATACGCTTCTCCACGCTTGGGGTGGAAAAAATGGTGGCTTAATCTAAAACTTTTTTTAATAACCGATGTAAGTACAGCAAAATAGGATTTAAAGTCTTTTATGATTGCATAAGCTGACAATCTGGGTTATTAAAAAAAAAGCATTAAAGCAAGACGTAGGACTTGTACTGGTAGCTGTTCATCCTATATCAAGAGTGGGCGTTAGTGATGACCCCGTCTAAATCCTGGCAAAACCTACCTTGGTGTGAATCAACCAGGAACAAAGATTTGGAGTCGCTGGTTCCAGTGCGCAATGGTTATCTATATTGGCAAAGCATTGAGGAATTGGGAGAGAATGCAAAGAAAACAAAATGGAGGGCACTGGAAATGCCCGATTTGACTTTCGAAGTCCATTATTCTACATGATTTAATAAATTATTCATCCCAAAAGTAGCGGGATGCGATGGATAAGTAGTATTTGAAGAATACATTTAGCATGTTAGATTGCAGACAAAGCATGTGTTTTTTTTTGGTGTTTTTTTTTGTGACACGTTTTTTATTCTGCCCGTAATGTGTAAGCTCCCGTGAGGGTGCTTGTTTTCAATGTTGGACAGCTGTGATACTGGATTGGTCTGGTCCTGCACTCAGGAGTGTTTACCTGCATATGCAGGACGCGGTGTTAGCGAGCCAAAACGCGTTTAGACGGGATTTCTGGTTTACTGCCGAAAAGTTGGTATGCACGAGTCAGTGATAGGCCTAACACCACGCGTTAAAGGTCCGTTACACTAACCCTGTTTCATATGACGTTTAAGGGCGGTGTTAGCATAAGGTTGTGGCCAAATCTATTCAATGCTATCATATTTGACAGAATTAAATACACAATAAGTGCAATTTTATTAATTTAACCCTAAATTCGAAGCGTTATTAAGGCTACCGCCGCATTGGCGGCGATGTTAATAGTGATATTTTCGAATCGACGAACGTAAAGTAAACAAATCGCCGCCGCCACCAGTATGGAAAGCAACATCGATGCGGCGGCTGCGGCGATTTGTTTACTTCACGTTTGTCGATTCGAAAATATAAATATTAATGTCGCCGCCGTTATGGCGGCAGCGTTAATATTGCTTCGAATTTAGGGTTAATTTCATCAAATTTCACTTATTGCGTATCTAATTCTGTTAAATATGAAAGCATTTAATATATTTAAGCCTAATATATGGGTACAGATGCACAGGGATTTCCAAAATCTATAAATAAATTCACGTTTAGGTATAATGAAAGTGTTACGTGCTCCTGCATACGACTTGACACAGTTCCCGACGTCGGTGATAGCTAAATGATAACAGGCTCTAACACCAAACCCCGCTAACACTGACTCCTGCATATGGCCCCAGATCTTTCTCAGGTCAACCTTTTGCGGTTTTGGGTGTTAGTAATTTCTATATTAGTTTTTTTAGAATTTTCAAAGTTTTTTTCTAACCTGCATATGATAATTTAGCCTACTATGTACATCAAGTAAGTGACAAGTACCAATTTTTAAGTCATTCATTTGACTCGACAAGGCTTTGTACCTATAGGTTCGAAGCCCACGATCTACCATAAAACGGGAGACGGACGCTCAACTCATAACCCAGCCTTCTGACACTTTCACTAATATGTTGCTTAGCAACACTATACACAATGAGGGACTGCGGAAGTAACTAGCTGTATCCATGTCCCATATGGCGGTTTTTGCACTCACAATTACTGCTTAGTGATGCAGTCACGATTGACAGGAAGTTGTCTCCTCAGTGGAAATAGTTCTCTGTCGACTGCAGACGGGCGGGCGAGTCCATTCCAAAGGTGTGGGGAGGGAAACATGACTTCTCACTCGGCCGCTAACACCAGGAAACTGATGATAGTACCGACACTGCAACACAGACTAGTCCTACCTTTTACCCTCAGTAACTCGCTATCCAGAGGAGGTGCTGTGTGATCCGGTATTCTGCACATATAGAGTGATATGTTGCAGTCTGAGTATACAGCTGGGATTAGCTATCAAGCAGTAGTTTCTATGGACGTACCCAAGGTTATACGTATATATATATATCAATAAATATATCAATATAATAAATGTTACCTCAGGCTAGAGCCTCCTGGCTACTCCTAGCCCAGGGAGATGAATCGTTTTCGGTTTAGACTCAATTAGCATATTCCGGTGTAGCAGGAAATCGTAAACCCTGTAAATCGCAAACCCCAACTAGTGATTTCCTAGGAAATTGCTACCCCCCATACCATATATGGGCATGGCGGGTTTGCGATTTCCTAGGAAATCACATATCCCCCCTGGACATGGCAACCCCCCATGTTTGGCAGTCTTAAAGCAAGCACAGACTGCATGTTTGTTTTGCTTTTAAAATTCCCACAATGCACCGTGATGCTGGAATTACGAAATGGTTTATTGTAAAAATTGTATTTATGTAAGAATGGTTAAGCCACATTTATTTTTATATAAGGGGGATCCCTTACAAGATGGATTAATTTATTATTTTGAATTTCATCCCTGTCACAGCAAGGGCCATATTCACTGCGGTCACTCACGGGACGGATAGGGGAACTGGTCAATTTTTGTCAAAGATACTAGATTATATCATTAAGAAAAACCAGTACAACTATCTGTATCATTACCGTTTTCAGCGCATGTGCGGTCAGAATTACGAACTGGACTATCGCAAAGAAGTTTTCATTAGGAAAAGGCAGAGAGCTGGGAGACGGCAGGAGGGCGAGTGCCTGAGGGAGGCCGGCGGGCGACCTTATAAGGGAAGGGGGACGGGCGACAGCAGGTGAGGTGTGAATGCTGCCGGCTCGGGGGAGGGCGAGAGGTGGCGAGCAGCGGGCGTCGGGTGAGGCGCGAGTGCTGCGCGACACGGGGGGCGGGGGAAGGTGGCGGTGCGCCGCGCCGTCTGCCGAGGTGAGAAGGCAGCGCGACAGCACGGGGCGGGGGAGGGTCTCTTCCTCTCCTCGCATCAAACGCAATGCTTCGCATTACGACCAATCCATCTTGATCCTCCTTGAATCCATTATATCCCGCCAGATCTGGTAGAAGTTCAAAATCAAACATATAGCTGCCATCCTTGGGGTGATAAATGCTACAAAGTATGGGGGGTTTGGGATTTCCAGAGGGGGTTTGGGATTTCCTAGGAAATCGCAAACCCCGGGTGTGCAATTTCCAGGGATTTGCGCTTTCCTGCCACACCGGAAACTCATAGAAGACGCTGAGTTGCTTTTGAGATATGTTTTTACTCTAATCTGTATTATTATTTCCATAAGGACTCAGGAACATACTGCCAGTAAAGAATTGAGAAGTAAATACTTGTAAGGAAATCAGAGAGGAATCTTAGAGAAAACTTTTCACCCTGGGTGTTTTTTATCCGGTGAGCAATGACACGTTCAATTCCATTGGCTGTGTTTGATTACATCGGGTACCTTCAGATAAATATAAAGATACATATATAATATAAAATAGATGAATGAGTAATCACTAATTGATTAGTAAGCAGAATAACGCACAGACTGGTTTGAGTTATGTATAACCTCTGGGAAAATTAGATGCCTTATTAAATAAACAAAAAAACAAAACAGATTTCAACCGCCAAAATTCAGACTGTGGTAGATGGCGTGACATCAGGAATTAACTTCAGGGGAGAAGAGCTATCCCACAGTCAGTAATGCACAATAGTAAGAGGATCATGTTTGTTATTTATATTCGCATTGTATATGACATACCTTCACCTTTTTTATGACCGGGTGCAATGGCCGAACATGTAGAGCGGGGGATTTGCATGCGGTAGATCGAGAGTTCAATTCCCGGTCGAGTCAAACCGATGACATAAAATTTATATGCATCGCTTCCAAGCCTGGCGCTCAAGATTATTAGCAAAAGGCAAGGACTGGTTGGCTCAGTGTCAGGATAATGTGACTGAGTGGGATATCAGGTCATGGAGCTGGTGATCTGCTCTCCCAGTGGGGAAGCACTATAAAGTTGCCATGTGTTTGCACTGTCACAAGTCGGTACCCATCCAGATATGACCTTAGGTGTTGCCAGGATGTAAAACTCAACAACGAACTGCTATATTATATGTATATATAATATATGTATATATGTATGTATAATATGTATATTTGTATTATATGTATATATATGTACATATGTTTATATATGGATTATGTAAATATATATATATATATATATATATATATATGCATAGATATGTATACATATATATACATATATATACATATGTATATATATATATCCATATATACCCGTATATAATTATGCATATATATGTGTATATATATATATATATGTATATGGGTCACTCTCATGAAAACTGGCCAGAAGAGTCACATGGAGAGTTAAAATCTAATATTAGAATTTTTAACATTTTTTGGTTGCAACTGAAAGCTGGAAATCTCCCCTTTACATCTATCGAAAATATAAATTGATGAGATAAAAAATATAGGTGTAGTAGATGATTGTGTACATCTGAGCAACACTGCTCAGATGTATTACATCTGAGCAGTGTTGCTCAGATGTAATACATGTTTAGGACACCACACAGTCTGCTTAATAAAAATCTAAGCAGAATTAAATAATGTCATACTTAGAAGCATATTAATCATGGCATAATATACAGATATGTGTAGTGCTTATACTGATAAAAAAAAAGAAGGTAATTCCCAGCCATGCTTTATTCAGTGAATAATTAGTGTACAATCTTTGTTTGGCATCCAGACACCACTGGTTACATGTGTGATGGAAAGTTGTAATGTTATTTCTGAAGACATCAACTAATTTTCTTTTAAATTTAAGCATGCATACATGTTAATAAATAATTCCTTTTTGATTTTGGAACTGTTTTCTTTGATATATCAATGTAATACAAGATGGTAGTAAGGATTCAACCATGTCCCATATGTCATGTTACAAATGGCTGACTGTAAAATGGTTTCTTTTGGTACAAAAACACTTCATAACTGAAAGGACCAAAGTTGCACACAGTTTATTTTATTTCCCTTATTTCTTACATCAAATCTGAACATTAATATGAAAAGTATAAGGACAAAAAATAAGTAGGAGGTTTTTTTATTGATGTTTTAAAATCCCATCCTATGCTGACTAGTTTTCAGGAGAGTGACCCACATATATATATATATATATATATATATATATATATATATATATATATCCATGTGTATATATATGTATGTGTATATGATATGTGATATATATATATATATATATATATATATATAGCTCGAGTTTACATAGCAAATCTGCCTTAAGCATTGCCAACAGGCAGATAGGGCGGAGGGACCAAAGCTGAAGGTAGCCTCGATGTGACATGTGGCAGCACGTTGGTCTCACACTGGGACAGCGTTAAATGGGGTGATTAAAAAGGGAGAGATGGCTATTATATGGGCTGCCGAGCCGCTCCCGTTATTATCCCGGCGGTCCAGTGGGCTCACTTCTGACCTCCGCCCACCCACACCAGTCATTACCTTCGGCTAACTCCCACGTGTTTTGTGACTACAGCGCCGCGCCGGGCACCGTGGCCGAATCAGTAGAGCGCAGGCCTCTCGGGCAGGAGATCGGGAGTTCAATTCCCAGTCGAGTCAAACCAATAACTTACTAAATTGATACTTGTCGCTTCCTACCTTGTCACTGGGTATTAATAGGATAGAGTAAGGACTGGTTAGTTCAGTGTCAGGATAATATGACTGAGTTGGATATTAGGCCATGGTGCTGGCGCCCTGATTTGCCAGTGGGGCAGCACTATAAAGTCACCATAAGTGTTGAAAATCGATACCTATCCTGATATGACCGTACATGTTGCCAGGACGTAAAATTGCTACAACCAACTAACAACCAATAGCGTCGCCTTAACAACCAATAGAGTCGCCGGATGCTGCAGTCGGGAAATCGATTCCACACGCCTGCGTGATTTCCCTTTACTCTTACCGACTTCCGGTGCGAAACTAAAGGGGCAATTCCTGGATCGCCACATTGTCTATTCACAATTTCCTTGGCCTAATATATAACCCTTCGTGGCTTTATTTGTCTGTAGGCTAGCTGTTCTTTATCTAAGTCCCTACCCAGGCCTGAGGGCCTATTGTGGTTATGCTATGGCGTTCTCTGTGGCGGAGTGGTTAGAGTGTCTGACTTTTTTCTAGGTCAGACTCCTAATCTGAGGGTCGGGGGTTCGATTCCCCATGCCCCCAACTCTGCCAATTTGGATTTCCACCGCTGTGTATAACTTACAGCATCATCAAAGGCCGGTTGCTCTCATACCATGTCTTTGTGGTGTGGGAGGTTAAAAATCCCTTGGGTCGGTAAAAGTGTAGGCTCGGGCTCTCTATCGACCAGCAGTGAAGTAGGGAAGACCAGTCGTCTGTGACTGGGATTTCCCCTGCTTGGGACAACTAATGTACCAAAAAAACAAAAAGAGAGACAAATAAGTGTTCACACTTCCTGTCTACCATTCGCTATTCGCTATATCGATATGGCTGTTGTCGTTAGGGTGTGCTGAAAATGGGAAATATTGCGCGTGGAGCAGGATTCGACCCCAAACCTCTCGCCAATCCAGGATATTACACTATCTAGGTTCCTTGATGCAATCACCCCATCCACGCCTAAATATATATTTGGCTCCTTGCCGGTGAGGTCAGTGCAGTCTACCACACTTGTCCCCCTGGAATTGTAAGTCTTTTAAATGGTTTATCCCCATGGGTCAATTAATTCTTACAATTGCATAGATATAGGCAGATGCACTTATCATCTTGCCATTTATTATTGTTGTCAGAGTTACCGGTTGTAGATTAGAGTCAATTTGAAGTACGAGGCTCCCAGACGCTTAATCCTATGAATCTTACTCAAACCTTGGGTGGGTGGGATGGCAAATTTTGGTGAGCCTGTCATATGACGTCTTGATGGTTTGAGCGCTAAGGGCTAAGTGATTCAAAACTTCTCATAGCAGTAACTAAAACATAACATAGGTGGCGGAATAGTCAGCAACTGGCAGACGGTGATAGTTCAAGTCCTTTCTCGCTAGGTGGCAGCAGCTAAGGAGTCCATAGAAAGAGTATTGTCCATCTCGAGTAACCAATTAACCATTTTTAAATGAACACAAACAATGCATTCAAAGTGAACAGGTCCGGATAAATTCACCACCCACACCCAGTAGGTATGGAGGCACTAAGTTGCAGTTATTTCTGATTCCCAGTCAATGTCACTCAAAGACAAATAAAGGTCCACAGTCCATTCTTTGAAATCCTTGGGGCTAGCTTCGTTTTGGATTTTAGAATTATTGGCATTAATTTGAGAATAAAAATTGTAATCAAACATTAATACTGCACTGAAGATGCATAACTACTCACACTAAGTGGAATAGATCAAGATTACGAAGACTATTACAGTATATTTATACAGTACGATGTGGATAATTGAAATAATGGGTGAATTATTTACCTTAAATACTCGATAAAATTGTATTTCCAACAAGACAGGTTGGTAAAACTTAAGCATATGTAGCTTCAAAGAAACCATATCCAAACACGTTAATATTTCTCCAGAAAAAAACCCATATAAATGTTCACATTAAGTTGGGTAGATAAAGACCATAAATAGCATTGCAGTTGATGTATATATGCTGTGTGGAAAAAAAGTTTTTGGAGCTTTTCGGATGTCAGAATTTCAGATAAGGGTTTGCGGACCTGTGCATGTGTAATATATGCTGGATGGTCCTTTTGTTCCCGCAGGTATCCAACGAGTATGACAAGACGGAGTTAGAGCGTCCGTCTCCCGTGTTGGTAGATCGTGGGGTCGTGTGGTCAAACCCTAGTCGAGTCAAACCGATGACTTAAAAATGTATACTTGTCGCTTCCTAGCCTGGCGGTCGGCATTATTAGGATAGATCAAGGACTGGTTGGCTCAGTGTCAGGATAATGTGACTGAGTGGGATATTAGGTCATGGTGCCGGCGGCCTGGTTTCCCAGTGGGACAGCACTATAAAGTCACCATGAGTGTGCACTGTCACAAGTCGGTACCCGTCCTGATATGACCCTAGATGTTGCTAGGACGTAAAACAACAACAAACAAACAAACAAACAAGCAAATCCAACGAGTATGCATGTTCTGATCGCAGAGTTCTTAATCGTCAGGTAGCTTAATCGTCAGGTAGCGACTTTCTAAAGTCCAGGTGCGGTCTTCTGGCGGAGGGAGGGGGAAGTGGGTAGAGAGGGAGGGAGGGGGGGTAGAGAAGGAGGGGCGGTGGGTGGAGGAGGGGGGGAGATCGGGGGGTGCCTACGTTCCTCCGTTTCGTTGCTCGGCCCGCTGTTTTAAGGTGACAAGGAAAGCGCATTTCGGTCGGACACGCCGGCACCAGCGGCTGGTGAGGCTCCCAGCTCCGTCTTACCGGAACCAGCAAGGTGGCAGCACGGTGCTCGTCCAGAATATTCTAACTGATTACTGCATTAAGGAAAGCAACATTGGTTTGTCGACTCTGGGGGAAGGAGGAGTGGAAGAAATGCGCGCTTATGTTAATCTTACAATGCATAAATAAAGAATAACAAATAACAAATATATATCCCCAAACAATTTATTTTTAATTTATATATATATATATAAATAATCGAATGAGAGGAAAATACTACAGATAGGTTTGGGTTGATTTTTTTTTCTCTGTCAGGGAAAATATATGTCGTACCGGTAAAGGTTTGAAAAAGAATGGAAAATGACAATTGGTCACTGTTCCACAAGAGGTGGGAACCTGAGAATGACCGGGCCACAGTGGGTTACAGGGTATCCTCAGTCGTTGGTAGGAGAGAGGTGTCTAGAGACGGACACTGAAGTGTATATACACATATATATATACATATATATATATACATCTATATATATATGTTGGTTATTCGTTGGTTGTTCGAGCTTTACGTCCTGGCAACATTTAAGGACGGGTACCAACTTATGACAGTGTGCTCTCATGGCAACTTACTTTATAGTGCTGCCCCACTGGGGGATCAGCCCACCACCAGCAACATGACCTGATATCCCACTCAGTCACATTATCCTGACACTTCACCAACCAGTCTTTGCCCTATCCTAATCATGCCGAGCGGCTGGCTAGAAAGTGACAAGTGTCAATTTTTAAGCCATTGATTTTACTCAACCAGGGTTCGACGCAATGGGTCCGAATCCAATGATCTACCAAAGCGGGAGATGAATGCTCAACTCATTCGATCATCCCATCCGGTGCCCGAAATAGAGAACATCATTCGGCCATCCCGTCTGTACCAAGTTGGTTGTGGAGAGTTGTGTCGGGCATTGAAGTGAATAGGATGTGTGTGGTTTGAGTCTGTGATTCTGCTGGTCCTACGCCCCCCTCCCCCCAGACTGGACACTGTGATGCGCGTGAGATGGTGGTTGAGACCTATATGCAGGGGGGTCGGGATTAGGGGCGATGTGGGGGTTGGGGCCGACCTGAAATAGCAGCACCAGAATAAAGGTTGGCAGGAGCGGGTGGAGGGAGGATGTGACGTAGACTAGGCGCAATCTGTAATTTAACAGACAGGCAACAGGCAGCTAGGGGCAGTAAAGAGGGGGGAGGGGGGTGGGGAAAGGGGAGAAGCAAGGTGAGGTGGGAAGTAGCGGAGGATGTCGGAAGAGGCTGGAGAGGAAGTGGTAGGGGGAGGGTGAGGGAAGGGGGAAGGAGAGAGTGGGAAGATATGAGAGGAGAGGGGAGGGGGTAGGGGAGGGGGGGGGAGGAGGAGAGAAGAGGAGGATGTGCGAGGGGGGGGGGGGAATGGAAAGGAAGTGGAGAGAGAGAGTGGGGTGGGGCGCCGGGAGGAGAGGAAGGGGAGTGGGAAGGGGAAGGGGGGGTGAGGAGGGGAAGAGGGGAAGGGGGAGGGAGCAGGGAGGAGAGAAAGGAGGCCGGGGAGGCGGAGGGGAAGAGGGGAAGGGAGAGGGAGCAGGGAGGAGAGAAAGGAGGCGGGGGAGGCGGAGGGGAAGAGGGGAAGGGGGAGGGAGCAGGGAGGAGAGAAAGGAGGCGGGGGGGGGGCGGATGGGGGAGGTGGAAGGGCGAGGGGAACAGAGTCAGATGTGGAGTGAGGGAAGTTAATGTTGGGTCAGGTGGGTATTGATTTGGTCAGAGAGGGTGTGGGGAGTGGTATGTTGAAGAAAATAAGTGAGCTGCTTAAATGCTGGCTAGTTGCTTGAACTGGTTGTAATGTAACGCAAAATACGGGTATTCCATGTTCCGCTCGTCCCTCTGTAAGGACTGAAGCTATGACCTGGCATGACCTGGCATGACCTGGCATGCCGGTTCGCAGCTACAGCTTACATTGCGGAAGTTGGGGTTAGTGCCACTCCCAGCCCTATTATTTACTATAGGCCCTATGCATTAAACTCAATATGCACATGCCTCCTGATGACGAAATTTGATAGGAGTATTGCCATATATTTGTTTCTAATATAGATTGCAGTGAAACAGTGCTAGTACATATTTTACATGAGATGAAATACCACTGCCTGTGTCACCACCCACCCGCCAACACCTTCGACCATGTATCTATCTATAGCTGTGACCCGACGTACTGGGTCTCCACCTTTGGGAGATCAGCGGTACTCGGAAAAATCCATCTGGATGATCGTGAGTGTATGTGCGCCGGTGGGAAGGTGGGTCGGTGGGGAAAGGCGACAAGGTGAAAGTGTAGGACGGATCGTGTGGGCAGTCACTGAACTTTGTAAACCTGTATTGGGTTACATGTGCAGTGGGAAGTGAAGCGTCTGTTGAGGTACATGCGCCATGAAAGGTGAAGCATCTGTTGAGGTACATTCAGCATGAAAGGCGAAGTATCTGTTGAGGTACATGTGCCATGAGAGTTGATACTGTTGAGGTGCATATGCAATAAGAGGTGAAGTGCTTTTACAAGTACATGTGCCATGAAAGGCGAAGTATCTGTTGAGGTACATGTGCCATGAGAGTTGATACTGTTGAGGTGCATTTGCAATAAGAGGTGAAGCGCTTGTAGAGGTACATGTGCCATGGGAGACGAAGCATCTGTTGAGGTGCATGTGCCATGAAAGGCGAAGCATCTGTTGAGGTACATGTGCCATGAGAGGTGAAGTGTATGTTGAGGTACATGTGCCATGAGAAGTGAAGCATCTTTTGAGGTACATGTGTCATGTGAGTTGATACTGTTGAGGTGCATGTGCCACGGGAGGTGAAGCATCTGTTGAGGTACATGTGCATGAGAGGTCAAGTGTATGTTGAGGTACATGTGCCATGAGAGGTGAAGCATCTGTTGAGGTACATGTGCCATGAGAGTTGAAGCGTCTGTTGAGGTACATGTACCATGAAAGGTGAAGCATCTGTTGAGGTACACGTGCCATGAAAGGCGAAGCATCTGTTGAGGTACATGTGCCATGTGAGTTGATACTGTTGAGGTGCATGTGCCATGGGAGGTGAATCATCTGTTGAGGTAAATATGCCATGAAAGGCAATTGGTATGTTGAGGTGCATGTGCCATGGGAGGTGAAGTGTCTATTGAGGTACATGTGCCATGAAATGTGAAGTGTCTGTTGAGGTGTATGTACCATGGGAGGTGAAGCATCTGTTGAGGTACATGTGCCATGAAAGGCGAAGCATCTGTTGAGGTGCATGTGCTATGAGAGTTGAAGTGTCTGTTGAGGTACATGTGCCATGAGAGTTGAAGCGTGTGTTGTGGTACATGTGCCATGGGAGGCGAAACATGTGTTGAGGTACATGTGTCATGGGAGGTGAACTGTATGTTGAGGTACATGTGCCATGAGAGTTGAACCGTCTCTTGAGGTATATGTACCATGACAGTTGAAGCATGTGTTGAGGTACATGTGCCATGATAGTTGAATCATGTGTTGAGGTACATGTACAATGAGAGTTGAAGCATCTGTTGAGGTGCATGTGCCATGAGAGTTGAGGTGTGTGTTGAGGTACATGTGCCATGAGAGTTGAAGCGTATGTTGAGGTACATGTGCCATGAGCGTTGAAGCGTCTGTTGAGGAACATATGCCATGAGAGTTGAAGCATCTGTTGAGGTACATGTGCCATGAGAGTTGAAGTGTCTGTTGAGGTTCATGTGCCATGAGAGTTGAAGCGTCTGTTGAGGTACATGTACAGTGAGGTTAAGTGGATGGTACTGAGTTCATGCTGAATGACACGGATGTCTGCCTTGTGTAGTAAATTGTCCTGTTATATGACTTCAAATTGCATCTGATATTAATGTTGCTGTAATTTCCACAACATGGAACATTTCAGAATGTTGTGCGAATTTTGATGTATACACATAAATGTAATAAATACATATTTTTTGCATGAAACAAAATGGCAGCTTTTTGTTTATGTAAATACGGCATTCGCTGAAGACACCGCATTAAACTGTCATCAAAATCGTGCAATGTCTCCTACAATTTCTTAACGCAATATTGAATCGGACTTTGCGGTCCATGGTATGAGGATAAATAGGAATATGGTGGGGGGGGGGATGTTTGTAAAAATGAAGCACTTTTTGCAGTGTGTATCGCATGCATTTCAAACATCAAAGGGAGGAATGGCGAGTATATATATATATGTTAAAGGTCAAACGAATCATGACCTACTATAAGACTCTGTAGGATTCCAAAAATAGAGTCACAAGCTAGCTTTGTGATCAAAACAATCAGAGCAGGAAGCTTCATGGTGCGTGGACCAAACCTCTTCAATAGCATGCCACAAGACATAAGAAACAAGAGAGACTGCAGCACAGACAGCTTCAAACACAAACTGGACAAATAGCTCCGAACCATCCCAGATCTACTAAGAATCCCAGGATATACCAACCTGACAATAACGGACACCAACCCATTGCTGGAAATGACAAAGCTGCCCGCAATGACCACTGCATCCACATGAGATGACCAAGGCGGAGTCAACGACCTGGCCTGAGCACCACATGCTCAAACTGAACTAAGCTAAACTAAACTAATAATCCTACTAATAAGGCTAATGCGCCAGCACTTCCAAATCTACTATAGAATGAAAAAGAAGGCTTGCTTGAGTACCTGCTGCTCTACAAAAGAAGAATACATTTGAGAAACGGAGTCAACTGTTAAGTGCTAAATGCTCTCTAATTGTCTCAACTCTGACAGATTCTGAGCAATTCCACCAGATAGAAATATCTTTTTCAACTCATCTATCTCACGAAAGAAGTCTAGACTTCACATCGCTAAATAAAGTGGTAAGTCGTCACCGCCTACCTTAATGCGCGATGAAAATAAAGTCTGGCGTACACTACCAGATACTATGTATTGCACTCTATGATTCAAGGATCGGGACTAATACACAAATGTAGGTTTTAGATCTGGGTTAAACAAAATAAGCATGATGCGGCTTGGTTGGATGATTGTTGGAGTTTTACGTCCGGGCAACATCTCATGTCATATCAGGATGGGGAACCCAACATGAAAGCCTTCCAGGTGAGTGTCGTCACAAGAATATAAATGACTCAGAATATCTTTACCATTCCAGGAATATTCATTGTAGTTTTGGTACATAATCTATTTAGCTAAATGATGTGTTGTTTTGTTTCATCATTGTGCACAATATTATAGATTTGGAACTATATATAATACACATAGTATTGTATTCAATGTGCTACGTTAATTATTGTTTGAACAAGAAATCCACATCCATTTAGTTTCGTTTAAGCCACCTCTCTTTGAAATGTAATGGGCCTGTCACATTACGACGCTTCTCGCCAGCATACCGCCAACACACAAAATCGCTTTTAATCATCGAGACACGTAAAACTTGTTGGCATCAGCACAACATATTGGTAGCATGCGACCGATGTTGTGAGAAAAAAAACAAAAAATGTTGGCGCGCCATCCTGATATGACCTTAGATGTTGGTAGGATGTAAAACAACAACAACCAAACAAAGCAACAGTTTGGCGCAACTTGAGGGAACAACCCTCATGCCTGTGCGGCATGTGTATAACATTCACATAACATTATTCCAGCGCATTTAACGTATCTCGATGCGCCCCTAACATCGCCATACTGTTAGCACCCGTGCATTGTCGCACGTCGAAGGTTTTGTGGGCGATTCCCTGACACGCGCTGCCAACCGTCGCCGACCGTCGCCGTCCATCAATGAATACCAACACGCGCCTAACATGCGCATAACGCTTCCTGACATATCCCGACGTTCCACCAAAAAATCACATACGTCAACATGCGTTGGCGAGAAGCATCGTAATGTGACAGCACCATTATATCTGGCTTAGTATAAATTAGACATGGGCCCCTATACATGCATTACTGCTATCGCTGTTCTCACATCATCTAACCTCATTCATAGCGCCAATGATTTTGTTACTCCATCACTGCATTGATACCATCGCTTTTTATTTTACACATTCCTTTAGCTGTTGACTGAAAATAAAAATATATAAAGTAGGCATTGGTTGAAAATAAATCAAATATAAAAAATAGAATGATAAAACTAGTTACTGACTGTACATTCAACATGGGCGCACATACAGGCTGAATGTGCTTCCCTGACTCCTAAACCGAGCCTGTAGTGTGAAACTCAGCCGTTAGGAGGCGCCAGTGATAATTGGATCAACCTATTCCAAGGTCAAATTCCGCTGGTCAGCGCGTAGCCAGTGATAGCTGGCGACTTGCCAGAACCCTTAATTATTGTGACCTATCCGGGACTCACACCTGCCAATAGCGACATCATCGAGCGGCAAACTTCTATACACATTGTCGTGTAATGTGCGGTGGCCTTTGAGGTGTACATAAACCCTATATGCTGCTGGCCCCTCCTTACAGTTACAGGCGTCGGACAGGTTTGCGAAGTGTATCACACCCACTCACCCCCATCCACCCCACCCTCACCCAGACCGAATCAACCCTATCCACCACCCACGACCCCCAATCCACCCCACCCTCACCCACCCCCCTCACCCATCCACCACCACTCACCCCCATCCACCACTACCCACACCACCCCCACTCACCCCCACTCACCCCATCCACCCCACCCTCACCCACCCCCACTCACCCCCATCCACCACCACTCACCCCCATCCACCACTACCCACACCACCCCCACACTCACCCCCCATCCACCGCACCCTCACCCACCCCCACTCACCCCCATCCACCACCACCCACCCCCATTCACCACTACCCCACACCACCCCCACTCACCCCCACTCACCCCATCCACCCCACCCTCACCCACCCCCCACTCCCCCCACCCACCACCACTCACCCCCATCCACCACCACCCACCCCACCCCACTCACCCCCACTCACCCCATCCACCCCACCCTCACCCACCCCCACTCACACCCCCCCCACTCACCCCCATCCCCCACTACCCACACCACCCCCCACTCACCCCCACTCCCCCAATCCACCCCACCCTCACCCACCCCCACTCACCCCCATCCACCACCACCCACCCCCATCCACCACTACCCACACCACCCCCACTCACCCCACTCACCCCATCCACCCCACCCTCACCCACCCCCAATCACCCCCATCCACCACCACTCACCCCCATCCACCACTACCCACACCACCCCCACCACCCCCACCCCATCCACCCCACCCTCACCCCCCCACTCACCCATCCACCACCACTCACCCCCATCCACCACACACTCACCCCAATCGATCCCACCCTCACCCACCCTAATCACCCCTATCCACCACCCACTACCCCAATCCACCCCACCCTCACCCACCCCCACTCACTCCATCCATGCCCACTCACCCCATCCAACCCCCCACCCACACCCATCCAACCCCACTCACCCTCCCACCCACCCCATCCGCCCCTCAGGCGAACAGCGTTCCGCGAGATTTCACCAGGAGTGGAGATTACGTTTTTGACTGGGCGATAATTGAGGTTTTCAAAGACTCTCCCGCTCACAGAGAACGCCACCGAGAAACAAAAAGTCGATAGGCTTGGGCGACGCCCTAAGTGGCACCCGAACATCAACCTCTCGCTGATGAGAGAATTAAAGGAGCAGCGGGAGACTTCCGGTTTCTTGGCACCATCCTGACGGGGGAGAGGCGGTAATTGTGATTTGTTCGAATTCTCTCTCTTTCGGTTTGCGTTTTCTTTTGCTGCTTTTATTCAAATACTCAAATAAAAACTGCGTACTGTGGTTTGTTATTTTTAAATATGAGGTAATCTCTGAGGTCATGAAGCTTTGTTGGTTATTTGTGGGATTCCCAAATCCAAGGAACCAAATAAACTTTTTTATGTTGATTTTCTTAATCTGATTTACGTTAGGTTGAGATGACCTTAATCTTAAATAATTATCTTGGGAGATATTTTGAATAAAACACGCACAATTAATGTTGGGGCGGTCTTCAAAATGCTGGACGTTACTTCATCGGTGAGAGGTTCTATTAAATTGACATATCAATCGTTCTATACTTCTATGAATATTTAATGAGTGCACCTTGATGTAAGCTGGATCTACCAATTTTACTGATAAATTCTACCCCATCTACTGCCAACTTCTACATTATTTTCTGACAAATTCTACGTCATTTACATAATTCACTCACATCAATGTTTCCCAGTCTAGTCAAAATGACACACCTTTGATCAACTTCGGATTCTGTCAGTTTAAAAATATATTTACATCCTCATGGTTTCTAAGCTGTTATACATCTAAAATTCCATAGCCTATCTCAAACTGACACCCGTCTGTTGCTATGGAGACAGTAGGATTGAACCGGAGGGGCAGGTTGGAAATTGTCGTATAATTATTCAAAATGTTTTACTCAAAAATAACCGACGGTTTCCGTATTATGGTAATGCTGATGAATTGGTTAATCAATCATCAATTGTTGGAGAATGTGGTGAAATAATTGAGAAGAAATGTCGGCTGCTGGACACAGTTCAGCAAGTTTGCCCTGAGAAGTGTATTTATAGCTTGGAAATGAAGAAACACTGTCTTTCTGTGTGCACAGAATAAGACTCTCACTTGACGACCAGACGGTAGCCGGGAAACGTTCAAACTCCATCAATGTACATGTGTGCTGGTTAACTGATTGATTGATTGATTGGTGGTTGCTTTACACCATGTCGGCAGCATAGGCCATATTCACAGCGAGAAATGTTTGTTTTTTGTTCAAACCATCGCTTTTACATGTAAAAGCAGACAATCAAGTATGTGCCAATAGACACTCATTAAATTAGAAAGCTCACAATCATATATTTGTGGACAAGGGAAACAAATTCCCATAGAAAAAGAAAAGTTTTATTAATAATTGATATAATCTATTTAGTAAACTATATGAGGTGGTACAGTCCAGCTGCCCTCAAAAAGGCTAACATGTTTTCCTGTTTTACCTTAGTAAAAAGGTCACACATACTGTCTGCAGTGTAGAACTGTTGGCGCAGGGCCAAAAAATCAACACAACTTAGTAAAATGTGTTTGAGTGTCAGCGAGGACTGACATCCAACACATTCCGGGTGGAGGTTACCCCTTGAGCAGAAAAGCATGTGTAAGCCACAAGTGGCCAATACGGCAGCGGCTAAGGACCACTTGGTCCCGCCGACCTCCCGCATCAGTCTGTGGTGGCTTTCCCACAGATTTTCAATTTCTTTAAGTTAACAGTGAAGCCCCAAATAGACACACGTGCATTGCTAATTGTTAAATGAATGAGTGATATGGTTAAAGGGTCTGTAGTGTAAGCAAAGGCAGTTTAGTAATTCGCGATTATAATGCTCAAATATGACTGGTCTTAATTTGTAAAGATTGAAATAAGTTATTCTCTGGTAGTTATTTAGGACCCAACCGTGATCTGTGTGTGTCTGTGATCAGGCTGTGGCTATTTGTAGCAGTCAGCCTTAATGACTGTCCTTAGTGATGTCATCATCATCATCATTATGCTGTCGGTCGCGATGCGACAAAGACTGCTTTCATTACTTGACTGCCGCTCTCCATTTAGCTCTCTGCTGTGAGAGTTGCGTCCATGAGTCGGTCTTCATTTCATGAAAGCTGCCTGCAAAAGTGTTGAAGTGCTGCTGGCTTTTGCAAGTTACCAGCGGCACTCTCTTGGGGAGCAAATAGAGGTTTCACACTGGCAAGAACATGTCAAGACAGGCGCAAAACTATTTGTCCCTGCAGTGGCTGGTCGGGAGATGTTGGGAGTTCCATACATCAACCGCCCTTAATGCTGCCACAGTGACATGGTTTTCTGTTTAGGGTTTGCTCCCTTAGCCTTCGGTTCTGTCAAGGACCTGTACCACAAGGCAGTGGTTTAGAACTCTGCAAGGCAGGGGCGTCAAACTCCCTGAGGTATTGCTATACCTGCATACCTTAGTGATGTAGGAGAGGGGATACATACAGACTTGGAAAGTAGTACAAGCCCGACTAGCACTGAAAATTGCATAGTCTGGTAAAACCTCAGATTCTCAAAACCTAAACGATAATCTAGAATCGATTCTACATATATCAGACTGTCTCAAAAGGTGCTAAGCAATATGGGACAACACTTTGTCCATTGTAACGATCAACATACTATCTGCTTATGCATTTGCTCAGGATAAACTGATTTGGTTTTTACATGGTGTTTCATAATCCCAAAAGAAATACATATTGATTTGAAGCAAATGTGCTTTTTATTCCAGTGTAACTGTTTCTGCGCTGTTTTGTGTCAATTACAATGGACAAAATAAGAAGAGTTATCACATTTTGAGACAGGCTCATCTAGCTTAGATAGTGATGCGCTTACTAAGCATGTATTGCCACATATAAGGGAATGTATGTTACTGTTGAAGCCTATGGTGTCAGAGTTCTGGCATACTTGCCAAAACTAATTTGACATATTTGCACTTCAAATATCTCAAAACCTATCCATTTAAAATAAAAGTTGTTTCAATCCAAAGTGAGGTCGATTATAACAATCAATTTAATGTTTATCTCAGAAAAATGGCTGAAACTCAAAACCATCGGATTATGCAACATTAAAGTGAAAATGATGTGGGATGTGAAACTATATTGTTTTCACAAACATTGTTAATAAGGTATATTGCGTTATTATTATCTCATGCTTACCTTGGTGAGTGGCACATCTTCTCGCTTTTAATTGAATTGAGGTAATTTCTGTCAATCGTGTCTCCTGTTTAGAATGGTTCTACTTTTTTTTTGTCTTGAAGATTTATACTGCCTATCATGGATAAGTCTGAATAGTCTTGGTTTTTACCATTAGACAGTTGGTTGATAGAAAGCCCAAACCTATATTTTTACCGACCCAAGGGATTTTTAACTTCCCATACAACATAGACATGGTATGAGAGCAATTGACCTTTGATGATGCTGTAAGTTATACACAGAGGTGGAAATTCAAATTGGCAGAGGTGATGCCATGGGGAATTGAATCACTGACCTTCAGATTAGGAGTGTGACGTAGAAAAAAAGTCAAACACTGTAACCACTTTGCCACAGAGAACACCGCGTCTGGTGTTTGTGTTCAGTATATAATTCAAATAATGAATTAGCAATACAATGGTACTTGTCTTCGAGAGACTATCCTGCATCCAGAGGAAGCATTGTTTCTATCTTTACTATTATCTCCGATTTGAGGAGGATGCTTCAGGTTCACTGTATTCTCTTTTGACACGTGACATATTACAAATACTTTAACTGTATTCAAGGAAATTCCTGATCTATCACGCATCTTGATATGTTGATGGCTAGAAACACACAAACTACAATTGTCTTCTGCGACCATTGTGATCAGCAAACCCCTGCCACATGTGAACACTTTTTCAATGCACACACTATCTTTGTTCTATTGTCTTGCCCATCCGATAACAGGTCGCCTACTGTATCAGGACAACATTGGTCTGGATGCAGAGTTGTCAGTTGAAGACAAGCGCTAATTCATTACTTGAATTATATACAGAGCACAACTGCTGGATGCCGTGGCCGAATCGGTAGAGCACAGGCCTCCCATGCGAAAAGTCGGGAGTTCGAATTCCAGTCGAGTCAAATATAAAATTGATACATGTCACTACCTAGCTTGGCGCTCATCATTAATGGGATAGGACAAGGACTGGTTAGCTCAGTATCAGGATAATGACTAGGATATCAGGCCATGGTGCCGGGGCCTGGTCTCCCAGTGGGGCAGCACTATAAAGTCGTCATGAGTGCGCATTATCACAACTCAGTGCCCGTCCTGATATGACCTTATATGTTGCTAGGACGTAAAACAACAATCAACCAACTGAACACAAACCTTGTATTTCTTTTAACTGAATAAATGCAAAACAATTGCAAGCAGCAATACGAGCTAGGCACGTCATACTTTATGCACGAATGGCCGCCCGGTGCCAAAGCCTTCGCGTGAGAAAATGCTTCTCCGGGGGATTGTGGCGTCACAGTGGTGGTACCTAGGTGGGACCAGGTGGCAATGGCAGCAGCGCCGGATATGACGGCGAGTTCTGAAATCCTCCTGTGTTATTTTTTCCTCCCGGCGTTTCCTTCCACAGCCCCCTAGATCCACTCGCCGAGCCTCTGTGCCGAACGCCCGGTGAGCCGCTGAAGCAGGGTATCGGACAGACGGCTTCCGTCGGACCGCGCCGCCGCCCGGGCACAACACCAAGCGTCGATGAAAAAGGGCGGGATGGGGTGGGGAGGGGGGGGGCTTTTCATTGTCGTCTGCTGTGACGAAATGTCGTCTGCTGCAGAAGGTTTTCACTCAACAAGCTAGAAATGAATTATGTGGGTCGGTGAATGAGCGACGGCGTGACGTCAGAGGTAAGTAAGATGCGTGGTCACGTGGGAGCAAAGCATTCATACGGTCGAGGGTGAGTGAAGTGGAAAATAATTTTCTTGGCATGTGTAGCTATATAATGATGTTTGGAAGTAGCGTTGTGACCTTTTCAGGTTACTGGAAACCAAAACGGAGCCGGCATTTCTCCCAAAGGTGCCACAGTAACCGCCAAATCAAGACACTTATGACCTAATTACACTACAATGTATCCAGTCACCATTAAAGTTGCATGGTCTGATGAAACTTTTTTTTTTTTCAAAACCAAAGCACATACTTACATTTGATTCTATATATCCAACTTTTTACTGGTACATTAACTAAGGCTGTGGGGCAGCATATACAGAATAATCAGTGAATGTATTAACCCCCATACCTTTGGGCACCTACTTTGACACATCCATTAGGCAGGGAGAATTTGGTCAATCTTGTGACCTTATTAGTCCTACCCTGATTCCCAGTAGCATATATCGCATTAGTCAGGTTCCACACTACCTACACATTAATAGGTCATTCCTCATCACATGACCATCGGGAGATGTGAATCTGGGCCACAATGACGAGACTTTTGACAAGCTTGCCAAAATGATTTTGGGTTCTTTCAGCTCAAATTGCTCCAAAAATAGCCATTTTCCATCAAAATGACTCCGGGATAATGAATAATAGGTTATAATAGTCAACTTGATATATTTATCTAAAAAATGATGCAAAAATTCGAAAGCCATCGAACTATGCATCTTTTAATTCTGCTCGTCGCATGTAGTCAATATTCCTCGTGTATTGCATTTGATTCTGGCATCTCAAATGTCACTATATCAGATACCTGTAGATCAGTATATCAGACATCAGTATATCAGATATCAGTATACAAAATATCAGTAAGCCTATGTCAAACGTGTATCAGATATCAGTGTATAAAATAGCAATATAAAAAATATCAGTATCTCAGACATCAGTATCTCAGGTATCGGTTTACCAGATATCAGTAGCTCATATATCAATATATCAGACATCAGTATATCAGATTTCAGTATATAAAATAGCAGTTCCACATACACTAGTATATCAAATATTAAGTATATAAACTGCTATGTGGAAGGAACATTAAGTTCAATAGAACCTGTCACTGTTGAATCCCATAACATCTACCACTTTGATGTAGATGTCAAACATAATTTGCCAGTACCTCCATAGTTAATCCTTTGACATTAAAGTCAAACTAAAATAATATACTAATCAACACAATATATTTGGTTCACGGTTAATATATAAAATGTTCTGTGTATATGTTTGTGTTGTGTAATGTATGCCATTATTATTTAATGAGAAAACAAGTCCACCATGCCTTGTGCTATTTAGACGACTTCGTCGGCGTCGCATCGACGAAAGGAAAGGCAGATGTAGCCTACTATGACTTGGCAAACATCTGGGCCTGGACCTCTCGCCCCACAAGTGTTTCTCACCCTCCACCGAAGTTGATTGGCTGGGCTTCACTGTGTCCACCGAAGACATGATGATAACAATTCCAGAAGAAAAACTACATCACATCATCGCCGAGTGCCGATTCTGGAAAAAAAGAAGCTCGCTTCGTGAGGTGAACTTCAGCGACTCATTGGGAGGCTGCAGCATATCGGAAAATGCATACGACCAGCAAAGAGTTTCAAGTCCCGGAACCTGGCGGCCCTCAGAGCTGCACCCTACAGGGGCAAGCACGCGGTCCTGGGAGACCTCGCTCTGGACATGTCATGGTTCACTGAGTATGCGGCACAGTCCAACGGGATAGTCCTCCTCCCCGCCGAGGAATGCGTGGGCTGGGTGATCAAGTGTGACTCTTCTCTCAGGGCCGGTGGTGCGCACTCCACCACCCAGTTCTACATGGCGAGGTACTCTCGGACCCTCCTCGCAGCACAGCACTGCATCGTCCGACTCGAGGCAATCAACTTGGTGGTGGCGCTCAAGAACCTCGCCCTGCCAGACCCACATCAATATATAATACGTCGGTCATGTGTCTTTCAATTATCTCATTCTTCTCTTCTATGCAGCAACACATGTCTAATAAGTACACCTCTATCTAAGTTAGGTATAGACAAATGAATATAGATAAATCTTTTGGTTTCAAATATTTGATGCTTCATCGGACTATTCATCACTCAAAGAATTTTGGTTTATGGGTAGTGGTGTTGTAATTGAATTGATATTTTTCTCCAGCAACCGGATAATATTCTTTCAATCGTTCATTAATATTTTCACACAATATTCTATAGTTTTGCAGCCCATATGGTTGCAACAATATATTGTTTAGCATATTGAAACATACATTTACTGGGTTTGTGGGATGTCTATTTTTTTATACATGGGACGTATTATTATTGGTCATTGTTCATGTTGGTTCACCAACATGGGTAATTTGCGCGTGAACAAGGAGTCTCACCAGTGGCACTACCTTGGTTCGAATCCTCACCCACACCCCACTGCCAGGTTTTGCGTGGACCCAAGTCTCTTATGAGACCTCTGACATCAGGACCGCCCATTGTCGGCCCCTGAGACCCACCAACCTCACTTCCACTCCAGCAGCCAGACGAGCAACTCACCACCTCAACTCAGCCGCCCACCCATCCCTTCAAACGACGAACACACGAAGGTGATGGGGTTGAGGGCCTGAGTCGAATTTCAACTGATGGACCAACTTCTGACCTGTAACCTACTGTTTATTGACTACTATGTGTACTGAATAGAAATCCAATTCAATGAGCTGCTTGTTCCCGTCGTCAATTATGATACGTATTAATATTATGTAATATAAATCCTTTATACAAATAATATTGGGGGTTTGTCGTCCACTTGCCTAGAACTGCTTGCACCACTGGAACTGGACTACACCTCTTTTGTTGCAGACTTACAGTGTACCAGGTCGCTCAAGGTGCTTCCCCATAGCCCACGAATACATAGAAGTAGGAAAAGCACATTGTTGTCACACTAATACTTGCATAAAAGGATTTAAAGGATTTATACTAAACATCAACACTATTTAGGCATCTAATTTATATATATATTTATCTATATGTAATATATAATGTACTATATGTCTAGAAAGAGACGGAGTAATGCCATTATTATTTTTATATTTATTTACATCATGCATTGCATATTTTACTTTATATATATTAGCTTTATATATTATACATTTTATATGATATATTATGTTTGATATTAGATGTTACACTTTACATGTCACATGTTATCTATTACAAATTATGCATCACATATTATATATTCTCGCATTAAATGGACCCCGACATCCATGGACTCATCGTGTTTTAATAAAGATCTGGTCAAGAGGTTAAAAAAAGGTCAATCTAATAGCCACCAGTAAAAAATAGTAATAGTCCTGTTGTATCACTAGATAGAATGCATGAAACAACAATGATACCAGTAACCTAGATAGTGAAAGCAACCTACACATACCTACAATGATAAGTATAATGAATGCCCGCTGGCACTGTATGAGAAACCTAATGGAACAGTAATTGTGGGTATACAACAGACTTCTTACAAAGGCTCACAAAGAAATCATGTAAAGCTAGAAGGAATCAATGGAAGTGCCATTACTTCATAATCGAATTCTCCTCTGTAGATGAAACTATTTCCGACAGATGCGAGAGCCTGCTGTATATGGTAATTTTGTGCAAATTGTGTTAAACACACTTGTGTGACCTAAGAAGGAAAAACTGGGTGATGGGATATATTGGTCAAAATCAGGTTTTGCTGGCTCAATTTTGACCGTGTCTGAACGGTGGGCAACCATGCCATTTACCTGTCTGAACTTATTGTGTGATAAGAACTGTACTGTAAACTGCACTAAGATAATTAATATAGCACTGTTTTACTTCTCAATTTAAAGTTGCATAGTCCGATGAAAATAGCAAATTTTCAAAACCAAAACAATTATGTAGATATAATTCTATATATCTAACTTAGATACTGGTGCACCTATTAAGCATTTGTCACCACATTGAAGGAATACTGATGCAATTTAGGAGAACCTGTTTCTGCAGAAGCATATGGTGTCAGAGTTTTGGCATGCTTGCCAGAATTGATTTTGCATGGTCGTACTTCAAATATCTCCAAAGTTTAACATTTAAGATAAATGTTACTTCAAACTAAAGTAAGGTAGGTTATAGCGATCAATCTATTGTATTTATCTCAGAAAATGACAGAAATTCAAAACCCTCGGACTATGCAATTTTAAGTAGTGGAGAGCTGGCTATAAGTATGACTGCTTGCTACTGTGTGTGATTAAACACAGACATTACAATACTAAATATTAGTAAGTATTGTGCACCACAGATAGTACAGTTTAAAGACAGCTTAGTTCACCGAGTTGTGACTGGTTAGTTTATATATTAGATATTAGATATTAGATTATAATAAGTCATATTACATATGCAAAAATAGGCAAGATGCATATGACCCAACGGCAAGCTCATTGTGTATTAAAGCTGCATGATCTGATGAAAGCCTTACATTCTCAAAACCAAAATACTTACCTAGAGTTAACCGTACATATGCAATGTAAATGCTGGCGCACTTATTAACCACGGGCTGCTACGTGGAAGGAACATTAAGTTCATTAGAACCTGTCACTGTTGAATCCCATAACATCTACGACTTTGATGTAGATGTCAAACATAATTTGCCAGTACCTCCATAGTTAATCCTTTGAAATTAAAGTCAAACTAAAATAATATACATTATTATAATCAACACAATATATTTGGTTCACGGTTAATATGGCGGAAACTCAAAAACCATCAGACTATGCAGCTTTAAGGCCCTGTCACACTACGACGTGACTACGTCAGCGTAACCACAACGTGAAAATAATGATATCACGTCGAAGTTATCGGCGTAATATGCAGATTGTGGACGTGAATGCCGTGTAGTTGACGTGAGCGTAACGTGAAAGTAACGTCGGTGTATGTCGTGACGTTAGCTGTAACGTGACAACGTTAGAGGGGAGGGGTAATTGGCGACGTGACCGGTCGTTAGTGTAACGTGAGCGTAACGTCGCCGTAACGGGTGCGACGTGGACGTAACGTGACCGTAACGCGACCGTAACGTGACCATAACGTGACCGTAACGTGACCGTAATGTGACCGTAACGTGACCGTAACGTGACCGTAATGTGACCGTAACGTGACCGTAACGTGACCGTAACGTGACCGTAACGTTACCGTAACGTGACCGTAACGTGCAAAACGCTGCCCACACGTTGCTCCCACCCGGGCCGTCGGTCTGACGTGACATAACGTGACTCTAACGTCATTTACGCTGCTATAACGATCGCGGAACGTCTACCTAACGTCATTGTCACGTCATCCCGACATAACGGCTTCACGTTGAGATACGTCGAAAGTTTTGAACAGGTTCAAAACCTCGATGCGCGCCGACGTAACACGACGTAACATGACATAGCTCGACGTCACTCTAACGTCATTATGACGTCATCATAACGTAACCCAACCTACGGCAACGTAATGATGAAAAATCATCATGTTAGGCTCACGTTGGCTCGTTACGTCGTAGTGTGACAGGGGTATAAGATAACGTACATATATATTTACATTTTGTTCATTCAAAATAAAAACATGTCATGGGGCCAGTCAAATTTAATGGATGTCCCCATCAGTGAAGAAATACAACTTTCTTTGCATAAACATGAATCTTGATACAAATAAATTGACTTCCAAATTTGAGGTATCCTCTATCAGAGGATCCGAATTTAACAGCAATAATTAATAATTACAACACAAACAAGAGATCATATGACATGGACTTTATTCAAGAGAAGGTCAATTGTATAAGAGTAACGTCGAATAAGGTCATCAGGTCAAAGTTCATCGAATCAGGCTCTCAACCCTATCGCTTTAACTGCATCTCATTGTAGTAGTGGGTCGGTGGCTGAGTCAGGTGGTTGTTGTCAGTCCAGCGTCTGGAGGCGTAGTGTTGAAAGCAGGACCTGGCGGGCCGTCGACGATCAGAGATGACATCACAGATTTTGCGGCGATGGTGGTTTGCGGTAATTCCAGCAAGGGACGACGAGATTGAACCTAGGTGGTACCACCACAGAGAGATCCCTTGTTCGCGCGCAAATTACCCATGGTGGCGAGCCACCATGCACAATCCAAATCTGTGCAGTGCGGTCTTGCCACTTATAGGAGTCTCATGCTGACTTAGCCTCAATTCAACCAAGCAATCAATCAGCCAATCAATCAAGGCAACATACATAGTACATGCCAAGCGCTGTCTTTATACACGGACTCTGCAAATTGCACCCCTCCGTATTAAGCTTCATGTGGCTTTTACGCGTGTCTCCCAATCGGAGATAATTGGATCTACACAATTTATCATTTGTTAAGGATGCATGGCCAGGAAGCCGGATTGGGTATATGCTGATGAGCCAACATGGTGCTGATGACATGATGTACTGCAGGGACAACCTGCCGGCGAGGAGGAGGTTCGGACGGGAAGGTGATCAAAGGGAGCGACGCGCGACAGGAGAAGGGACGGGGGTGGACTGCGACGGATAACGCACGCGAGTTAGAGTGGGTCAGTGTGAGCCGATGTGAGCTGGTGTGAGTTGATGTCAGATAATGTGAGTGAATGGAAGTTATGATGAGTCAGTGTGAGGTCATATGTGTACGTTAGTCTGAGTTGATGTCAGGTGGTTTGAGTTGCAATAAACCAGTGAATTTGGCGTTCCCATAGTTATTAATGGAATACACACTTTGGAATGTGCTATGAGGCAATGTAATCACAATCAATCAATCAATAGTTCCATCCTCTAGTCGAGGGTTGGATGCAATGGTTCTCCACTTGTCCCGATGGTGTGCTGTTCTGATAGACTGTGAATAATTCAAGCATGTCCACTGTGAAATATTTGTAAACCATGATGTTCTTGGTCTCCCTCTCCCTCTGCTGCCATTCACCTTCCCTTCCAACAATGTACGGTATATTGAACTCTGACGAATGATGTGGCCAAAATAAATAAGTTTCTTTGTCTGTATAGTGGCAAACAAGCTTTTCTTATTTTGAATTTTTCTGAGAACTTCTTTGTTGGTGATCTTCTTTGTCCATGATATTTTCATCATCCTTCAATAAGTCCACATCTCAAATGCTGCTAAACGTTTGTACATTTTCTTAGAGATTGTCCATGTCTCAGCCCCATACATTAGAGTAGACCACACATAACACTGAAGAATACGCTTCCTTGTTTGTATTAATATCTTACTTGATGTTAACACTCTATACATTTTGGAGAATGTTGTTCGGGCTATTGTTATCCTTCTTTTAATTTCTTCCTCACATCTCCCATCTTTTGTAATCTTTTGTCCGAGATATATGAATTTGGATACTTGTTCTATGTTTGTACCATCTATGGTTATATTGATATTTGGTTTATCTGTCTTTTTACTTATAACCATTGTTTTGGTCTTCCAATCACAATCACATGCAGTGAAATCAGTACACCACAATATTTTCACATATTGATCTTATTCACGTCCTATATATATATATCGATATATATAGAGAGATTTAGCCTTCTATAAATAGTGGGAGACTTTATCACGCCCCCATCTCTATTTGTGGACCCTCTATATATTGGGATTCCGATCGTTACGCTCATGGTGAGAGAAGGGGAGGAATGTGGGCCAAAGCACAAGCGACTACTGGGGTATGATGTGGGTGTGTGGGTGCGGGGGGGGGGGCGGAGGAGGGAGGGGGGAGGAAGGGGACGGGAAAGGAGGTGAAGGGGGGACAAGGAGTTGAGGGCATGTATTCCATCCCCGCCCCGCCCCATCCCCGTCCCAGCCTACCCCCGTACCCCCGTCCCTTCCCGCCCCTCCCTGTCCCTCCCCGTCCCCATCCCTGTCCCCACCCGTACACGCCGGTCCCCTTTCCCTTTCCTCCCCTTTCATCCCTGTCCATCCCCCTCCCTCCCCCTCTCTCCCCGTCCCTTCCTGTCCCTCCCTGTCCTTCCCTGTCCTTCCCCGTTCCCCATCCCTTTCCCCACCTGTACACGCCAGTCCTCCTTCCATTTCCTCCCCTTTCCTCCCCGTCCCTCCTCGGCCCCTCCCCGTCTCACCCCCATCCCTTCCCCCGTCCCTCCTCGCTCCCCTCGTCCCTCCCTGTCCATCCCCGTCCCCATCCCTGTCCCCACCCGTACACGTCATTCCCCCTTCCCTTTGCTCCCCGTCCCTCCCAGTACCTCCCCGTCCCCCTCCCTCCCCCTCCCTCCCCGTCCCCCCGTCCGTCCCCGTCCGTCCCCGTCCATCCCCATCCCCCGTCCCTCCCCGTCCCTCCCCGTCCCCATGTCCCTCCCCGTCCCTCCCAGCCCCTCCCCGTCCCCATCCCTGTCCCCACCCGTACATGCCAGTCTCCCTTCCCTTTCCTCCCCGTCCCTCCCCGTCCCCCCGTCCCTCCCCTGTCCTCCCCTGTCCTCCCCGTCCCTCCCCGCCCTCCGCGTCCCTACCCGTCTCTTCCCGTCACTCCCCGACCCCATGCATCCGCGTCCCCGTCCCTCCCCATCCCTGACCCTCCATGTCCCCATCCTTGTCCAGGCCCCCTCGCCGCTCCTCTCTGTCCCCGCCCCTTCTGTCAGCTCCGACCGCATCCCGTGAGTCAATCCGTCACCCCACTAATGTGCCCCTTACACCCCGGTGCCTGTCATATCTACACTTAGCATTGAGAACCCCGTGTTGTCCCACCTTTCCCCTCCCCACAAGATAAAAGAGAAGGAAATTAAATTCATCCGATCCAAAATATTGGTTTGGTTTCTTTTGGATTGTAGGCCCTAGCAACATTTGAAAACATTAGGCTTGCGACAACGACGTGCGGCAGCGTTCATTGATGTAGGTTGTATAGGGCTATCTCGCTGGGCTACCATGCCAATGGAACTACACCGCAATATCCGAGTCAGTCACATTGATCCTGTCATTGAACCAAATAGTCCGAGATCCAAATATTATTACTGTGTGCTCGCAATCTCTTTCAATATGGACAAGTACGCCATAGACCTCCCCCGCCCCCCCCCCCTCACCACCACCACCACCACCACCAAACCACCACCACGCGCTCTGCTCCGTCCATTATAGGGCACAGATGGGCTCACACTCACAGCTGTGATAAAGCACATCTAAAAATAGCACCCTGCACAGAACTGCTCGCCCCTGGAATACACAGCGAGCTGCTCTTTGGTTGTGGCTTAAAGCTACATAGTCCGATGGCTTTTGAATTCTTGCCCAATTTTTGGTAGACCGTGGGATTCGAATCCACGGGTTCCAAATCTGGTCGAGTAAAACTAATGACTTCAAAATTGATACTTGTCGCTTCCTAGCCAGGTGGTTGGCATTATTAGGATAGGGCAAGGAGTGGTTGGCTCAGGATTTTGTGACTGCGTGGGATATCAGGTCATGGTGGTGTCCTGGTCTCCCAGTGGGGCAGCACTATAAAGTCGCCATGAGTGTGCACTATCGCAAGTCGGTACCCATCCTGATATAACTGTATATGTTGCCAGAACGTAAAACTACAACAACCAACTGACCACACTTCTACCACGGTGGCGACATCTGTGCATGAGCATTATACCCACATATCCTGCATTCGGAGCCGGATTTTGAAATGACGCCGCCTATAAATACTATCTAAGGTAATAATTCCAGACTCGGCACTATTATCCAATGCCTACCCTAAGCAATTGAAAACAAATTAATTATATTCGAACATTCTATTACTCATTCTCGTAACAATTCAGGTTGGTCATCGCTTTAGAATTTGACAATTTTATAATCGATGAGGTCCAACTGCTCCTCCCATGTGTGGTCTTACAGCTAGTGAATGAAAGCGACATTGGCAGTCTTGTGGAAGTCTAGCGAGATGGCGATCGAAGTAGCCCTGAGTGTGGTCATTGCCAATTAGCTCTCAATCACAATTTTTGCGGAGGTTGTTTTGCAGCTGTAGCTGTAGGCTGCCGCTCCCTCCTGCCGGCCCCTTCCCGATACTCTACGTAATTGACCGACGCCGGGGCGTATTGAACACACATCCACACATCCTGCAGCCCCCGATTTCTGTCCGTCTCAAACCGCCATTTAGGGGCTTGCGACGCCGTCAGAATTTTACTAGAATCTCTGAATCGCTTAAATTTGGGGATCTTATACGCGGCAATAAAAACCTGTGAATCTCTTAAATAAAGGACATTATACTAGTTAATAATAATATCCGAATCTTGTAAATCAGGGACTTCATACTAGTCGATAGTATTAATAATCTCTGACTGTCATAAAATAATGGATGTCATACTAGGCGATAATAGTAATACTGTCTGATGCAATGTTTTGGAGATAATAGTCAAACAGTTAACAATATCCTTATACTCAGCCAGCCCATACTTTCCCTATCCTGATATTGCTAATTGCCAGGAAAAGTTGGCGACAATGATAAATGTTGTAAGTCTTAATGGAAGGAATATAATTAAATTAAAATGCTTACGAAAAAATCTTTTCCAATCACATTTAATTGAGGTAATATCATAATCCAATTATGAAATAACAAATTAAGGTACACATGAGGTGCATCTCACACACTCAGGGTAAAGTTCATCTACACATAGGGAATGGTAACAACAAATAACGCATATAATCAAATAGGTCAATTCGGTTATGGGTCGTTCTCAGAAGTTGTGTACCAATAGTGTGACATCAGTACCAGAAAATCAAAATGCTGCCAAAGTCCTATAAGCAAGTTTCCTCAATGTGTATGTCCTTTTGCATCTGAATAATTGAAAATAAACATATTCTGGCATTTTTAAGTAGGTCAAATGATGCTCACACCCAATAAATAGCAGTATAGCATGGAAACCAATCTCACTCCAAAATCAATTATTTTCCACACAAAACTTGACATTTTTAGGACATTTCACATGCCACTTGCTTTATAAACAGCAGTAATAATAATTTGAAACCTCATTGCTATGGTTTTGTCTTATTTGTGAATATTAAAGAGAAAAGCAAGAAAATATTAGCAGAGTAGCAGATTAGCAGAGTAACAAAGTGGAAACAACAATTTTACACAAATGTTCGGCTCAAATTTCAATGTTTAGGGGCAATTTCAGGATTTATCTTTTACTATACCATAATGGGTCCATGCATAGAGTGTCAAATGGTGAAAATAGTTCCTGTACTGTATCTGTACTCAGTGTTTGATACAGAGTTTCATAGTACTTGCAAGTGGAAACGAAATGTTACGATGTTAATGACTCCAGAAAATGTTAACTATTTCATAATTTAAATTTATTTTTTAGAAATAAATGTCTTCAACTTAATGAAGACATTGTATATGACCATTTGAAGTGAAATGAGCTGTTGTTCAGAGGTTTTCATTAAGTTTGTGACACTTTATTTTCAATGCTGTTGACAATGTCACAAATTAGTGATGTAATTTTTTATGTATTTAGCTACATCCATCCCAATAAGATACATAATACACAATATTAACATTTACTTTTGATCTAAAATATCTCCCACATTATTGGGCTAAATGATGAAATCTAAATATTGATACTCCAATAAAGGGTTTCTTTGAAATGTGCATTTCTAGTAAACTACCTCAAGTGGTACACAGTTTCTGAGAACGACCCTTATACAAATATAGCTCATGTTAGTCCGACCCCATTTTACCTCAAAATCTTATAATCTGACCAAAGCATCCGACGACAGGTTTCATTTTATCCTTATAACCCCCCCGAAAATTGTCGATCCATTATATAATAATGGTTTCTAATCCAGTACGTGAAAAAGCTCTAAATTCATAACATCCATAAAGGTTCAAATTGAACACATCTTGAAATATCCTCTTTGGGGGAAATTTGATATTCGCTTCGCTAAAGGGTCTAATCTACGGAAGTGATCATCGAGATGGTGTAGCCGGAACTATGCTGAGGACGCAGTCTAGCTCTGCTGTTTGCCACTGCCCCACATGTCGCTAATACCTTCCTGAGCTGTTTTGATCGCTTGATTGTTGGAGTTTTACGTCCTAGCAACATCTAAGATCTAGTCAGGACGGGTACAGACTTGTGACAGTGTTCACTCATGGCAACTCATTATATAGAGTGCACTCAGGATATAGTGCTACCCCACTGGGAAATCAGGCCACCGGCATGATGACCCAGCATCCCACTCAGTCACATCATCCTGACACTGAGCTAATCAATCCTTGCCCTATCCTAGTAATGCCAAGTTCCAGGCTAGGAATCGACAAGTGTCAATTTTATAAGAAATTGGTTTGAATCGACCTGGAACTGAACTCCCAATCTCCCGCACGCGAGGCCCACGCTCTACCAGGCCCGGATTCTTCCTGAGCTGTATAGACTACATCACCGTTCCAGCCGCATGGTGCATTGTGGGATGTGTCAGAGCAAAACAAACCCGTGAGAAGCACATGGCACATGCTAATTACACTGGGTGCAGTTATGAAATGTGCTAGTTTCAGTTCATCTCAGCTCTTGTTTGAAACATAGAACACTAACTAAAAAAATATATATGAGTCAGGATCACGAAAAGAGGCCAATTGGGGGCAGTTGTCGGCGTCGATCATTGGATGTCAGCGTCGATCGGCATACTTATAGTTTAGCATTGACAGAGGTGTTGCAAAGTCCTTAAATTTATCCTGAATGTAAAGGTAGAGAAAAACAACAACCGTATCTGTTTCTAGGATAATTTAATATAAAACAAAGAAATGCATGACACTTTAAGGATTGCGATGCCGACATCTGGTAAAGTTGTCGGCATCGATCATTGGATGTCGGTATCGATCGGCATACTTATAGTTTAGCATTGACAGAGCTGTTGCAGAGTCCTTAAATTTATCCTGAATGTAACGGTAGAGAAAATACAACAACCTTATTTGTTTCTAGGATAATTTAATATAAAACAAAGGAATGCACTACACTTTAAGAATTGCGATGCCGACATCTTAAATAAACCACCAATTGGCCCATTTTCGTGAGGCTGATTATATACTAAATTAAGATATTAATCTTTTATCCAGCATTGCATTTACATCAATATAATCAGCACATATTATGCCATGTGCATTTAGATTTAGACAAATCTGGGCACTCAGACTAGTGTTAGAGCCATAGGCAGAGTCAGTTTTACTTATTTTATTCATGTTTTTATTTATATCCTATGGTTAATGATATATGTAGAAATAGAAAATAAGTAGGGTTGATCAGATGTTGGTTAGATATTTCTTTGAAACAAGTTTTTATTTGTTGTTGACACATTTGACATTTTAATATTTAGAACAAGAATTACTTATGGCTAATCAATGATGATGTAAACATCAACCTGTAAAGTGACTGAAATTGTATGTTTCTTAGGTCAAACTGCTTAATTATGGAGAGGTGTGTCTTAAACATATTCATTATATTATTATATTGCATCCTTCCATCCATGTTTGTGCCAAATTGTTATGTATTTCTATTAATTTTGAATAAAATGGAAGTTTTGCCCTAAGCGTATCGGCAAACTCAATGGCCGTATGCCTTTGCTTTGCTCCCAACATCGTTTTCAGCGCATGCGCACTCGGAACCGTGATCTCGTCTATGGAGGACACATTCTAGTTCCTGCTGTTTGCCACTGCGTAGCATGGCACTTTACCTTAAAGGTCTGCATCTAACAACTTCCTGAACTGTACCGAGGATGCAGTTTAGTTCTGCGGTTTGCCACTGCGAAGCATGGCACTTTAACATAAAGGTCTGTCTCTGACAGCCTCTCTACATTCTTTTACCCAGGCGTCGTAATGCACGGACTGACAGGTCTCCGTCTCACGGCATTAACCATCCCATCCTCACAAAGGTGCTGTCGAGATATGGATCGTCCATTGTCGAGATAATGCTACGAATGTACTTGGTGCTCATGGTCAAAAACTGTTCTGGAGAACATTCATTCATTAAACTGATGCTCATTAAGAACCGACTCCGTAATGCAATTAGTCATCGTAGGCTCAGCCATCTAGCATTGATGATATCAGAGAGATTGACTTCAACAAAATGATCAAAGACTTTGCAAGAGTCAAGTCTCGTAAAGTGCTTGGTCTGTAAATATTTGCACTGTACTATTTTCTTGTTATAATTGATCATGACTGACTGCTTGTTTGCTTATTCAGATTCTTTCTATTTGAATAAATTTACTTTATCGATATCTACAACTATCTGTTGTCACCTTTTATATTTTGGTATTCTAGGGGTGGCTAGATTGCGTCATAAATTGACATGGCAACGAAGAAGGAAGTGGCATTCCCCAAGCTCTCCTGACATGAACTAGCCAAGCCCCACCTTCTGTCTTATGTGATTTCGTCTAATCGCTGTGTGGGGGAGAGTGGGGTTGATAAGGACATTAATAAAACACAATAAAGAGAGTCCGTTCTGTGAAATACCTAGGTATAATTCTAGATGAAAACCTCAACTGGGATGAACATATTGATAACTTAAATAATTCAATCATTAAAACAGTTAACTCATTTAAAATAATCAGACGACGGGTACATGAGGAAAATTAAAAATTACTATACTATGCATACGTTTACTCCAAAATTCAGTATGGTATAGAGGTGTATGGGAGAGCTAAGTTATCAGCCCTAGAAAAGGTACAGGCACAACAAAACAGAGCCTTGAAAATATTGTATAGCAACGAATTTCTCACCCCAACTAAATCACTTCATAAAGACCTCGACTTACTTATGGTAACTGACATTTATAAAATATACATTGAAAAATTTGTTTACAAGCAAAAGAATGGCCTCCTCCCTGAAATATTTAATAATCTCTTCAAAGAAAACAATCAGGTCCATTCCCATAACACAACAGATAAATAACCTACATCACAAACACACTAGAAACAAGTATGGCAAAATAACAACTGAAAACCAAGGAACCAATATCTGGAACTCAATACCAATAGAGATTAGAAACCTTAAAACTATGAAAAACTTCTGTAAAAAACTAAGGATAAGCTATCTCAATGCATACTAAATCGATTACCAGTAAATAACATATATAATAGGACATAGTTGTCATTAACTAGTCACATAATTTAAAATATCAAGTAGCTATGGCAAAGAACATAAAATGTACCCATATTAACAGACATGCAAATTAACTACTGATACTGCATGTAAGTACATGAATCCATGACACAATATACATATAATATTCCTATCATTACTTTGCTTTTTACTAACTGTGAAGAGATGCATCAGTATCTCATCATAATCATTAGTTAAAAATGTAGCTTAAGTTTAATCATTTGTTATTGTCATCACTTGTTCATTCACAACATGGAGACCAGCTAGATAAGCATCGCTTTTCTGCTTTCCTTTCTGTCTGTAAGGAATTTGTATGCATTTATTGTATCACTTCAGTTTATAGTAAACATACCTTGCAGAGAGTTAAAATAAAAGAAATGAAAAAAAACCACAACAAAACAAACAAACAAGGGACCAGCCGGGGTGGCTGAATGAGTACAGCGTCCATCCCCTGTTTTGGGACATAGGGAGATCCAAACCCATGAGTTTGTTGGTTCGAATCCTGGTCTAGTCAAACCAATGACTTAAAACTTGATACTTGTCGCTTCCTAGCCTGGCGCTCGGCATTATTAGGATAGGGCAAGGACTGCTTGGCTCAGTGTCAGGATAATGTTACTGAGTGGGAATCAGGTCATGGTGCTGGTGACCTGGTTTCTTAGTGGGGCAGCACTATGAAGTCATCATGAGTGCGCACTGTCACAGGTTGGTACCCATCCTGATATGACCTTAGATGTTGCTAGGACGTAAAACAACAACAAACAAACAAAATAAAACAAGGAGCCCAAATGAAGAAACTATGCACCACACTAAGACTCACCACTCATGTGGTCTATGGCCCACACATGAGTTCAGAGTTAACTGCCCTTTGATTGGCCGCAAAAGACTGAAGTTGCTGTGACCTGGCGTATTTACATGCATGGATGTGGGTGTCTTTTCCTCCCTGCCATATCTTTAAATATGCACCCATAATTAAATTCACGTTCAGCCCATACACATATGAATCCTGATGACAAATCCCAGTGTGATCCTTTTTATGCTATTTGTTCTACTTTTTAATTATGTTGTAGTGAGATTGAGATTGGGCTGAGAACTATTTCACATGAAATAAAATACTACTTCCTGCGTGTATTTGGAGAACTGTGTAACAGTGTAATGCTTGCTCCCGCTCTGTCATGACCAGGGGACAAAGTAAATAGCAACGGGTTGGATACCTACTTTGGTAACTCGGAAGTGACGTATTAATCCATTCCTACGTATATTTTTAGGTTAAAGTTGCATAGTCCGATGATTTTGAGGTTTTGCTATTTTCTGCGATAAATATATTATACTAATTGCTATAATCTACTTTGCTTTAGTTTGAAGTAACTTTAATTTTAAATGGCTAAGTTAGAAGATATTTGATGTCAAAACATGCCAACATAATTTTGGCAAGCACTCCAAAACTCTGACACCATAGACTTCAGTAGTAACGGTTTCTATTAATTGACTTATTATGCCTTCTATGCAGCCACAACTGTTTAATAGGTGCACCAGTGTCTAAGTTGAATATGTAGAATCAAATCTAGATAAGTGTTTTGGTTTTGAAAATATGATGTTTTAATCGGACTATGCAACTTTAAGACTGAACGGCAGCATGAATTCCTCCATTTTAGAGAAGCAGAGATTATTATCAACAAGTATGAAATCCCCGAATCAAGAGATTCAGACAGTGTTATCGACTTGTCTAAAGTCCTCAATTTAATAAATTCAGAGGTTATTATCGACTCGTATGAATTCCTTAATTTGAGAGATTCGGGGACCATTTTCGACTTCAATGAAGTTCCCCAGTTCCATCAATAACATCATAATGTCTTATACATTACATTTTCGAAACGAAACCATTTATCTAGATTTTATTCTACACATCCAACTTAGAAACTGGAGCATTATTTAAGCATGTGTTGTTGCGTGGAAGTGTATACCAATCGAATTGAGTAATGCATTTTACGGCTGAATCTTATGATACCAGAATTGCGATGCGCATGGCAACAATAATTTGACATGCCTTTATTTAAAATATTTCCGAAGATAACGACTTAAAATAAAAGTAACTTCAAAGTAAAACAATGTAGATTATAATGATCAACCTAATACCTCACAACCTCACAAAATGACAGAAATTCAAAACCATCGGAAATCTAAACGCCATCCCGCGCGTGATAGTACACCTCATAGAGTGCTGCCACCTGGAGGGATTCGTGGATCCTGCAAGGCTTTTTTTCACACTATTCTTATAGAGAATAATGCCTGGCACACACCTCCCATATAAAACCTAAAACTGCCCGTTTCGCGATTAAGTTTGAGTTTTAGTCGGTTCCAGTCTTTAGGTGTGTGACGCCCTAATGCCTCGCACACACCTCCCGTATATGATTCACTCGCTAAGACTTGGATGGCAAACGGACGGTGGGTATCACACATAGACCGTATAAGATACGACTGACCGCTCACATATACCGTTTCTCGAACGTCCCGATTCGTTTTTCGAATGTCTTGCGATTCGAGTCTTAAGCACTAAACTGAGTTTTACGTCACAAATCGGAAGCATTAGCAGTCGGTATACGTGTGTTGTTCCTGTTGTCAGTTTTAGTCGGGAAACAGTATGGGTCGGGTTGTGACGGGTCACATGGGGCAGTCAGTTTTAGCGCGTGAATCGTATACGGGAGGTGTGTGCCAGGCATAACGGATTTCACCGTCAGTATCCTGGGTGATCATTGTCATTGAGAAATCGGACCAGTAATGGTCTGCCTAATCGGATCAAATTATATAATTTTCTAAACCAAGATCAAAGCGCATCTCTGTCTGAATCCTACATACCCAACTTAAGTACATGTGCACTCATCAAACATTTGTTGTACTTTGTAATGCTCCTGAACTTTGCTGCCATGCTCTAAAATGGGTGAATACGTTGGCATGCACACCAAAACTAATTGTATCTCCAAGGTTAACTATTTAAAATAAAATAAAACACTTTGAACTAAAGATAAATCAATTAATGATATATTTATTTAAAAATATGGCAGAAACAAAGAAACAACAAAATCACCGTTGAATTATGCACCTTGAAAAGAAGAACTAGAAAACGAGAGTGAGAGGAAAGATACTTAGTAGACATTAAATTATGTTATATTCCAATGTACATGTGTCACATGATTCAGAGATCACGTGATCAAAAATAGATAACAGTTAACAGCTGGTTAAACGGGTGGTGTATGCGATGTGTAGATACATATATAATATCAACCCAGTGTGAAGGTTAATGAATTTCCCAGCCGAGGCCCAATTCCCTCTGCCATTGTATTGCCAATAAGGAGTGCACAACGTACAGAATATGTTCCATTTGCTGATCAGTGAATATGTTGTGCATTATTTTGATATCATCAGCAAAATTGTAGATCTCAGACCATAATTATGTTATGCCGAAAACCATTATGTTCTCTTCCACATTGGTCAATAAACTGTATGTATAAATAAATATATCTATGTATGTATATAATGCTGCAAAGATGATTTATGATAAAGATAAACCATATATATCTGTATTCTGCCACATACAAATGATCAAATTCAGCGACGCCATTGATCGACGAACCCTTGTTCTGTGCTAAACAAAACAAGACAGTGTTGAATGCAAGATCTCTTTTTTTTTATATTGCACGTAACTATTTCTCCGATGACAGGACACCTGCTCTGTCAGGGAAACATTGACCTGGATCTAAAGTTGTCCGTTGAAAGATATGTATTACTGAATACTACACACAGCACTGACAGAAATATTCAAATCCTCTCCATTGCAGGTGATGTGCAAACTCTACTACTTCGTGCAGGCTATGAGCTACGCCTCATCCATCATGATCCTGACGGCCATCTCCATTGAGCGCTACTTCGCCATCATTCATCCAATGCGCTCCAAGCAGCTCACTACGCTGTGCCTTCTGCGCATCGTCGTCCTCATCGTGTGGACAATAGCTGCTGCATCCGCCACCCCTTACCTCGTCATCTATGATACGCTCGACATCCAGGACATGCAGTTCTGCATGCCGCTTCGACCCTTCAACAGCCGGGTGTATGTCACTATTAGCTTCATGCTGTGGTATGTTATCCCATTGCTCTTAATGTCCGTCATGTATACCAAGATCAGCATTGTATTGTGGAAAACGAGCCGGCCCGACAACCTTGAGAAAAACTCATTCAAGACGAAGCGCCTGCGGCCAAAGCGCAAGAAGAAGGGTATGCAACTGATCACATTTGGCAGATGCAACAAGACGGTCGATGACAAGCACGAGCTGCAGTTATGCAAGCCGGTGATTTACGTCAGCGGTGTTGTGACATCAGCATCATCTGACGAGGCCACGCAGGACGAGACCCGTCACGCACCTTACCGGAAATCAGCTGCAGTAGCAGGTGAGAAACCATTCTTGAAGGCCACTTCCGGTTCTGGCTACGACTCAACCACGGAAGTGTCCGGCGCTGATGACGCCCTGAAAGAGCAGTCCTCGGACGAGGCAGAAGACTATGAGGACGACTGGCCAGCATCAGACAAGTTGCGGCGCGGTGGTGAAGAGTACCCGATGAAGCAAGTCTACACATTCCGTAACCCTTCCTACAGCGGAACTTGTCCGGCATGCCAGCAGCACAAGGCAGGCTCCATGGGCGGGAACCACCAAACCGAGAAATGTGCCTGTAAGAGCACCTCAGCCACCCCGACTATGACGCCTAAGTTGGCGACCACGGTGACTGGCAGCGCTGGGAAGGTGCATGTGAAGCCCGCCCGGAAGAAGCCACACAAGAAGACTGAGAATGCGCTTGTGGCACGACGACGAGTGATCCGTCTGCTGATCGCAGTGATCGTGTCGTTCGCGCTGTGTGTCATCCCGTACCACATCCGGCTGCTATGGACGGAGTGGAGCACACCAACACTGTCGGTCGGTGAGACACTGGTGCCACCTATCACCTTCCTACTGTACTACTTCAATAGCGGCCTCAACCCGATCCTCTACGCATTCCTCTCGGATAACTTCCGGCGTAGTCTGAGGGAGGTCCTCTGCTGCACAATAGATGAGAACTCAAAGCGGCGGAGCATGCGCAGCACAATGTCAGTAAAAACCATGAACTCCACCATCTAATTAACCTTGGAAAGGGGTAACGCAATTAACGCACCTGTCAATTGATCTTTGATCTATTCTACCCTGAGCTTAATAATCGTGCATAGGAACTTCAGTCACTTAATTTCTACTTACATTTCACTTCAGTCGAACTGAGTTCCTTATAATTAATCTAGGTGCTTACATTGTCAAAACCTTTTGGCTTCCCCTACTGCAAAGCTCGGTTTTACCATGTCCCAGTTATGATATTTTTTATATATTTTACCTACTTTATCTCAAATTCCCTAAGGAAATCTCACCAAATATCCTAACTTCAGCTAGACATGTTCACTTTAGTGGCAATTGAATGTATATATCTACATATACAGAAAGTATTATATCATTCTAATGTGTCATACATATACTATATATATTATATTGTTCCAATATTGTTAAATGACTATTTTCTTAAATACATATATATTATAGATATACCTATATTATATAAATACATATTATAGATGTGAATTATATTTTACTTCAGAACTAATGGTAACCATGACAAAGTAAGGACGTGTAGGTCATCAAAATGCGGCATTCATGGATGATGACTGAACAACGAGAGAGACAAATAAGACAATGATGGATTGCAGCCGTTTGTAGCGACACTAATGAGACACATGGACTTTCCACCCACTCTATTGTAGAACCGAGTAGTTGTGCTGAAGACTGTAGATATGTTGTATATCAACAGTGCTGTCACACTGGAATATAATTGTCATGCTGTGTGAATATGTTCAGTCAAAAATGGTGTTCTCTGTGGCGGAGTGGTTAGAGTGTCTGACTTTTTTCTAGGTCGGACTCCTAATCTGAAGGTCGGTGGTTCGATTCCCCGTGCCCCCATCTCTGCCAATTTGGATTTCCACCGCTGTGTATAACTTACAGCGACATCAAAGGGCAGTTGCTCTCATACCATGTCTATGTGGTGTGGGAGGTTAAAAATCCCTTGGGTCGGTAAAAGTGCAGGCTCGGGATTTCTATCGACAAACTGTCTAATGGTGAAAACAAGACTATTCAGGCTTATCCATGATAAGCAGTGTAAATCTTCAACAAAAAAACAAACAAAAAATAGACGAAATGGCCGAATGAGTTGCGCTCACTTCCCGGGTGGAGGGTTGCGGTGTTCGAAACCTGGGTTAGAAGAGTGGCTGAGGGGAACTGCTGACTTGAAGTTGCATAGTCCGATGGGTTTGAGTTTCTATCACTTTTCTGAGATAAATATATTAAGCTGGTTGTTATAATCTACTTTACTTTAGTTAGGATTAACTTTTTTAAATTTTAAATGGTTAACTCTTGAGATATTTGAAATATAAACATGTCAAATTAGTTTGGCAAGCATGCCAAAACTCTGGCACCATAGGCTTCTGCAATAACCGATTCTATTAAATTGACTCAGTATTCCATTCAATGTGGTAATACATGCTCAATAAGTGCAGCACCATCTAAGTAAAATTTGTAGAATCAAATCTAATTAATTGTTTTGGATTTGAAAATGTGATGCTTCGTCGGACTATTCAGTTTTAACCAAAATTATAGTGGTCACTATCTAGTCTGGAGCTCTGAATTACTAGGATAGAACTGCTGTAAGAAATACAAAATATGTTAACAGGTCTCAGATATTTCTGAGGAGCTCTTTTGAAGATGAATGTATAAACGATTCTGATGCCACAACTGAAGGGATAGAAGCTCAGGAAACGGTACGCATTTATTGAATAGGTGGTCAGTGTTGAATTAGACGTAATCAGGTGATTAATGTGTTGTATATCGCTCAAACAAAAGAAAATGCCACTAAGACTAATTGGAAACCCTGAATGAATATAATTGAAAACACAAAAAAGCCGACAGACTTTAATATTGGGATTTATTATTGTCTTCTTTTATCGTCACATAACAGAGTTCAATGTCATGAGTTCAAGGCTCACAGAACTTGACCCCACCGAATATAACAGTATGGGTGGATGGGATGGCTTAAAAACCAAAAGCTTAGTAGTCGATGTTGAATGAACCGCAGTTGAGGCGAAAGTGAATCAAACCGGCGGCTAGCTCGTTAATGAGAAATTCTTACGCTAGGTGGTGGCGATGGCACAGCGTCAGCCTTAGTCTATACATAGAATAGTAGATGCTTTGTATCCATCCGAAATGAGATGTCGGTCATACGTATTCAATTACCCATGTTCTCGTAACATGTACAATGAGACAGATGCTATATAATATATGTAATCGAGATTTAGATTTAAATTCTGCCGAATGCTGCAATCGTTCATAATAATTAATTATCGTTAAAATAATTACTGGTTTGTGGCTACATCAGCAATTTGGTCGCTATCGACAAACAGATGTTTTTGCTTGAATACATATTTATTTCTCATGTCATTCTTGTGTCAGCAGCAAAGCATTTGTCGTCCTGTCATGCATAATCATAGTTATTTATTGGTCTGTTTTCTCTCTCTGGGCTATGTAGAAATGGGATTCTCATATCAGTGATTAAATGGGATTAAAATGCAATTGTTCATATTGCTGCGGCAATATGGGTAATTCGAAACTGAAGCGAACACCTGCCCCCCCCCCCCCTCGATCCCTCCTTCTCTCCCCCTTCTACCTCCCACTCCCCCTCCCTCCTCAACCTCCAGGTGGCGGCATCGCCGCCCCCCTGGCTCCCCCTTCCCCTCCTTCCCTCCTTCTCTCCAGGTGGCGGCACCGGCACTCACCGCTGGTGCCGCCGCTGGTCCCCTGCCTCCCCCCTACATCCCTTCCGCCCTCCTTTCCCTCTCCCACTTCTCCACCAGACCCCGGACCACCAACACCTCTTGCAATTGTCGGTTAATCCATGAATGTAAGTAATTAAAATGACCTAAATTGCTAGTGGTTTTACGAGACCAGCCAGACTACTGTTGTTGTTAGAAGGAGTTATGATGGAGCGAATTTGGACCAGGCATACACATCATGAGTTGTAGCTGGAATAGCTAATAAGGAAGGGTACTCTATGTATTACCGTGATGACAAGCTAACACTTCGAACATCCATAATAAAATTGCACTAATTATTATAAATAAAATATACTATGTATAATATAAATACTGTCCAATTTGTAATAGATACAACATATAATACATGTACAATACAATGTAATAAACTAATATATGTAATATGTAATATACACAATATATTATATAATATATATATACGATATATAATATTTACGATATAGAATATATATATATAAGATATCTAATATATATGAATTATAATATATGAGATATAATATATACAATATATAGTATATGTACAAGACAATGTTATATATGTAATATATATATATAGCATACACACTATATTATCAAAAAGCCTGTGTTCTGTTGTGATATAATTATGTACGTGTATTCATAAAGCCAAGTCACACTACAGCTTGCGACCACTTTGGACCAAAGAACCCACCTCCTTGCGACCTCTTTTCGACCTCCTTGCGACCTCCTTACTACTAATAGCTATGGTCGCCGAGCTCTGGGTGATCATTTTGGTCGCACGGAGGTTTTTAGTGCAGTAGCTGCAACCTCCTTCCGATCAAAATGGTCCACGTTGCGACCACTTTGTGACCAATTGGGACCATTCTGCGACCTCTTTGTGACCACCCCTTTTTTTTGTGGTCGCAAAATGATCGCTAGCAGTGACAAGCAGTAGTGTGACTGGGGTATAGGTTGAACAGGACGAGGTTCATTTTGTGATCAGTATTGACAGTCCGTTGCCTCCAGTATGTCTCAATTGTCATACCGCACTGTTGTTTCGGTGTTTATCAACAGAGGCGATCCTACATTGTATTTATCAACCGAGGTGTCTCCAGTTAGTTCTAGATGGCGTGGAACTAAAGAAAGAGTTATGCGTCTATGTATATATGTTGTGAATCTGACCGAGTAATGAATGTCTGGACAATCTATAACCAGGTTCAGAAGAACTCGAAGGAGTACATGTTGTTGCATTGTTTCTGTTACACTACGCAGTGTTGTTAAAGGGGTACACTAATTAGTATTAAAAAAACATTCACAAATTCGTTCATATTTATATTACATTTACACTTTGAATACACATATATCTAACGAGCTAATATTTGCACGCCACTAAATAGAGGAAAATAACATCAAGCTTATATGTAGACCTACATTTAAATTAACACATTAGTCATTGATATGGAGCTTGAAGCCCGGCCAATCGGTGTGGATTGTGAGTGTTGATAGAATTGGGACGAACCATAAAACATGCTATATCGCCCAAAATATAGCATAGGAAATCCCCGGGTGATAGATCACGACCATTATTGGATGCTTGTTTTAACTGCAAAGCGTTCGCAAGTTCAACCCAGAACATCGGTGTAATATCGACCCAGGCAGTTGACCTTAGCTACCACAGGGAGTGTGATATTAATACCGTAAAACCATCGTTTAATTCTGCCACCCGGAAGTGGGTGGCAGCATTGATATTTCAGGTTTTACAGCTGTGCGAATCACAAGAAAACTGCTGCCGCCACGTGATCTACTGGCGTTGGGTTGACACCATTAAATGTTCCATACCTACAACTAGTATGCGCACCATAAGGCATAATAACATCGGAAGGTGTGTTTATCATAATTTTTATTTCACATTTCTATTTTTATTATTATTGTCACCATTATGAGTTGACCGCATTTAAGTGAGACAAATCTTTTTTTAAATGAAGACCCGCAAAGCATTAAAAGTTTGTATTATGGGATTAAATCAGAAACAACGTGTGCCTTAATGGCAGTATTGATAGGGATATATGCACGACGCTATAATTAAGGGAATTGATGTAGGATAGTTTGTGAGATGAAATCAGGATGCCAGCTAAGATATAACGTGGCACAAAATGGCATAGATTGCCCCCCAAACTCGTGCTATATTTTACCATATGGAATATGCTATATTTTACCAGAAAGAATAGTTGGTGTGTTGTATTGGGAGAACTGTACCCTGAATGGGGTGACTATTGATGTTGTTACAATAAAGTCAATAAAACCACATGTCATGTAGTTGATAATTACTAATTGGTTAACCACATTAATAAAGTAGCCCGCCTCCTGTATGCACCACTTATGTAATTATCTGATTGGTGTCATCAACCATATCATCATTATTATTACCCAAAGGATTATACCAGATGTCCCTTTAGTTAGAATCAATCGCTATATGATGTCAATTTGTAATCATTCCAAATGCCAATTAATAGTTATTATAGATCCATGTATCAAATTCAAACTTAAAGTTGGATAGTCCGATGGTTTTGAATGTGTGTATTTTTTATGAGATATATATATTAGATTGATCACTAGTATCTACTTTACATTAGTTTAAAGTTACTTTTATTTTAAATGGTAAACTTTTGAGATATTTTCAGTGCAAACATGGAAAATCAGTTTTGGCAAGCTTGCCAAAATTCTGACACCAAAGACTTCTGCAATAACAGGTTCTGTTAAATTGACTCAGTAATGCCTTCTATGCAGAAACAAATGCTTAATAAGTGCAACAGTATCTAAGTTAGATATGTAAAATCAAATCTAGATAGTTGGTTTGGTTTTGAAAATTTGATATTTCATCGGACTATGCAGCTTTATAGTTACGTAATCTGATGAAGCCATTACATTTTCAAACCAAAGCACTTGCCTATCTTGGATGCTACATACAGAACTTAGATATTTTTGCACTTATTCAACATTTGTTGCTGTATAACAGGAATACTAAATCGACATGTCACTGTTGCAAGTCACTCAATGCCTAGCTATGCTGCTATGATGATGCCTAGCATTTGGCTGTGCACACCAAAATTACTGTGCATGCTTTCCTTTTAAATATTTCGAAGGATCGCCATTTTTATTCAAAGTTACTGCAACTTAATGCTACACAGTCCGACGAAAACATCTAATTCTCAAAACCGAAGTTTAATTATCTAGATTCTATTCAACCTATCTACCTTATATACTAGTGCATTTATTAAACATTTGTCGCCAGATAGAAGGGAATACTGAGGCAATTTAATAGAATATGTTATTGCAGAAGCCTAGGGTATCAGAGTCTTGGCATGATTGCCAAAATTAATGTTGCATGTTTGCACTTAAAATATCTCTAAAGTTAGCCATTTTAAATAAAAGTTACTACAATCTGGAGTAAGGTAGATGATAACGATCAATCTAATATATTTATCTCAGGAAATGAAACTCAGAAACTATAAACCATCGAAACGAGCAAAGTAATATATATATATATATTTACATATATTTAAATATATATATATCTTAATAAATATGGCAGAATCTCAGACCAATCGGATTTTGTGAACCTTATACCCCTGTCACACTACGATGTTTCTGTTCAACGCGCATCGACGTTTGTCATTTTTTGGTGAAACGTCGGGAAACATTAGGGGAACATTATGCGAACATCGGTACATGTCGGTACACTATCCTGGATGTCGACAGTCGCCGGAGGACGGCGGCGCGCGTAGTTGGTCGCTCAATGTTTTAAGCATGTCAAAAAACCGCGACGACCCACAACGCGCGTCAATGCATGGGTTCCAATATTATGGCGACATCAGAAGGATGTCGACAGTGCTGGAATAACGTTATGCGAATGCTAGGCAGTCGCCACGCGCGTGAGGGTCGTCTCCACACATTGCGCCAAATGGTTGCTTTGTTGTTTTACGTCCTACCAACATCTAAGGTCATATGAGCATGTCGCACCAAACTTTTTTTTTTTTTTTCCCTCACTCGTCGACTCACATTGGCCGCACGCGAATAACGCACTGCACTGATGCCGATCTTTTTCCCCAAGCCGCCGAAAAGGTGGATGTGTCTCGATGCGTAGAAGATATTTTGCACGCTGACAGCGTGCCAGCGAGAAGCGTCGTAGTGTGACAGAGCCATTAAGGACAATTATTAATGCATATCACAACAGGTTAAAGCTGTGTAAAGGCCTCTGCTGTGCTGGGATTCAGAGGTATTTGAGTGCAACCACCCCTAAGCAATGACGGTGTTACCTGTAGTATATGGATGACACTTGAACACCTTGACGTCCAGTCTGTAAGTCTTTATTTACCTTCCAACCTCTGACGTCACCCCTCGAGCCCCTGGATATACGCACTCGACGTATACCTTACATCTTCCCTCTCCTTTTTTTTATTTATTTTTTTTAATTATTATTATTATACAATATGTCACATTGTCTTAATAATTAGTTTATATATATATATATTGAACGGGTAACATAGTGAACCTGGAACTTGGAAACATGGATGAATGATCGAGTAAGTTATTATATAGCGAGCAGTATAACATAGTTACGTGGGGAACATCAACATTTATGATGTGTTAAACACATGAAACTTGACATGTAAACACTGGTATTGGTTTATTTGTATTTGTATTTGCTTTCTGGAAACCCAAATCTTTCCGGCGGACGTGAGACGCGTCCACTCTGAGTCGTGTATAGTTTTGTTGTTTTGTCAGGTATGCTGTGTTTGTTCATGAACATTGTTTGATTAGCTTTGGTGCTATTTTGTGGTGCACCGTTATTCAGGGGCTGGCAATGTGTGTTATCAGTTGGTGGTACTTTAAACATGTGCACCCGGTTTCGGTGTAATTCCTTCCCCGCGCAGTTTACAATTACATAATCTTTGGGGTTTTGTTTGTTTGTACGTGTTATAGTGCCACCCCTCCATTTACCATAGTGTTTTGTACCTGACGTGGTCTGCTATTTGTAGCAACTTTTTTTTTTTACCAGCTCTTTTATCATAGTAGTACTTTTGACGCTCCTGTAATTTGGCAAGGTTTTTCGTTTTGGATTTTTGAACCTCTGGGTGCAATTTTTTTGTTGTTGGCATTTTAGATCGAAGGCGACGACTCATGAGCAGTTGAGCTGGAGAGGCGTTCATCTTAGTGAGAGGAGTATTTCGGTAGTTTAATAAGTACAGGTTGTAGTCCTGGTCATTATCCCCTGCTTTTTTCATCATTTTTTTTATTGTCTGAACATAGCGTTCTATTTGACCATTACTTTTAGGATAGTATGGGCTAGAGGACAATATGATTGAATTTATATGTGCTCACGAAATGTTTGAATTCATTACTTGTAAATTGTGGCCCATTGTCAGACATTAGTGATGTCGGTATACCATATCGTCCAAAGATTTCCTTCAGGGATTTAATTATTGCATTGGACGTTGTATGTTGTAGCTCTACTACTTCGGGGAATTTCGAATAATAATCCACCAGGATGAGATACGTCGTATTCTGGTATTGGAATAAATCGACCCCCACTTTGCAGAATGGTATATCGGGTATGTCATGAGGGGTCATGGGCTCAGCACTAAGGGAATTTCTATAGTTCTGACAAGTGCTACACCGGGCTATCAAGTCTTCAATTTGCCGGTTCATCCCAGGCCAAAACACATTGTCTCTGGCCAGCTGCTTACATTTTATTATCCCCAAATGGGTTTCATGCAATACACTTAACATTTCTGTTTGCAAACTAGAGGGTATAATTATTTGAGTTCCTTTAAATAATATACCCGCTCTATTTACTATTTTGTCTTTATAGGTAAAGAATGGTTTAGCGCACGACATAACCAAATTATTCTGGGAGGGCCAACCCTCTCTTACTAACTTTGTAACCTCAGTGAGTGTGGTATCTGTGTTTGTAGCCTTTGTGATCCGGTCAATCATGTCATGGGCAATATCTATGGTTGCCACGGAGATGTTGTCATCAAATAATTTGTTTGGTGCTATGTCGGTGGTGTGTGCGCGGGAAAGTGTGTCCGCAAAAAACATTTCTTTACCCACGACGTACTTCATTACTATGTTATAGTTTTGCAGCCTCATGCGCATCCGTTGCATTCTGGCTGACAACAGATGCAACGGCTTCGACATTATCGATACAAGTGGTTTATGATCAGTCTCGATTATTACCTCTTTACCATAAATGTAATCATGGAAACGGACACACCCAAAACAAATTGCTAGTAACTCTTTTTCTATTACTGCATAGCTTGATTGGCACGTATCCAAAGCCTTTGATGCCATAGCAATAGGCCTACATTGCTGAAGAATTGCTGCCCCTAGGCCTGATTTGGAAGCATCTACTTGCAGAGTTATTTTGTCATTTACATTATAGTATTTTAAGACAGGGGCCGATATGAACAGTTTTTTTAGAGTCTCAAACGCATGGTTTTGTTCATGCTGCCAGAACCAAGGACTGTTTTTACATATAACTTGTCTTAGTGGTTTAGAAATGTCGGATAGATTCGGAATGAATTTACCGACGTAGCCCACCATGCCTAAAAACCGTTGAATTGCTGCCTTGTCAGTGGGGGTGGGCATTTCGATTATGGCTCTGACACGGTCTGCAGTGGGTTTCAACCCGGACTGGGTTAATGTGTGTCCTACATAATTAACTTCGGTTTTGCAGATGACAGACTTTTTTGGGTTGAGGCGTAGGTCAGCCTCCCTAGCCCTTTTAAATATATTTTCTAAATTATTATTGTGTTCGGCCTCAGTGGTTCCATATACCAATATATCGTCAGCAATTACATTTACTCCTGGCAAACCGTACAATATTTTGTTCATTTGACTAATAAATATGTCCCCAGCCGTTTTAATCCCGAATGGTAGCCGGGTATATCGGAAATGCCCCCACGGGGTATTAAAAGTACACAATTTTGAGCTCTTAGAATCTAGTTCTATCTGCCAGTAACCGCTATTTGCGTCAATGACAAAAATTTTTTTAGCATTGTTTGTTTTCGCTATAACCTGTTCTATAGTTCTTGTGGGATATGGTGTACTTAAAATGGCCTTATTTAGTTTTGTTGGGTCTAGGCAAACTCTAATTTTATTAGGCTTTTTAACAATTGTTATAGAATTTACCCACGGGGTTGGTTCAAACTGCCTGACAATAACGCCTAATTCTATCATTCTGTCTAACTCCTCCTTTACCTTTTCAACAATTGCATGGGGAATTCGCCGCGGTGGGTCAATTACAGGTTCTACATTAATGTCAATATGTATCGTAGCATTACTCTTTATAGTTCCTAAACCAGTGAAAATGTCTGAATACTGTTTCACCAAATGTTCTGCCGCCTTCCCGGTTGTTGTTGTTTTTCTTGTCCGAAGAGTGATTTCCTCTACTCGTCGGATCAGATGGAGTTGTACGCATGCCTCTTTACCCAGGATCGGTGTGCCGCTGGCTGTCACTTGGAACCTCAACGGGACCCCCTCAATGGTGAACGTGCACTCGCCTTCGGGACGTATCCGATCACCTGAGTACGTGATTAGACAACAACGTGAAGGATGTAACACAGTGTTTGTCAGGGCATTGTAGATTGTACGTGGAATAATATTGGCTTGGGACCCAGTGTCCAGTTTAAACTTTACAGGAATGTTTTGCAATGTGTATTCCACGTACCACAAACTGCTGCTGCTTGTCGCTTCAGCTTTTATTTCCCCTACGAACAGGTCATCCTCGTCGTCAATGGTAACATCTTCCTTTACGCTCTCGTTAACGTCAAGTTCATCCACTCGAGCACGATCTGCTCGTCTAGATCGGCACACCTTTTGAAAGTGGCCATATCTATTGCACTGTAGACATTGTTTGTCAGCCGTTGGACATGCGCCACTGCCGTGTTGATAACCGCATCGGGTGCAGTTCGCACGAGGCGCTGAGATTTGTGTGCCATGTTCCTGCCATCGTCGCATGTGCGATGTTGACGTATTTTGCCTTGGACGTGACGCGTATGCACTTCGTTGCTTGGTTACCGCGTCTACTTGCTCCTCCGTTTTGTTACCCTCTCCTGAACGCAATTGTGTATGCGTATTTTCACTCAAACGACAGAGTTCCAGACAATTTTCCAGTGTCAGGTTTGGTGTCTGCAGTAACTTGTCACGTAACTTGGGTTCCTTCACCCCGCATACCAATCGGTCACATAACAATGACTCTTCCATTGTCGCGTAATCACAGTATGAAATTCGGTGTCTCAATTCGCGAACGTACGTATCCATGGACTCCGTCGTCTGATTAAAGGAGTTGAATTCATAACGTACAACTGTAATATCTGTCTTACCGACACAATATTCTTCAAACATTTTCACCAGAGGTTCAATTTTATCTTTCTGGGCATCCGCGATCTTGAACGTTAGGTGAAGTTTCTGTGCCTCTTGTCCGGCGACATGAAGAAAGACGCAGCATTGAATCTTTTCGGTCTTGTTCGCAGCTCCTGAGGCGACACTGTATATCTCATAAGCGTGATGCCAAGCACGCCAGTTCATGGCCAGATTCTCTTCTAGACATAATGGCAACGGTGGTTTCAAACCTGATAACGCCATATCAAAATTCTGGGCATGGACAGTCCAGATCCACGATCTGACACCATGTAGTATATGGATGACACTTGAACACCTTGACGTCCAGTCTGTAAGTCTGTTTATTTACCTTCCAACCTCTGATGTCACCCCTCGAGCCCCTGGCTATACGCACTCTACGTATACCTTACATACCCATCCTTAAATACAGGGCTAACTACATAAATACACCTATATGCGGGCACTTTCTATATCATTTTAGTATTTAGTAACGGAAAATGGGACGGGCGGGGTGCCAGTAATTCCAGATCAATACCATTGTTCAACGTCGGCCGCTGACATCTTTCCACTGGTACCACACCCATCTCATCGGACGTGGTGGCCGAAGCGGTAGAGAGCCGACCTCCTGTGAGGAAGGTCGGGAGTTCGAATCCCGGCCGAGTCAAACCAATGACTTTAAAAAAATGATACTTGTCACTACCTACCCTGGGCCCCAGCATTACTAGAATAGGGCATGGACGGGTTAGCTCAGTATCAGGATAATGTGACTGAGTGTGATATCAGCTCATGGTGCTGGCAGTCTGATTTCCAAGTGGGGCAGAACTATGAAGTCGCCATGAGTGTGCACTGTGACAAGTCGGTACCCATCCTGATATGACGATAGGTGTTACTGGGACATAAAACCCCAACAATCACAAACACACACACCAGACCCATCCCGGTCAGACGATGTCTTCTGCACTACTTAGAACACACTTACTTTTAATTGGATGCTCACAAACAGATTGCATTTATTTATGGTAGTCCAGAATCACATATAATAACAATAGAGATAAACCGTTTATTTCAATCTAGTATGAGACAACAATAAATAAAAGGGAATATATTGCAACCCATTCATGAATAATAATTGCATCGATAAAAGTCAAACTAGTGTTAGAATGTGGAAGCCGTATATATTAACGCATTACATTAGTGTATAAAAGTTATACTGTTTTGGAATATTTAATAATAAATGAGTAATAACATACATTTAATAGAAAACGCCCTTACTAGCAGAATACTTTCCAAAGGATTGCATATGTGGACGTTATATATTAGCATATGTTGCTTTGGAGCAGTTAATAATAAATATTTAAATAAATAATAATGTAAATTTAATAGAGCACCATTACTAGCAGGAACGATTCCACGGAATCTATATTGATGCTTTATTTATTTTATTTTGGAACAGTTAATAACAAATGAATAATACATTAGATAACCATTAGTAGCAGTATCCATTTTAACAGGGATGTGCAATAAAACCACAAAAGGACATCAAAACAAACTGATGGGGGGTGGGGGGGGAGCTGAAGGATGCGGACATTTAATTTATTAGAAAAAGCAACTGCCAACGCCGACTTTTCATAGCTGGTCGAGCTTCAGCTACTACTCACCAGATGGCGCCACATGCACACCCAATCGCAAGTTCAACTGTAGAAAGTATGGCGTTACGCCAAACTATGGTTGTACCACTTCTCACCAGTTTACACATTCGGGTTGTAATCGATTAACACGACCCGGGCGACTCGGGTCACCCAAGTCGTCAGAATTTCAAATCGAACACCGCGAGTTGAGTCGCGAAATACACGGGCCATGTGCAAAACAACCCGACCCGAGTAACCCACCTCTTGGCTGGGGTTTGCTTGGAGCGATGATGTCACATGTGTGCTGGTACCTGCAGAATAACAGCTACCCATACAGGACCTACGTGTTATTTTAATGCTTTTTTTAAATAACCCAGATTGTCAGCTTCTACAATCATAAAATACTTTAAATCCGATTTTGCTGTACTTAGTGATCAGTTATTGAAAAGAAATATTAAGTTTTAGATTAAGCCACCATTTTTTTCACCCTGAGCATATTCGTTTATTCAACCCGAGTCTGTAGGATGTGCGCATGCGCCAAAAAGTGGCTCGAGTGACCCGAGTTGATTAATCGATTACGCCCAGGATAGTGTAGACTTAAACTTTTGCGACATTTGACTGATCACCAGCCGACATTTTCTGGCAAGAGTAGGTAGAAGACGACATTAAATTTTGCTAACACCACATGGCTTCCTTCCTTGTTTGGTTTGTTTTGATTTTACGCCCAGGCAACATCTAAGATTATATCAAGATGGGTACTGATTTGCACAAGGCGCACTCATGGTGATTTATAGTGCTGCCCCAGTGGAAGACTGGGCTGCAGGTACCATGATCTGATATCGCACTTAGTCTCATTATCCCAATACTGAACTTATCAGTTGTTTCCATATCATATTAAAGTTGCATAGTCCGATGGATTTTCTGAGCTAGATATATTAGGTTGATCTTTATAATCTACCTTACTTTCGTTTGAAGTAACTTTTATTTTAAATGGCTAATTTTGAGATATTTAAAATACAAACATGCTAAATTAATTTAGGCAAGCACACCAAAACGCTGACACATACGCTTCTGTGGTAACATATTCTATTAAATTGCATCATTATTCCCTTCTATGTGTTGACAAATGTTTAATAAGTGCACCACTATCTAAGTTAGATATGTAGAATCAAATCTAGGTAATTATTTTGGTTTTGAACATTTGATATTTTCATCGGACTATGCAGCTTTAATGCGACGTGCCAGGCCAGCTAGTGGCAAGTATCAATTTTGTAAGGCATTGCCTTGACTTGGCCGGGGATCCAAACCCACGACCTCTGCATGCATAGAAACCAGCCATGCCTCTTTCTGATTCGGTGATTCTGTCCGGTTGACTTCCTTGTACTCGCGGTGGAGTGGTAGCAATGCAGGCCTACTGAGTATGACACACCTGCATAGGTTAGAAATGAATAACTGATGACCTTGGGCAGCTCCGGCCGTTTCCCCTCACCTATTTGTGGTTGAAGTAGCCACATTATCTCCAGGGTAGTTGGTGATATAGTTGCACATTGACCGTCACGCCACCCCACCACCATGTGACCAATACCCACTACTAGGTTAATTACCCCCATCCTGATCTGACCATAGGTGTTGCTAAGATGTTAAACACCAACAAATAAATCAACAAGGTTAATTACATACGGACAGATTTTGTTATGTGAGACAAGTCCAGTCGCATATACAGATACATAGGCTGGTGCAAATAAAGTCTGCCTTAAATTAAGCAGCCCCCACCTCTGCCAATTTGGATTTCCACCGCTGTGGATAACTTACAGCGTCAACAAAGGCCAGTTGCTCCACTACCATGTCTATGTGGTGTGGGAGGTTAAAAATCCCTTGAGTCGGTAAAAGTGTAGGCTCGGGCTTTCTATCGACAAACTGTCTAATGGTGAAAACAAGTCTATTTAGGCTTATCCATGATAGGCAGTATAAATCTTCAAGAAAAAGCGACGGCTCGTCTCCAATCTTGTTGATCGCCGAATGGGAATGATTCTAACCTCAGACAGCTTAGACTTAAAGTTGCACAGTCCGATGGTTTTGAGCTTCTGTCATTTTCTGAGATAAATACATTAGGTTGATCGTTATAGTGTACCTTACTTTAGTTTGAAGTGACTTTGATCTTAAACAGCTAACTTTTGAGATATTTTAAGTGTGAACATGTAAAATTAATGTTGGCAAGCACACCAAAACTCTGACACCATAGGCTTCAGTAGTAAGAAGTTCTATTAAATTGCCTCACTATTCCCTTCTATGTGGCGACAAGTGTTTGATAAGTACACTAGTATCTAAATTAGATATACAATAGAAAATCTAGATGATTGTTTTGGTTTTGAAAATTGGATGTTTTGAATGGACTATGCAGCTTTAAGTGTCTGGTGAACGTGTTGGAACTCTACACGATAGGTTGTATGTTAAATTGTGAATATCAATCCATTCATATATGTATGCATATACCTAATACATGCAGATACATATATAATATATATAGGGCGTATACAATGTTATGCGTGTATAGGCAGCGGAAAATACAATTTATTATTATTATATGTCACTGGATTACTGAATTGGTCATATACATGTGCATATTTGCACACATGCATATATGCACATGTATATATACACACATGCACATGTATATGACCAATTCAGTAATCCAGTGACATATAATAATAATAAAGTGTATATATGTATATAAAGTGTACATGTGTATATATATACACATGTGCATATATAAAAATATATATACGTTTAAATATGAAGAGTTCGGGCGCAAAACCATGTAAAGGCCAATCCAAAAATGAAGATCAACATTGGAATCAAACCTTCACATTTTGTTTAATATTCCTACTTTTTGTTCATTGCTCCATAACCATATGATCATATGAAAAGTGGAATTAGTGAGAATTAAAATTATTTTCAGGTACAAATATTTTATTTAAACTACATTTTTGAATTGGCATTTACGTGGTTTTGCGCCTAAACTCTTCATGCGCCTGCGATTCAGCCCGCTATGGTGGCGCCCCCTGTAGAAAGATGCTAGAACCACAAAGACCGCCTGCAAGTTCCATCACCAAAGACCAGGGGGCGGCTCAGATCCGCCGCCGTTAACCGACCACGACATGACTCGTGAATTCGAAAACCCAACCATAACTGCCGCAGCCGCCTTCAACAAAGCACCCTGCACGCATTTCTTCACCCACCCACCCACACCTATACTTAAAGACTCATCGCAAGTATTGAGGGTTCGAGTCTAGCCCATTTAACCATTGAGCTTGATTATCCAGGGAGAGAGAGTTTGGTTGTCTCTGATTGCCGGTTACTGTCACTGTACATATGAGCCCTTCTGAAGATAAATAAACCCATTACAGACTTACTGGTCTCCGTTTTGGTAAATTATGTATTGATGGTGTGCAGCTTAAAGTTGCATAGTCCGATCGTTTTGAATTTCGATATTTTTTCTGAGATAAATATATTAGATCGGTCACGAGTATCTACTTTACATTAGTTCAAAGTTACTTTTATTTTAAATGGTAAACTTTTGAGATATTTTGAGTGCATACCCGGAAAATTAGTTTTGGCAAGCTTGCCAAAACTCTGACACCATAGACTTCTGCAGTAACAGGTTCTGTTAAATTGACTCAGTATTGCCTTCTACACAGAAACAAATGCTTAATAAGTGCATCAGTATCTAAGTTAGATATGTAAAATCAAATCTTGATAATTGGTTTGGTTTTGAAAATTTGATATTTCATCGGACTATGCAACTTTAAAATAAGCAGAAACAGTCCTCTTTCTTCTTTAAAGTTGCATAGTCCGATGGTTTTGACTTTCTCTCATTTTTTTCTGAGATAAATACTTTAAATTCATTGTAATAATTTACCTTACTTTAGTTTGAAGGAATTCTTTTTTAGATGGCTAAGTTTTGAGATATTTGAAGTGCAAACATGGAAAATTAGTTTTGGCAAGCACGCCAAAACTCTGACACCATAAGAAGTAGCCATAATAGGTTCTATTAAATTGCCCCAGTATTCCTTTCTATGTGGCAAAAACTGTTTAATAAGTGCATCAACACATGAGAGAGATATGTACAATCAATTCTACATAATTGTTTTGGTTTTGAAAATCTGGTGCTTCATCGGACTATGCAGCTTTAAATCAAACAAATCCCCATAGTGTAACCATAGAAACGCAGTAACTGGGCGATCTAATAACACTCAGGGGCCATAACCAGTTACCCCAACAGTGCAAGCAGGTGTGACAAATGAACAACACCAGTTACCCCAACAGTGCAAGCAGATGTGACAAATGAACAACACCAGTTACCCCAACAGTGCAAGCATGTGTGACAAATGAACAACACCAGTTACCCCAACAGTGCAAGCATGTGTGACAAATGAACAACACCAGTTACCCCAACAGTGCAAGCAGATGTGACAAATGAACAACACCAGTTACCCCAACAGTGCAAGCAGATGTGACAATGAACAACACCAGTACCCCAACAGTGCAAGCAGCTGTGACAAATGAACAACACCAGTTACCCCAACAGTGCAAGCATGTGTGACAAATGAACAACACCAGTTACCCCAACAGTGCAAGCAGGTGTGACAAATGAACAACACCAGTTACCCCAACAGTGCAAGCAGATGTGACAAATGACAACACAGTTACCCCAACAGTGCAAGCAGGTGTGACAAATGAACAACACCAGTTACCCCAACAGTGCAAGCAGATGTGACAAATGAACAACACCAGTTACCCCAACAGTGCAAGCAGGTGTGACAAATGAACAACACCAGTTACCCCAACAGTGCAAGCAGATGTGACAAATGAACAACACCAGTTACCCCAACAGTGCAAGCAGGTGTGACAAATGAACAACACCAGTTACCCCAACAGTGCAAGCAGGTGTGACAAATGAACAACACCAGTTACCCCAACAGTGCAAGCAGGTGTGACAAATGAACAACACCAGTTACCCCAACAGTGCAAGCAGTTGTGACAAATGAACAACACCAGTTACCCCAACAGTGCAAGCAGATGTGACAAATGAACAACACCAGTTACCCCAACAGTGCAAGCAGGTGTGACAAATGAACAACACCAGTTACCCCAACAGTGCAAGCAGGTGTGACAAATGAACAACACCAGTTACCCCAACAGTGCAAGCAGATGTGACAAATGAACAACACCAGTTACCCCAACAGTGCAAGCAGATGTGACAAATGAACAACACCAGTTACCCCAACAGTGCAAGCAGATGTGACAAATGAACAACACCAGTTACCCCAACAGTGCAGGCAGGTGTGACAAATGAACAACACCAGTTACCCCAACAGTGCAAGCAGGTGTGACAAATGAACAACACCAGTTACCCCAACAGTGCAAGCAGATGTGACAAATGAACAACACCAGTTACCCCAACAGTGCAAGGAGATGTGACAAATGAACAACACCAGTTACCCCAACAGTGCAAGCAGGTGTGACAAATGAACAACACCAGTTACCCCAACAGTGCAGGCAGGTGTGACAAATGAACAACACCAGTTACCCCAACAGTGCAAGCAGATGTGACAAATGAACAACACCAGTTACCCCAACAGTGCAAGCAGATGTGACAAATGAACAACACCAGTTACCCCAACAGTGCAAGCAGATGTGACAAATGAACAACACCAGTTACCCCAACAGTGCAGGCAGGTGTGACAAATGAACAACACCAGTTACCCCAACAGTGCAAGCAGGTGTGACAAATGAACAACACCAGTTACCCCAACAGTGCAAGCAGATGTGACAAATGAACAACACCAGTTACCCCAACAGTGCAAGCAGATGTGACAAATGAACAACACCAGTTACCCCAACAGTGCAAGCAGGTGTGACAAATGAACAACACCAGTTACCCCAACAGTGCAAGGAGATGTGACAAATGAACAACACCAGTTACCCCAACAGTGCAAGCAGGTGTGACAAATGAACAACACCAGTTACCCCAACAGTGCAAGCAGGTGTGACAAATGAACAACACCAGTTACCCCAACAGTGCAAGCAGGTGTGACAAATGAACAACACCAGTTACCCCAACAGTGCAGGCAGGTGTGACAAATGAACAACACCAGTTACCCCAACAGTGCAAGCAGATGTGACAAATGAACAACACCAGTTACCCCAACAGTGCAAGGAGATGTGACAAATGAACAACACCAGTTACCCCAACAGTGCAAGCAGGTGTGACAAATGAACAGCACCAATTACCCCAACAGTGCAAGCAGGTGTGACAAATGAACAACACCAGTTACCCCAACAGTGCAGGCAGGTGTGACAAATGAACAACACCAGTTACCCCAACAGTGCAAGCAGGTGTGACAAATGAACAACACCAGTTACCCCAACAGTGCAAGCAGATGTGACAAATGAACAACACCAGTTACCCCAACAGTGCAAGCAGATGTGACAAATGAACAACACCAGTTACCCCAACAGTGCAAGGAGATGTGACAAATGAACAACACCAGTTACCCCAACAGTGCAAGGAGATGTGACAAATGAACAACACCAGTTACCCCAACAGTGCAGGCAGGTGTGACAAATGAACAACACCAGTTACCCCAACAGTGCAAGCAGGTGTGACAAATGAACAACACCAGTTACCCCAACAGTGCAAGCAGGTGTGACAAATGAACAACACCAGTTACCCCAACAGTGCAAGCAGGTGTGACAATTGAACAACACCAGTTACCCCAACAGTGCAAGCAGATGTGACAAATGAACAACACCAGTTACCCCAACAGTGCAAGGAGATGTGACAAATGAACAACACCAGTTACCCCAACAGTGCAAGCAGGTGTGACAAATGAACAACACCAATTACCCCAACAGTGCAAGCAGGTGTGACAAATGAACAACACCAGTTACCCCAACAGTGCAAGCAGGTGTGACAAATGAACAACACCAGTTACCCCAACAGTGCAGGCAGGTGTGACAAATGAACAACACCAATTACCCCAACAGTGCAAGCAGATGTGACAAATGAACAACACCAGTTACCCCAACAGTGCAAGGAGATGTGACAAATGAACAACACCAGTTACCCCAACAGTGCAAGCAGGTGTGACAAATGAACAGCACCAATTACCCCAACAGTGCAAGCAGGTGTGACAAATGAACAACACCAGTTACCCCAACAGTGCAGGCAGGTGTGACAAATGAACAACACCAGTTACCCCAACAGTGCAAGCAGGTGTGACAAATGAACAACACCAGTTACCCCAACAGTGCAAGCAGATGTGACAAATGAACAACACCAGTTACCCCAACAGTGCAAGCAGATGTGACAAATGAACAACACCAGTTACCCCAACAGTGCAAGGAGATGTGACAAATGAACAACACCAGTTACCCCAACAGTGCAAGGAGATGTGACAAATGAACAACACCAGTTACCCCAACAGTGCAGGCAGGTGTGACAAATGAACAACACCAGTTACCCCAACAGTGCAAGCAGGTGTGACAAATGAACAACACCAGTTACCCCAACAGTGCAAGCAGGTGTGACAAATGAACAACACCAGTTACCCCAACAGTGCAAGCAGGTGTGACAATTGAACAACACCAGTTACCCCAACAGTGCAAGCAGATGTGACAAATGAACAACACCAGTTACCCCAACAGTGCAGGTAGGTGTGACAAGTGAACACCACCAGTTACCCCAACAGTGCAAGCAGGTGTGACAAATGAACAACACCAGTTGGCGGTTGGCAGTTGTCCCTCGCCGCTACTCACTTCCGGTGCAGCCCTCAGCCACTTCCGGCGACCGGCTGGAAGGCGGCGGGTAATAATGCACGAGGGAAATTAGCAGCGTCTCTGGCCAATTCGAGGCCACGTGTGCACGGGTAGCAAGTCGCAGTAGGTGTTTTACCTCAGTCAAACTGGTACCACCAGGGGGCGCCTTAAGTTCACGTACATTGCCGCGTCACTACAATATAGATGAGCCATGTTTGAGTTTGTGTGCTCCCTACAGCGTGCATATATATATGCATATATATATATATATATATCCCGGAAGTGACTGCTGTCTCTCTATACATATAAGCCGGAAGTAACTGATCTATATATATATATATATATCGACCGGAGGGACTGCTTTCTTTCTCTCGCTCTCTATATATATAACTCCTGAGCGAGTGGAGTGTCACGCCACGCGCAGCGGGGGGGGGGGGGTAGCGGTGCATGTCGGACCCCTCACCTGGATAGGTGGGTGGTGGGAGGTGGGCGCACTCCAGATCTTATTACACACACTAACGGTCTTATTACTATCCATATATATATGCTCTATAATATATTATGAGAATATAAGTAAGGTAACTGCCACATATTCATCAGTTCACTTCAATATGCTATCTACTAATCCAGTGCTTAGTTACAGATCTGGCCACACCGGCGCCACCTGCGAGTGGTCCTGGCCATTCTGATACTATGATAGCAGCTTTCTATATATAAATGTATATTATATATATCCCTGAAGTAACTGCTTTCTTTCTCTATACATAGGCCGGAAGTGATTATTCGATGTATATATTTATATACATAGTCCGGTAGTGTCTGCTATATACATGTATATCTATAACCCGGAAGTGACTGCTCTCTCTCTATATTCAATCCGGAAGTGACTGCTCTATCTATATATTTATATGCATAGTCCGGAAGTGTCTGCTATATACATGTATATCTATAGCCCGGAAGTGACTGCTGTCTCTATATTCAACCCGGAAGTGACTGCTCTCTTTCTCTCTCTCTATAACCTGGAATTGACTCTTCTCTATTTATATATAGCCCGGAAGTGACTCCTCTCTCTCTCTCTATTTATATACATTTATTGTCCGGAAGTGACTGATTCAACCATGTATAACTCAGCAGTGAACATGTTGGGTGACATGCTGTGGAGGATTACTTTGCTCGAGTACTGCACACGTTTTGAGCGTGTTCCTCGTGTATCTGTTTGGTTTACAAAATTAAAACAACTACCTACATTTGATCCTATATATCCAACTTAGATACTGGTGTATTAGCTAATGATTTGGGACAGCATATACAGAATAACCTGTGAATTTATAAACATCACCCCTTTGGACACTCACTTTGAAACACCCATTATGCAGGGAGGCCATTAATCAATTAGGCCAATCTTGTGACCTCATTAGAGCAAAGTAGGCCTACTATGCAGGGCCATACCTAGGATTAGTAGGTCATCTCACATCACATGGTCATCGCGAGATGACCATCTGGGTCATAGCCAGAGGACTTTTGGCAAGCTTGTCAAAATTATGTTGGGTTCTTTCAGCTCAAATTGGTCCAAAACTAGCCATTTTTCATCAAATTTACTCGGAACTAAGGCATATTAGGATATAATGGTCAACCTGAGCTATTTATCTCAAATATGACTAACAAATTCAAACGCTATCGGACCATGCAACTTCAACAATTCCTGACCAATGTGTGCTCCAAGTTGAGTTAGCTTCACATACCCAGCCATCGGAACTAATGGGGCGAATTCGGTTCTAAGCGCACGCAACCTGTGGCCGCGATTTGATCTGCAGGTGACTCAACTATTCAAGCTAATCCTGAGATGCAGACTGCAGATAATTCATAACAACTTAGGTCTTCCAAGGTTGAGTTAGCTTCACACCCACAGCACCGGACGCAATGGGCGAATCGGTTCTAGCGCACGCTTCCCATGCGGAAGGTCGAGAGTTTGAATCCTATAAAACAGATCTAAATTAATTGAACGTGCCATTCGTGCCTCTGTAAGTGTAAGTTAATCTGTGAATTAATGTGTAAGTTAATCATTACAATACACCCTTAGAATGAGACAACCAAATAAAACACAGTTACACTGCAATATGACTGCAGTATATGTATAATTTATGGCTAAGATAAGTTTGTGTCCCATCATCAAAATAGGGTCGGCACCGATCTGAGGATAAGTCGGGGAATTCTATTTTAGTTGAGTAAAGCCGCAATGTCCGATGAAGCAACACATTTTCAAAAACAAAACAATTATCTAGATTTGATTCTACATCTCTAACTTAGATACTGATGCATTTATTATGTATTTGTTGCCACACGGAATGGAATACCAAGCCAATTTAATATAACCTGTTATTGCCGAAATCTATGGTATCAGAGTTTTGGTGTGCTTGCCAAAATTATTTTCACATGTTTGAATTTCAAATATCTCAAAAGGTAGCCATTTCAATAAAAAGTTACTTCAAATTAAAGTAAGGTAGATTATAATGATCAATTTAAAATACTTATCTCAGATAAATGTCAGAAACTCAAAACCATCGGACTAGGCAAGTTAAGAAAAAAAAGTGTAATACCATGTTATATCAAGGTTGCCAAGGTCCGGGGAAATTTCCATTTAAAAGTGTGCTATCTAGAGCCCTATAAAACAGTGTGTTGGCGTATGCAGTGCATGGAGTAAACGAGTGCTAAAGATACAGCAATTTTGAAGGTCATATTTTTAGAACCGAGTGCTAAAGATATGACTCACATATGAAAATCATGTGCACGCGCATATCACCTGCCATACTTCTAGACGAGTGGTACCATACGTTTAGGCAGGTGGTCTAAAGGTCCGGCTCACGTATGCCTAGCCACTTAAATATGCTGAGTCATAGCCCCAGTCCTTACTGAGGGACCAGTGGAACTAAAAATACTCACATTGCCGGTAATTGGGATATACTAGTGGAAAATATCTGGTAGAAATAACAATTGAACAGCCATCACATATTGGCATGCCGTTTTAATAATGCTCCTCCTTGGTCCATTGCTTTATTTAGCGATCCAATTCCTATCACGTGACCGCTTCTAATGCTCAAATCAGCGGCTTCTAATAACATTCCGCAAGAGAATCTTAACAGCTTGAATTAGGATTTCCTGCAACTTCAAACCCTGCGCTAAATAATAAACGCACAGATCGGATGAATCTTTTAAATCGGGCCGGTAATATAAGCGCCATTCACAGTGTTTATTGGTTCGTCCCGCCTCCAACAGGTGGCGCCACAGTTGGCTTGCTCCTGTCTGCAGGAGCTCGTCCCACGGGGGGTGTTACTTCGGAGAGCGGTAATCTCCTGAGATTATCGCCAGCAAATTCTTGGGAACCTGCCGAGAACAACATAAATGTGGTTGAGCCTTGGTTTGTTTGGGAGGAATATTGTGACCTTACTATAAAAAGGTTCTATCTGACAAAGTGACCGAATTGGTGTTATGGATGTAAAAATGTTCTATCTACAAAAGGCTATCATGCAGTGATACAATTGTTTCTCAACTGGTATTTTTTCACTGAGATATATTAAAAATAATATTGTTCTATCTGCTTTGCTATCATGCAGTTACATAGCTTCAGTTCTCATTATCTCGAACGCACCATTTTGTAAGATAGAACTTCTTTATAGTAAGGTCGCGATATGTTGTTTTCACTTATGTAACCAGGTCATGTGCATATGGTCAATATTACCCAGTTCTCGTTGCACGGTCCCATTTGAGAACCTCCGCTTTACTAAGTGATTGTTGTTGTTGAACAAGACACTGACACATCCCTCAGTTGTGGTTTTGTGTATCCATTTGCAGTTGCAAAAAAAACCTTTAAAAAGAGGAAACAACATATCCTCTAGTAAATAAACATGGTGGTAAATTTCAGATAAATCTTCCTAATATTTATCTAGTAAATTAGAGAGCTTCGATGTACAGAATATAGGCTATAACAAATTAGGAAAATGTAATCTTGACAAAATGGTCAAATTGGCAAAACTGTTACATGGTTTGTGCTTTGGTTAGGCAATATCTCTATGCAGTTCTACTCAAATGTCAATTTTATAACACAAATAAAATATTCCCTAGGAAATGAAAGCACGCAGTAAAGTTAATGCATTCTACAGGCCTTAAACCGGGCACGGTGGCTGAGACAGTAGAGCGTGGGCCATGCGTGTGGGAGAGTTTCGTTCCAAGTCGAATCAAACCAGTGGCCTATCAAATTGATACTTGTCGCTTCCTAGCAGAACTTGAATCCATATATATGAGTATACATAACATACATATGTATATGTATATATATATATAATATCTATCCATATGTATATATACATGCATATATAGACATGTATACATATATACATATAGATAGTATATACATATTATACATATTATATAATATTATATACATATTATATACATACATATATATATAAATTACAACAAGATCTAAGTAGAAAATGAGTTATATTTTATATCATTTATCTGCATACCTACCCTTGACAAAGTGTTCCTACACAGAGGATATGCAAACACTAAAGTTTATTTCTTGCATCCGTTCCAAACCATCACATATATAACAGCATTTGAATGCATTTTTAAGCTAACCCATATTTAAATACATTGATCCTTGTGTAAAATATTCAGATTTAGAGCATTGGTGGGGGAATGCAAATGTTCTATTATTGATCAGGTATACGTGACCAGGTGCATGTATGTGTATATGTAGGTGCTGGCGGTGCCTGATTGAGATGTAAATAGACATAGTGGTGCTGGCAGGACTGTGTGTAAGGGGCACTTAGAGCCTCCCCTGCCCCCCCCCCCCCTCTCTGCTAGTCAGGATCACCACACTCAGGCTCAATGCAGGTGGTGGCCAGGGGAGCCACACAGCTTGGTGGTGGTGGGCAGATCACTGGTAACCATGGGGACCAGGAATGCTGGATCCCTATTGGTAGAGCTAAGAATGCTTGTTTCTCATTGAGGGAATAGGGTGGGGTGATACTCTACACTGAATCCATGTACCATATAAATAATAAACCAGAGGGCTTGACTCTCTCTCTTCTTTCACATTTTATACTCTTCCTTTCTCTTTGCCTGTATTGATTTCACTATAGCCTGCCTACACAACCACAGATTCGTGCAGTAGACTTTAAACTAGTTTTATTCACTTTTCCAATTGGCTCTTCAGTGATCTGCATCCTTGAGGTTCTGAAATTGAAGGGGAGGGGGAGGGGAGAACAAAAATACTAAGGCTTTATGTATGGACTCAAGGACAAAGTCTTACCAGGAAATAGACAAGGGATAAGTCCTGACAAATCCACCGGCCTTGAACCTGTATCCGTTTCCACTTCAATACATTGCATAAGTATTACATTCAGAATCAGGTCATACTCATAGCACTGACGCATGCGCACAGTGAATTTCAATATTTACAATAATCACAGACTCTTTATCTACATACGACAATAGAGAAACATAAACATTTCTAGATCTCTGATCAAAGTTGCATTATCCAATAGGTTCGAGTTTCTGTCATTTGTGGTGTTCTATGTGGCGGAGTGGTTAGAGTGTCTGACTTTTTTCTAGGTCAGACTCCTAATCTGAAGGTCGGTGGTTTGATTCCCCGTGCCCCACCTCTGCCAATTTGAATTTCCACCGCTGTGTAGAACTTACAGAGTCATCAAAGGCCAGTTGCCCTCATACCATGTCTATGTGGTGTGGGAGGTTAAAAATCCCTTGGGTCGGTAAAAGTGTAGGCTTGGGCTTTCTATCGACAAACTGCATAATGGTGAAAACAAGTCTATTCGGACTTATCCATGGTATGCAGTATAAATCTTCTTCTTCAAAAAAAAAGAAATTTGTTTTAGATACATATATTAAACTGATTTTTATAATATACTTTACTTTAGTTTCAAATATTGTTTATTTTAAACATCTAAGTTTTGAGATATTTCAAGTGCAAACATGTCAAATTAGTTTTGGCAAGCATAGCCAAGACACCATAGGCTTTAGTAGTAACAGGTTCTATTAAATTGCCTCACTATTCCCTTATATATAGCAACAAGTGCTTCATAAGTGCACCAGTATGTAAGTTAGATAAGTAGAATCAATTCTAGATAATTGCTTTGGTTTGAAAATTTGAAGTGCTTCATTCAGCTTTAATGATAATATTAATATTGTCTTTTTTCGATACCATTCTTTTAATAGCGACATGTACACCCCCCGCCCCCAATGACACGTATAACCAAGCCTGTTCTATGCCAAACATTATGCCATGTCATGATTCGTCAAAACCAATTGTGTTTGTCTTATTGTCCATAGACATATGAGCCTGTCTCAAAAGGTGATAAGTAATATGGGACAAAACTTTGTCCATTGTAACGATTAACATACTATCTGCTTATGCATTTGCTCAGGACAAACTGATTTATGGTGTTTAATAATCCCAATAGAATACATATTTATTTAAAGCAAATGTCCTTGTGTTTTCAGTGTAACCGTTTCTGTGCTGTTTTGTGCCAATCGTTACGCAGACAAAAAAAGAATTAGCACCTTTTGAGACAGGCTCATATTCCAACACCACGCTGACATTAACAGGCAATATATACTGCTATAAGTCAGTTGGCGTCAACTTCAAATCTGCCACAAATGCTCTTCATGACATTTCTTTAATTAAAATGTCTGCTATAACATATGCTCATAGCGTGAAATGTGCTGTTGTGTAATACATAAAGTAGCAGCTCAAGTCGATCTTACTTCAGTATGAGTCAACCTACATTCACAGTCACACAACATGTGCTTTTTGTGGTGCCCCCCTCTGCTCCCTCAAAGTAGCACACATCTGCTTCCTGCATGTTATTGAGGGCCTATGCTGTACACCATGCAGCATGGACAACTCCCAACTTGTACTGCTTTATAGTGGAATCTGCTGCACACAATACAGCTCATTCCACTCCTACATCGCCATGTACAAACCCAAATGTCATCGACTCAACGGCTGCGAGAGAAGTGCTTCAGCGCTGACAAAATAATATGTTCAGATGAATAAAATATAAACATTTTTGTCAAATACATCATCTTAAAAATCAAAATTTAAATTTATACTTACTTAAAGCTGAATAGTCCGATGAAAGCATTAACTTTTCAAAACCAAAACAATTATCTAGATTTGATTCTATATATCTAACTTAGATACTGCTGCACTTATTACAAACTTGTCCCCACATAGAAGGGAATACTGAGTAAATTTAATAGAATATGTTACTGCAGAAGCCTATGGTGTTAGAGTTTGGCAAGCTTTGCAAAATTAATTTAGCACGTTTGCACTTCAAATATCTCAAAAGGTAACCATTAAAAGTTAAAGTTACTTCAAATTAAAATAAGGTAGATTATAATGACCAACCTAACATATTTATCTCAGAAAATGACAGAAACTCAAAACCATCGGACTATGCAACTTTAACTGACACACATATCCTCCCGTCGTTATGCTTTGTACGACCCTGACAATATTGAAAACTTTGGACGGCTCTTAACACACCACCTGTGGATACGTCCACGATAGGATTTAATGCAGATCAATTGTACCTTGTATCAGATTTAAATTTACAAATGTACCACAGCTTGCATCGAACTGATTAAAATAATGACATGTGCTATTGTATTACAATAATATCACGAATGGAAAGCCCCTACATGGAGTTACGTGTGGTGTTCATCCAGCTATCCTTTTAATTTATTTCTTTAATTTCTTTATTTTTCTTATTAAATGATGATTCTACAAAAAGATGAACGCTGCCCCCAGTAGTTGATTACTAAAACATCAGCTTCTGAAAACAGTGACCTTTGCTACTTGTATGCTTCCACACAGCTAAAACATGTCAATGTGGAGGAGTATGACTACGTAATAAGGATTAACTGTAATCTGTATGCACACGTGCAGTAAGCCTCGAATCGGGCATTACGAATAATTGAATATACACGACGCCCGCTCTGCACCAAGGTTGGCAGGGGCGTAGCTAGGCGTACGAGTGTACGCCAAAACGTCCACATCGTTTTGTCCAAAAAAAATTAAATTAAAAAATAATAAAGAGAGAGAGAGAGAGAGAGGCATGTAGTAGTCCGGAGTGTTGACAACTCAAGTCTAAAATGTGTAAAATCCACCAGCTTAAGCTTAAGCAGCCCCCTAAACCCCCTGCCGATATTAGGAGTACATATCGTTAAAGGTCTAGCTACGCCCCTGGTTGGGGTCTTTAAAGTTGCATAATTCAACATAATGAAGCCAGAACATTTGATAAACCAAATTACTTGCTTAAATTCGGTGCTACACATTCAACATAGATACCAGTACACTCATTAAACATATACTGATATACAAATGAAATGTTAAATGAAGTAGTCAGTAGTGCATGGTATACCAGTCTATGACGTCCGTCCTATGCCTTTTTGAGGGCAGCTGGACTCTACCACCTCATATAGTTTAGTAAATAAATTCTATCAATTATTAATAAAACTTTTCCTTTTCTATGGGAATTTGTTTCCCTTGACCACAAATATATGATTATGAGCTTTCTAATTTAATGAGTGTCTATTGGCACATAATTGATTGTGTGCTTTTACATGTAAAAGCAATGGTTTGAACAAAAAACAAACATTTCTCACCGTGAATATGTCCTATGCTGCCGACACGGCATAAAACAACCACCAATCAATCAATCAATCATGAATCCAGTATTTTGGTGTGTACAGCAAACACTATTTTTGCATGTTCAAAGTTCTCTAAATTTAGCCATTTTATAATCAAACTTTTACTAAGCTAAAGGGGGTAGACTATAACGATCATCGTATTGTTTATTTTTAAATACGCCGATCTCAGTGACCCATTTTGAATCGCTTAATATACTATTCATATCCTAAATCAAATGATATCACATATATTAATGCACACTAACCCATTCCTGGTTTAAATTGATTTTTGCATCACTATTCACAATAGCCGAACAACATTCTCCAAAATGTATAGAGTGTTAACATCAAGTAAGATATTAATACAAACAAGGAAGTCTATTCTTCAGTGTTATGTGTGGTCTACTCTAATGTATGGGCCTGAGACATGGACAATCTCTAAGAAAATGTACAAACGTTTAGCAGCATTTGAGATGTGGACTTATCGAAGGATGATGAAAATATCATTGACAAAGAAGATCACCAACAAAGAAGTTCTCAGAAAAATTAAAAATAAGAAAAGCTTGTTTGCCACTATACAGACAAAGAAACTTATTTATTTTGGCCACATCATTCATCAGAGTTCAATATACGGTACATTGTTGGAAGGGAAGGTGACTGGCAGCAGAGGGAGAGGGAGACCAAGAACATCATGGTTTACAAATATTTCACAGTGGACAGGCTTGAATTATTCACAGTCTATCAGAACAGCACACCATCAGGACAAGTGGAGAACCATTGCATCCAACCCTCGACTAGAGGACGGAACTATTGATTGATTGATTGATTCGCAACTATTAAGTGCGATTTAGTGCTTTATGTAGGCTTTCGATTAGCGATGCTAAACAGGAAGTGTACTTGACCTTTGGAATACATTTCGAAGCATGTCCACCCCCTAGCCCGTTTTAATAACTAAGGTACATCGTGACGTCATATCATACAACGTCATACCACATGCCTTGATCTGAGGATTACGTTTGTCCGATGGGATGTAAGATTTAAACTCCAAATCGAGCAGAAGCATACACCATGACTGGATAACCATAGGGGACATATAACATTGAGACACGTTACATACAAATAAACTAGACCCATCCATTGACATTATTCACATTGCCCTGTCCGCGGATCGATATAGGCGAAACCAACCGGTCAGTTGTCCACCGAATCCCGATCAGGAACCATGGCCCCATGTCGTATAATGTACGGCGGTCTTTACGAGTCTACGATGTGATACCGCATTGTGTCATTTCTTCTTTTGTGTACCTGATACGTCCTAGTCAAGGCATAAGTGTGACGGCATAGAATGTATATACAATGTGTATATATATATAATTAATATATACTCATATGAGCAGCCCGTTGTACAGTTGGATCAAAGCTGACAACGCACTGCAGTGTATTAAGTATTATAACATAGCACTGTATGGGACCCTTTTATTCCCACCTCATTGTCTTGCACTGCAGTCTTAAAGCTGCATAGTTGGATGAAAACACCAGATTTAGAAACCAAAACACTCATCTAGATTTGAATCTACATATCCAACTTAGATACGGATGCACATATTAAGCATTTGTTGTTGCCAATAAGAATATATATATATATATAAATTCCTCGTTAATAGAACCTGTTCCTACTGAATCCGATAGATTCAAGAGTTTTGACATTCCCACCGAAATTAATTTAGCATGTTTGCACTTCATATATCTCGACGAATGAGCTGATCGGGCTGCGAAGAAGACCCTGAACTGTGATCTTGAATCGTGTCTGATCCCTCACTCTGATCTGAAACCACTAATAGCCACCCACATAAAATCCAAATGGCAACATGAGTGGGATGAAAACATTAATAAACCTAAAGAAATTGAACCATCTGTGGGAAAGCCACCACAGACTCATGCGGGAGGTCGGCTGGACCAAGTGGTCCTTAGCCGCTGCCGTATTGGCCACTTGTGGCTTACACATGCTTTTCTGCTCAAAGGGGAACCTCCCCCTGAATGTATTGGGTGTCAGTCCCTGCTGACACTCACACACATTTTACTAAGTTGCGTTGATTTTTTGGCCCTGCACCAAAAGTTCTACACTGCAGACAGTATGCATGACGTTTTTACTAAGGTAAAACAGGAAAACATTTTAGCCTTTTTGAAGCCAGCTGGATTGTACCACCTCATATAGTTTACTAAATAGATTCTATCAATTATTAATACAACTTTTCTTTGTCTATGGGAATTCTTTTCCCTTGACCACAAATATATGATTGTGAGCTTTCTAATTTAATGAGTGTCTATTGGCACATAATTGATTGTCTGCTTTTACATGTAAAAGTGATGGTTTGAACAAAAAACAAAATTTCTCGCCGTGAATATGGCCTATGCTGCCAACATGGTGTAAAGCAACCACCAATCAATCAATCAATCAATCATATATCTCAATGTGTAACCATTTAAAATGAATGTCATTTGAAACAGAAGTAAGGTGCGTTAGAATGATCAATCTAATATATTATTTATCGAAAGAATTAATATAAATTCAAAATGATCGGAGTATGCAACCTTAACCTAAATTGCAAACACTCCTGGACATAAACACATATATCATCGACTCAATATATAATACAAACCGTTCGTGAGCACAAGAGAGTATAACAAACCCACCCAAATAGGGAGAAAGCATATAAAGAGACAGACTCTTATGGATATCTTCTTTTTTTGTAGCGGGCGGGGGGAGGTGGGTAAATTGAGCCAAAATATGACGTGAGCCATAGTCAACAAAGTGCTTGTAGCATATTAATAAAGATATTTATAATTAATAACAGCAGTAACACCCACGGTTCGTATTTTCCAATTAGGCCAGTAACGGATAGAAGTGTTGAGTGAATACACCTGTAGCATTTGTAGGCCATTACCAGTTAGTTGATTGTCCTACACAGAATGAAGGAATACTCTAGTTGGGTACAATATGCACTCATTGGCATGCACTGTTCACATCATTGCCTATATTTTATTATACATATATATGTGCATATATCTATATACATATATGTGTATATATGTGTATATATGTGCATATTTGTATATGTATATATATATGTGTGTGTATATATGTGTTTATATGTGCATATTTGTATATGTATATATATATGTACATATATGTATATATATGAATATATATGTGTCATGGGGGTGATGAAAATGGGAAATATTGCACCTAGAGCGGGAATCACACCCATATCTCTTGCTTTCCGGGCCAGTGTACTAACCATTACACCACATAGGCTCTAGACTAAACTGTCACTAAAGGATGCCTACCTGTCTACGCGGCTCCTTGCTTGAGAGATCGGTGCATATAGATATATATATATATATATACATATATATGTACAAAAACACAGTATATATCCGTATCGTTGGTCGTTGTCTGCCTGTAGGGTAACTTACACATATTGGTATATATATAAATATATATATATATGCATATATATATGTGTATATATATAGTAATGCGTCCATTTATTTACATGTTCACACTCACGTTCTGAATGATGGCGGTCATAGAAAATAACGGTGATATGAATCATCACACCTGTTGCACAAAAAAAAATTCATATCGACGGGTTGGACCTTCCGCAACTGTGCACCAGCATCCACAAGCAACCTGAAGTCACTCATACAAGCACATCCTGCCCCATCTGGATGCAGTGCATGTGCACTACAACAGTCTTCATCGCCCATTGCCTGCTGCGTACCAGCATCTACCACCGGAGATCAGTCGTATTTGCGCACACCGCCCCATCTTGACATGGCACATGCTCACTAAAACAGAGGGGGCCGTCTTCATTGCCCACTGCCTGCTGTGCGCCAGCGTCTAAACCGGAAGTCACTCGTATGTATGCATACTGCCCCATCTTGACATGGCGCATGCACACTACAACAGGGAGGCCGTCTTCATCACCCAGTTCCTACTGGTCATCTTAAGTGTCTACAACCGGAAGTCAGTAGTACATGCACATACACCACCCCATCTTGGTGTGGTGTATGCGCACTACAACAGGGAGGCTGTCTTCATGTCCCAGTGCTGGCTGGTCGTCTCCAGTATCTACAAGCGGAAGTCACTAGCACATGCACACACTGTAAGCGCACTACAACAGGGGGGCCGTCTTCATGGCCCAGTGCCTGCTGGTCGTCTCCAGCCAGTCCATGACGGCGCACTCCCGCGACTTCTGCTCGGAGCGCGGACAGATGAAGTCCGGCAGCGTCTGCTCGCTGCGCTTCAAGTCCGCCAGGCTCATCACTTCGACCGGCTCTCCCGCCGCGCCGACACCCGTCCCAGGGGCGCCAACACACGCCATAGTGGGGTCCGGTTTCTTTTTGGAAGCGGCAGCCTTACTCTGCGGTGTGTCACCCATCACTTCCGGACTGATTTTCTCGGGACTCGCTCCTTCCGGTTTGGACACATCCGGGTTTGGGTCCTGCGGTGTCGCGCCGTGTTCGGCGTCGTCGTCGTCGTCGTCGCGCACGTCGTTGTGTTCGTCGCTTGTGACAGTCGCATCGTCAACCCACGTTTTAGTCTGCCAGTGCCGGGCGCTACTGGGCCGGGACAGGTGCTCACTGGAGGACCCCGATTGGACACTTCCTGTACGCTGTTTTCCGGAAGGATCCGGTTTCGACTGCACCGTATCTTTGTTTCGAGGGCTAGGAATGAAAAAAAAGGGAGAAAATGGGAGAAAATAACCATTATGGCAGAATTCTTTATTTTTGTTGTAGCTGTTGTTCAAAGATTCTTTATTGACAACATTAGATTAACAACCTTTAATCATGCTGCAGTCACAGTAGGCTGCTGGTGAGCTACATTGAAATAGTAACTTAACTTGAAGCATGAATATCGAATCTATGCACAAAACCAATACTCTAATTAATACTGTCAATGGATAACCAATCAACCTCTGGACAGAGTGTGCTGATTCTGGGCGGGCACAGGTTGTGGTCCTCACTTGCTGCTGAAATTGGCCACTTTTGGCTGATCCACATATTTTGACTCCAGGGAGAACCCCTAATCCCCCCAATACTGACACAATACCCATTTTAATCAAACGTGTTGTGGCAACGGTGTTTTAATGTAAATACAATGTGAGACCTATGTAAATCATGACCAAAATTTAAAGTTCCTCAGAATAACTGGACTGTGATTTAGGTATGTTCTGTAACTTAAATTTCTTATTTAACACAAATTTAACCACTTACAAATTGCACCTGAGATAATTTGCTTCAGTGTCATTTGACACAAAACTGACCATTTCTGATTTTTCTGTAAATTTTCATGTAAACATACATGTAATTAGCGATTTCTTTTCATGAAACACAAGTGACAGAATAAAAGCTGCTAACCGTTTGCTGTGAATATGACCTTTGCTGCCAAGACGACATTAAGCCATCACCAATCAACCCTATTCCCAAATACATTCAGTGCTTTGAACTGCTATATCCACAATGCATGCCGTCTTCATAAGCATTAAATAATATTCACTGCACCTATCTGGCTACATGTGAGGTCAGAGCATAATCATCTACACCACAGCTCACACACAATGGCGACTGTGATGCCTTCAAGCTTGTGAAACCATGATTGACTAACACATATCAAATGTACAGATCTAGTTTGTAGATACTTAAAGAAATACTAAAAAAACTAATATAGAAACTACTAACACCCATAGCTCCAAATAGTTGGCCCAAGCAACACCAGGTAAACACTTCTGAGTGTGGGACCAGACCAAAACAGAATCACAGCTGCCCAGCATTGAAAACAAGCACCCTCACAGGAGCTTATACGCTATGGACAGAATAAATAACTTGCACCAAAAAATAAAAAAATAAAAAATACTCAAGTGACCCATTGACATGCTGTGATGCTGGTGTCATTCGACACGTGTAACAAAGTAATGTGTTGGCAAACATTAAATAACTGGAGAGGGGGCACAAACATAAAAAATCCAAAATGACTAGGATTTTTTCTTTTTAAAGTTGTCTTGTTGTTAAATTCATTGATTAAGCAAGGGAAAATTAAACTGCAGGTCTTCCTCATTCCAGCACTCCTTGTCCTATTCCTGTGATACTGAATGCCAGTCTAGGTTGATTGATTGATTGATTGATTGGTGGTTGCTTTACGCCATGTCGGCAGCATAGGCCATATTCACGGCGAGAAATGTTTGTTTTTTGTTCAAACCATCGCTTTTACATGTAAAAGCAGACACTCAATTATGTGCCAATAGACACTCATTAAATTAGAAAGCTCACAATCATGTATTTGTGGTCAAAGGAAACAAATTCCCATAGAAAAGGAAAAGTTTTATTAATAATTGATAGAATCTATTTAGTAAACTATATGAGGTGGTACAGTCCAGCTGCCTCAAAAAGGCTAAAATGTTTTCCTGTTTTACCTTAGTAAAAAGGTCATGCATACTGTCTGCAGTGTAGAACTGTTGGTGGAGGGCCAAAAAATCAATGCAACTTAGTAAAATGTGTAGTCTAGGTAGTGACAAGTGCTAAATTGTACGTAATTGATCCCATTCTGCCCGTGTTCGAACCAACAAAGTTCCACGCAGAAATCGGACTATTAATTCAGTTTTGTTAGATTTTTGTTATTTTACGTCCTAGCAACATCTAAGGTCAGATCAGGACGGGACAATCAATTCATTCAGCTATCCAGTTAAAACAGTCTCCCAGTAAATAAATGACTCATTTAAGTACATTGTTTATACGTCCAAGGTAGATTATATGTAAGCTGTTATTTATGTAAACTCAACACCACAAAGGAGACATCAGACATTTATGTATTCTGTACCGGGAATGAGCGCATTGACACGGCGCTGTCATAACGCACTGTGTTATGTTTCTCGCCATTCAGCAATGAACTGTCACTGAACTGACACTGAATGGTCAGTGAACTGACACTGAGCTGACACTGAACTTACACTTAACTGACATTGAACTGACACTGAACTAGCACTGAACTGACACTGAACTGCCACTGAAATGGCACTGAACTAACACTGAACTGACACTGAACTGACACTGAACTAGCACTGAACTGACACTGAACTGACACTGAACTGACACTGAAATGGCACTGAACTAACACTGAACTGACACTGAACTGACACTGAACTAGCACTGAACTGACACTGAACTGATACTGAACTGACACTGAACTAGAACTGAACTGACACTGAACTGACACTGAAATGGCACTGAACTAACACTGAACTGACACTGAACTGACACTGAACTGACACTGAAATGGCACTGAACTGACCCTGAACTGACACTGAACTGATACTGAACTGACACTGAAATGGCACTGAACTGACCCTGAACTGACACTGAACTGATACTGAACTGACACTGATATGGCACTGAACTAACACTGAACTGACACCGAACTGGCACTGAACTGACACTGAACTGACACTGAACTGATACTGAACTGACACTGCAGTGATACTGAACTGACACTGAAATGGCACTGGACTAACACTGAACTGACACTGAAATGGCACTGAACTGACACTGAACCGACACTGAACCAACAGTGAACTGATATTGAACTGACACTGAACTGACACTGAACTATCACTGATGTGACACTGACACGAACTGACCTCAATTCACATGAATAGTCAATCCTAAAATGGTGAACCCTGTTATAGAATATATGCACAGAAGTATGAATATTTATATGTATTAGTTGGTTTAATAGCAAAGCGTGCTAGCAAGTTCTAGTTGAGGCGAGCCAATTGCACCCGAGGGATTACCTATGCATAGACGGCCATACATGCATTCTCAAGAAGTCATGCTTTATTGATTAGTGGTTCTAGAAGGTTCCTTCCTGCCTTACGTGGGATACATGTCTGGCATATAAATCTATATAATAAATTAAACATTTAAAAATGTTGATCCATGTGGAATCACTACATCTGTAATATTAAGCAGGGTAAGGACTTCCTACCTTTTTCTCCTGTTGGAGTTGGAGTTGGAGTTGTATGTGGAGAGCTTCTTCTGGTCTGAAGTTAGAAGTGCAGCTGAGCGTTCTTGCCGGGCAGGTTGTAGCACCGACTCCTCCTTATCCAACACATGGTGTAATGACACAACCACGCCTGGCACCCTCTCACCTGACGTCGTATCGGCCAGTGATATCTGCACGTCCTCCTGCCGGGCTTCCCCCGCCGCCCCTATGCTCGAGGTCCCCGGTCCCAGGGCTCCGGGAACGGGTGATTCTCCCGGACCCTTGACGGGAATCCCCGAGGTCCTATCCGGGGGCTCTCGCCGGAGGAACTTCTCCAGGTTGACATCGCCGGAAGCGTCAGCGTCGGCGTCGGCGGAAGTCGGGATGAGGAAGACCTCGCTGAGGTCGGCGTGGCGGAGGGACCCACCGATCAGCAACGCGCTGGGCGCGTCGTCATCGCTGCGATGGCGAGGTGTGGCAACCACCCGGAACGAGGAGCTCACTCGGTCCAGGTGCTGCCGCATTGCCGGCGCGCACTTCCGGTATCGCTCGTGGTTGTAACCCGGGGCGCCCGACGTCGTCAGGGCATGCTGCTTAGGGTCTGGCGGGAGCCCATGCGAAGAGCCAATGCTAATCGATAGGCCGCGCATGCGCGATCGCGGCCGTGACTGTGACCGGAAGTGTTCAGAAGGCTGGCGGTCGACATAACTGGTCACGCTGCTCGAGGAATCGGCAGTGATGCTCGGCAGGCTGGATGGGTCAGCCCCCACGCCGCCGCTCGAGGAGGCTCCGTTGGCGGCACTATGTGCCGCTGGGTGCGTCGTCGCCATGGACGCCCGGCGCGTGAGTTCTGGCGCTCCGCCTCCGTCGCCATCGACATCGCTGTCATCGTCGCAGAAGCTCCGGGCGTTGGCGCAGCCGTGGGCCTGCCGCAGGGCTCGCTCAAACCGCCGCCGGTTGGTGGCGCACTGCTCGCCGCTGACACGCGCAAAGTGTCCGATGGCCTGCTCCCGCCGTTGCCGAGCCGACCGCCGGACCATCAGCGTCCGCTGCGTCTGTGTCGCCGACACCGACATGGGCAGCGTCAGCGATTCGGGACGACGCCCCTCGGGCGTTCCTACGCATCGGGCGGCGGAGCCGGCGCTGCCGCTTCGCCTGCCGGGCGCCCATCGTTGGGCGTCGCCAGCCCGGCCGCCGCCCACCCCGACATCGCCGGTCTTCTGCGTCCGCAGCTGCAAGTTGGCAGAGAGAACAGGTCGTGAGAGATTGAACTGCAGCTGCATTTTGAAGGTGACTGCGGAGGCGCTGGCCGCCCTGACTTTATGTTGCACATGCACCTCGCCGTGTGTGGTGCCCTGGGTTTTAGCGGGCCCCATGGCCCTTAAGGTGCCAAAGGGCGGAGGGCGGCCCTTAGCCGTGGAGACCCGCTTGATGTGCATCTTAGTAGCCTATTGGATAACGGGAAGCACGGTTCGGCAATCTCCAGTCCCACAACACCGCCACACTGCTAAGCCTGAAGACCGTGTCTATATACCATGACATATATATCCAGTTCACAGGTAGAACCACCCTCTAGTCCTCCATACACGCTGGCTCACTAATCAATGCGTCGTACATTGCTTCTCGCTCACTCACTACACACACACAGAGCTGGCATGACTAATCGACCGCACCGGCTGTGCACTCCGCGGCCACTGGTGCGATAATAGAGGCATGAGCTGCAATCTGTAAATGAGCGCGCACACACACGCGCACGCGCACGCGCACGCGCACACACACCCACACGCGCCGAGCTGACTGCCAGCCGATGCCTCCCCCACCACCACCCACGCATACCCAACGCCGGAGCCTCCCCACCCCCACTGGATCCCAAGGCCGCCTGCCTCACCATCCCCCGTGCCCCGGCGCCCCCCCCCCCCCACACACACACCGGGGCCCAAAGCCACCTCCCCCTTCCCCGTACCCCGGAGCCTCCCACACCCAAACACCGGGCACCAACGCCACCTCCATGTCCCCCGTCCCAACACCATCTTCCCGTTCCCCCTGACAATTGTGTTGTTAGGCTAGGGGGATCATGTCCTCTAGCCAGTGAATATATATATATATATATATATATATATAGGCATAAATAGCATTTTATATGGATGGAGAATTGTCATTTGAAGACATATATACTACTGCAGGTGCTTATATACCCCGGAGCCCCTCCCCCACACACATCGGGGTCCAACGCCGCCTCCTCGTTCCCCATACGCCAGAGCCGCTACCACACACCGGGGCCCAACGCGACCTCCTCATCCCCCCTACCCTGGAGCCTCCCACACTCAAACACCGGGCCCCAACCCCACCTGGCTGTCCCCCGTACCCCGGAGCACCCCCCCCCCCCCACACACACACACCGGGGTCCAATGCCGCCTCCCCGTTCCCCATACCCCAGAACCCCTACCAGTACCACACACACACCGGGGCCCAATGCCACCTCCCCGTTCTGCGTACCCCGGAGCCCATCCCACACACACACCGGGGCCAAATGCCGCCTCCCCGTTCCATGAACCCCAGAGTCCATCCCACACACACACATGGGACCCAACGCCGCCTCCCCGTTCCGCATACCCCGGAGCCCATCCCACACACACACATGGAGCCCAATGCCGCCTCCCTGTTCCGCGTACCCCAGAGCCCATCCCCCACACACACACGGGGCCCAATGCCGCCTCCCCGTTCCGCATACCCCGGAGCCCATCCCACACACACACCGGGGCCCAATGCCGCCTCCCTGTTCCGCATACCCCGGAGTCCATCCCACACACACACCGGGGCCGAACGCCGCCTCACCGTTCCGCGTACCCCAGAGCCCATCCCACACACACACACGGGGGCCCAATGCTGCCTCCCCATTCTGCATACCCCGGAGCCCATCCCACACACACACCGGGGCCCAACGCCGCTTCCCCGTTCCGCGTACCCCGGAGCCCATCCCACACACACACACGGGGCCCAATGCCGCCTCCCCATTCCCCATACCCTAGAGCCCCCACCACACACACACACGCGGCCCAACGCCGCCTCCCCGTTCCGCGTACCCCGGAGCCCATCCCACACACACACCGGGGCCCAACACCGCCTCCCCGTTCCCCGTGCCCAGGGCGCCTGGCCTGTCCAATCGGCCCCAGTGTTAAGTGTTCCACCCTACAGTGCCACCCAGAACACGTAGCCGTCGGTGTCCGCCGGGACGCGAATCAATAACCAACACGCCCCCCTACCCCCAACCTCCCAACCCCCAACCCCCACTCGGACCGCCCTGGTCGAGCACCCACCGGCGTAATGTCCGGTCAGGTACCGCGCTACCAGACGGGATGGCCGAATTAGTTGAGCGTCCTTCTCCCGTTTTGGTACATCATGGGATTCAAACCCACGTGTTCAGTTCGATCCCTGGTCGAGTCAAACCAATCACATACAAAGTTGATACTTGTTTTCCTGGGTTCAAACCCTAGTCGATTCAAATCAATGACTTAAGAATTGATACTCGTTGCTTCCTAGCCAGGACCTCGACATTATTAGGATATGGCAAGGACTGGTTGGCTCAGATCCCGGATAATGTGACTCAGTGGGATATCAGGTCATGGTGCTGGCAGCCTGATTTTCCAGTGGGGCAGCACTATACATTCGCCAGGATGGTACTTGCAGCTAGCCACCGGCCGCCCTTTGCACACAGCACCGAACCCTCATCATGAATACTGGCTTTGCTGCCTGCTGTGATCACTGGTGATGGCGTCAACTCAGCACCCCGCACGCACTGCACCGACTCCGGTCAGACTGGGCGCGTGTTGCCGGCCTTGTAAGTTCTAGCCAAATCTCCGGTTGAGCCACCACCGTCGCAATCTCCTCCACTTAAATATCAATGCCCCTAGCGACGGTTCTGCTGCCAAAGCTGTGATTGGAGAGTCCGCCTCAACACGCCTTGCTGGATACATATTCACACGTGTAATGTATGTCGCAATCGACCCCTGTTGTGATCAGCAAGTTCATGTATCAACACTAGATTTATTTGTTTGGTCTCATTTGACTGACCAGACACCTTCTATGGTAAGACGTAAATATATATATATATATATGGTGCATAAGCCATTATACGAGTATAATAAGCCAGAAGATCCATCTACTCCCCAGCCACTAAGCCATCGGCTGGTCAGCTCTACTCATTAGGTCATCTATTGGTGCCGCATGACTTCTTTGCATGGCGCCACCTGCTCGCCCATGCCTCAGCGGCCGTTACGCTCACTCATTGTACCGCTGACAATTTTGTTGTTGTTATGGGACTGTCACATTACAACGTTTCTCGCCAACGCGCGTCGACGTATGTGAATTTTTGGCACAACGTCGGGATACGTCAGGAAGCGTTACACGCGCGTTAGGCGTGCGATGGTATTCGTTCATCTACGGTGATGGTCGACGAGGGTCGGTGGCGCACGTGATCAGATCGGCGAAGTTTTGCGCTTGTACAAAACTTTCGACGACCGACAACACGTGACAATGCATGGGTGCCAACATTATGGCGATGTCAGAAGCATGACGACATCGCTGGAATAATGTTATGTGAACGCTACGCACACGCCCCGTGCACATGAGGGACGTTTCCAGATGTTGCGCCAAACTGTTGCATTGTTGTTTTATGTCCTAGCAACATCTAAGGTCATATCAGGACAGTGTGCCAAACTTTTTAGTTTTTTTTCTCTCACGCATCGATATACGTTACCACAACGTCGGCCACATGCTACCAACACGTTGTGCTGATGTCAAACCTTTTCCCACCACATCGAAAGGTTTGACGTTTCTCGATTTCTTTTTAGTGTTGGTGGTGCGCCAGCGAGAAGCGGCGTAATGTGACAGCACCATTAGGCTAAGGGGCTCATTTCCCCTAGCCAGTGAAGATATATGTATATATATATATATATATATATAGGCATAAATAACATTTTGTATGGTTGGAGAATTGTCATTTGAAGACATATACTACTGTGGGTGTTTATATACACATATGAGCCTGTCTCAAAAGGTGCTAGCTCTTTGTTTTTTTGTCCATAGTAACGATTAACACAAAACAGCACAGAAACGGTTACACTGAAAACACAAGGACATTTGCTTCAAATCAATATGTATTCTGTTGGGATTATGAAACCATGTAAAAAACAAATCAATTTATCCTGAGAAAATGCATAAGTAGATAGTTTGTTGATCGTTACTATGGACAAAGTTTTGTCCCATATTGCTTAGGACCTTTTGAGACAGTCTCATATATGTATCCACTGTCATACAAAAGCATTAGTCTGGACATAAATGTGTCTCTTTAAGACAGGTACGTATGTATGTACTTAAAGGTATATATTTTAGAGTAAGATTGTGTAAATAGGGATTTCGTGAAATCCCTGTTTCACTTCAGGATTTCATGAAATCCCTAAGATCTCTAGGGATTTTGCATAATCACTGAAAAAAAGAAGTGTCATTTTACACAACATTACTGGACCCATTTCAGGGAGATTGTGAAATATCAGTGATTCATTTGATAATGATTCTTTGATAAGCATTTAAGCTTGTGAATTACATACTTTCTTTAATTATTTTACAATTGCAATTATATGGTATTGTGATGAATAATTCAAGCTTAACCAAAAGCTCTTACTTGTTTTGATCTAGATTTCAACATTTGTTGTAGTAGTCACATAGGTCTCAGTCACACTATGGCTTGCAACCATTTTGCAACCACTTTGGGAACAAAAGCTGACAACCTTGTGACCAAAGCAAATAAAGGTGGGAAAAACATTGGTTGGTGATTGGTCACAAACTGTTGACCATTAGTTTGACTGTTAGAATGAGTGTTAGGGTGAGTGTGATGAGGGGAGGCAGGGTGGATATTCGGGTGGAATGTGAGAGTGAGTGTTAGGGTGGAGGTTAGGGTGAGTGTGAGGGTGGGAGTCAGGGTAAGTGTTAGAGTGGTCTGAGGGTGGGAGTCAGGATATATGCTAGGATGTGTGTGTGGGTGTGAATTAGGGTTAGAGTGAGTGTGGGAGTCAGGATATATGGTAGGATGAGTGTGTGGGTGTGATTTAGTGTAAGGGTGAGAGTTAGAGTTAGGGTGAGTGTGATGGGAGTCAGGGTGGGTATTAGGGTGAGTGTGAGGGTGATAGTCAGGGTGAAAGTGAGGATGGGAGTCAGGGTAGGTGTTAGGGTGAGTGTGAGGGTGTGAGTTAAGGTGAGTTTGAGGCTGGGTATTATGGTGAGCTGTAAGTCAGGGTTGGTGCTAGGATGAGTGTGAGGGTGGGGGAGTCAGGGTAAGTGTAGGAGTTAGCGTGAGTGCTAGGGTGAGTATGATGGTGGGATTTAGGGTGAGGATGAGGGGGAATTACTGCATAATGGAGGAAGTGTTGTGCTGTTGACCTGAAACTTGCCAACTAGACAGACACCGATTTAAACTCTTAACCATTGATATTGATACTGTCACCTGTTGCTTGCAGCACTATAACCTCGCAATGAGTGCGCACTGCCACAAGTCGGTACCCATCCTGCTATGACCTTAGATGTTGCCAGGACGTAAAACTCCAACAACCAACCAACTGTAATAATTCCATATTATGACCGGCGTCCCCCTCAATCCGCCCCCCCCCCCCCTGCACCCCCCCCCCCCCACATCACCACCCGCCCCGCCACCACACTAACTCCAGCTGGCCTACTCCCAACACGCGTAAACACCGCAAATACATTAAAGTACCAACCGGGGACAAGACCTTGCACGTGAACCCTATAACTTATAAGGCGGTGATTATTGCGAAGTCGGGACAAGGCTTCGGGTTCCTACTTGATTGTCTTCTAAAGAAATGAGTTAAATCAACATATTTGTCTTTCTCACATCGAATAGCAATGCTTTGTTTGGCATTCACATGCCAGGTCATGTATTCCAAAAGTTTTTTCCCAGTAATGTAGGGTTACTCAACTGCGTCAATATATATGTAACAAGATTCTAATCGGCTTATATTTAATACCCAATCGGCCTGAACATGAAATAGCTTCTCCTTTTTCCTATAAATGTGGCGATAATCAGTGGTAAGTGCCCTTTAAATCATAACTTCCATTCTTATGATTAGTCGTGATATAATTGTTATTGATTCGGCTGGGAATGTCTGGATCCACCTGTTTTAGACGCACGAAGGAAAGAACTCGGCCACAGTCTCTTCTCATCCATCAGTCGGTTTCCCCCAAAACTGTAATTAAAGTTGCATAGTCCGATGGTTTTGAGTTTCTGTCATTTTCTTCTGCGACAAATACAGTAGATTGATCATTATTATCTACTTTACTTTAGTTATAAGTAACTTTTATTTTAAATGGCTAAGTTTTGCGATATTTGCAGTGCACATATTAACAATTAGTTTTGGTTAGCATGTCAAAACTCTGACATTATAGGCTTCTGCAGTAGCAGGTTCTATTACATTCTTTCAGTATTCCTTTCTATGCAGAAACAAATGTTCAATAAGTGCATCACTATCTAATGCTAGGTACACACCTACCGTTTTTCCGCACCCACCTACCGTATACGATCTAAAACTGCCCAAAAGTCGTGAGGCGTGCACTCCCCTAGCACACCTACCGATTGCGATTCGCGACTTAAAACTCATTTTTAGGGCTAAAACTGCTTCCTTATGATTGCGATTCGCGATTCGAAAAATGAATCGGCCCGTTTTCAGTTTTAAGCGGGTCGGGTCGGGTCGCGAGCTTTAGTGCGCGAATCGTATACGGTAGGTGTGTACCTAGCATAAGTTAGATATGGAGAATCAAATCTAGGTAATTGTTTTGGTTTTGAAAATGTGATACTTCATCTGACTATGCAGCTTTAAATAAGGTTTATGTCTTTGGGACACACCCACCCACTAACCCAATTTACTAAAGTGAAAAGTCTCATGATAATAAATTCTTATAGAATCTCCCGTTGCAATGTACTCGAACTCGGAATATTACGTAGAATTCACTGGGGATGGCAAAATGAGGTGAGCTCCGGCCTCCCGTTTTGGTCAGTCTTGGAATTCGAACCCCCAGGTTCGAACCCTCGCATAATCAAACCAAAAATGGATACTTGTCATCACATAGCCTGGTATTCGGCATTTCTAGGATATGCCGTGGAGCAGTGGAATGTGGAAGACCAATTGTCCACAATAGACTACATCACGGTTCCGACTGTGCATGCGCTGAAAACGGCCGTGGGAGCAAAGCAAAGGCGTACGGCCATTGAGTTTGCCTATACGTGGATTGAGAAATGTCAGTTTTATTCAAAATTAATAGAAATCCAAAACCCTAACCTTATAATCTTTTTGGTAAACATGTTTTCTATATGTGTTCCAAGCGGTTTGTGCCTAGGTGGTGTCGTTTTATCAATATTTTACTTTTTCTGTATGGAGATTGCTCACTGCCATTGACAATGCATTGAGTACTCTGGCTATGGCTCTAACACTAGTCTGAGTGCCTAGATCTTTCTAAATCTAAATGCACATGGCATAAGATGTGCTGATTATATTGATGTAACTGCAATGCTGGATAAAAGATTGATATCTTAATTTATTATATATATTTTTTTAGTTAGTATTCTATGTTTCAAACAAGAGCTGAGATGAGCTGAAACTAGCACATTTCATAGCTGCACCCAGTGTATTAGCATGTGTCATGTGCTTTTGGGGGGGTTGTTTTGCTCTGATGCATCCCACAATGCACCGCGCTGCTGGAACCGTGATGTAGTCTATTGAAATTTCCGTTGCTTAATTTACTAATGTACACCATATATATGGTGTACATTGGTTGACATAACACAAAATAAAGCAAGTCAATCTTGGCTTGACTTGCTTTATTGTGTCCTATGTCCTAGTAACACCTAACACTGGGCTGACACTGAACCGACACTGAACTGATACTGAACTGGCACTGAACTGGCACTGAACTGGCACTGAACTGGCACTGAACAGGCACTGAACTGACACTGAACTGGCACTGAACTGGCACTGAACTGGCACTGAACTGGCACTGAACTGGCACTGAACTGACACTGAACTGATACTGAACTGGCACTGAACTGGCACTGAACTGGCACTGAACTGGCACTGAACTGACACTGAACTGGCACTGAACTGATACTGAACTGGCACTGAACTGGCACTGAACTGGCACTGAACTGGCACTGAACTGGCACTGAACTGGCACTGAACTGGCACTGAACTGGCACTGAACTGACACTGAACTGACACTGAACTGGCACTGAACTGGCACTGAACTGACACTGAACTGATACTGAACTGGCACTGAACTGGCACTGAACTGGCACTGAACTGACACTGAACTGGCACTGAACTGGCACTGAACTGGCACTGAACTGGCACTGAACTGGCACTGAACTGGCACTGAACTGGCACTGAACTGGCACTGAACTGGCACTGAACTGGCACTGAACTGACACTGAACTGGCACTGAACTGGCACTGAACTGGCACTGAACTGGCACTGAACTGGCACTGAACTGGCACTGAACTGGCACTGAACTGGCACTGAACTGGCACTGAACTGACACTGAAGTGGCACTGAACTGACACTGAACTGGCACTGAACTGACACTGAACTGACACTGAACTGACACTGAACTGGCACTGAACTGGCACTGAACTGACACTGAACTGATACTGAACTGGCACTGAACTGGCACTGAACTGGCACTGAACTGACACTGAACTGGCATTGAACTGACACTGAACTGGCACTGAACTGGCACTGAACTGACACTGAACTGACACTGAACTGGCACTGAACTGGCACTGAACTGGCACTGAACTGGCACTGAACTGACACTGAACTGACACTGAACTGGCACTGAACTGACACTGAACTGGCACTGAACTGATACTGAACTGGCACTGAACTGGCACTGAACTGGCACTGAACTGGCACTGAACTGACACTGAACTGGCACTGAACTGGCACTGAACTGGCACTGAACTGGCACTGAACTGACACTGAACTGGCACTGAACTGACACTGAACTGATACTGAACTGGCACTGAACTGACACTGAACTGGCACTGAACTGGCACTGAACTGGCACTGAACTGATACTGAACTGGCACTGAACTGGCACTGAACTGGCACTGAACTGGCACTGAACTGGCACTGAACTGATACTGAACTGCACTGACTGCATGAACTGACACTGAACTGACACTGAACTGGCACTGAACTGGCACTGACTGAACTGAACTGGCACTGAACTGGCACTGAACTGGCACTGAACTGGCACTGAACTGGCACTGAACTGGCACTGAACTGACACTGAACTGGCACTGAACTGGCACTGAACTGGCACTGAACTGGCACTGAACTGGCACTGAACTGGCACTGAACTGGCACTGAACTGGCACTGAACTGATACTGAACTGGCACTGAACTGGCATTGAACTGGCACTGAACTGGCACTGAACTGGCACTGAACTGGCACTGAACTGGCACTGAACTGATACTGAACTGGCACTGAACTGGCACTGAACTGGCACTGAACTGGCACTGAAGTGGCACTGAACTGACACTGAACTGGCACTGAACTGGCACTGAACTGGCACTTAACTGGCACTGAACTGGCACTGAACTGGCACTGAACTGGCACTGAACTGGCACTGAAGTGGCACTGAACTGACACTGAACTGACACTGAACTGACACTGAACAGACACTGAACTGACACTGAACTGACAGTGACAGTTAGCCACGACCTCTACCTCATATCAGAGCTGGTACTGACTTGTGACAGTGCACACTGTTGGGAAAATATAGTATTACCTGACACCACTGAAATCCCACTCAGTCATAGTATCCTCACAAACACCCAGCCAGTCCTTGCCCGGATTATGGTAATAATGTGGAACGCCAGCCGTGGTATTTAGTGCCAGGTATTAGTTTCATAAAGCTTCCACTTGACCGGGCCGGGGATTGATCACGTGACCTCTTACACAAGATTGGTTTGTTGTTGGGGTTTTGCATCCTGGCAACATCGAAGGTCATATCGGGATGGATACCGACTTGTGACAGTGCACACTCATGCTGACTGTATAGTGCTGCCCCACTGGGAGGCCTGGCTGCCAGCACCATGACCTGATATCCCACTCAGTCACATTATCCTGACACTGAATGAACCAGTCCTTGCCCTATTCTATTGATGTTTGTTGAGCGCCTGGCTAGGAAGATACAAGCACCAATGTATAAGTCATCGGTTTGACTCGACCAGCGATTGAAACCGTGGGTTCGAATCCCACGATCTACCAACACGGGAGACGGACGCTCAACTCATTCGGCCATCCCGTCTCGTCTCTTACACAAGAAGTGGGTCTGATACCCACTCGACCAACCTGCCAACTGAATACAAATACACATTACCAGAAACCGCCTAAGAAGTGAATTAACCGAGGCTTGATTAATTGCTCCAATCGTCCGGTAACTTCCGTATTGGAACACGAGAAGTAATATGTTTCACCAACATACACTACTGACACTTTAAGCTGTATAGTCCGATTAAAGCATGAACTGTACGAAACCAAATCACTTATAGACATTTCATACTGCATATCTAACTGAGATCCTGGGGCACTAATTAAACACTTGTTGCTGCACAGTAAGGAATGTAAGAAAACCTGTTCACGTACTGCTGAAACCTATGGCGTCAGTATTTTGATATGCACGCCAAACATATTTGTGCATGTTTGCACTTCAAATATCTCCAATGTTAGTCGTTCAAATAAAAGTTACCTCAAACTAAAGTAAGGTAGATTATCCTATTATTATGATTATCCCATTATAATGATTAATCTAATATGTTTATGTTAACATGCGACATAATTTCAAAACCACCAGAATATGTAACGTGAACAAATCCAGAAAATCGATTTACCTCTGTTCAGTACTCCACAAATTTTCGTCTGGTTTTAAAATATTCATTCACTAGAAATGTCAACCATATTGAGCGACGAACTCCTGGGAATTATCCATGCATTAGCAATTCCAATTATTTATTGAAGGATCCAATTGCAACTCATAGATCTGCATTGGCTTTCAAATATCAATACTGTGTGATATTAAGGATCGTCATAATAGGTGGTGGGCAGATTGATTATCAGTTATTAATTCGCAATTAAATTATTGCAAATAGTTTAAGTGGTTTCAGAGGTTTCGCGATGTTTGACTTCGATATGTCAACAGACAAGCAAGCAAGCAATCTGTAGCAACAGACCAACGAAGGCATTACCATTTTATTAGCTGTGTTGGAGGTTCATATTGAAGGTTCATGTTGCAAATAGTTTAAGTGGTTTCAGAGGTTTCGCGATGTTTGACTTCGATATTTCAACAGACAAGCAAGCAAGCACTCTGTAGCAACATACCGACGAAGGCATTACCTTTTATTAGCTGTGTTCAAGGTTCATGTTGTAGGTTCATGTTCCTTTCTTTAGAAGATATGAATCTCATAACTTATGCATGGTATGACTCTGGCTATGTTATGCATGGTATGACTCCGGCTATGTGGAAATAGGTATGCAGGTATTGCAGGTATAGCAATACCTCAGGGAGTTTAACGCCCCTGCCCTGCAGAGTTGTAAACCACTGCCTTGTGGTACAGGTTCTTGACAGAAACGAAGGCTAACGGAGCAAACCCTAAACAGAAAACCATGTCACTGTCACAGCATTAAGGGCGGTTGATGTACGGAACTCCCAACATCTCCCGACCAGCCACTGCAGGGACAAATAGTTTGCGCCTGTCTTGACATGTTCTTGCCGGTGTGAAACCTCTATTTGCTCCCAGAGAGAGTGCCGCTGGTAACTTGCAAAAGCTAGCAGCACTTAAACACATTTGCAGGCAGCGTTCATGAAATGTTTGACAAATAAGGAAATAGTCGAACGGACGGGGCTGCCCTCTATGGAAGATCTTCTGATCAAAAAGAATCTCCGGTGGACTGGACACCTCATGAGGATGTCATCAGACAGGCTACCAAAGCAGATCCTCTATTCTCAACTGTCTTCTGGTTACAGAAAGAGAGGGCGCTCTCGTCTCCGGTTCAAGGATACCATCAAGAGAAACCTGAAGCTGAGAGGCATTAAGACCGACTCATGGACGCAACTCTCACAGCAGAGAGAGCTAAATGGACAGCGGCAGTCAAGTAATGAAAGCAGTCTTTGTCGCATCGCGACCGACAGCATGATGATGTGTAAAGAATAATTTGTAATGTTGCTTATAATGTTGCTGAGTTAGGTATATGCTAAGATTATCTATCTTACCGATTGACAGCCTCGGCCAGAAATCCACCATTGTAAATGATTTCCACCACCAACCCACCCTCCCTCATGACAGCTAAAGAACCGATCGTGTGCTTTGCAGGTTTCTGCGCAGCATGGTCTGTGGACAAGGGCTTTTAGATAGATATTTTCCACCACCAATCTGCCCTCTGGTAACAGTGGAAAAATTAATGTTGTGCATAATCGCGCACTATGTAGCAATCTCTATATAAAAGGTCTTACAAATAAATGTTTTCCACTGCCAACCAAAGACCCTATAATACTAACTGACTAAGACGGCTCACTCCCTATATCTCCCATGGTAATGTATATTTTGCAGTGCCACCTTATGGTGGGTTTGATCAGCCAGCTGCTGGTTGGTGTTTCACATGTAAACACATACAATTATATTATACATGATATAGGTAAGTATGAATGCACAGATCTTTCACATCATCACACATCTTTCACATTCATATATAAATTTATACATATAATATCACACCTGTTTATCCAAGAGAACAGCCAGCGCATCAAGTGGTGGGTTTGATCATTTTGATTACACAGTACAGGCTGAGTGAGCCGTCTTAGTATTATAGGGTCTTTGTGCCAACCTATCTGCAATACCCATTTTCCATCGCCTCTATGACAATCTGTATCATCATAACATTATCACCGTGAACATGTCCTTTGCTGCTGACATGGAGTGAAACCACCAACACTCAATCAATCAATCAATCATCAAAGAATTGTGTAAACAGATTTACCCCTACATGGCGGGAAGACCAGTGCTTTGGTACTAATAAATAATGTACAAAATAATGACTACAAAAAGAAAATAACCTTGGACACGATATTAGTCCGTGCGGACGTTTTATAGTTTGATCAGATAGCGACAGTATTTTTTTTAATCTTTCAGGCATTTAAAGCTAAACAATAGGATAACACTATGAACGAAGTATTAAAACCATCTCTGTAAGGTGAGTCAGGAACTATCACCGTCCTATTCCAACATGATACTAATCATCATCATAATAATAATAATAACAATAATAATAATACCATTAAAGTTGCCTAGTCCGATTGTTTTGAGTTTCTGTCATTCTTTCAGATAAATATAGTAAATTGATTGTTATAATCTATTTTACTTTAGTTTGATGTAACTTTGATTTTAAATGGCTAACTTTTGAGATATTTGGAGTGTGAACATGTCAAATTAGTTCTACCAACCACACCAAAACTCAGAGTGACACCATGGGCTTCTGCCATAATAGGTTCTTTTAAATCGACTCAGTATTCCCGTCTACGTGGCAACAAATGCTTAATAAGTGCATCAGTATCTAAATTAGATATGTAGAATCAAATCTAGATAATTGCTTTGGTTTTGAAAATGTGATGCTTCATCGGACTATGCAGCTTTAATATTATCAGTAATGGATACATAATTAACTATTTTAAGTAAGAATTTATTTGTAGAATATTGCATTAATATATGCTTCCGCTAGCTGAGCTTGTACCTGTAAACATATTTACCCATACTGTATATGTACAGTCCCACCGGGCCCGGCGCAAAGTCTCCAGTGGGTACACGCTCCCTGGGACGCCATTCATACATGCCTCTGGTGCTGCCGCTGTGCGGTACTTAGGGGAACTACACAGCGACAGCGCGTTCTCCTACCACCCTAGGAGAACTGACTTGGTAGTTAGTGTATATCATATATGGGGGTGTTAAATGGGGGTATTGAAGTTGCATAGTTCGATGGTTTTGAGGTTCTGTCATTTTCTGAGATAAATATAGTAGGTTGATCGGTATAATCTACCTCCCTTTAGTTTAAATGAACTTTTATTTGAAATGGCTAACTTTTGAGATATTTGAAGTGCAACCATGCAAAATTAACTTCGGCAAGCATGCCAAAACGCTGACCCCATAGCCTTCTGCAGTCACATGTTCTATTCAATTGCCTTAGTATTCTTCCCTTCTGTGTGACAGCAAATGTTTAATAAGTGCACCAGGCTCTAAGTTAGATATGTAGAATCGGTTTTGACAATTTGAGGTTTTCATCAGAATATGCAACTTTAAATACATGGCAGATATTACATGTTTTTAACGCTCCTGTGCAGTATCCGGCAACTATTCATTTGGCATATTTCTGAATGTTGACTATTTTGCTTATTCTAACACTACTACCAATAAAACCTTCATGTAGTTACCTGAGCACTATATAGTTGCATCCCCCCCTAACCTGATGATAGACAATTCTAAAACCATATTAAAGTTCATGAATGTATCTTGAATTGTATTGATTAGTGGTTGATCAGCAAACGCTCTCTAAAAGATATTTAGTTGAGGATAATAAATAACAGCGACAGAGTGTCTTCTGAATGGACAATGTATGATGGCTCCGGCTCGTGAGCAATCATTTGAGTTCGTTTATTTGCTATGGTTTTCCATCCTAGCAACATCTATGATCTAACGTCAGATCAGGATAGGTACCAACTTGTGACACTCATGGTGATGTTATAGTGCTGTCCCACTGGGAGCCTTGGTCTTCTGGCACCATGACTCGATATTCCATTCAGTCACATTAGCCTGATACTGAGCAAACCAGTTCTTGCCCTATCTTATTAATGTCGAGCACCAGGCTAGAGAATCATATGTATAACTTTTGCATGTCATTGGTTTGACTCAGTTGTGGTTCGAACCCATGACTTACCGATTCAGCTATTCCATCCGAGAATTCCATATATGAATAATATTTGCATAAGTGTATGATAGTCCCAAATTAGAAATATTTCCAATTGGATACAGCTTAAAGTTGCAAAATCCGATAAAACTATAATATTTTCGAAACCAAATCACTTGTATACATTTGATCTTACTTAGATATTAATGCATTAGTAAACAATGGGGACCTTTCATGAGCCAGTTCTCTCGCTATACACTTGGTGGCAGCACCTGTTTGTGGTTCAAGTCGGCCATCATGGTTGGATAGAAGGGTGTAGGTGTGTGTATGTGCTGGTGGTGTAGGTGTGTGGCGGGAGTGGTGATGTGTGGCGGGGTGTAGGTATGTGTGTGGTGGTGCGTACGTGTCAGTTGAGTGTGTGTGGTGGGGGTGTAGGAGTATGGTGGAGGTGTAGGTGTGTGGTGAGGTTTTAGGTGTGTGGTGGGGGTTTAGGTGTGTGGCGGGGTGTAGGTTTTGGTGGGGGTGTAGGTGTGTGGTGGGGGTTTAGGGATGTGGTGGGGGTGTAGGTGTGTGGTGTGTGGTGGTGTAGGTGTGTGGGGGTGGTGTGTGGTGGGGGTGTATGTGTGTGGTTGAGGTGTATGTGTGTGATGAGGTTGTAGGTGTGTGTGGTGAGGGTGTAGGTGTGTGTGGTGAGGGTGTAGGTGTGTGTGGTGTAGGTATGGTGTTTGTGGTGGGGGTGTAGGTGTGTGGTGGGGCTGTAAGTGTGTGGTGGGGGCTTAGGTGTGTGCTGGAGGTGTAAGGGGTACCAGGGGTATAGGTGTGTGTTGTGGGGTGTAGGGGTTATAGGTGTGTGTGGTAGGGGTTTAGGGCTGTGGTGGGGGTGTAGGTGTGTGGTGGGGGTTTAGGGATGCTAAGGTTTGTGAGGTGCCGCTCTGCAAGACACCCCTACACCTCCTCCATAAACCACCTACACCCCCACCACACACACCTATACCCCCACCACATCCATAATCCCCCACCCCACCCATACACCCCACCACACTCACCTCACCATACCCACTCACCACACACCCCTATCACCCGCCCCTACATCCCCATACACCCCCAGCACACACACCAAAATCCTCACCACACCCCTACACATACATGACACACCCGCCACACAAATATCCGCCCCCCACGATCCACCCACCATACACACCTACACCCCAATCACACCCACCACACCATACCCACCCAACACCCCCCCTACACCCCCACCACACACCCCTAATTCCACACACACCTCCACCACACACCACAATCCTCACCACACCCCTACACCTCCACCACACAAACATTAACAACAAATTATTGTTTTTATTGAGGCTGTGTTTATACTGTCCATAGCATATAAGCCTGGGTATTCAGCCTTGTTTTCAATGCTGGCCAGCTGTAGTGTTGGTGTTATCTTATCACACAGTAGCTGCTGATACGCACCCACCATACACACCATACACACCTACACCTCAGCAACACCCACCCCAACATACACACTCACCACACCCCAAAGCATACAGAGACCGGCATGATGCGCCATCTGACGAGAGAGTCATGCAAACTGAAAGGTCCCCATTACCGCTACATTCGCATAATATTAAGTCAAATTAATAGAACCTATCACTCGTGCAAGCCATACAAGCATATGATGTCCAGCATTTCGGTGTGTGCTTCCCACATTATTTGACATGTTTTCACTTTAAATATATCCAAAGATTTCAATGTCAGTTACTCCAAACCAAAGTAATAATGCTTGACCTAATATATTTATTTTAACAAAATATGGCTTGAATTCAGAACCATCAGAATATGCAGCCTTAAATTCAAGACACCAATACTGTCCAGCTCGCTCTCTGTATGCAGTGGGTGCAACGTGATTGAATTCGCTAACATTTAAATTAAGATAAACTACATTTCAGTCGCTGATTTGTTTCTGATGTGGGCCCACTGTGCTACTACTCTCTGGAGACCCTCGGGTTCGGGAGAGGAGGGAGCGCGAGTGTTCTCTGATATTTTAAAATTACAAAGCCTCTTCGACGATCGCGTGACCACAATAAGGACATGAACAGAACACCACATTACCACGTGAACACGTGAACACATGACCACGTGATCATGTGCTATGTAGGCCTCTGGTATCCAGCCGCTGGACCACGTGACTTACCGGCATTGCTACTTTATTTGTTCTGCTAAAAATAGATTCCTTTGTGGCATGACATAGCAGAACATCGGGGAAGTAGCGGCTTCGATTCCACTTAAAGAAGACTTACAACGTTGATGCTTTTACTTGTAGTTGCCTTTCCCTGGCACTCAGTATTCCTGGTCATCCGTCATTGACAACATACTCCTTCTATATTGCAAGTGTACTACTATTCTGTGGAAGGATTAATAGTGTTTGTGCAGCGTGGAGTTTGGGTTGGGCTTTTATTGAATGTATCAACTGTATGACTGCGAGTGTTCATTATCATCAATCCGTTAACTATGGGGGTCAGTGGGGCAGCACAGATGACTCCCACAACCAGTTTTCTACAGCTTTCCCTGTTCTTCACTGCCTCCTGGGACTTTTCAAACTCCAGCCCTGTCCATTCCCTGATGTTGTCTTCCTACCTCTTCCTTTGTCCACCTTGGTGAAATATTGTGACTCCCTATCAGATGATTTAACTATATACAAATCAAATTATATACAATACAATATTACGAGTCAACTCGCTCGACCCCCCCTAACGATCTTATTTCACCAAGGGAGGCCAGTGCACCTCACTACACACATATATATATAATGACATGAACTATGCACCGTCTTTCTCAATATATGGCCATTGATACTGCCATATATAACTTGTAGCGTTACTCTCGACGGAGTATAAACTGCATTATATATCTCGCAAGCAGAGTGACTGAGTGCCGCCAGACAAGTTACAGCATTTTGCAGGCAAAGGGCGACAGAATCGGCCCGGTTGCACAGTTGATGAACAATTAATAACAGATCAGAATAGTAGATGACTTAGAATATAATACTTAGCGAAAGCTTCGGATTAATTGTACTTGTACAATGCTTATACATTCACATAAGTGTATAGTTAAGTCAGTCTCATGAAAATAGGCCAATTGGTGCATGGGGGAAAGATGTCGGCGTTGACCATTGGATGTCGGTGTTGAACGGCATACTTATAGTTTAGCATTGACAAAGGTGTTGGAAAGTTCTTAAATTTATACTGAATGTAAAGGTAGAGAAAATACAACAACCCTATTTGTTTCTAGGATAATTTAATATGAAACAAAGAAATGCACTACACTTTAACAATTGCGACACCGACATCTGTTAAATTGACCAAAATCGCTCTTCGAAAATATATGTCATTTAGACAAATATATTGATGAACCCTTTTTTATATACGGGTTTCCCTCAAGCTGTACAGTTCATAGGATTTCGTAAGGAAATTGGCATAAATGCAACCTCTTTTTTTAACACTACATGACCAAATTGTAAATGTTACCTTATATATTTGTTATTCTTTTTAGGCAACAGACAAGATTTCCTATTATTAACATTTTAAAATATTTTTAACCATGGTTTTAACAGAATTGTTCCTTACAACCTTTCCCATGCAGGAACCTTTAATCCAGAGTATTTTGGAGATGCATTCCCACTCATTTGTGCATTTTGTTATTAAAACCACCAATTGGCACATTTTCCTGACACAGACTCATCATGTATATATCAACTATTAAATGTACTTTATTCATTAAAATATGTATTTTGCCAAAGCCACCACCAACTACCGCGTTTGAATATCAAATCTACATATGTATATAACCAGACAGGATGGCCAAATGAGTTGAACCAATGACTTAACAATTTATACTTGTCACTACCTAGCCAGGCGCTTGGCATAATTAGGATAGGGTAAGGACTGGTTGACTCAGCGTCAGGATAACGTGACTGAGTAGGACATCAGATCATGGTCTGGTGGCCTGGTCTCCTAGTGGGGCAGCACTATAAAGTCGCCAGGATGTTCCTTGCGTCCAGTTTGATCAGTGCCATTAACAAGTGGTTGGCGACCTGGCACCACCCTGGAACCGCCCTGGCGCCACTCTGGCGCCGTCCCGCCGCTGATGCGGCGATGGCCCGGCGCCACCCTGGCGCTGCCCTGGCGCTGCCATGGCACCGACCTGGCGCTGTCATGGCGCTGACCTGGCGCCGACCTGGTGCCGACCACGTATTTGAATCAATGTATCGAATGGGATGCTGGGAGGTTGGCGTCCTTTTGAGCTGACCTAGGGCCACCCTGGCGCCTACCACGTATTTGAATCAATGTATCGAATGGGACGCTGGGAGGTTGGCATCCTTTTGGGTGTAAGGAGGTCGGGGGCGGACGCTGGCTCTCATGTGACTGGGGTATATACAGCCAAGTCCATTTTGGCCCTTGAAACCTGTGGGTAGGTAAATACCAGCAAATGTCGACAGCCAATTACATTCTCATTTCATTTTAATTAGACTAAGACAAAGTCCCATATCCAACTTGATGACAGCCCTGGCGATAAACAGCATTGTGCATTTACAAAAGGGGCACTAATGTGTTTCTTATTCGTTAAGCCCGCCGGATACCAGCCGATATTGGAAATGGAATCGCGTTGATCGAGAATCGGGAAGGAGGTTTTTTATAATTATTCTCTCTTGAGTACAAAAGTCTTGAGTTAGGCAAGAGGTCACATGATAACCAGCATGATGTTGTGGATGTTCTTCAATCCATGGAGTGATGCTAGGCACTTTTTTGTTTGGATGCTCATCCCATTTATGTTGCCATGAATGAGCCGAGCATCCAAACACTCATCTATCATTCATGCATACAGGCATCATACATACACATACCAGACGGGATGGCCGAATGAGTTGAGCGTCCGTCTCCCATTTTGGTAGATCGTGGTATTCACCCTGGGCGAGTCAAACCAATGACTTAAAATTGATACTTGTCGCTTCCTAGCCAGCTGCTTGACATTATTAGGATAGGGCAAGGACTGGTTGGCTCAGTGTCAGGATAATGTAACTGACTGAGATATCAGGTCATGGTGCTGTTGGCCTGATCCCCCAGTGGGGCAGCACAATAAAGTTGCCATGAGTGCGGACTGTCACAAGACGGTACCCGTCCTGATATGACCATTGATTTTGCAAGGACGTAAAACTCCAACAACCAATCCATAAAGCATACATGTATGCACACTTGATGCATGCACACATACACATGCATGCATGTATACATACATATATATATATTATATGTAGCACATATATTCATACATATATACATATATACATACATTAATGCATACATGCATACACATGCATGCACACATACATGCATACACATGCATTCAATCACACATACATACATGCATATACAACCGACTGATAATCCAGATGCAGTCATGTAGGAACCAGTTGCCTGGTGTCTCCCTGAATAATGCCCATAAAACCAACTCCACACTCACCAAGCAGTGCACCTTCTTGTGGAAGTCGATGCTCGGCAGCAGGAGCTTTGCCATAGCAACCAAACCGGTGGCGTGCTCTGTGTGACCTCCTCCTGCTCCTCCGTGGTGTTAACGCTGCATGTCCGGCAGGTGGGCGCGCTTATAGGTGACTAGTATCTCCTCCAGGTGCCAGCCTAGCTGCCTCTACCGCAGCGCCCCCTGGTGAGCGCGCTGGCTGAGGGCGGTGGGTGGGAGGGACGAAGGGTGGCGGAGGGGGCGGCGGAGGCTGGGGGTTCAAGGCTGGCTCCTCCAGTGTCCTCACACGTCGTTTCATGACATTCACGGAGCGTCTGTCTGTTACCATGACTACATATCCACCCACCGGACGCGGGAGTGGGTATGTAGAGCGCAGGCTTCCTGTGCGGAAGTCGGGAGTTCGAATCCCGGCTGAGTCAAACCAATGACTTATCAAATTGATACTTGTCGCTACCTAGCCTGGCGGTCAGCACTAATAGGATAAGACAAGGACTGGTTGGCTCCGTGTCAGGATAATGTGACTGTGTGGGGTATCGGGACATGGTGCGGTCAAACTGATTTCCCAGTGCGGCAGCACTATAAAGTCACCATGGGTGTAAGCTGACACAAGTTGGTACCTGTCCTGATATGACTTTAGATGTTGCCAGGACGTAAAACTCCAACAACCAATCAACCAACGTATCCACCATTCGCTGGGGGGGGGGGGGGGGTCACGTCACGTTGTCTGGTAAGGCCGTTAGGTGGCGCCTCCTGCACACTGTGATATGTTTATCGGATGGAGTTACAGAGTAGAATTAGTCAACTGTTAAGTGAGTTGAGTTGAGTTGAGGTGAGAGATGGCACTGTGTGGTAAATAGGCACGCACTGCACGTTCTCTGGAGACGTTGTGCTACGCTGACTCATAACAAAGACCCTATAATACTAAGATGGCTCACTCAGCCTGTACTGTGTAATCAAAATTATCAAACCCACCATTTGATGTGCTGGCTGTTCTCTTGGTTAAACAGGTGCGATATTATATGTATAAATGTATATATGAATGTGAAAGATGTGTACTGATGGCGATGATGATGGTGATGCTGATGATGATGTGTATTTGTTCATAGCAATTTCATATTGATGTGTATTCATACTGAAGCTATCTCATGTATAATATAATTGTATGTGTTTACATGTGAAAGCCCAACCAGCAGCTGGCTGATCAAACCCACCACAAGGTGGCACTGCGAAATTTACATTACCATGGGAGAGATAGGGAGTGAGCCATCTTGGTATTATAGGATCTTTGCTCGTAACGAGGAAGTAGTAGTCTAAAGTGGGGAATACACTCACCGACATCAGCCATACTTGATGCCAGCGACAAGTAACTGTTGTCGCCAGTATCGCCAGTGTTTTTAGAGCCGCAATGTCCGATGACAGTAGACATATTTTCAAATCCAAGACATATCCCGAAATGTGATCAAACATATCCAATGTGTGCACTTATGAAGCACCTGTTGCTGCATAGCTAGTAGTTCAAAGGCAATTTAATTAAACCTGCTAATGCCGAATTCCTTTGGTGGCCTGGATTTCGAGATGCATGTAAAACCTAATCTAGCTTTTTTCACTTTTTAGATCAATTATGAGTAATGCAATTACAGTTACTTCCAACTTAAGTAAGGTAGATTAAAATGATAAATCTAGTATATTTATCTAAAAAGAATTGGAAAATACTAAAAAATCATCAAAGTATTTAACTTTAACGGACACTGACCTCACTCACTGAAATTGCCATAGAGATAATGCGGAAGGATTCACAAGGGAGAAGACGAACTCGCACTTCAGGTGAATAGCAGTTTATTGCCCTGAAGGCCTGAATGCCCTCAATCACCAACTGGTTGAGAAGTAACAAGAACAAGTGGGTTTGACAAAGTGAGAGAGTAGATCAGGGAAAGTCGAGAATAGAGTGACGAAGTAGAAGTCGGACGGGTGGGCGGAAGAGTTGTTGTGGCGCACTCGGCTGCTGGAGAAGAAATGATGTTGTTGGCAGCAGTTGAGTACAGAATTCGGGGATCCGGCAGTAGGTGGCGCCTCGGCAGCGCGCCCTGATTGACAGGCGTAAAGCCAGGAGGTGAGAGTCCGGAGGGAGGTAGAAGGAAGGGCAGTTGTGGATGTCTCCCGCCTCCCTCAACCTGGCAAGCAGATATAATTCTCCGAATTATGAACCAATGCACCACTTATACGGCAAATAGAACCTGTACATCTTAATGTTATCTGAAAATGAGTGCATTTGATAATATGTATTAAGTAGTTGTTCAATGAATGCATTGATGCAGTGCAAGTTTTGTCAGTATCAATTTTATCTTTACATTTTTGTTCTCGTTAGTTTACGCTGAGAAAAGAAAACACGTGTGCATTCCATTCTTTTATTGGTATTAGGAATATGGTTTTATTCGTTTGAATATCGTGTTTTCTCAGCGTCGAAACACCGGTCTTCCAGGCATATATAACATGATATGGCAGCAAGTGAAAATAACATCATAGTATGACTTCATATGTTTACGATGGATATATAAACATAATTATCGAGTGCAATCTAACATTATGTCACGGACATGGTAGGTGATATAATTTGGAGCCACCTTCAGAACAGCATCACGTTATTTTTCATTTATATGAACTGTATATTTTATATCTCATATTATATATATATATATATATATATATGTGATTTATAAGCATTATGCGAGTATAAAGCCCCGTAAGAGATTTTCTATATGTTTATTATATTATATACTATTATTCTGATATTATATTATTAGCCAATGGGCTCTCTGCATGTATTTGCTCCTTACTCATGTGGGTACTGGTGGCGCCACCACCGCCCGACCATACTTCTGGCGCTAACATTGTCACTTGCGCTGCAGTCTTTTATTAAGCAAGAACAATTTTAATCGTGAATATATGAGGGGATGCGTGATATACATACATACATATATATATAATATGTTGAAAAGGATGTAAGCAATTAAATAATAAACCAATAAACTGATAGCTGAGATATGTGAGAGGGGCAATTAACTACTACGCATATGTACTTTGTTGGTTGAAGTGGATTCATTGTCGATTACAATGCTTTCACGTGGTGTTTGTATCTGCTAGCTGCTAGCTGACAGGATATGGCATCTTGTCAAGTGTCCTCTCTCACATGAAGAGCACACAGTGGAATACTTCATTCAGTGGGTAAGTTTTGTACCTGGAGAGGCAGTTTTGTTAGACTAGGGTCAGTTCTCCGCATATTCACTTCGATACACCTACATAATACATACACACTTACACGTGTTTGCACGGAAAAATCCATTAGCACATATATACACATATATTCTCATACATATACATACACACACAATTCGTGCACATACATACACCTAAGCATCTATACATAAATATACACACAAATATACACATACATAAGATTACACATACACATACCCACATATGTATGCATGTAAATACATATATATATACACATACACATATATACACATATATACACATGCATACATGTGCATACACATACATGCACACATACATACACCTACATAATATATACACATACACATACACACATGTATACATATACTTACACATAAATGCAATTATACACCCATGCATACACATACATACACAATGCATACACACACCAACACATAAACCTATGTACATAAATATAAATATGCAAATACATACACATATACACAATCACATGCACACACATGTATGCATGTAGATACACATACATACACACAGATATGCATAGATACACATACACAACCATACACATGCATACATGTATGCATGTAAATGCATATGGATACACATACATACACATCTGTATACATACACACATACATACACACAATCCATCCCTATACATACACATACATACACATTCAGAAATACATATACATTTACATACATCCACATGCATGCACCTACATACATACATACATACACATACATTTACATACACATACATATAGATAACACGCATACATACATGTAACGTAATGGGTTCCAACGCTACCTCTCTACACAGACTAGTTTTGCCCAGGTGTTTCTTTGATACATCAGTCCCTACTGCTCGGCAAATAACCTTAATGCCATATTAAATCACTACAATATAATCCAACTGTCAATCTCCAAAAAGCGCTGCGCATGCGCAGTGAATACCGAACTAAATAAAACTATGGATACAATTAGGTACCACACCCATTGCTCATGCTTGGGTGCAGTACTTTGAAATGGGTTTCAGTCTTTGATTTTTAGCCCATTAACAAATCACTCAGCCTACCTATTCAGACTGTTGTGTATGCCTAGGTGTAAGTTATATCTTTCGGTTATATTAATTATTATACATGGTACGTGTGCGCAACATGATGTCCTTTGACACAAAGAACTACATAAAACTCCCACATTGAACGACCTATTTATTTCCCCCTGAGAGGAATCCTTTGTGGAGTTCATTGTTTTTTTTATTCCTGGACTTCAGACACACAGTTTAGTGAAAGCTAAGGCGTGTCCTGACTGGAATCGATCACACAGAAATGCGTTACAGTTGAGAAAACGATAAGAAAAACTAGTTATCGATCCTTCTGGTTGAAAGCATAATTATAGCCGCACCAGCACCGTAAAACTATGTAAGTGTGCTCTCATATTTCTGAACTGCCTTCCGACCAAGTGGCGAAACCAGCCCCGAGAATGGGGGGGGGGGGGGGGGGCGAGGTGCATGCTGCCCCCCCCCCCCGCCCCACATGAGGGGGGGGGGGAGGAACCACCACAGAGCTTATTACATGCGATGAAGGGTTTATCACTATCCATATAGATGCATCTATCTCCACTGGGCCCCCCAAATGCTCCATGCTACAGGCATATATGACGCCATAATTGAAATATTGCTGTTATTATTCAGGAAATACTTACATGATGCCAGGCAGAAAACACTAGTATGCAGATCTTCCACATGTCACCTGAGAAACACCTGCCTATTTAGACGTGGTATATAATAGTTTCCCCCATGCAGTAAGACATATACAGTAAGACCTCTTTAAATTGCCCCACCTTGCGACCAACTTTAAGTGGTGCAGTTTGGGAGGTGGGAGGTTTAGGGAATTGGAATATGGTTATAATGGTATTGTTGGGACCCAAATAAAGCGATCGATATAGGGGAGTGGTCGATCTGTAGAGGTGGTCGGCTAGACAGGTTTTACTGTGTACATATATACACATACATGGACATACATACACAGATACAGACATACACACATACACACATACACACATACACAAACATACACATAAACATAAATGAACATGCATGTATACATACACATGCATACACATACATACACATACATATACATACATATATATACTTACACATACATACACCCATACCCATACATACACATATATACATACACATGCATACACATAAATGCACATACATATATATATATGTAAAATATAATTTATTATATATATATAAATAGGCGGGGTTTCTCCTACCTTTATTTAATTATTTATTTAACGATCTCGATTATTCTATATATGCTGCGGTACTAGCAATCTTTGCTCCGCTGCTACGGCGCTGCCGCTGCTTTTCAGTCAGTCTGCTGCCACCCAGCTCGCTGCTGCTACACAATCTCCTTCACCATAGCCAGTTTTATATAGATGTATACACATACATACACATACATTCACATATATATACACACATACATATACATAAACAGACATACACATAAACATACACTTTGTTTCTTTGTTTAGCGACCCCCCCCCCCCCCAGCACAAAAAGTAAACATCAGCTATTGGGGGTCCAAATATACATACATAATACATATACATTATACATATGCGTACATGCACATCCATACACACATATATATATATATATATATATATGCACACATATATATATACGCATATATATATATATATATATATCAGTATTCACATCTGGAAGGGAATTAATTTGCATTTGCCCTTATAAATGACACTTGTAAGTGGGTTAGCAGCGGCTTCCATCTTGCAGGCTTTCGCTAATTTGATCACAGGTGAATTAACATTTAACCGTGGGTAATGACACACAAGGCTTCAGGTCGATAGAAGTTGGATGTAGCTTGAGGCTGAGTTACTAATATTTTATCGCATATCTCACCCCATAATATAGAGCTCCCCGGATGTAATACTTCAGTTTAGAAATATATTTATTTGTTATTTCCTTTTTTTTTAATTTCAAAATTCTAATATACATAGATACATATTTACATGCAATTTCCATGGATAGCATTAACAGAGAAAACCTGGTCCATGCATAACATTAACAGAGAAAAACTGGTTGAAGATAGGTTTATATTGAAGGCAGTCATTCTACACGGAGTTGGCACAATTATCCGGTGTCGCGGTTTCAGACCTCCGCCAGTTTCAGATCTCCGCTGTCACTTCTGTGCATGCATGGATTTCCTGCGGATGTGCCAAAATCGACCGACGCCTTCAAACTGCAGAGTGTCGCGGTTTCAGATCTCCGTCAGTTTCAGCCCTCCATGCTTTTATATTATTTTAATTATTGTTTCAGATATCTATAAACAAATCGCTTGGTACACATATAGAAAACATGTTTACCAAAAAGATTATATTAAATTGATAAGATTAGGGTTCTGGATTTCTATTAATTTTGAATAAAACTAATGTTTTGCACTGTGCGTACCAGCAAACTCAAGGCATTGTCAATGGTTGTGCGCAATCTTCATACAGAAAAAGTGAAATATCTCTCAAACCACACCACCTAGAAACAAATCGCTTGGTACAGCTATAGAAAACATATTTACCAAAAAGATTATATTAAATTTATAAGGTTAGTGACACTGACACTATAGTGACAGTATGAGTGCAGCGATTTGCGGCGATCAGCGATGGTTTGAATCTGGCTCGATGTTGACACATGTTGTTCGATTTTGATGTATGCGCAGAAGCGATGCGGAGATCTGAAACTGGAGGAGGTCTGAAACCGCGACACCGGCATGGACCATAGTCGTGAGGGTGTGGGGCGAGTGTAGAAGAATGGACAACATTACTGAAAGGAAAAGGTTTGTGAGGATGCAACGCAGGAAGGTTGGTCAGTTACTTTCTTAGCCTCTTGATTGCATGACTGTTTGGTTATGCGGTTGCTTGGATGCTGGGATTTTGACAAAATAACACATTGCTTGGATTCGATTGTAGTTTTCTTTCCTTCCACTTGTGTACTGATATGTAATTTATTATGCGAAGATAAATAACAAATATAAAGTTCCGGGCATTGTGCTCTCCCCATTAGATATTATTTTTGCAATTTAAAGCATATAATGTTCACATAATATATATATATATATACTACCAATATTCACGTATATATATATATATATATATATATATACGTGAATATTGGTAGTCTAAATTAATTACATTTAATCTAAATCTTTGCAGTAGTCAGGAATGAGGAAATCTCTCATGAAGTAGCTCAAATAAATACAATGCATCACCCAGTACAGCAAAAGTAGATTATATTTATTTTGGTTAAATTCCTTGTGACTTCAATCTTATGAATACTTGCGATTTCTTATCTTACTTCCTCCGGATACAGGAAGGAAACGAGGGGTTTGATCTCCAGGTTACGATCATCTGACCCCTGTGTGGGTTCGCATGCGGTTGTACATTTATTGATTATTGATTATTGACTATCGGTCCCCGGTGTACTTGAGCATGGCATGCAGCGTGGGCTGCTCAACAAGCTATCGAGCCAGCCGTGATTTTTAATTCTCAGCTGAAATGTCAAAGTGATCGGTCATGGGTGAGGCGGGTGTGATGTTTATGGCATATCCATTGTTGACTTGATTAGCAATACCTGAGTGGATCTGGTGGAGAAAAACATAGACTCTACATTGAGTTCTTTCATTGTTTGACCACTCCATTATATCTTTGCTGAGTTCCTGTCCACTGTTTCTCGAGAAAGGTGTGTTTCTGGGGTCTCCTGTCCTAGCAATAGCTAAGGTCATGTCAGGATGGGAACCGAGTTGTTGGTTGATTGGTTGGTTGTTGGAATTTTACATCCTGGCAACATTTAAGGTCATATCACGACGGGTACAGACTTGTGACAGTCGCTCACTTATGGCGACTTCACAGTGCTGCCCCACTCGAAAATCAGGCCACTGGCACCATGACCCGATATCCCACTCACTCACATTATCCTGACACTGAGCTACTCAGTTGTTGCAACATCCTATTAGTGCTGAGTACCAAGCTAGGAACCAACGAGTATAAATTTTTAAGTCAACGGTTTGACTCCACCAGGGTTATTCATTCCACCATACCTAGGTTGTCTTTGTTTGCTAGGGTTTTCCATCCTGGCAACATCTAAGGTCATATCAGGATGAGGATCAGAATGAGGATTGGTGAGAGTGCGCACTCATGGTGACCACATAGTGCTGCCCCACTAGGAGACCAGGCCGACGACACAACGAGATGGCGTTAAGCCATCAAAGATCAATTGAGCAAGATTTGCAACATTATTATCCTCTCAAGAAACAATTTTGTTAAAGCTGCATAGTCTGATGAAATATCAAATTTTCAAAACCAAACCAATTATCTAGATTTGATTTTACATATCTAACTTAGATACTGATGCACTTAGTAAGCATTTGTTTCTGCGTAGAAGGCAATACTGGGTCAATTTAACAAACGAGCATTTAACAAAACCTGTTACTGCAGAAGTCTATGGTGTCATCATTTTGGCAAGCTTGCCAAAACTAATTTTCCATGTTTGCACTCAAAATATCTCAAAAGTTTACCATTTAACATAAAAGTAACTTTGAACTAATGTAAAGTAGATACTAATGATTGACCTAATATATTTATCTCTGAAAAAATACAGAAATTCAAAACCATCGGACTATGCAACTTTAAGTAGTAGAATAAATAAATTGAGCGATATTTGTGAGCCACAGAACATATCGAGCCAATGAGTAGATAAGTTAGACTGTCATCATAGATCCATACTAGCAATTCTATGTGCACATCGCAACCTGAATCGCAAGTTCTCTGGCAGAATACCGCAGTCCCCCATGTTGGTTTCCACCACTGTAGCGGCTACATACATTGATTTCCGAGAGGTGGCGCCACCATACCATAAGGAATTATGATTAAACAGTGTAGCGTTTACTCACCAGATGGCAGCACCTATCACACCCTTCGCCATATGGCCACTGGAGTGACGAAGCGGCAATATTGCCACCTGTAGAGATAGGTCTGTGCGAACTGATACTTGCCATAAGGTATTCTCTGTGCCCAAATGTATGCCAATTTCACTAATTCCATTGCGTGTCACCGCACAGACAAAAGACGCCGCCGTAAAGGGCCATGATTTCGTCATAGAATATAATTATGTATGTCTGATATATAAACCCATCATAGACCAGATGGTTTGGCTCAATGAATTGACCGTATGTCTCCCGTTTTGGTAGATCGTGGGATTCGAACCCTCGTCAAGTGAAACCAATGACTTAAAAATTGATACTTGTCACTTCCTAGCCAAGCGCTTGGCATTATTAGGGTAGGACAAGGACTGTTTGGCTCGGTGTCAGGATAATGTGACTGAGTTGCATGCAGCCTGGTCTCCAAGTGGGACAGCACTATAAAGTCACCATGAGTGTGCACTGTCACATGTCAGTACCCGTCCTGATATGACCTTAGATGTTGCCAAGACGCAAAATTCCACCAACCAAACAACATATGAACCCGTCGCAACTTCTGACCATGGATTATCTCGAATACTGAAAGTGTATCGTTGTGAAAGTGGCAAAACAACACTACTGGAATCACGACGCTGCTATAACTGCGCAGATGCATTTCTGCTTGTTAATTCAATCATGTGGAATTAAATTTGTCACCATGTCGTGCTAATGCCGATGATGATCGCTCACCCAGTCCGAGTTAACACCTGACAGAAACACCTGTCGATTAGCACTGGAGGCTAATCGACAGCCTCCAGTGTTACTTGCCCAATCTGTAATGTACTTGGGATGTGTATGACTATGAGTGAATAAGTATGTAAGTGGCTCCTTACTTCACACTCAGCGCGTAACTAAGCAACCACGTGACAATAATTAGTCAAGACCCGCCCAGAAGATTAGCGGGTTATTAGTAACCCGCGATTATGTTAACGGGCACAAAGCTACTTGGGTGGGGGTCCGTGCGAAGTGTTTATCAGGTCTGCACAGAATAATCCAAGGACTTTTACCTGAAATTCTAGGAATATTATAGTTTGCCTGTTTGTTGTTATTTTACGTCCTAGCAACATATAAAGTCATATCAGAACTGGTACCGACTTGTGACAGTACGCACTCATGGCGACTTTATAGTACTGCCCCCACTGGGAGACCAGGCCGCCAGCATCATGATCTGATATCCCACTCAGTCACATTAGCATGACACTGAGCCAACCAGGCGAGGAATATTATATATACACAGTAAAAGTAAAACCTCTCTAAATCGACCGCCCTTGGGTCCATTTAGGTGGTCCATTTAGGCTGGTGGTCGGATTAGGGAATTAGAATATGATTACAATGGTATGTTTGGGACCCAAATAAAGCGATCAATATAGGGGAGTGGTCGATCTGTGGAGGTAGTCGGTTAGGGAGGTTTTACTGTATATGTATAATCGGACGCAGTGGCCGAATCGGTAGAGTGCAGACTTCCTGTGCGGTGGTCGACTGAAACCAATGATTTACAACATTGATACTACGTAGTCTGGTGCTTGGCATTACTAGGAGAGGCCAAGGGCTGGTAGGCATCCGGATTGATGTGTCTGAGTGGTAATTGTAGTCCAAGTGAGACAGTACTATTAAGTTGCCATGAGTGCACACTGTCACAATTTGCTACCCATCCTGATATGATCCTAGGAGCAAAATTCCTACAAATAACAAGCAAGTTGATTGGTTTTTGGAGTTTTACGTCCTGGCACCATCTATGGTCATATCAGGATGGGTACCGACTTGTGACAGTGCACATTCATGATGACTTAATTTTGCTGCCCCACTGGGACACTAGGCCACCAGCACCATGATATCCCACTCAGTCACATTATCCTGACACTGAGCATACCAGTCCTTGCCCTATCCAAACAATGCTAAGCACCTGGCTAGGAAGCGACAAGCACACATTTTAAAGTGATTACTTTGACTGGTCCAGGGTTCGAACCAGCGGGTTCGAACCAGCGGGTTCGAACCAGTGTGTTCGAATCCCATGATCTACCAACACGGGAACAACGAACAACAATTATTTATATGTATATACAATAATAAATTGTACCACGCATGTAGATATATATATATATATATATGTGCTATAATTTATAATTATAACACACTTATATGTAAATATGTATTTATGTGTGGTATAATGTATAATAATAGTGATGACGAGTTCAGGCCTCAAATCCCTGTAATATATAGTGTAAACGCCAATCCCAAAATGTAGTTTAAATATAAGATTTTTACCTGGAAATAATTTTAATTCTCACTAATTCCACTTTTCATATGATCACATGGGTAGGATTTAAACAAATATACTTTTTGAAGGTTTGATTCAAAATGTTTATCTCCATTTTTGGGATTGTCGTTTACGGGGCTTTGTGCCTGAACTCTTCTTTATGTATATGTGTCTTATATTTAGCGAATACAAATAACAGCTATGTATTTGGTCAGCGTGAAGCATGCAGCGCCTCTACATTCTATGCATTTCTTGCCATGAATATCGCCTCGGTTAGCGACCTGTGGGAAAGAATCAAAACCACTTACTCACTCATTTCAATTATCCATTCCTACTGAAGTGAATATCCTACCTATTTGACCCTCCGCCAGTCGAAGACCAAGTCAATGCACATTGAACCACCTGTTATGTGGTTGTGTAGGCAGGCTATGGTGAAATCAATACAGACAAAGAGAAAGGAAGAGTATAAAATGTAAAGAAGAAGAGAGAGTCAATCCCTCTGGTTTATTATTTATATGGTTACATGGGTTCATTGGAGAGTATCACCCCACCCCTTTCCCCCAATGGAAAACAAGCATTCTTGGCCCTCCAGCATTTCTGGTCCACATGAATACCAGTGATCTGTCCACCACCACCAAGCTGTATGGCCCCATTGCCACCACCAACCTTGACCTTTGAGCATGGTGATCCCTATCCCAGCAGAGGGGGTAGGCCCTGAGTACAACTCACACCCAGAACTGCCAGCACCACTATGTCTATTTACATCCCATCAGGCACCACCAACCCACACATATGTGATGTATAACGAATTATGCAAGTATAAAGATACGTAAGGTTGAATTATTACTATTATTTGTTATACTCCGTAAGACCAACACTGTACCAGTGGCTCCACCTACCCTCCTTGCCTCCACCGGCTGTAGACCAGTGTCATTCGCACCGGAGGACATACATGCGCCTGGTCACGTACACCGATCAGTAATAGAAAATTTGCATTCCCCCTTATGCTGAATATCGGAATATTTTACACACCCACTTGATCAACTTGATCAAAGCAAAGAATATGTGTCCCCCATTCCGTCGATCCCTCAGGAAGGACTGATGCTGCAACCCAGCACGCCGGGTCACAGCTTGAGCTTTCCACAGCCGAAGGTGTGCGGGTTGATGTCCGACTGCCGCCCAGCCCAATTAGTTGCGATAAACCCTATACCTTAGACTGGCTTTGCATTCGTAACCACATGCCTCATGATGACCACAATTTGGTAGAATTATACCCATGCGCTTGTTTTTTTTAATGGCGATTAAAGCGAAATTATTTGAGAAAATGTGTTTACATTGGCTGAAATAGCACTTCGTGGGCGTGTATTCAGCACTTCCCCCACCTTCCTGTGGGCAAGCTGAAGCTGTGACCTGGCTGGCAGCTTCAGTCCTTCTTGAGGGCCCAGCAGAACGCGGAACCCATGGATTCACAGCTTTTTGGCAAACATAGCATCTATAGTTAGCACCGTTTATGTTAGTGCTAACGGGGCCGGAAGGGGTAGGTTTAGCCATTTCATTTGGTGGATACTGCTGCTGCCACCTATAGTCCCCACATTCATTAACATTTTCTCCTCAGTACTGCAGCCGCCACCTAGCGCTTTCGGACCACCTTAGGTAGTGGTCGTTTGTCACCCCTAAAGGCCCTGTCACATTACGGCATATGGCGGGAGTGTATTGAAAACCTACGTAGGTCCTGCGCGTGCCGGCCTATGATGACATTTGGTGACCTTTCGGGTGGTTTTGAGCATATGTGGAACCTACGAGGAGCGTACGAGGAGCGTATGAGGAGCGTATGGGAGCGTATGGGAGCGTGCTGTGACATTTTTTGACAGTATGGGCCATACGCCCTCATAGGTCGGTTTTTTTTGAGCATGCACAAAAAAATTTGGACGGACGGATTTATGAAAGCGTATGGCGGCGTATGCCTCATACGCTTCACATACGCCGGCATCTGGCGGCGTATGAGTAGCGTATGAGTAGCGTATGCGTAGCGTATGAGTAGCGTATACGGCGTATGCCGACGTATATGACATAACGCGCTTATGCCGCCATACGCTCCCGCAAAAAAACCTAATGTGACAGCCCCTTTAGGGATGTGTCACGTGTTACTGTCCACCTTGTTATGCTGCTGCCACCTGGTAGCTTTTTCCTCCTCCAGGCGCTGACGTCAGAACTCATTCCCTGTTCCACCGGTCAGTCGCCGCTTGGACACGAAACGGTGAGATCGAGTCAATCACCAAACTTTGCCACCCCTCACCCCTCAGCTACGAAAGAACAGCAGATCGTTAGGGTTGATATCCTGAGTGGCTATTTGTACTCTGTATTGATTTCTCCATCTCATGATGAATAAAATCACATTTTGCCACTTCGGGTTTCGTCGTTAATTATTTCCCATCATTTGTAGATAAAATTTGTGTGGCAGCTAAACCTATATGTGTCAAGTAGTTCTTACCTTCCTCACTAGTTGGCGCCTCTAGTATCTAGGGTCACTGCCCACGTGACCCGCCTATTGGGTTGAGTCTGCATGCTCGTGATAGTTTGTTTTCCAAGCATATGGGGGGGGGGGGGGGGGGGGTCAGTGTGTGCGAAGCGACTGCTATGGATGAGAATAATTAATTGCATGAACTGGTAAGGTGTATCTGAATGAAGCTGGAGACAAATAAACGAAGGTAAAAAGAGAAAAAGGATAAAATGTAAAGATATTCTGAGAAATTAATGAGGCAGACATAAAACAGGGAAGAAAACCATGCGCAGAGCTGGGGAAAAGGAGATACCCTGCATTGTCTGTTAATCGGTTATGGTGGGCATGAGTTAGCCAAAAGAAGTAACCTCCAATTTGAGTAGTGGAAAAGGAAAGACGCAAAGCAATTAATGCCACTTAAATGCGCATTACGCGAGTTCATTTCTTCATGCGTTTCCATGCAGTTTGTGACGGGAGTGACATAATTATATTATTAATATTATTAATGTTATTTATGTTATGTATGTTATTTATGTTATTGTAGTGGTCTTCACTGACCTCTCAGGCAAGGAGCCGCATATACAGGTAGGCGTGGGTGGTGTGTTGATATCAGGGAGCCTAGGTGGTGTAATGGTTAGCACACTGGCCCGGAATGCAAAGAGATGTGGGTTCGAGTCCCGCTCTAGGCGCAATATTTCCCATTTTCATCACCCCCACGACATTATTGGTGTGACTGGTGTGACTGGTGTCACTGGTGTCACTGGTGTGACTGGTGTGACTGGTGTCACTGGTGTCACTGGTGTCACTGGTGTCATTCGTTTTATTCGTATTCTTTGTAACAGGAGTGACATAATTATATCATTAATATTATTAATATTATCTATATTAATAATAGTTATGTTATTTATGTTATTCATGTTATTTATGTTATTCATGTTATTTATATTACTTATGTTATTTATGTTACTTATGTTATTTGTATTATTTATATTATTTATGTTATTTATATTATTTATCATTTATATCATATATATCATTTATATTATTTGTATTATTTGTATTATCTGTATTATTTGTATTATTTATTTAATTTATATTATTTATATTATTTATATTATTTATAGTATTTATATTATTTATATTATTTATATTATTTTTATTATTTTTATTTTCATAGTATTCATGCTATTCATATTATGCGTATTATTCAAGTTATTCATATTGTTCATTTTATTTTTATTTGTCAAATTATAAACATTATTCATCTTATTCATATTATATATCATTTATGTCATTGTATATTATTAGGCATTATTACTACCATAATTCGCTTCACTCGGCAAAGGAGAAGACAGGGAGAGAGATGAAACTTTTAAAGGTTTTAATCAAGTAATCAATTCGGCCTGAGGGCAGGCTATGCAGGTGGGTGACCAGGACCCGTCAAACGAGTTCCGAAATGGGTGAAGTTCCGGTTCTGTTTCAGGACATCATATAATCGGATTTCTGTGGTGAGAAGACATTCAGCGCTCACCCAATAACACAGCGAGCGCTGATAGAGCCTCGGGACATGTAGGCTGGAAAGGTAGGAGCAGACTGTCCTGCCCTTCCAGGTGCCTGCTTGAAGAAGGTTGGTTCTTGACAGGCCTGGCGCCTGACAGGGGTGGGCTGCACCTCATCAAAGGCTGTGTAGCATCAGAGGGGATTAGATCGGGAGGACCGCTCGAGTGGCATTTCGAAGCATTTTTGTCAGGAGCTTGATCGTGAGGGGAGGATGGAGGGAAGGAGGAAGGCAGGATCATCAGGTTCGGGGCCGATGAGTGGGTAGATGAGATCCAATGCGAACTGGGCAGCAGCAGGAGGAAGGAATGTGGGGGAGCTTAACAATACAGGGCAAGCAGAGGAAAGGCGGGTTTTGGTGGAGGGAACCTTGACATAGAGGGCTGAGACTGAGAGAAGGACATCTTTAAACCATAGGACATGGGGAGATGGGGGTCAGAAAAAGCCAGGTTGCTTTGTCTGAGCAACGTCAAGGTGAGAAGGAGGGTCGAAAGAGACCAGATGACTTATCTGAGCAGCGTCAGATAGCGATAACTAGGGCTGCTATAGAAGCTAGGGGAGGGTTCTGGAGCAGGGAGAGGAGGTCATATGCAGAGGGTGAGAGCGTGGACACACTGTATGCCTGAGAACTGGAGGTAGCACTTCAGCTTATAGCATTTATTCTACCATGTCCGGGATGCGAGTGCAGACTTGTACGGGCTCGGGAGCCTAGGATGGTGGCTCATCATGTAGCCTGGAAGATAGAGGCAAACAAAGTATTATCTTCCAGGCTGAGTGGAAGTACAGGTCCAAATCAAGTATGTTCAGATCAAGAGTTTCTGTTACTTCTGACAGCTTTATCGTATTACAGATCAGTCGAGATTAAATGAATTACATAACATTAATGCTTTATCTTTACAGGCTTTACGCTAAATGAACTACTTGGAGCATCGGCTACTAGAAGTTCTGTGGCTGACTTATACTTCATCTGGTCACAATTATATCTTGCTGCCTTTAAGAATTGGTGAGCACAATCAGAGAATGGGGTCTCTACCGCTAACTTCTGGAACCATTCCAGATCCTTCAAGTTCTGGATTACTATGAAAGAACCCTTGATGCCAAGAACCCAAGAAGCTGCAAGAGTTCTGTTAGTGAATCTAGACGGCTTGATGCATTTAGGCATCTGATTACCCTTCCGCGTTATGCTCTAGAATTATTTTAGTTAGAAGTGTTTGGTCTGCCACAGTATAGAGGCATAGAGAATTTCTGTGACTTTTATGCTGTGAGGGAGACCATCATGGAGACTATAACTAGTTAACAACCTAGCAAGTTAGGAAGTTGATAGGCGGGAAGCACTTAGCTTTGGCAAGTTCTCAACCTAATCTGGCGGCGCTGGCAGTCCGGTATCGTAGTGTGGCAGCACTATAACGGCCGACAAGTCATCTGCCTTAGATGTTGCTTGGACGTAAGACAAAAACGAGATTTGCTCTTAAGATCAAATTATAGTTGTGGCAGTTATCACCTCGGAAACACACTCGTGATGCAAGGAGCTATTAACGACAACCTCGTCTTCCACTGCTTCATGTCAAATTCTGTTACTATAGTGCCTAATTACTGCTACAATTACATTGTAATAATTATGAGCATGACTTAATCGTCAAAGACTGCGAAACCGACACCGTGAGGCGGGACCAGCAATACAGGGCAAGCAGAGGAAAGGCGGGTTTTGGTGGAGCGAACCTTGACATAGACGGCTGAGTCTGAGAGAAGGACAGTATTATTTTAGTTAGATATGTTTGGTCTGCCACAGTATAGGCATAGAGAATTTCTGTGACTTTTAGTCTGTGAGAGAGACCGTCATGGAGACTATAACTAGTTAACAACCTAGCAAGTTAGGAAGTTAATAGGCGGGAAGCACTTAACTTTGGCAATTTCTCGCCTAATCTGGGGGCCCTGGCAGTCCGGTATCACAGTGTGGCAGCAGTATAACGTCCGACCAGTCATCACCTGTCCTGATACTGCCTTAGATGGTGCTTGGACGTAAGAGAAACAAACAACGAGATTTGCTCTTAAGATCAAATTATAGTTGTGGGCAGTTATCACCTTGGAAACACATGATGCAAGGAGCTATTACAGACAACATCGTCTTCCACTGCTTCATTTCAAATTCTCTTACTATAGTAGCTAATTACTGCTACAATTACATAATTATGAGCATGACTTAATCGTCAAAGAGTGCGAAACTGACACCGTGAGGCGGGACGAGCAGTCTCTATAGTATTACTATTCGCAAGTACAGCCTAGTACCACCACCTGGTGTTAACTGTTAGAATCTGCCAGGCACTTCCAATTGTTCTATTGTGAACAGGTATAAATGGCCAGGTGGATGGATGTGTTTATTTAGTTGCTGGTGGTGCTTGAATAATAGGTAAATAGAGATAGTGGTGCTGGCAGGACTGTATGTAAGGGGTACTCAGAGACCAGCTATTCAGTGAATTCTGTTAATCATGAGCATGACTAATGGCATACTAGATAAAGGAAACCTCTCTACGCAGTTATCCTAGCCCGCCGGTACCGGAGTGAGGAGCAAGCAGTTCAATGTGTAGTTTAGATTATCCTAGCCCGCCGAGACAGCACTGAGCAGCAAGCGGGTAAGCGTGTAATTTAGAGTCCGTAGCTCAATCAGTTGTAGAACGGCAGCATTCGGTCATTCGCAGATTGTCACCTGGGTAGAACAAATTATTTTGAGCAGGAAAGGGTGAACGTATAGTTTACATTATCATAGCCGCCGCTACAGAGCTGAGCAGCAAGCGGGTGAAGATGTAGTTTACATTATCCTAGCCTGCTACAAAGTGCTAGTATGTAATAGTGAAAGAGTGCTAAACTGAATCCAGTGAGTCGGCGACCAGCAGTCTCTATAATATTACTATAAGCAAACTACAGCATAGTACTGCCATCTGGTGTTAACTGTTGGAATCGACAGTAGCTTCCACTGCCAGTATGATAAGCAGAAGTGAGCAAACGTTAATAAAATAAAGAAAATAATACTTGCACTACTTCAGATGAAATTCTGTTAAATTAGAACGAGTCATTGCTGACACCAAATTCTGCCATTTGTTAGCATGACTTAATAAATTAGAATTCTACAGATAAGGAACTGCCAGTGAGCCAAGGTCACTGTCACTGTCACAATGGTGCACATACACTAGCAACATTAAAACAAAGTGTGAATAATGTTCCATTGCTTCTTAACCAACTCGATTATTTAGTGACTATTCACTGGAAAGAATAACTTCAGTTAATTGTGCATGTTATCCGTAACATGTGTAATTTACGGGGCGGAGAACCAGACACCACGACACACTGGTGGCGCCACCTAACCGAGAGCCCCACCCATCCTGCCCTCCCCTGCCACCTAGCGGTTCTCCCCGAGTAACTCCACCACCGCCTCCAGGGGCACCCGGCGTGACCCGACCCTCCCCCACCCACGCCAAAGCCACGTGACCACCCCCTCCCGGGTTCAAACTACCACAACCGTTCCTCCAGCAGTCAACGGAAGACCGATCCGAATTTCCTAACGTAACGTAAGCCGCAATAATGCCTAACGGTAAGAAAGCATCGAAGAAGGTACGCAAGCATGACACGCCTAAACAACGCGGCAGGCCGAGGAAACCGCAGACAGAGCCGGCCCCACATGAATCAACGACCGACACATCCACAGAGAGACAGCCGAGCAAAGAAACCAACATGGCGGCAGGAGAGCCCATGCCATCAACATCCACCCAGGACAACACGACTGACAGAATGATACAGGCGGTCAACCCGGCCGTCAGCTCAGCAGTGGCAGCACAGATGTCAAATATCAGATCGGAGATGGCGGGCAGGATGGAGGCCTTGGAGCGGGGGTCACGGCCGGCGAGGAAACCACAACAAGCCGGCAGTGACAGCAGATCGGAGGACGGTGACAGTGACACCGACAGTGACAGCGCACGTGTCCCCGTACCGGATACACGGCGCGGACGCCGCACACACATAGTGAGGGACTTTGCCGTACCCAGTACGGCACCAGTGACAGACAGAAAAACACGGAGGAATAAGACATTACTAAAGAACGGAGTAACGCACGAGGAACAGTACCGGGATATATACAACACGGCCCCAGTACTAGGAGGAAGCCACACACGCTACAATGTGAGGCGCGCCCGCGACCACGTGGAGGAGGACGAACCCCCGACAGACATCTCCGAGCTGCTCGCCGCGGCCGGGGCGGCGCTGGGAAAGAAGAAAGGTAAAACTTCCTGGCTTCCACATCTTTATATAATCAGGGGCGACAAGAGGGAAAAGATTGGCCTTAGTGAGGCGACCTAGCCTGAGTACTTTGAGGCGCTATGCGCGATGCTCAGGGCACCCGAGATACCCGACACCTGGACAGACCCGATTATCGACCACATACACCAGCTCGCCACGATGGCGAAGGACTGGCAGTGGGAGACGTGCCGACTCTGGTCTGAGCGCGTATTCTCCATGATCGATGACCGGCGCCTGCCAAATGGTTGGATCGACCAATATGCAGTGAAAGACGTCCAGCGGGACGTCTTCGCCGTGGGAGTACGGGTGGGCAGCACGACACAGTACAAGAACACTAGCCGCCCCGCCTACAGCGGCGCCCAGACGGCAGCCGGCTCCAGCGCCACCACCGAGACACGTCAGGAGTTCAATCGAGACTCGGACGGGAAGCCGTGCCACCCATGGAACTGGGGGAACGACTGTGGCTTCTCGGCGACCCACGGACAAATGCCCGACAGGAAGGCGCATGTCTGCGCCTGGTGCGCTAACAAATACCACCGAGCAAATATGCACAAGGAGAAAGAGTGTATGAACAAGAAGCGATTCCTGGAAAAGAAACCCACACAGACAACCGCAGCGCCAGCACAACAGACCCAGGGTTTTTTGATAGGCGGCTCCCCGCGCAGCAACCCTCAGACAGACGAGGAGCTTGGCGAGGAGCCCCAGGATGGACACAGCAGCTTCACCAGAGCCCACACGGCATGCAGGGATCTGGACTGTGGAACATGCACCGCAAACCGTGAACGCGTGACCGGCAGTCACTCCCCTGCAGAGGTCACTGCACAGGCTCGCCGCATACTAAAACGGAGGAGCGAGCAGGCAGCTGAGTGTGCGGAGAAACGTAGGAGGCGTAGCACGGACATACAACCCCACGCAAACGAACATGTAAACACTGACACTCGTGACCCCACTGAGGACCACTCCCACCCCAACGGTGAGAAAACCACACGTAACGATAATGACTTCCAAAACAACCCCACAGGTGGCGCCACCGGCACGGCCGAAACAAAATGGCCGCTGCGCGAAGCCGCCCCCCGGGCCGCCACGCTCACGCTACACCAGACGGCACCACTAGCAGTGACAACAAACACGGAGCCAAAGATGGCGGCGCCCATGCCGTCGGCCATGACACCGCCGCAACAACAACACGGGATGGGGCCGCCCACACCGGTAGCCACCTCGGAGCACACCCCCCAGACTGCGGCGCCCTCACACACAGCACACAACACATACCCAGCAACGCCGCCCCCGGGGTACGGAGATGATGACACACACGATCCAGACACTACCACCGACGTCAACACCCGGCCACCGCCACGCCCACCCATCACCCCAGTGGAGTACAGGCCCACACTCGACAGCATATGGCCACGCCCACACACACACCTATGGGGCGACCACACAGGCTACCTAGCCATCTACCAGAGGGTCAGAGCCACTGCCCTGCCCAACTACATCAGTGCTAGGGTACCGGTCCCCTCCGGACTCAACATCAATGCCTGGAGACACCTACTCGCCAACTACCAAGACACCGAGCTCGTGGAGTTCCTCGAGTACGGCTGGCCTGCCGACTACACAGCACCAGACCCACCCAAGAGTTCAACCACAAACCACACACAAGACCCAGTCCAGCTTGACGCCATACGACAATTCGTCGCCACCGAGAGAGGTCATGGAGCCATGCTGGGCCCCTTCACCAGCCACCCCTTCTACCCATGGTCACAGACGAGCCCCATGATGACGCGGCCCAAGAGGAACTCCACCAGCAGGCGCGTCATCGTGGACCTCAGCTGGCCACATGGTGCCAGCGTCAATGACGGCATCCTCCGGGGATACTACCAGGGTAACCCCAGGGCGTACACCCTCCCAAACGTGATGGACGCGGCGGACGAGGTGGCCCGCCTCGGCCCCGGCTGCTTCCTCTGGTGTGCTGACCTCGCCCGCGCATACCGCCAGCTCCGCACCTGCCCACTCTCCACACCACTCCTGGGCATAACCCTCGACGGCGAACACTACACGGACATAGCACCCCCATTCGGATGCCGCACCTCCTCCATGGCCTGTGCGAGGACCACAAACGCCGTCGTCTATCTGCTCAGGAAAAAGGGCCACCACGTCCATTGTTACCTCGATGACTTTGTGGGTGTGGCCCCCGACCGTAGTGAGGCAGACGCAGCATACAGGGATATCCTCAACCTTGCTCGTACCCTCGGACTCGAACTCTCACCCACCAAGTGCCATCCACCGGCAAAATCAGTCGAGTGGCTCGGCTTTCACATATCCGCGGACGACATGAGGGTTACCATCCCCCGAAGCAAGCTAGACGACACGCTCGCCGAGTGCAAAACCTGGACAAACAAAAAGACTGCCACCAGGAGGGACATCCAGCGCCTGGTCGGCAGGCTACAACACATAGCGAAGTGTGTGGTGCCGGCCCGGCGGTTCATGTCCAGGATATTCGAGTCCCTACGACAGACCCCCAACACCGGACACCACCCCGTCCCCGACGAACTCAGAGCTGACATAACCTGGTTCCTCGAGTTCGCGACCAGGTCGAACGGCCTAGTCCTCCTAAAGACAGACCCTAAGACCCCCTGGACCATCGAATGTGACTCCTCTCTGGTCGCAGGGGGTGCCTTCTCCCACAGCCACTACTACGGGAAGCCATACCCCGACAGCCTCAGGACCAAACACACCAACATCGCCCACTTGGAGGCGATAAACCTAGTCGTCGCCATGAGGGCCCTGGCCCCCCCTCACCCAGATGATCACATGATCATCATAAATACAGACAACTCGGCCAGCCAGCAGGTCCTCGAGTCCGGTACCGGAAGGGACGCCACACTCACAGCCTGCGCGAGAGAGATCTGGCTATTCGCGGCCACCAATGGCTGCGACATAAGAATCTGCCACAAACCCGGCAAGGACCTAGTCCTCGCCGACGCCCTTAGCAGACGAGCCTTCGACGCAAACGCCAGAGCCAGGGCAGGTCGCCTCACTAGTGACATGGGGATTACTGAAATTGAGGTCTCATTTGACAGTGTATTCACCCATGGACTGTAGGATAGCCTGGGAACATCGCACTAAATTGCTCCTCTGTTCCCAGGCTACCCGGACCGAACACACAGAAGAATACTCCGGGTGTACTGCGCTGGCTTGGCGAGCGGGACATGGAAAAACAAGGCCGCTCAGGTGAGGAGGTACATACAGTTCACATCCAGGCACCGCGCTGACCCGCTGGCCCTGACGCAGTACGACATCCTCGCCTACATACTGCACTTAAAAGAGACACTCACCTCCCCAGGGGCGACCATGAACTACATCAGCGGGGCCCGGACCTGGGTCCTCATGTTCGGAGGCTCCCCGGCACCGTTTGATACCTACACGGTCTCGCTGATGAAGAGGGGCGTGGCACGTCTGTCGAACCACACCCCCAGACCGGCTCCGCCCCTCACCCCACAGCAGGTCAGGGCACTGGCCCAATACCTGGCCGCGGCCGGGCCCACGGCTGCAGTGCTCCTGGCCGCGCTACTACTGGGGTACGCAACGCTACTACGACAGGGCAACCTCCTCGCAACCACCTCCAGCGACGACCCACGCCACTACCTCAGGCGTGCAGACATCACCACGACACCAAGGGGGCTAACGGTACTGGTCCGAACCACAAAGACAAGGTGGAGAGCGGATCAGGCATACTACATCAACATTCAGAGACTGCCGGGCTCCCCATGCTGCCCTGTCGCAGCGTGGGACCACTACCTCGCGCACCGCCAGCCACGCCTCAGTGAACCAGCCTTCCTCGTGGCCCCTGGAACCCCACTCCGGCCCTCCGGTCCTGCTGGCCGCCCTCCGCATGGGGCTGGCAGCGATCGGAGTGGGGGCGGCCGAGGACTACACGCTCCACAGCCTACGAAGGGGCGGGGCCCAAGCCTGTGCCGCGGCGGGCAGCACAATCTCGGAGATTATGCAGCTCGGGTCATGGACCTCGGCAGCGGTATACCGCTATGTTCCGAAGGGGCTCCTGGTGGTCGGCACCCGACCCCTCCAGTGATTGGTTGAGGGTTCGGGTCCCGCCCACCAGCTGACCTCTGACCCGGGACAATAACACAAACTCATAACATCGAGATTTGACCTAATGACGATCTGGTAACCTCTCTGAAGCACCACCTGATGCTGTACCGACCCCCCTTGTCCTTCACTGATTAAAGACTACCACTATCACATAATGGCTCCGCCTTCGTAAATTGTGCATGTTATCCGTAACATGTGTAATTTACGGGGCGGAGAACCAGACACCACGACACACTGGTGGCGCCACCTAACCGAGAGCCCCACCCATCCTGCCCTCCCCTGCCACCTAGCGGTTCTCCCCGAGTAACTCCACCACCGCCTCCAGGGGCACCCGGCGTGACCCGACCCTCCCCCACCCACGCCAAAGCCACGTGACCACCCCCTCCCGGGTTCAAACCCCCACAACCGTTCCTCCAGCAGTCAACAGAAGACCGATCCGAATTTCCCCGCCCACCCACACCTTTGAAGAAGACCAACACCGGTAGGGTTGAGGGTTCGGGTCCCGCCCACCAGCTGACCTCTGACCCGGGACAATAACACAAACTCATAACATCGAGATTTGACCTAATGACGATCTGGTAACCTCTCTGAAGCACCACCTGATGCTGTACCGACCCCCCTTGTCCTTCACTGATTAAAGACTACCACTATCACATAATGACACCGCCTTCGTAAATTATGAGCATGAGTGGCAACGATTACTATCACCTCGGTAAACACGAAAGCGAAATGAACAGCTTGATGACTGGCAAGCGAGTAGTAGTAATCACTGGTACAAGTAGATTCAGTTAATTATGAGCATGATTTAATGACAGATTAGATAAGGAAACTTCTCTACGCAGTTATCCTAGCCCGCTGGTACAGCACTGAGGAGGACGGCACTGGGATACTATCACCGCCGGGACCGGGAACCACTTGAGCAACGGTTAATAAAAAGAAATGTAATAAATTCCAATGCTTCAGTCAAATTCTGTCACTTAGGCAGGAGACTGGTCATGCTAAGAACAAATTCAGAAAATAATAACCGTGACTTAATAAAACAACAGAGTACCAAAGTGAAGAAAATGAATCAGTGAGCAGCAGTCACTGTCCCCCGTGTCACTGCCTCACTCCTCCCTGTCATTCACAAACATGACGAACATGGTCACAGATATCTCAGCCCAAGCCCCCCTAGGTAAGAGTGATCACCTCACATTATCTTTCAACTATCAGTGCCATACAGAAGAAACTGAGAAGTCATACTTAAAAACATTCTACTCGCGTGGAAATTATGGTGAGATGAGGGAACTCATGGACATCGATTGGAACAGCCATTTCCAAGATATATATATGAATGCTGGGGTGAGTTATCACAAAAGCTGGAAGAAGCAGTGCGGAAACACATACCGACAAAGACAATCCATCCGGATGCAAGAACCAGGCCACTGTGGATGAACAAAGAAGTGTCTACCAAAGTTATACTCAAACAACGAGCCTGGAGGAAATACTCTCCTACAAGAAGCTCTGATGGACACAAGATATATGCCAAACTCAGAAACCAGGTACGATGGAAGTCACGTAAGGCTATAAGAAACTTTGAGAAACTCATTGCCCAAGAAGCCAAGGAAAATCCAAAATCATTTTGGGCATATATAAACTCTAAGATGAAAACCAAGAGTGGAATAGATGAACTGGAACAACCAGATGGGAGCCTAGCTTCAAAGGATATTGATAAAGCAGAGGTATTAAATAGTTTTTTCTCAGGAGTTTTCACTAGAGAGGATGTTAACACAGTACCCCTGGTACAGAAATGCAAATTGGTGAAGGACTTCCCTGAGGTGCTATTCACACCAGACATTTAAAAAAAAAGCTGGACAAACTCAAAACAGGCAAATGACCTGGACCTGATGGAGTACATCCAAAAGTGCTGAAGGAATTGAGTGTGGTGCTTGCAAAACCACTTGCTATAATTTTCAATAAGTCATTTGAATCTGGTTGCCTACCCAACGAATGGAAAATAGCAAATGTTATCCCAATTTTCAAAAAAGGAAACCGGCATTCTCCAGCAAATTATAGGCCAGTAAGCCTCACATCTATAGTATGCAAAGAAATGGAAAGTATCATCAGAGAGCACATGCTAAGCCATATGCTAGAGAACAAATTGATGTCGGACCACCAACATGGGTTTCTACCAAAGAAATCAACAGTTACGCAGCTACTAGAAACTTTGGAAATATGGACCGATGCAATGGATAGGGGGGAATCACTAGATACTATATACTTAGATTTCATGAAGGCATTTGATACTGTCCCCCACCAGAGGCTAGCTACCAAGCTACAAAACTATGGCATTGAAGGAAATACTCTGAGATGGATCCAAAGTCTTTTGACTGGAAGGAGACAGCAAGTCGTAGTAAATGGCAGTAAATCTTCCTTCAAAGAGGTTCTCAGTGGGATACCTCAAGGGAGCGTCCTGGGTCCTATTCTGTTCGTCATTTTCATCAATGACCTGCCAGAGATTGTATCATGTGGGATAAAATTATTTGCAGATGACGCAAAGATCTACAGAACTGTGAATTCCACGGAAGACTGTGCTCATCTGCAAAAGGACCTGTTGGAAATGGAGAATTGGGCCAAGCAGTGGCAGATGAAGTTCCATCCGAATAAATGCCAGGTCATGCGAATAGGGAGACACCACCCAGACTATACATATGTTATGTATGAAAATTCTACTGGCCAGCCACTAAATCTCGAAGAGAGTGAGGTAGAGAAAGATTTAGGAGTATTTGTAGACAATAGGCTAAGTTTCTCCCAGCACATACAACAAACCGTATCCAAAGCTAATAAGATTGTGGGAATGATTCGCAGAACCTTCAAATACTTGGACGAAAAGATGCTGATCACATTGTACAAGAGCCAAGTACGGCCAATACTAGAGTATGGAGTCACTATATGGCACCCAACGTTGAAGAAGGATATTAAATCCATTGAAGCTGTTCAGAGAAGGTTAACTAAGCTAGTGCCACATCTGAAGGACCTTAGTTATCCAGACAGACTGAGGAGACTCAAGTTACCAAGCCTCACATACAGAAGATTTCGTGGGGATATGATCAACACATGGAAGTTCCTGAATGCTGAGTATAATGTGGATGAGGCCTTGCTATTCAGACGCATAAACGGAAGCAATACCAGAGGTCACTCCAAGAAGCTTTTCAAGCCAAGGTACAACAACTCACTCAGAGGGGCCTTCTTTTCACAGCGAGTGATAAACATGTGGAATGAGCTACCGGAAGTAGCGGTGGAAGCAGCTACCATGAATCAATTCAAGAATGCGCTGGACAAGGCCTGGGCCAGAGAAACATTCCTGTACGATTTTGAGGCTGCATACCATTAGAGCTGAGAGCTACGAGCTTTGTATAGGCTACCACAGGCCTGCATCAAAGAAGAGGATAATAAAATAATAATGACATCACTCACAAATATGACACACACTCACCACTCCTCCAACCACAAGCCAACCCACATGTGGCACCTCACAACCAGATGACCAATCACCTGCCAGCACACCACTATATATATCATCCTATCCTGACCACCAACTAAGTCTTCAACGTCGCCCACGTCTTGGCATCATGTGTGGCCTTTGATAGGACCGCCATCCGAGACTGGTCCTATCAATAATCAGTCCACCACACAGCTTGTCTGACACCCGAGCTGCACTCGCCATCCTCGAGAGACTCTCCGAGTCCTCATGGGAGCCACTCGGTAGATTATATGGACAAAATTACCACACCTTCGAGATCGTCGGCGGCCCCGAACCCATCGCCGACGACTCTGAACCCAACAACAGCGACAGTGACTAGCAACCACTGTCAGGGAGCCCTGTGAGGTCCCCCAACAGGGAGCCCCGTGAGGTCCCACCCGGGAGCCCCGTGAGGTCCCACCAGATGCAGCCCCTACACCGGGAGCCCTGTGAGGTCCCACCCGAGAGCCCCATGAGGTCCCACCCGGGAGCCCCGTGAGGTCCCACCGGTGAGGTCCCACCGGATGCAGCCCCTACACTGGGAGCCCCGTGAGGTCCCACCTGGGAGCCCCGTGAGGTCCCACCAGATGCAGCCCCTACACTAGGAGCCCAGTGCGGTCCTGGACACACCGATGTGACAGGCCTCGACCCCTGCACCCACAACACTGGTTCCCGCTTCGATCACCGACGGAGTGGGTGCCAGGACTGCGGATACAGCCACACCCACCCACATCACCCCGGTCCAAGAGCCACTGCATCTGGACCACCCACCCTGCGTCGGGGGCCGGGAAGACCAACGCGCCGCCCATGGCCCTGCTGCCAATGACACCGGATACCGCTTTGATCTCCGGTCGAGGTACAGGACTGTGGGCCCAAGAACGTATTGCCATTGCCGGGCCACCGCCGCACCACAGCACAAGTCACCGCACAAAGCACCATGCCCCCCCCCCCCCCTCCCCCACCACACCTCAAGCTGGACGAAGCAAGAAGGAAAGACCCCTTACCCCCCCCAAAAAAAAAAAACGCCAAAAAGTGGCCGTTTTAACGGCGCCGTTTACTAATGCTGCAGTCCTGCAGTCAGTGACCGCTAGGTCACAAACCCCCCAATAATAATAATAATAACCACCAACTACTGGTCACTGCTCGTCACCCTGCTGACCACACCACATCTCTCCTCTCATCTTCTGAGACCGACAATCTGAGACTGACAATCTGAGACTCTGACACCAACAATTTGAGACCAACAATCTGAGACCGACAAGCTGAGACCAACAAGCTGAGACAATCTGAAACAATCTGAGACTGAGAATATGAAACAATCTGAGACCAAAAATCTGAGACTCTGAGACCGACAATCTGAGACTGACAATCTGAGACAATGTGAGACAATCAGAGACTGACAATGTGAGACAATGTGAGACAATGTGAGACCTACAATCTGAGACAATCTGAGACCATCAATCTGAGACTCTGAGACCAACAATCTGAGACAATATGAGACTGGCAATCTGAGCCAATTTGAGACCAACAATGTGAGATAATCTGAGACCTCAATCCGAGAGAATCTGAGACCGACAATCTGAGACAATCTGAAACCGACAATCCGAGACAATCTGAGACTGACAATCTGAGACTCTGAGACCGACAATCTGAGACTCTGGGACCAACAATCTAAAACAATCTGAGACCGACAATCTGAGACAATCTGAGACTGACAATCTGAGACAATCAGAGACCGACAATCTGAGACAATCAGAGACAATTTGAGACCGCCAATCTGAGACAATCTGAGATTGGCAATCTGAGACAATCTGAGACTGACTATCTGAGACAATCTGAGACCGACAAGCTGAGACAATCTGAGAGCAACAATCTGAGACAATCTGAGACTAGGACTCTGAGACCAACAATCTGAGACAATCTGAGACCAATAATCTGAGACTAACAATCTTAGACAATCTGAGACCGACAATCTGAGGCAATCTGAAACCGACAATCTGAGACCATCTTTTTCGGTTCTCTGTGCGTGCGCATTGTCAGTTGTGCTCGGGGAATACCGGCGAACACCGGGCAGCATACAAGATTTGAGTGGCACTAGGAAACAAAAATAGAGGAAAAAGAATCACATATAAATAAAACCCAACAATAAAAAACCACAACCAACACGCAAAGTCTGAGACGACTGGAATATATGTAACCTGCATCCAATCATGAAATGGCCTTTTTCCTTCCATTCACCCAGTTATTTGCCTATTATCGCCCACATAGATATCAATATATGTTGACTCAGGATATTTCCAACTTGCCATTGGTTTTTATTCCTACATAGCATCAACAGGTAAAAGCCCCATTCTGAGATGGGCCTTCGTATAACGATGACTAAGTAGTGGCTCTACATGCAGCCTTGGCTTTCTAACTACATGACATTTACATCTTTGTCCATAGCTTTCTTTCTAATGTCGGTTGCAGGATTTTACTTTTACTCCTCCAATTTCGAAAAGAAATTATTATAAATTATGGCTAATATGCAGAAGCTTATACATGGTAGGCAATTATAGATAGAGCGCAGAGACCTCCCCTGGTGTTACTGGGTAGTACTGTTGAAGAGTTTATTGGTTGTTTTTGTTGTTTTTGTTGTTGTTGGTACATTAGTTGTTTAAGCAGGGGAAATTTCAGTCGCAGACGACTGGTCTTCCTCATTCCACTGCTCCTTGCCCTCTCCTAGTAATGCCAAGCATCTGGCTAGGAAGCGACAAGTATCAATTTTTAAGTCATTGGTTTGACTCAACCAGGATTCGAACCCACGACCCCACGATCTACCAGCATGGGAGACGGATGCTCTAACTCATTCGGCCATCCCGTCTGGTGGCGCCCATAAGGTGGCGCCTCAGTGCCTCCCCATTCCTCGGGCTTCCGGGCCTTGACCAGAACCCACTTCTACCTCGGACGCTGCCTGGACCACCTAACTCCTCCAATTAATTTATATTTTTTATTTTACTTTACTTATTTTATTGAATCGATAGGGCGCCTTTGCCCAGCCAGATACGCTTATCTCATTATCTAAACGGTTGTGTTCTTGAATAAATACTGTACCCACCCTTTGTCGTCCTTGTTGCTTGCCTTCACTACAGGGAGTATAACTAGTTATACGTAAATAAATTGGTGGATTTTGATATGTATTTGTTATTTATTATTCAGACATGTTCGCTTGTCATGTAGCTCAGTGTGTCATGTATTGTGTAATCTATATTGAGATAAAACTCCTACAAACAACAAGCATCTATATTGACCAATCACTGATCGTGGCACCAACGCTAGTTTTCACGGCTTTGCTACGCTACTTAGTCAGTATTTGCCTGTTTTCAAACTTGTGTACTGGTAAGCATGATTGCTAGCCAAGACTAGCAATAAAGGTGTCAAATCCATCCTACATAGTATTACGTTGTTCTCTTGCTTAAGCATGAAGACATATATATATATATATATATATATATATATATATATATATATATATATATGAGTCCGACTATGCACACCTACCCAATATAATGTCAGTGACACAACCATATCTGTATATATATATATATATATATATATATATATAAATATATAGGAAGAGCTTTCGGACAAATTCTGGTGGAGAGCCTGGCGATTGACGGTCACGTGACCCAGGTGTGATGCCCGAGGCACGTCGGGTTTTGTTCACCTTAAGCCTGATAAAGTGATAGAGTCTCCGAGCAGCATGGCAATCTGCTGCTATTGATGGAAAGCAATCCATGCTCTAAGGTACAGCCAGCGAGAATATTGGTATTACCACTGTCTATAAAAAATAAGAAGCCTGGGTTATACTTATATATTGGGATTTACATCGATTGTATCATAATTATGTCTGTGATCTTTCTATATTAAACCAGCCTGGTTGGTCTAAATGAGTCGAGCACCGGCTTCCTGTGTGGCAGGTCATGGGATTCAACATCTAGGTTTTAACCCTGTATCAAGTCAAACCAATGAGGTAAATATCAATACGTGTCACTACTTAGTTAGGTGGTCGGGATTACTAGGATAGTGCAAGGAGAAGTGGAATGAGGAAGAGCAGTTGTCTGTGATTGAAATTTCCAATACCTAATCAATGATGAGAGAATAACACACATTTTAAATAATAAAAAGATAATAAGAGCCTTTTCCACCTAGCTCTATCTCACTGCCATCGACCAAGGCCATAGAGTACCCAATATGCTACTATCCCAGATGGGCTGGATAATGTTTAGCGACATCTCAGAGTTGCTACATGCAAACTCTCCGCACTGAGCTGCTGTTGGTAGAATAACCCCCACCCACCATCACCACCACCAACAACAACAACAGCAACAACAGCAACAACCTGCCATTCTAACCCAATGGCATCACCTACTCACGCTATTATGAGGAAGTTTATTGTGATCAGAAACCACTAGCGTGTCCCGCAGGTGTTTAAACATATGCCATATGGATAAAGCATAATGCTCTAAATGCAATCCAATCACAGCGCAGTACACGTTGTACTGCACCGCCGCCCCTTGACCTCTGCCCGGTATATATTACACATATAACGCACAGTAGCACAGTGGCACGCCATGCACAGGCGCAGTTTAACAGCGTCGGCCGAACAGTGTGTACTGACCGCGGTCAGTGTCATGCTGAAAGGCCACATTTCTTCTTGGCGGAGGAGAGCTTTGAAACCCCCACCCCACCCCTCCCCACCCACCCTCACCTCTCCCCCCGTCCCATCCCTCCCCCCTCCCCACTCCACCCCTTTCCACCTCATCGCTCCCCCCCCCCATCCCCCCATGCCCCTCACCCTCACCCCTACAACTCCACCACCCTCTTTCCAACCTCCGCACCGCACCCCCCCCTCCCCACCCTTCCCTCCCCACCTCACCCCATCCTACCCCCCCTCCTCCCTCCCCACCCTGACCCCACCTACTTGCCCGAGGCAGACAGCAAGGGCTTAATTCACTAAAACATCAACAACAATTCCCCGAATATTTCTTTTTTTTAAACCAAAGTAGAACAACGATATTTAATTTCGGCTATGTGGTGAATTCCCAAAATGATCAAATTCGCGGAAAATGCTCATCAAGTGGAGGTTTTGTTTATATCCCCAATAATGCACTCCCTTTTGTATGAAGCAGTGAAAGGGCTCATTTGGAATTCTATTCAGCAAAATACTTTAAATCAAATTATATAATAAGGTCCACATGTGCAAACAATTATCATATCGATCCCTCCGTACATACCTACATTAAGCCCTACTTGTTTATGTTAAAATATCTCGAACTGAAATGCATATTTATGCATTTATTCTTTTTTTTTGTATGGCAGAAAAACCCCATATGTTATGGCTATAACCTTGGCAATAAATACCAGCCATTGCATGCTGTGATCTCATGTTTTCCCGTCAGCCATTACTTACTAAGATATTCTGAAGCCTACTGCGCATGTGCATACGCACGTGGGCCAGCAGACACAGGACCCTGTGCATGAAATATGAACCAGGTGCGGCTTTATGCAGGGCATATGCTGGGAACTGGTGAGAATACCGAGTAGCTGGGGAATAATCAGGGGCAGGGCAAGTGTCGCATCCATAACGGTGAATGAGGCCCTGTGTGGGAGGCTATTGACTGGGACCATACTGGGACCATACTGGGACCATACTGGGGCCATACTGGGACCATACTTTTACCATACTAGGACCATACTGGGACCATACTGGGACCACCATGGGGCCATTCCTGGGACCATACTAGGACACTGGTACCATACTGGGACCATATTGGGACCATACTGGGACCATACTGGGATCATAATGGGACCATACTGACACCAGACTGGGACTATAATGGGACCATGCTGGGACCATACTGCAACCATACTACGACCAAGATGGGACTATGATGGGACGATTCTGGGACCATACTGGGACCAATATTTTGCCCATACTGGGATAATATTGGGACCAGACTGGGACCAGACTGGACCTAGAATGGGACCATACTGGGACCTTACTGAGACCATACTGTGTCCATACTGGGACCCCACTGGGACCATACTGAGACCAGACTGGGACCAGACTGGAACCAAACTGGGACCAGACTGGAACCAGACTGGGACCAGACTGGAACCAGACTGGGACCCTCTACAGGGTCAACAGAGTACAAATAAAATCATTGTCATTGTAAAAAAATAAAATCATTTTCATTGTCAAAATACTGCTACCATACTGCGACCATACTGGGACCATGTACTGATTCAACTCTACAGAATTTGGGAACTGGACCCCGGTGTAAATGCACACAAGCTATGCTTGTTATATAATTATGAAGTTCTGTTCTGTCTCCCCTACAGAGAGAGAGAAATAATAATTATTAATCGCTTAATAGTTGATGGAAGAGTGCTATGTCCGTGGGAAGTGAGCAAAATATGATTCCGTAGAGAATAGCAAAATATCCCATTATATGTCTGAGGAATAAAATGCAAGGGAATTGTGTGTGGGGGGGGGGGGGGACCTCAAAACATGGACAAAGATGCAAATGGCATAAAGGTAGAAACTCAAAGCTGTGTCCATCCGATACTTATTCATCGTTATATGAAGGCGCTTCTAGAGCTGTGATTTTACATTCTGGTGTTTCATGAGATTGAATAACACGCATCAGGATCGTCCATTTGGATGTACGGAATGATTTGTTTGTTTCTTGTTGTTGTTTTACGTCATAGCAACATCTAAGGTCATATCAGAACGGGAACCGACTTGTGACAGTGCGCACTCATGGTGACTTTAATGTGCTGCCCTGCTGGGAGACCAGGCCGCCAGCACCATGACCCAGTATCCCACATAGTCACATTATCCTGATACTGTGCAAACCAGTCCTTGTCCTATCTTATGAATGCCACGCACCAGGCTAGGTAACGACAAGTATCAATGTTATAAGTCATTGGTTTGACTCAGCTGGGATTCGAACTCCAGACCTTCCGCACGGGAAACCTGCGCTCTACCGATTAGTCCATCGCGTCCGGTGGGAATGATTTGAGTACACCACGTATGCAGAGTGAATAGAGCCGTGAGGGATATGAACATGAATCACTACACGACGGCAGACAAACAGAAATACAACTACCATTGCAGAGGTGACGGCTAGAAGGGGTGGCACCAAAAATGGCGTATGGAATAATGCCATCTAGACACCTTCTGAGTGGTGCAAGAATCGGTGATTTGTGGAAAAAAAGAAAGAAATTGTGGTGAATATTTATTATTGTGAATAATCTTGTTTGTTGTTGTTTTACGTCTTAGCAACATCTATGGTCATATCAGGACGGGTAACGACTTGTGACAGTGCGCACTCATGGCGACTTTATAGTGCTGCCCCACTGGGAGACCAGGCTGCCAGCCCAATGACCTGATATCCCACTCAGTCACATTATCCTGACACTGAGCCAACCAGTCCTTGCCCTATCCCAATAATGCCATGCGCCTGGCTAGGAAGTGCCAAGTATACATTTTTATGTCATTGGTTTGACTCGACCGGGGTTCAAACCCACGATCCCATGGTCTACCAACACGGGAGACGGACGCTCTAACTCGAATAATCTTGTAGAAGCACCAAGGCCTGATATTCCGGATATACATGATCACAATCACTTACACTTTTATTTGGTTTGCACATAATACGGGGTATAATTGGAATGACAGAAAGGCAGTCAGATTTAAGCAATTACATCACTATTCTATCAATCTTAAAGTTACATAGTCTGATGGTTTTGTGTTTCCGTCATTTTTCTGAGATAAATATATTAAATTGATTGTTATAGCAGATCTTGCTTAACTTTGGAGAATGTTTTATTTTAAATGGCTAAGTTTTGAGATATTTGAAGTGCAAATGTGTAAGATTAGTTTTGGCAAGCATGCCAAAACTCTGACACCATAGGCTTCAGCAGTAACAGGTTCCATTAAATTGCATCAGTATTCCCTTCTATGTGACAACAAATGCTTGAATAGCGCATCAGTATCTAAGTTATATATGTAGAATCACATCTAGATAATAGTTTTGGTTTCGACATGTTGATGCTTCATTGGACTATGCAGTTTTAACGATTTAAATAAAGCCCACAAAACAAACGAGCACTTCCGGTCTGGGGCGGAAGGCCGGCGCAGGCGTTCATCCGAACACGAATACTAGCGGCAGATATAATATATAACGACACGCCTAAATCTAACATAAGGCATTAATAACGAAAGGCAGTTTCAGTACCATTTACTAATATTGATATAATACATTACATTCCATATAATTAGGTACAACCAATCAAGAAACAAATAAACAGTCAACGTTACAACCGGGCGTTTAGCTATAGGTCGTCCTAATCAATAACGACGCAGACCCCACCCCCCAGTCCTCACACACATACGCACACGCACATACACACACGCACACACACACACACAAGAAATTCGGATGCATAAACAAACAATTTTGTTTTTAACCCAAAAACCTGAATCCCATATGGTGCCCCGCAAACACCGCGGATTATCTCTCACCTCACTCGTCGGTAGGTGTCTAGTTGGCATATGAGTCATCAGCTAATGGACAATGCATAAACACGAGCCGAATACAAAAAGCGGACGCCCGCTTAGCCCCGAGCTGAGGGATGAGCGGGGGACGAAATCAATGAGCACCAGTACGGTGGGGGATAATTACAGTTTTTCAGGGACACCAGCGGCAGTAAGCCCTTTAATCCGTGTCACCATTTCGGCTTCTCTTTGATAGCCATGGTGACGATGACGATGACTTTGATGACGATAGTGGCGGGCGGAGACCGCTTGCCTACCGGTAGCCACTTCTGCCCCGATGCGCTCTGTTGTGGATAACCGTGTCATACGTCACCAATCGCCACGTGTATTTATTAGGTGACGTGGAATAAGGGTATTACGAGGCATGCGATGAAGACCGGTGGGTTATACTTATACTAAGTCATTGAGGGTGAATAGGGTGGTGGTGGTGACGGTGGCTGGAGGCAGGACCTGGGAAGTGGTGTAGGGAGAGGGGTTGGGGGAGAGGAGGAGGGATGGTGTGGGGAAAGAGGGTGGCGCAGAGGAGATGAGGGGGGAGATGAAGTGAGAGATGGTGGGTTGGGGGAGAGGAGGAAGGGTCGTGTGGGGAGAGGGGATGCAGGAGAGAGGATGAGAAAGAGGAGGAGAGGAAGTGAGAGGTGGTGGGGAGTGGATGGGGAAGTGGGAGGTGAAGTATGGTGTGGGGAGAGGGGATGGGGGGGGGGGGAGAGGCATAGGAAATGAGAGGTGATGTGGGGAGAGGATGAGGGGGGGAGGAACTGAGAGATTGTGAGGGGAGATGGGATGAGGGAGAGGAAGTCAGAGATGATGTGGGAGAGGAGGAGGGGGAGAGCAAGTGAGAGATGATGTGGGGAGAGGAGAGGAAGAAGGGGAGAGCAAGTGAGAGATGGTGTGTGGAGAGGGGATTAGGGAGAGGACGTGAGAGATGATGTGGGGAGAGGGGATGGGGGAGAGGAAGTGAGAGGTGATGTTGGGAGAGGGGAGGAGGAGGGGGAGAGCAAGTGAGAGATGGTGTGTGGAGAGGGGATAGAGGTAGAGGAAGTGAGAGATGGTGTGAGGAGAGGGGATAGAAGTAGAGGAAGTGAAAGATGGTGTGTGGAGAGGGGATGAGGGAGAGGAAGTGAGAGATGGTGTGGGGAGAGGACAGGGGGAGGGGAGAGGAAGTGAGAGATGGTGTGTGGAGAGCAGGGGAGGAGGGGAGAGGAAGTGAGAGATGGTGTGAGGAGAGGAGATATAGGTAGAGGAAGTGAGAGATGGTGTGTGGAGAGGGGATGAGGGAGAGGAAGTGAGAGATGGTGTGGGGAGAGGACAGGGGGAGGGGAGAGGAAGTGAGAGATGGTGTGAGGAGAGGGGATAGAGGTAGAGAAAGTGAGAGATGGTGTGGGGAGAGGACAGGGGGAGGGGGATAGGAAGTGAGAGATGGTGTGTGGAGAGCAGGAGACGAGGGGAGAGGAAGTGAGAGATGGTCTGGGGACAGGAGAGGAGGAGGGGGAGAGGAAGTGAGAGATGGTGTGGGGAGATATGATAAGGGTAGAGGAAATGACAGATGATATATGAAGAGTGGATGCGGGAGATGAAGTGATAGATAATGTAGGTAAACGATGGAGGGAGATGAAGGGAGATAAGAGGACGGGGAGAGAAAGTGAGAGATGGTATGGGCAGAGGAGGGGATGAAGAGGGGAGAGGAAGTGATAGATGGGGGAGAGGAGAGGAGGGAGAGGCGGAAGCACCAGGCGGCAGAGGGAGAAGAAAGGGAGAAGAAGAATGAGCTGAGGAGGGGGAAGCCAGGAATGGGAGGAGGACAGTAACAATGGAAGCGGAAGAAGGGGAATATATAAGTGGGAGGGAATGAATAACTGAGGATGACGGGAGGGAAGAGCGGAAGAGGGGTCAAAAGAGTGGGAAGAGGAGTTGAAGCGATAGGGAGGTTGGGAGAGTAGGAGATGGGGAAGAGCAAAGTGGGGAAGAGAGGAGTCGGAGGGGAAAGAGAAGAGCGGTAAACAGGAGTAGTTGATAGTGATTCTAAGCTTCAAATTTCAACATAGTTGCCCTCACATAGCAGTAAAAGTAATATTGATGGCATATGTATTATCAGTCATTGCTAGTATCTCAATTACTGATAGATTCCCGGGTAATATTATAGGTGATAACGTCACTATGTGAGCTAATTATTTATATGCATCACCTGGTGTGTACTACTTCTGTAAGCATACGTATACCCACCGACATAATATCCACCAGGGAAGCACACAACAAAACCCCCCAAAAAACAACGATTGAGGCATTCAAGCAATTGGCCTTCAAGAACCTTATCGACCCAGAAATCGCTAGCTTAGATTCACGGGGGGGGGGGGGGGGGGGGGGGGGGGGGGCGGGGGGGCGAGGGGGGTTGCAAAATATTGTGCATCTCAAAACTCATTGCTTTGAGGATGATCACCTCATTCGAATGTCACGAGTTATCTGTCGGACTTAAATCTATATAGTCTGATGAAAACACATTTTCAAAACTAAAATGCTTATCTAAGTCAATTTGATTGATCCTGTCACTGCTGAAGCCTATGGTGTCCAGTATTTGTACTTGCACTCTAAAACTAGCATTGCATGTCTTAATTTCAATTAGTGTCAAAGTTGGCCATTTATAATCAAAATTACTTCAAACTAAAGTAATGTCAATTACAATGATCAACCTAAATCTATGACAAAAAAAGACATGGCCGAAACTCAAAACCATCGAACTATGCAATTTTATTTAAGCCCCAAACAATATTATTATTTCAAGAGACAGTCGTGTACTGCTTATATTACTTATTCATGAATTAACGTAAGTAAAAATGCTCGCTATCCGAAATAAAACTCACAACTCTTGTATCTTTAATTGTTCTTCTTCAACTTCTTAGAATGTTGATATATTTGGTAAAAAAACAACAACAATATTGTCTACTCGTCTTGATAAATTTGATAATTCTTAACATCCAGCCCACCCAACTGCCTCCACATCATTCTGATATCATAAATACCCTAAGTCTACCTTCCTTTTCAATAGACTCCGCCACCGTTGAATCACAGACACACCTGACTCATTATCAACTAACAAACACTCCCATCCCATTTGATAACCTAATCTCTTCGCTTCCCTCATTGTACGATCTCATAACCATATCCTTCGCCATAAAACTTACACTAATCCTGACACCAAGTCGGAAGGCGGGAAGCCACAAAACAGGTACCAGAAGCAGTGACCAAATCGCTAGATCGCAGGCCTCCCGTGCGGAGGTCGAGAGTTTAATTTCCAGTAGAGTCAAACCACTGACTTACAAGATTGATACTTGTCACTTCCTAGCCAGGCGCTGGGCATTATTAGCAGAGGGCAAGGACTGGTTGGCTCAGTGTTGGGATGATATGAATGAATGGGATATCAGGTCATGGTGCTGGTGGACTGGTCTCCCAGTGGGGCAGTACTATAAAGTCTCTATGAGTGACACTGTCACAAATCGGTACCCGTTCTGGTATGACCTCAGATGTTGCCAGGATGTAAATCTCCAACAACCAACCAACAACAAAGCAGGTTCATCTTTCCCGGCGGGTTAGCTGGCTTTTGGAAAACCATTTTTGATTTCTTTGTATGCCTTCATTATATTTTAATTGCACGACATATTTAATAACAGAAGAAATAGCAGCAGGTTTTATTCTATTGTTCCAAAGGTATGAATATGATACAATGACATTAACAACAGAAGTAATATTAATAGGAATAGTAAAAGAAGTGTGCATACTAGGAATACTAGTTCTATTAAGAGTATATATATTGACATTGGTGATAGCTACAGTTATACTTATATTGAGAGAACCAGAAGCTGCATTAGGACTATCTATAATGGTAGAGACAGTAGGCATAGCCGCATCAAAATACATTAGTATTGATAGTAGGAGTTGCATTAGTGTACTACCAACAGTAATGCCTATAGTGGGCCTGCTTGCATTAGTCATAGCTTCAATAGGAGCTATATTAATAGTTTCATTAGTAATAGCCACATTAATATATATATACAATGCATAGTAGCTCCCTTAGTAATAAATACAGTAATATTGAGAGTAGTAGCTGCTTTCTTAATATATACAGTTGCATATACCACACTACTATCTGCATTAGCAATATCCCCAGTAGTAATGCCAGTAGTGCCAGTTGCATCTGCACTACTAATAGTGCATCTGCACTACCAATAGCTACAATAACAATGCACACAATTGTCTATTCGAGCAACATGACGAATCCAGGTATGAAGCCAGGCCAAATTACATCCGGCCACTGAGGCTCCGAATGAAACCTCATTTGGAGGCCTTAGGCGTGGATTTGGACGTGTTGGAGGATGCCAAAGTCCCAGAACATCCCCCGTGGTCGTTGAGAAAGCCATCGGTTATCCTCCGACTCACGGAACTGAGGAAATCTGGGACACATCCACTCGAGTACAAAGGACTGCATGCAGAGATTCAAGGCCAGTTTGCAGACCACCTCTCCATATACACTGATGGTTCGAAAGACCAAAGCCGGGTAGCTGCTCCGGCAGTCTGCCGACGGGAAAAATTTGGTGTACGTTTGCCCGATCAGAGCTCGATTTTCACTGCAGAGGCCCGAGCACTCCTTCTCGCTTTGGAGTGTATCTAGGTATCCAACCACACTAACTATGTTATATACAGTGATTCCTTCTCTTGCCTCCTGGCTGTTGCTGGACTGAAAACGAATCACCCTATTCTAGCAACGGTCATTTATAAAATGAACCAACTGACAACAGATGGGTATGATATCCACCTGTGCTGGGTGCCTGGCCATGCTGGCATACAAGGAAACGAACGAGCTGATCGGGCTGCGAAGAAGGCCCTGAACTGTGATCTTGAACCGTGTCTGATCCCTCACTCTGATCTGAAACCACTAATAGCCACCCACATAAAATCCAAATGGCAACATGAGTGGGATGAAAACATCAATAAACTTAAAGAAATTGAACCATCTGTGGGAAAGCCACCACAGACTCATGCGGGAGGTCGGCGGGACCAAGTGGTCCTTAGTCGCTGCCGTGTTGGCCACTCGTGGCTTACACATGCTTTTCTGCTCAAGGGGGAACCTCCCCCTGAATGTATTGGGTGTCAGTCCCCACTGACACTCAAACACATTTTACTAAGTTGCGTTGATTTTTTGGCCCTGCACCAACGGTTCTACACTGCAGGCAGTATGCATGACCTTTTTACTAAGGTAAAACAGGAAAACATTTTAGCCTTTTTGAGGGAAGCTGGACTGTACCACCTTATATAGTTTACTAAATGGATTCTATTAATTATTAATGAAACTTTTCTTTTTCTATGGGAATTTGTTTCCCTTGACCACAGATATATGATTGTGAGCTTTCTAATTTAATTAGTGTCTATTGGCACATAATTGATTGTCTGCTTTTACATGTAAAAGCGATGGTTTGAACAAAAAACAAACATTTCTCGCCGTGAATATGGCCTATGCTGCCGACACGGCGTAAAGCAACCACCAATCAATCAATCAAAACAATAACAATGGCAGCAGTAACTGTCCTAGTAACAACTACAGTAATAGTGACAGAAGTAGCAGCTGCATTGCTAATAGCCACAGTAACAGTGACGGTAATGATACATGCATTAGGAATAGCTACAGTAATACTGGCAGCATTGCGGCCATGGCACACAGGACAAGGAGGCACGGATGGGATAACATGTCTTTATTCCGGGCATCCCCCGGGGGCATTACGTGTATGGCTTTCTGGTTTGCGGGCATCCGCGAGCAGCAAAGAATCAGTGTCATGTGGTGATCAGAGTGGGGGATGAGAATGGCATGAATGAGGTGCGACAGGTGAGCAAGGCGAGGTGAGGAGATGTCAACCAGCGGGTAGCAGTGGTTGACTTATGTAGAATATTATATAATAATAATTAATGGTTAATTAATTAATAAGTGTCAATTAGAGGAATGGTTGTGACCATTGTTTAATTACGAGCCCCCGCAATATAATTAATTGATGATTTATTGGTATTGTTTATATTATTCCGCAGTGCGGGTGGGTGGGTAAAATTGTGTAGTGGTCAGTCCGGATGTGTGGGGCGGAGTGACCAGCTGAGGGCGTGAGCATCGGTGTGCATGCTCTGTGGGCTCCGCCCCCCACACCCCACCACCTGGCGGTGGGGGGTGAGGGGGTGGGCGCCGCGCCTCGCCGCCCCGCATGCCCCGCAATGACCCCGAATGAGCACACGCTCATTCCCCACTATTAGCTGTATTAATAATAATGGTAGTCATAGTAACTGTATTAGTAATAGCTACAATAACGATGACTATTATTAGCTAAATTAGTCATAACTGCAGTAATAATGCCAATACTAGTAGAAGAATTAGTAATAGCTGCAGTAATAATGCCAATACTAGTAGATGCATTAGTAATAGCTGCAATAATAATGCTAATACTAGTAGATGCATTAGTAATAGCTGCAGTAATAATGCCAATACTAGTAGATGCATTAGTAATAACTGCAGTAATAATGCTAATAATAGTAGATGCATTAGTAATAGCTGCAGTAATAATGCCAATGCTAGTAGATGCATTAGTAATATCTGCAGTAATAATGCTAATACTAGTAGATGCATTAGTAATAGCTGCAGTAATAATGCCAATACTAGTAGATGCATTAGTAATAGCTGCAGTAATAATGTTAATACTAGTAGATGCATTAGTAATAGCTGCAGTAATAATGCTAATACTAGCAGATGCATTAGCAATAGCTGCAATAGTAGTAGCTGCGTTAATATTAGCTACATTAGTATGGATAATAGTACTAACTGCATTAGTAATATCCACAGCAGTAGTGACATCAGTACATTAGTAAAAAATACTTAATAGTAGTCGTCGTGATTGATATTAGTCGTAGACTGTGCATTAGACACTATAGCGGAGCTATATCCTACGGTAACATATGGTCATGGTGCCGGTTTGATGGTTCCGCTTTCCCAGGCCACAGCGGTAAGATGAAGGTAGAGGAGGATTTACCTTCATGTAGTTCAGTCAAAGTTGCACTTGTGAGCCGATTCGCCACGAGGAATTGAGTAAAGACGCCATCCTTCACTCATTAGCTACGAAATGTGAACTGCCTTGATAGATGCACCCCGGCACGCGATCCACTCACCGCCCATGAGGGATCCTCTCCCCTCCTGTGATGGCCGACACCCCCCCCCCCCCACTTTCTTTTCGTTTTTTCTCTCCCTCTCTCTTTCACCACCCTCTCTCCCTCCCACCCTCCCTCCCTCCAACCCTCCCTCCCTCGCCCTGTCCACCTCCCTCCCTCTCCCCTCCCCATCCCTCTCTCCCTCTCTCCCCTCCCTCCTTCGCTCCCTCCACCTCCCTCCCTCCCTCCCTCCCTCGCCTCGTCGCCCCCTCTCTCGCTCCCTACCCCACCCAACCTCTCTCCTCTCCCCCCTCCCATACTTCCCTCGCTCGCTCCCTCCTTGCCCCCCCTCCATCCCTCGCTCCACCCCTCCCTCTCTTCCCCTCCTCCAATCCCTCCCTCGCTTGCTCCCTCCCTAGCTCCCTCCCCCTGCCACCATCTCTCCCTCCCCCTCCCACTCTCCCCCTCCCTCCCCCCTCGGTTCCTCCCTCGTTCTCTTTCTCCCCCTTCTCTCCCTCACTCGCCCACCCCCTATTCCTCTCTCTATATCGTCTGTCTCTCTTCAGTTTGCATTCCTGCTGGAAAGGGCCTGGCACTGACGTGCTGGTGGTCATTCAGATGTGGGTTTCAGATACAAATATTTAAATATATTCATATATGAATATGCCTAACTGTATACATTTACACACATAGATATAAGGAAAAATCACCCCTTGAGACTGACAGTATGGTGCGTCCGTTAGTGACGAGGAAACCCGGTGATGGCGCCACCTGTTACATGGGTGAGGTCGAGGAGGAGCAGTACAAAATAATCAGTGCATACATAACGAAATAATTCCCTTCCATGCCTTTGTACTCGCATAATACGTTTTGCATCACACGTACATATAAACATAACAATTATATACATTTAATATATATATGCATATATACCCACAAACATATATATATACATATATATATAAATATAAATACACGTAGATACATATATATATATACATATATATTACATATATATATATATTTATAATTCCACTGTTTGGAAAAAACTAACTATTTACCTTGTTAATGTGGACTGAAGGATATGGAAATAAAAAAAATATTGTGATCAGTCGCGAGAAGTAGGCCTACTTTAGTTTAATTTTGTTTTTAGATTAGCATTTGGCAACTTAAATGCAAAATGGCCTCTCCTTATTCTTCATCTAGTCTCCCTGGCTATCAGAATCCACTTCCTGTACATCTTGGCTCTCTGCCATAGCGTTAACTTCGCACATATGCACTACCAGGATTGTATTTACCCCGCTGTAATTGGATTTACATTGGCTGGAATAATTTCAGCTAACTGTCTCACATCTTGGCCCGATTTTCTTTCCATCCAGTTGCTATTTACAAGATAGGGATTGGGGTGGATTCCGTGGCACGTCGACACCACGTGGTGTAATTGCAACGGCATGCCCGTGGGTTGAAGCCGTATGTGGAAGCTAATTGAAGTGGGTTGGTTGTTGGAGTTTTACGTCCTGGCAACATCTAAGGTCAAATCAGACGGATACCGATTTGTTACAGTGCACACTCTATGGTGACTTTACAATGCTGCCCTACTGCAATACCAGGCTGCCAGCATCATGACCTGATATCCCACTCAGTCACATTATCCTGACACTGAGCTAACCAGTCCTTGCCCTATCCTAGTAATGCCGAGTGCTTGGCTAGGAAGCGACAAGTATTCAGCCACTGCGCCTGGTGCTAATTGATGTACAGCAATATTGTCGAACAGCGCCAACAACATCAACATGAACATCAACACCAGCACCAGAACCAACACCAACAAGCCAAGCAGGTTCTGATTTCAAGTGGCATTAGAAACAGAGCGCAGCCATAAGAAAATGTCAACTGGATACCGTCAGGCTCAGGGCGTGGGTGTCCCCGTCCGGGCTAAAAGGTGACATCAGTTAAATGTATAAAAATACACTATGTGATTGTAGAGCATCAAAATTAAGGAACAACGAGCGCCCCATCCACATTGGAATGCCCCTAATTTTACCGCGTTTAAATATCATCCAGCTATTTATAATGCCCATTACCATCAGTAACTAGACTATTTCCTTGTTTGCAGCTAATTGCACCAACAAAGGTAATATTATATTACAAAAATCTGAAGGAAAACACAGCTAATTGATATGTGTTAAAGGTAGCACTAGCCATGCCTGTCTGACGGCGTTGTGTGACTAATACCCCTGTCACACTACGACGTAATGAGCGAACGTGAGCCTAACGTGGTGATTTTTCGTCATTACGTTGATGTACGTTGGATTACATTATGATGACGTCATAATGACGTTAGACTGACATCGAGCTACGTCACATTACGTCGTGTTACGTGGCGCTACGTCGAGGTTTTGGACATGTTCAAAACTTTCGACATATCTCGACGTGAATCCGTTACGTCGGGATGACATGACAATGACGTTAGGAAGACGTTCCGCGATCGTTATACCAGCGTAAATGACGTTGGAGTCACGTTATGTCACGTCAGACCGACGGCCCGGCTGGGAGGAACGTGTGGGCAGCGTTAAGTTAATGGGGGTCGGACGTAACGGAGCGTCGCCCGAGCGACACGCTGACGGGTCGAGAACATCGTTATAACGTGTTGCGAACGTGTCGTCATGTAGTTCACGTCATTGACGATCCCGTAGCGTGTTGGTAACGTGCGTAACGTGATCCGAACGTGATTGGAACGTGTCTGAACGTCCTGTGACGTTAAGCCGACGTTACTTTCACGTTACGCTCACGTCAACTACGTGGCATTCACGTCCACAATTTGCATATTACGCCGATAACTTCGACGTAATATAATTATTTTCACGTTGTGCCTACGCTGACGTAGTCACGTCGTAGTGTGACAGGGCCATAAGAGTCAACCTATAGAACTAGGCTTGCTCAGGCCGCTGTTGGAACTCTTCGTTGAAGCGCATCCAGTGCTCAGGGCTATTTCCATCCATGTTTTAATGCAACATTTGGTACAGGTGCAGGAAAGATCGGATACACATGTGCATGGATATAGTCCATAGTGCATTGTGCTGGGGAGCGGGACGTAGCTCAGGCAGTAGAGTGTCCACCTGTGAAGGTGTCGAACATCACATCGATCCTTCTCAGTCGATCCATTTGAGGTTTTGGCTATTTTCCGTTCCAATCAGTGGCCCAGAAGTAGCCCCTTGCTACTTATTGGAAAGAGTAGCCTATGTGTTGTCAGCAGGTTTCCTCGAAATATGTCAGAATGTTTGACATCCAATAGCTGATGATAAAAATCAATGTGCTCTAGAGGTGACATTGACAAAACAAGCTTTTTGTAGTGCATTGTGCATGGTGCAGTGCATATTGCATATATTGCTTATTGCTTATTGCACATTGCTTATTGCATATTGCATATTGTATATTGCATAGTGCATAGTGCATAGTGCATATTGCATAGTGCATAGTGCATAGTGCATAGTGCATAGTGCATATTGCATTGTGGAGTGTGGGAGTGGGTAAGTAGGTTGTATTCATAAGAATATCATTTCTTTTGGTCGAGAAAGAGAAATTTATTTACAGAAAATATGCATTTGTTCTTCAAGTGTAATCATGCTACATGTCATAACATTAAAGTTGCATAGTTGGTTGGTTTTGAATCTGTCATTTTCTGAGATAAATATATTAAATTGATTGTTATAATCTACCTGACTTTAGTCTGAAGTATCTTTTATTGGCTAACTTTCGAGATATTGGAAGTGGAAACACAAAATTAGTTTTGGCATGCTCTCTGACACCACAGGCTTATGCAGTAATAGGTTCTATTAAATTGAGTCAGTATGCCCTTCTATGTGGCAACAAATGCTTAATAAGTGCATCAGTATCTAAGTTAGATATGTAGAATCAAATCTAGGCTAGTATTTTGCTTATGAAAAGTTGATGCTTCATCTGCCTATGCAGCTTTAAATAAAGGATATCAGTTTTAATGCCTATAATTGCAACGCTTCAGCAACATTGCTAAGGCTTCTTAGGTCATAGTTCAATATATAGTGAATTACACTTTTTCTTTTTAATTTTAAATCAGGAATATATAAAAGTATATGGATCTCAGTTTTTAGAATTAGAAGTTCACCAAATGAACTCGTAATATTAATAATATTAGATTAGATAGTGATCTGATGAAGACGGAAGGAACACAAATGATGTTAATAAAGGAAAGAAGTAGAAGGAAAAGAAACACCAAAAAGGACAACAATTGCGCGGTTTTGTGTTTATTTTGCGATTAGTAGCTAATTAATTACTACAGCTGTATAACATGATTAGTGCGTTAGTGGGGTATCTTGAGATATTCCATCAATGTGGTTTACCGGAGATTCGACGGTTGGTCTTCCACAACATTGCAGCTCCTGCCTGTTGTGTGATGGTACATAGCCACTCAAAAGGAATGGAAAGCTTGTATTATTTAATGATGCCTCTAGAGCACATTGATTTTTTATCATCGGCTATTGGATGTCAAACATATTGTCATTCTGACATATTTCTTTGGAGGAAACCCACTGACACCACATAAGCTACTCCTTTCGATATTCAGCAAGGGGTCTTGTATATGCACTTTCCCACAGACAGGACATCACATACCAGAGCCTTTGATGAACCAGCTGTGGACCACTGGTTGGAACGGAAAATAGCCCAAACTGCAAATGGGTCCACTGAGCAGGATCGATCAGATGCCCCTCCACCTTCAGAGATGGACACTCTACCGCCTGAGCTACGTCGCGCTCCCTGCTGCGCTGCTCAAATACACTAGGTGGTTGGTTGTTGGAGCACCAGGTTGCTACATCCCAGATGTCCTGATAATTCTGACACAGAGCCAAGCCGCAACCTTACAGAATCTTGACAATGTCTAGAACTAGGATAGGTTATATGTGTTATTAAAAATATAGTTGATTTGACTTAGTTGGAGATGGAAGCCATCACCAGTTGCATACAACGTCTTCATTTTAATTATATTAATCAGGGAAATAAGGTGGATTAGAGTAAGACAGCAACATACCGGATGCACCCGGGCACCAGCCGACTGAACCAGCCCATTCAAGGATGGGGGGGAGGGGGGGGGGGTGAAGGGAGGAGTGGCCGCTGGACACACCCTAGAATAGTGGGTGATAATCGGGAATATATAATGGTAATCTATGATAAAAGCCTTACTTAGTTCTGAGCTTTACTCGGATTACATATTTGAATGCATAATTGGACACGATTCCTGTGAAAGACTCGTTAAAATTAAACTGATTGCCCATTTAATATCCCAACATCTCTGTAAAACGCTCAGCCTAATGCTGTCATCCAATTCCAAATGCACGTGTAGCCAATTAATTGAATGATTGTTCTCTCACAAACCTAATGGGGCTGTCACACTACGACGTAATGACGTCAACGTAGGGAGACCGTGAAGAACGTTGAACTTCTCGGCGTAGTATGCAAATTTGGGCACAAGTTGAACGTGGATGCAGCATAGTGGACGAGAACGTAACGTTGGTAAAGCGTAGTGATACCGTTAATCACCGAGAGAGGACAACGTCACTACGCTTACGGAACGTTATGAACGTTATTCCATCGCCAGAACTACGTTGCTTTACGTTACCTTACGTTATTTACGTCAGGAAACGGTGGCAAAACGGTAAACCTACGTTGGATGTCCGTTAGGCGTCCGTTAACCCGGCGTTTTCACTACGTGGACTGCACGTTCCCCCTCGGATTAATGTGGGTCAACGTAGTGCAACGTAATGCAACGTAGTTGAACGTAGTGACCGACGTTTTAATAACGTTTGTTTAATGTCATTGACGTTCGCCGAACGTGTACAGAACGTACGGCGAACGTAAACCCTTAAGTTCAAGCTACGTCGAAAGTTTTGAACATGTCCAAAACTTCGACGTAACTCGACGTAACACGACGTAATGTGACGTAGCTCGACATCAGTCTAACATCATTATGACGTCATCATAACGTAATCCAACGTACATCAAGGTAATGACGAAAAATCACCACGTTAGGCTCACGTTCGCTCATTACATCGTAGTGTGACAGGGGTATTACTTACTCTGACAATTAACCCACATGGCGTATGAGATTTGATATCCAATTACTGGCATGTATTGGTTGTACTTTGTGAAAGGACGGTGAAATCTCGATATCAAAGGAAATCAGTACATATAGAGATAGAGCGTTAGAAAGAGACGGATTGCCTACAAAATGATGGTAACATCTGAATTTAAGATATATACATAGAGAGAAAACCAAAGAACGAGCAAGATATCTCACAGAAGAAGGGGCAAATTTGAAGATATAGGTGTAGTACCATATGTAGAGAGAGAGAGAGAGAGGAGGAAAGCAACAATAAGAGAAATATGTTCTACAACAGGGTAGGCAGATAAATATGTATATTGAAAATTAGAGAGCAAATGAAAGAGAGCGATTTGAGTTGGTTGGTTGGTTGGTTATTGGAGGTTTTCGTTTTGGTCGTATCAGGATGGGTACCGACTTCTGACAATGAACACTCGTAGTGACTTTATAGTGCTGCCCCACTGGGAAATCAGGCCACCGGCACCATGACCATATATCCCACTCAGTTACATTATCCTCACAATGAGCTAACCAGTTCTTTTCCTATCCTCTTAATGCCGAGTGCCAGGCCAGGTAGCGAAGGGTATCAATTTGATAAGTCAGTGGTTTGCTCGACCGGGGAACCGAATTCCCCACCTTCCGCACGCGAGGCCCGCGCTCTACCAATTCGGCCAAGGCGTCCGGTGAGCGATTTGGTGCTAGTCGCCAGGAGTAACCAGGAAAGAGCAAGTATCCAGGGGAAATGAGGCAATATTATTACTGGCTGGCTTAAATGTATCAAATCGATGACTACCGACAGAACGCCCTTTTATCCTAGATGTACGATGCTCATTTAACGTCTACTAATGCGTGCGCATGCCAGGAACATTGGCGATATCCGGTTATTATACGGCTGTGTTGAATTCCTCCCCATGCATTGGAAATGGCAGCAGCACATTTCTGAGTATTTTTAGTTTAGATGCGGGAACTGGCGTGCACCAACCAAACCCATACATTGCCTGGCGATCTGGCACTTCCCCCTTCTGATCCTATAATTATCAGGCAAGTTGTATCGCGATCATCAGTCATCGCGCCGGAAGCAGTACAGCAACGGAATACCTTGCACCGAGCTAGTATAGACACTCCCCCTCCCTGACGAGATGGGATGGCCGAATGAGTTGAGCATCTGTCTCCCGTTTTGGTAGATCATAGGATTCGGACCCATGGGTTCGAACCATGGTCGAGTCAAACCAATGACTTAACAATTGATACTTGTCACTTCCTAGCCAGGTGCTCGGCATTATTAGGATAGGGCAAGGACTGGTTAGCTCAGGATCAGGATAATGTGACTGAGTGGTATATCAGTTTATGGTGTTGGCTGTCTGGCCTCCCAGTGGGGCAGCACCATAAAGTTGCCATGAGTGCGCACTGTGACAAGTCGGCACCCGTCCTGATAATACCTTAGATGCTGCCAGGAGGTTAAACTAAAAAAAAACACCACACATCCCTTCTTCCGAGTGTGGTGATTATCGGCTGTACGCAATATTTGCAATATTTGGCCTTCTTAAAGAGGCCTTAAAGTTGCACAGTTCGATTGTTTTAAGATTCAGCCATATTTATCTTTAGAGATGTATACATTAGGCTGAACCTTATATTCCACTTTACTTTGGGTTGGAATACATTTTATCTTAAAAGAATTTACTTTGGAAATAGTTGAAGTGACAGCATGGTAATTTAACTTTGGTCTGCACATCGTGATGCTCGACGTCATTAGCTTCAGCAGCGACAGCTTCTATTAACTTGACTTTTTTTGTCACAAGTGTTTATTCATCTGAACAAGTATAGTGTCAGCGCTGGAGCACTGGTCTTCCAGCTGTTTTACATGCACTCTGGAATTGTACACATGGTTTGGGAGAGTATCCTGTGCTGTTTCTGTGCAGCACAGGACACTTTGTACAATGGGTGTGCATGACTCATGCTGCATTATGTGCAGCATCAGTCACTATTCTTGTCACTCGCAGGTGACTACTTGACTAGGTACTTGATATTGTAATCATTTCCCATTGCTAATGTGCTTTTTTGGTCTATTATGTCTGTGTGTTGGGTTTGTAGTTTGCAGTTGTTTGGTGTTCTTGTTTTGTTTTTGGTTTGATTTGTGTTGGTAGTGAGTGTGTTCTGTTTCTGTATATGTGGGTGGTTACCAAGGTTCTGTATTTGGTTTGCATTGGTTTGTATTAGCAGGTGTCTACCTTCATTTTGTTTTGCTTTGTTTAATTATGGGGTGGGGGGGGGGGCGGTCCCTTTTGGCGGTGGGGGGACTTACTGTTTTCTTTTGTGCAGCAAGAAATCGCTAAAAGATATACCAGTATCTGGGACATGCAAATCTAGGTAGCCGTCTTAGTTTAGAAAACGTGATGCTGTTATTGCACGGTGCAGCTTAAACGCTAATGCTATGCCAACATCGGCGACTATGGTAGGATGTTAGCAGAGGGTTTGTTGTTCAATGCTTAATGTGCTTATAATTGGCTGGAAGACATTACAGGAAGCTCCCATCGTCAATGTTTGTAGTCTACCATTTGGAGATTCTCGTAATGTCGGCAGGGAAGAATGTAAAGGGATGGGGCGAGGCAGGACAGCATATACTAGTTCATAGAAGTCGCAGTGGTGCGGTTGGTTGGTTGTTGGAGTTTTACATCCTGGCAACATCAACTATCAAATCAGGATTGGTACTACCTTGTGACAGTGCGCAGTCCTGTTGACTTTATAGTGCTGCAACACTGGGAGACCAGGCTGCTAGCACCATGACCTGATATTCCACTCAGTCACATTATCCTGACACTGAGGCAACCAGTCCTTGCCCTATCCCAATAATGCTGAACGCCTGGCTATGAAACGACAAGTATAAATTTTGTAAGCCATTCGCTTGATTCGACAAGGCTTGGAACCCGTGGGTATGAATCCCACGATCTACCAAAACGGGAGATGGACGCTCAACTCATTCGGCCATCCCGTATGGTTGGACAGTGGTACGTGGTGAGGCGAGCCTTTGGTCAGTAAAGAGAAGACACATAATTTCCTGCCTAAGAAAAGAGGGAGATTTAGTGGTTACCATTAAACAGCTAACTGCAGTTGCTGCTCACTGCTCAATATCACGTAGCGTTCCTTCCAGCGAGAGTACATGAATATTGCTAGCAAAATGAGCAGGATATCCGCTTGGTTGGTTGGTTTGTTGTTAGAGTTTTGCGTCCTGGTAACATCTAAGGTCATATCAGCATGGGTACCCACTTGTGACAATGCATACGCATGGTGACTTTAAGTGATACCCCACTGGGAATTCAGGCTGCCGGTACCATGACCTGATGTCCCACTCAGTCACATTATCCTGACATTGACCTAACCAGTCCCTGCCCTATCCTATTAATGCTGAGTGCTAGGCTAGGAAGTGACAAGTATAAATGATATAAGTCATTGGTTTGACTCGACAGAGAACCAAACTCCCGATGTCCCGCACATGAGGCCTGCGCTCTACCGATTCGGCCACCGCGCCTGGTATATATGCTTTGAGAAGGCCTGTTTGTACGATGGCTAGGATTGGAGGAGTAGCCACCAAGTACTCACAGGCAGCCTTGGTCTATGATGGTAGGCCTTTCCATAAACCAATACAGCTTCGCCAGGCCATGCCCCAGGGCCTCTGATCATTGCCGTATTGACCATGTATTAGTTATAATTCAAAAAGCACCTCGAGCCAGATCTAAACATGTTCTCTGATGTTCGGGCGCAAAGCATTGTCATTAGCGTTGGTGTCCTTTTCACCTTGCCTCAATGAGGTATTAATGACCCTTTCACCTGACCTCAATGAACCGGCCAGTGGGGTAGCATATTAATGACACCATCCACACCATCACAACCCTCCACAGAGCATGCGCATCAACATGTAAACCTTTGAAGAGATGAATGACCCCGTCTACTTAGGGAGACGTCTAATAGGGTTCGGGTCAGGCTTTGTAGAGTTCTCCCAGGTAGCTGTTATTGGGGTGCATAGGGGAGAGTGGATCAATGGCTGCACCCATTGCACTATTGGGGGTGGGGAAGGAAATGGTGCAGTAAAAAGGTTGGCGGTGGCTATTTATGACCAAGCAGACTAACTCGGGTCTTAAGGCCCTGTCACACTACGACGTTTCCCACCAATGCGCGTCGACGTGTTGCCTTTTTGGTTGAAACGTCGGTACATGTCCGGTATGTTACTGGCGTGTTACCGGTGCGTTACCGGCGTGTTCCCAGTGCGTCGGTACACATTGAGGGATAGCAACATGTGAATGGACACGTCGCCGCGCGTTGGCGCGTGTCGGGTCGCACCGATCGTTTTGTGCTTGCACAAAACTTTCGACAGGCCGCAATGTGCGGCAGCGTGTTGGCGGGCGCATTATGGACGCGTTAGCAACACGTCGACACCCGTTGGCGGCGCGCCAGCGGAACGATGGCAGGACGTTGATCAACGTCGGTTAACGTTGGGTTTTTTTCCTCCAAAATGCCACCATTCCGTCGGCGCGTCCGTCACGTCCGATCGACGGGTAGTCGGCGCAATATTGGCGTTGTTCCAGCATTTCTCAGCGCGTTGGACGTGTTGGCGGCGCGCCTGGACGCGTTGGCCGCTTTATGGTAGAAAAACAATCTTAATTATGTATCACACCACCTTGTCAGCTTTATCACAGCAGTCTGATTGTTATTAGTTAGAAATATTAAATATGTAATGATGTATTCTGGATTTATTGTATAAATTGAATGAAAATAGGCACTGTTTTCTTTTCAATTTCTGTTATGGTTTCTTGACCCAACTCTATAGCAAGAGAGTGTAGAGTATCAGACTGATTCAGTTAGAAGTGATTGGATTCAAAGTAGTACCAATCAAACAGTATGAACACCTTTAGGAAGGAATGATTGTCCGCCAGACGCGACACCAACAACGGTGGTACAATACAATTGGGTACTCTAAAGAATGAATGAAATTCAGAATGCCGTCCTCACTGAATGATCAAATATGTCACTAAGAAAATATAATGTCACTCAAACCTAAAGGCCCTGTCAGACTACGACGTTTCTCACTGGCGTGCCGGCTACGCGCAAAATATTTGCAACCCGTCGACACATGTCCAACTCGTCGGCGGTTTGGGAGAAAGATTGACGGGGCGCAGCGTGTTAGTAGCGTGCTATGAGTGCGCGGCCAATGGGGTTCGGCATTACCGGCGCGTTGGCAGGACGTGGACCCACGTTACCAGCGCATTGCCGGCCCGCTCGAACCACTTTGAGCAATATCCATCAACGCTGCGGATTTTTCGCCAAACTGCGTTGGACGTGTTGCTGGCACGTCTTGACGTGTTGCTGGCGAGTCTTGACGTGTTGCTGGCGCGTCTGCCACGTGCCTAACGTTACCCGGCGTTCTGCGAACCTTTAATGACGTGCTACCCCCACGCCGTCGGCACGCCGGCGGCGCGCCGACAACGCGCCGATAACATGCTGATGGTACACTGGGAACATAATGTCACACTACGACATAATGAGCGAACGTGAGCCTAACGTGGTGATTTTTCACCAGTACGTTGATGTACATTGGATTACGTTATGATGGCATCATAATGACGTTAGACTGATGTCGAGCTATATCACATTATGTTCGGTTATGTTGAGTTACGTCGAGGTTTAGGACATGATACAAAATTTCGACGTAGCTCGAACGTAAGGGTTTACGTTCGCCATACATTCTGTTCACGTTCAGTGAACGTCAATGACGTTAAATGGACGTTAGGAAAATGCTGCTCACTACATTCAACTACGTTCAACTATGTTCCACTACGTTAACCCACATTAAACTGGGTGGAAATGCCCACACGGCGTAATGGGAACATCAGGAGAACATCAGGAGAACGTCAGCAGAACGTCATGAGAACGTACATTCAATGTATGTTCAATGTCTCATGATTTATGTAACGTCACGTAACGTTCTTCTGGTGATGGAATAACATTCATAACGTTCCATGAGCGTAATGACGTTGTCCTCTCTCGTTGAATGACGGTATCACTACGCTTTACTGACATTATGCTCTCGTCCACTACACTGCATCCATGTTCAACTTGTGCCCAAATTTGCATACTACGCTGAGAAGTTCAACGTTCTTCACGTTCTCCCTATGTTGACATCGTTACGTCGTAGTCTGACAGGGCCATTGCACATTGGCGCACGTCGGCGCGCGTCGAAGGCTTTGTGCAAGCACAAAACGATCGGCGCGCCCCGACGTGCCCCGACGCGCGCCGACGTGTCCATTCACACGTTGCTATCCCTCAACGTGTACCGACGCTCCGTAATGAGCTGGTAACGCGCCGGTAACGTGTCCCGAGTGTACCGACGTTTCGACCAAAAAGGCAACATGTCGTCGTGTGTTGGTGGGAAACATCGTAGTGTGACAGGGCCTTAAATATATGCAAAATATTACAAGGAACTGAGCTTCAACTGAACTTGTTTGAACAAGTTATTGCCGTATTGGTGTACCCACTCGCAAACTTCCACTGCATTGACTGTTGCGCGTATTTTAATTTACTAGGGTTATGTGTCCTAGCAACAGCTGGGGTAGGGAGTTGTGACATGTTGTCTCATTTCCTGTACCATGACAGAATATTCAACTCGGTGACATCATTCTTGTCCCAAGTTAGTCAATCTTTGCCCGATCCTAGTAGTAGTAATACATAACACCTGGCAGGCACCGAGAAGTATTCATTTATGTAAGTCTTTGATTTCACTCAAACTTACCAGAAAGAAAATCCACTATCCAAAAGGCCAACCCACCTGAGCGACCTATAATAGATCAGGTAGGACAGCATAGGACAATAACCAGATAATTATGTCAATACATTATCTCCTATCTTATGCACAGATAGGTGGTTAGTTGGTTGTTGGAATTTAAGGTCCTGGCAACATCTAAGGTCATTTCAGGACGGGTATAGTTAGATATATGTTACTCAGGCACTCAAGTACTCAAGTACCCTCATCTATTCAAGTCAATGGCTAAAAAGGTTGTTCTGTCTGTAATTGGTATTCTTCTTCTTCTCAAAGTGCAGCTTTCTCGAAAAGATGGATGATTCGCACCAGTCCCTATTAATTATGGATAAAAGCTCCATGTAAAATGTACTCAAATGAAATGATGTTACATTGTTCTTACTAGTAAAGTCCAAGCGCTGCTGCTTTGAGTGAGTGGGAGAAGGGGGGGGGGAGGGGCTCCCCCCACCCCTCCACTCTCCTACCCCGCCGACCTACACACTTCTGCCGCTCGACCGTCAGCGGAGATGTTTGCTGTCTTGGAATAAATGTTTTTATTCTCGCTTTCATGACTCCGACGCGAAGCTGTGGACGCGGAGATAACACCAGAGGCTGCAATTTGGGCAGGGTCTAGTCCGTCTGATTCTGGCAAAGAAAGCCTTCGGGGCGACCAGGTTAAAACAGCAGGACCCGTAAAGATAGGAATTACCGATAAAGTGCATCTCCTAATTGGATGCTCCCATAGGAGGGTTACTGCTATTGCTTTGCATTTAGGAAATGATTTCCAAGGTTGTCCTCTTAATTCGTAGCTTTTCATTGGGGGGTATCCTTATCAATTAAAACAAAAGTTATGGCATTTGTTTTTTGATGTCGAAAGCTTTTCCGATGAAAAGCTTAGATAAGAAGTGCTACTCATAAAATATTTTATTCGGAAAACAGAGCGTGGGTGCACATTAATTTATCTTTGGCATCAGAGTTTTACTAATGTTCTTTGATTCCGCTTTAGTTGCCATCAATGGTAGGATAGTAACGTGTAATGCCTGGCGGATACCAGCCGATTTCGGCGAAGGAATCTCTGGAATTTGACTTGTGTTCAGTGGGTTTGAAAAACGACCCCCCCCCCCTGCGTTTTGGTCAATTACACAATGCGTGGTCATGGATAGCATTCCTCTATGAATAGGACTTGTTGGGGGTGGTGATCATGACATGGCATGAATATGCCGATAAGACAATCGGTAAGATAAACATTAGATAAAAGATTCACCTTGTACTACAGTAGCCTGAGTAGGGGTGAATAACAACCCTATATGAAATGAGCACATAAATTCTAAATCTAAAAATCAAAATGTATTCTTCACATAACTTGATATATTTACCCTGAAATTTTGACCTGATTAGTAGATTAGTCCAGTAGATCAATGAACTTTAAAGTTTGAATTGACAGAGCCCACATGTTAACATGACAACCATTTGCAGGAAGCTGAGAGATTCCTCCGTAATAATCCAATCTCGGTCAGGAAGCAGTCATTTTCACCGGCTGAGGTAGTCAGGTGGTACAACCAGATCAGTCAAACATGGAGTATTTACTTCATGGATTCTATCACGCCAAACTGATTTTGTGTCATTATGCCTTGATATTATGAGTGATTTGAGTGTGGAGGGAAAACATATGCAATCGGATTGTAGCTATCGGATTTTAATCAACATATGGTAGGAATGCCAAACTAAAACCATCAAGAGTGAGACACATTTTCTCCAACTTTTACATAGGGTTGGAATTCACCTGTGAACAGAGTGAATCTGTTATCAAGATAAACATATGGTTTACATTTAGCATGTTGGAGTATCTCCAGGCACCCTTATTGAGAACACCTTGAGCACAGATGTATGCACATCACATCCATGACAACCACCCTAAAAGTATGTGGACAAGCTACTGCCTGAACTACGTCTCGCTCCCTTATTGAACACGTAATACTTCTACAAATCTGACCGTAGCTTAGAAATTTATATCTGACCAGACAAAGGAAGGTTCTATTAGAATCATTAATTTCGTCAAATATTTACGATATGTCTTCAAATGAGAGCATTTATTTCATCTTCACTGAAGTCTAAAATTAAATTTAATATGGGTTATATTTTGCTATATATTATCTTTGCTGCATAGTAATATAATGTAGCTATTATGATCTCCTCTATGACCGATTAGTAATTAACAAATGTAATACAAGGGCCCCTTCTGTACTGTGGCGCTGTACTGTGGCGCTATCCAATTCTAAAACTGACCAAGGGCATTGACATATTTGAACAATGTATCTTTGAAATATGGTGAATTGATTTTACGATGTATTCCTAGCATTAATATTTGATATATCTTATGTTACAGTCACACTATGACGACAAGGGGCAACGACAGCCCAGCGACTTGGATTTTGAGAAAACCCGACGACATATGCAAATTCGGGCCAAGTTGGACGACAATCGGACGACATCCAGACGACAGCCCGACGACATCAGGACGACAGACAGGATGACAGCGGGACGACAGTGTCTGTGTGTGTGACTCTATGTCTCTGTGTGTGTCTCTATGTTGTTGTTGAAGATTTATACTGCCTATCATGGATAAGCCTGAATAGGCTTGTTTTCACCATTAGACAGTTTGTCGATAGAAAGCCCGAGCCTACACTTTTACCGACCCAAGGGATTTTTAACCTCCCACACCACATAGACATGGAATGAGAGCAACTGGCCTTTGATGTCGCTGTAAGTTATACACAGCGGTGGAAATCCAAATTGGCAGAGATGGGGGCATGGGGAATCGAACCACCGACCTTCAGATTAGGAGTCCGACCTAGAAAAAAGTCAGCCACTCTAACCACTCCGCCACAGAGAACACCACACAGACACATATGTGTGTGTCTGTGTCTCTGTGTGTGTCTCTGTGTGTGTCTCTGTGTGTGACTCTGTGTCTCTGTGTGTGTCTCTATGTGTGTGTCTCTGTGTGTGTGTCTTTGTGTATCTCTGTGTGTGTATCTGTGTGTGTGTCTCTGTGTGTGTGACTATGTGTCTCTGTGTGTCTCTATGTGTGTGTTTGTGTCTCTGTGTCTCTCTATGTGTGTGTCTGTGTGTGTCTGTGTGTGTGTCTGTGTGTGTGTCTGTGTGTGTGACTCCGTGTCTCTGTGTTTCTGTGTGTCTGTGTGTGTGTCTCTGTGTGTGTGTCTGTGTGTGTGTCTCTGTGTGTGTCTCTGTGTTTCTGTGTGTCTGTGTGTGTCTCTGTGTGTGTCTCTGTGTCTCTGTGTGTGTGTCTCTGTATGTGTGACTCTGTGTGTGTATGTGTGTGTGTCTGTGTGTGTGTCTGTGTGTGTCTCTGTGTTTATGTGTGTCTGTGTGTGTGTCTGTGTGTGTCTCTGTGTTTCTGTGTCTGTTTGTATGTCTCTGTGTATGTGTGTGTGTCTGTGTGTGTGTCTCTGTGTTTGTCTCACACACAGACACACACAGAGACACACACACAGACACACACAGAGACACAGAGATACACACATACACACACACAGGAACAGAGACACAAAGACACAGAGACACACACACAGACACAGAGATACACACACAGAGACACACACATAGAGACACAGAGACACACACAGACACCCACACAGACACAAAAACAACCAACCAACCAACGACCAGCCAACAACCAACCAACAACCAACAACCAGCCAACAACCAACCAACCAACAACCAGCCAACAACCAACAACCAACCAACCAACAACCAACCAACCAACAACCAACCAACAACCAACCCAAAGGGCCAACTGCAGCGGGTGAGATACACACACAGACACACACAGCAACAGAGACACAAAGACACAGAGACACACACACGCAGACACACACAGAGACACAGAGCCACAACACAGAGACACACACACAGACACACAGACACATACAGAGACACACACACAGAGACACACACAGACACAGAAACACACACAGAGACACACACACAGAGACATAGACACATACAGAGACAGACACACACCGACACACACAGAGACAAAGAGACACATACAGAGACACACACAGACACAGATACACACACAGAGACACACACATAGACACAACACAGAGACACACACAGAGACACACACACATACACAGAGACACATACAGAGAAACACACACAGAGACACACACAGAGGCACAGAGACAGATACGCACACAGAGACAGAGACAGAGACACCACACAGAGACACACACACAGACACACACAGAGACACAGAGACACAGAGACACAGACACAGATACACACAGAGAGACAGAGACAGCGACACAACACAGAGACACACACAGAGACACACACACAGACACAGAGACACATACAGAGACACACACAGACACACACAGACACACATAGAGACAAAGACACACACAGACACACACAGACACAAAGAGACACACAGATACACAGAGACACACACACAGACACAGATACACACACAGAGACACACACACAGACACAGAGACACAGACACAGAGATACACACACATAGAGACACAGAGACACACACACAGACACAGAGACACACACAGAGACACACACACACATACACACAGATAGACACAGAGACACACATACAGCTGCTATGGACAGAGAAGCGATGATAGCTTAACGACAAAGACGACACCTTAACGGCAAAGACAACACCGTACCGACACCGTAATGTAGCTGTCACACTACGACGACAAGCGGCGACGACAGCCCTGCGAAAGCGACTTCCGGTGTGTCGTCGATTGTCGTCGATTGTCGCGCAGGTGTCGCGCAGGTGTCGCCGCGACACCTCCGCGACACCTCCAGTTTCTCCACTGTTTCTCGACTGTCGCCGGGTTGTCGTGGGTGTTTTGGACATGTTGAAAAACTTCAGCGACAGGCGATGACAGCCGATGTTGCGGCACTGTCACGGCACTGTCGCGGCACTGTCACGGCACTGCCGCGGCACTGTCGCCGCGCTGTCGTCATCTACTCATCAAAGAGTCGGAGGTGTCTACCGCGGTATTTTACCCTTCGCGGGCTACTGTCCGGGTGTGTGTCTGTGTCTATGTGTGTGTCTGTGTCTATGTATGTCTATGTGTGTCTATGTGTGTCTATGTGTGTCTATGTGTGTATATGTGTGTCTATGTGTGTGTCTCTGTGTGTGTCTATGTGTGTCTATGTGTGTGTCTCTGTGTCTGTGTGTGTCTGTGTGTGTGTGTCTCTGTGTGTGTGTCTGTGTGTGTGTCTGTGTCTCTGTGTGTGTGTCTGTGTGTGTGTCTGTGTCTCTGTGTGTGTCTGTGTCTGTGTGTCTGTGTCTCTGTGTGTGTGTCTGCGTCTGTGTGTGTGTCTGTGTCTCTGTGTGTGCCTCACTCTCAGTCTGACTCTGACTCTGACTCTGACTCTGACTCTCAGTCTGACTCTCACTCTCACTCTCAGTCTGACTCTCACTCTCACTCTCACTCTCAGTCTGACTCTCACTCTCACTCTCAGTCTGACTCTCACTCTCACTCTCAGTCTGACTCTCACTCTCACTCTCAGTCTGACTCTCACTCTCACTCTCAGTCTGACTCTCACTCTCAGTCTGACTCTCACTCTCACTCTCACTCTCACTCTCAGTCTGACTCTCACTCTCACTCTCAGTCTGACTCTGACTCTCAGTCTGACTCTCACTCTCACTCTCAGTCTGACTCTGACTCTCACTCTGACTCTCAGTCTGACTCTCACTCTCACTCTCAGAGACACAGAGACACACAGAAACACAGAGACACACACAGAGACACACACACAGACACACATAAACACAGAGCCACACAGAGACACACACAGAGACACAGACACACACATAGAGACACACAGAGACAGAGTCACACACAGATACACACACACAGACACACACACAGAAACACAGAGACACACACACAGAGACACACACAGACACAGAGACACAGACACACACATAGAGACACACAGTCACACACACTGAGACACACACAGAGACACACACAGACACAGACACACACATAGAGACACACACAGAGACACAGTCACACACACATAGACACAGACACTGTCGTCCCGCTGTTGTCCCGTTTGTCGTCCCGATGTCGTCCGGATGTCATCCGATTGTCGTCCAACTTAGCCCGAATTTGCATATGTCGTCGGGATTTCACAAAATCCCAGTCGCCGGGCGGTCGTCACCCCGTTGTCGTCGTAGTGTGACAGCCACATAATGACACCGTATCGACATGCAAACGACATCGGCTGTTGTCGAGCTTTTTCAACATGTTCAAAACATCGACGACAACCCGGCGACAATCGACGCGACGGGAGGTATTTGGACTTGTCGCGGCGGCACCGTAGTGACACCGTAGCGACACCCGACGACACTCGACGACAGACCGAAAGTTGATGTCGTTGGGCTGTCGTCGACCCTTGTCGTCGTAGTGTGACTGCAACATTACAAAAGGTTTTCAAGAAAACAAAAAAACTTAGATTAAATTGCAGCTAAATTTGTTTGTCTGTTGTTGTTTTACGTCCTAGTAACACCCAAGGTCATATCTGGACGGGTACCTACTTGTGACAGTGCACACTCCTGGCGTCTTTATAGTGATGCTCCACTGGGAGACCAGGCCACCAGCACCATGACCTGATATCCCACTCAGTCACATTATCCTGACACTGAGCTAACAAATCCTTCCCCTATCCTAATAATGCCGAGCACCTTGCTAGGAAGCGACAAGTAGGGCCTATCAATATTTAAGTCATCGGTTTGACTCGACCAGGATTCGAACCCACGAACCCCTGGGTTCGGATCCCCCGATCTCCCAAAAAGGGATACGGATGCTCAACACATACGGCCACCCCGTCTGGTCAAATTGCAGCTAGAAAAACGATAAATAGTGATGAGTTATTCGGTGTGATGCTTCTGGACAAATATGTCCACGCCTACTTGGTTAAAATTCTAATAGTCGTCTTATATGACATCAGGCAGGGAAGGATTGTGATGATTATCCTAATATATTCAGCCCAAAACAATATGTATGAGAGGAACTCAAAAAACGATCGGATTACGCAACGTTAACGCTGCATAGTCCGATGAAAATAGCAAATTTTCAAAACCAAAACAATTATCTAGATTTTATTCTACATGTCTAACTTAGATACTGGTGCACTTATTAAATATGTGTCGCCACCTAAAAGGGAATACTGAGACAATCTAATAGATTATGTTACTGCAGAAGCCTATGGTTTTGGCATGCTTGTCAAAATTAATTTACCTTGTTTGCACTTCAAATATCTCAAAAGCTAGCCATTTAAAATAAAAGTTACTTCAAACTAAGTTAAGGTAGATTGTGATGATCAACCTAATATATTTATCTCAGAAAATGACAGAAATTAAAAAAACATCGGAATATGCAACTTTAAGTAAGCTGCATTAGTTTCGTACACAGGACTCCACACGAAACGATGTCTATAGAATCCTGTTGATTGGGGGTGGGGTGGGTGGGGGGGGGGCAGAGAAATTGTATGACCATCCAGCATTTCCATGCAAGCATTATTGGGGAGAAAATGAAAGACAGATGATGCTATGTTTCAATAACGGGAATCATGGTAAAATACGTGTAATGTATGACGGTCTTTACTCGGCGCATGCGAAGCGTGTGGTAAATTAGGTTGGTTGGTTTGATTGGTTGTTGGAGTTTTACGTCGTGGCAACATCTCACGTCATATCAGGATGGGCACCGACTTGTGACAGTGCACAATCGTGGTTATTTTATAGTGTTGTCCCACTGGGAGACCAGACCACCATGACCTGATATCCCACTCAGTCCCATTATCCCGACACTGAGTTAACCAGTCCTTGCCGAACACCAGGCTAGGAAGCGACAAGTATAAATTTGGTAAGTCACTGGTTTGACTCGACCGGGAATTGAACTCCCGACGTTCCACATGGGATGCCTGCGCTCTACCGATTCGGCCACCGCGTCCGGGTAAATAAGCATAACATTGCAAACGCACACCTTCTCTTGTACTCACATAATTTATTTCCAGTTAGGCAATATGCAATTCACAATACAACCCCGATAATACAATTCACAGTGCAAACCCGATATAATAAACTCACATCAACCAGCTTTTGATAAGGACACAAGACCGTCGTGAATCTACAGGATCCGTTAGCTATGTTATACTAGGAAACCTGTTATATGCAATATATAATACACGTTAGGATTGATGCACAGCGTCACAGTCAGTTTTATTTATGAATGTCCCTTTTTCTTTCTCTCTCTCTTTTTGATCCTGTATAATAACTGCTTTACATAGATATGAATTATTGATGTATGTGATAGATGTGAGTACTGCTTATTCATTAACGAATAAAAATGGCATTCCCGCATCACGTTGCTGAAAGGTCCGTAGTTGTACCCGGCCTCCGATCAACAGAGGCTTATTTTCCGCATCCACACCGAGAGACCACGTCCCCTGAAACTCGCGCATGGGCGGCAATTACTAATAATTCCAAACTAATTGTTAAAAGCCATCGCACATTTTTCTAAATAATCCGCAATGAGTGTTAAAAATGTAATGGACCCCCCCCCCCCCTCCCTTCTCCACGATCCGTAATACCCCCACAACCCCCATATAAAGAACTTGAAGTGAAGCTGGACTTTAATTGAATTTTCACTTTGTGTGCGGTGGGGAGGGGGGTGTGTGAGTGGAGGAGTGTCAGTGGGTGTGGGACTGGGAGTGAAGCAACAAGAAGGAAAAATAGAAAGAAATTGAAGAAACCGAAACAAAATGTGATGGGATTCTACAATTGTTTAAACGAGGCAAGGTTTTTTTTCGCTGCCGTTCGACACGCGGACCGATGACGTAACCGCCAACCGGAAGTACACAATGCCGGCCGCCCGCAGTGGTGCCTCCTGGCGGGAGGATCGTCGAGTCAGGAATCATCCCTGCGGCATCGGTCTGCAGTGGGAGGAGAGCAGCCAAAGTGATGGATTGGGATGGTGCTCACCGTGGTCTGCCGGGAATGGCACCTACTCCCACTCCCCTCACACATACCCCCTCCCCATCACATGCCCCCCCCCCCCTTCCACCACCACGTCACCTCCTGACTTCCCCCGCCACCGCCATCGCCATCACCACACACAAGGCCTTGCATCCTTCCTCACCCGGGAAACAGCCAGGCAGGCCAAATCCAAGAGGTCCATCCGCGCATGCGCGCCATTCATCACGAGTGCGCAGGCGCAGGCGCAGGCGTAGGCGCAGGCGCTAATGCTAGCGCTGGTCGGCCGTGATTGCAAAAATGTCACGTGTAAAATTTCTTTATTCACGTGAGGGGTGGATGGCTGGCTGTCTGTCCCGCGCGATGAATGTGTGGAGGGAGACGGGGTGGCGCGAGAAGCTGGCGTCCGGCTGGCGTCCCGACGGCGTCCCGACGGCAGGCCACCGGTGGGCCGACCGCGGGCTGACAGTAGGCCGACGGTAGGCCAATGCCTTCTCACTGGTTGGGGGATGGGTCTCAGTTAAGGCTGTGCTTCCTAACTTGTAATCTGCCCTAGTTAAGTTTGCACCTCAATTGATGGGCATAGCTATCTACATGTCCTTGGTTCAGTGTGCATAATACAGTATACATGTTGGACTTGGATGCATTCACGCATCTGCTTACCTCAATATCCAATATATTTCCTATGTATTGTATACATGTATATATAATATATATCATATATAAGTTCATTTATGCTCTGCAACTTCTAAAGGGTTTCATTCTGACATATCTAACCGGCTGAAGTGGCTCTCTCTCTATATATATACACCGCAATCGTTGCAGAGATTTACTTGCACCCATTCACAAAAATACTCTCTCGGTCTCACTTCTTCCATCAGTACATTAGCTCCACCCGCCATAAAGGAAACAAAACATCACCAGTGTAAATGTCCTCCAGTGTGGAGCTCACTGATGGGCTCGTTGTGTTGTGGCGCGCATGCGCCGTGTGCCCTGAGGGCGCCGCATGTGCAGAGTGTGTGTGTCTGTTTGTGTGTTTGTGTGTGGTTAGTGTGTCTCCCGCGGGAGGGCGCTGGTGGTGGCGTCGGGCGGGGAAGTGTATATATATATATATATATATATATGAATGTGTATGTACGTGAATGTGTGTATGAAGGTGTGTGTATGTGTAATATATATATATGTGTATGTGTGTACGAGGAAGCCAGTATTCTCAGACGTGAGACACCGGGTCGGCCCCGCGTGCCGGCACCGACCCGTAGAAGGGCCGCCATCATGAAGTCCGCTTGTTCTGATTGGCCGCTAAGCCCAGTCTCGTCGTCTCGTACACGTGACACTCCGGGTGCGAGCAGAAGATGGACGATGCCTCGAGTCGCAGCGCCGCCTGGTGGGCGGCCTGACCGGGGATGGTGGTGAGGTTGGGCGGCGGCGCGGTCAGGTGACGGTCGGCGCGGCGCAGCGTGCCCTGGGTGATGTCGACGGGCAGCTGCGTGGTGCCGCCCGCCTGCGTCTCTGGACACACCGGGATGGAGACGGGCAGCGGGAAACGCTCGGCCGACACGGGGAAGTGGCCGCGCTCGTCCAGCACGGGCACGTAGCCCTTGTCGGCGTCGTACGACTTGTGCGGCAGACTCTCCCGTATCTGGTAGTCCGGCTCGGTCTGCTCCCGGGGCGACAGGCGGTACCTGTAACATGAGAGGAGAGGGCTGGGTTGGGTAGTTATTGGTTGCTTGAATGTTATGTCTTGGCAACATTTAAGCTCATATCCGTATAGGTACCGACCGACCTTAGACAGTGCTCACTCATGGCAATGTTATAGTCTTAAACCTCCACTATCCGATGCTTACAAAATAATAGTACTGTCCCACAGGGAAATCAAGCTGCCAGCACGATGACCTCATATCCCACTCAGTCACATTATCCTGACACCGAGCTAACCAGTCCTTGCCCTATCCCATTAATGCTGAGCGCAAAGCTAGGAAGCGACAAGTATCAATTTGATATGTTATTGGTTTAACTCGACCGGGAATCGAACTCCCGCTCTCCCGCACGGGAGGTCTGCGCTACACCAATTTGCCCACCGTGTCCGGTGAGAGAGCTGGTAGAACCCGTCTGTTAGCGACCGGTGCGGCGCGGTGATGGGTGAGTGGGTGGACGAGGGGAGGGGAGGTGAGGGGAGGTGATGGGGATTAGAAGGGTGGGGAGGAGGAATGTGAAGGGAGGCTAGATGGTTGGAGAGGAAGGGGAGCGGAGGGGTGTGAGAGGTTGGAGGGGATAGCGGGGATGAGGGGTAAAAGGAGAGGAGGGCAGGGGGAGGCTGGGGATAGTAGGAGGAGGGGAGGGTGGGAGAGAAGGGTGGGAGAGGAGTGAGGTGAGGAAGTGGGAGGGAGTGGAGCAAGGTGAGCTGATATAGAATGTTTTGTATATTTGTATCCTAGTAAATTAATATAATTGTAAATTTTAATTTATATTCACATAATCAATTATGTAGTATATATACCACTTACATATATTTCACTTCTCTGTAAGTGAAAAAATACATATATGTAGCTAGTGTATATATTTCACTAATATATATTTTACTTACATAGAATCTATATATATTTCACTTAGTCCGCCATATTTCACTAAAATGCAGGTGAAATATATATATATATATATATATATATATATATATATATATATAAGTGAAATTGAAATTTCTAATATTCAGTACATTAGGTCTCTAAGATGATTTGATTTTCTGATCCTCTAATATCCATATCCACCCTCTTCAAATAGATGTATAGCAACGATGTAATACCTAGCCGTGAATCCTACACATGTCTACCCCACAGCAGACTTACACTGTCCCTCCGTCTCTTGTCTTGGCTACAGGTATCAGATTTCATTCATTCATTTCTTTCCTTCACAGACCATGTAAAACAAAACTAACTCGAAATTGGCAGAACTGTTAATTACCAACACGCGCTCCTTTTATGACTAGGAATTGAAAGTGAGGAGTGAAGTATTTAAAGTGTTTGAATCGCGTGTTGCTGGGTGGTTTCCCTTAGGTGTTCATACACATAGGTTGACCACAGTGAGAGAGAACTATGGAGAGTTGGCGAGTAACTGATGGGTGGTTTTTTTTGGTCGGCCTGAGGGATGTGAATGGGTAACCAGGATGTGATGGGACAATGTGTTGATGACGATGTGGATGGGCCGGGTCAGATGGCGGCATTGCATCATATGCCTGTTTATTATTATTTTAAAAGAAAATCAAAGGAACCACAATTCGAATTTAATTTTGTTTTAAAGAGATTATTTTAAAAGTAAAAGGAAAGATTGGAAATGCAAACCGGTATGGGGTGGGGTGGAGGTGGTGGAGTGGTGGTTGGGATGGTGTGGGTATTGGGGTATTTGGTTGTTATTGTTTTACATCCTAGCAACATCTAAGGTTATATCAGAATGGGTACTGACTTGTGACAGTGCACACTCATGGCAATATGATAGTGCTGCCCCACTGGAAGACCATACTGCTCGCACCATGATGCAATATCCCACACAGTGACATTATCTCTGCACTGTGCTAACCACTCCTTGTCCTATCCTAGTAATACCGAGCACCGGGCTAGGTATCGACAAGTATCAATTTTATAAGTCGTTGGTTTGACTCGGCTGGGATTCGACTCCCAACCTTTTGCATGCGAAACCTGCACTCTATCGATTAGGCCACTGCGTCCGGTATGGGAATTTCGAGTGCGGGTGGGGGAGTGGAAAGTGGGAGGCTTTCTTTGTGGCCAAACACGCAGCAGCGACAGGAGGGAAGGGACTACCCAGGCGCGGTTTGAGAGGTCCCTTTGAGGGCGGTGTCAGAAGACGGATGGCCGCTACATAATGCGCTGATTGCGCCTGACAGCTTTAGTTATTAGGGCCATGACAGGTGTATCCACCAGCCCGGCCGGAGAGCGAGCCGCACCCGCCACCCGCCACCTGGTATCCGGTGGTATCCGGTATGCGGCACGAGGCACCCGTCACCTGGTACCCGCCACCCGCCACCTCTTACCCGGTGGTATCCGGTATGGCACACCAACCACCCGCCACCTGGTACCCGCTACCTGCCACCTGGTACCCAGTATGCGGCACCCACCACCTGCCACCTGGTACCCAGTATGCGGCACCCACCACCCGCCACCTGGTACCCAGGATGCGGCACCCACCAACCGCCACCTGGTACCCAGGATGCGGCACCCACCACCCGCCACCTGGTACCCGGTATGCGGCACCCACCACCCGCCACCTGATACCCAGTATGTGGCAACCACCACCTGGCACCTGGTACCCGCCACCCGCCACCTGGTACCCAGTATGTGGCACCAGCCACCCGCCACCTGGTACCCGGTATGCGGCACCCGCCACCCGCCACCCGCACCCGGCACCCGTCAGCTGGTACTCGGCACCCTCCACCCACCACTGGCCACCCGGCACATGTCACCCGCCTCCCGCCACTGCCACCTGCCAGCCTCCACCCACCACCCACCTCCGCACGCTGAGGAAGACACATGCGCTACCTCTCCTCCAGAATACCACTCCCACTTTTCCGGGTTTTTTCAACCCACTCCTCCTATTTGTATACTGTCAAAAAACACCTTACTGTCTTAAACAAATCAAGAAATGTCTCCCCACGTTGCGTGTCGGGGTATGCTGGGGTTCTCTGGGTACTGCTTACTTCATTCTTCCAAAGATGCTACCATATTATAGTAGAAACCTTAATTTACTCTTTCTAGGCTGAGTAGCAGTGAAGTGTCAGGTTTCCTGTGCTGTCCCTTTTTCCGCTTTATTTCATAATCATATCCTTCCTTTGCATATTCACTCGAAATTGAGTAGATGTGGAGCGGGGTTTGCCAGCTACTAATGTCTTTCTCATCTTCCCTCCCCCCAATTTTGTCACTGTCACTAGCTTGAGTATAGGTGAGGTAGGTAGGGGGTTCTGCTACTTTATCTTTCCTAACTTGGTCATCCGTTGTTTTTACTCTAAGGTGGGTGGTCGAGCTTCGCTGCTACCGCTATCTCAATCCCTCCTCCCTGTTTACTCTCTCAAGTCGGAACCAGTTGGGTGGATGAAGGTTTCTCTGCTCTTAAGTCTTATTTGCTTTCTAATCCGCCCTTATGCCCAGGTCAAATACACGTTAGTGGACGTAGTTGAACGTAGTTGAACGTAGCTGAACGTAGTGGAGGCTAAGCAGGGTCAAACGTGATGTAAGTATGTTAAACTATGTTGAAATACGTTAAGGTTTTGGTACGGATAAATACATTACAGTATGGATAAATACATTATGGTACGGATGCCGGTACATTCAACTACGTTCAACTATGTTAGCCTATACTACGTTCACCTATGTCCACTAATTGCTATGTGACCATGGCTTCGTCCAAGTATGCTAGAGTATGCTAGAGCATGCTGGAGTATGCTAGAGTATGCTAGAGTATGCTAGAGTATGCTAGGGTATGCTAGAGTATGCTAGAGTATGCTAGAGTATGCTAGAGTATGCTAGAGTATGCTAGAGTATGCTAGAGTATGCTAGAGTATGTTAGCATCACAGATGTGTAGCGCTCTTTTGAACATGTCCAAAGATTAAATCGGAACTCATGGCCCACCTACATTATTACCAAGGAGAATTATGGATGCTGGTATGTTCAACTACGTCCAACTACATTCAACAACGTTCAACTACGTTCAACTACGTTCAACTATGTTCAACTATGTTAGCCTCCACTAGATTCAACTACGTCCACTAACGTGTATGTGACCGGGCGTTCATGGTTCTCCCTAATTTGACTTGGAATGGCGAAAGTTTCTCTGCTGCAATTTCTTTCCTATGACGCTCTTTATTCTCTCTAATTTGGATAGGGATTAGATTGGTAGATGAATGTTTATCTGCTGCTATTTGTTTCCTAACCTCCCTGTGCATCCGCTGTTGCTATTTCTTTTCTAATTGTCCCTTCTCGCTACAATCTCTTCTTTCCTAACCCTCATGTTCATTCTTTCTAATTTGCGTTGGAACACGTTGGGTAGTGCAAGCTTTCTTTGCTATTATTTCTTTTCTCAATACTCCCTGTTTGTTCTCTCTAATTTGAATCAGAATGTGGTAGGTATTGCTATTTCCTTCATTTTCACCTTCTTTTTATATTTGATTCTGTTCCAATCCCGGCTGTTTATTCTCTACTTTGAGTTGGAATGAGGTGGGTATATGAAGGTTTCGCTGCTGATATTTCCTTCCTAACCCCCCCCCCCCCCTGCGCCCTGCTTATTCTACTAATTTCAGTCAGAATGACTTGGGTAGATGCATGCTTCTTTCTCAACTGATATTTCTCACCTAATTTCCCCTTTTATACTCTGTTCATGCAGGGTGGCAGTGGGAGGGGGAATGCGACCGGATTGGTGGGGGGGGGGTGAGGGAGGGGGGCAGGGTTCCTCTCGCTACATGTATATACACTATGCCAATCCCAATGGCCGTTAGTACTCATTTGGTACGAAGGCACCAGGCGGCGTCGCGATCGGCATGAAATTCCAGCTGTTTTGTAGTCGCCGCTCACCATAAACTAACATAATGAGAATTAAAGGACGCGCCGCCCATCAATCTTGATTACCAGAGGTCAGCAATCAGAGGGGCCCGGGGCTGCATGCGAATGACTCAGGTGGTGATGCAGAGCCCTGGAAGCTGCTCCCAGCCCCCGCCTCTCCCCTCCCCCGCCCCTCTACCCCCTCGGCTCCCCGCCCAGTGGCGCCCCGACCCGGCAACTAGCGAGCTGCTCCCGGGAGTTCATATGGGAAGCCGCACTGCCTATACATAGGCTAGATTGTGGGAGGTCTGTCTGGGTAGCTTTTAGTTGCGCTTCCTGGTTGGGGATGGGGGTGGGGTGGCTGTGGGGTGTGGGTGGGGTGGGGTTGGGGTGGGGTTTGTTTATGGAATGAGGCCCACGAGGAGGCCATTTTGAGGGGGAAGGTATTAAAAGATAATTAAGACATTGGTTTTTTTGTGGTGGTAATTTTGCCCTATTTCATTAGCGGGATACATTTGTGTTTGAAAGCTGCTCTTACTGTTAGTTATTCTACGGATATATATATATATATATATATATATATAATATATGTACACATATGTATATCCACAGCAGGTTTACACAGGGCTTCTCATGACCTTCCCAATCTACCAGAGTTCGGCCTCAATTGCTTCAGGAACCTGGCTGACATGCACCAAAACAACCATCTCATGATTTAAATCCCCTTCTCTTTATTCTTTACCTTTTATTTGCGCCCATGTGTATTTACCCATTTCCGCTTAATCAGCGATTTCATTTTCAACAGGGCCTTAATGAAACCATCATTTTTAAACACTTCTAAACAAAAATTCTTCCTCCTGGCCTTCTTTTACCAGCGTCCCGACACACCAAAACACGTGTTTTTTGTTGTTGCTCAGACAGCGAGGAGGAATTCTTTCTACAACCAATTGCACTAATTAACGAATAACCTCACGACCTGGAGTGAGATGGGCCCCCTTTTGATGATGCACAGTTGGCAGGGTCTCTCCTTCCTCCGCAGGAAATCTTGCGAGTACTGTGCTCAGGTTTCGCTGCTACCAGGCGAGATTGCATGGTCAGCTTGTTAGTGGTGGTTGTGTATATAGTGTGCTCTCCATCTCCATCCCCGGGGCGCCGATCTGAAGCTGCTTCCCGAGAACAGACCGGGAGCTGCTCGGGAACTTCTATGAAGCTGCTCTGGAACTTCTAGGGAGCTGCTTAGGAGCTGCCCAGGGGTTGCTCGAAAGCTGCTCTGGAATTGCTCAAAAACTGCTCGAGAGCTTCTTAAGAGCTGCTCCTGAGCTGCTCCTGAGCAGGTCGGGAATTGCTCAACAACTGCTTTGGAGCTGCTGGAGAGCAGACACGGAATTGCTCAAAAGCTGCTCGGGAGCTGCTAAGGAGCTGCTTAAGAGCTGCTCTGGAGAAGGTTGGAAGCTGCTCGAAAGCTGCTTAGGAGCTGCTCTTGCAAACACTCAGAAGCCCCTCAGACGCTTCTCGGAATTTATTCTGAAGCTGCGCAGGAGCTGCTCGGGAGCTGCTCAGGCACACCTACCTCCGGATTAGCAGAACGATGGCCAGTAGGACGCCGCCCAGGAAGATGCCCAGCGCTGCGCCGATTGCCACGGTGATGAGGATGCCTGCAGAGAGAGAAGCACGATGAGAGGGGGCGTTAGGTGTGGGTGTACCCGTGCAGGCACTGGGGTCACGGACTCGATGTTTGGGTACGCTGATCAATGCATTACGGTTGCGCCAGAGTCGTGACAGAGCCTACCTTGTGAAGACTGGCACTGAACTGGACTGGAACTTGTTAAGAGAAATGTCCCTTTGCTTTGAGAGATGGCTAGTAAAGAAAAGACTAAAAGAAAACTTTAACAGACGCAGAGGATTGGGGGAAGGAAAACTGACGGACAAATTTCCTCAGAATTTCCTAATTATTGCCAGCATTAGAATACTGAGGAAATGTGTGTATTTGTTGAGTTTGTCAATTTCTGACGCATATAAACGAGAAATGATCCTCTGATTTTATTTAGTAAAGTTGTAGGTATATGTGTATTGTCAATGTAGTTTACTTTTTGATCCACCTCTCATATGAAGCTTTCCGCATAATCTGTCATACTGGTAGCACATGCATTGTTTGATCTTATATTAAATATATCGTCATAAGCAAATATCTCTTATAGTAATATTACCATATTCCAGACATGCAAAAGGCAGGGCAAACTGGTCGGTTTGTAAATTTCTCCGAATAAGTATATATTGAGTATAGAGATGGCTAAATAAGAAACAGTACTCCCACTATAATGCTCACTCTGGGGGAGGGAAGCAGTGCCCCTTTAAGCAGAATCCCTCCCTCTATCTCACCCAGCCACACTGTATCTGTCATGTTAGGTAATCCCACGATGACTAGGTGGTGGCCAGAGCTGGGTGGGAGGGGGGGTGAGTCCTTAAAGCAGCCGATGGTGAACTATGTTAGGGGGTGATCATTCGGGAGAGGAGTGACGGGTGTGCATGAGTGTAAGAGCCCATGAGAAGGTCTCTTACATCCACTGTTATATACTGAAAACAGCATATAAGTGAATAAAACTAAGCAATCAGCCTCTTAATCTTATCTATCTACACTTCTGCTGGTGCTGAACTCGGATCGCGTGTTGTGTCGTGTGTCATATCTACTATGGGGTAAGCTCTAGCATGTAATTTATCTAATACAGATATGAAAAGGGGGAACTTTGAATCGTGTGCCTTATGCAGGATATTACGCCTTATGCAGGGTATTACACCTTATGCAGGACATTACACCTTATGCAGGATATTAGGGCAGTTTAGCCTTGTTGAGCAGTACAGCTAACAACATGAGTGAACATAATGAAAGTAACCATAACCTATGTGTGCCGCCTAACGGGATCAGCCATCCATAGCATTTAAACGCCCGCATATATAGAATGCGGGGACCCGCAAATACGGGATTTCACAGGTTGTCCTTCGCTTTTTATTGTGTAGCGGTGGAGGGAGGGGGCTGGAAAGGGTTTACTTGATATACCAAAATGCTTCCTGCAGTGTTGATATTTATTTATTGCTCTTCCCCGTGTCCGCCTATCAGGGATCAGCATAGTGATACCGTGTATGCCATGTCTTCCACACAGTGTCTATTTACAAGGCACTGGGCAGTTACTATGGTGACATAGCCATCACTAAAGCTTAATGTTTTACTGGAATGATTTGCCTCCGGGAACTTATTCTATCACCTGAAACCCATCCATTGTCGTTACCTTATCCAGTGACATATTCTCCATAACGTCTTAGTTTATTAAGTAACATTGCTGACCACCCAGAACTTGCTGCCGAGAAGTGAATAAAGAGTACATCAATTTTGTTGAACCTGTTCAGCTGAAACTTTTGATGTTAAGATTTCTGTTGTTTATGTCAGAATTAATTTTCCACATTTTCACTTCAAACAACTGCAAAATTGGTCATTTACAATATAAGTTACTTCAAACGGAAGTAAGCCAGATGACGTAAGCTCTGCAGCAACATCGCAATACCCTCGTGCAACAACATCAAACTACCCCCGTGCAACAACATCACAACACTGCCTTGAGTAGAGCTCGCAACACAAGTCAGTACCGCCATGGCTACAGGTCTCCCTATCAACCTAATTCCTCAATAAAAAGAAGTAAAAAAAAAGCAAACTACCAGAACACTTTCTATATACTACTATGACCGAGAGTTCCGTCTGCAAACCGCAATGAAAAAAACAGTCTGATGAATTGAAGCAGCATCATGGAGCTTTTTCCACACTTTCCCTGTAGCATTTCATACATGGCATAGCAGTTGCAGGAAACCGCTCACCACAGTTAATGAGACTTCAATTAGGTAGAATCAATGCAGCCACCCGTCTCCCTCTTTCGTTCTAGCCTGTCATTAACCAATTACATAACCGACGAAGTTCTACAGCTTGCACGCACTACTCTAGCCATTTGTGATGACCTCAGCGATTTTTGTCCAAGTTTTCGTAAGATAGAAGAACTCAATATTGAAACTTCCTTCCCGTGGATCTCATTAAAATTCACGTCATAATGTGTAGAAAAAACACTAATTACACTATCGGTTATCAGGGAAAACCCTCCCCCCTTCCCCCCTCCCCCAAACTTATAGCTATCAACATATTTCCATGTGGTTCACATATACAAAAAAACAATCTGTAGTGAGGCTTAATGCCAGAGTGACCGCTTCAAGTGCGTGATATAGAAGGCTTGATACCTGACTGAGTCACATAAGATATTTAAAACAGTTATTACTTTTCGCTGCATTGGGGGTCAAAGCAGTAGATGTTTACAAAGAATAGTTTCGCATCCAGAACCGATGGGTCCTCACATAACAGGTTTCCTGTCACTAGAGGGGCATTCAAACAGTGCATGCATGCATTGCCCAAGTGGTCGCACATGGTAAGGATTCGCCCATCACAGAGGTCGCTGAAGACATGTATTAACTGTACTAGACTTAACGCCAGGACACACCTCCCGTATAAAACCTAAAACTGAGTTTTAAGTTGCGAATCGGAAGGCTCTGGTGTGATAGGGGCGGGTCACACACCTAAATACTGGACCCGACTAAAACTCAAACTTTGTCACGAAACGGGAGGTGTGTACTGGGTTTTATAAGATTCGAAAAATGAATCGGGCAGTTTTAGTCGGGAAACGGGACGGGTCAGGTTGTAACGGGAGGGGGGTCACACACCTAGAGACTGAAACCAACTAAACCTTAGTCGGGAAACGGGACAGGTTGGGTTGTGATGGGTCCCATCGGACAGTCAGTTTGAGCGCATGAATCGTATACGGGAGGTGTGTACCAGGCTTTAGGGTAATGTCATGAAAATAATATCAGTGAGTGGGATATCGCACTATGGTACCAAGCGGATCTGTCCCTCAATGGACCAGTGCTCCTAAGCCACCAGTAATGTACAGGGTATCCGGTCAGGGTCTGTCCGTGGATGTTGCGAGCATGTCAAAAGCCAAATCAAAAAGTGACCCGCTTAGAGAATATTTACCGATAGCAAAGCAGCAACATTCTCTGACCTAACAAAATACCTATATCCTATACTTTAAAGAATATTTAAAGCTTCTCTTCAATTATCTCAATTGTTCATATTCTCTTCTTTTTTTCTCTTTTTTTTTCTTTTTTGTAAATATAGTTTATTCATTGAATAAAGTCTTTTGTCAGCGCCGTGGCACTGGTCTTCCAGCCATGTGACAATACAGTTATTTACAAAATAACTGTTGTAAATACTGTAGGGCATATCATTAAGCACCAGGCTAGGAAGTGACAAGTATAAATTTTCTAAGTCACTGGTTTCACTCGACCGGGAATCGAACTCCCGATCTCCGACACAGGAGACCTGCGCTCTACCGATTCGGCGACCCCGTCCGGTCCGCTATGCATACATATATGTGGTGTATAGGCATTATGCGAGTATAAAGTCGCGGAAGGGATATATATTCCCCTAGGCCCGAGAAATATACCAGCTCAACCCACCTATCATTCATTGTCTTGTCTCATTTGTACTGTAGCTGGTCTTTATATATATATGGATAGTGACAGCCGGTTATCGCCTGTAATAACCTATGTAGTGCCTCCTCCTCTTCCCCCCTATCCGGGGGTGGGGGTGGGGGGTGGGGACCAGCATGCACCGCTCCACCCCCTGCGCGGGGCTTGACACTCCACTGGCCCTGAATTATATATATATATATATATATATATCTGATCATCCCCGCCACTCTCCTCACCATATAGAACTTAGGAATATATATACATATATATATACGTATATATATATATATATTAATCAGCACACCCGCCCTCTCCCGCCCTCTCCCGGTATGTATATATATATATATATATATATATACATACATATATATATATATATATACATATATATATATATATCACATCATCTCCGACCTTTTCCCCTACATATATATATATATATATATATATATATCGCATTACCTCCGCCCTTCTCCCCTATGTATATATATATATATACATCCCATCACCCCGCCTCTGTGCCCGTCATATATATATATATATATATATATATATATATATACATATCGCATCACCTACGCCCTTTTCCCCTATGTATATATATATATATATATATATATATCGCATCACCCGGCCCCTCTGGCCGCCCACACACCGCGCACCAGGTTCAATCAGTACACACCACACGGCGCCGCTTGTGCCACGACACCCGACCTAATGCTGCCGCTTTGTCTTAATCCCACCGCGCCGAAACCAGCCGACATAAGATGGCGCTGAACGAGGATCCTTTGTCACCGGAGCTGCACGTCGAATATGACACTCTATGCCAAAGGTTGTTGTTGGTTTTGGAGTTTTACGTCCCGGCAACAGCTAAGTTCATATCAGGATGGGTACCGACTTGTGATCGTGCACACTCATGGCGACATTATAGAGCTGCCGCACTGGGAAATCAGTCTGCCCTAACCATGACGCGATATCCTACTCAGTCAAATTATCCTGACACTGAGCTTCATACCAAAGTCACACAGATCCAAATACATCAAACAGAGAACGACATAAAAAAACAAAGGCCAAGTCACCAGTCATGGTTCTATTTCAGTAGTTTTTCAAAGCAAAGGAGGGCATTGCCTCATTGACCGCGGTGGCGGTAGCCTGGTCTCCCAGTTGGGCAGTACTATAAAGTCGACATGAGTGCCCACTGTCAGAAGTCGGTGTCCGTCCAGATATGACCTTAGATGTTGATAAATCCTCCTTGACCATGGTGATGTTATTTCAAATGCTTTGCACCTGGTCTAAACTACCTATTTAGCTAACAAACCACACTGTTATCTATAAAATAACACAGACTTTCATCAATACATTCTTCTTTTAATCTGAAAGGTCCTGTGACCTGATTCTATCATGTGTTCTTGACATTAATATTTGCAATATGTTAAGGTGGCATAATCCGATAGCTTTGAGTTTCTGTCATTTTCTGAGATAATCTAGTTGGCTGATCGTCATAATCCACCTTACTTTAGTCTGAAGTAACTTTTATTTGAAATGGCTAAATTTGGTCATATTTGAAATGCAAACATGCACAGTTAAGTTTGGCAAGCACACCACAACTCTGACACCGTAGGCTTCTCGAGTAACAGGTTCTATTAAATTGACTTCTGTGTGACGACAAATGCTTAATAGGTGCACCAGTATCTAACTTAGATACGTAGGATAACATCTAGGTAATGACTAAAAAAACACACACAAACAAGGAGATTTATGTAAATTATGCAATGAAATTATACTGACAAATATTTTACATTAGAACAAATACACTTTCTGGATGTACTACTCTAAACAAAACACCCAGCTATGATGACAAAGCAATTACTAAATTGATACTTGCTGTTCAGCGATGAAAACAAGCTGTGATGTGACTTATTCGTTATGGACAGGGTAAATAAGCGATCGCAAAAACATGAAAGCGAGTTGTTGAACATCTAACTCAGCCAAAACTGTCTATGAATGTCTATTATCAAAGATAATAAGGATAATTACAGTGTTATAACACCCGGTGCTGTGGTAGTCAGGAACATCGTGAACTATTGTGCCTGTCACTTTTATTATTCTCTGTCTGAGGTTTGTACTTTGCGCGTTTACATCACCACGAGTCCAAATTAACATTGACTAAGTGACATTCTAGAAGAATAAAAGTTTCTTTGTTGTTTGTTTGTTGTTGTTTTACATCCTAGCAACATCTAAGGTCATATCAGGATGGGTACCGACTTGTGACAGTACACACTCATGGCGATTTTATAGTGCTGCCCCACTGGGAAATCAGGCAGCTGGCATCATGACCCAATATCCCACTCAGTCACATTATTCCTGAGACCGAGCTAACCAGCTCATTGCCTTATCCTAATAATGCCGAGAACCAGGCTAGGAAGCGACAAGTATCAATTTTTAAGTCATTGGTTTGACTCGACCTGGAACCGAACTCGCAAACTCCCGATCTTCCGCACACGAGGCCTGTGCGCTACCGATTTGGGCACCGTGCCCGGTGAGAATATTCTTCTTTTTTATTGTCTCTTTTAAGAATAAAAGTAATTCAAGGACTTTCATTGAAAGGCACCTTAATGGGGTCAGTCAAAGAAGCTTAGTGCTTCATTTAATTCAATCGAAGCAGTCAGTTGAGGTTGGCCTTTTCAAATATTTGTTATTCAAGCCAAAAGCAACAGAGTTGTATGGTGAATTCAGGTCAAATTCACCAATGCTAGTATCAATATAAGACCACCTCTTTTCTGTGTAATGGCTGCGCGCGCAGACCAAACTAGGCACACATCCGCTTCCGGGAGACGCCACATCCACACCTCCCTCTCCCTCCCCTCCCTCCCCACACACTCCGAGTCCCCGGGCACACTCACCGTCACCCCCTCCAATCCAATCCCTCTTCCACCCCCGCCAACCGGGCGTGATGGACGAATCGGGAGAGCATGGGCCTCGCGAGCAGAAGGTCGGGAGTTCGGTTCCCGGTTGAGTCAAACCAAAGACTTATCAAATTGATACCTGTCGCTTCCTACCCTGATGCTCGGCATTAATAGGATAGGACAAGGAAAGGTCATGGTGCCGGTGCCCTGAGCCTCCCACTGGGGCAGCATGATAGAGGCGCCATCAGTGCACACTGTCACAAGTCGGTACCCGTCCTGATATGACCTTAGATGTAGCCAAGACGTAAAACTCCAACAACCAAACACCCCCCGCCTCGCTCCACGTCTGAAGCTAAGATTCCATATATGCGGTATGCGGTATGCAGTATGCGAATGCGGCAAAAATTCTAAAAGCATGTAAACGCATAATAGTGCTTCCATACGTCCGAGTGCGAATCGAATGCGAATGCGAATGCGAATGCGAATGCGGCAAATGGATGGACACATGGACTGATCGGTGCGAATGCGAATGCAAATGCTGCTGCGCTTGCCATAGAAAACAATAGTAGCTTTGACTTTCCTTCACAAATTTGGAGCAAAAAACTCCAAAAATGGGATGGGTATCTTTTTCTTTTCTTTTTGGTTTGTTTACCAACCCCAAAACACAAAAAGAAGACATCGACTATTGGAGGTCTGCATGGGTATCTATGGCGCATACCGCATTCGCACACCGCGTATATGGAATCTTAGCTTTACTGTGGCGTGGAGGAAGAAACCAAACACATTCGCATATTCTCTCACCCTCCCACCCACCCCCATACCCACCCACACAAGGAGAGAAAAGAACAAAGACATGGATTCGGTGTGTGCCTGTTACTGTGAATTAAACGGCAATTGTCCCCACGTAAATCGAGGGATAATTACGCAATTTGCGGTGGATGCGATGGCAGAGCCGCCTTATAAAATGGCCTCGTATAAAATGGTCGAATTTGGGCAGTTTTCAGAACTTGCATTGAAATCCGAGAAGATTGAGAGATTAGGCGATTTGAGTGAAGCGAAGCGAACCCACAACCCACCCACCCACCACAACCCCCTCCCCGAGCCTCCCCTCGGCCTCCACCCAGCCTCTCCCCCAGCCTCCCCACACCTCCACTCCCCCCCCCCCCCCAGCCTCCCCCCAGCCTCCCTCCTCCTCCACCTCCACCCTCCCCCAGCTTCCGCCCAGCCTACCCCCACAGGCTACCCCCAACCTCCCCCCAACCTCCCCCCCCCCCCCTTACCACTACCACTTACCGCGGAAAGCAGACAGGGAAAGTGAACAGCGGGTGGTCACCATAGTTCCCCTGTGGGTCAGGGACCAGCTGCTGTGAATCAGGAACCGGTTGCTCTCATTTTCTACACCATCTGCTGTGATTGCTGAACCAACTGCTATGGGTGTTGAACCAGCTGCTGTTCGATACTGGCCAGCTCTTATGGTTTCTGGTACTACTAGCTCTTTTAATTCCCAGACCTACTGCTTTCAGTCTTGAACCACCAGTCGCTGGAAGACATGGCTCAACTGCTGTGAGTTGGTTTCCAGCTGATGTGGACCATGCACCATTACCTATGAATTCTGCTCTACCTGCTTTGAGTTGTTCTGTATCTGGATTCAATTATGTTCCATCTGCTGTGAGCTGTTCTACATCCTCAGCGAATCCTGCTCCATCTGCTGTGAGTAGATCTATATCTGCTGTGAATCATGTTCCATCTGCTGAGAGTTGTTCTACATCTGTTGCGAACCATTTTACATCTGCTGTGAGTTGTTCCAAATCTGCTGTGATTCATGTTCAATCTGCTGTGAGTTGTTCTACTTCTGCAGTTAATCCTACTCCATCTGTTGTGAGTTGTTCCACATCTGCAGTGAATCCTGCTCCAGCTGCTATGAGCTATGTGTCATCTGCTGTGAACCATGTTCCATCTGCTGTGATTTGTTTTACCTCTGATGTGAGACCTTCGCTATCTGAGGTGATTCCTGGTCTATCTGCTGTGAGGTTTCTTTACATCTACTGTGAAGACTGTTCCGTTTGCTTAGAGTCATGGATCATCTGCAGTGAATCCTGCTCCATCTGCTGTGGGTCCTGATCCATCTGCTGTGAAGACGGTTCCGCCTCTGTGAGCTGTTCTACATCTATTGTGAGTCCTTCACCATCTGGAGCGAATCCTGCTCCATCTGATGTGAGTCCTGTTCTATCTGCTGTGAGTCCCGGTCCATTGGTTGTCCACCCTGCTCCATCTGCTGTGAGGTATAACTGGTCCATCTGCTCTGAGTTTTGTTGCTCCATCTGCTGTGACCCGTGCCCCAACCGCTGTGCTTCCCGCCCGGAGTGAGAGCAGCTGACCGCGCCAGGTGCAATGTGGCCACTTAGCCTCTCACCGGGAGCTGCTCGGCGGGCAGCGACAGGTCGCCAATAACGCTTCATACCATTGTTAACGTGGCCCGAGTTTCAGCGGGCCGACCCACCGGGGAGCCACCACCCCCTTCACCGCCCCCCTCACCGCCCCCCTCACCGCCCCCCTCACCGCCTCCCTCACCGCCGGAGCCGGCTGGACCTGGCGGGACCTGTCTACCGACTCCACTCCGTCGCACACGGCACCTTTAGTCACAATGAAAGGGGGGCGGGGCAATGTCCTTCGCGTTTCAGTACCACTAATATGTGTGTGAGGCTGGGGTGGGGATGGGGTGGGACGTGGGGTTAAGCTTGAGCTGCTGCTCAATACTGATCCTCGAATATACTTTTGTTTGGTGTGCTATATGAATCACCATTAAAAAACCCAGTAAATTGAACCTCAATCTTCATATCTTCAAATATCAACTATAGCAGCCATATATATCCATATGTACACACACACAAATATATATATATATATATATATATGCACAGGCATCCTTCTTATCCCCTGTTGGAATAGTACAGGCATCCTTGTTATCCACGTGTTGAATTAGTACAGGCATCCTTGTTATCTGCCTGTTGAATTAGTACAGGCATCCTTCTTATCCCCTGTTGAATTAGTACAGGCATCCTTGTTATCCACCTCTTGAATCAGTACAGGCATCCTTCTTATCTGCCTGTTGAATTAGTACAGGCATCCTTCTTATCCCCTGTTGAATTAGTACAGGCATCCTTGTTATCCACCTCTTGAATCAGTACAGGCATCCTTCTTATCTGCCTGTTGAATTAGTACACGCATCCTTCTTAGCCGCCTGTTGAATTAGTACAGGCATCCTTCTTATCCGCCTTTTGAATTAGTATAGACATCCTTCTTAACCACCTGTTGAATTAGTACAGGAATCTTTCTTACCCCCCCTCTTGAATCAGTACAGGCATCCTTCTTATATGCCTGTTGAATTAGTACACGCATCCTTCTTATCCACCTGTTGAATTAGTATTGGCATCCTTCATATCTGCCTGTTGAAGTACTACAGGTATCCTTGTTATCCACCTGTTGAATTAGTATAGGCATCCTTCTTATCCGCCTCTTGAATTAGCACAGACAGCCTTCTTATCCACCTGTTGAATTAGTATAGCCATCCTTCTTATCTGGCTGTTGAATTAGTATAGGCATCCTTCTTATCCGCCTCTTGAATTAGTTCAGGTACCCTTGTTATCCACCTGTTGAATTAGTATAGGCATCCATCTTATCCGCCTCTTGAATTACCCTTGTTATCCCCCTGTTGAATTAGTACATGCCACCTTCTAATCCACCTTTTGAATTAGTCTAGGTATCCTTCTTATCCGCCTGTTTAATTAGTACAGGCATCCTTCTTATCCACCTGTTGAATTAGTATAGGCATCCTTCTTATCTGCCTGTTGAATTAATACAGGTGTTCTTATCCACTTGTTCAATTAGTACAGACATCCGCATTATCCACTGAATTACTTTAAGCATCCTTCTTACTGGCCTGTTCAATTAGTGCAGGCATCCTCCTTATCTGCCTGTTGAATTAGTATAGGCATCCTTGTTATCCACCTGTTGAATTAGTACAGGCATCCTTCCTATCCGCCTCTTGAATTAGCACAGGCATCCTTCTTATCTGCATGTTGTATTAGTATAGGCATCCTTTTTAGCCGCCTGTTGAATTAGTACAGGCATCCTTCTTATGCGCCTGTTGAATTAGTACAGGCATCCTTATCTGCCTGTTGAATTAGTACAGATATCCTTCTTATCCACCTGTTGAATTAGTCTAGGCATCCTTCTTATCCACCTGTTGAATTAGTATAGGCATCCTTCTTATCCGCCTGTTGAATTAGTACAGACATCCTTCTTATCCACCTCTTGAATTAGTGTAGGCATCCTTCTTCTCCACCTGTTTAATTAGTGCAGACATCCTTCTTATCCACCTGTTACATTAGTATAGGCATCCTTCTTATCTGCCTGATGAATTAGTACATGCATCCTTCTCATCTGGCTGTTGAATTAGTAAATGCACCCTTCTTATCCGCCTGTTGAATTAGTATAGCCATCCTTGTTATCCGCCTGTTGAATTAGTACAGGCATCCTTCTTATCCGCCTGTTGAATTAGTATAGACATCCTTCTAATGCCAGTGAGCTGCCTTACATTATCAAACCATTGAGTTTGAGGTCGTCCGCTCTGTTATTTGCCGTCTATCACACCAGTGATTATGGCTTTTCTTTGTACTCTCATCCTCCTTTCTAGCAAGGTCACCAGCGTATCGCAGCTGCACACTGTAAATATGTGAAATGAGGATTTTAGGTGTCTCAAATTCTTCTAAAACACTTATGTTCGTTTGATGCTCTTATTCCAAGCATTCCTCTCCATATCCACACCTCAAAGCTTTCAATTCATTCTTCTGTTCTCTCTGTTTAAAATGAAATCAGATAGATGCAACCACATAACAGAATGGGGAATACAAGGGTTTTCATTATTGTTACCTTAGTTTTTTTTCTTATTTCTCATACAAACATTTCTGACTCAAATGATAAAATCTTCTTTGGGTGACATTAACTGCAATGTCTGAGGACTTGAACAGTTTGATGCCATCGATATTAATCTAATGAGACAACAGATATCCCCTAGCCATTACGTGTTGGCACCAATGGGGAGGCTGATTGGTAAATCAACCATCACCAAAAAAAAAGGTTCAACAGTGGATGCAGAGAACAGCTAACATGACAAGAAAACTAGCAAATTGAGACTATTGATGTGCAGCGATGAAAACAAGCCACGATGCGACTTACTCGTTGTGGACCGGGTAAATAAACCATCACAAAAGAACAATTGTCTTCAGCATGTCCCCTTAATGCCTAGAGTATCTTAAGCAGCTATTCACACAACAATATCACCAGCCGGATGAATAAGCACAAACATCATCCCTTTAACCACTTTGTCGCTACTCGCCATTCTCGATTGGTGTCTGGCCGGCTTAATGCCCACCAGGCTCTATCCGACTATGCTTCCGGAGCGTTATTGCCCGTGCGATGCGCGTGAAAGCTGCGCACAAAACAAGCCTGCGCCTGAGTGGTTTTAAGTTGATAAGACAAAGTTTCTTTTTTAACTCTTGATGAATTTTACATTTACTGAACACACACAAAACACCCACCAAACTGTGAGTACTTTGACCGATTAATGTCCTCGCTCACAGATCTTACTTCTTACTCCCCCCCCCCCCTGTCTCGAGTTGCAATCCAATTTCAACGGGGAATATGTCATTGGGAAAGGTCACACCATCGCCTTTGGAAGTCCGTTTGGATTCCAGTGGCAACCGATGTGATGGTTTAATTTTAAAAGCATAATTGTTGTTTTGTGCCTGCGTTTTTTTTAAATTTAATAATGTCATTGTCATGCGACGAGGCATACTACAATGTTCACAGATAGAATAAAGCTCGATAACCGGAAGTGTCCATATTCACACCTGTGATTCGTGCTCCATATGCCATGAGTCCTACTCGGGTGGAAAAACTCATGAATAGCTTACACCATCGTTGTTGTCCACCTCTAATGCCTTTTTTTAGTCTTTACTTGGAGTTGTTTCATATAAATATAGATTCATGAATGTATTGTGAAATTAATTATCAATAGGTGGCTATTCAGAATAATGATCAAATAGATATATATAAAGTTATATGTGTAGTAATAATGATGATATATATATATATATATGAGACTGTCTCAAAAGGTGCTAAGCAATATGGGACACAACTTTGTCCATTGTAATGATCAACATACTATCTGCTTATGCATTTGCTCAGGATAAATCGATTTGTTTTTTACATGGTTTTTCATAATCCCAATAGAATACATATTGATTTAAAGCAAATGTCCTTGTGTTTTCAGTGTAACCGTTGCGTGCTGTTTTGTGTGAATTGTTGCAATGCACACAAAAAAAGAAGAGTTATCACCTTTTGAGGGAGGCTCATTATATATATATATATATATATATATATATATATATATATATATATATAAGTGCAGTAATAATGGTCAAAGATATGATATGGTCGAAGATTATTTATATTTATATATATAAATATAGTGAGGTGCACTGACCTGCCAAGACGTGGGCAGGTCGATTGATTCGTGAGGTTAAATAGGCTAAAGCTTGTCCCAGAATGGTAAAAGTGTGGGTTCGAAACCCACTCTAAGAGCAATCCGTCCCATTTGCAGAAAACACCATCACATTGGTTCCATGACCAGGATTCTGCACTGGTTACCTGTTATATAGTGCATGCACTATAAGTGCACTACCTGGATATTTGTAACTGTGTATTTGAGACTGAGCAGGATGACAATACTAAGACGGCTCACTCCCTATCTCTCCCATGGTAATGTAAATTTCACAGTGCCACCTTGTGGTGGGTTTGATCAGCCTGGCTGCTGGTTGGTGTTTCACATGTAAACACATACAATTGTTTGTGATGTTCGCAACATGGGTAATTGGACATTCAGACACAGTCATAGCCTAAAGGCCCTGTCACATTACGGTGTATGGCGTTAGCGTATGCCAGCGTATGCAGTTTTCGACCCACACACCATCATACGCCGTCATACGCCATCATATGCTATGCACGAGGTCCCAGCAGCATCTGAAGCGTATGCCTAACCTATGCCTAACCTATGCCTAACCTATGCCTAACCTACCCCTAGCCTATGGCGGCGTATTCAAAGCATATTCTGACCTATGCGCGGCATACTGTGATGAGGTTTGACAGTTGTGATTGACAAGTTCAGCGTATGCCCAACCTATGCATAACCTATGTCGACGTACGCATAGCGTACGTCGAGCGTATGAGCAGCGTAAGAGCCAAAAGCTGCCATACGCCAAATTTTTGTTAGCATGCTCAAAAAATATTTGGACGGACACGCGTATGAGGGCGTATGACGGCGTATGACGGCGTATGACGGCGTATGCCAGCATATGTATAGCGTATGCATAGCGTATGCGAAGCGTATGACGGCGTATGACGGCGTATGGGTGAAAAATCCATACGCTAACGCCATACGCCATAGTGTGACACCACTTTTACAGAATGTTGGGGGTACGCAAGAGACACCCGGCGGATGTCAATCCAGCGTACGCCCAATCTATGCCGATGTACCCCTAACCTATGCGTAACCTATGCCGGCGTATGCATAGCGTACGACTAGCATATGAGCAGTGTATGATCCATACGCTGCCATATGCTGAAAATTTTGAGCAAGGAAACAAGCTTGTTGGAGGATTGGCGTATGACGGCGTATGATGGCGTATGTCAGCGTATACGTAGCATATGCGTAGCGTATGGCAGCGTATACTGACATCTATGACGTAACGCGCTTACGCCACTGTATGCTCCCGCAAAAAAACCTAATGTGACAGCGCCTTTATCATTAAGAAGGACTTATGCTGCCACCTATCGTCAAACGGCCACACTGACTTGTGCCTTGGACACTATCGCAGTCTATATTCACTTTCTTATATACGAAACTTGATACTTAACTAATGCTATCGATCTGCCACCTATGTCCGAATTCCTGAACTGAATTGCCGTAGCCGCCTCTATAAGGCCAGGTTGGGCGGCTACGAGCTCAGATCGACACAGGCACGAGGAGGACGCAGACTAAGCCTTAAAATTGCCACCCGCCCACCCCTACATGACATTTAAAAGGGCTAGGGCTAAAAGCTTCTTGACCTCACTATGACTGAACATGTTGTTATTCGAATTGAACTTTCTAATGATCAAAACCTGTACTCGTAATTAAGAAATTAAACCCAACCTTATACTACCTGCTGTGTCGTTGTCCAATTATATTATACATGAGATAGGTAAGTATGAATGGGTCAGGCCAATTGGGGGAAGTTGTTGCCGTCGATCATTGGATGTCGGCGTCTATCGTCATAATTATAGTTTAGCATTGGCAGAGGTATTGGAAAGTCCTTAAATTTATCCTGAATGTAAAGGTAGAGAAAATACAACAACCTTATTTGTTTCTAGGATAATTTAATATAAAACAAAGAAATGCACTACACTTTAAGGATTGCGACGCCGACATCTGGTAAAGTTGTCGGCGTCGATCATTGGATGTCAGCGTCGATCGTCATAATTATAGTTTAGCATTGACAGGGGTGTTGCAAAGTCCTTAAATGTATCCTCAATGTAAAGGTAGAGAAAATACAACAACCTTATTTGTTTCTAGGATAATTTAATATAAAACAAAGAAATGCACTACACTTTAAGAATTGCGACGCCGACATCTTAAATAAACCACCAATTGGCCCATTTTCGTGAGGCTGACTCGAATACACATCAATATGAAATTGCTATGAACAAATACACATCATCATCAGCATCATCATCATCGCCATCATCACACATCTTTCACATTCATTTATACATTTATACATATAATATAGCAACTATTTAACCAAGAGAACAGCCAGTGCACCATGTGGTGGGTTTGATCATTTTGATTACCCAGTACAGGCTGAGTGAGCCATCTTAGTATTATAGGGTCTTTGGGTGCACTGATCTCACTAGATGAAGTGCCACATGCACAGGTAGGCATGGGCACCCTCATTCTAGGCGCAATGGTTCTCAATTGCAAAAACACCCCCCGCAGCATATATATATATACATGTACTTCATCATCATCATGCTGTCGGTCGCGATGCGACAAAGACTGCTTTCATTACTTGACTGCTGCTCTCCATTTAGCTCTCTGCTGTGAAAGTGATGTTTTGTGCGGTTGTACATTTCATGAAAGCTGCCTGCAAAAGTGTTGAAGTGCTGCTGGCTTTTGCAAGTTACCAGCGGCACTCTCTCGGGGAGCAAATAGAGGTTTCCCACCGGCAAGAACATGTCCAGACAGGCGCAAACTATTTGTCCCTGCAGTGGCTGGTCGGGAGATATTGGGAGTTCCATACATCAACTGCCCTTGTTGCTGCCACAGTGACATGGTTTTCTGTTCAGGGTTTGCTCCCTTAGCCTTCGGTTCTGTCAAGAACCTGTACCACAAGGCAGTGGTTTACAACTCTGCAGGGCAGGGATGTCAAACTCCCTGAGGTATTGCAATACCTGCATACCCATGTACTTATATGCTCTATAATCTATAATGGACACTACCACTTATCAGTTCTCTTCTATGTATTAGTTATTACCTACTATACTACTCTCATAGGAGTTAGTTCCTGCTTCTGCCACTATGGAGCCACATGTGAGTCGCTCCTGGCGACCCTGGTACCAGCTGAGTCTGGTCACTATCGCCTCCAGACCTTGTCGGATGGTCGAAATTTTAATGATAATTAAACACATACTATTTCACGCAAATTGATTAAGACCAAATTTCTTTGCAAATCTGATGGTATTTATTCAATGTAGAAAGAACATGTAATCTAAGGAAAATATGCGTAGTAATTTTTAATTCATTGTGAGTTGAGGTGATGGTGTTAAGCAAGGTTGATTTCATAATTATTTGTAAATATTAATGAACATCCGGGAATATTCTACTTCCAACCGCCGGGATATTGTTGTTCAGGGTAGCTTGGCATGTCTACTTTTCCTTCGCCATGAATATGACCTATGCTGCCGACACGGCGTAAAGCAATCACCAATCAACCAATCAATTTATACTTGTCTACGTGCTAAAACCACTCTATAAATAGCATTACCATGAACCACTTATGGCAAGTCGAGTGAATTGTTCTCCCTTTGAATATTGTTCACGCAATTCTTTTTTTTTTTTTAAAGAAGTTTAAACTGACGTGGAAAATAGTAAAAATGAGGCCCCACAGAAGAGGATGCCATTCCATTCGAGTCCCTATGCATGTACTCTTTTGAGGAAAGTGGTCCATTATCCTCTCGAGACGGGAGAATTGGAGACATGCTTTCGTCGACAGCTGGTCAAAACGCGCACCTCCATCTTTATTTCACTGAACTGAGACAACAAAAGCACAGCCTTGGTTATAATGGCGATGAAAGGGTTGCGTTTCTGTTCTGTGTTTGGTTTTGCTCTGTTTTGTTTTTGTTTCCACCCCGCACTCGCAATACCTCGCTGGTTGCTTCGTCGCTTGTTGGAGTTTTACGTCCTGGCAACATCTAAGGTCATTTCAGGACGGGGACTCACTTGTGATAGTGGTCGCACATGGTGACTTTATAGTGCTGCCAGCACCATGACCTGATATCCCACTCAGTTACATAATCCTGACACTGAGCCAACCAATCCTTGCCCTATCATAATAATGCCTAGTGCCTGGCTAGGAAGCGACAAGTATCAATTTTTAAGTCATTGGTTTGACTCGATCAGTGTTCGAACCCGTGTGTTCGAATCGCACGATCTACCAAAAATGGGATACGGACGCTAAACTCATTTGGCCATCCACTCTGGTACTAACTTAGTAACTACCTCGCTGGTTGCTTGGTTGCTGCTTGCCTGTGTTGACGCGTTCGCACTGCGCCTGACGCTGAGAGATCTGCGAGCAGCGATTCTCGATACCACTACAGCGATCAGCGAACGCTGGAACCGGATACAGGGTCCTCTCCACTGCCGGTGGGCATGTGTGTGTGTGTGTGTGCGCGCACCCATGTGTGTGGTAGTGATAGTGGATAGGCGTGTGTGTGGGAGTGGAGGGGGTGGAGGGGTGAGGGGACTGAGAGCCGGTACAGCTAAATAGACGACGGGCTTAAGGAGAGAAGGCCGTCGAGCAGGCAGAGCCCGGTGCCCGTGACAGACGGTGAATGTCGCAGCGGGAGCCGGCCTGAAAGGGGGCAGAGACGGGGGAGAAAGCAATGGAGCCATGTCCAATGTGGGGCCCCCACCCTCTACTACACCTGTCCTCATCTTTGGCGGGAATCCTGACTTTAGGACCCGGACATCTGTATTCCTACGCCACGGAACTTTTAACTTCAGTGTATGTCTTGTATATATATATAGGTATGTATGTATGTATGTGTTTACGTACATATATATATATATATATATATATATGTATATATATACATCCTGAATATCAATCAATCAATCAATCAATCAATCAATAGTTCCGTCCTCTAGTTGAGGGTTGGATGCAATGGTTCTCGACTTGTCCCGATGGTGTGCTGTTCTGATAGACTGTGAATAATTCAAGCCTGTCCACTGTGAAATATTTGTAAACCATGATGTTCTTGGTCTCCCTCTCCCTCTGCTGCCATTCACCTTCCCTTCCAACAATGTATGGTATATTGAACTCTGACGAATGATGTGGCCAAAATAAATAAGTTTCTTTGTCTGTATAGTGGCAAACAAGCTTTTCTTATTTTTAATTTTTCTAAGAACTTCTTTGTTGGTGATCTTCTTTGTCCATGATATTTTCATCATCCTTCGATAAGTGCACATCTCAAATGCTGCTAAACGTTTGTACATTTTCTTAGAGATTGTCCATGTCTCAGCCCCATACATTAGAGTAGACCACACATAACACTGAAGAATACGCTTCCTTGTTTGTATTAATATCTTACTTGATGTTAACACTCTATACATTTTGGATAATGTTGTTCGGGCTATTGTTATCCTTTTTTAATTCCTTCCTCACATCTCCCATCATTTGTAATCTTTTGTCCGAGATATATATATATATCTGAATATGCCTAACCGATAAAATGAACAATGTTTGGTCCTCTTGATATATATAAATAGATATGCATGTTATAGTGATATATACATCATATATATCGTGTCCACTATTCATTATGTATATTGGACATTATGTATATATGATATACAGAGTGGTATATGCATATATACATATATATATATATGCATATATATACCTATATTCTGGATCTGCCGAGTTTAGAGAATAGACAATACTGGTGCTGTTGATTTCTGCTATGTGTGAATATTCCCATTATAACACTAGATAGATTATATATGTGCTCTATAATCTATTATGGGAATATAAACAAGGACACTACCACATATCAGTTCTCTTCTATATATTAGTTTTTACCTACTATCCTACTGTCATAAGAGTTAGTTCCTGCTTCTGTCACTATGGCGCCACCTGTGAGTGGGTCCTGGCCACCCTGATACCAGTTGGGTCTGGTCACTACCGCCTCCAGACCTGCTCATATATACATAATGTATATATGTGTATGCATACGCATAGGCATCCACACATATGTATATATATTCTGGATCTGCATAGTCCAGAAAATGTATGAACAATACTGTTTGGTCCTGTTGTTATATGTGAATATATAATATATATAGTGGGCAGATGGTAAGGGGGCAGAGGTGCCACCTGGAGGGAAGGAGGGGAGTCTCCTGCCCTCGAGGCCGTACACCAACCACCAGCAACCTCCTACCAACAACAACAAGGAAGGTCACACGAGGTTGGAGAAGACAATATTGTGATAAAGGATACATTCCATCATATTAGACGCATAAGTACTTTATACATAACATAAATATATGTATTATGGATAAGATAGTCACTTATCATTGTATAAAAAGGCGGAGCAGCTCATCTTGATTATTGTGCTATTTATCACTGACCAGTAAATTTGTCATGTGTACAACGAAAATTAATGTGGTTTGGCCTAATACTGCCCGATGGGATCGACCCCCCCCTCCCCCCCCCCCCCCAGTCTGCTACTGCAGCACCACTGCGTGTTTGTGCCCTGCGCCTCGCTATTTGGCCAGTTCGCACTGAGTTTTCAGACTGCGCACACCTCCACCTAGCTGCTAGCTGCTTGTTCACTGGTCGTCTGTCGCCTGCCTACTGTCTGCCTGTCGTCTGCCGGCTGTTCGTCGAAAATTCACGACATGGTATTTTGTCGCAAATGTGGCGAGTGTCATAGGAAGGACGACAAGGAAGCATGTGTCGCATACCAGCAAGAAAAGCGGACGACGCGCCAGTCGAGTATGGCAACTAAGGGGAAGAAGCCGGCGGACGACAGGGAGTTGGAGGTGGTGGACGCGTCATTGGCGGCACTGACAGTAGACGACTGGGAGAAGAGTGTAGCGGACGACATCTCCAGGCTGGAGGCAGAAATACGGCTAGGTGTGTTGGAGGCGCACAGAAGGGAGCTGCAGGCGTTGCGGGACGGCCAGCTGGCGGGACGATGTCTGGAACGTTCGGCGGAGCACGTGGACGATGGTGGGCTGCCGGCGCCCAGGTGCCCACATAGAATGTGGGCATGTCTTCTCCAAATGGAATGGATGCCGCCGGTGGATTCTCAAACTTCGGTCGTTCGAGGGTGCAAACACGAGTGGAAGGGGGACGACGACGAATGCGCAGCCGCAGTGACAGTAGTTCCAGTAGAAGGAGATGCAGTAAGTGGGCTTTGAAGCGATATACAGTAGCGGGCAAGTAGGTGAACTGGTCGCAGCTACAGGGTTGTGGGCATTGGACATTCCAGAGCTTTCAATAGCTGACTATAGGGCGGTGTTAGAGCATATTGTGTTCATTTGTGTCAGAGCTAGGGACGACTATTTTAAAGATTCGGCGGATGTTGATTATGCCCTTGCAGTTCGAAAGTTGGCAGAGAGAGTGGGAATGGCTGGTTTTGCTAAAGTGAACTCGGGGGAAAGTGCGGTTCATTATGGCGCACAAAATGCAAAAGTGCGCAAGCCAAGTTCTGGTAACTCGTTTGGCAAGAAAGCCACTGGGGGTGGTTCTAAGCCTACGCGCTGTTGTTATCAATGGAATGGAGACGACGGGTGTTCCAGGACGGAGGAGCAATGTGTATATGAACATAAATGTTCTAAGTGCGGTTCAAAAAACCATAAGAGATATAAGTGTAAAGAATGAGAAAAGAGAAGTCACCTGATATCGTCTATTCAAGACTGCCGGGATGCGTGCCCAGTGAGGCAAGATCCAGCAATTAGTGACGCGAGCATGGTTAATTGCATTGAAACAGCCGGCGACATTCCTCTGAGCAAACTGCTTTGGGGGGTGTGGCTGTGGGGGAGCGTGTGCATAAGGGGAGTGCTACATGTGACTTCACAGCAACTGGGGGCGTTCCGAACATTCCATTTGAACGCAGTGCTTGGATAGAATGTTTGGTTTGGACTTTCCCAGACGGGTTGGGAAGAAATGACAATTTCGTTGTAAAAAACTGCGAAGATGGAAATTTATTGGTTTCTTTGTTTCAGACGGAGTTGGCTGCACCAGTGCATTTTGTAGTTACGATTAAATGTTATAATGGTATATGTACTTGTGCGCACTTTATCGCAGGGGTTCCTGCCCAACTTCGACCATGCAGGGTGTTCATCAAGTGTTTTTTTCGGGGTGAGATAGACCCGTTGGTGGTTTATATTATCTGGAGTGGTCTTTGGCTTCAGAGTAATTAATAAAAACTGTACTGTTGCTTATGAATTAACTAAAACAAGTCGCTGTTCTGTGGAACATAGAAAGTTCATTGCTAAAAAATTCAAGGAGGAGTTGATGCAAATATGATTTCAGAGTCAGTAGAAATACCTCTTTGTAAACATGAAGTATTTGTTGTGCTGAAGAGTGATGGTGGAGGACAGGTAGTAGTAGATTGTAGTAGGCCTGATTATTCTGTGAATAACAATACCAGAGATATTGCTAACAAATTTTCTTATAATTCTGTGGATGATGTCATCCGTGTGTTACAGCGTGGTGATTATTTGTGCACTATTGATATAAAGGATGCATATCGGGCTGTGTCCATTCATCCGGACGATAGGAATCAATCAATCAATAGTTCCATCCTCTAGTCGAGGGTTGGATGCAATGGTTCTCCACTTGTCCCGATGTTGTGCTGTTCTGATAGACTGTGAATAATTCAAGCCTGTCCACTGTGAAATATTTGTAAATAGCGATCAACCTAATATATTTATCCTTAAATATATTAGGTTGATCGCTATAACCCATGCCCCCAGCTCTGCCAATTTGGATTTCCACCACTGTGTATAACTTACAGTGTCATCAAAGGCTGGTTGCTCTCATACCATGTCTATGTGGTGTGGGAGTTTAAAAATCCCTTGGGTCGGTAAAAGTGTAGGCTCGGGCTTTCTATCGACCAGCAGTGGAATGAGGAAGACCAGTCGTCTATGACTGAAATTTCCCCTGCTTAAACAACTAATGGACAAAAAAATAAGGTGTGCGGTTAGGGAGGGCATGAAATCAGTCGTTAATTATTTGGATGATTTTTGCATAGTGGCTCGTTCGAAGCTTGAAGCAATGGCAGATGAATGGAAAATTATATCTATTTTGCGTAGAATAGTTTTTTTTTATTATTAATTATAAAAAAGTAACGGCTACTGAAACTAAGGTTAGGTTTCTTGGTATTTTCAGTGATAGTGTTCAATTAGAACTAACACTACCTGAGGATAAATTAAAGAAAACTATCAACATTTTATTTAGGCTACAAGGTAGGCATGAGGCTAGCAAAAAGAGTTGGAACGTGTGGGTGGGCTTCTTGCTCACTGTTCGAAGGTGATTAAAGGCGACAGGACATTTTCTCGAAGCAGTTATGATTTATTGGCATGCCTTAGAAAAATCATATTATAAAATTAGACTCCCTAAAAATATTAAGGAAGATCTGAAATGGGAGCTAACTTTTCCTAGGACATTCAATGGCAAAGCTCAAATTTTGGAGCAATTTGCACCAATGGAGTCTGTTTATAGTGATGCCTCCAAGTGGGGATATGGTGCTTTGTACGGCTCAGATTGGTTGGTTGGTTCATTTAGGAATTCAGATGACTTAGCTTTGCAGGAGTATGCTGCTCACCATAGAGTTAGCACTGACAAGAAAGTGAGTGATGAGCATATTAATGTGCAGGAACTTTGGGCAGTTTATGCTGCGATGCAGAGATGGGAGAAGGACTGGAGAAATAGTTTGTTTGTTTGTTGTTTTGTTTGTTGTTGTTTTACGTCCTAGCAACATCTAAGGTCATATCAGGACGGGTACCGACTTGTGACAGTGCGCACTCATGGCGACTTTATAGTGCTGTCCCACTGGGAAACCAGGCTGCCGGCACCCTGACCTGGTATCCCACTCAGTCACATTATCCTGACACTGAGCACACCAGTCCTTGCCCTATCCTAATAATGCCGAGCGCCTGGCTAGGAAGCGACAAGTATCAATTTTAAAGTCATTGGTTTGACTCGACCGGGACTCGAACCCACGACCCCACGATCTACCAGCACGGGAGACGGATGCTCTAACTCATTCGGCCATCCCGTCTGGTCTGGAGAAATAAGAACCTGGTGTTCATAACCGATAATACAGTCATAAGTAGAGCTATTAATACTGGGCATTCAAAAAACAGCCAACTTATGTACTACATTAAAAGGTTATTTTGGTCATCGGCGCAGAACAATTTTTTGCTTCAGTCTATATATATTAAAAGTAAATTAAATAAATTTTGTGATGCTTCGAGTAGACTAAATGAGCATAAGACACATAAGAAGTTGGCAGATTTGATTATGGACAACTCAGTTTGTTGTGGCAAAGTATTTTCTGCACCTTTCAATTTGTTGCAGGATGTGCGAAGCTGAAGAATAAGCAGAAGGCTTTCCAGTTGCGGAATTATTCAGATAATTCAATGATGACGCGTAGCTCCCAAGTTAATAAGTACCTAGAGTTTGTTGAGTTATTTCATCCCTTCCGCTCCCTGATTCCTTGCTCTGATGAGCAAGTGGCTCTATATGCGACATGGCTAGCCAGGTCATTGAAGTATTCATCTATACGGAATCATTTAAGTGGCCTGAATTATTTTTTGCGTTCCCATTCAGAGCCGGTAATTGACTATTCTAATTTTAATTTAGCTTCAACACTAAGAGGGATACGGAGAGTAAAGGGTGATTCTCCGAGGAGGGCAGTCCCTATGGTTCCGCATATGCTGAGGGCAATTTTTTCTACTTTAACATGCAATCGAGGCCATGTAGCGTGGCGTGCTGCGATATTGTGTTCATTCAGGGATTTAGTCCGGAAATGTCAGGTAACGGATTCAGATTCCTCACTGCTAAGGGAGGACTTCCACTTCCATGACTGGGGACTGATACTGACCTTACGGCGTTCCAAAACAATCCAGTTTAAGGAACGTTTACTTGAGATTCCTATTTCTAGGTGCACGGACCATACTCTATGTGCCATACACTGGACTGAGCTGCATTTCAAGCAGGTGCCAGCTCCTATGAGTTCTGCTTCTTTTCAGATACCTATGGGTCAGAATGTATTTGCTCCCCTGAATTATGAGACGTATCAAAGCATGTTGAAACTTTTCGCCTCAAAGACACTACTCAGTTGAGTTCCCATTCGCTTCGAAGGGGTGGGTGTATATTTTTGCACATGTCAGGTGCAACGATTGAGGAGATTCGTACTAGAGGGGATTGGGTATTGGATACTATCTATGATTATATTAAGACCCCTTTATCCTCTCGGATTATTAATGATATGCGGGTTGCCGCTATATTGTCTTCGACACATGATTAGTTGGGTTGGGGGGAACCGGGGGCGTTTCCTTTGGGCAGTTATCCTAGCCAAGGTCTAGTATTAAACTGATCAACCCATACCCATATTGTTTTTTGTGTTCCAGAGCGTAGCCTAACTTTATGGATAGGATAATCACTTATCATTGTATAAAAAGGCGGAGCGGTTAATCTTGATTATTGTGCTATTTATTACTGCCCAGTAAATTTGTTGTGTGTACAACGAAAATTAATGTAGTTTGGCCTAATACGGCCCGGTGGGATCAATCCCCCCCGTCTGCTACTGCAGCGCCACTGTGTGTTCGGGCCCTGATCCCTGCTATTCGGCCAGTTTGCACCGGGTTTTCACACTTCGTAACCGGTCAGGCAGTTATCCTAGCCAAGGTCTAGTATTAAACTGATCAACCCATACCCATGTTGTTCTTTGTGTTCCAGAGCGTAGCCTAACTTTATATTCAAATATACATATTAGTGCAGGCGCCTATTGCCCACAGGATTTGCTCGATGGGTGATATGGAGTGAATGGAGTTCCTACATTACTAACTTTAACGATGACAACAGACAAATGACTAAACACCTAAATATGAACCTCTGCTATCAGTTGTATTTGGACCCGCCTGACAAGTGAAGCTTAGTTACTGGCTCGACCTAAATCCCTCAATATAGGGTGATTTAAATTTCATCTAATTAAGCGGAAAACAAATTGTGAGAGCAATTATACTGGATCCCTGTGATAGGCCAGGTGACATAAACCAAACAGAATCCCAGAATGCCGTGTATATGAATGAGCCCTTGCCCTGCCCAACCCACCAAACTCCGCACCAAGCATCACATACTGATTCATTCCCAATCCATGATGTATTCACACCACCAGTCACACCACCAAATTCCCACACCAGTAGTCACACCACCTGGTGATCACACGACCTGTGGGGGTCACACCACCAGTCACACCACCTAATGCCCACACCAGTAGTCACACCACCTGGTGATCACACGACTTGGGGGGCCACACCACCAGTCACACCACCTAAAGCCCACACCAGTAGTCACACGACCTGGTGATCACATGACCTAGGGGGTCACACCACCGGTCACACCACCTAATGCCCACACCACTAGTCACACCACCTGGTGATCACACGACCTGGGGGGTCACACCACCAGTCACACCACCTAATGCCCACACCACTAGTCACACCACCTGGTGATCACACGACCTGGGGTATCACACCACCAGTCACACCTCCAAATTCCCACACCAGTAGTCACACCACCTGGTGATCACACGACCTGGGGGTCGCACCACCAGTCACACCACCAAATGCCCACACCAGTAGTCACACCACCTGGTGATCACACGACCTGGGGCGTCACACCACCAATCACACCACCACATGCCCACACCAGTAGTCACACCACCTGGTGATCACACGACCTGTGGGGGTCACACCACCAGTCACACCACCTAATGCCCACACCAGTTGTTACACCACCTGGTGATCACACGACCTGGGGGGTCACACCACCAGTCACATCACCTAATGCCCACACCAGTATTCACACCACCTGGTGATCACCCGACCTGGGGGGTCACACCACCAGTCACACCACGTAATGCTCACATCAGTAGTCACACCACCTGGTGATCACACCACCTGGGGGGTCACATCACCAGTCACACCACTTAATGCCCTCATCAGTAGTCACACCATCTGGTGATCACACGACCTGGTGGGTCACACAACCAGTCACACCCCCTAATTCCCACACCAGTAGTCACACCACCTGGTGATCACACGACCTGGGGGGTCACACCACCAGTCACACCACCTAATGCCCACACCAGTAGTCACACCACCTGGTGATCACACGACCTGAGGGGTCACACCACCAGTCACACCACCTGGTAGTCACGCCACCTGGTGGCCACACCAGAATTCACACCAGCAGTTACACCACCAGTTCCACCACCAGTCACACCACTGGTCACACCACAATTCACACCACAAGTCATCCCATATTCTGTTTAGTGCTCATTCCAACATGCATTTAAGCTGGTAAATTACAAACAAATACATAACACCTAAGCAGAGAAAAGCTACGGCACAACATGCAACACCCCAACCTAATTAATATTGATACAGTAAATTATACAACTCATAGCAAAGCCATAATACCCACTCAGACAAAAGGCCTACCTACCTGGTGTCCCCACTCTTTCTGACCTGAACCTGATATGGCCACCACACCCAAACACCTACATCCGCCTCACCCCCCCCCCCACACACACACCACACACACACGCACATCCGAGTTCAATATGTCTCATATTCCCCTAGCGGAGTTCCCACTGATCTAGACAGTGTTCCTAAGACTCCACCTTCTGATAAAACTTTATGTCAATTTCCATGCAGTCTTGCTAATAATACATCGCTGACATGCGACGATGCTATCGACCGGCTCCAAGCATCATGCCAGGCGCACACTAATCAACATTTGCAACAAATATCCCTAGTTATTCGGGAATTGGCATCAGGCTAGTTCATTTGGTTGTTTTTGGTTTATTTAATTATTTTTCTTATCGGCTTATGCTATTTCCTTTGTAAGATTTTGAGATAAATTTATTTTATTTTTCATTGCAACAGCAAGGCATTGGCTGTCCGTTCTAATCTATAAAATAGATTTTTCTGTGATAAAATAAAGCTGGAAAATATTTATTATTGTTGGATACAAATACCCAAAATGTCGTTTAAAAAACAACAAAAATACCACGCGCCAGGGTTTGCGTTAGTAAAACACTATTCCTATGACTCCCAACTTCTGACATAGACTATGTATGTAGATTCGCATGCCAGTCATGCCTTACTACACCCACGGCTCGATGGCATCATGCCTTTAATGTTATGTCGCATGCATTCAATTCCAGCTGCAGCCCACATGTATAGATGATGCATCAGAATCGTCGTAGTCAACTTCTTCACCGACCACTGCCTCTTTTGTTCTCTTGAAACCCAACCACGCAACCGACGCAACCATAACGCAGGATCTCTGATACAGAAACCTTATCAAACAATTGGGTACATGTGCGGAACTTTTAACAGAACACGGAGATTTTGAAAGAAAGGAAAATTGCCTGGTTACCCCCAACAGAATGTTAACTGTTACCGGAGGCGACCCAATTCGCAACCCTAAACCCAGTTTCACGTTGACTTCTCATCTTATCAGATTGCGAACGCCCCGTATAGAGGACGCGACTTCAAAGGATGTCTGGCATAAACAATAGATTTATTAATGAAAATTGGAACAAGAGGCCTGGATTAAGTCAAATTACTGTTGTCCGTTTTTTTTTACAACGAGGCTGACTCATCCATACACATCGTGTCTCATATGTATATTAAACATTATGTTTAATGGTGTGTGTTGAATGTTTATGTAATATATTATATATTGTATATAATATGCAGCATATAATATGATATATAATATGTGATATGTACTATGTAATATACAATGCATAATGCTTAATACATGATACATTTGTGCATAGCACATAACACGTTCCACATAATAAATAATACATAATATATAACATAATATATTACATGCCAATTCCAGAAATACTTTAATATGGTATCTCTTTTACATAGCCTGGTGTCTTGCAATTACATAATGTTACCATGGTATCTATCATATACTAGCAATCTTTTTACTCAGAGGAAATTTGGTTTTTTGTCTCTATGGTCAATTATATATATATATATATATATATATATATATATATATATATATGACAGTCGTTTCTCATCATTAGGTACCTCATGTGTGTGGTCGCCTTTATATCGCAGCATGTTATCAATCTGTACTTGCATTCTTGAGTTTATTTGCGACACTGAACCAGACTTTGCCACCTTGTCTTTAGATATAAAATTTACAACATTTGGTGACACTCATTTGATCTCTCTCTCTCTCTCTCTCTCTCTCCCTCTCTCTCTCTCTCTGAGTCCTACCAGCAGGGACTGGTGCAGGGATTTGTCACCCTGGATTGTGATTGGACTGTCACACCACCTTGGTCGCACCTCATTCCTCATGTTTGAGGTGTGAGGCAATAAAACTGCAATGCCAAAGGGTATAAATGGGGTGGCGATTCTGGCATCATTGTTCAGTTGCCCACTCCACAGTAGACAGATTGCGCTGTTTAAAAAGAACCATTACCTTTTGTAATAAAATAGTGATTTGTGTTTTAGTGAGCCCTTACCGGACGGAATGAAGCTAGTTAAAACGTACTGCAATCGTTTCTTGGAGCTGGTCTATTTAAACACCACAATGTTCCTCCTTGATACTTGATGACACGCATGGGCAATGACAACTCACCTCTAAAAGGAAATGAAAGCCGGTGACTTTCAATGAATTTGAGTGACAGCAGACGATATCTATTGCGAAAGCAGACGACAAATTAAAGGGAGAAGCGAATAGCTTTCTCCGGTTGCCGCCGCCCTCCCTCTTCCTCTAGTGGGGGTAATGGCTCTTCCATATTCTGCACGTTAGGCACCAGCAATAATTTCAAAGGGCACGTCGATGGGGCTTACCTCATGTTGCGGACACCTAAGTTCTACACCCTCCTTCCCCACCTTCCTCTTCCCCTTAAGGTTTTGCGGGCGGTGGGCTCCTTCCACAACCAAATCACCGTAATATAGTCCGAAATTATCAGCAAAGCAAACTTAATCTCGCATTGCAAGAGGCTGGTTTACAGGGTCACATGACCTCTTTCAGTATCGTCTGAATGGAACATTGTTAGACATTTCCGCTTCCGTGCATACATTACCAGAAACAAGTCAACACCGATGCACATTCAGTGGTAGAGGTGGAGAGATTCCTTGGCAAATTGTCAGTGAAGTGTGCCCAAAATAGGGCAAGTTTTAGCGTCTCTCACCCCCCCCCCCCACCCCCATAACAGATGAGCCGCGAGCATCGGGGCCCGGATTACCGCCGTTCCATAAATCCAGTCGGGGTCAGGGTAATCCCCGGGTTTTCTTTCCATAGATAGCAAGCAGCTCGTCGGATATCCCAACCCCAACCCCAACCCCTCTCCCACCCACCCACCCATCTCCACACACCCTCCTTTCTTTCTCTTTCCAGTCCACGCCGTCAGCGGGACCGTCATTCTTGTTATTTTGTCGGCCTGCGTCTTAGTTTTTTTTCTCTTTTTTCCTTCTGTTATTATTTTTCTTGTTATTTTGTTGGCCTGCGTCTTAGTTTATTCTATTTTGGTTGACTTCCATAGGACCGAGTCAAGATAGGCGTATAACTCAGTGCCACAACGCATTGCTCAACTCTGCACAGGTAAATCAGTCTTCATGAAGATTAAAAGGCACGCAAGGCGCCGCCATCAATCACAGGTGTTTAAACACACAGTCGGGCTTCCGCAGAGAGGTGCGCGCGTATGCGCGTGCGCACATACGCATGTGGGTGCGCTGGGGGAATGTGCACATGGGCGCATGTGTGGACGCAGCTTGTGCGTGTGCGTGTGCGTGTGCGTGTGCGTGTGCGTGTGCGTGTGCGTGTGCGTGTGCGTGTGTGTTTGCGTGTGCGTGTGCGTGTGCGAGTGCGTGTGCGTGTGCGTGTGCGTGTGCGTGTGCGTGTGCGTGTGCGTGTGCGTGTGCGTGTGCGTGTGCGTGTGCGTGTGCGTGTGCGTGTGCGTGTGCGTGTGCGTGTGCGTGTGCGTGTGCGTGTGCGTGTGCGTGTGCGATTTGGTGTGAGTTGGAGTGCAGGGGTGGGGTGGGAATGAGGTAGGGTATTGTGAGAATGGGGTAAAAGTACTAAAACGCAGAGCATGATGGACGCTGTCTCAAGGTGCAGCTCCTAAGTCCTGATAAAGCGTCGTCTGCACCACAGACACACTGCTCCGGTATTCAGGGCGCCGACCGCCCCCTACCCCTCCGTCCCCTTCTCCTCTCCCAATCCCCCCTTCCCCGCCCCCCTCTCTTCCCCCTCCCTCCCACCTCCCATTACCTCCCTCCCTTCACTCCACAGCGAGGCCGATCACATAAACCCGTCTCCCGCACTGTTCACACACCAAAGCACCTGTGTCTGTACAGTGTCTTAATGAAGAAGCGCGTGCAGTGTGTCTGGCGCGCACTGATACACAGAGCGTGGTCATACATGCCCCCATTTTAGGACAACAAATAAAGGCCCACAAACAATTTGTTGTCTAAACCCACTATTTTGTTTCGCACCGAATTTCATTGTGAAGTGCTTTAAACTTAAAGTTGCATAGTGCAGCGGATTTGAGTTCCTCTCCACTTTTTGAGATAAATACCGCCGCATCACATTGTTCAAACCTCAGCTCTTACCTAAATTGGATTCTACATATCCAACTCAGATACACGTGTGCATATTAGGCATTGATTACTGCATATAACTTTTAGAATGGGATACTAAGCCAAATTAATAGGGGTGTTCTCAGTGGCGGAGTGGTTAGAGTGTGTCACTTTTTTCTAGGTCAGACTCCTAATCTGAAGGTCGGTGGTTCGATTCCCCGTGCCCCCCAGCTCTGGCAATTTGGATTTCCACCGCTGTGTCTAACTTACAGCGTCCTCAAAGGCCAGTTGCTCTCATACCATGTCTATGTGATGTGCGAGGTTAAAAATCACTTGGGTCGGTAAAAGTGTAGGCTCGGGCTTTCAATCGACAAACTGTCTAATGGTGAAAACAAGTCTATTCAGACTTATCCATGATTGGCAGTATAAATCTTCAAGAAAAAAAAGAACAGGGGCCATATGCATGGAGCAGTGTTAGGAGGCAAAACGCGTCTAGCGCGGGATTTCTGGTTTAGCATGGACAAGTTGGTATGCATGGAGCAGTGTTAGGCCTAACACCGAGCATTTAAACTCGGAAATTCTAACTCCGATCATATCTGGTTTACAGCGGTGTTAGTGTTAGGTTAGTGTCAGGATGGAACCCAAATCTACTCAATGCTATCATATTTAACAGAATTACATACGCAATAAGTGAAATTTAACGTCGCTTTCCATACTGGCGCCGGCGGCGATTTGTTTACTTTACGGTCGTTGATTAGAAAATATAACCATTAATATCGCCGCCAATGCGGCTGCTGCGTTAATATCGCTTCGTTTTTAGGGTTACTTTGCTTAAATTTCACTTATTGCATATGTAATTCTGTTAAATATGATAGCATTTAATAGTTTTGAGCCTAATATATGGCTAGAAACACAAGAGGGATTTCCCAAATCTATAAATACATTCACGTTTAGCTATCACTCACCGTTTAGGCCGCCATGCATACGTTTTCGACGCCGCCGATAAATGGTGATAGCTATACAGTGCTAGAGGGATAACACCACACGCCTCTAACACTGCTCCATGCATATGGCCCCAGGTCTTTACATGAGTCTTATGTGGGTAGCCTGTGGTGTCCAAAGTTTGATGTGCTTGCCAACATTAATGTTGCATGTTTTCAATTCAAACATCTCCAAAGGTAGACATTTAAGCTAATACTAATAGTTACTTCAAATAAAATGAAGTAGACTATAATCATCAACCCCAATATATTTCTCTCAGAAAAAGGCAGAAACTCAAAAAAACCGTCTGACTATACAATTATAAGTTGATCACTATAATCTACCTTACTTCAAACTAAAGTATATTTGATTATAAGTGAATACCTTGGGATATATTTGGAATGTAGAGATGTAGTATTAATTGTAGCGTGCATATCAGAATTCTGAAACCATAGGCTACACCACAAGTTCGATTAAATTGACTTATTATGCGCATCTCTGTAGCATCAAATGCTTTATAAATGCACGAGTAGTTAAGTTGAATTGGAATGTATCAAATCTAGGTCATAACTATGGTTTTGAAAATAGTATCCTTTCATCGGAGCATACAGCTTTATATAATGAGATATTAATAATTATTTTTACAATTAGTTTTATTTCGCGTTTTTTGCTTTTAGGGAGAAAAAGGGTAAAGTAAAGTTTAGCCAAATGATTTCGTGGCGTTATTCATTATCAGGATTGAATTAGTCTTTTCTGTAAGTCTTGCGCATATAGTCAGGCAAGGGAGGGGAGATTCTTTTGTTCAGCTTATTTATCTCAATTATATTATCTGTTTATTGGTAGTAATGAAAAACGTTATATCAACCAATGTGAGTTCGAGTTAACTGGTTAATGTAATTACATTTAACCATGGAGTCATTATTTTGAAATGTGCCACTTTCGCAGTCAGAATACAGAGCCGACCGGAACATCGGGCGTCTTGGGACCTTCAAGGTCATCACAATGCAAAATATTCCGATATTCGGCATAGGGGGGTAATGCAAATGTTCTATTACTGATCGGTGTGTGTGACCAGGCGCAAGTATGTATATATATGTATATATGTATATATATATATATGTATGGGTTAGTGGTGCCTGAGTGGGATGTAAATAGACATAGTGGTGCTGGCAGGTCTGGATGTGAGTGCACTCAGGGCCTGCCCCCTCTGCTGGGATAGGGATCACCACACTCAAAAGGTCAAAGTCGGTGGTGGCCATGGGCCATACAGTTTGTGATGGTTGGCAAACCACTGGTATCCATGAGGACCAGGAATACTGGATCCCTATTGGTAGGGCCAAGAATGCTTGATTCCCATTGGGGGAAAGGGGTGAGGTGATACTCTACAATGAACCCATGTAACTATGTAAGCAATAAACCAGAGGGCTGGACTCTCTCTTCATCTTTACACTTTACACTCTTCCTTTCTCTTTGTCTGTATTGTTTTCACCATAGCCTGCCTACACAGCGACAGATTCGAGCATTATACTCTAGAACAAGGTCAAGGACTCCGTGGTACACTTTCCTTTAAGTTGTCCTCCTCGGATTAACATACATCTATTTTATTTTAACACAAATGCCGCCGAAGGTTGATTTGCTTAAGCCCTTATAGCCATCTCGTTTTCTGTGCCTTTTTTTAGAAAATTAAAATAGAAACTAAAACGTAGTAGAAGAATTGAACAGTTGAAGACATATTTATTTAAATGGAGCAGCGACACTGATTTGTAACAAGTTTCAGTCCTCTATCGCCAACCAGAACCCCAAGCGTGGACCACGATGCATTCGGCCAAGTTGATAATCCAATAATCATGGTCCAGAAATTGAGCATTTTGAAAATCAATTGCTTTGATATGGAGAAAGAGAGTCTCAATATAATCAGTTCAAAGTCAACATGTTGTCTCACTGATTAGTTGGGATGAAACGCTAAGGCCGTAATCGATTAACACGACCCGAGCGACTATGGTTACCCGAGTGGTCAGAATCTCAAATCGAACACCGCAAGTGGAGTCGAGAAATACACGTGCCGTGTGCAAAATGACCCGACCCCAATAACCCACCTCTCGGCTGGGGTTTACTAGGAGCGATGACGTCACATCTGTGCTGGTACCTGTAAGATAACAGCTACCCCTACAGGTCCTACGTGTTGTTTTAATACATTTTTCTTAATAACCCAGATTGTCAGCTTCTACAATAGGAGTCCTTGCAGGGGTCTTTGTAGGAGTATTATATGGGAAGAAAGTGAAAGTGATAAAGCGAGATTACCCACTTCGATGTCTCACCAGAGTGATTTGTTGTGATTTGAACAAACAAACAAAAAGAATAAAAAAGAATAAAATCTGGCCTAGTCAACATCTTTGTTTATTTCCTTTTATTTTCACTTTCCCCATCAGTTAAACCGATTATGTTGTAGTTCAGGGCAGAGGGGCGCGCACCTGTCCATTCAGCTGAGGCTGGGCGATAAGAAGTCTATATACAAGCCCATCTCCAGGTGACAAGGGATTATATAGTGTAGACCCAGCCACCCGCCTCTGTTGGCGTGGAACCAAGAAGGTGGAGAGTGTCCCGATATCCTGGAACCCTCCCCCTCCCCCACACCACCCCCAATGACACACGCCCTACACCCTGGATCCATCCCTGGAGAAGGGGGTGAACATTAAGGCTGTGTATCCAGAGACTGTGGTGTGTTCCCTGGTTCCATGTTCGCTTGTGACCTTGTGACGTGCCACACAGACAATGAACCTGTGTTTTGCTTAGTGGCCGTTCCCATAGGTTCGACCCAGGGACGGTATGGCCTTGGACATGTGATGTCCTGACCAGGAACATAGAGAATGAACATGTTCACGGCACTAATAGGATAAGGCAATGACTGGTTTCTTAGTATCAGGATAATATGACTGAGTCGAGGGATAATGGTGTGGTCTTTAAGAAATCATAATCATTGCGCACTGTCACAAGTCTATCCCATCCTGATATGATCTTAGGTGTTGATAGAATGTAAAGTCCCAACAAACAAACCTCCTAATGTAATGCCTGGAACACACCTACTGTATCCGATCTAAAACTGCCCGTTTTGCACACACAAATTGCAAGGTGTGCGATCCCCGCGCACACCTAGCGATTGCAATTTGCGCATAAAACCTCAGTTGTAGGGCTAAAACCGGCCGATTACGATTGCGATTCGCGATTTGAAAAATGAATCGGCCCGTTTTCAGTTTTAAGCGGGTTGAGTCGAGTCGCGAGTTTTAGTGCGCGAATCCTATACGGTAGGTGTGTACCAGGCATTATGCTACGTTATGATAAGGACACAATGTGTTCACTAAACTTCCACCAAGTTCAATGCTACTCAAAGCAGGAAGGATCGATGACGTACATATACTACGCGTACCTACTTTAACACTGACCTGACAGTATCATTCCCCAAACTAAACCAACCGTTTATCATGCTAAAACTAAAAGCATCTTGCAAGGCACAGTGAAAGGGGGGAGAAGACAAAGTGCACATGCAGAGAGACAGACAGATAACATCAGAGATTGGACAGGCCTGGAGTTCGGCAATTTCCAAGTTCCAGGAGAACAGGGGAAAATGGAGAAAACTGGGTGCAAAGTCATGCGCGGTACCTCACTGACCCTCACAGTTAAGGGATTGATGATGATGATGATGATGACCATGTGACACTATATAATAAAGGTACATAGTGTGTTTATTCCTTGAGAGTGGGTAATAATGGAGCTTTTAAATACACACAAAAATAGAGAGAAAGCTTATCCTATATATAGAGTGAGAAAGAGATATTGCGTCTAGGCTACGCTGCTGGAATGATTAGGTTAAACCTGCACCGATTCCCTCCCTCCGACCCCGCATCCCCCCCCCCCCCCCACCACCACCCCCCACTTAACACTAAGTCGCCGGTAATCCATCAGGGATGCGCCCATCTCGTCGCCGTGGGCTTTTAGCGCCGAGCAGAGCGATTATTCGCTCACATTTATACAGTAGAGGGGGGGGGGGGATCTGTAACTGAAGGCGGTCCGAGACACAGGCGCCTCACCTAGGTAGTAGCGGGCACCAGGGACCGGCCACCCCGCCCGCTCCAGCCGCTGCAGGGGCCTGGGCACCCGTCGCACCACGGCCGGTGTCGTGGTTTAAATTCTCCGTGGGGGTTCTGCGCATGCGTCAAAATCGAAAAGCATTTTCGCCAAAATGGGCGTATTCGATTAATCAACTTGGGTCACCCGAGCCACTTTTTGGCGCATGCGCACATCTTACAGACTCGGGTTGAATAATCGAATACGCTTCTCCACACTCGGGGTGGGACAAATGGTGGCTTAATCCAAAACTTGTTCTTTATTTTGTGTGCATAACATGTGTTTTTGTCAACTCCACTCGCGGTGTACTATTTGAATGTCTAGCAACCAGACCACCACATTCACCTCACCCCACTCCTGGTTCTAGGGTCACCCAGCAGCCCCCCACCCCCCTCCCGCCCCCCAACCCCGACTGGTTCCTGAACTGTCACCCCACCACAACCCTCGTCACCGGGTCACGCAGCCTACCCTGCTACCCAGCCCGGTGTTGCGGATTCCGAGGGACACCAGTTTGCCAGGGACACTTCCATTCAAATGCATTGTCAACGGCCATGAGCAAATCTTCATACAGAAAAAAATCAAATATCTCTAAAATAACACCACCTAGAAGCAAATCGTTTGGTACACATATGGAAAACATCTTTACCATTAAGATTATATTAAATTGATAAGGTTAGGGTTCTTGATTTCTATTAATTTTGAATAAAACTAATGTTTTTCACTGCGCGTACCGTCCAACTCAAGGCATTGTCAATGGCTGTGAGCAATCCTCATACATAAAATACAGGAAAAGTTAAATATCTCTAAAACGACACCACCTAGAAACAAATCGTTTGGTGCACATATAGAAAACATGTTTACCAAAAACATTATATTAAATTTATAAGGTTAGTGATGATGCTGTTCGATTTTGACGCATGCGCAGAAGCAATGTGTCCCTGGCAAACTGGTGTTCCTGGGAAAAAGCAACACCGGATCCGGGACAACGCTCCCCGCCCCAATACCCCTGGTCCCGTGACCTCCTTTCCAACCCCGGCCCGTACCCAACTACCCGACCCTTTCTTTCTCGGACTGGCCGATCCCCGGGCACTATTCCCTCCAGTCCCCCTCGGTCCCCGAACCTTTCGGAGACCATGGGGGAAGCCCGTCCACCCCTCTCCTGGTACCCGTGCCTTCTGTCCCCGACCGAAGTATGGGCCTCCTCTTCTCCTCTTCTCCTCTTCTCTTCTCCCCGCCCTCCTCCCCCACACCCCTCTCATCTCCTCCTGTTGGCATCTTGCATTATGCACCACTTTGCGGCGATTTCCATGGTGTGCGTTTTTGCAAGTGTCGCTGACAGCGGGCAGGAATTACAGAGCCCGGCCCGGCGATATTTCATTGATTTCTTCCCACTTAGCGGAGCTGGTGCGGAGCTGGTTGCGCGGCGCGCTCACGAAGCTCATTTGAAACACGTCCCCGGTGCACTTTACTAGACGCCTAAGCCATTTCATTTAGGGCGCCGTTGTTGGCGAGGCAGCGCTTGGTTTAAGCATTAGATAAACGTGACTAACAGGGCGTTTATTATAAGCGAGTGCTCAGGGACAAAATTACAAACCACTTTAGCGAACAAAAGGAGGCGTGGTAGTAATGTGTAATTCATTGTTCCTTGTCTTTTTCTGACGTTAGTTTGTGCCCGCGTAATATTTAGGTTACCTGTGCAGGATTTGAAACAGCAATGTTCAGTGTAATCACTTGTTTATGCATATATATGTATGTATGATTACATGTGTACGTGTGTACATGTGTATGTGTGTATGTGTGTACATGTGTATGTGTGTGTATGTGTATGTGTGTGTATGTGTGCATGTGCATGTGTGTGTATGTGTGCATGTGCATGTGTGTGTGAGGACATGTGGACATATGTACATATGTGCATATGTACATGTTTATGTGTGGATGTGTGTATGTGTGTACGTGTGAACGTGTGTACGTGTGTACATGTGTACATGTGTATGTGTGTACGTGTGTACGTGTGTATGTGTGCACATGTGTATGTGCGTACGTGTGGGCATGTGGGTGGGTGTATGTGTGTGCGTGTGTGCGTTTGTGCATGTGTGTGTGGACAAGTGGACATGTGGACATATGTACACATGACCATGTGGACATGTGGATATGTGTTGTGTTCATCTGTACATGCATACATGTGTGCATGTCCACATGTGTACATGTGTTCATGCATACATGCATACTTGTGTTCATGTGTACATGTGTACATGTGTACACTTGTATACGTGTAAATGTATATATGTATATATGTATATACACACATATGTACACAGTCATATACACATACAGGCATGTACACACCTACGCACGCATACATACACACATATATACATACACATATATACATATGAATACCTCACTAGCAAAACTCTGTAAACACCAATCCAACAATTGAATTAAAATAAAAGATCTTCAACTGAGGGTAATTTTAATTCTCACTTATTCCACTTTTCATGTGAAGAAATGGTTATGGAGCAAGGAACAAAAAAATATATATGTAAACAATGAAACTTTCCAATGTTTGACTCCAACGTTTATATCAATATTCAGATCGGTTGTTTATGGGGATTTGCGCTTCATATACACATATATATACCCATATATTCATATACATACATATACATGCATATCCATATATCCATATACACATATATATATAATATACAAACATATACACATATATACATATAGGTCTACGCACATATAGACATGCATATACAAATATGTATATGTACCTATAGTGGGAATCGGTGCGTAGAACGGTAGTACCACCGGTCATATCAGGGTAATCATGAGGGAGATTAATATAATAATACCTCACAATTGCCATGCAGGAGCATACTAATGTAACTATATCCGCATAATTATCGTACATCACACAAATTGCCGCTATTTCTACGACCGAATGTTGCGTATGTATTTTTATATAGCATACACTGACAATAAACAGACAGATAAATATATATATATATATATATATATATATATATATATAAATTAAAGTACAGTGAGTTCTTATGGCGATGTGTAGAATGTCGGACAGACGCAGTGAGTGTGCGCTCAGTAGTGTATATATCGCCCTGTCGCTCCGGCTCGCGGAATAGCTGGCAACCCGAATCGCTGCGAGGGGCAGCACCACGCGATTTCTTACACCGGCATATAGTTTAGTGTATACTTGGCTATATACCAGCATTTAAATACACAACTTCGAATTTGATTTTAAATTCACAAACAACACTGTGAGTATGGCGCTCTTAGCAGAGCAATCTGTGTCGGACGTGAGTGCGTGCTTTACCTGTTCTTATCGCATGGGGTGATAACGTGGACATTGGGGGGCGGAGGGGGCTGGGGGGTGATCCGGCTAAAAGCACGTTCCCTACTCCATTCCCCCTCTCTCCACCCTCTCATTCCTCTCACCCATAATCCTCCACCAATCGCCACCCTCCCCCCCCCCCTCCTTCCCACAGACAGACCTCTCACCCCAAACCCCGCAATCTTCCCCCTCTCCCACACACAGACCTCTCACGTCTCCAACACCCCCCCCCCCCCCAACCCTCTCATCGCCACCCCCCTTGACCCCACACACAAACACACATACACGCTCGCCCATCACCACCATTGCTTTCTCATTCCGCGGAAAGGCAACCCATCATCTCCCTCCCCCTCCCCCCCTTCTGCTTCCCCCCCCCCCCCCTCGCACCCCTACGGTGAAGCCGCGAGTTGAGCGCATAACCAGACGCTTTTATCTCCGGCGCCGGTTGGGGCCCCCGGCCGTTGCCCTTTAGGCGGCGGTCGTTAGGTGGATATTTAAGGCGGCCAATGGCTGTTTAGCCAGCAACGCCATTTGTTTGTTTTTTGGGGTGGGGATTTTTATTTAATTATTTTTTTGGCGGATCGGATGGAAGCTGGCCGCTGACCGTTTGTCTTTGGCCTGTAATGAACAGAGCGCTAGCCTCTGCCCGCGTGTTCGCATGCCCGCCCGCCCGCCCGCCCGCCTGCCCGCCTGCCCGCCCAACTGCCCGCATGCCCGACTTCCTGCCCGCCCGCCCGCCCGACCTCCCACCCACCCGTCCGCCCACCCGCCCGTCCGCCCACCCGCCCGCCCGCCCGCCCAACCGCCCGCACGCCTGACTTCCCGCCCACCCGCCCGCCCGCTCGCCCGTCTGCCCGTCCGCCCACCCGTCCACCCACCCGCCCGACCGCCCGCCCCCGCCCCACCCGCCCGACCGCCGCCCGCCCGACCGCCCACCCGACCGCCCCCGACCGCCCGCCCCTCCGCCCACCCGCCCACCCGCCCCGCCCGCCCGCCCGCTCGCCCGCCCGCGGCGGATATTGCCGTTGATGGTGGCCTCAAGGAGATCTCCACGCTGCGCCTGCGCGCTATTAATTGTGAGTGTCGCTTCCGCCTTCTGAGCGCGCGCGTCCCTCGCGTCCCGGCAGCCAATCAGAGCGCGGCGTTACCCGATAAGCCGGCGGCGCATTTCGGCCGCTTGGACGGCAAATTAGAGAATGGCTTAGATCGGGATAGAGGCCGGGAATGGCGGCGAGGGTGGTTAGTTGTTTGTTGGAGCTTTACGTCCTGGAGGGCATATAAGGTCATATCAAGACGGGTACTGACTTGTGACAGTGCGCACTGAAGGCAATTTTGATAGTGTCACCCCCAACTGGGAAATCAGGCCGCAGCCACCATGACCATATATACCACTCAGTCACATTATCCTGACACTGACCTGACCAGTCATTGCTGTATCCTATTAATGCCAAGCACCAGGCTAGGAAGCGACAAGTATCAATTTTATAAGTCATTAGTTTGACTCGACCGGGAACAAAACTCCCGATTTCCCATATATATGACGAGGCCCGCGTTCCACTGATTTGGGCACCGCACCCAGTGCGGAGAGGGTTGTGTTGGTGTTAGTGCTGGTGTTAGTGCTGGTGTTAGTGCTGGTGTTGTCACTCGTGTTAGTGCTGGTGTTAGTGCTGGTGGTATTGCTGGTGTTAGTGTTGGTGTTAGTGCTGGTGTTAGCGCTGGTGTTAGTGCTGGTGTTATCGCTCGTGTTAGTGTTGGTGTTAGTGCTGGTGTTAGTGCTGGTGTTAGCCCTGGTGTTAGTGCTGGTGTTAGTGCTGGTGTTACTGCTGGTGTTAGTGCTGGTGGTATTGCTCATGTTAGTGTTGGTGTTAGTGTTGGTGTTAGTGCTGGTATTAGTGCTGGTGTTATCGCTCGTGTCAGTGTTGGTGTTAGTGCTGGTGTTAGTGCTGATGTTAGCGCTCGTGTTAGTGCTGGTGTTAGTGCTGGTGTTAGTGCTGGTGTTAGTGCTGGTGTTAGTGCTGGTGGTATTGCTCGTGTTAGTTTTGGTGTTAGTGTTGGTGTTAGTGTTGGTGTTAGTGCTGGTGTTAGTGCTGGTGTTATTGCTCGTGTTAGTGTTGGTGTTAGTGCTGGTGTTAGTGCTGGTGTTAGCGCTGGTGTTAGTGCTGGTGTTAGTGCTGGTGTTACTGCTGGGGTTAGTGCTGGTGGTGCTGCTGGTGTTAGTGCTGCTGTTAGCGCTGGTGTTGGTGTTGGTGGTGTTTGTGGTGGTGGTGGCAATGGTTGCCGAATGGCTGAGGAGAGCAGAGGGGGGCTGGCCAAGCCGGCCGGGCTTACCGTATGGCACTGGCTCCTCGATGATGGATGTGTCGTCCATGTTCCACTTCTTGGCGGCTGCAAAGATAAAGGGTAAAAATGGAGTAAATGTGTGTGTTCGTCATGCGGAGTCAGACCCATTACACCCCTCGCTCTGCAACATGACGATCGTAGATGTTGGGGTTGTTTTTCTGTATGTGTATCAAACAATGCAAAATACTACTTGCGTGAACCATATCGCTGAGTGCATACTTATGTTTGTGTATATTATGCACTTATAGTTATATATATATATGCACGTACATATATATATATATATGTGTATACAGGGATAGGTATTATTTAAAAAAAAAGGTAGTTTGGTTGTACCCTGTGTGTAGCATGGCGGTCACACACCCATATATAAGTCAACCTATATATATATATATATATATATATATATATACATTTGTATATATATAGACACAGGCGGTTATAAAACAGTTCTACCATGCATGCAAGTAGACACACACACATCATCATCATCATCATGCTGTCGGTCGCAATGCAACAAAGACTGCTTTTATTTCTTAAGCCCCGCTATTTTGTGCGGTTGTGCATTTCATAAAAGCTGCTTGCAAAAGTGTTGAAGTGCTGCTGGCTTTTGCAAGTTACTAGCAGCACTCTCTCGGGGAGCAAATAGAGGTCTCACACCGGCAAGAACATGTCAAGACAGGCGCAAACTATTTGTCTCTGCAGTGGCTGGTCAGGAGATGTTGGGAGTTCCATTCATCACCGCCCTTAGTGCTGCCACGGAAGCATGGTTTTCTGTTAGGGTTTGCTCCCTTAGCCTTTGGTTCTATCAAGTACCTGTACACCACAAGGCAGTGGTTTAGAACTTTGCAAGGCAGGGGCGTCAAACTCCCTGAGGTATTTTAGCAGGTAGGTACTGCAATAGCCGCAGACACACACACACACATATATATATAGTTATATGTGATGTATAAGCATTATGCGAGTATAAAGGCGCGGAAGGGAATTATTACTATTCTTATTATTATTCTGCTTCTATCTTACCTACCATTGTCCTCGATGTATTCACCTCCTACATCTACTCCTGCTACTGGTGGCGCCACCTGCGGCCTCCACCTGTACTACGGGCTCTCCCATTGTCATTCAAGCCCTGGAATTTGAACCGTGCAGACCTCCACCTACAGCTCGCTCCGCGCCCCCCCCCCCACCTACCACCTCCGCCGGGATGTCGGCCGTCTACTGCTCGCTCTGCGCAGCCTCCCACAAGGAAGGGGACCTGGAAGCGTGTTCGCGCAACCAGATTGAAAATGAGTCTAAGGGGCAACCGCCGCGTCTGTCACGAAGGACTTCGGCGGAGCAGCTGGCGGAACGGTCAACAAGATCAATACAGGAGGTGGAAGCTCCGACAGTCATGCATAAGATGACAATGGAGGAGCGGGTGAAGGAGGCACAGGAAGAGCTGGCCGCGATCCGGCTGGCCGACAAGCTGGAGGAACTAGAGGAGGAGCGGGAGGCGCTGGGCAGGCGCAGGGCTGACCGGAGGGCGAGGACAGGCAAGGACCAGCGCGAACCGGCGGCGGAGACCACGAGAGGCGAGGAGCAGCCCAGCCACGGACCCACGCCGCACCAAGGCGGGGGGAGGACGGCGCCAGAGGAGCACACATCATACGGGATGCGCTCCCGCCATCGCTCGAGAGGGCGACGATGCAGACGCCACAGTGACTCCGGATCACGGAGCCGTTCAAGCAGCAGCACCAGGAGACAGAGAAGTAAGTGGTCCCTTCGTAAATTCACTGTTGCGAGCAAGGATGTTAAGAAGCTGAACCCTCATGAACTTGTCGCAGCCTCAGTTCTCTGGTGCCCGGACATTGACACTCTCTCCAGGAAGGACTACCGTGCCTTCCTGGAGCACGTCCACTTTCTGTCCGTCCGTGCTATGACAGACGATTTTAAGGACGCAGCGCACGTATCGTATGATACAGCAATTAGAAAGAAAGCATGCGTCCATGGTTTTGCTGCTTTCTCTGAAGCGTTTCAAGGCGCAAGTGTCATACACTACGGCTCGCAGCAGATGAAAATTAAGAAGGGATCTACTTCTAATGGCGCTAAACGGGTAGGCAATGGTGGCGGAGGCAAGAGGGCCTGCTACCACTGGAATAAGGAGGGCGGATGCTCGCGCTCCGATGAAGTATGTAACTACAGCCATAGCTGTGGAAAGTGCGGGAGCCGCTCCCACAAGCAGTACAAATGCACCAGGGACTGACGACCTGGCACCCGCCATCGCCAGTACAACACACGGACAGTAGTAGAGACAGCCAATGTGCAATCCACTGCCAGTGGCACTGGCCACTTAGCTAATGATAATGAGTTGTTCGTCTATGTCTCTGCACCTCCTACTAATGTCCGTAAATTGGGTGTCGGTGAAACTTATCACACAACTGTCGAGAATGATTTGTCTGTTGTTGTTTCTGATGTTTCTGATGTTGCTACTGATGTGTACAGTGTCGGTGATGTGGGTGAAAATTGTAGTGCCGCCACCAATATAAAATGTTTCAGGGGTGGTGGCAAAAGAATTGATACGGGGGACCGTACAGGTATAAACCTTGAAAGCCGCGCCTCTAGCGACGATACTAATGATATGAGCAGTGTCTGTATAAACTCCGATACTCTTGCTGTTGACTGGGGAATAGGGAGGGACAATGTTAAGACCACCGCAGTTGGAAAATATGTCGGGGCGGTGCCGAAAAAGTTGATGGTGAGGACCGGGGGGGGTAATAACCTTGATAACCGCGCCTCAAGCGGCTACGCTGAGAGCCTTGATACCATCGGGAGATCTGACCGTACATACCGTGACCCCGCCGTCTATGTGGGGGGGGTGCATGACACCCGAGTTGATGTTTACGTAAAAGGGGTTGGCCCATGTGAGGATATAACTTCTATTCGGGTCAGCACCGCCAGTGCTTTTTCTGACCAGCTTTATCGGGACTACGGTGACAACGAGACTGCCATATTAACTGGGATGAGCCACCAGGTTGGCCAGGGCCACCCCCAAATTGACTCCCCGGGTAGGGGGGGTGACGCTACTGCCAGTAAAAAGGGCGGGAAGCACCACCAAAATGGCGGGAAAAGTCATACTGGAAAAAGGGAGGCGGTGGAAGCTACGGGGAGCGGGACTAACGCCTATGCCCACAACCGCAGTGGCACCGCCGCCTCTCTTGAACCTGGAAGCGACGCCAGTGGCGAAACTACAAAGCCGGGTGGCGGAGATGCCAGAGGCCGGATTAGTGGCGGTAAGGGTCGCTGTAGCCAGGCGCCTAGAGACATCAAGGTCTCAGGAGTCGCGGGTGATTACTCCACCCACAGATGGCCCAGTGCCAGCGCCTCTGAAGTCCCGCGTGGGCAGGACGGCCTGGGCCGGATTAGCGGGGGTGGGATCACCGGGTGGGTCGACCCGCCAGGACATGAAGCCGATGGTTGGCTGGCGGTTGAATATGACAGGGGTAGTTTGAATGTAACGGTCCGGGAAGGCAAAAATTCTGAACGAATCTTCCGAGTATATGAAAAATGTACCCAAGGTAGCTGCTCCTGTGTTCATACAATTGCGGGCTGCACCGCCCAGCTCCGCCCATGCAGAGTCTTCAGTGAGCTTTTTCTTAGGGGTGATTCTGACCCAGATGCTCAATACATTTTGACGGAGGTTGTATTTGGTTTCAGTGTCATCAACCCTGACTGCACACTAGCTTATGCACCAAGGTGTCGGATCCCGAAAGACCTGGGCGATAGGGGCGCCATTTCCGAAAAACTTAGCTGCGAAATTATCGGTGGTGGTGTTTCTGTGGTGGACCAACCCCCTGCCTGCATCCATAATATATTTTGTGTACCAAAGGATGGGGGAGGCAGACGGACCATAGTTGATTGTAGCCGTCCTGCGGGATGTTCTGTTAATTCATGCACAGATCAGGTCTGCGTAAAATTTTGCTATAAGAGTGTAGACACGGTCGTTGAGGTGATGGAGAGGGGGGACTTTATGTCCACAATAGACATTAAGGATGCCTACCGGGCAGTATCCATCCACCCTAGGGACCGCGAGAGGCAAGGTCTGCACTGGTCATTCGAAGCCAGTGGTGATAGTCAGGGCACCTACATGAAGGACAATAGGCTATGCATGGGACTCTCCTCCAGCCCTTACGTGTTCAGCAAGATCGCAGATTTTGTCGTCAGATGCGCGATGCGGGAGGGAGTCACTAGGGTCATCAACTACCTGGATGATTTTTGCCTAGTCAGTCGGAGCCTAGCTGAAGGCTGTAGGGATCAGGAGACGGTCATGGCGATTCTCAGACGGGTCAGCTTCTATGTGAGCTTCAGTAAACTGACTTCCCCATGCACTACTGTCCGTTTCTTGGGGATCATCATTGACTCGGTCGAGCTCGAGATGAGGCTACCAGAGGACAAGCTGGCCAGGCTAATCGCGGTCCTAAAGGAGGTTAAGGGCCGTCGTAAAGTAACTCGAAGAGACCTCGAGAGACTTGGTGGGCTGCTCGCGCACTGCAGCAAGGTCGTTAAGGGTGGTAGAACCTTCTGCCGTCGTATATACGATGCCATCAGCAGTGTACGTGAACCCCACTTTAAAGTCAGACTCTCCAGGGGATTCCGGGATGATGTCGACTGGTGGAGCGGGTTTGCAGCCCGGTTCAATGGCAAGGCGAGGATGCTGGGATCCTTCGCCGCCCACCTCTCCACATATAGCGATGCCTCAGACTTTGGCTATGGGGCCTTACATGGGTGTGATTGGGTAGCAGGTGCCTTTGCCCAGGCTGATGACGCCGACCTAAGCTTGAGGCTGGGTCACCACCACACCCCTCCGGATGAGCACTGCTCATTAGCGCACATCAATGTGAGAGAGATGTGGGCAGCTTACGCTGCCGCCCTCCGGTGGGGGATGCACTGGCAGAATTGCTCTGTGGTGATGATAACCTACAGCACTACGGTCATGGCCGCTCTCAACTCAGGCAGGTCAAGGAGCCCTGAAATCATGTTCTACCTCAGGCGCCTATTCTGGGTGGCCTCTGAGAATAACTTTGAATTTTCCTCCGCCTTCATTGGGAGCAGGGACAATGTGATATGCGACGCTCTGAGTAGATTGGATAACCACAACAGCGTGACTCGCATCTCGGAGGCTGACCCCACCAACAGCCTGTGTTGCAGTGATATATTTAAAACCCCTCCTTCCTTTTTCAGGGGTGGAGGAGCTACAGAGAGAGAAGCTAACATTCCAGACCCGGTCATACGCCCCGAACTCCTTGGCCACACGGGGGGTACAGGTGAGAAGGTACCTGGAGTTTGTGGAGGGCTTCTCGGAGTCGCTCACCCCCCTACCATGCCCGCCGAAGCAGGTGGCACTATATGCCACCTGGCTGGCAAGAACGATGAAGTATTCATCAATCCTGAACTACCTCAGTGGACTCAACAACTTTCTAAAGCAGCGAGGCTCTGAACCTATAGCATACACTAGTTATGAGGTCGCGTCAACCCTGAAGGGATCAGGAGGGAGTGCGCTACAGCCCCCAAACAGGCAGTTCCCATCCTGCCCGAGACTCTTCTGAGCATGTTCCGTTTCCTATCTCCCTCTCCCGGCCATGTAGCCTGGAGAGCAGCCCTGCTCTGTAGCTTCAGGGCCCTTCTCAGGAAGTGCCAGGTGACAGCCTCTGACTCTGCCCTTCTCCGAGGAGACTTCCGCTTCTTCCCCTGGGGGATGATCCTATCGATAAGGCGCTCCAAGACAATTCAGTTCAAGGAGAGGGTTCTGGAGATCCCAGTGGCACGCTGCCCTAATGAGCAGATTTGTGCGGTCTATTGGACCGAACTTCATTTTGAGCAGCTCCCCGCGTCGGGGGGCGACTTGGCCTTCCGCATTCCTGTTGCGGGCCGCGTCTCCTCCCCCCTCCCCTATAAAGTCTACCAAGATACCCTATGGATCTTTGCGGGGAAGGCGGGGCTCGACCCCGCCTCTGTCTCCTCCCATTCCCTAAGAAGAGGCGGGTGCACCTTCCTTTCCCTATGCGGCGCCTCGATCGAGGAGCTCCGCACCAGAGGGGACTGGTGCACCGACACAGTCTTCACTTATCTGAAGACCCCCCTCTCCATCAGGATCATGAACGACATGAGGGTGGCTACCTCCCTCGCCACTACTCGCCTTCCTCTCTAGTACAGATTAATGACTACCTCCTGGGTTGGGGGATCCTTGATCTTTGGCAAATATTCCCTATGCCAGAGAATACATTTATCTCAACCCACTTTTACTGTCTTGTTCGTTTGTACTATAGCCTGACTTTATATATATATATATTGGTAGATTTATAGAGAGATTTATAAAGAGATTATAAAATTAGGTTGTTCAGTTCTACCATGCATGCAGGTAGACACACATATATATACATATATAAATATATATATATATATATATATTGGTAGATGTACAGAGAGATTTATAGAGAGCTTATAAAACTAGGTTGTTTGGTTCTGCCGTAAATATAGGATGCCGGTTACATACATTTATATATGTCGGAGTTTTCGGTCCTGGCAACATGTAAGGTCATATCTGGACGGGTACTGACTTGTGACAGTGCACAAGGGCCGCCATCATCATGGCCCGATATCCCACTCAGTCACATTATCCTGACACTAAGCCAACCAGTCCCTGCCCTATCCTAATATTAATAATGCTGAGTGCCTGTCTGGGAAGCGACAAGTATCAATTGTGAAGTCATTGCTTTGACTGGACATGCGGTTGAACCCATGGATTCCAATAGCACAATCTACCAAAATGGGAGACGGACACTCAACTCATTTGGCCATCCGGTCTGGTCTTTCCAATTAATATGTTGCATTATTATTATTAAACAGGGAAAGCTGATCAACAAAACCAGCAGCGCTCTGAACAACATTCCGATGACTTAGTGAAAAGGAACATTATATGCGTGTTATATTAAGCGGTCATTATCCCATTATGGGGTTTGCGCACCGAATACCTCTAGGATGAATAGAAATGACATGGACAAATCCAGGTCAATAGGCGTTCTGTGAGGCCTGGAGGGGATAGCAATTCACATTATACATACATAATGCATATATACTAATATAATATATTTTCATATATATATAATGCAAATAATACCAAAATATATAAAAATATATATATTTGTATATATGCACATACGCATAATATTGTGATTGTATTGGTTAAGTCTTAACCACTGTAATCAGTGGAAAATGAAATGTCAGCATATTTCCACATATATAAGAGGCACTCACAAAGTAGAAACACGTGTGATCAATCAGACTGGAACCTGCCCAATATCGCTGATGTTACGTGTCACTAAGCATTGTCATCAATATCAATATCCAAATTTGTCTTCAATACCACTAGTGATTTAATGTAGTTAAATTATTATAAAGAGGGTGCCGGCATCTTTGCAAACATGTGTATAGTATATATAATATAAATATATATGTTGTGGAGCTACTTTTTGGTGTTCTCTGTGGCGGAGTGGTTAGAGTGTCTGACTTTTTTCTAGGTCGGACTCCTAATCTGAAGTTTGGTGGTTCGATTCCCCATGCCCCCATCTCTGCCAATTTGGATTTCCACCACTGTGTAGAACTTACAGCATCATCAAAGGCCAGTTGCTCTCATACCATGTCTATGTGGTGTGGGAGGTTAAAAATCCCTTGGGTCTGTAACAGTGTAGGCTCGGGCTTTCTATCGACAAACTGTCTAATGGTGAAAACAAGCCTATTCAGGCTTATCCATGATAGGCAGTATAAATCTTCAACAAAATATGGACATGATAGCACATAATCATAATAAGGGAGGGGTTTGTGAATTTTCCTGTTTACCTTCCAACAACTGTCTTTAATTTGTTTAATAAATGTTAATTTACTTTAACAAATAATATATCTTGACAGTACCTGACAGTGTCTTTCGGCCGTAACGTCGAATAGTTAAAAAATACAGATGTATTCACTTACAAATAATACATTACATACAGTTGTAGTTGAATAACAAATCAGGTATTAATTGCACTCACTGACAGAAGATAACGGCAATTGCCGTAGAATACCCGAACAAACACACCCACTTTGCATCAGGTGACGGTAATTGACAACAGATAGCTCTACATAACGTGTGCCGGCCGCAGCAGTTTCCTCTGACGTCTATTAATCACACCAACAGGGGGACTCAATCAAAGTTACTGTCACGCCGCCCAGACCTCCCGCACCCCCCGAGGGAAGGGCGATACGATATCCCTGTCCTGGGGCGGTCGTAGGCCGATGGTGGCCGTCATATTACGGCTAAATATAGCACGGGCGAGAGCGCCCGCTAATATTGTACGCTGTTCGATAGATTCCTTTTATATGCATGTATGCCTTTTGTATGCCTATATAATATATATAAAACCTGCATATCAACATATCTACATGTATATATATATACATGTATATATCTACTCGTCTACTCGTCTACTCGTCTACTCGTCTACTCGTCTACTCGTCTACTCGTCTACTCGTCTACTCGTCTACTCGTCTATTTGTCTACTTGTCTACTTGTCTACATGTCTACATGTCCATATAGCTAAATACCTATCTAGTTACATAGTCATTTCGTGCCACATATATATAAAGTACCTGAAAACAAGATGCCTAAAAGCGCTAGATATTCTGAGGGTGCTGTCCAGCTCAGAGTGGGGAGCGGACAGAGATGTTCTGCTCTCCGTGTACCGAACCTTGGTTCGGTCACAAGTGGATTATGACAGGATAGTGTGGATTTGGACATGTTGGAGGATGCCAAAGTCCCAGAACATCACCCGTGGTCGTTGAGGAAGCTCTCAGTTATCCTCCGACTCATGGAACGGAGGAAGTCTGGGACACATCCACTCGAATACCAAGGACTGCTTGCAGAGATTCAAGGCCAGTTTGCAGACCACCTCTCCATATACACTGATGATTCGAAAGACCAAAGCCGGGTAGCTGCTGTGGCAGTCTGCCGACGGAAAAAATTTGGCATATGCTTGCCCGATCAGAGCTTGATTTTCACTGTAGAAGCCCGAGCACTCCTTCTTGCATTGGAGTGTATCGAGGTATCCAACCACACTAACTATGTTATATACAGTGATTCATTCTCCTGCCTCCTGGAAGTTGCTGGACTGAAAACAGATCACCCTATTGTAGCAACAGTCATTTATAAAATGAAACAACTGGCAACGGATGGGTATGACATCCACCTGTGCTGGGTGCCTGGCTATGCCGGCCTACAAGGAAACAAACGAGCTGATCGGGCTGCGAAGAAGGCCCTGAACTGTGATCTTGAACTGTGTCTGATCACTCACTCTGATCTGAAACCACTAATAGCCACCCACATAAAATCCAAATGGCAACATGAGTGGGATGAAAACATTAATGAACTTAAAGAAATTGAACCATCTGTGGGAAAACCACCACAGACTCATGTGGGAGGTCGGTGGGACCAAGTGGTCCTTAGCCGCTGCCGTATTGGCCACTCGTGGCTTACACATGCTTTTCTGCTCAAGGAGGAGTCTCCCCCTGAATGTATTGTGTGTCAGTCCCTGCTGACACTCAAACACACTTGACTAAGTTGTGTTGATTTGTTGGCCCTGTGCCAACAATTTTACACTGCAGACAGTTTGCACAACCTTTTTACTAAAGTAAAACAAGAAAACATTTTAACCTTTTTGAGGTCAGCTGGACTGTACCACCTCATATAGTTTACTAAATAAATTCTATCAATTATTAATAAAACCTTTCTTTTTCTATGGGAATTTGTTTCCCTTAGCCACAAATATATGATTCTGAGCTTTTTAATTTAATGAGTGTCTATTGGCAAATAATTGATTGTCTGCTTCTACTTGTAAAAGCGATGGTTTGAACAAAAAACAAACATTTCTCACCGTGAATATGGCCTATGCTGCCGACGTGGCGTAAAGAACCAGCAATCAATCAATCAAATTACATAGTTCCGTGAGTACATTGGTACATAGGCGCATAACAACATAACTACATAGCTAGAGAGCTACATGCCTACATAGCTACATAGCTGCATAGCAACGGAGCTATATAGCTACACTGCTACATAGCTATACAGCTACACACCTGCATATCTACATAGCTACACAGCTACATAGCTACATAGCTGCATATCTACATATCTACATAGCTACTTAGCTACATAGCTGCATAGCTACATAGCTAGATAGCTACATAGCTAGATAGCTAGATAGCTAGATAGCTACAATGTTACATATCTGCATGGCTACATATCTACATAGCTATATGGCTACATAGCTACATAGCTACATGGCTATATAGCAACACTGCTACATCGCTATATAGTTACGCATCTACATAGCTACATAGCTACATAGCTGCATAGCTACATAGCGACAAAGTTACATAATTACATAGCTATATATATGCGTGCATATACATATATATACACCTACATCCAAGCAGACAACTCAATACAGACAGCATGGCATTTTTTTCTGGCCCCACTCCTACGATATTCAGATAGATATCTCTGACCTTCAGCACATTGCTAAACTGGCAGCTATAAGGTAATTTTAACCACTAAGTTCCAGACTTAATGACACAAGCATTACTTTGATCTGCGAGATGACAACACTTTTTACATCATGTACATCCTGGCAAATATTAATGGATTACAAATAGCTCCTCATCGTCACACAGGTATGGATTGTCTCCTGCCAAAAGGTGGACTGTGGAAAGACATTTTAATAATTAAAACTGCTGGTGACAATAACATGCCAGGTTTGCTGATACACACAGAGGTGTCAGACATTGTGTTGGTCTGTTATATTAAAAAGCAGACTTCTTGGTTGAGCTTTATCCAAGCGCCATACTAGGCAGACTGGTGCTGCCCCACTGCACAAAGTTAAAACTGGTAGGAACTCTCCTAAGGAGAGGTAAGATAGGACATGCAACATTATGTAACTATCTAAGTACGATGTCAGAACCACCGGAATATTTACGAAGGTTAATTAGGCGTACTCCGGCAGCAGGGCCTTAGCTACCGGTATATGACAATAGCTTACTTAAAGCTGCATAGTCCGATGAAAACATCAAATTTTCAAAACCAAAACAATTATCTAGATGTGAGTCTAGATATCTAAGTTAGATACTACTGCACTTATTAAACATATGTCACCACATGGAAGGGAATACTGAGGCAATTTAATAGAATCTGGTACTGCTGAAGCCCTAGGGTCAGAGTTTTGGCAAGGATACCAAAATTAATTTGGCAATTGTAAAGCGGCTGTCACACATCACCGGATTGGGAAAACGGAAAGAAACCGAACAAAGTCCATTGATATCTGGCAAAGTCTGGTTTGTGTCCATTGCATATCCATTTCGTCCAGCGGCCTTTGACCCGATCTCGCAGCAGTTTGACACATTTTAATACATTTTGATACTTAACTCGCTCGAACACCACCAGACTAGAAAATTATGTCCGTTGCTCAATCCGGCATAGTGTGACAGCCGCTTAAGCCATATAAGATCAAAGTTATTTCAAACTAACAATCAACCTAATGTATTTATCTCAGAAAATGAAAGAAACTCAAAACCATCGGACTATGCAACTTTACTGTTCAATGTGAGCAAATATGCTAGATGTGGAGAGATAATAATAAGAGAGACCGCCAAACTAAAAGACCTCTCATCTCACGCCATGTTCTATTGCAGCTTCCGCTGAAAGCCTTGCGACAGGGTGGCACCAGACACAATGCCTTTGGGCTACAGGTACAACTATTTGCGACGGGGTGGCAAGGGCGATTTATGTCACTCTTCCTCTAATGTCTATTTATACTACTACGACTAGAATCAGCTTCCGTAATTCTCCTACACAGGAGGAAGGTGGTCAATAATCTAAGAACACTACTTAAGCCCGGCTCACATAAACCTATAGTTTTAGTTGCAAATCGTCTTTCCACTTTTCAGTCAAATATCAGTTTTTTTGTGGGATGTGTCATTCTTGTTCAAGTGCTTTGATTCCAATCAATGCCAATTTGTTGCTATATTTCACATTATATTGATTATTTCAACTGACGTTTTAAAGGGTATTGAAAGAAAGAAAAAGATCGTCTGTTGCCAATTAAATCGGAAGTGTAGCCGAATTATCAGTGAGTATGAGGCAGGCTTTCTAACCAAGATCAGGTGGGCGTTGCTGTTATGCTCGTGGATTCAGTCAATATATGTTTACGGGGTTATATGTGTCCGTGTGGGCGTTTACATTTTGCGGACGTGTGGGTTGTATAAGTGTATCGTCAGTGTGACATTGTGGGCAGCCTTTCAAATAGTAACATCCCCGTATACACGTGTAAAACAAGAAAACATGTTAGCCTTTTTGAAGGCAGCTGGTTTGCACCACCTTATATAGGTTTTAAACAAATTTCATCAGTGAATAATACTATCATTTGGAATTTTATTTAGCTTGACCAAAAACTATATGATTGTGAGTTCAAAAAATTCATTAGTGTCCATTGACACAAGATTGCTTGTATGCTTTTACATGTAAAAGCGAGGGTTTGAACAAAAACAAACATTTCTCGCCGTGAATATGGCCTATGCTGCCGACACGGCGTAAACCAATCACCAATCAATCAATCAATCACGTGTACATGGATAGTTTAGTAGTTAGTTAGTGTATATCTATATGTGTATATATGTATGGATATATACGTGTGTGTGGCCAAAGAGAATGGAGATGGTTTCTGCACTCATAGAAGTACAACCCATGCATTGATACTTATGATATGTACGCATATACCCAAAACAGTGTTATTTTGTTAAATGAGGTCATGGTTGATATTTAGCGATTTTAATGGGGTTAAATGAGCGGGTGGCGCTCATTTGCTGTCATTGCTGGGTGTGCAGAGAACAGGTAAGCAGCCCTGCACACCTGCCACCAACAAGCCACCCCACTGGCTAAGCCTCCAAACCACCTCGACCAATCAAATTCAATGTTGCCGGTCACTCACAGCTGCATTGAGTAGAGCTGGACAAAGTCAGCCGGAAATAAAGTTGTGTTATTCCCACTTCCTGCTTCCTACTTCTCTGCTCCCCGGGTAGAAATGCAGAACAAAATATTAGGAAATTGAGAGATGAACATGACACATAATATCAGCACGTCGTGACACTGCCGGCAGCGGGCGCGGTGACCGAATCGGTAGAGCGCGGGATTCGGGTGCGGGAGATCGGGAGTTCGGTTCCCGGTCGAGTCAAACAAATGACTTATAAAATGTATACTTGTCGCTTCCTAATACCCCCATCACACCAAACTAGTTCTCACTACATTCTTGAAAATGTTTCTGAATGGGCTCAAACTCTGTGCGAACGGAATGGATGTAGTGGCAACTTTTTATGGTATGTTTATGAACGGAATGGATGGGCTAGAACGAAATGGTGCTCCAGAACTTTGAGCATGCCCAAAATTGTCTTGCAGCCATGTTCTACCCCGACCACAGCCCGCTTTAGAATGGGTCGGATGGTTTGAGAACTAGTTTGGTGTGATGCGGGTATAACCAGGCGCTTGGTATAGGGCAAGGACTGGTTGGCTCAGTGTCACGATAATATGACTGAGTGGGATATTGGGTTATGGTGCCGTCGGCCTGATTTCTCAGTCGGGCGGCACTATAAAGTCGCCATGAGTGGGCACTGTTACAAATCGGTGCCAGTCCTGATATGACCCTAGATGTTACCAGGACGTAAAACTCCAACCACCAACAACTGTCGACAATTGACGCTCAGAGCCGACACACCCGGGTTATGTTACCCTGGCAATCGCTACGCATTTCCTGCTTCCTGCGATAACTATTTCTCCAGGTTGGCTGGTTTTAGACACACCGGTGAGGGAGCGAATCTTGTGAATAAAACTAGACAAGCATTTATTGCCCTGGAGGGAGGAACAAAAACAATCCAATAAAGACATTTAAAAAAAAAGAAGGTAAACCCCCCAGGCGGCATAACAACGACAGCGCATGCGCTACCCTCCCTCGGGCTAAACTGTCTGCTATAATCCGGCCATCAATCAATACACTGACGCCTTCAACGGGGAAACCTGCATCAAATCCCCCCCTTGTAAGCCACCCTCTGCGCACGCTGCCGTGTCGGCGGGTTTGACCAATGCCCGCCGCACGCTAGCCGACAATTCGACTGGAAAGCAGATAAGCGAACAATGCGAGTTTAGCACTGCGCGTTTTTGTTGTTGTAATTTAATGGTCATTTGATTTGACGGAGTAAATCATTTGATTGTCCTATTTGGTATTCTACTTAGAATTGTCAGTTTGTGTCGATACTTAGGCATACTCAGTTGTTTGATATTTCGTTAAATAAATTCGAGGATTCTCCTCATTTTAATACAGGATTCTGGATCTCCGATCAAGGAATTTAATGTCAGGTGAGTTTTGGAGTCTTCCGGAAAACTACGAGATAATTCATCTTCAACTGTCTGCTAATCAACGGTGATATTCTTAGGTTCAGGTTAATACTAATAATAGAGTTAATACTGGCCATGTGGTAATGGTTCCAAGGTGGGTTTGTATGTGTATATGTGTGTTTGTGTATGTCTTCCTTTTCTTGAAGATTTATACTGCCTATCATGGATAAGTCTGAATAGACTTGTTTTCACCATTAGAGAGTTTGTCGATAGAAAGCCGGAGTCTACACTTTTACCCACCCAAGGGATTTTTAGCCTCGCACACCACATAGACATTGTATAAGAGCAACTAGCCTTTGATGATGCTGTAAGATATACACAGCGGTGGAACTCCAAATTGGCAGACGTGGGGGCACAGGGAATTGAACCACCGACCTTCAGATTAGGAGTCTGACCTAGAATAAAGTCAGAAACTCTAAGCACTTCGCCACAGAGAACACCTCTTGTTATGTGTGGTGTGTATATCTGTGTGGGTGTGTATGTGTGTGTAAGTGTGTAAGTGTGCGAGGGTCGATGGGTGGCCACGCGGGGCATCAAATGAATAATGTTAACACAAATTCACCAAACTAGGGTTTTGAACTATTATTTATATTATTACTATTATAAATATTGTTGTTATTGTTGCTAATTTCCATTGTTATAATTGTTACCATTGCTACCATTGTTATCATCGTTACCATTGTTACAATCGCTACCATTATTACCATCACCACTACCAACACTACCGACTCTACCACCACTAGCACCACTATCACCACTAGCACAACCACAACTAACTCAACTACCAACCCAGCTCAACTAACCTTAAGGCCCAGTCACACCTTCCCGGATTGGAGAAATGGACAGAAACCGGACACTGTCCAGTAAAATATGGCAATGCACGGTTTATATATGGTTGGCATCTGGCGGTGTCCAGTACAAGTTTTGAACATGCACAAAACTTGTACCGGACACCGCTGGACTTATGTGTATGGTTGGTGTCCAGTTTAAGTTTGTTTAGTCCGTTTTATCTGGTTCATGTCTGTTATCCATCCGTTGCATCTCCAGTTTGCTTCCTGAATAGTTCTGTGACGGTGTTGGGGTAATTTGGTCCGTTGTCTTTTTCAACGCATCTGTGAACAGTCCGGTATGTGTCCATTTGGTGTTCGGTCCGTCCTTTTGACATTCGGTTGCTGTCTGGTTCTCGTCCTTGTCTGTTTAGCATCCACTTCGTCCGGCGGCCATTGCAACAGTTCAACAAATTTCGATACATTTTGATACAGAACACCACCAGACTAGACAATTCTTTGTCCGGTGGTGTCCGGTACTCAGTCCGGTAAGGTATGACTGGGGCTTTGCTGCCACCACTACGAGTATCACCACATGCATATGTTCAATTCCAGTTGAAGAGCTCTTTTCCCAAACGCAATAAGCACCGATCCAAACAATCAGCTTGCAATGCCAATGCCAATCTAGTAGCTCGTGCTTTGGAAAAGAGCTCGTCATATATATGTATACATATGAAGATCTCTTTATATATATGAAGAGCTTTTTTTTCCTAAGCATGAGCTACGAGCTTGGCATTAGCCTTGCAAGCTCATCTTTGGGATTGGCACTTATCGCGTTTTGGAAAAGAGCTCTTCAGTTGTCGGTTAGTCTGAGGCGAGCTTACTGGTAGTTTCAGACTGGCCTCAGTTGTTTATAAATTGTTGTTCTGTGGTTATATTTTTGTAGGTGTGCCTAATGCCCGGTCCACACCTACCGTTTACGATCGTTTTTGCGCACCCACCTACCGTATACGATCTAAAACTGCCCAAAAGTCATGAGGTGTGCACTCCCCTAGCACACCTACCGATGGCGATTCACGACTAAAAACTCATTTTTAGGGCAAAAACGGTAGGTGTGTACTACCATTATAATTGCGATTCCCGATTCGAAAAATGAATCGGCCCGATTTCAGTTTTAAGTGGATCGGGAGTTTTAGTGCGCGAATCCTATACGGTATGTGTGTACCTAGCATAACATTGCATTCGGCCATGCGTGATAGAATGCATGGCCTGTTTACCTCACGCCCATTTAGCTATTTGTTATGGGAATGCACTCGTCGGTACACAGATGCGAATCGATCTAATTTAATCGTAATTTGCGTCACTTTACCGGCCGATTTGTCGGCGTCCTGGAAGCGTGGACAAGCGGGCGAGCCGGCGGTCGGGCCGGCGGGTGGGTGGATCATACCCCAGTCACACTATTGCTTGCGACCACTTTGCGACCACAAAATAAAAATTGGGTGCAAAGAAGTTGCAAGTGTTTGCTAAGTGCTTGCAAGGAGATTGCAGCTACTGCACACAAAAAACTTCCTTCTGACCAAAATAGTCGCGAGGACGTCAGCGACCATTGCTTTGGTCTGAAGGAGGTCGCCGGTGACTGGGTTATTTGGTTCCAAATGGTCGCAAAGTGGTCGCAAGCCGTAGTGTGACTGGGGCTTCAGGCGGGTAGTCGGGCAGGAAGGCAGGTAGGCAGGACGGCGAGCAGGGTTCCGGGAGAGATTGCAATAGACTATTTCTACCACCAACCAACGCGCCCTCTGGCAGTTGTGGCAAGAACTAATTCTGTGGGTATCAACTCACTGTGCAGCAGTCATGCTCTGGAGTTAATGTTTGCTTAGATTTCCAAAACCTGCAACCTTTCACCTGGTGGCAGTGATAAGAATTAAAGTTGTGTGTAGTGGCTCTCTGTACATATTCTGTGTGGGAAAGATCTATTCAATGCTGACTATTATACCCCTGTCACACTACGATGTAACGAGCGAACGTGAGCCTAACGTGGTCATTTTTCATCATTACGTTGATGTACATTGGGTTACGTTATGATGACATCAGAATGACGTTAGACTGATGTCGAGCTACATCATGTTACGTCGAGTTACATCGAGGTTTTGGACATGTTCAAAACTTTTGACGTACCTCAAACGTAAGGGTTTATGTTCGCCATATGTTCTGTACACTTTCAGTGAACGTCAATGACGTTAAACAGACGTTATTAAAATGTTGGTCACTACGTTGGTCACTACGTTGCACTACGTTGACCCACATTAAAGCCAGTGGAAACATGCAGTCCGCGTAGTGAAACTGTCGGGATAATGGACGCCTAATGTACGTCCAACATATGTTTACCGTTTTGCCACTGCTTCATGATGTAAATAACGTAAGGCAATGTAAAGCAACGTAGTTCTGGCAATGGAATAATGTACATAACGTTCCCTGAGTGTAATTACGTTGTCCTCTCTCATTGAATGACGCTATCACTACGCTTTACCGCCGTTACTCTCTCGTCCACTATGCTGCATCCACGTTCAACTTGTGCCCAAATTTGCATACTACGCCAAGAAGTTCGACGTTTTTCACGTTCTCCCTACGTTGATGTCATTACGTTGTAGTGTGACAGGGCCTTTATACCTTCTTGACACGGTATTTGTAATCTTACCTGTCTGCACCGTAAAAGTAAAAACGTGGACTGTTGGTGTCCCTACAGGTGCGCAGTGTCAGTGGTTTTGAGTTCTTGTCATCTTTTAAAATAACTATGTTATGATGATCCGTATAATTTACTTTACATTAGTTCAAAGTAAATTCTATCTTAATTGGATACTTTATAGATATTTGTAGAGAAAACATGCCAATCCCAAAATTCTGACACCGTAGGCTTCAGTAGTAACAGGTGTGATTAGATTGATTTTATATTCCATCTTCCACGCAACGCATGCTTCCCCCTCGCGCTCTCACACTTTCTCACATTGTCTTGCAAGCTCTTGCTATCAATATCATTCTCTTACTATCGATATGGTTCATTCTGTTCTTGTTCTCTCCCATTCTCTTAATCTCTAGCATGCTCTCTCGCGCTCTCTTTACATTTCTCTCTCATTGTCAGTCTTTCTCAATCTCTCACATTCACTCTTGTTCTCTCTCACTCTCTCACTCTCCTACTTTCACCCTCTTATACTGTCACAATCTCACCCTCTCACACCTTTACTATATTACTCTCTAATTCACTTTCTCTCTTTTCATTTCGCACTCGCGCTTCCTTGCTCTCTCACAACTCTTTTTCTCTCTCACAGTCTTGTTCTCATCCCTCCCCTTGATCTCTCCCACTCTCACTCTTTCTGGCTCTCTGTTGTTCTCTGTCGCGCTCTCTCGCTCGCTCTCGCTCTCTATCTAAAACCTCAGGACATGTACATTTATTATCTCAAATCAACATTGCACACGCAGGAAAGACCTCATCAGAGTCGGTAATATTGAATTGGCGTCAATCTCTCTGGGCTTATTAATCCATTAAAAAAAAACCCACCACACCTGCGATTTATTTGGTTTTAATCTGAATGTGCGTGCTTCCTCTTACCAAGCGATATTACATGCATCAAATTAAGCAGCTTCAATTAGCTGCTGTTGCTTGTTTGTTTTGTTGTTGGTTTACATCCTAGCAACATCTAAGGTCATATCAGGACGGGTACCGACTTGTGACAGTGCGCACTCATGGCGACTTTATAGTGCTGTCCCACTGGGAAACCAGGCCGCCGGCACCATGACCTGGTATCCCACTCAGTCACATTATCCTGACACTGAGCACACCAGTCCTTGCCCTATCCTAATAATGCCGAGCGCCTGGCAAGGAAGCGACAAGTATCAATTTTAAAGTCATTGGTTTGACTCGACCGGGACTCGAACCCACGACCCCACGATCTACCAGCACGGGAGACGGATGCTCTAACTCATTCGGCCATCCCGTCTAGTCGCTGTTGCTTGTTGGAGTTACAAGTCCTCGCAACATCGAAGGATATATCAGGATGGGTACTGACTGTTAGAAAACAGTAAGCTGAACATCATCTTATCACATAATATAGCATGGCAATATTGCACCATTCGTGGCTTAGTGGGATTATAGACAAACATAAAACGGAACTTATAAATAAATATGAGTCTAAATATTTTTTTCCAAAAATTGGAATGAGGCACTTCCTACATTTAACGTGCTATTTCTATATCTATCGCATCAATCTCCCTAAACTAGCCATTTAAAAAAGAAGCTAGACATCCTGCGCAAACACTGGAGGAGTCTATTCCAGAGCACCGCGCAAAGCATCATGGTCCCGATATAGAGGATCACAGAGATTGGCTCAAAGGGTGCCCTGCAGGGATTATAAAAGCGGGTGGGAGGCAGGGGGTGGGAAACAGGTGGATGGGAGACAGATGGATGGGGGGGGGGGGATAGGTGGGTGGGAGACAGATGTGTGGGGGACAGGTGGGTGGGGACAGGTGGGTGGGGGACAGGTAGGTGGGTGTGGGACAGGTGGGTGGGGGGAAGGTGGGGGAAGGTGGGTGGGGACAGGTGGGTGGGGGACAGGTAGGTTGGGAACAGGTGGATGGGGGACCTGTTTGTGGGGGACAGGTGGGTGGGGGACAGGTGGGGGGGACAGGTAGGTGGGTGTGGGACAGGTGGGTGGGGGCAGGTGGGTGGGGACAAGTGGGTGGGGGCAGGTGGGTGGGGGACAGGTAGGTGGGGAGAGGTGGGTGGGGGAGGTAGGTGGGTGGGGGAGGTAGGTGGGTGGGGGACAGGTGGGTGGGGACAGGTGGGTGGGGGACAGGTGGGCGTGGGACAGGTTGGTTTGAAACAGGTGGGTGGGGGACAAGTGGGTGGGAAACAGGTGGGTGGAGAACAGGTGGGTCGGGGCAGGTGGGTGGCGGAGAGGTGGGCGGGGGACAGGCGGGTGGGGACATGTGGGAGGAGGACAGGTTGGTGGGGGGGGGGGCAAGTGGGTGGGGATGGGGGACAGGTGGGGAGGAAAACAGGTGGGTGGAGGACAGGTGGGGGGGCAGGTGGATGGGGACAGGTGGGTGGCGGACAGATGGTTGGGTGGGTTAGGAGTCTGATGGGCGGACCTTAAATAGGTGCATATACCGATAGGGATCTCATTTAACGCCGGTACCAGCGGGGTCTGCTCGGCCGAGCTCCCGGCCCCTCGCGACATGTGAGAAACAGGCCCTCCGACATGCCGCCAAGGAGATCAACACTCTCCGGTTACAGGAGAGGTTGCTGGAGGTCATGAGCATCTCTGGCTTGCTCTCCCTAATGAGCCTCCAATCTCTGCACCCCCTTCCACTGATACACTCACCACCCTCTCACCCTCCCCCGGGACAACATCCTTCCCCTGCAGCACACCTCCCACCACACTCACACCCACACCCACACCCACACCCACACCCGCACCCACACCCACACCCACAGCCATAACCACACCCACTCCCGCCTCCACCGCCATACCTACCAGACCGCCTGGTCACTCACTTACTCACTCACTCACACACTCACTCATTCATTCAGTCACTCAGTCAACCACTGACTCAATCACTCAGGCATTCACTCACGCACTCACTCACCTACTCACTCACTAACTCACTCACTCACCTATTCAGTCACTCAGTCACCCAGTCACTCACTCATTCACTCACTCATTCACTAACTCATTCACTAACTCATGCACTCACGTACTTACTCACGTACTCATTGACTCACTAACTCACTCACTCACGTATTCAGTCACTCAGTCACTCACTCACTCAGTCATTCACTTACTTACTCACTCACTCATTCACTCACGAACTCCATCACTCACTATCACCATTTGCATCCACTCTCCATACACACTCCTCTATTTACCTTCCAGCTGCTGCTCAGGTTGACCAGAATCATTTGCGGGAGCAGCACCCTTGGCATGAATGTGTTCCCTACCCTGTACCTCTCATATCTTTCTTTCTCTACCTCTATTCGTTTCCTAACTTCTTCTTCTTGCCCACTCCCTTCTGCTCCTTTCAGTACTCTATCTTCCTCTTTCGGCTCCTTTCCTCTTGAACCTATTCTGCTTCCCCACTTCCCCCTTCACCCCATCCTCGTCCTCCTCATTACCTCGTTATCCTCCTCATATCTCCTTGTTATTCTTTATCTCCTTCTACACCTTAGTCCCTCTGCTTCCTTCCTCCTCCCCCCTCTCACTTTCCCTCCACACCTTTCTTCTCCGCAGCCCCCACCTACTCCTCCTTATTTCTCAGCCACTCCTATTCTTTCCCCATTACTTCCTTCTCATACACCGGGCGCGGTGGCCGAATCGGTAGAGTGCAGGCCTCATGTGCGGGAGATCGGCAGTTCAAATCCTGATCAAATCAAACCAATGACTTACAAAATTGATACTTGTCGCACCCTAGCTTTGTGCTGCGCATTAATAGGACAGGAAAAGGACTAGGATAGGATAGGACTCAGTGTCAGGATAATGTGACTGACTGTGATATCAGGTCATGGTGCTGGCAGCCTGGTCTCCCAGTGGGGCACCAATATATGAAGTCGCCATGAGGGCACACTGTCACAAGCCGGTACCCATCCTGATATGACCCTAGATGTTGCCAGGACGTAAAACTCCAATAACCAACCAACCAACTTATTCTTTCCCACCTCCTCCTTCTCTTCCGCTTCCCCCTTCGCTCGTGCCTCATCTTGATCCGCTTCCCTTCACCTCGTCTGTCTGGCCCGTCTCTTCCGATTCCTCATTTACCTTCTCACCTTGCGACTCACCCCCCCCCCCCCACCCCCCTCCCATACACACACACTCCTACCACCTCCCCACCACACACCCTATTCGCATTTCCTCCCTCTCACCTCCCATCCACCCTCCTTTCATCATCCCCTTCTCGGTCGTTGGTTCCCCTTCCATACGAACTCCTTATCTCATCGTCCCTGACACAGAGAGCGTGTATATAAACAGATGAGAGGGACAACTCCCATACTAGACCGTGCAACAGCTGCCGACTGTGGCGCTCCAAGTGGTGGTTGTTGAACACTATATGACACAGCTGTCAAACTCAAGGCATTGTCAATGGTTGTGTGCAATCTTCCTACAGAAAACGTTAAATATCTCTAAAACTACAACACCTAGAAACAAACTGATTGGAATACACATAGGAAACATGTTTACCAACAAGATTATATTAAATTGATATGGTTAGGGTTCTGGATTTCTATTAATTTGGAATAAAACTGACGTTTTTCACTACGCGTACGGCAAACTCAAGGCATTGTCAATGGTCGTGTGCAATCTTCCTACAGAAAACGTTAAATATCTCTAAAACTACAACACCTAGAAACAAACTGATTGGAATACACATAGAAAACATGTTTACCAACAAGATTATATTAAATTGATATGGTTAGGGTTCTGGATTTCTATTAATTTGGAATAAAACTGACGTTTTTCACTATGCGTACGGCAAACTCAAGGCATTGTCAATGCCAATGGTCGTGTGCAATCTTCCTACAGAAAAAGTGAAATATCTCTAAAACTACACCAAATAGAAACAAGCCGCTTAGTACACATATAGAAAACATGTTTACCAAAAGGATTATATTAAATTGATAAGGTTAGGCTTCTGCATTTCTATTAATTTTGAATAAAAACAAATGTTTTGCACTGCACGTACCGCCAAACTCAAAGCTTGTTCAACACTAACCGCCAGGAACGCCACTGTAGCCTGTGTTACCGATTTTCGCGGGAGTTGTCCCTTTCATTTGTTTATATACACGCTCTCTGCCTGACACCCCCCCCCCCACCCCCCTCTAACGACAGGCGCCTCCAATCCTCGTCGTTGCTATTAAAGCTGCATAGTCCGATGAAATATCAAATTTTCAAAACCAAACCAATTATCTAGATTTGATTTTACTTTTCTACCTTAGATACTGATGCACTTATTAAGCATTTCTTTCTGCGTAGAAGGCAATACTGAGTCAATTTGACAGAACCTATTACTGCAAAAGTCTATGTTGTGAGAGTTTTGGCAAGATTTTCCATGTTTGCACTCAAAATACCTCAAAAGTTTTCCATTCAAAATAAAAGTAACTTTGAACTAATGTAAAGTAGATACTAGTGATCGATCTAATATATTTATCTCAGAAAAAATACAGAAATTCAAAACCATTGGACTATGCAACTTTAATGTCTTCGGCATTACACACAAATATATATATATATATATATATATATATATATATATATATATATGCACTACCTCAATTGCCATTAAAATCGCCGCCATTATATATTATATATATATATAAATATATGTATAACCACCTCAATTTTCGCCTCCGCGCTACGTCCACTTCCACCCCCACTCATACCTCCACTTTTACCCCCACCCCCAACTGCATCTCCAATCCCCAGTAATACACAACCCTTAACCCTCAACCTTCATCCCGCTCACCACACCCCATCACCCCCCAACATCTCTTCCACCACAATCCCCCTCTTGTCCTTCCCTATCCACAACTCCCATCCCAAACCCTCACACCCCTATCCGCTCCTCCACGTCCACCCAGCGCCCCCCCCCCCCCCCCCCCACCCCCACCAGTACACAACGACCCCCCCCCCCCCGCACACACACAGACACTACCCACGTGGCACTCGGCCCCCTTGTGCCGGGCGCCTGCCGCCGTAGCCGGGTGAGGAATCAGCCCGCCCGGCCAGGTGCTCGTACCCCGAGCCGGGTGTCGGATTTCTAATAGATGCAGACGGCGCCGACTAAGCTAGATGCCTCCGCCGGGAGGCGCCCCGGGCGGCGGGTGGCGCATCGAGTGAGGCGGCGAGTTGCATATTTCATGGCCTCTAGGTGGCGGAAACAGCTGTAAGGATTGCCTCATCTGAAGGGCTCAAAGGTGCTCGCCGCCTCATCTGGATCAAAGGTGGCGCGGGTGGAAAGGACTGTGTGGGTGCGTGTGGGTGTCTGGGTGCGGTTGTGGGCGTGTGGGGTGTAGGTCTGGGTGTATGAGTGTGGGTGTGTGAGTGTGTGGCTGTGTCGCTGTGAGAGTGGATATGAGGGTATGTGTGTTGGTGTGTGGGGATGTGTGTGGGTGTGGTTGTGGGTGCGGTTGTGACTGTGTGTGTGGTTGTAGGTGTGGGTGTGTTTGTGGGTGTGGTTGTGGGCGTGGGTGTGGGTGTGGTTGTGGTTGTGGGTGTGGGTGTGGGTGTGGGTGTGGGTGTGGGTGTGGGTGTGGCTGTGGGTGTGGGTGTGGGTGTGGGTGTAGGTGCAGATGTAGGTGTCGGTGTCGGTGTGAATGTGGGTATGTATGTGGGTGTAGTTGCTTGTATTTGGGAGGATGTGGGTGTTGGTGTAGGTGTGGGTGTTCGTGTTGGTTTCTGGATGTGGGTGTGTGAGTAGGTGGTTGTGTAGATGTGAGCATGACGATGTGACTGTTGGTGTGCGGGGTGTGTGTGGGTGTGGGTGTGGGTGTGGGTGTGCTTGTGTCTGTAGGTGTAGGTGTTGGTGTAAGTGTAGGTGCGGAAGTGGGTGTATATGTAAGTGTGGGTGTGAGTGTGTGTATGGGTGTGGGTGTAGGTGTGTGTGGTTGTGCTTCAGGGGGTGAGGGTGTGGGTGGGTGGGGGGAAATTGTGGGTGTGGGTGTGGATGTGGGCGTGTGGTGGCATGGGTATGAGTTTGGGTATGTGTGTGGGTGTGCGTGTACGGTCTTTGTGTAGGTCTCTGTGTGCCGACATGACAAAAAAGCAAACCCGATGCTCATTTAAATCTGGTGACTGAGACAGTGGATGTCAGCAAGTCATGTCGAAGTCGCAAATGCGATGTTCACACCAGTATATTAATCATCTTCATGTTTCTCTTCACCATCAGCATCATGGTCCATTTTATGATCTAGTTTCGGTTGACTTTGAGAGCTTATTTTACTCGAGACATTTTTCTTTGACTATTTCTACTGACAGTTTGTCAAACCCATGGTCGAGTCAAACTAATGACTAATTGATACCTGTCACTTCATAGCCAGGCACACGGCATTATTGGGATAGGGCAATGACTGGTTGGCTCAGTGTCAGGATAATGTAGCTGACTGGGATATCAGCTCACGGTGCTGGTGGCCTGGTCTCCCAATGGGGCAGCACTCTAAAGTCGCCATGAGTGCGCTCTATAACAAGTCGGTACCCATCCTGATAAGACCTTAGATGTTGGCAGGATGTAAAACTCCAACAACCAACTAACCTGTGATGACACATGAGTCGCTATGCCCCATCTCACACCCCCTGCATGTGCACCTGTCCTACGCCACCTGTGTACAACGTCCACCTGCCCTACGTCACCTGTGCACACCTGTTCACACCTGTGTAAAGGTGTACACCACTGGACACGTGTACATACATATCTTGTACATACCTGTCCATACCTCAATATGTTGTTGTTTGATGTTTTATATCCTAGAAACATCGCAGGTCATATCAGTGACAGTGCGCACTCAGGACGACTTTATGGTGATATCCCACTAGGAGACCGGGCTGAGGGCTCCATGACCCGATTTCCCACACAGTCACATTATCCTGATACTGTGCAAACCAGTCATTGCCCTATCCTATAAATTCATAGCCCCAGGTTAGGTAGCGACAAGTATCAATTTCATAAGTTATTGGTTTGACTCGGCTGGGATTCGAACTCTGGACCTTCCGCCCGGGAAGCCTGCCCTTTACCGATTATGCCATCGCACCCGGTCACACCTCAAGACTCCTGTAATACATATGCACACATGTACCCATATGTAAACACGTATTCACATATGTACACACCTGTACAAACATGTACACACCTATATACACCTGTACACACCTGTAAACACCTGTACACACATGTGTACACACCTATGTACATAGCTGTGTACATACCTGTGTACATACCTGTGCACATACCTGTGTGCATACATATGCACAAATCGTTAACACATGTACACACCTGTGTACACCTGTACATACAGGTGTACACCTTACACACCTGTGTACACCTTACACACTTGTGACCACCTCCACACACATGTTCTTACCTGCATATACTTGTGCATACTTGTTCACACTTGTCCATACCCTGATACCTGGCGAGCAGGAGACCCCATATCCGCCCTTCAAAGTCAGCTAAGATTGCCATCTGTCTCAGTGAAGTTTAAAAAAAGCCTGATTTCTTAGCCTTGATCGGTGTCGTTCTCCCCTTATTCCCAACAGTGTTAAGGACGGGAACTGAGATTAACCCTGGCGCGTGAGTCTTTTAATTTTGGGACCCCCTCCCTGCTCCCTCCAAAGAAAAATCAATTAACACTTACTTAATTTTAGACCCATTACAACCGTCCACACCTCACTCCTTTCCCATCTCCTATATAGATATCCACATATTTCTGGGCTTACCACTCCATGCCTTCACCGACCAATAAACACCTACCTAATGTCGCATTCCCATATGCAGTAGTTAAACAGGTTTAGGGAGGAAGTTCATATGCGAGGCGATCGAGTACGCACAACGGTGACGTGCTTAAAGTTGCATAGTCCGATCGTTTTGAATTTCTGTCAATTTTCTGAGATAAATATACTAAATTGATTGTTAGAATCTACCTTACTTTAGTTTGAAGTAACTTTGATTTTAAATGGCTAACTTTTGAGATATCTGAAGTGCAAACATGCCAAATTAATTTTGGCAAGCATGTCAAAACTCTGATACCATAGGCTTCTCTTCTGGCATTTTATATTAAATTGACTCAGTATTCCCTTCTATGTGGCTACAAATGCTTAATAAGTGCAGCAGTATCTAAGTTAGATATGTAGAATCAAATCTAGGTGAGTGTTTTGGTTTTGAAAATGTGATGCGTCATCGGACTGTGCATCTTTAAGCCAGCTTAACTAAACCGATTGCGTTCACATGCGCAACTTAAGCCATTTAACGCTAAAAGGGTTGAGCTAATCCACCTCGGGAACCGGTTTACATGAATCGAACGAGTCGACTTAGCCCCAAACCAATTTACAGCCACGTTCACACATTCATTTTAAGCTAGACTAGTTAAATCGGTTTAGTTCAGCCAGTTTAACATGCATGTGTGAACGGGACTTAAGAAAACCGCGGGTTCGGTGTGATCAAGTGCATTCTAGATGTTGACATCTACTTATTGGCTCATGGTGAGCATGGTCCTCATGTCTCAAACAGCCCAATGTGGGGTGGTGGGGGGGCTCATGTTTGATTGACTGATTGAGTACCTTGCTGAATACTGATAACTGAGTTGAATCAGGAAGACCGTATTGACCTAATAACGCAAAGCATAGCTTATATATTATATATCGCACACGGCGCATTGTAACTCAGTCAATTCCTGTTTTTTTATATATTTTTGTTATTCATTTAAATTCGCTCCTAACTGCCTGACAAGCCTCGGCTTCTGCCGACAAATATACTAAATATACATTAGTAGTCTGCAGGCCGATCAATGTGGCAAACCGCCGACCGATTCCAGCCCAGCTACTGAACCAGAGAAACTACTCCAGGCGGACATCAGTCGATACCAGAGAGGTTAATGTTGGTCGGGGATCAGGGACATTTTATAGGTGCGAGTATCCAGTCGATAGGATCTTAGGTTATGGTCATAATCTACTGTCGGGCATCAATCGATGTTTTGCTTATTTTCCTGTAATTGTCTATCTGTATATTGTTGTAGATGTGTTTACTGTGTAAACAATTGTGATTAGGGCTGGAAGACCAATGCATTAGCACTGACAACATGTTATTCAGAGGAATAAAAACACTTGAACAAAAAAAAAATCCAATTGTCACCATCTACATAGAGTAGATAGCATGTGAAGAGTAAATGTATGCACCCATTCGGCGAATTGCATTACCTCCACTCGGCACCCCCCCCCCCCGGCCCCCGCTTTCACCCAGTTCACTTTGAATAACCTAAAGGCCCTGTCACATTACGGCGTATGGCGGGAGCGTATTGAAAACCTACGTAGGTCCTGCGCGTGCCGGCCTATGATGACATTTGGTGACCTTTCGGGTGGTTTTGAGCGTATGTGGAACCTACGAGGAGCGTACGAGGAGCGTATGAGGAGCGTATGGGAGCGTATGGGAGCGTGCTGTGACATTTGTTGACAGTATGGGCCATACGCCCTCATAGGTCGAGTTTTTTTGAGCATGCACAAAAAAATTTGGACGGACGGATTTATGAAAGCGTATGGCGGCGTATGCCTCATACGCTTCACATACGCCGGCATCTGGCGGCATCTGGCGGCGTATGAGTAGCGTATGAGTAGCGTATGCGTAGCGTATGAGTAGCGTATACGGCGTATGCCGACGTATATGACGTAACGCGCTTACGCCGCCATACGCTCCCGCAAAAAACCCTAATGTGACAGCCCCTTAAGACATATCTACTGGCTCAATGAGCAGACTGCTCTCTCTCTCTCTCTTCTCATGTGGGCGCGTCAGAGGTAGAGGGGAGGGGGAGGCCGGGTGACGAGGGAGGGTGGGAGGAGGGAAGGAGAGGGGGTGGATGGAGGAGGGTAGGGAGGTGGGATAGCCGTACTCAGCCTAGTTCTCAGTAATGCTTGGATATAAAAGAAACTGTGCAATGAAATAAAGAAGAGCCGTGGATTGTAAATTAAATTTCTCATAATTAAAGCTGCATAGTTCGATAAGGGATTTCAATTTTCGCAGCTAATTCATTTTGATCAACCAGATCTAACTTTAAATTTGCATAGGGCGATACTTTTGAGTTTCTGATATTTTCTGAGATAAATATATTAGGTTGATTGCTATAATCTACCTTACTTTAATTTTAAGTAACGCTTAGTTTAAACGGCTAACTTTTGAGATAGTTTAAGTGTAAGCATGCAACATTAATTTAGGCAAGCATGCCAAAACTCTGACACCATAGGCTTCCACAGTAAGAAGTTCTATTAAATTGACTCGATCTTCCCTTCTAGGTAGCAACAAATGTTTAATAAATACATCATTATCTAAGTTAGATATGTAGAATCAAATCTAGATAATTATTTTGGTTTTGAAAATTTGAAGTTTTCATTGGACTATGCAGCTTTAAGTATTGCTTCTAAGCATGTGTTGGTGCATAGCAGAGGATATCCAATTAATTTAATAGAATATGTTAGTGGTGTCAGTATTTTCAGGCGCATGCCAAATATTATTAATTTGGAATGTTGTCACTTAGAATAGCTCCAAAGTTAGCCATTTAAAATAGGAGTTACTTCAAATTGAAAGTAAGCTAAATTAGAAGGATGAAGCTAATCCGTTAACGGAGGTGCTTACAGGGACAGGGTAATGGGGACAGTGGTGGGGGCATGAGGGGTCTGCATAAAGTTAAGATTTCTTCTACGCGGTATGCGGTATGCGGCATGCGGCATGCGGTATGCGGTATGCGAATGGGAGGATTCCTTCTACGCGGTATGTGGCATGTGGCATGTGGCACACGACTGGCTATATTTAAAAAATAAAAATAAACAAGTATACTCCATACTGCACTGTATATGGCCTAATATGGCATTTATATCTACACGTAACCCCACCACCACCACTACCATATGTTTCCCCTCTGCACCCTTGTGTCTGACCGTTCCGTAATGCTCAGTCGCCTCTCCTCTGCTCAGTCGCCTCTCCTCATCTACAACTAATGGACAAGTGCGACTCAGGTTTCTATTCACATACCGCGTGCCACATGCCGCACCGATCGCTACAGGGACCAATTGAGTTGCCGCATTCGCATTCGCATTCGCATTCGCATACCGCGTGTAATGGCTGGCACACACCTACCGTCTGTGCGCACCCACCTACCGTTTACGATTCGCGCACTAAAACTGACGACCCGACCCGACCCGACCCGTTTCCCGACTGGAGCGCTCACATATACCGTCCGTTTTCGCGACTCTCCCTCCCTCCCTCTCCCCCTCCCTGTGTCTGTGTGTGTGTCTGTGTGTGTCTGTGTGTGTGTCTGTGTGTGTATTACTATGTGCCTCTGTGTGTGTCTGTGTGTTTTTGTGTCTGTGTGTTTGTGTGTCTCTGTGTGTGTCTCTGTGTGTGTCTCTGTGTGTGCCTCTGTGTCTGTGTGTGTCTCTGTGTGTGTCTGTGTGTGTGTGTCTGTCTGTGTGTATGTGTGTGTGACCCTGTGTCTATGTGCGTGTCTATGTTTGTGTCTGTGTGTGTCTCTGAGAGAGACACACACAGACACTCTCCCTCCCTCTCTCCCTCCCTGTGTCTGTGTGTGTGTCTGTGTGTGCGTCTGTGTGTGTGTTACTCTGTGCCTCTGTGTGTGTCTGTGTGTTTTTGTGTCTCTGTGTGTGTCTCTGTGTGTGTCTCTGTGTGTGTCTCTGTGTGTGTCTGTGTGTGTGTCTGTGTCTGTGTGTGTCTCTGTGTGTGTCTCTGTGTGTGTATCTGTGTGTGTGACCCTGTGTCTATGTGCGTGTATATGTTTGTGTCTGTGTGTGTGTCTCTGAGAGAGAGACACACAGACACTCTCCCTCCCTCTCTCCCTCCCTGTGTCTGTGTGTGTCTGTGTGTGTGTCTGTGTGTGTGTTACTCTGTGCCTCTGTGTGTGTCTGTGTGTTTTTGTGTATCTGTGTGTGTCTCTGTGTGTGTCTGTGTGTGTGTGTCTCTGTGTGTGTGACCCTGTGTCTATGTGCGTGTCTCTATGTCTGTGTCAGAGACACACACAGACACACACTTAGAGACACAGAGACACACATAGACACACACACAGACACACACATATAGACACACAGACACAGACACATACACACATAGACACAGAGACACACACACACAGACACACACAGAGACACAGAGATACACACACACACGAACACACACAGAGACACACATACACAGAGAGACACACACATACACATACACATACACACACATAGAGACACACACAGACACACACAGACACACACATATACACACACATAGACACACACACAGAGACACACACATACACACACATAGACACACACATAGACACACACACAGAGACACACACACAGAGACACAGAGATACACACACGGACACACACAGAGACACATACACAGACACACACACAGACACACACAGATACAAAGAGACACACGCAGAGACACAAGAGACACACACACAGCCACAGATACACACACAAAGACACACACATACACAGAGAGAGACACACACAAAAACACACACAGACACACACATCGAGACAGAGACACACACACAGAGACACACACAGACACACACATAGACACACACATAGACACACACACATACACACATAGAGACACATAGACACACACACAGACACACATAGACACACACACAGACACACAGAGACACACACACACAGACACAGAGATACATACACACGGACACACACAGAGACACACATACACAGAGAGACACACACAGACACACACACAGACACACACATAGAGACACACAGAGACACACACACAGAGACACACACAAACACACACATATACACACAGAGACACACACAGAGACACACACAGACACATACATAGACACACACATAGACACACACACAGAGACACACACACAGAGACACAGAGATACACACACGGACACACACAGAGACACACATACACAGACACACACAGAAACACACAGAGACAAAGAGACACACACAGAGACACACACACAGCCACAGATACACACACAAAGACACACACATACACAGAGAGACACACACACAGACACACACAGACACACATATCGACACACGGAGACACACACACAGAGACACACATAGACACACACAGAGACACACACACAGACACACACACAGAGACACACACATAGACACACACAGAGACACACACAGAGACACACAGACACAGAGGACTTGGATCGCAAACGGCTGATCGCAAACGGCTGACCGCTCACACCTACCGTTTCTCGAACGGCCCGATTCATTTTTCGAATCCCTTGCGATTCGAGTTTTAAGCCCTAAAACTGAGTTTTAAGTCGTGAATCGCAAGGCTCTGGTGTGCGCGGGGGTCGCACACCTAATGACTAAAACCCAGTTTTACATCGTAAACGGGCAGTTTTACGTCGTAAACGGGAGGTGTGCGCCGGGCATTAGGGATGTAGCCCATTGACTTCAAGGCGTTTTGATTTTTTGCTGCATTCGCATTCGCATACCGCATACCGCATACTGCGTGTAAGGAATCTTAGCTTAAAGGTGGGTCTGACCCGCAGGGGGACTGGGGGAGCCACTTCCGGTTAGCGAGTACTCACAGAACTAACCAGGCAGTTAATAATAATAACAAGATGTGCAAGGACCAGTGGAATGAGTGAGCCAAATTGTCCGCGGTTGAAATTTCCCCAGTTTCATCAAAGAATATAAGTTTTTTTAAATGAAGGTCTTCATGTCAGTTACTTCTGCTGAATGCATTGAATCATCCTGGCCCAAAGCCCTCAGCTCTCTTTGTAAACCTGACCAGACGGGATGGCCCAATGAGTTGAGCGTCCGTCTCCCGTTTTGGTAGATCGTGGGATTTGAACCCATGGGTTCGAATCCTGGTCGAGTCAAAGCAATGAGTTAAAAATTGATACTTGTCGCTTCTTAGCCAGGCGCTCAACATTATTAGGATAGGGCAAGGATTGGTTAGCTCAGTGCCAGGATAATGCGACTGACTGGCATGTCAGGTCATGGTGCTGGCAGCCTGGTCTCCCAGTGGGGATACAGTATAAAGTTGCCATCAGTGTGCACTGCCACATGTCGGTAACCATCCTGATATGACCTTAGATGTTGTCAGGACGCAAAACTCCAACAACCAACCAATAACTCTTTGTAAACCGATAAGCGATGGCGATGGCCGGTTGGACCTGACTTCGGTGGCAGACCGGGCTCAACAGCTGGAGGTCTGTAGCAGAGCAAGATTCTGGCACGTCACGTTCCTTAATGGAGCTAATGGATCGACCCACTTAGAGAGTCACTCAGTTAATCACGACTTCAAACTAAATCTGAGTTCTGGTTTTTGTGTGTTTGTGTGTATGGGTGTGTTCCCCAATTCGTCTCAACTAATTGCTTTCGGTGCAATGCCGTCACTCCTGTCACGCAACTGACATAAATGACAGCATGGCTGTCCTTTTTATTTGTTTTAGTGGTATATATATATATATATATATATATATAACTACCTACAGTTAGCTCGAATTAATCCGACTTTGCTTGAAGCTGGGAAACTCGCCATCCGACCAAAATATTCATGAGGTGGATAGATTTGCGCCATTCATCTTATGCCTCTGGAATTAAACTCGATTTTCCTCCAAAATAAGTCTTTTATAAACCCCATATTGAATAGTGGGAAAAAAGCAGTAGGGATTAATGCAGGTCGACTGTATACGTGCGTATATTAATTTACTAATTTTCTCTGGTACATCTAATTGCTTCAATAAAACCGGTAAGTATTACATTATTTGAAGTTACGTCCGGTCATTTAGTGATGATGTCTATTTCCAAAGACCTTATAACACTTAGACAGCTCACTCCCTATCTCTCCCATGGTAATCTAAATTTTGCAGTGCCACCTTGTGGTGGGTTTGACTTTGATCAGCCCGTCTGCTGGTTGGTGTTTCACATGTAAACACATACAATTATATTATACATGATATAGGTAAGTATGAATACACATCAATATGAAATTGCTATGAACAAATACAAATCATCATCAGCATCAGCATCAGTATCAGCATCACCATCATCACACATCTTTCACATTCATATATATACATGTATACATATAATATAGCAACTGTGTAATCAAAAGAACAGCCAGTGCACCAGGTGGTGGGTTTGATCATTTTGATTACACAGTACAGGCAGAGTGAGCCGTCTTAGTGTTATAGGGTCTTTGCTATTTCATAACAGCTTGTTTTATCCACAGAGGTAACATGTGTTAGAAGAACCAGTTGCTACACAAATATTGCCATACACATTAAGCATGCATTTAACATGGAATACAGCTCGATGCAATAGCTAAGGTCTGCACGAAATGAAAAGGGATCAAACATTATGGATTTACCTACATTATTATTATAGCAAAATAACCCTTAAGTTATTAATTATTTACACATATATTTTTGGGGAAAATAGCGGGTGTTCAATAGACAATCTCGACGTTGAGTATTCCTCTTTTGAAGAAGTCCCATTGCGGCATGTTTGTGATGTTCTCATAGGGGTTGATGCATGGACATGTGTGGGATGAGGATTGATGTGCATCCCATGTTTAATCAATATAGCACCAAATTGTTCATTATTAGCACCATGTTTGTAATTAGATTTAAGGGAAATCAAAAGAAACCAAACTAATTCAACCCAGCGCTACATTGATTAAACATCAACATGCCCCAATGGGACTTCTTCGAAGGAGGCATACTTTATATGACCAGTGTCAATTGGACAGCCTCTATGTGAGCAATGTTGGTTGGTTGTTGGAGTTTTACGTCCTGGCAACATCTAAGATCATATCAGGAGGGGTACCGACTTGTGACAGTGCACATTCATGGTGACTTTATAGTGCTTCCCCACTGGGAGAGCAGGCCACCAGCACCATAATTCCACTTAGTCACATTATCCTGACACTGAGCCAACCAGTCCTGGCCCTATCCTAATAATGCCAAGCGCCTGGCTAGGAAGTGACAATTATCAATTAGTAAGTCATTGGGTTTGACTCGACCAGGGTTTTGAACCCATGGCTTCGAATCAGAAGATCTACCAAAATGGGAGACGGACACTCAACTCATTCGGGCATCCCGTCTGGTCTTCTTTGAAGGAGGCATATACTCTTATAATAGTATATGACATCGTGAATTCAACAGCCCCCATGTGAGCAATGTGAGCAGTATGAGAGTGCCATGCTCTCCACGTGACGGGACTGGGAGGGGCGGAGATAGCTGCTACAATGTGATGGCTTAGCTTCATTATGAAACCCCGAATGGAAGGCGCGTTCACCCATACATCCGCCACCAGGGTGCGGCGCGTCCCTGCCGGAGCCTGGTTCCCGGTACGGACGGCCCGGCTGAATGGCGCCGGCCGGCAGCAGCAGAAATCACGAATACAATTGCGGCGGACGCGGACAGCGAAGGCCCCTTTCCGTGAATAAAGCGCATTGACAGACGCCCAAGGACCCAAGTGCCTCAGAGTACATATTTATAGGAATCCATTAGAGGCGCATGGGCAGCGGGGGGTGGCGGGATGGCGGGGTGGCGGGATGGCGGGATGGCGGGATGGCGGGATGGCGGGATGACGGGGTGGCGGGGTGGCGGGATGACGGGGTGGCGGGGTGGCGGGGTGGCGGGGTGGCGGGGTGGCGAGATGGCGGGGTGGTGGGGTGGCAGGGTGGTGGGATGATGGGGTGGCGGGGTGGCGGGATGGCGGGGTGGTGGGCTGGTGAGGTGGTGGGATGATGGGGTGGCAGGGTGGCGGGATGGCGGGGTGTGCTGGTGTGGTGGTGTGGCTGTGTGGCAGTGTGGCAGTGTGGCAGTGTGGTGGTGTGGCAGTGTGGCGGTGTGGTGGTGTGGCGGTGTGGTGGTGTGGCGGTGTGGCGGGTCGCGGTGTGGCGGTGTGGCGGGGTGGCGGTGTGGTGGGGTGGTGGGGTGGTGGGGTGGTGGGGTGGTGGGGTGGTGGGGTGGTGGGGTGGCGGGATGGCAGGATGATGGAATGACGGGATGGTGGGGTGGCGGGGTGGCGGGGTGGGGGGTGGCGGGGTGGGGGGCGGGGTGGCGGGGGGGGTGGCGGGGTGGCGGGATGCTGGGGTGTGGTGGTGTGGCTGTGTGGCAGTGTGGCGGTGTGGCAGTGTGGCAGTGTGGCGGTGTGGCGGAATGGCGAGTGGCGGGATGGTGGGATGGTGGGGTGGCGGGATGGCGGGGTGGCGGGGTGGCGGGATGGCGGGGTGGCGGGGTGGGGGGGGTGGGGGTGGCGGGGTGGCGGGGTGGCAGAGTGGCGGGGTGGCGGGATGGCGGCGTGGCGGGATGGTGGGGGTGGCGGGATGGCGGCATGGCGGGATGCTGGGGTGTGGTGGTGTGGCTGTGTGGCAGTGTGGCGGTGAGGCGGTGTGGCGGTGTGGCGGTGTGGCGGTGTGGCGGTGTGGCGGAATGGCGGGTGGCGGGATGGTGGGGTGGCAGGGTGGAGGGGTGGCAGGGTGGCGGGATGGCGGGGGTGGCGGTGTGGCAGGGTTGCGGGATGGCGGGGTGGTGGTGTGGCGGGGTGGCGGGATGGCGGGGGTGGCGGTGTGGTGGGGTGGCAGGATGGTGGGATGGCGGGGTGGTGGGGTGGCAGTGTGGTGGGGTGGCGGGATGGCGGGGTGGCAGGGTGGCGGAGTGGCGGGGTGGCGGGGTGGCGAGGTGGCGGGATGGCGGGATGGCGGGGTGGTGGGGTGGCGGTGTGGTGGGGTGGCGGGATGGCGGGGTGGCGGGTTGGCGGGGTGGCGGGGTGGCGAGGTGGTGGGATGGCGGGATGGCGGGGTGGTGGGGTGGCGGTGTGGTGGGGGGGCGGGATGTGTGTGTGGGAGGGGTGTGGAATTGTGTGTTGGTCGTTCTGCGCGTGTGGGGAATGTCTGTGCGTGAGTGTGCGTGTATTGGTGTGTGGGTGTGGTGGATTGTGTGTGGGTGGTTGTGTAGGTGTGGGATGGTGTCTGTGTGTGAGTGCGCGGATGTGTGTATGTGCATGTGGACATGGTGGTGTGTGGGTGTTTGTGTGTGTACTGTTGGTGTGTGGACGTGTGTGTCTGGGTGGGTGTGGGTGTGGGTGTAGGTGTGGGTGTGGGTGTGGGTGTGGGTGGGTGTTTTGGTTTGTAAGTGGTGGAGTGGGGCTAAAGGGTACATTCCTTACACGCGGTATGTGGCATGCGAATGCGAATGCGAATGTGAATGCTGCAAAAAATCTGAAAGCATCTAACTCAATGGGGGTGATTCCTTACATGCGAATGCGAATGCGAATGCGAATGCGAATGCGAATGCGAATGCGAATGCGAATGCGGCAACTTAATTGGTCCATGTAGCCATCGGTGTGGCATGCGAATGCGAATGTTGCTGCGTTTGCCATAGAAGACAGTGTTAGAGAAACATGACACTATGTGTGGGTGTGGGTGTGGGTGTGGGTGTGGGTGTGGGTATGGGTGAAAGGACCCAAACCGTTCGCATGCCGCATGCCGCATGCCGCATTCGCATTCGCATGCCGCATACCGTGTGTAAGGAATCCTAGCTTTAAGGTTTGGTACATGTGGCACGATGGTGGAGAGTGATGTTGGGTACGGATTGCTTGCGTGCATAATTGGTGGAGAGTGGGGCGGGTGGGGGTTGGTGGTGTGGTGGGGTGGTGATGGGGTGTGGGGGGGTGGTCGGGTATGGTGGGGTGTGATGGAGTGGGGTGGGGTGTGGTGGGGTGTGGTGGGGTGTGGTGGGGTGTGGTGTAGTGGTGTGGTGGGGTGTGGTGGGGTGTGGTGGGGTGGGGTGGGGTGTGCTGGGTGGTGGTGGGGTGGGGTGGGGGGGTGTGGTGGGGGTGTGGTGGGGTGGTGGGGGGGGTGGGGTGTGGTGGGGTGTGGTGGGGGTGTGGTGGGGTGTTGTGGGGTGTGGTGTGGTGGGGTGTGGTGGGGTGTGGTGGGGTGTGGTGGGGTGTGGTGGGGTGTGGTGGGGTGTGGTGGGGTGTGGTGGGGTGTGGTGGGGTGTGGTGGGGTGTGGTGGGGTGTGGTGGGGTGGGGTGGGGTGTGGTGGGGTGTGGTGGGGGTGTGGTGGGGTGTGGTGGGGTGTGGTTGTGTGTGGTGGGGTGTGGTGGGGTGTGGGGGTGTGGTGGGGTGTGGTGGGGTGGTGGGTGGGGTGTTGTGGGGTGTTGTGGGGTGTTGTGGGATGTGTTGGGGTGTGGTGAGGTGTGGGGGTGGGGGGTGTGGTGGGGTGTGGTGGGGGTGTGGGTGGGGGGTGTGGTGGGGTGTGGTGGGTGTGGTGGGGTGTGGTGGGGTGTGGTGGGGTGTGGTGGGGTGTGGTGTGGTGGGGTGTGTTGGGGTGTGGTGGGGTGTGGTGTGGTGTGGTGGGGTGTGTCAGGGATGGGGAATGGATAGGTGGGGAGGAGCGTGGCGGGGTGGAGCGGGGTGGGGCGGGAATGACTGAGGATAAGTGGGGAGGAGTGGCGAGGGGTGAGGTGGGGTGGGGCTGAGAGTGGTGGGATGGGGTGTGGGATGGGGAGGAGGAGAGGCGAGAGGCGGAGAGGGGAGCGGAATGGAAGTGTTGCATTGTATGATAGACATCACGCTTGGGGAAAGGGCGTCAGAGATCTTTGTGGAAACTGTGTCAGACTGTACGGCTTGGTGCACAGTGGCACAAGAACCAGCAGTGAGAATATTCCGAATGGGTTTGGTATTAGAGTGTGGTACTGACTTCTGGGATAGACCAGTGGTTGAAACGCCCTCTCCTCGTACAAAAGGTCATGGGTTCGATCCAAAGCAAACCTTAAATCGAGACAAATATTTGTTTTAATTGTTGTTTGTCCCGACGTTGCCTACGACATGTCTTTACTGGAATATGAGAAAGAAAGATCGGCTCAGTGTCAGAATAATGTGACTAAGTGGGATATCGGGTGGTGGTATTGAAATGCATGGAATCCGAATGCGGCCAACATGTGATTTGACCTCAGATATTACATCGGATGTTGATAGGTAGTAAAAACCACAATACCTCATAAAGAGTGTTGTCAGTGGGAAAACTAAGGACCTGTTTGGTTTGAGGGTGGTATTTAGCAGCGGAACTCAGGGGAATGGTTGAGACTGATGGTAGGCTCAAGCGGGCGGACTGATTTGAGGGTGTATTTGAGTTGGGAGTTGGGTGACGGTTTGGGACTCATTGACTTTGACGAGCTGAGACCGCTCGATGTGCTGAGGGTGTGGTGGCGGAGGGCACGGCGGGGGGTGGCCGGGTGAAGGTGTGGTAGCGGCGGGCACGGCGGGGTGTGGCCGGGTGAGCAGAGTGTCAACAGATCGCAATGATTAAGAGGTTTCGGGGCAGAGCGGGATTACATCTTCGTACGGGGACTGTGGTCTGATGGGACTTGTGGGACCTCTGGCTCCCGGGGAACGAGTAATGTGTGGGGGTGGGGGGGGGGAGGGGGGGATGGGGGAGGGGAGGGTCGGGGGGGGGGGGGGGGGGGGGGGGAGGAAGTCAGTGGAATTGGCAATGCTCACCGCGAGGGGAAAGGAGTGCTAAGCGCCAGTTCAGCTATGGGTAGGGGTCGTTGGAGGGGGCGGGGAGAGGATATGAGGGGGCTGGGGACGGGGGTGGGGAGCGAGGAGGGAGAGGGAGGGGGGGACGAGGGGGGTGAGCGAGGAGAGGGAGTGGGGAGGGGAGAGCGGACCAGGGGGATAAGGTGCGAGGGATGAGAGGGGAGGGAGGATAGAAGAGGGAGGATAGAAGAGGGAGGATAGAAGAGGGAGGTGGGAGGGTGAGGGTAGAGGAAGATGGAGGGTGGAGCCGGGGGAGAGGATGGGTAGGATGGAGGAGAGGACGGGGGAGGGAGGAGAGACGGAGGAGGGAAGAGGGCAGAGGGAGAAGAGAGGAGGGAGCTGGGAGGAACGAGAGGGGGTAGGGGGGGGGAGGGGGGAGAGGAGGGAGGAGAGGAGGGAGGAGAGAGGAGTGAAGAGGGAGGAGAGAAGGAGGAGGGAAGAGGGCAGAGGGAGACGAGAGGAGGGAGCTGGGAGGAGAGAAGAAAGAGGAGGGCGGAGGGAGGAGGGAGGAGAGAGGAGGCAGGAGAGAGGAAGGAGGAAGCAGTAGGGAGGAGGTAACGGGTAGGACGGAGGAGGGAGAAGGGAGAGCGGGAGATAGGAGGTAGGATGAGGTAGGGGGAGAGTGGGAGGGGGGGGGGGTGTAGGTGATGTGAGTATTGGAAGGAAGAAAGGTGAACGGATTGAGGATGTCTAAGGGAATTGTGTGAGTGGTGGGGGGGGGGGGGGCTCAATTTGATATCCCCAATTTTCCAATTCTTCTATATATAATTAGCTCTTCAAACCATCCGACGCTTATCAACAGCCACACAAAGAAATGAATGACCCTGTGAAATATGCACACTCTTTAGGGCTAGACGAACCAGGCCCTTACTTATCACGGGCAAGTGGATTATGTTCCTTATCGAGTCCCTTACCCCAGACCAGCACACCCACACCCACCCACACACACCCACACACCAACACGAGCATATTGCCTCCTGCTTTGCTACATGTGGCTTCGGTGCATCTTATCTGCCGACTGAACAACTTAAGTGCGGCGGGTCGAGCACCTTACTTTGCACCACCAGCAGGTTATGGGGCAGGCTTTGATCATGGGGAAGGGGCGCGCGTTGGGCTCATATTGGGGTGGGGTTGGGGTGGGGTTGGGGGATGCGTGGGGCTTCTGCCCTCTGGCCAATCTCTGTCGAACTCAGGACACTAACGGAAACCCTCGAAACACGCGCCAGTGCCGTGTGATCTAACACATTCACAGTCAATATTGTAATGTGATATCCACATTACAAACAGACCCAGGGTGTGCATTTACGTCCATGGAAGGAGTAGGAGTCACCCATTAAAATGCATCAGAACGTTACTATATAATACATATGCATATGTATATATCCTATATATTTATATATATATATCTATATATCTATATATACCTATATATAGCTATATTACTCAATATATATCTATATATCTGTATATATCTATATATATATATCTGTATATATATCTGTATATATATTTATATACCGAAGTATATATATACCTATAAATATAGATATATTATGTTTATCCATCTATGCCTATATTTATATCTATATATATGTATCTAAATATCTATGCAAATATATATGTATATATATTTATATATATATGTATATATAAATATGCATGTATATATACAGAAACATAGATATACATATGTAGGTAGATACATAGATCGAAATAGCTTTATATAAATCTACATGGATATATCTAAATATAATTATATAGACTGATATCTATATATACACATATATGCTGGTAATTGCATTGTGCCGATATAAATAGTGAAGAGATCATTGCATATTTTATCTTCACTGCAGGCGCTTATTTGTGAGAAAAGCATTATCTGTTTTCTGCGGGTTAGCTCTTTTATCTTGCAGAGATATGACTATGGGGTGGCGCCCTCTAGAGCGCCTAAAATAAACCGAAAGAAAACAGCGCGGCTTTTGTGATTCCCCGCTCACCATTGAAAAAAAAAATGCTTTTCACATTCACAGCTCCGATTAAGTTTGATTATTACCCAGTCACATTAGTCTGGCACATATGTATTTCCTTCAAAATAATATTCCTTGCTCCATATTTTGGGCCTGCGGTGTGTTGTGGGATTGAAAAAAAAAGTATACTAATTTGAAACTAATCTCATGGCTCTTTGTTTGTTTGTTTGTTGTTGTTTTACGTCCTAGCAACATCTAAGGTCATATCAGGACGGGTACCGACTTGTGACAGTGCGCACTTATGGCGACTTTATAGTGCTATTTTTCCGAAATCGTATACATGCCCCATGATTAATTATTATAGTTATTTTATTCAAAAGTAATTAAAGCACCACTACTAATCAGCAATGATAAAACGGTGGGAACACTCCTGAAATGCCTTAAAGGCTACATTCCTTACACGCGGTATGCGGTATGCGTATGCAGTATGCGAATGCGAATGCGACAAAAAATCGAAACGCCTTGAAGCCTATGGGCTACATTCCTTACACGCAGTATGCGAATGCGAATGCGAATCTGACAACTCGATCGGTCCATGTAGCCATCGGTGTGGCATGCGGCATGCGGCACGCAGTATGCGAATAGAAAACCATCAGTCGCATTTGTCCATTGGTTTAAGACAGGAGGAGGCGACTGATAATTACGGACACAAGGGTGCTGAGGGGACGTGGACCACAAGATGCCAGGTAAATACATTGCCTGCCGTTTTACTGTAATTATACGTCCTGGGACTATGTTAAAATACATGTAAAAATATATAGGAATTACTGTGACATAGTTTCTTATTTCTAATTAGACTCGTTTTGCTGTAATTATACGTCCTGGGACTATGTTAAAATACATGTAAAAATATATAGGAATTGCTGTGACAATTTCTAATTACACTTTACAGCTGTGGAGTGGGAACAAATGTTTCTACAGCAACGACATTGAAAGAATGAATGATAACCACATGGGCTTTTATGTACCTCACTGCATGCCGCATGCCACGTGTCAGGAATTATGCCATTCGCATGCCGCATGCCGCATACCACATACCGCGTGTAAGGAATGCGCGCTTTAGGCTATTAAGCAATATTTGTTGAAATGACAACGCCCGATTTAATGTGTTAAAAAATAGATTGATCCGATCCCGACGGTAATCATTGTAATACAAGTTCAATAACATCATTTCTGGATTCCTCTTTAGTGGCATGTCAGAAATACAATAACCTACTACTATTCCACTAGAAAACAAAATTCGAAACTGGTTTTGATTTTTGCTGAGTGTCCTCTTCATATCAATATCAGGCCTTGTCACAGGCGCGTGTCTTGTAAAACTGGGCACATAGCACTCAGTTACACCTTGGATTACTCCCTTGAAGAGGTAGTCTTTTTCTTGCAAACGCTTGTCACATTCATTAACTTAATCCCCAGATGCTTTTAAATTTCTTTTAAAATCAACTCTTTTTATTTGAAGGAAATGTTGACAATATTGGCTGGGGAAATTCTGACTACACGACGGGAAGACTATTCTTCAAATATTTATTTTGTTAATTCATTTTGAATGAAGATCTATGTAGCGCATGAAAGTAATATCTTTCAAAATGATACGAAACAAACATGTAGTTATGTAGAAATAGTAAGTTTACTATTGGAAATGTGTTCCCTGTTTATTGCATGGTCTACAAGGGGTTTCTCGTGTTTCCCGTCTTGATAACTAAGGTCCCAAACTTCATGAAACACAGACAATGTTTCATATTTTTATTTTGTTTTATTTTTGGGTACATTAGTTGTTTAAGCAGGGGAAACTTCAGTTGCAGACAACTGGTCTTCCTCATTCCACTGCTCCTTGCCCTATCATAGTAATGCCAAGCGTCTGGCTAGGAAGCGAACAAGTATAAATTTGTACGTCATTGGTTTGACTCGACCAGTATTCGAACCCACAATCCCACGATCTACCAACACGGGAGACGGACGCTCTAACTCATTCGGCCATCCTGTCTGGTTAATATTGAAATCCAAATACTTAGCCACAGGGCAGCCTAATATTGTCCAGACTTGCATTCCTATTAAGGGGCCTCCAGAAAACACAAAATAAAATATATTGGCTAAATGTGGAGAATGTTATTCCCGGTCACCAATGCATGCATGTATGTGCGTGTGTGTGTGGGGGGGGGGGGTGCATATGTGTGGCAGTGGAGGGGTAGAGAGGTGAAGTTGGATAGGAAATTCAGGCCGAATTATCATTGTCGATGAGATTTGCTTTTGATATAGGGTATTCACGTGACGTCATCAACCGGATGCGCGGCCATTGTGGGGATATCAACCAGTAAACATCCCATAGAGTGTGATTGTACGCGCAGTGCAAAAAGTCTATTTCATTCAAAATTAATAGAAATCCATAAGCCTAACCATATAAATCTTAATATAATCTTGTTCTTAAACATGTTTTCTATATGTGTATCAAGCGATTTGTTTCTCGGTTGTGTGGTTTTAGAGATATTTAACTTTTTCTGTATGAAGATTGCTCACAGCTATTGACAATGCATTGAGTTCGCCGGTACGCGCAACGAAAAACGTCAGTTGTAGTCAAAATTTATAGAAATCCAGAACCCTAACCGTAGAAATTTAATATAATCTTGTTGTCAAACATGTTTTCTATATGTGTTCCAAGCCGTTTGTTTCTAGGTCGTGTGGTTTTAGAGATATTTCACTTTTTCTGTATGAAGATTGCTCACAGCCATTGACAATGCATTGAGTTCGCCGGTACGCGCAACGAAAACGTCAGTTTTAGTCAAAATTAATAGAAATCCATAACCCTAACCTTAGAAATTTAATATAATCTTGTTGATAAACATGTTTTCTATATGAGTTCCAAGCGCTTTGTTTCTAGGTCGTGTGGTTTTAAAGATATTTCACTTTTTCTGTATGAAGATTGCTCACTGCCATTGACAATGCACTGATCAGGTTGGGTTTGTTACTGTGGTTGTATCTCCACAATGGCCCGCACTTCCGCTTAGCGTGACGTCAGTGCATACCCTACATACATTTTCTAATTCTAGTAACGCCAACAAAACTCGCGCTCACTTATCCAACAGACAACCTGCCACCCGACACCGGTTAATTAGAGCTACCTTCTCGCTACTGCCAACACCCGGAGGGCCGCCCCTAGATCACCTCCACACACACACTCACAGACACCCTGGAGCAATGTGCGCGCGCATCCAGTGGGTGTTTACCTGCCCTCTGCCGGCCGCCGCTGAAACCTCCGGCTCATCTGTCACGTGATCCCCAGCCGGGCCGCGATAAGACGCCACGGGCGACATGTGGCCTATGAGTCTAGAACCCAGACGCTGCCCCCATTCCATCCCTCCCTCCCTCCCTCCCTCACACTCCGCCCCACCCCTTCCACCGCTCACACCCCACCCACACCTGTCGCTCCCCACACTTCTAGCTCTCCCATCCTCTTCCGCCATGCACATCCCCTCTCCACTCCTCTCACACCTCACGCCTTCCTGTCTCTTCGATCCTCTCTTCCTCCTCAGTCCCCACTCCCCAGTCATCCATTAGTCCCCCTTCATACTCGCACTCCTCACTCGCCACTCTCCCTCATCCACTACTCTCCCTTCATACTCGCCTCCTCACTCCCCACTCCCCCTCATGTATTACTCCCCCTTCATACTCGCCTCCTCACTCCCCACTCCCCCTCATCCATTACTCCCCCTTCATACTCGCCTCCTCACTCCTCACTCCCCCTCATCCATCACTCCCCCTTCATACTCGCCTCCTCACTCCTCGCTCCCCTCATCCACCACTCCCCCTTCCTACTCGCCTCCTCACTCGCCACTCCCCCCTCATCCATCACTCCCCCTTCATACTCGCCTCCTCACTCCCCGCTCCCCCTCAATCCACTTACTCCCCTTCATACTCGCCTCCTCACTCCTCACTCCCCCTCATCCATCACTCTGCCTTCATTCTCGCACTCCTCACTCCCCACTCCCCCTCATCCACCACTCCCCCTTCATTCTCGCACTCCTCACTCCCCACTCCCCCTCATCCACTACTCCCCCTTCATTCTCGCACTCCTCACTCCCCACTCCCCCTCATCCATCCACTCCCCCTTCATACTCGCCTCCTCACTCGCCCACTCCCCCCATCCATCACTCCCCCCCCCTTCACACCTCGCCCTCCTCACTCCTCATCTCCCCACTGCCCCTCATCCACCACCTCCCCCTTCATACTCGCACTCCTCACTCCCCCACTCCCCCTCTATCCATCACTCTGACTTCATTCTCGCACTCCTCACTCGCCACTCCCCCCATCCATCACTCCCCCCTTCACACTCGCCTCCTCACTCCTCACTCCCACTGCCCCTCATCCATCACTCCCCCTTCATACTCGCCTCCTCACTCCCCACTCCCCCTCATCCATTACTCCCCTTCCTCCTCCCTCCGGTCCCCATCCCCTCCTCCCTCCTCTGCCCATGTCCTGTCACTCTGCACACTCTCTCTCACCCAACACTCCTAGCTCCCTACCAAACCCCCTCCCCCTCCCTACTCCCCATCTCTCCTTACCTATCCTTCGTTCATCACAGATTCCTCACCTTTCTCTCCCCATCTCCCTTTACCCATAATTCCTCACCCGTGCCCCCCCTCCCCCTCCTCATACATCCCTCCCTTTCCCTGCCCATCTCTCGTCAACCATCATCCCTCCCCCCTGTTCCCGTTCCCCTCCTCACGCCTCCTCCCCCCATCTCCCATCACCCATCATTCCTCACCAATTGTACCCCCCTCCTCACTCCTCTCTTCCCTGTCCCCTTCCCATCTCCCCTCTCCCCTCCTCCTCTCTTTCCATTTTCATCCTCTCCAATATCTACCAGTTGCTTTCTCCATGCTCTTCATCCGCTCCTCTTCTTGCCTTTCCGACCCCCCTTCCACCTGCGCCCTTCTCCATGCCACCCCAATATAAACGCAACAATACCACTATAAAAAAACACACCCAAAACGCCCACAAGACAAATATGCTTCATCCTGGGAAATGTTAGCATGTCGCCGATATTACAAGGAATTAGAGCTGCCAGGACCCCCCCCCCCCACACCCACCTGTCCCACCCCTCCACTCACACCGCTTCATTAGAATGTAATTAGGATCATGATCCTAGAGCAGCTCGGTAACTGCCTTCCGGCTCATGTCCTGCAACTAGTCCGCAATAGCTGATAGATGGATACATAGATGTGGGATGGAACATGTAAGACGAGGATAGCGTTGGATATATGGCGGGGGCTAGGGATGTGTGTGCCTTTCTTTTCACACAAGTGATAGGAGCTGGAGTTGCAATGAATCTCCATTAGAGGCAAGGAGGAGCTAAATTGGAGGCTTGAAACAGTAGCTACAACAGCAACAGTAACAACAACAACTTCAACTAGGCATTGAGCCAGTTAGTGGGGTCGACTATGAGCTGCTCTGTGAGTTGCTATGTGAGCTGCTCTGTGAGCTGATCTGTGTGCTGATCTGCGAACTGTTCTGTGATCTGCTCTGTATCCTGCTCTCTGAGCTGCTCTGTCAGCTGCTCTCTGAGTTGCTCTGTGACTTGCTATGAGAGCTGCTCTGTGAGTTGATATGTCAGCTGCTCTGTGATCTGCTCGGTGAGCTGCTCGGTGAGCTGCTCGGTGAGCTGCTCTGTGAGTTACTCTGTGAGCTGCTCGCCGAGCTGCTCTGAGAGCTGTTCTGTGAGTTGCTCTGTGAGTTGCTCTGTGAGCTGCTCTGTGAGCTGCTCTGTGAGCTGCTCTGTGAGCTGCTCTGTGAGCTGCTCTGTGAGCTGCTCTGTGAGCTGCTCTGTGAGCTGCTTTGTGAGCTGCTTTGTGAGCTGCTCTGTAAACTACTCTGATGTGCTGCTCTGTGAACTTCTCCCCCCCCCCCAACGCTCAGGCACTCATCCATCACCTTTACTGCTAACCTTCTAATGAACCTTCCCCGCACCTGTTATCTAGCTAGGAGTTGACCGGACACATACGCATCATCAGCCCCACCACGGCGTCTCCTCCACCTCTCTCCCTCATACCCAACTCACACCCACTTTGTGACAATTTCCACCTTGATCGCCAAATTATCGCCAAATTATTGAAACCCTCACATAATGGTCTTCAATCCCTGTGGTGTTTATTGTCTTGCTGCTGCCTCACCGGATTCCCCAAGTAGCAGCACCCACTCACTCCCCATGTGCCAGCGCCTGATTCTCCAGGTACCAGCGCCCGATTCACCAAGTACCAGCGCCCGACTCCCCAAGTACCAGCACCCACTCCCCAGTTATCAGCGTCCGATTATATCCAAGTTCCAGCGACCAACTCAGCAAGTATCAGCACCTGACTCCCCACCTACCAGCACACACTCCCCAGGAACCAGCCTCCGCTCCCGCAGTACCAGCGCCTGACTCTCCAAGTACCAGCACCCACTCCGCAGGTACCAGCGCCCGATTATTCACGTACCAGCACCCGACTCTCCAAGTACCAGCACCCACTCCCCAAGTACTAGCACCCAACTCCCAAAGTACCAGCACCCACTCCCCAAGTACCAGCGCCCACTCCCCAATTATCAGCACCCACTCCCCAAGTACCATCGCCCACTCCCCAAATACCAGCACCCACTCTCCAAGCACCAGCACCAACTCCCCAAGTACCAGCGCCCACTCCCCAAGTACCAGCACCCACTCCCCAAGTACCAGCGCCCACTCCCCAAGTACCAGCACCCACTCCCCAAGTATGAGCGCCCACTCTCCAAGCACCAGCACCAACTCCCCAAGTACCAGCACCCACTCCCCAAGTACCAGCACCCACTCCCCAAGTACCAGCGCCCACTCTGCAAGCACCAGCACCCACTCCCCTAGTACCATCACCCACTGCCCAGGTACCAGCCCCCACTACCCAAGTACCAGCACCCACTCCCCAAATACCAGCATCCACTCCCCAAGTACCAGCACCCACTCCACAAGTACCAGGGCCTACTCCCCAAGTACCAACACCTACTCCCCAAGTACCAACACCCACTCCCCGAGTACCAACACCCACTGCCCAGGTACCAGCGCCCACTCCCCACATACCAGCACCCAGTCCCCAAGTACCAACACCCACTCCCCAAGTACCAGCGCCTACTCCCCAAGTACCAACACCCACTCCGCAAGTACCAACACCGACTGCCCAGGTACCATCCCCATGACCCAAGTACCAGCACCCACTTCCCACATACCAGCACCCAGTCCCCAAGTACCAGCGCCTAATCCCCAAGTACCAGCGCCCCGCTACCACAGTACCAGCGCCGGCTCCTTTAATCATTAAGATTCTCGCCACAAGGCTACGCAATAATAAACCCGAGATCCCATTAATGGGGACCAGACGGGGTGGCCGAGTGGGTTGGAGCGTCCGTCTCCCGTGCTGGTAGATCGTGGGGTCGTGGGTTCGAGTCCCGGTCGAGTCAAACCAATGACTTTAAAATTGATACTTGTCGCTTCCTAGCCAGGTGCTCGGCATTATTAGGATAGGGCAAGGACTGGTGTGCTCAGTGTCAGGATAATGTGACTGAGTGGGATATCAGGTCATGGTGCCGGCGGCCTGGTTTCCCAGTGGGACAGCACGTTATAAAGTTGCCATGAGTGCGCACTGTCACAAGTCGGTACCCGTCCTGATAAGACCTTAGATGTTGCTAGGACGTAAAACAACAACAAACAAATCCCATTAATGGAGTTAGCACAAACAGCGCGGTCCGTAATGTGTAATTAAAAACACCCACAAAGTGAGTGCTCAGTCTATGCGGTTTATTCCGCCGATGCAAAGTACAATGCATTTTCACAAAACTGTATGTGTGTGTTCTTGAACATGCATCGGGAGAAAAAGACATACTATTGGGAAAGGCTGGACACGGCCGGTTATCCCTAGTCTCTTGAACGCAGTGTGGAAAGGATGACGACAAGAAAAAACATGCTTCCATGTTTTATTCACTATCTCGACCCACCGCAGGCAGCATCACTGAACCAAGTGGCCGGACCCTAACCAGCCAGGTCACAAGTAACCTTTCAATGTTTGGGGGGGGGGGGGGGGGGAGCCACTGGCCAGACGCAGTAGGGGGGCAGTCCACCCAGGGACCCACCTCACTTTAGAAAGGCAACATTGGGTGGCGTAGTCTCTGCCACCACCGTGTGGTGGCGAAGGTGATGTCAGGATTACAACACTATGTTATGGGTGTTATGTGTAGCGATCGGTCCATTTTCAGACATGATTTCTAATGGAAGGATCCGGGTATATGACGTCACGGAAGAGGCTTCCAATTGTAACCCCCCAAAAAAGGCCAGAGTGAAATGTTCAAGACATTCGTGGCGTTTGTGTTGTTCATCCTTGCAAGATCTTAGGTAGCTTACCGATTCATTACAGTGGCTTCATCACTTTTACAGCAATTAGAAAGATCCACTGCCAAGTCGTGCATACATGGGATCTTGTGTATGCACATACATATATATATAAATGTTCTCAAATGCACTACACAGCCCTGCATGCTGATCCCCTTCCCACCCCTACGCCACCCCTACTACACCTTCTTTCAAAACCTATTACCTAACATTTTCCGTTAGATTGACATAAAACCTGTCTGATGTAAGTCCCCACTGCAATCTCAGACCTCAATCCCATCATTAGGCCACACAGAATGGAACACTTGTGATGGGATTAAAAAATGGGCAGGTTTCCGCATTTGCTATTGGTGATTGGATCCACGTCTTTGCATATTTATAATATATATATGTGTACTGGAGATATGTTATATCTTTTTGAAAAAAAGAAGAGAGAAAGGAAAGGAAGAAAGAACTGTTTAAAGAGAATTCTAGAGTCATCTTGTACATTTATTGATGCATGCTCACCAAGTGCATAATACATATGTTGAACTGGAATTGCATGCAGTTACTATTACCACGAATAGTCAATTTATATTATGCTTCTATTATTGAACAGGTTTTTCATGTGATTATTATTGCAACTGATATTGTCATTTATGTACCAACAAATTGTAATGAACAGCCGGAAGACCAGTGCTCTGGCGCTGACAAAAGACATTATTTGCTGAATAAAATACATTTAGTAAAAAAAAATTGTCTAATGCATGTCCCACAACAATTGTCGCATTAAACCTAACTTACAGCAGACTGATGGGTGCAGCACACCTAACTTCCAGCAAACTGATGGGTTCAGCACACCTAACTTACAGCAAACTGAGATGAACCTAGGGTTTCAGGGGGTACTTGGATCGCAGCATATTGCAGAGGATTTGCTTTTTTGTTTGCTGGGGTTTTACATCCTTGCAATATCTACGGTCATATCGGGATGGGCATACACTTGTGACAGTGCACTATCGTGGCAACTTTATAGTTCGGCCCGCACTGGGAGACCAGGCCACTGCCACAATGACTCCATTTCCCGCTAATCAGCCACATTATCCTGATGCTGAGTCCACATTATCCTCATGCTGAGTCCAGGCCCTATGCTAAGCATGCTGAGCGCCAAGCTAGAGGGCGACAAGTACGAATTTATTGAGTCATTTATTTGACTTGGTTAGGATTTGAAATACCGACCTTCCGCATGGGAAGCTTGCGCTCTACCCATTTGGCCATCGCATACATGTGCCCCCGATCTTCACGCTCATCATTGCTAAATATGAATGCGTGAGTGGTGAGGGGGGGGGGTGCATGGAGAGGATGAGGGAGGTAGGGGCAATACTGAATCTTGTGTGATGTATGTAATCTGCGCAGTTAGCTTTCAAATCAACCCAGCATTTACTATAAACCAAAACAAAAATGAATTATGTCTTTTTTTTCTGTAAAATGTGTAACAGTCGCCAAGAAAAAGAATATGTAGGGCAGAGTGTGGGATGGGGGTACGACAGAGGGTGAGATGTGGGTAGGTGTGTATGGTGGGGGGTGTGGGTGTGAGGGGTTCGGGTGCAGGGAGAACTGGCACACACCATGCCTGGGGTACTGGGGCAAGTTTACGAAGCCACTCTACCGAATAGTACACATGCACCCACACATCCCACCCACCACTCACCCACCCACCCACCCACCCACCATCTGCACATCCGCGCCTTTCATTGAGCTGCTCGCCGACCTGCTCAGCTCAGTGCTCCTCCCCCAGGGGTTGGGGGTTAGGAGGTTTCTCGCACCCCCCCCCCCCTTCCCGTCTCCCCCCCCCCTTCCCGTCTCCCCCCCCCCTTCCCGTCTCCCCCCCCCCCTCACACAAACACACTCACGCTGCTGAATGTGAGGGGCGGGTGGTCAGACACGGCGCCGTGTTTCCGTCTGATAACTGCTGGCGGCAACTCACCTCCACTCACCTCTGGCCGGGCCGAGGCCCCGTCCGCTGCCGGGGCACCCCGGGCCCGGTGCCCCGTCGATCTGACAGTTTCGATCCTCGTCGACACATCCGGAGTCGGGGGCCATCACCTCGTCACACTGCCCCCCACCAGCCCCGACACCCACCCATGTCTCTCGCCCTGCCCCTCCTCGCCACTCGATACTCCTCTCTGACATCCCCATCACATCCCCTCCCGTCATCAACCGCTGCCACTCCCTGACATCCCCGCCCCACCCAGCCTCCACCAACCAACCGCTCCCACTCCCTGACATCCCCGCCCCACCCAGCCTCCACCAACCAACTGCTCCCACTCCCTGACATCCCCGCCCACCAGCTCCCAACCACCGCTCCCACTCCCTGACATCCCCGCCCCACCCAGCCTCCACCAACCAACCGCTCCCACTCCCTGACATCCCCGCCCCACCCAGCCTCCACCAACCAACCGCTCCCACTCCCTGACATCCCTGCCCCGCCCAGCCTCCACCAACCAACCGCTCCCACTCCCTGATATCCCCGCCCCACCCACCCTCCCCCAACCAACTGCTCCCACTCCCTGACATCCCCACCCCGCCCAGCCTCCACCAACCAACCGCTCCCACTCACTGATATCCCCACCGCGCCCAGCCTCCACCAACCAACCACTCCCACTCCCTGACATCCCGCCCCGTCCAACCTCCCCCCACCAAACGCTCCCACTCCCTGACATCCCACCCCGTCCAACCTCCCCCCACCAAACGCTCCCATTCTCTGACATCCCTGCCCCATCCAACCTCCCCCAACCAACCGCTCCCACTCCCTGCACATCCCCGCCCCGCCCAACCTCCCCCACCCACCAACCGCTCCCACTCCCTGACATCCCCGCCCCGCCCAACCTCCCCCAACCAACTGCTCCCACTCCCTGACATCCCCGCCCCACTCAACCTCCCCCAACCAACCACTCCCACTCTCTGTCATCCACGCCCTGCCCAACCTCCCCCCACCAACCGCTCCCACTCCCTGACATCCCCGCCCCGCCCAACCTCCCCCAACCAAATGCTCCCACTCCCTGACATCCCCGCCCCACTCAACCTCCCCCAACCAACCACTCCCACTCTCTGTCATCCACGCCCCGCCCAACCTCCCCCCACCAACCGCTCCCACTCCCTGACATCCCCGCCCCACCCAACCTCCCCCAACCAACCGCTCCCACTCCCTGACATCCCCGCCCCACCCAACCTCCCCCACCAACCGTTCCCACTCCCTGACATCCCCGCCCCGTCCAACCTCCCCCACCAAATGCTCCCACTCCCTGACATCCCCGCCCCAACCAACCGCTCCCACTCCCTGACATCCCTGCCCTGCCCAACCTCCCCCACCAACCACACTCCCACTCCGTGACATCCCCGCCGCGCCCAACCTCCCCCAACCAACCGCTCCCACTACCTGACATCCCCACCCCGCCCAACCTCCCCCAACCAACTGCTCCCACTCCCTGACATCCCCGCCCAGCTCAACCTCCCCCAACCAACCACTCCCACTCTCTGTCATCCCCGACCCGCCCAACCTCCCGTCACAAACCGCTCCCACTCACTGTCATCCTCGCCCCGCCCAACCTCCACTCACCAACCACTCCCGCTCCCTGACATCCCCCGCCCAACCTCCCCCCCCCCTCCCCCACCAACCGCTCCCACTCTCTGCCACCATTCCCACAAGGACAACGCACCACCGCCCGATCCTCCTTCCCCCAACCCCATCCCACCTGCACTCGGCCCCACTGTCTCTCCCCTCACCCCACCCCCCCCACCCACACCTATCTCCACGCCCACGGACGCCCGTCGAGCGACCCTCCCTCGCCCCCCGGAGTGCTGGATGAGTTGGCTGGACGGGTGGGTGTGGAAAGGGCAGGCTACGTAGTATGTGAATAATGTTACCAATCCATGAGTACGGGTTTTGACTGATGCAACGGAGACCAGTGCATAATAACATTTAGCATAGTTTGAAATTAAAGACTGACGGCCATTGCTTCCTTCAAGAAGGCTAGGCTGGAAAGTAAGGGGATGCCGTTGCCTTTCTGTGTGACCGGATATCTGCATAATGTACAGTGGCCTTTAGTGGAGACATGCTCAGCTATGAAGGAAACAAAACTGTATACCTTCTGAATAGGTCAGCAGTGTACCACCTATAGGAGGACCTTCATAGTATGTCATTCCCGCCATTACGGATATGACAAGGACTGGTTGGCTTAGTGTCAGGATAATGTGACTGAGTGGGATATCAGGTCATGGTGCCAGCGGCCTGATTTCCCAGTGGGGCAGCACTGTAAAGTCGCCATGAGTGTGCACTGTCATAACAAGGTATCCATCCTGATATGATCTTAGATGTTGCCAGGACGTAAAACTCAAACAAGCACCTAGATCGTGCTGCTCTGATGCCGCATAACAAATATCTCAAGCCACTAGTACATCGGTACATCAGGGCCCGCATTCAAGGTACGCCTTGGAGACATCTCGGTGAAATTCCTGACATCACGCTAATCTGAATGGCAAAAGCAGTTGGTTGCCTCGAAAATCGCAGCCCCTATGGGGGCGGCCATTTGTAATGGAAAAGAAGAGCTCTGATTGGCTGAAACCACAGAATTTGGCAGCCATTTTCGAGGCACTTTTTGCCTCCTACCTGAAAAGCGAGACATCTCCAAGGCATCTCCGAGGCGTAGCCTGAACGGAAATAGGTCAAAAAGGCATCTTGGAGCTGTCTTAGAGTCGACTTAGAGGTGTACCATGAATGTGGCCAAGTTCTTGACTGAACAAGTCAATTACTACAGTGTCAGCTGCTGCTAGGTAGTGACTGAGCTATCAATGCTCACCATACACTAGCCGATATCGTCCATTTTTTTGTTTTTTTTGTTGGTCCATTAGTTGTTTAAGCAGGGGAAATTTCAGTCATAGACGACTGGTCTTCCTCATTCCACTGCTGGTCGATAGAAAGCCCGAGCCTACACTTTTACCAACCCAAGGGATTTTTAACCTCCCACACCACATAGACATGGTATGAGAGCAACTGGCCTTTGATGACGCTGTAAGTTATACACAGCAGTGGAAATCCAAATTGGCAGAGCTGGGGACACGGGGAATCGAACCGCCGACCCTCAGATTAGGACCTAGAAAAATGTCAGACACTCTAACCACTCCACCACAGAGAACGCCATTTGATTCAACCACACCATTGGCTGCACCATCAGATTAAATCAGTCCACAACACATTTTCGCGTAAAATTCGATCATTTTCTCGTAATGTTACCAAATTTAATTTCGTCAAGAAAAAGTAATTCAAGGTGTGATTTGAAAGTAATGTCAGGTGCAATCGACCAAGTTCTTAGAGCACCCGTTCACTGTATGGAAGGTCTTGGGGTCGAACCCCAGCTGAGGGAAAACCAAAAGAATATTACCACATTGGTATGTGTCACCTACTTGCCTGAGGTTGGCATTACTAGGATGAGAACAACGAATCAGTGATGAGGTGATGGGATACTGTGGCTGAGTGCGCATATTGCGATATGGTGGCCGTGTCGCCAGTGCGGCCAGTGAGACAGCATAACTAAAGCTGACAAAGGTGTTCACCTCCTGATATGATGTGGGAGGTTGTTAAAATCAGTATTCACATGTGAAGCCCCCAAATCAATTTACAAGTGTGAGTTTAACTTGATCTTTATTGACCAATTTCATGTGACGTCAGCACGGGTATCTAGGTCAGTGCTGGCTGCAGGATGACACACTGTCACACTACTAACTCAATGGCTATGAGCAATCTTCATAGAGAAAAGGTGAAATATCTCTAAAACCATACCACCTAGACACAAACCGCTTGAAACACATATAGAAAACATATTCAACGAATAGATTATATTAAATTTATATGGTTAGGGTTCTGGATTTCTATAGATTTTGAATAAAATCGACGTTTTGCACTACGCGTACCGGCAAACTGCCCGCGAAGGGTAAAATACGGCAATGCTATGTCTATGTGGATCTTTTACTTTTGTAAAATAAATTTAAAAGCTTTCATTGGATCGATTAAAAATATCTTGATGCGCGATTGAAGAGGAAGATCTGAAGTATTTAATGTACCCTAAGAGCAATTTACGCTGAAAGTATTAAAAACAAGAGATAATAGTGAAAGTTGGGATATTCTGAGTGTCAGTGCCAGTGCATTGTCAATGGCCGTGAGCAATCTTCATACAGAAAAAGTGAAATATCTCTAAAAAGACACCACCTAGAGACAAACCGCTTGGTACACATATAGAAAACATATTTAACGAATAGATTATATTAGATTTATATGGTTAGGCTTCTGCATTTCTATTAATTTTGAATAAAATAAACGTTTTACACTGCGCGTACGGGCAAACTCAGTGGCAGTGTGCCTTCGTTCTGCAGCCGAGCTGCGCGCGCATACCCGATGTTTACAAACATTGAAAGAGGTCTATTGCTCTGGTCAGGTGGGTGGGGAGGTTGGAAATACTTTCCCCTACATTACCATGATGTGTATTCTGTGGTACGTTATGATGATGTGTGGATGGGTATGTGAAGTGTTAGCGCAACAGCCCTCGGGCTGTGTGCGGCGTGTTAGTTAGTGCAACGGGTCGCGAGCTCCAGCGCATTACTTTTTAAGCGCGGGTGGGGTAGGGAGCGCTCTCGAATCGGCTCAGGCTGGCACCTTCCTTCCACCTGGAACCCGAACCTTTAATGACGGAGCTTCTTTCGCTCGACGCTTTCTCATTTAAGGCGGCAGCGCCCCGGCCCCAATCCCAATCCCGGCCTCAGTGTCCCCCGCCCCGTCCCCGGCCTCGACCACAGCAGCCCCAGCCCCGGCCTCAGCAGCCCCAGCCCCGGCCCCAGGGGCCCCGGCTTCAGCGATCCCGCCGGCGCGGCCCCTGGGGCCCCACGACCAACGGTCTCGTTGTCTTGCGGTCCGACTCTCCCCGACCCCGTCGTCCCGCAGCCCCGCGGTGCCGCGGCCCCGCGGCCCCGCGGATCCCGCCATTTAGTATGATATACGGTAATGCTACTTGTCAACTATTAAAGAACAAGGGGACCTTAAAACTTAGGCGGGGGGGGGGGGGGTGAGGGTGGGATATTAATCTTTTCAATCGACGATGAACTTGCGGTTTGAGGAAGGGCGAGCCGGGGATGGTGTGGGAGGGCGAGACTTAGAGGCATCGGCCGTGTCAGAGAGAAAATTCTTTCAATCCATCGCACTCACTGAACCCCCCCCCCACCCCCAACCTCTCCACACCTCTCACATACACACAACACACACGCACGCACGCACACAGCCCGGCCGATTGGCAGGAACCGGTGTAGTAAGTTCAAAACACTACCCCACAACAACACTACGGTAGTGTTTTCAACTTAGTTAAAGGTAGGTTCAAAACACTACTGTGGCCACGCTTAAAACCCTACCCTTAAGTTCCAAACACTCCCTTTAAGTTCAAAACACTACTCTCATGGTGCTGGCAGCCTGTTCTCCCAGTAGAGCAGCACTATAAAGTTGCTATGAGTGTGCACTCTCACAAGTCAGGACCCGTCCTGGTATGACCATAGATGTTGCTAGGATGTAAAACAACAAACAACAAACGACAAACAACAACAAACAATCAATCAAATGCCGCAGCATGGTCAGCATATCAATATGTACCAGTAGGTTACATTTTGCTGCATTACAGACCAGACCGGATGGCCGAATGAGTTAGAGCGTCCGTCTCCCATGTTGGTACATCGTGGGGTCATGGGTTCAAACCCTAGTTGAGTCAAACCAATTACTTAAAAAGGCATACATGTTGCTTCCTAGCCTGGCACTCGGCAGTATTAGGATAGGGCTAGGGTTGGTTGGCTCAGTGTCAGGATAATGTGACTGAGTGGGATATCAGTGGGATACCGTAGTGTTTTCAACGGGGTAGTGTTTTGAACCTCCTACACCGGCGCTTTTGCGTGGGAACAGAGCGGTACGTCGTACCTGCGGGTAAATACTCGAGGCGTGGGTCTCAGAGCGTGGCCACCGTAGGGATTATAACGTTGAAACCCCTCAGTGACGTCGGCTGATTTGCTTGAAAGGGCGCCGTCCGCGCCGCCGCTGATTGAGCTCGCATTTACTTGTCTTTAGGCCTTAATATCCCGGCCAGATCTACCGCGGAGGCCACCCGCCATGTCACGCCACGACCTGGTATATATACAGTATAACCCCGTTAAACCAAACTTGAAGGGACCCTAGAAATTTGTTTGGATTAACCGATCATTGGTTAACCATGTATTGCACATGTAATATACAATGTATGCGGGCACTTTGAGTATTGTTTTTTTTATGTATATACAGTATACCCCTGTTAAACCAAGCTTGGTGAAACCAAAAGATCGGTTAATCCAAACTTTTTTCAGTGGCCCGGCAAAATACTATCATTTATTATATAAAATGTTGGTGGGGTCTCGGATGATCTTATAACCACATGCAAGTTTGGTTTAACCATACCGGAGTGGCCTGGGGTCCGACAATTTTGTTTAGATTAACCGATAATTTGGATTAACCAAACTTTTTTATATGATAAATGGCAGTATTTTGTCGGGCCACCTAAACAAGTTTCGATTAACCGATCGTTTGGTTTAACCGAGCTTGTTTTAACGGGGTTATACTGTATATATATAGTGTATGTAGGGGGGGGGGGGGGGGGCAGTGGTGTGTGCACAGACGGTTGGCGCCTCCCAATGGTTCTGAGTGTGAGCAGGATGGACGTTTGTAGGCTCCACCAGTCGATGACTGGGGGGGGGGGGTGGTGGATAGGGGTGGGGAGCAGATGGAAGCTTCCGCCCTTATTATACTCATATAATGGCTTATACAGCATATATATATATAGGCTACCTCCCGCTGAATAAGCAAGGTGTTTTGGGTTCACCCCGCCCTACACTTCCACCACCCGTCAGCAGAGTGCAGGCCACCAGTGCGTGAGATCGGGAGTTCAATTCCTGGTCGAGTCAAACCAATGAGTGGGATATCAGATCATGGTGCTGGCAGCCTTGTCCCCCCCCCCCCAAGTGGGGCAGCACTATAAAAATCGCGATGTCACAAGTCAGTGCCCATCCTGATATTACCTTAGATTTTGCCAGGACGTAAAACTCCAACAACCAACCAGCCAACCCGTCTGTGCGCTGATGCCTGCGCACACCCCCCCCCCCCCCCCCCAAGTCAGTGCTTCCTCCCCCCCCCCCTCTCACACATACACACCACCCGACCCACACATTCCTTACACCCACTCGCCATGAACCCTCATGAAGTCCATCTGTTTATCTACAACTACGATGAAGACTACGATTTAAAACTGTGTGAATCATCTCATGGCCCTGTCACATTATGACGCTTCTCGCCGGCACGCCGCCAACATACCAAATCACTTTTAATCGTCGAGACATCTCAAACGTTTTGGCATCAGTACAACGTATTGCTAGCGTGTGGCCGATGTTGTGAAAAAAAAAAAAGAAGAAGTTTGGCGGACCGTCCTGATATGACCTTAACAAAGCAACAGTTTGGCGCAATGTGTGGGAACGACCGTCATGCATGCGTGGTGTGTGCCTAGTGTTCGCATAACATTATTCCAGCGCATGCAATGTATCTCGACCTGCCCCTAATGTCGCCATAATGTTGGCACCCGCACATCGGTGCACGTCGAAAGTTTTGTGCAAGCGCAAAACTTTTGATGTGCGACGACGCATGCTCCCGACCCTCGTCGACCATCGCCGTCCATCAAGGAATACCAACGCGTGCCTAACGCCTGACGTATCCCGACGTTGCGCCAACAAAATCACATACGTCGACGCGCATTGGAAAGAAGCATCGTAATGTGACAGCACCATTATCATCTTAGATCTACAGACGAACATAGCTCGCCCAACGATCTGTCAGTGTCAGCAGAGCAGAGCGGCGCCTATGTGAATTGATACTTATATGTATTTATATATATGTATATATATTTATATATGTGTGTCTGTATATAATGGACATTCATTTTCATGGATGTTTATATATATGCATATATATTAGAAAGAAATATATATATATGACTATATATATATGTTTCTATATAATGGTCAAATTAATTTTTTTCTCAGTGGTAAAGTGCATGTTTATATAGAAACATATACATTGTATACACATACAATATGGAAACATATATACATATATATATATATGTTTCTATATAATGGACATATTCTTTCTTCACTTTCAGCGGTAAAGCGTATATAGATCTGAGTAATCAAGCTGCGCATTAGGCTATTACAGGCTGAAGACCAGCTATTGATGTCCCTGCTGCAGCATATTAGAAATAGGACCTTGCAGGTGAGCGATGGAACCACCCGGGAAATTAACCAGCCTCTGGTTATGAGCGTATTAGTCACGTGATGCAAGCATAATAACGTGGGAAGGCGATTCTAATATTGCGCTTAATTGGATTTTATTTAATTAATTCATTTATCAGATTATCTTTGATTTCAGTAGGATTTTGAACTGACATTTACCAGGATGATATAGGTGCCGTGTAATTGATTAATCTAATATACATATCTAATATATATGAGTCCTCCTCTCGTTTTATTAGGCGGCTGCTATTGTTATCTCAACAGCCGATATATTAGTATGTACTGGTGGCGCCACCACCACCTCTTTCTGATCTCTTTAACATACTATCAATGTCCCTACATATTGAAAGTGCTGGATATTCTGAGGGTGCTGTCCAGCTCAGAGTGGGGAGATGTTCTGCTCTCCGTGTACAGAACCTTGGTTCGGTCACGAGTGGATTACGGCAGCATAGTATACGGTTCCGCAAGGAAATCATATATTGGGCTGCTAGACACGATCCACCACCAGGGACTGCGCCTGGCCCTTGGGGCCTTCCGCACCTCACCAGTTCAGAGCCTTTATGTCGAAGCCAATGAACCATCACTTAACAACAGGAGAATCGAACTGGCCATGCAATATGTAGTCAAGATAAAAACTAATGCATTGAATCCTGCCCACAATTGTCTATTCGAGCAGCATGACAAATCCAGGTATGAAGCCAGACCGAATTACATCCGGCCACTGAGACTCTGAATGAGACCTCATTTGGAGGCCTTGGGTGTGGATTTAGACGTGTTGGAGGATGCCAAAGTCTCAGAACATCCCCCGTGGTCATTGAGAAAGCCATCGGTTATCCTCCAACTCACGGAACTGAGGAAGTCTGGGACACATCCACTCGAGTACCAAGGACTGCATGCAGAGATTCAAGGCCAGTTTGCAGACCACCTCTCCATATACACTGATGGTTCGAAAGACCAAAGCCAGGTAGCTGCTGCGGCAGTCTGCCGACGGGAAAAATTTGGTGTACGTTTGCCCGATCAGAGCTCGATTTTCACTGCAGAAGCCCAAGCACTCCTTCTTGCTTTGGAGTGTATCGAGGTATCCAACCACACTAACTATGTTATATACAGTGATTCGTTCTCTTGCCTCCTGGCTGTTGCTGGACTGAAAACGAATCACCCTATTCTAGCAACGGTCATTTATAAAATGAACCAACTGACAACAGATGGGTATGACATCCACCTGTGCTGGGTGCCTGGCCATGACGGCATACAAGGAAACGAACGAGCTGATCGGGCTGCGAAGAAGGCCCTGAACTGTGATCTTGAACCATGTCTGATCCCTCACTCTGATCTGAAACCACTAGTAGCCACCCACATAAAATCCAAATGGCAACATGAGTGGGATGAAAACATTAATAAACTTAAAGAAATTGAACCATCTGTGGGAAAGCCACCACAGACTCATGCGGGAGGTCGGCGGGACCAAGTGGTCCTTAGCGGCTGCCCTATTGGCCACTCGTGGCTTACACATGCTTTTCTGCTCAAGGGGGAACCTCCCCCTGAATGTATTGGGTGTCAGTCCCCGCTGACACACAAACACAATTTACTAAGTTTCATTGATTTTTTGGCCCTGCGCCAACAGTTCTACACTGCAGACAGTATGCATGACCTTTTTACTAACGTAAAACAGGAAAATATTTTAGCCTTCTTGAGGACAGCTGGACTGTACCACCTCCTATAGTTTACTAAATAGATTCTATCAATTATTAATAACACTTTTCTTTTTCTATGGGAATTTGTTTCCCTTGACGACAAATATATGATTGTGAGCTTTCTAATTTAATGAGTGTCTATTGGCACATAATTGATTGTCTGCTTTTACATGTAAAAGTGATGGTTTGAACCAAAAACAAACATTTCTCGCCGTGAATAAGGCCTATGCTGCCGACACAGCGTAAAGCAACCATCAATCAATCAAACATATTCTAATCTCTAGATTAAAACACATTATCTAAGGTGTCATCTGGTGAGCTGATATCGAACTGGCTTCAGTGCACTAAATGAGTTTGAGATATTTTTTGTATGGCCAGCTATTTGTTCACATCTTTTAAAAATTTCATTTCAACAAATCAAAATTAATCAAGGGAGAGTCAATTCATTAGTAAATTCTCTAATACCTAAAATGGGGATTCGAGCCCCCAAAATCCTCTGAAATATAATCTCATCTCGATAATTCTTTTAGGTACTTATTTGTTCAATTATTTATACAATGTCACTTGTATGAAACAGAATTTGTCAAACTTACTAAATTCTCTAATACCCTAATATGTTAGTTCGAGTCCTCCGTGCCTCAGAAATATAAACCCTTCTCGATCGATATTCATCCCAGAAGCCTGGCGGCCTTAAAACCTCATATCGAGAAATAACCGCTTAAAGCTGCATAGTCCGATGACAACATCAAATTTTCAAAACCAAAATAATTATCTAGATTTGATTCTACACAACTTAGATAATGTTGCACTTATTAAGCATTTGTTGCCACATAGGATGGAATACTGAGTCAATTTAATATAACCTGTTACTGCAGAATCCTATGGTGTCAGAGTTTTGGCGTGCATAAATTTGGCATGGCTGCACTTCAAATATCTCAAAAACTTATCCATTTAAAATAAAAATTACTTGAACCCAAAGTCAGGTCGGGTATAACAATCAACCTAATACATTTATCTCAGAAAATGACAGAAGCTAAAAACCATCGGACTCTGAAACTTTAACACAAGTACCCGCGGCCGCTTGCGTCCTAAATGACACTTGCACATTGAGCCTCGAGCGGTAAGCTTTGATCTAGGAGTGCCTTCTCAAACCATGCCTTCTAGTTCTAGTCGGTCCTTTCTTTGTGTTGGCGGTGAGTGGCTCATCCAGACTGGGGATGTTCGACTGAACCTGCTCCTGCAGCCTCTTCTCCTTCTGTTCATCTGCTACTCCCCCTCGCTCCCTCCCTCTCTCTCCATCTCTCTCTTGCACGTGCTCTCTTCTCTCTCTCTCTTTCACACTCACTCACACACGCTCAGAGGAGTGTCCGACTGTCATTCCGATGTGGCCGGCACTTATGTGTAATTACGGCGCCTTGGCAGCCTGGCCACCGTGTCCCCTTGTTCTCCGGTGGACGGAGGCCGGTGGGCGGCCGGGGGATGTCCGGGGAGTCCGGGGGAGGAGTCCGGGGAAGGGTGTAGGGCGGGCGGCCCTGCCACCTCTTACCGGACGTTGGAGGCGCGGAGGCCGGCTGTGTGAAAATCAGACAGTCGCCCTTAATGAGTGGGCGCGGCGAGCCGGCCGTGAAAACGCCGGGTTAGGTGCGCGCCGGAGAATCGCTGAGTTGGATATCAAAGCGAGGCAGGTATTATTTAGACATCTATCGGGAAGCAGCGCGAGTTATAAGGGAGGAGGGGGACGGATGGGGTGGAGTGTGGTGTGTGGAGTGTGGAGTGTGTGGTGGTAAGGGGGGGGAGGACCGGGTGGCGTGTGTGGTGTGTGTGGTGTGTATGGTGTGTGTGTGCGGTGAGTGTGTGTACGGTGACAGTGAGCGTGGGTGTGGTTGTGATTGCGGGGTTGGGTGTGGGTGTGGGTGAGGGTGTTGGTGTTGGTGTGGGTGTGGGTGTGGGTGTGGGTGTGGGTGTGGGTGTGGGTGTGGGTGTGGGTGTGAGTGTGGGTGTGGTGACAGTGAGTGTGGGTGTGGGTGTGAGTGTGGGTGTGAGTGTGTGGTGTGTGTGGTGAGTGTGTGTGTGGGGACAGTGAGTGTGGGTGTTAGTGTGGGTGTGGGTGTTAGTGTGGGTGTGGGTGTGGTGTGGGTGTGGGTGTGGGTGTGAGTGTGGGTGTGGGTGTGGGTGTGGGTGTGGGTGTGGGTGTGGGTGTGGGTGTGGGTGTGGGTGTCAGTGTGTGGTGTGTGTGGTGAGTGTGTGTGTGGGGACAGTGAGTGTGGGTGTTAGTGTGGGTGTGGGTGTTAGTGTGGGTTTGAGTGTGGGTGTGGGTGCTAGTTTTGGTGTGGGTGTGGGTGTGAGTGTGGGTGTTAGTGTGGGTGTGGGTGTTAGTGTGGGTGTGGGTGTGAGTGTGGGTGTGGGTGTGAGTGTGGGTGCGGTTGTTAGTGTGGGTGTGGGTGCGAGTGTGGGTGTAGGGGTGAGTGTGGGTGTGGGTGTGGGTGTGGGTGTTAGTGTGGGCATGGGTGTGGGTGTGAGTGTGGGTGTTAGTGTGGATGTGGGTGTGAGTGTGGGTGTGGGTGTGAGTGCAGGTGCGGGTGTGGGTGTGGGTGTGGGTGTGAGTGTGGGTGTGAGTGTGGGTGTGGGTGTGAGTGCAGGTGCCGTGTGGGTGTGAGTGTGGGTGTGGGTGTGGGTGTGAGTGTGGGTGTGGGTGTGGATGTGAGTGTGGGTGTGGGTGTGAGTGTGAGTGTGGGTGTGAGTGTGGGTGTGGGTGTGGGTGTGAGTGTGGGTGTGGGTGTGGGTGTGAGTGTGGGTGTGGGTGTGTGGTGTGGGTGTGGGTGTGGGTGTGGGTGTGGGTGTGGGTGTGGGTGTTGGTGTGGGTGTGAGTGTGGGTGTGGGTGTTAGTGTGGGTGTGGGTGTGGGTGTGAGTGTGGGTGTGGATGTTAGTGTGGGTGTGGGTGTGAGTGTGGGTGTTGGTGTGGGTGTTAGTGTGGGTGTGGGTGTGGGTGTGGGTGTGGGTGTGGGTGTGGTGTGGGTGTGGGTGTGGTGTGGGTGTGGTGTGGGTGTGAGTGTGCGGGTGTGAGTGTGGGTGTGGGTGTGGGTGTGGGTGTGGGTGTGGGTGTGGGTGTTAGTGTGGGTGTGAGTGTGGGTGTTGGTGTGGGTGTGGGTGTGAGTGTGGGTGTGGGTGTTGGTGTGGGTGTGAGTGTGGGTGTGGATGTTAGTGTGGGTGTGGGTGTGAGTGTGGGTGTGGGTGTGGGTGTGGGTGTGAGTTTGGGTGTGAGTGTCTGTGAGTGTGGGTGGGTAAGAGAGGGGTAATGAATGGTTGATGATATCTTGGCTCCCCCCCCCAGCTATTCATTGCGAGGCCGGCACGTGCACCGGACACGATGGCGGCCACGTTCGGGGGAGGGGGGCCGTGAGGCGGTGTGAGGGAGGGCGGATGGGGAGGCGGCTGTCACTGGGCCCACATCCTGTCGCCCCGTCTCACACAGGAGCAGGGGCGCATGCGCAGTCGATATATCCGCCCATACGTCACGATAACTGTTCTCCCCCGTCGCGACACAGTCCCACACACCCATACATCGGCGCAGCCACCACACCACCCACCTACTGCCGAGCTACTTACCGGGTTTACTCAATTTAGCAGTGCCTGCCTCCTGGATAGCCGTGGATAACAATACAAGTCTATATGGGTTGGTCTCAGTTTGTAAGATTGGTCAATTATGTATATTGAAATGTGGCTTTCTGTGAGCACGCCACTCAAGATAGTCCCTTAGCTTATGAAAGCTATAGACCATTACTGCTGCACTATATTCTGTTATTTACTAACTAAACCCTGGCCGCTGTCTATCACTATACCTGTAAACCTGTACGATTGGATCACAATGCCAACATGATAATTATAGTCTCCTATTGTCTCTGATTATAGAAGTTATACACCATTATTGCCACGACATATTCTGTTTTATAACTCAGCACTGACAGCTGTTTATCACTATACCTATGCCATTTGGTCACAATGCCAACAGGATATAGGTTCTTCTTGTCTCTGCTTATGGAAGGTGTACACACTTACTGGCAACACAATATTCTGTTATCCTTAAAGGTGCATAGTCCGATAAAGGCCTCCAATTTTGTAAGGCAAAACACATATTTATAGTTGCATCTATACTATTCAAAGTAGATACCGGTGCACTGATTAAATATGGGTTGCAACCCATATGGCCATACTAAGTCCATTTAACATAACCTGTTAGTGTTACTCCTGAAGCATGTAGGGTCAGCGTTTTGACAAGCATGGCAACATTAATTTGTCATATTTGGACTTCAAATACATTCTTAGTTAGTCATTTTAAATCAAAATTATTTCAAACTAAAATAAGGTAGCACATAACAGCCAACTTAATATATTTATCTCAGAAAATGACAGAAACTCAAAACTTTGCAACTTTAACTCAGTCCTGACCACCGTCTATCACTATATCTGTACAATTAGGTCACAATGCAAAACATAGTAGCTTCCTCTTTTTTCTGTTTATAGATGTTATACACTATTATTGATGACTCCATATTCTGCTATGTTTAACTCAGTCCTGAGCACTCTCTAAGAATATCTATAAATTTAAATATATGTTTTAAACAATTTCGGCTCAGCGGTACACTCCTTACCTTGGTTGGCCACGCGTGTAGCTTTTGTATCTCTCAATCTATGAAATATTCATAATAATGATTCTTATTATTATTAAACCAATTATTACATTGCTGCTAACAAGGCCAGTCACGATATGTCAGGTTGTCAGGCTTGTTCCCCTTTCATATCTCTACCTCCTTCACCCTCAGGAGAATTGTGTGCATTGGCTAGAGCTCACATCCCCATTAGCTACCTTTATTACGAGTTGTAACCGGAAGTCCTGCTGCGTTTTACGATGGAGCCTCTGGAGCTTGATCATGAGCGTCTATGTATGTGTATGTTCGTTGGTTGTTGGAATGTTATGTCCTGGCAACATCTAAAGTCATATCAGGATGGGTACCGACATGTGATAGTGCACACTTATGGGACCTTTATAGTGCTGCCCCACTGGGAGACCAGGCCACCAGCACCATGACCTGATATCCCACACAGTCACATTATCCTGACAATGAGCCAACCAGTTCTTGCATTATCCAAATAATGCCAAGTGCCTGGGTAGGAAGCGACAAGTATCAATTTTTAAATCATTGGTTTGACTCGACCATGGTTCGAACCCGTGGGTGGTGGGTGGTGGGAGAGGGGGTGCAGGGTGGTGGAAGGTGGGGGGGGGGGATGCCGGGGTGGATGAACCACAAAGTATTGATTCATGACATCAGCAAATTTGCAAACCACGTATAATACAAAGGGACCAGAACCGACAAGTCAACAGAATTAGGTCAGGGCACGGCCGATATAGGTCAGGGATAGGCTTACTCACATATCCACGAACAGCAACAAGATCTGTTCAAAATGTGGTCAAGTTAAAGACGCGTCAATCATTACTTCCGATAACTAGTTCCAGGCAGTAGTTCTAACCCTGATTCAAGGCACTGGTTCCAGGTACAAGTTCAAGCCACAGGTTCCAGGCACCAGTTCAATGTGCTGGTTCCAGGCGCCAGTTTAATGAAGATACTGCTTTCAGGCACCAGTTCAAGGCACGGTGATGGCTCCAGGCACCAGTTCAAATGAGATACTGCTTTCAGGCACCAGGTCAAGGCGCTGATTCCAGGAACCAGTTCAAGGCATTGCTTTCAGGCACCAGTTCGAGACATTGGTTATAGGCACCAGTATAGGGCACTGTTTTCAGGCACCAGTTCAAGGCGCTGGTTCCAGGCACCACTTCAAGGCACTGCTTTCCGGCACCAGTTGAATGCACTGGTTCCAGCCACCACTTCAATGCACTGCTTTCCGGCACCAGTTGAAGGCGCTGGTTCCAGGAACCAGTTCAAGGCACTGCTTTCCAGCACCAGTTGGAGGCGCTGGTTCCAGGCACCAGTTCAATGCAGTGCTTTCAGGCACTGTGTCAAGGTTCCAGTTCCAGGAACTGCCACTTTACACAAGTTCCAGCAAGTGGCACTAGACACCAGTTCCATGAGACTTTTCCCTAGTGGAACTAGCGCCTACTGGCAGTTCCTAGAACTGCTTCCAAGCACTGATTTTGAAAGATATTCCCCACATTGAGTTCCAGCTCTTTAAATCGCACACTCTGTGTGACACAATTCCGCGAATGTAATCTAACTACTCATGCATACACATGGTTCATTTCTTCGCTCCTTGTTGTCCCATTCTCCCCCCCCCCCCCCACCATTCACTCCCCCTGTCCTCCTTTAGCTCCCAGCTGTTTCCCCAGGTCCATTACACCGGTGCTGTCAAATTGAAAGAAAGTTCTCGAACTGTAACTCGAGAAGGTGGTCTTTTGTCAGAACAACAGGTGTTGTGGCGTTCTGTTTATTAATTTATTTAATTTTTCTTTTTAGTTAGCAAAGCGTTGGCTCGTAATGGAGTGATCGTCAAACCGGGCACTTTTTAGCCCTCTTGCCGTTTTCTTAAGGATGTACCCGAAGACTAATTGGCTGAGAGCCAGATCCGCCCCAATAATTTGTAATTTGAGTAAACAATGATTTCAGTGGCCTTAAAAGTTACCCGCTGTGGTGTTACCGTCTTAGCGCGTGAATTCTCTAACTATTTATAAGAAAGTCTGTCGGTGGGCGTGTGATGTTTGGTCTGTTTGCTGGGGTTTTACATCCTGGCAACATCTAAGGTCATATCAGTGCATGTGCACACTCATGGTGACTTTATATTGTTGCCTCAAAGGAATACCAGGCAATCATGACTCAATATCCTACTCAATCACATTATGCTGATACTGAGCAAACCAGTCATTGCTTTTTCCAAGTAATGCCGAGAACCAAGCTAGGCAGTGACAAGCATACAATTTTAGAGCATCGGTTTGACTTGGTCAGGGTTCAAACTCACGCCGTCCCACATGAGAAGCAAGGCAACGCTCTATTTGATTTGAGCATCATGTCCGGTCAGTAGTGCGAACCAAAGTATTGTGATATATCCTAACAATGACTGGATCTCCAGATTATCTCCTGACTGCTGGTGCAACACGAGTAAGTTACTAGTACTTACACAGTATTGACTATGGCAGATACTACACTTAGCAGCATGCACATTTTGCCTATACAACTTTTGGACACACTCCAATCTACCAAGCCGAACTATACATCAAGTGATAAGCCAACCAGCTAACCAGGATTATAGAGCAAACAACATTGTGCATTTTGAACTACCACGCAGGGTTTCTAATCTACAAATAATATCCGTTTTCAGAGACCACACTTGAACTAACAGTATAACTGAACCAATGGCTGGCTCTTGGAAGTGTGACGTCTCATGTATAACACCACCCATAATCACACCTGGCGGCGAAGGCTTTTGTGAATTGATTCACAGCTCGCCTGATCCCCGCATTGCCCTTGGGATAACCCTCACCCCTCACCCCTCACCCCCACCCACATACCCCATCCCTTCACCCCATTGGCCATCACTCAGTCGACTGCGCATGATTCTCGGTGTCTAAAGCCTTTACAGGTCTGAAGGATTCACACCCCGCGGACCTATTTTGCTACTAGGTGTGAACAGTTCCATTCACCTGTGAACAGGTGAGAAATTAGTCTTCCTCATTCCACTACCGTTTGCTTCAGCCTAATTGCTTAGTACATCTTTGTTTTAACTCAACCGGGGATTGAACCGATGAGCTCTACTCATTCGACGACACTAACATCCAATTTTTTACAATCATATTCCCTATACATCACGATATCTTACGGAAATATCAAGCCATCTCCTATGCATGTAAGTGTAAACAATATTGAGTTTTAACTTCTATAAATACCCACAATAAATGCATATAATCATATTTTTTCAAACATTAACCCTCCCTCACAGGGATATAGATTGGTTGGTTGTTGGAGTGTTACATACTGGCAACATCTAAGGTCATATCAGGATGGGTACCGACTTGTGATAGTGCGCACTCATGGCAACTTTATAGTGCTGCCCCACTGGGAAATCACGCTGACAACACCATGACCCAATATCCCATTCAGTCATATTATCCTGACACTGAGGTAACCAGTCCTTGCCTTATCATATTAATGCCAAGCGCCAGGTTAGGTAGTAACCAGTATCAATTTTATAAGTCATTGGTTTGGCTCGACCGGGAAACAAACTCCCGATCAGCCTCACGCAAGGCCCACGCTTGACCGATTCGGCCACCGCGCCCGGAGAGGGAGATAGATGCAGCGACCCAGAAAGCTGACTAGTATTAGTGACCCCTAGCAAAGTTGAAGCCATGCAGATTCAATTGCCAGCGGCAGCCGCCTTGTGACTGAAATACCGGAAATGACATCTAGGGGGCGCTACCTACCACCGGAAGGCTTTCTGTTATATAAGGCATGCTACAAAATGTGTGTTCCATGCGCTTCGTGCCTAAACTAATGAGAAGATGTCCAACATGCATCACTTGGCTTACACGTGCATTTACATTGGTCCAAATCACCCACATTCTCTCTCTTAAGCATCTGTCACACGTCACCGGACTGAGTACCGGACACCACCGGACAAAGAATTTTCTGGTCCGGTGGTGTCCGGTGACAAAATGTATCGAAATGTACTGAAATGGAGTGTAATTGGGTCAATTGCCGCCGGGCCACCGGACAAGTACCATACATGTACCGTACATGTACCGGACGAGAACCGGACGAGAACCAGACCCATAACAGATGGGTACCGGACATGAACCGGACAAAACGGACAAACCGGACACCAACCGGACACCAACGGATGGGTACCGGACACATACGGATGGGTACCGGACATGAACCGGACACCAACGGGACACGTCAGTCCAGCGGTGTCCAGTAGAAGTTTTGTGCATGTTCAAAACTTGTACAGGACACCGCCGGACACCACCGGGCACTGCCGGATGGGTACCGGACAGGTACCGGACATGTACCAGAGATTGCCGTATATCACTGGACAGTGTCAAGTTCCCCAGTCCGGTAAGGTGTGACTGGGCCTTAATAAACACATATCTCATAAATACATATTTCACCAGATATTCCTAAAAGTGGTGGATGAAATGGTAATGCTAAGAGCGCATGCATCCTGGTTGGAAGATAGGGAGTTTGAATCACAGCAGAGTGAAACCAATGAATTACAAATGTAATATTTGTTACTGCTACCTAGCATGGTGCCCGCCATTAGTAAGATAGGGCAAGGACTGCTTAGCTCAGTATCAGGATAATGTGACTCTGTGTGAAATTGGGTCATGGTGCTGGTCTCCCAGTGGAGCAGCACTATAAAGTCAGCATAAGTGCGCATTGACACAAGTCAGCACTCGTCCTAATGCAACCTTAGATGTTGCCAGCATGCTAAACCTCAACTAACAAGCAAACTAGATATTCTACACTGCTGAACAACCACGTAGAAAAAGTGTTGGGCAATAACCAAATTTATTCCCAATCTAATTTGAAAAATACATGGGGAATATACTTATCTATCATAGCCCACTCCTTTTAGTTTGCAGAATTTATGGAATCATGTAAATTAATATGCATTAGAAGTTGAATGGAGAGAGAATCCAGTGTCACAATCTTGGTACGGTGGCATTTTCCCCCAAGTTCATCAACTGTATGCCCATATAGATAAAAACTGTGTGCTGGAACTAGGACCTCTACAGCTTGCTTACAGACAGGGCTGTGACATCAGACGCAAAACCGAAATGAAGCGCTTAGATAACATTAAAATCTCACCTAGTGAACAGTTGCCGATGCGGCCTTTCCAGTCGTTGCCCTCACAGGACAAATACCACGTCTCCTCTGTCAGGTTACATCGGACCATGGCAGTGTCTCCAGTCCGTCGCACCCACAGCCCAGTCTGGGACCGGACGTCGGGGCACCCAACGGCTGCAAAAACAAGCAACAACAAACAAGGGTTAGTTAGGAGGCCAGTTTCTGTTTCATGTAAGCGTGAGGTGATATTTGTTTGTTTTACTTTTGCAAAAATGAAAAGAAACGCACCCAAAAAACACAAAAACACAAAAAAAACACCACGTTGATTTCAAGTTACGCACCTTGGTCTGAGCTGAAGGACATGTGGCAGCTATATATAGGTTTATTTTTGTTGCTTTGCATCCTAGCAACATCTAAGGTAATGTCAGGACGGTGTATAGTGTATATTCACCTTGACATTTTTATTTATTCTAAAGGTTCTAATGGTCTATGTTATGATATAGAGGAATAAAATGGTCTAATATATATGCTATGACTGATATAGTGGAAGTAAATGTGACCGATTGGGCCGCCTTGCTCTTACTGTTTCTTCTTAGCTCAGTGGAATGAAGTTGATACCTAACAAGAAAGCCGGAGGCGGCTGGGGAGAGGAGTCCACATACCAGAGCTAAGTAGTATACGGAAATTATTCCAAATCTATGCAGCAATAATCACGAAGCTTCTACCACCAACCCCCAGCCCCCAACACACAACCCACAACCCCAACTCACACCCCACAACCCACAACCCACAATATCCCGAGCGCCGACTGTGAGCGGAACATAAACCGGAAGTGTTGAAACAGCAGCGCACTCCCTTCATTCCCGGTGTAAAAGCGCGGCAAAAACGCAGACGACAATCGTGTCAAAACTCTGCGGCGCAGCGCCCTCGAGCGGGACGCCGCGAAGATGTATCGCCGCCATAATTATTCCCCAGATCGGCTGCCTGCAAGCCTTATTAAGCATTCATTGAGCAGGTTTGGCGATCGAGTAACTTTTGATGAATTGGCAGACGCTGAGGGCAAGCCATTCGAGCGCTTCTCTGCGCATGATCCGCTGCCCCCTCTGGTGGCCGAGCGTTCGCCCGCCCGCCCAAGCGTGACTGGCGGCAGTGTGCTATATGCAACTTACAATTACTGTTATTAAAGGCGATGGATCGGCCGGGTAACGAGCACGCTGGAGGAGGGCTGTGATTTCTGCCGAGGGCCGCGCTCATATTTATGATGGCGACTTGGGAGAATAGTGGGGGATGTAACCAGTATATAACTGTCACTTATTACACGCGTGTTCAAATACCACGATTATCACCATAGTGTGCATGCACATCTTAAGGAGTAGCCTACTTCACACACCAACATATATATATATATATATATATACATATATATATATATATATATATATGATGTATAAGGTTGTATGCGAGGATATCTATATGGAAGGGGGTTCTTGTCATATTGTTATACTCTGTAGGAACCAACACTATACCGATGGCACCACATTCTGACTTCACCGGCTGTTGACCAGTGTCAGTAATACCCCTGTCACACTACGACGTAACGAGCCAACGTGAGCCTAACGTGGTGATATTTCGTCATTACGTTGATGTACGTTGGATTACGTTATGATGACGTCATAATGACGTTAGAGTGACGTCGAGCTACGTCACATTACGGTGTCTTACGTCGAGTTACGTCGAGGTTTTGGACATGTTCAAAACTTTCGACGTATCTCGACGTGAATCCGCTACGTCGGGATGACGTGACAATGACGTTAGGTAAACGTTCCGCTATCGTTATAGCAGCGTCAATGACGTTAGAGTCACGTTATGTCACGTCAGAGCGACGGCCCGGTTGGGAGGAACGGGTGGGCAGCGTTCAATTAACGGGGGTCGGACGTAACGGACCGTCGGGCGAGCGAAACGCTAACGGGTCGATAACGTCGTTATAACGTGTTGCGAACGTGTCGTCACGTAGTTCACGTCATTGACGATCGCGGTAGCGTTTTGATAACGTGACTAACGTGATCCGAACATGAATAGAACGTGTTCTGAACGTCTTGTGACTAGCCACCAACACACCAGCCTATATACCCAGACATTTACCCTGCGACGGGTGTTTTGCACGTTACGGTCACGTTACGGTCACGTTATGGTCATGTTATGGTCACGTTACGGTCACGTTACGTCCACGTCGCGCGCGTTACGGCGACTTTACGGTCACGTTAAACTAACGCCCGGTCAGGTCGCCAATTAACCCTCCCGCCTAACGTTGTCACGTTACAGCTAACGTCACGACGCTACACCGACGTTTGACCAACGTTTCAGTTAGGCTAGCCCGCCGTCGACCACGCTCGCATACCGTTACGCCCACGCTTAGCTATGTCCATCACACTACGCTAGGCTGACATTACGCCGACGTTACGTCGACGTTACTTTCACGTTATGCTCACGTCAACTACGCGGCATTCACGTCCACAATTTGCATATTACGCCGATAACTTCGACGTAAAATACTTATTTTCACGTTCTGCCTACGCTGACGTTGTCACGTCGTAGTGTGACAGGGCCATTACACCAGAGGATTTCTCTCACTCTATATATATATATTTGTTATGGGAATATAAAGAACAAAGTTACTCACATATTGTATTTACTTATTCTCCCACTATATATATGTGTGATTTCCAATTAAACATTTGACTCATAATTGGGATGACGCAAATACAGAAAATCTAGTTATGGCTTTTTATTAGTGTCCTTTTCTCGTTTATATAGTCTTGATCGTTGAATGTAGTATGAGGCTAGAGATGCTTATATAGTGTTATTGTGGTGTGGGTGGGATGGCAATTTTAGTAGCAGAGATGTCTTTTGGCGCCCGGGTCGAAGTGTCCTAACATACTTGCTTGCATTTGGAGTTACCAGCTGCAGAACTGCAGCAATGTAGAAAGGCGCCGATAAATTGGTCCAATCTTTGGTTGAAGTTTAATCTTCAGGTGGGATGGTTTTAGAAGCTGGGGATGTCTTTACAACAATCAAACAACAAATCATTGGGGCGTCCCCGAATCACTCCAGTCCAGTGGTAGCAGAGCACTCGTACCCAGTAACAGCAGCAAGGGTTCAGGAGGAAGGGACGGGTAAAGGTGGGTCCAGCAGGTTCCAGCAACAAGAACAAAGTGAGAGTAACGATAAGGTACAGGGCCCCACCCAAGCAAACAACTCCCTTGATCAGGGGGAGAAGTAAGCCCGGGAGAAAAAAAGAAAAGGGTAGAGTATAGGACAGAGAAATGAGGAGAGTTGAATCAAAGGACTGTGTCTCTTTGCTTTATAGTGACCAGCCAGCGAGCCAAAGACACGGACAGAGTAAGAGTAGAAAGTGAAATGCTGGCGGGCTCCCCCACCTGGAACTCTTTTCAGACATTATCAAGGAGGAGCAAGGCCAGCAGAGATGAGATAGAGATGTGGACGAAGTGCAGTCTGGATAGCAAGTGTCTGACCTAACCTACAATGTGCAGTCGCTTTTATAGAGAATTTAGTCTTGGGCGAGAGGCGGCGTATATGTATTTAGTTCGGCAAAATTATGACAGGTGGAGAATCATCGGCTGGTTGAATTCCAGAAATACCCGCTAGTCAGCGTTAGGCGCACATATTTGAATTAGTGTACATGACATCTGCTAGTCGGCAGCAATGTATATTTGTCCTTAAGGGCCATTTATATTTGTGATGGCATGTGATGCTGTCATCTTTACACCAGTTGGCGCCGTGTGATGGCGCAAAACGATGGGGAGTGCAACAAGTGGAATGTGGCCGTGAAAGTCTGAATGCTTTGATGCACATGGTCGCCAAGGTCGACCTATGTTGTCCATGTTGTCCATATGGATAGTTCTCTTAACTATATTAATCTATTATTATATTGCATTCATGCATCCATGTTTATGCCAAATTGTTCTGTATTTCTATTAATTTAGAATAAAATCGACGTTTTGCACTGCGCGTATCGGCAAACTCAAGGGCCGGGCACCTTTAGTTTGCTCTTGACACCATTTTCAGTGCATGCGCAGTCGGATGAATCTACTGGTCAACGTCTTAATCCAGACCTGAACTGTGGACGTATGGAAGCGCTGACCTTGAAACTTCAACATAGTTGAACTCTGGCCAATGCTTGCACCATGTTGTGCCATCTAATGCCATCAAGCATTGACTTAAAGTCTAAATGGAGTGTTGGCTTGCGCCGTGTTGCGCCGTCTAGTGCCGTCACATGCCGTCAAAAGTATAACTTATTACTGGCATGCTTATACGGTCTGAGTCTGGGCGTCCAATTACTTGTGTTGCTTAAGCATCACTGACAATTGCTTATCAAATTCTCACTTGACATTGTCAATTCAATATCTGCAAGGACTTGTGTTCACTTTTTAAACAATTTGGCAGATTTCCCGCGCTTTCACAAAGGAACAACGCAGGTCATATACCACATGACCTGATAATGAATGGGACTATGTCGTGACCTTTTAGAACAAGTATTTTACGCCACCTCACGCACGTAGCGCCCCTGGGAAACTTAAGGCCCTGTCATAATGTGCCATATTGCATCAGTGTATGCTGACATATGTGATTTTGCGCCAAAATGTTGATATATGCTGGTGTACGCTGGTATACGCTGAGGCAAGCTATGGGTACGCTTGGCATAAGTAGTCTTCGTTACCAGCCCACTGGTGTATGCTGAGACAAGTTATGGGTAGGTTTGGCAAAAGTAGTATTTTTTAACATGCTCAAAATTCCCGCTGCATGACAGTGTGTGTCACTTACATTGGCATACGCTTCTGCAGTGTGACAGGGCCTTTACCCACAATATGTTTTTAAATTTTTTTTTTTTTTTATTGAGGCTGTATTTATACTGTCCATAACATGTAAGCCCAGGTACCCAGGCTTGTTTTCAATGCTGGCCCGGTGTAGTTTTGGTGTTGTCTTACCAAGCAGTAGCTGCTGATAAGTTATTTGATTGTCTACATTTCAGTAGCAGATAGATAGTCTGTTGGTATGTTTAGTAGTCTATGTTAGTTTTGTTGGGGCCCTCTTGGCATTGTATTTTTGTTCTATTCTTATTACTATGTTAGTTGTTTTCTTAAGGTTCTATGTTAGTGTTTTGGGGTTTTCTTGGGAAGAGTTTTCCGCTTTTTTCTACTTAATTCTATACTAGCCTATTTTATTTACATGTCCATAGGCCTGTACATAATAGGTGGTTGAGTTATGTTTGTTTGAATTTGATTTGACTTATATTGTTGTTAGATATGTTATCTGGCTTTTATATTTCTGGTTGTCCCGCCCTGGGCTGACCAGTGTTGGCAAGATAAATGCTGCTAAGTCTGTTTATTTAACGACCCCCCCCCCCCTCTCCAGCATAACAAGCAGACATCAGCTATTGGGGGTGTTGCTAAGTCATAGTTTGTATATCTGTTGAGGGTTTTCATCCTAACAACCTATATGGTCATATCATGACAGGTCAGGTCATAATACGTTATGCGTCAGGAGTCAGTGCTAGCCTTGTTAAGCTTTATAGTTCAATGTTTTAGAGTTTCGGCCATTTATTTTTAAGGATAACTACTTTATTTAATAAGTATACTCCATAATTCATTTTACCTTATTTTGAAGTAGCTTTTATAATAAATGGCTAGCGTTGGAAATAATTGATGTGAGAAAGCACACTATTAATGTCTGTGTGCATGTCTAAATTCTGATACTGTCGGATTCCACAGTATCAGGTTATAGTTAATTTACTGAGTATTCCCTGTTGTGCAACAATAAATGGTTAATAAGTGCATCAGTGTCTCAGTTGGATATGTAGAATCAAATTTATAAGTATTTATAGATTGGCAAAAATGTAAGAATCCATGAAACACTGAGTGATGGCAAAAAATGTATGATTCCATGAAACACTGAGTGGTGTATTGTAGAATTAATTGTGACACATCATGAATGCCAGTTATTTGTATTGATTGATGAGCGCAGGTATGACGGAGTGCCTTCAGGATGTGCTATCTGGATGTCGACCTTTCAGTTCCTAACTTCCAACACAACCAGCTTTTAAAAAAATAGGAATTCCAATAAGGCAGAATATAATTGTATTCTCGTATTAGCATTGTACAGGTCTAGTAATAAGAGTAGACAAAATAAAATATATATATACCAAGAAAACTTTAAAAAACGAACATAGACTACTAACCATACTAAGCAACCACACACCTGCTACTGTAATACAGGGAATCGAACACCTTATCAGCTACCACTGTGTGATAAGATAACTCCACCACTACAGCTGGCCAGCATTGAAAAAAGCCCGCGTCCTCGAGCTTATATACTATGGACACTATAAACACAGCCTCAATAACAAAATATATATAACCTATAAAAAAAAAACACTTATTTACATCACAGACGTCACAGCTAATTTACATCACACTGACCACATATTATTTACATCACACAAGCGACATCTTATTGACATTACACGAGCCACATTTGATTTACATCACATAGCATAGCTCTGCTTCACATCACCGATGCCACATCTTATTGCCATCACATTACATACATCACATTTACATCTTATTGGTCCAATCTTAGGTACCCCAGACAAACTACACTTTACTGACACCATGCATCGTATTTAACTTCTATACCACACCCCAGTGTCCCTATGCTGCATTCTAATGTGAGCGTGCCACACGTGGTGTTCTCTGTGGCGGAGTAGTTAGAGTGTCTGACTTTTTTCTAGGTCGGACTCCTAATCTGAAGGTCAGTGGTTCGATTCCCTGTGACCCCACCTCTGCCAATTTAGATGTCCACCGCTGTGTATAACCTACAGCATCATCAAAGGCCGGTTGCTCTCTTACCATGTCTATGTGGTGTGGGAGGTTAAAAATCCCTTGGTTTGGTAAAAGTGTAGGCTCGGGCTTTCTATCGACAAACTGTCTAATGGTGAAAACAAGTCTATTCAGACTTATCCATGACAGGCAGTATAAATCTTCAAGACAAAAAAAAAGAACTTACAAGCGTAGGTGCGAAAATATGTAGCTTATAAATAAATGTCTAAAAAGACCCATAGAAATTAAGCAGAAATATATATCAAACAGCTCAATATCTTTGCTATTATGCCAGGCTCAAACACACAAAATAGACTGTTGAGTACCTGGCGCTCCCCTAATGATCCATACCCTTACACTTACTCCTACCCACCCCACATCCCCATACACGTACTCCATACCGCCACCCTTACCCCTGCCCCCTACCGTCTCTCCACTCCTCCAGCTACCCTCATCCATACTCTGTCTTTTTGATCTTTTAAGTCCAATACTACTTCTGTTGGGAATACAATACCTGATGCGTGCGAGTAGATATATATATATATATATATATATATATAAATCACCTTCTTTATACCTGAATGCCTTCCATGTATGTGAATATATATCTATACACACATAAGAAAGTGCATGGTTACATAGCAAATACATGTTCCTAATCATTGCCTCCTTAGGGCATGCCCTACCTTGGAGCCAGATTCAGGAAATTGCTCAGCGAGTGCCTCCCCATCGATTGGGGTCCGAGAGCAGCTCACTGACACGTGTAAGCGAACATAGTCCCATAATGAATGTAGAAGGCGCCACTAATGAGATGCTCTATCATACACATGCTTATGCAATTAAAGACCTGCTTCCCGGACTTTGACATGCACCTCTAACATGAAAAGTAGTGCACGTTTTCTTCTCTTTTTTCTTCTCTCTCTCATAAAGTTGCATAGTCCCATGGTTTTCAGTTTCTGTCATTTTTCTGAGATAAGTATATCAAATTGATGGGTATAATCCGCCTCACTTTAGTTTGAAGTAACTTATATTTTAAATGGCTAACCTTTGAGATATTTGAAGTGCAAACATGTTAAATTGGTTTTGGCAAGCATGCTAAAGCTGTGACACGATAGGATCCTTCAGTATCAGGTTCTATTAACTTGCCCCTTCTATGCTTAATAAGTGCATCGGGTATTTAAGATGGTTATGTAGAATCAATTCTAGATAATTGTTTTGGTTTAGAAAAATGTATGCAAACACAATGCGAACATTGTTGCAACTTGATTTGATGTGTTCCCATCTCTACAGACTTATTAATAATCCACATTTCAACCATCTCTAAAATATACGCTCTTTTAACTTAAGCCATTGGTTCAGAATGACTAATTCCTGACTTATTAACGATAACACAAATGTATGCGTAATGAGAGACATGGCACTGGCATGAATGCAGGTGGCGCCCCCTGTGGCAATGCAGACAGAGAGGCGTCATCCGGCATAGTCTTTGCAGTCATACAGGTGTGCGTGCTTACATTTCAATGTTTTACTTCCGGTGGTGGCCACTCGGGAACTAGCGGAGTAGCAGAGCCTGTTAACTTAGTCATCACGAAAGCATTAATGCCCGCTAGGTGGCGCCACACTGCCACACATTGGACTCTGTGTTATCGCTCTTTAAAGCGCAATTTCCCATCCTTTCTGCAAGGGCAGATGACCTCTATGCAATGACGTCATCGCGAAGGCAGGCATTGTGGACTCACACACGATAAGCACAGATCAAATAGATGGATTAATCATAGTTGTAATTTTTAAATGACGATACCCCCTTGAGCGTTAATTCATTATACATATCGACTACCAAGACAGGATGTGTTTTATAACAGGTGTTGCTAACTTCTGAGATGTTAAGCTGTGCAAAGATTTGCGACTCCCTTCACTTTCTGTAAGCCCACCTCACAACGCGTCGCCAACGTGGACATGTGGGGGAGGGGGGGCAACTTTTGCCTTTGATCTCACAAGGTTTCCATGGTTACCTTTAATGTTCCTTGTTTCCGCATTGGTGACTTTATTTTGATCCATACCCCTCGAAAGCACTTTGCTCTTCTGTAATAGCTACAGACAATAAATATGATTCAGTTATGAAATTGGGTGGAAGATTTATGAATCATAAGAATGATAATGCTTAGCTTTGTTCGAGAAGAAAAGTTATTTCGAGATATATCTAAAGGTTGTTTATAACGGTGCAGTCGCTTGCATGGTCTTGGGCTCATTACATACATATAAATAGAGACACATATATATATATATATATGTTACAGAAATATATATAGTATATATCCCCATCTCTCTACTAACATTTTCACACTATGAAATACCAACAAGCTTTCATTAACATGCCAATAGAAGTACATTGTTAATATTTGGGTTAGATACAGAGGAGAAGCAAATGGCTTTGAGTATATATACACATGCACATGCATATATATATATATATATATATATATATATACATGCTTCAGACATGTATATATGTATATATATATATGTATATATATATATATATACTTTGTTTGTTTGTTTAACGAGACCCCAGCACAAAAGGTAAACATCGGCTATTGGGGGTCAAACAGATACACATGCATATATACCCATGTATATATATATATATATATATATATATATATACATACACGGACAGAATCAATACGCATCTACCCAGGCGTAGTTCCGGTAATGACTGGCACCGGAAGCGGACACCGCTTCCAAAGGAGCTGATGCCCTTTGTGGGGAGATAGCACTACAAACTAATACCCAATGTAACTGCGCCGATGCCAACTGATCACATGTTCGCCCTTAAGGAATGGACGCGAACTGCGCGAAGGCAATCCACTAAATAGCATCGGATTAATCACAACCACAATGTCTTCTCGACAACTGCACAGATTGCTGCGCTTTACCAATATTAGCGTTTTTCTTTTCTTCCTTTTTAATTTTTTAATTTGTTAATTGTGCTGCGGCGGCCTGGACGAAAGGACGCGAGAGTCAGAATGAACAAGCCTGCTGTGCAGACAGCACATTAACAATATCTTATTTCAGTTGTGACTGATGTGGGATTTGGTTCCTGTTGGTTGGTGGTCGCCATCCATTCTGTGTTATAGATGTTGGGTCGCGGTGTGTGTGTGTGTCTGTGTGTGTACTCGTGTGACCGTGTGTGGTTGTTATTGGGGTGGGGAGGGATGCACTGGGCATGCCTCGGTGACAGCTGCGCTCTATGGCCGGGTGTGAGTTGTGTGTATGTGTGTGTTAGTGATGCGTGTTGGTGTGATGGGGTGGTGTCGTCGCTATCAGGCCGGTAAAGCCAATGGCCACGCGAACACATGGGCTAACTTAAAGAGAGCTATCAAAGAATAGAAGCCGTACAAAGGCGCTCAGGGAAGTCCTTCTCGGGATCAAAGTCGAGTCATCGCGTGGCAATGTCGCCGAACGCGGCAGTCGCGTGTGCTTGTCGCGCGCGCAGCCGGATAGACCGGACTGTTCGCGGCGGGCGGGAGACGCGCGTAGACAACATCCGGCAGCGTTGACGGATGGAGGGATGGAGGGATGGAGGGATGGAGGGATGGATGGATGGACGGATGGACGGATGGATGGATGGACGGATGGACGGATGGACGGATGGACGGATGGACGGATGGACGGATGGACGGATGGACGGATGGACGGATGGACGGATGGACGGATGGACGGATGGACGGATGGGCGGATGGGCGGATGGACGGATGGACGGATGGACGGATGGACGGATGGACGGATGGGTGGATGGGCGGATAGACGGATGGGCAGATGGGCGGATGGGCAGATGGACAGATGGACGGATGGAAGGATAGGCGGATGGGCGGATGGGCGGATGGACAGATGGACGGATGGACGGATGGACAGATGGACGTCCTGTCTTTCGCGGCCAAAACATCCAATTAGATGCGTAATTATTTAGATTATCCAATATCAACACACCCCACTCGCCTTCCTACCCACATTCACCACCAACCTTCCCCAGTTACCTTAATCCACCTTCCTCCCTCTCATCTCCTCACCTTCCTCCCCCACCTTCACACGTACCTTCCCAATTACCTTCCCCCATTGTCCCCCATAGCTTTCCTACCCACCTTCCCCACCTTCCCCCACCTTCCTCCCCACATTCCCCCACCTTCACACCTACCATCCCACCTACCTTCTCCCATATTCCCCACCCTCCCCACACACCTTCCCCACCCACTTTCCTCCCCCACCTTCCCCACCTTCCTCCCCCACTTTCCTTCCCCGACCTTCCCCACCTTCCCCACCTTCCCCACCTTCCTCTCCCACTTTTCTCCCCCAACTTCCCCACCCACTTTCCTCCCCACCTTCCCCACCTTCCCCACCTTCCCCACCTTCCCCACCTTCCTCCCTCACCTTTCCGACATTCCTCTCCCACCTTCTCCACTTTCCTCCCCACCTTCCCCACCTTCCCCCCCCCCTCCTCCCCACCTTCCTCCCCCACCTTCCGCACTTTCCCTCATCTTCCTCCCCCACCTTCCTCCCCCACCTTCCTCCCCCACCTTTCCCCATCTTCCTCCCCCACCTTCCCCACTTTCCCCCTCCACCTTCCCTCACCTCCCCACCTACCTCCCCACCCACCTTCCCACCCACCTTCCCCAATCTCACCACCCACTTTCCCCCCACCTTCCACCCCCACCTACATTCCCCCACCTCCCACCACATCCCCCATCCCCCACCCACCCATAGAAGCCCAATGCGCTCCATAGGCAGGTAGCAGAGTGCTCTCCATCCAGTCAAGATCTGACAGTCAGTCAGTTCAGTCGGTCATCTCAGCCAGTTGCCTTCAGTGGGGAAGCCCCATCGAAGGCCCATTCAAGGCACACGGGCGTTCTAACCGAGCCCTGCCGGCCGTTATTTACCCACTCCTATTAAGGAACAAACACTGCTTCGCTGAATGCGGTATTGAATTCTCAATAGCTGCGTCGGCAAGGCAACCATTTCCGGACTGACAAATCGCGAGCATCTTGATAGCATTGATTATCCGTAATAAGGAGCTAGTATTCACCGAGGAGGTGTAGTCGACAATGTAGGCCGGGTGGTGTTTAGATTTTTAATGTATATTTTATTTTTGTATAAATCTTTGTATTTATTTACTAGCTGTCATCATCCTACTAGGCTGACATTGTATTTATAGTCCCTCTCCCGTCATCCCATCCATCGCCGTGCCGTGCAACGCCCACTCAGCACAACCATCGCCCGAGGCACTCAAATAGAAATAGAAACTATGTCTGATTGCGCCACAACGGAGTAATAACCAACTGCAATCTTGGAAGCAACTGATTCCGATTAATACTTTGAACAATCTTTCAAGCCTCCCAACTCTCCATCATCATTCCACTTTCCACCTCCACACCTCCAGCCTCAGTTGGACCGCGCGCGCGCATTGTCTGGCCCCCTCCCCACACCCATACCCACATACCTACACCCACACTACACACTATACTCACCCACACCCACACACTCACACGCACCGCCAGCTAAACCGTCTTCGTTGGTCGATTCATCGATGGTTGCCAATTTTAAGCTCCGGGAATTTAATAAGAGGAAATTGTCAAAGCGGTGGTGAGGAGTGTCAGGAGGGATGAACGGGGGTGGGTTGGAGGGGGGTGGTTGGGTGGGCGTGGGGGTGGGAGGGTGGAGGAGGGGCGAGGCTGGGGATAGGGGTGGAGTCAGGTTGGAATTGGGAGCGGTGGTGGAGGAGGGTGAAGTCGGGTTGGGGCTGGGGGTGGGGCTGGGGGAGGGTGGAGGAGGGGGTGGGAATGGGTGTAGAGTCGGGTTGGAGTTGGGAGTGGTGGTAGAGGAGGGTGAAGTCGGGCTGGGGTGTGGGCGGGGCTGGGGCTGGGGCAGGGTGGAGACGGAGTGGGGGATGGGTGTAGAGTCAGGTTGCAGTTGGGAGTGGTGGTGGAGGAGGGTGAAGTCGGGGTGGGGTGGGGTGGGGTGGGGCTGGGGCTGGGGGAGGGTGGAGGAGGGGGTGGGGATAGGGGTGGAGTCAGGTTGGAGGGTGAAGTCGGGGTGGGGTGCAGGTTCGGCTGGGGGAGTGTGGTGTGGCGTAGGGGTGGTGCTGGGGCTGGGGGAGGGTGGAGTCGGGGATGGGGATGGGTGTATAGTCGGGTGGGAGTTGGGAGTGGTGGTGGAGGAGGGTGCAGTCAAGGGGCGGGGAAGGGGGTCAATATGGACAATGTCTGTAATGTTATAACGCTTGTAATATCGATCCTCACGAAGGGAACCATTGATATTTCCCAGCCCGCCGACATTCGACAATATGGTGGCGATGTAAAGGTATATCCGCCGTCGATAATACGTGAGACAAAGACGTCAACTGTGACACCCACGCTCCAGTTAATGTTGACGCAGGCGCAGGAAGTACCACCAAATCACCGTCAAGAAACGCGCCCAAGCTGATCAGCGTTGCAAAACTAACTCCACTTTGGCGGCTATATTAACAACACCCACTATGGCTTGGCAATGGAATTCATCCATTGAGGACATGGTGTATTTAAGCATGTGCCCTGGGAACGCTTTACCAATTGGCATTTATTTGTAAAAAAAACAAGAACAAAAAGAAAAGAAAAAGAAGATTGTGTCCGATCGGTGAATTGCTTAGTAACCCCCCCCCCCCCCCCACCTAATTAATGAGTGTGCCGCCTAGCGGGAATCACCCGTATTATCTCACACGCAGCTTGATTAGACGTCCAAGACACGGTTGTCGGCGCATGGGAACAACTTGCACACCAATTATGGCGGGTTGACAGTGACTAGGCCAACAACAAATCAACGATTGTCCTGAATATTCCAGATCGCCAAAAACAGAGAAAAGAGGGGAATTACGCATTGGTAAGTTATTGAGCATTTGTGATATTAAATGTATTTCAACGAGCTGATTCTAATCTCCCAATTCATGCTATGCTAATTTAAGAATACAAATCCGTGCATTTCTGTGGTATGCATAACGCATACATATATAGGGAAGAATTATTGCATCGGCGGAAATGCATATTAATTTAATTTAAATCATCGAGGAAACATGTGTGGAAAAAACAAAAAGATAACCTATCAATATGCATAGGATAAATTACGGGAAATTATGTGGTGTATTTTGTTATTTACTGGGGTGTGGGGTGGGAGGTTAAAGGTTAAAGCTGAATTCACTTTTTAAGCAGCTGAGGATGTTTCAAAGTTATAAGCAAATATGACATAAATAGAGAGCGGTCACAGTTGTATAGTTGGAGTAAATTACTTGATGAATTGGTGCGACATGAGGGTCTCCCCCCCCCCCCCCCTAGTCGCTTACTTCGGAAGTTCTGCATGCAGCACGCCCTCGGGTTCCCACGAGATCCAGTCGACTGTAGTTTCGGAAGCAGGACAAAAACAACTCTTTTTTTAAAGGAAATAGGGAAGACTCCGCCACTCTCTAGCTATTATAAGACGTTAATAGAACGAGGTGGCAGATGTCTTATCGAAAACGAAACGCCCATTCAAGCCGCCTCCATCGCAATCAGATCAATTAAATAATATCTTCCGAGCCGACAATTCAGGCAGCCAGCGTCTCAAAATATCCACTCCAGCGCGAGCCGAAGCCCGGTATGAGGACCCCCCCCCCCCCCCTCCTCCACACACAATCCTACTCCTAGCTACCCCCACCCTCACGCCAACCAACCAACTCCCCAACACACTCCTCCGCAGACACGATGGCCGAATGAGTTGAGCGTCCGTCTCCTGTTTTGGTAGATCATGGGTTCGAACCCTGGTCGAGTCAAACCAATGACATCGAAAATTGATACTTGTTGCTTCCAAGCCTGGCGCTCGGCATTATCGGGAGCGTGCAAGGACTGGTTCGATCAGTGTCAGGATAATGTAAATGAGTGGTATATCATTGTATCAGGTCATCGGTGCAGGCGGCCAGGTATCCCAGTGGGGCAGCAGTGTAAGTTTAAAGTCGCCATGAGTTTGCACTGTCACAAGTCGGTACCCGTGATGTAGAACACCAACAACGAACCTACCACACACACTCTTACCCCCTCCCCACGCCCAACACACACACGCCTACCCACCCCCGCCCCCGCTCCAGACACACACACACACACTCCGACCTACCCTACTCCCTCCAAACACACGCCTACACACAAACCCTGAAAACGCTGCCGGCGACAGAAAGCTGAATTCAAAGATGATGGCAGTCCGTTTTGCCGACGGCGGCGGACTCTATAATTGGCCGGATGAAAAGAGATAGTTTTCGCTGAAAATTGGTCGTGTGTGTATGGAGGGTGTGTGTGTGTGATGGGGGAGGGGGTTTGAGGGGGGTCTGAGAGGGATAGGCGGGATGGGGGGGGGGGGGCTGTTCTCCGCCCCAATGCTCAGTGATGCCTGCATAGGGTGATTTACCGACCGTAACCCGCCCCTGGTTCCCTGGCGCATCCACGTGGGGGTGGGGATTGTGTGTGTGTGGGGGGGGGGGGGGGGGGTCTTTTGGGGGGAGGTGTGGGGGGAGAGTTGAATTGCATCACACAGAGATCCGCATCCCCACCCTGGTCGCTCTCCTACTGCGCATCCTCCTCATTCTCCCCATTCTCCTCATTCTCCTCCTTCTGCTTCTCCGTGTACAGACACACATAATGGTGGAGGGGTTCGGGTAGGGGTTTGGGAGGCTAGGTTCCGGGAGGAACACGTCCCTCGACTTTGAATGGAAGGGTTGTTTGGAGGGGGAGCAAGGGTGGGTCAGGGGCTTGGGAGTTATGCTTATAGTTGGGGTGGGTGGGGTGGGTGGGTGGTGGTGGGGGACCGTGTGGTAAGGGAGGAGGATGGATGCGAGTGGTGGGACTGTGTAATGGACACAATGGCCGTTTTACACAGAGTGAGTCGAGTGTGCGCACCAGGAGAATGGACTCCATATTCCCACCCACCATCATGCCATCGGGTCTCCTCCATCTGGAGACTGATAGCTTGCCCCTCCAGCACCTATAAGCTAAACCCGAAGTGAGTCTGGGTGGGGGTGGGGGTGGGGGTGGGGGTGGGGGTGGGGGTGGGGGTGGGGGTGGGGGTGGGGGTGGGGGTGGGGGTGGGGGTGGGGTGGGGGAGTCACAGAATGGCGGCCGATTGATAAGCCGCCAAATGGATCGATATAGAAGCATGACGGCCCTTTTTCATTAGATTTCATCAGGACTTATAATTGAGAGTGTAACAAGGCCCACGGCGCGGGCTTTCTATGTTGCGCAAATATGGCCGTGGCAGGCGGCGGGGATGAAGGGCTGGTAGGGCCGGGGACGGGTTTAATTCTGGGGCCCCCCTCCCATCTCCACCCCCAGGCTCAGGATTGAAGTCCGGGGAATGGTAAGAAAACATATGTCACATTAGCTCATCTCACATCGGAATTACAAGTGTCGTCTGCTTTAATTAAACATCATCTGCTGTCTATCATACACTGGAAGCTTTCGTAGACCGCTACCCCCCACCCAATCCGCCCCGTTGTCGTTGAAAGGGTATTCTGGTTGCAATGTTGAAATGCGGCGCTAGACGTTCTTAGTCTTAGCAGATGACATATCGAGAATGGGACTGACTTTTTATATATATATATATATATTTGTGTGTATCTGTGCAACAAAAATGATGCAACTTTTCTGGAGAACCACTTGGCTGTTAAGTAGTAATATGGTGCTCAAGCATCTCGTAGTGGATTGTTGATTGGAACAGTGTTACTTAGGGATTAATACGAAGTTAACTGTTAATAACTGAAGGTAACCAAACAACTAACCAATTGGATAACTAACAAAATCACAGAGGGTGGGGACATTTAGAAGAATGCTTACAAACAGAGAAATAATGCACGCAGTAGAGAGCTACACAACAACTGAAAATAATACAACAAGAGGAACCATGAGACTATTACTGTCTAGCGGTGAAAACAAGTCATTCGACTTAACCATTATGGGCAGCTTAAATACACCATCACCAAATTTATATTTTTTTAAAACTTGAACCATATTACTCAGAAGGGACGACAACATCAGGGAATGGACAGGCCTAGAGCTCGGCAAGTCCCAAAGGGCAGTGCTGAGAACAGGGAGGCGGGGGTAGATAAAAATGGTTGAAAAGTTATCTGTAATGCCGCCACGGTTTAGAGATCGATGACAATAATGATGATGATGACCCAGGGACATTCCAGTGGACGGCTATTCTGGTAGTACGTTACTCAGGGATGTTCCAGTGGACTGTTATTTTGGTAGTATATTACCCAGGGACGTTCCAGTTGACTGCTATTTTGGTAGTATGTTACTCAGGCACGTTCCAGTCGACTGCTATTCTGGTAGTATGTTACTCAGGGATGTTCCAGTCGACTGCTATTCTGGTAGTATGTTACTCAGGGACGTTCGAGTAGACTGCTATTTTGGTAGTACATTACTCAGGGACGTTCCAGTAGACTGTAATTTTGGTAGTATGTTACTCAGGGACGTTCCAGTTGACTGCTATTTTGGTAGTATGTTACTCAGGCATGTTTCAGTGGACTGTTATTTTGGTAGTATGTAACTCAGGGACGTTTTTGGTAGTATGTTACTTAGGGACATTCCAGTGGACTGTTATTTTGGTAGTATATTACTCAGGGACGTTCCAGTTGACTGTTATTTTGGTAGTATGTTACTCAGGGACATTCCAGTGGACTGCTATTTTGGTAGTATGTTATGCAGGGATGTTCCAGTGGACTGTTATTTTGGTAGTATGTAAGTCAGGGATGTTTTTGGTAGTATGTGACTCAGGGATCTTCCAGTGGACTGTTATTTTGGTAGTATGTTACTCAGGGATGTTTCAGTGGACTGCTATTTTGTTAGTATGTAACTCAGGGACGTTTTTGGTAGTATGTTACTCAGGGACGTTCCAGTGGACTGTTATTTTGGTAGTATGTTACTCAGCGACATTCCAGTGGACTGCTATTTTGGTAGTATGTTACTCACGGATGTTCCAGTGGACTGTTATTCTGGTAGTATGTTACTCATGGACGTTCCAGTGGACTGCTATTCTGGTAGTATGTTACTCAGGGACATTTCCAGGGTACTGGTATTTTTGTTGTACGTTACTCAGGGACATTCCAGTGGGCTGTTATTTTGGTAGTATATTACTCAGGGACGTTCCAATGGACTGTTATTTTGGTAGTATGTTACTCAGGGATGTTTCAGTGGACTGTTATTTTGGTAGTATGTAACTCAGGGACGTTTTTGGTAGTATGCTACTCAGGGACGTTCCAGTGGACTGTTATTTTGGTAGCATCTTACTCAGGGATGTTCTAGTTGACTGCTATTTTGGTAGTATGTTACTCAGGGACGTTCCAGTGGACTGTTATTCTGGTAGTATGTTATTCAGAGACGTTCCAGTGTACTGCTATTTTGGTAGTATATTACTCAGGGACGTTCCAGTGGATAGCTATTTTGGTAGTATGTTTCTCAGGATGTTCCAGTGGACTGTTATTTTGGTAGTATGTTACTCAGGGACATTCCAGTGGACTGCTATTTTGGTACTATGTTACTCAGGGACGTTCCAGTGGACTGTTATTTTGGTAGTATGTTACTCAGGGACGTTTTTGGCAGTATGTTACTGAGGGTCATTCCAGTGGACTGTTATTTTGGTAGTATATTACTCAGGGACATTCCAGTTGACTGCTATTTTGGTAGTATGTTACTCAGGGACGTTCCGGTGGACTATTATTCTGGTAGTATGTTACTCAGGGACGTTCCAGTGGACCGCTATTTTGGTAGTATGTTACTCAGGGATGTTCCAGTGGACTGCTATTTTGGTAGTATGTTACTCAGGGACGTTCCAGTGGACTGTTATTCTGGTAGTATGTTACTCAGGGATGTTCCAGTGGACTGCTATTGTGGTAGTATGTCACTCAGGGATGTTCGAGTGGACTGTTATTTTGGTAGTATGTTACTCAGGGACGTTCCAATGGACTGTTATTGTGGTAGTCGGATGGACGGATGGACGGATGGACGGATGGGACGGATGGACGGATGGACGGATGGACGGATGGGCGGATGGGCGGATGGGCGGATGGACGGATGCGATGGGACGGATGGACGGATGGACGGATGGACGGATGGACGGATGGGTGGATGGGCGGATAGACGGATGGCAGATGGGCGGATGGGCGGATGGACAGATGGAAGGATGGAAGGATAGGCGGATGGGCGGATGGGCGGATGGACAGATGGACGGATGGACGGATGGACAGATGGACGTCCTGTCTTTCGCGGCCAAAACATCCAATTAGATGCGTAAATTATTTAGATTATCCAATATCAACACACCCCACTCGCCTTCCTACCCACATTCACCACCAACCTTCCCCAGTTTACCTTAATCCACCTTCCTCCCTCTCATCTCCTCACCTTCCTCCCCCACCTTCACACGTACCTTCCCAATTACCTTCCCCCATTGTCCCCCCTAGCTTTCCTACCCATCCTTCCCCCACCTTCCCCCACCTTCCTCCCCACATTCCCCCACCTTTCACACCTACCATCCCACCTATCCTTTCTCCCATATTCCCCACCCTCCCCACACATCACCTCCCCCACCCACTTTCCTCCCCCCACCTTCCCACCCCACCTTCCTCCCCCACTTTCCTTCCTCCCCGACCTTCCCCACCTTCCCCACCTTCCCCCACCTTCCTCTCCCCACTTTCTCCCCCAACTTTCCCACCCCACTTTTCCTCCCCCCACCTTCCCCACCTTCCCCACCTCTCCCCACCTTTCCCCACCTTCCTCCCTCACCTTTCCGACATTCCTCTCCCACCTTCTCCACTTTCCTCCCCACCTTACCCCACCTTCCCCCCCCCCTCCTCCCCACCTTCCTCCCCCACCTTCCGCACTTTCTCCTCATCTTCCTCCCCAACCTTCCTCCCCCACCTTCCTCCCCCACCTTCCCCATCTTCCTCCCCCCACCTTCCCCACTTTCCCCCTCCACCTTCCCTCACCTCCCCACCTACCTCCCCACCCACCTTCCCACCCACCTTCCCCAATCTCACCCACGTCCGCTTTCCCCCCACCTTCCACCCCCACCTACATTCCCCCACCTCCCACCACATCCCCCATCCCCCACCCACTCCACATAGAAGCCCAATGCGCTCCATAGGCAGGTAGCAGAGTGCTCTCCATCCAGTCAAGATCTGACAGTCAGTCAGTTCAGTCGGTCATCTCAGCCAGTTGCCTTCAGTGGGGAAGCCCCATCGAAGGCCCATTCAAGGCACACGGGCGTTCTAACCGAGCCCTGCCGGCCGTTATTTACCCACTCCTATTAAGGAACAAACACTGCTTCGCTGAATGCGGTATTGAATTCTCAATAGCTGCGTCGGCAAGGCAACCATTTCCGGACTGACAAATCGCGAGCATCTTGATAGCATTGATTATCCGTAATAAGGAGCTAGTATTCACCGAGGAGGTGTAGTCGACAATGTAGGCCGGGTGGTGTTTAGATTTTTAATGTATATTTTATTTTTGTATAAATCTTTGTATTTATTTACTAGCTGTCATCATCCTACTAGGCTGACATTGTATTTATAGTCCCTCTCCCGTCATCCCATCCATCGCCGTGCCGTGCAACGCCCACTCAGCACAACCATCGCCCGAGGCACTCAAATAGAAATAGAAACTATGTCTGATTGCGCCACAACGGAGTAATAACCAACTGCAATCTTGGAAGCAACTGATTCCGATTAATACTTTGAACAATCTTTCAAGCCTCCCAACTCTCCATCATCATTCCACTTTCCACCTCCACACCTCCAGCCTCAGTTGGACGCGCGCGCGCATTGTCTGGCCCCCTCCCCACACCCATACCCACATACCTACACCCACACTACACACTATACTCACCCACACCCACACACTCACACGCACCGCCAGCTAAACCGTCTTCGTTGGTCGATTCATCGATGGTTGCCAATTTTAAGCTCCGGGGAATTTAATAAGAGGAAATTGTCAAAGCGGTGGTGAGGAGTGTCAGGAGGGATGAACGGGGGTGGGTTGGAGGGGGGTGGTTGGGTGGGCGTGGGGGTGGGAGGGTGGAGGAGGGGCGAGGCTGGGGATAGGGGTGGAGTCAGGTTGGAATTGGGAGCGGTGGTGGAGGAGGGTGAAGTCGGGTTGGGGCTGGGGTGGGGCTGGGGGAGGGTGGAGGAGGGGGTGGGGATGGGTGTAGAGTCGGGTTGGAGTTGGGAGTGGTGGTAGAGGAGGGTGAAGTCGGGCTGGGGTGTGGGCGGGGCTGGGGCTGGGGCAGGGTGGAGACGGAGTGGGGGATGGGTGTAGAGTCAGGTTGCAGTTGGGAGTGGTGGTGGAGGAGGGTGAAGTCGGGGTGGGGTGGGGTGGGGTGGGGCTGGGGCTGGGGGAGGGTGGAGGAGGGGGTGGGGATAGGGGTGGAGTCAGGTTGGAGGGTGAAGTCGGGGTGGGGTGCAGGTTCGGCTGGGGGAGTGTGGTGTGGCGTAGGGGTGGTGCTGGGGCTGGGGGAGGGTGGAGTCGGGGATGGGGATGGGTGTAGAGTCGGGTGGGAGTTGGGAGTGGTGGTGGAGGAGGGTGCAGTCAAGGGGCGGGGAAGGGGGTCAATATGGACAATGTCTGTAATGTTATAACGCTTGTAATATCGATCCTCACGAAGGGAACCATTGATATTTCCCAGCCCGCCGACATTCGACAATATGGTGGCGATGTAAAGGTATATCCGCCGTCGATAATACGTGAGACAAAGACGTCAACTGTGACACCCACGCTCCAGTTAATGTTGACGCAGGCGCAGGAAGTACCACCAAATCACCGTCAAGAAACGCGCCCAAGCTGATCAGCGTTGCAAAACTAACTCCACTTTGGCGGCTATATTAACAACACCCACTATGGCTTGGCAATGGAATTCATCCATTGAGGACATGGTGTATTTAAGCATGTGCCCTGGGAACGCTTTACCAATTGGCATTTATTTGTAAAAAAAACAAGAACAAAAAGAAAAGAAAAAGAAGATTGTGTCCGATCGGTGAATTGCTTAGTAACCCCCCCCCCCCCCACACACACCTAATTAATGAGTGTGCCGCCTAGCGGGAATCACGCGTATTATCTCACACGCAGCTTGATTAGACGTCCAAGACACGGTTGTCGGCGCATGGGAACAACTTGCACACCAATTATGGCGGGTTGACAGTGACTAGGCCAACAACAAATCAACGATTGTCCTGAATATTCCAGATCGCCAAAAACAGAGAAAAGAGGGGAATTACGCATTGGTAAGTTATTGAGCATTTGTGATATTAAATGTATTTCAACGAGCTGATTCTAATCTCCCAATTCATGCTATGCTAATTTAAGAATACAAATCCGTGCATTTCTGTGGTATGCATAACGCATACATATATAGGGAAGAATTATTGCATCGGCGGAAATGCATATTAATTTAATTTAAATCATCGAGGAAACATGTGTGGAAAAAACAAAAAGATAACCTATCAATATGCATAGGATAAATTACGGGAAATTATGTGGTGTATTTTGTTATTTACTGGGGTGTGGGGTGGGAGGTTAAAGGTTAAAGCTGAATTCACTTTTTAAGCAGCTGAGGATGTTTCAAAGTTATAAGCAAATATGACATAAATAGAGAGCGGTCACAGTTGTATAGTTGGAGTAAATTACTTGATGAATTGGTGCGACATGAGGGTCCCCCCCCCCCCCCCCCCCCTAGTCGCTTACTTCGGAAGTTCTGCATGCAGCACGCCCTCGGGTTCCCACGAGATCCAGTCGACTGTAGTTTCGGAAGCAGGACAAAAACAACTCTTTTTTTAAAGGAAATAGGGAAGACTCCGCCACTCTCTAGCTATTATAAGACGTTAATAGAACGAGGTGGCAGATGTCTTATCGAAAACGAAACGCCCATTCAAGCCGCCTCCATCGCAATCAGATCAATTAAATAATATCTTCCGAGCCGACAATTCAGGCAGCCAGCGTCTCAAAATATCCACTCCAGCGCGAGCCGAAGCCCGGTATGAGGACCCCCCCCCCCCCCCTCCTCCACACACAATCCTACTCCTAGCTACCCCCACCCTCACGCCAACCAACCAACTCCCCAACACACTCCTCCGCAGACACGATGGCCGAATGAGTTGAGCGTCCGTCTCCTGTTTTGGTAGATCATGGGTTCGAACCCTGGTCGAGTCAAACCAATGACATCGAAAATTGATACTTGTTGCTTCCAAGCCTGGCGCTCGGCATTATCGGGAGCGTGCAAGGACTGGTTCGATCAGTGTCAGGATAATGTAAATGAGTGGTATATCATTGTATCAGGTCATCGGTGCAGGCGGCCAGGTATCCCAGTGGGGCAGCAGTGTAAGTTTAAAGTCGCCATGAGTTTGCACTGTCACAAGTCGGTACCCGTGATGTAGAACACCAACAACGAACCTACCACACACACTCTTACCCCCTCCCCACGCCCAACACACACACGCCTACCCACCCCCGCCCCCGCTCCACACACACACACACTCCGACCTACCCTACTCCCTCCACACACGCCTACACACAAACCCTGAAAACGCTGCCGGCGACAGAAAGCTGAATTCAAAGATGATGGCAGTCCGTTTTGCCGACGGCGGCGGACTCTATAATTGGCCGGATGAAAAGAGATAGTTTTCGCTGAAAATTGGTCGTGTGTGTATGGAGGGTGTGTGTGTGTGTGATGGGGGAGGGGGTTTGAGGGGGGTCTGAGAGGGATAGGCGGGATGGGGGGGGGGGGGGGGGCTGTTCTCCGCCCCAATGCTCAGTGATGCCTGCATAGGGTGATTTACCGACCGTAACCCGCCCCTGGTTCCCTGGCGCATCCACGTGGGGGTGGGGATTGTGTGTGTGTGTGTGTGGGGGGGGTTCTTTTGGGGGGAGGTGTGGGGGGAGAGTTGAATTGCATCACACAGAGATCCGCATCCCCACCCTGGTCGCTCTCCTACTGCGCATCCTCCTCATTCTCCCCATTCTCCTCATTCTCCTCCTTCTGCTTCTCCGTGTACAGACACACATAATGGTGGAGGGGTTCGGGTAGGGGTTTGGGAGGCTAGGTTCCGGGAGGAACACGTCCCTCGACTTTGAATGGAAGGGTTGTTTGGAGGGGGAGCAAGGGTGGGTCAGGGGCTTGGGAGTTATGCTTATAGTTGGGGTGGGTGGGGTGGGTGGGTGGTGGTGGGGGACCGTGTGGTAAGGGAGGAGGATGGATGCGAGTGGTGGGACTGTGTAATGGACACAATGGCCGTTTTACACAGAGTGAGTCGAGTGTGCGCACCAGGAGAATGGACTCCATATTCCCACCCACCATCATGCCATCGGGTCTCCTCCATCTGGAGACTGATAGCTTGCCCCTCCAGCACCTATAAGCTAAACCCGAAGTGAGTCTGGGTGGGGGTGGGGGTGGGGGTGGGGGTGGGGTGGGGGAGTCACAGAATGGCGGCCGATTGATAAGCCGCCAAATGGATCGATATAGAAGCATGACGGCCCTTTTTCATTAGATTTCATCAGGACTTATAATTGAGAGTGTAACAAGGCCCACGGCGCGGGCTTTCTATGTTGCGCAAATATGGCCGTGGCAGGCGGCGGGGATGAAGGGCTGGTAGGGCCGGGGACGGGTTTAATTCTGGGGCCCCCCTCCCATCTCCACCCCCAGGCTCAGGATTGAAGTCCGGGGAATGGTAAGAAAACATATGTCACATTAGCTCATCTCACATCGGAATTACAAGTGTCGTCTGCTTTAATTAAACATCATCTGCTGTCTATCATACACTGGAAGCTTTCGTAGACCGCTACCCCCCACCCAATCCGCCCCGTTGTCGTTGAAAGGGTATTCTGGTTGCAATGTTGAAATGCGGCGCTAGACGTTCTTAGTCTTAGCAGATGACATATCGAGAATGGGACTGACTTTTTATATATATATATATATATATATATATATTTTTGTGTATCTGTGCAACAAAAATGATGCAACTTTTCTGGAGAACCACTTGGCTGTTAAGTAGTAATATGGTGCTCAAGCATCTCGTAGTGGATTGTTGATTGGAACAGTGTTACTTAGGGATTAATACGAAGTTAACTGTTAATAACTGAAGGTAACCAAACAACTAACCAATTGGATAACTAACAAAATCACAGAGGGTGGGGACATTTAGAAGAATGCTTACAAACAGAGAAATAATGCACGCAGTAGAGAGCTACACAACAACTGAAAATAATACAACAAGAGGAACCATGAGACTATTACTGTCTAGCGGTGAAAACAAGTCATTCGACTTAACCATTATGGGCAGCTTAAATACACCATCACCAAATTTATATTTTTTTAAAACTTGAACCATATTACTCAGAAGGGACGACAACATCAGGGAATGGACAGGCCTAGAGCTCGGCAAGTCCCAAAGGGCAGTGCTGAGAACAGGGAGGCGGGGGTAGATAAAAATGGTTGAAAAGTTATCTGTAATGCCGCCACGGTTTAGAGATCGATGACAATAATGATGATGATGACCCAGGGACATTCCAGTGGACGGCTATTCTGGTAGTACGTTACTCAGGGATGTTCCAGTGGACTGTTATTTTGGTAGTATATTACCCAGGGACGTTCCAGTTGACTGCTATTTTGGTAGTATGTTACTCAGGCACGTTCCAGTCGACTGCTATTCTGGTAGTATGTTACTCAGGGATGTTCCAGTCGACTGCTATTCTGGTAGTATGTTACTCAGGGACGTTCGAGTAGACTGCTATTTTGGTAGTACATTACTCAGGGACGTTCCAGTAGACTGTAATTTTGGTAGTATGTTACTCAGGGACGTTCCAGTTGACTGCTATTTTGGTAGTATGTTACTCAGGCATGTTTCAGTGGACTGTTATTTTGGTAGTATGTAACTCAGGGACGTTTTTGGTAGTATGTTACTTAGGGACATTCCAGTGGACTGTTATTTTGGTAGTATATTACTCAGGGACGTTCCAGTTGACTGTTATTTTGGTAGTATGTTACTCAGGGACATTCCAGTGGACTGCTATTTTGGTAGTATGTTATGCAGGGATGTTCCAGTGGACTGTTATTTTGGTAGTATGTAAGTCAGGGATGTTTTTTGGTAGTATGTGACTCAGGGATCTTCCAGTGGACTGTTATTTTGGTAGTATGTTACTCAGGGATGTTTCAGTGGACTGCTATTTTGTTAGTATGTAACTCAGGGACGTTTTTGGTAGTATGTTACTCAGGGACGTTCCAGTGGACTGTTATTTTGGTAGTATGTTACTCAGCGACATTCCAGTGGACTGCTATTTTGGTAGTATGTTACTCACGGATGTTCCAGTGGACTGTTATTCTGGTAGTATGTTACTCATGGACGTTCCAGTGGACTGCTATTCTGGTAGTATGTTACTCAGGGACATTTCCAGGGTACTGGTATTTTTGTTGTACGTTACTCAGGGACATTCCAGTGGGCTGTTATTTTGGTAGTATATTACTCAGGGACGTTCCAATGGACTGTTATTTTGGTAGTATGTTACTCAGGGATGTTTCAGTGGACTGTTATTTTGGTAGTATGTAACTCAGGGACGTTTTTGGTAGTATGCTACTCAGGGACGTTCCAGTGGACTGTTATTTTGGTAGCATCTTACTCAGGGATGTTCTAGTTGACTGCTATTTTGGTAGTATGTTACTCAGGGACGTTCCAGTGGACTGTTATTCTGGTAGTATGTTATTCAGGGACGTTCCAGTGTACTGCTATTTTGGTAGTATGTTACTCAGGGACGTTCCAGTGGATAGCTATTTTGGTAGTATGTTTCTCAGGGATGTTCCAGTGGACTGTTATTTTGGTAGTATGTTACTCAGGGACATTCCAGTGGACTGCTATTTTGGTACTATGTTACTCAGGGACGTTCCAGTGGACTGTTATTTTGGTAGTATGTTACTCAGGGACGTTTTTGGCAGTATGTTACTGAGGGTCATTCCAGTGGACTGTTATTTTGGTAGTATATTACTCAGGGACATTCCAGTTGACTGCTATTTTGGTAGTATGTTACTCACGGACGTTCCAGTGGACTGTTATTCTGGTAGTATGTTACTCAGGGACGTTCCAGTGGACCGCTATTTTGGTAGTATGTTACTCAGGGATGTTCCAGTGGACTGCTATTTTGGTAGTATGTTACTCAGGGACGTTCCAGTGGACTGTTATTCTGGTAGTATGTTACTCAGGGATGTTCCAGTGGACTGCTATTGTGGTAGTATGTCACTCAGGGATGTTCGAGTGGACTGTTATTTTGGTAGTATGTTACTCAGGGACGTTCCAATGGACTGTTATTGTGGTAGTACGTTACTCAGGGATGTTTTTGGTAGTATGTTACTCAGGGACGTTCCAGTGGACTGTTATTTTGGTAGTATGTTACTCAGGGACGTTTTTGGTAGTATGTTACTGAGGGTCATTCCAGTGGACCGCTATTTTGGTAGTATGTTACTCAGGGATGGTCCAGTGGACTGCTATTTTGGTAGTATGTTACTCAGGGACGTTCCAGTGGACTGCTATTCTGGTAGTACATTACTTAGGGACGTTCCAGTGGACTACTATTCTGGTAGTATGTTACTCAGGGACGTTCCAGTGGACTGTTATTCTGGTAGTATGTTACTCAGGGACATTCCAGTGGATTACTATTCTGGTAGTATGTTACTCAGGGACGTTCTAGTGGACTGTTATTCTGGTAGTATGTTACTCAGAGACGTTCCAGTGGACCACTATTTTGGTAGTATGTTACTCAGGGATGTTCCAGTGGACTGCTATTTTGGTAGTATGTTACTCAGGGACGTTCCAGTGGACTGCTATTCTGGTAGTATGTTACTCATGGACATTCCAGTGGACTGTTGTTTTGGTAGTATGTTACTCAGGGACGTTCCAGTGGACTCTTGTTTTGGTAGTATGTTACTCAGGGACGTTCCAGTGGACTCTTGTTTTGGTAGTATGTTTCTCAGGGATGTTCCAGTGGACTGTTGTTTTGGTAGCACGTTACTCAGGGACATTCCAGTGGACTGCTATTCTGGTAGTATGTTACTCATGGACATTCCAGTGGACTGTTGTTTTGGTACTATGTTACTCAGGGACATTCCAGTGGACTCTTGTTTTGGTAGTATGTTTCTCAGGGATGTTCCAGTGGACTGTTGTTTTGGTAGCACGTTACTCAGGGACATTCCAGTGGACTGCTATTCTGGTAGTATGTTACTCATGGACATTCCAGTGGACTGTTGTTTTGGTAGTATGTTACTCAGGGATATTCCAGTGGACTGCTATTCTGGTAGTATGTTACTCATGGACATTCCAGTGGACTGTTGTTTTGGTACTATGTTACTCAGGGACGTTCCAGTGGACTGCTATTCTGGTAGTATGTTACTCAGGGATGTTCCAGTGGACTGTTGTTTTGGTAGTACAGGTACCAGACCAAATATCCGGCAAGCTTGCGACCAGAAGTGGCCCGGATTTAAAGTTCCATAGTCCGATGAAAGCATCAAATTTTCAAAATTGAAAACGGTATTGCTACCGTGCTGTGCCTGCATGTGCCCCTTCACCCGGGCACATGCAGGCACATAACGCATAGACCTAATGTCAATTTGAACCTACATATGCAACTAAGATACTGGTGCAGTTATTTGATGCTACATAGAAGGGACTACTGAGGCCATTTAGCAGAACCTGTTACTACTGAAGCCTATGCCATCAGAGTTTTGGCAAGCTTGCCAAAATCAAAATAGCATGTTTTCACTTCAAATATCTCCTAAATTAGTCATTTTCAAGCAGAGTTACTTCAAGCTAAAGTAAGATAAATTATAATGATCAATCTAATATATTTATCTCAGAAAATGACAGAAAATCAAAACCATCGGACTATGCAACTTTAAGGATTTTCCGGTTTTCTGCAGACAACCTAAATATATAGTTAGAATATAAAATAAACCATGAAAAGTAAACAACTAAACTGAAGGGAGGTTCTAGTGGACTGTTATTTTGCTAATATGCTACTCAGGGATTACAAGTGACCCGTTAATAGGGACCCATGTTAGTCACGGACGCTCTAGTGGACTGTTAATCTTTTTCTCATAGATTATGCAAATGGCCATTAATTGTAGCAGTGTTACTCAGCGATTTCCCATCGGGCTGTTACATTGGCACAATGTTACTCAGCGATTTCCCATCGGGCTGTTACATTGGTACGCTGTTACTCCGCGAACGTCCCACTGTGCTGCTACAATTGTACAATGTTACTCCGCGACTTCCCTCTGGGCTGTTAAATTGTTACAATGTCTAGCCGCACTGGGATTTGAAATTGGTACAATGTTTCTCAGTGTCTTCCTACTGTGATGTTAAATTGGTACTTCGTTGTTCAGCGACTTCTCTCTGGGCTGTTAAATGGGTACATTGTTGCAAAGGGACTTCCCACTGGGATGTTAAATTGGTGCAATGTTACTCAACGACTTCCTACTGCATTGTTAAATTGGTACAATGTTACTCAATGACTACCAAATGGATCATATATTGCTGGCGTGATGCCCACAGACAACCTTTAAGACCTTCTACTCCGGCTGAGGGGGACAAATGAGTGACTTGCCGTTTATAATAAATAGTATTCATTTCCTTTCGTGCAGCCTCTTCCGGAAAATTGAAAACGGTTACTTAATTCCAAAAGATCGAATCTCACCGCCCATGCGCGTAAATCGAGAACCGCACAAAGAAAACCAAAAACACACATAATAACTAAACAAAACATAACCTGGACAAGGAAACGGCGAGCGGCGGAATGGAGTTAAAAGACCTCTTTGAACCTCTAGAAACTAAATTAGCCATAAAGAATTGTTAGACTCCATTAACTCGGTGTAACTCATCGGAAGTGGGTTAAAATCCCAGACGGTGGCGCGCATAAAGTGTGTCGCTTCTTTAATCTTCACTGTGGGTCACACCCTCTAAATCAGCACGGTGGTTAAAGGTGCATAGTCCGATGGCTTTGAATTTCTGTATTTTTTTCTGAAATAACTATATTAGATCGATCACTAGTATCTACTTTACATTAGTTCAAAGTTACTTTTATTTTATATGGTGAACTTTTGAGATATTTTGAGTGCAAACATGGAAAATTAGTTTTGGCAAGCTTGCCAAAGCTCTGACACCATAGACTTCTGCAGTAACAGTTTTTGTTAAATTGACTCAGTATTGGCTTCTACGCAGAAACAAATGCTTAATAAGTGCATCAGTATGTAAGTTAGATATGTAAAATCAAATCTAGATAATTGGTTTGGTTTAGAAAATTTGATATTTCATCGGACTATGCAGCTTTAAGACCACCCCAAACGTGGGGGCGACACTCTTCAGGGTGGTCGAAGTGACGGGAGACAGGGTGTGGGTGGGGGTGTGGGTGGGGGTGGGGTTGGGGGTGGGGGTGGTGGAGGTGGTGGTTGAGTGGGGATGGGAGTGGGCTGGGGGTAGGGGTGGGAATGGGAGAGGGGTGGGGGTGTGGGTGGGGATGGTGGAGGTGGTGGTTTGAGTGGGAATGAGAGTGGGCTGGGGGTAGGGGTGGGAATGGGAGATGGGGGTGGGGATGGGGGTGGGGATGGTGGAGGTGGTGGTTTGAGTGGGAATGGGAGTGGGCTGGGGGTAGGGGTGACAATGGGAGAGGGGTGGTGGGGTGGGGGGTGGAGGTGGTGGTTTGAGTGGGAATGGGAGTGGGCGGGGGGTAGGGGTGACAATGGGAGAGGGGTGGTGGGGTGGGGGGTGGAGGTGGTGGTTTGAGTGGGAATGGGAGTGGGCTGGGGTAGGGGTGGGAATGGGAGAGGGATGGGGGTGGGGGGCGCTACCCGTGCTATGCCACACCTTTATGTGGACGCAGATGCACCCGGGCACATGCAGGCACATAACGTGTGAATGGTTAAATAACGCAAACACGCGGTCCATCAAGTCAACCATAGACAGGCACACATTGTCACAAACACACAACATCGCAAAGACATGCATGTCAACACGCACTCCACCACACACGCACATACCACCACAAACATGCATCCCACCGCAAACATTCTTGTGACCACAAACACACACGCCACCGAACATGTGTATTGCTACAACACTACTACAAGTACACACATACACCATTATAAACACATCAATGCACCCAATATACACACCATCAGAAGCACGCATGTCAGCACACACATTATCACAAACACACGTACACTGTTACAGACAAATACCAATGCCCTCAGTGCGCTATCAGTGTATCACACATGCATACCACCAGAACCATACGTACCACCACTCACACCAGCACTACCACATACAGACACACTATTACAAACACACAACTCCAATACACAAACACACACCACCACATCCACATTATTACAAGCACACATATACATTATTACAAACACACGACACTGTATCCTATGCACAACCACACATGCACATCATTACAAGCACGCACACCACCACCCACACATGCATTAGTATCACAAACACACATATACACCATCACAAACACACATCACTGTCTGCAATACACACATACTATTACAAACACACAACTCCAATACACAAACACACACCACCACGTCCACATTATTACAAGCACACACATGCATTATTACAAACACACAACAATGTATCCTATGCACAACCACACATGCACACCATTACAAGCACGCACACCACCACCCACACATGTATTAGTATCACAAACACACATATACACCATCACAAACACACATCACTGTATGTAATCAATCAATCAATAGTTCCGTCCTCTAGTCGAGGGTTGGATGCAATGGTTCTCCACTTGTCCCGATGTTGTGCTGTTCTGATAGACTGTGAATAATTCAAGCCTGTCCACTGTGAAATATTTGTAAACCATGATGTTCTTGGTCTCCCTCTCCCTCTGCTGCCATTCACCTTCCCTTCCAACAATGTACGGTATATTGAACTCTGACGAATGATGTGGCCAAAATAAATAAGTTTCTTTGTCTGTATAGTGGCAAACAAGCTTTTCTTATTTTTAATTTTTCTGAGAACTTCTTTGTTGGTGATCTTCTTTGTCCATGATATTTTCATCATCCTTCGATAAGTCCACATCTCAAATGCTGCTAACCGTTTGTACATTTTCTTAGAGATTGTCCATGTCGGTGCCCCATACATTAGAGTCATCATCATCATGCTGTCGGTCGCGATGCGACAAAGACTGCTTTCATTACTTGACTGCCGCTCTCCATTTAGCTCTCTGCTGTGAGAGTTGTGTCCATGAGTCGGTCTTAATGTCTCTCAGCTTCAGGTTTCTCTTGATGGTATCTTTGAACCGGAGACGGGGGCGCCCTCTCTTTCTGTAGCCAAAAGACAGTTGAGAATAGAGGATCTGCTTTGGTAGCCTGTCTGATGACATCCTCATGAGGTGTCCAGTCCACCGGAGATTCTTTTTGATCAGAAGATCTTCCATAGAGGGAAGCCCCATCCGTTCGAGTATTTCCTTATTCGTCACTTTGTCCTTCCAGGTTAGCCTCATGATTGAACGCAGATGTCGCATCATGAAGGCATGCAGCTTTTTCACCTGCTGTCTGTACGCTGTCCAGGCCTCGGCTCCGTATAGTAGGGTGGATAGCACGATTGCGCGGTAGATCTTACCTTTGACCCGAATGGACACATGGTGGTTGTTCCAGAGTCTCTGGCGTAGTCGGCCGAAAGATGCGCTAGCCTTGGCCATCCTCCTCTGTATCTCAGCATCAATGCGTCCATCACTTGATATTGTGCATCCGAGATAGGTGAATTCCGGAACAGAGTTCAGCTTGTTTCCGTCAACCATGATCTCCTCCTCTCGGGTTCTTGTAGAGTTGGGTTGGTACAGCACCTCCGTCTTCTTGATGTTAATTTTCAGGCCAAACTTCTTTGATGCATCGGAGAAAGCGTCCACTATTTTCTGGGTCTCTTCAGCAGAGTGGGCAACCAGTGCACTGTCATCTGCGAATAGTAGCTCTCTCACCAGTATCTGAGTAGTCTTGGTCTTCGCTCTGAAGTGTGCGACATTGAATAGGTCAGCGCTCTGTCTGGACTGTATATAGATGCCATCCCCCATGTCTCGGAAAGCCTCGTCTAGCATTGCTGATAGGAAGATGGAGAAGAGCGTGGGGGCCAGTACACAACCTTGCTTGACCCCATTGGTAACCCCAAACGATTCCGAGACTTCCCCTCCAGCACTAACGTTCGCCATCATTCCTGTATGTAGAGCCTCGATCATAGTTGTGAACTTCTCTGGGCATCCGTACTTCCTCAGTAGCTGCCATAGCCCGGTCCTCCCGACTGTATCAAATGCCTTAGTGAAATCGACAAATACCATGTACAGTGGTCGGTCCTGCTCAATGCACTTTTCTTGTAGCTGTCGGAGACAAAATATCATATCCACAGTGCTCCGGTTACCTCTGAAGCCACACTGTGACTCTGGAACTACACCAGGTGTTATGTGAATAGATAGTCTGTTGAGTAGGATCCTGGCGAAGATCTTCCCTGCTATGGAAAGAAGAGAGATTCCTCTATAGTTCCCACAGTCTGTTCGATCACCTTTCTTGTAGATGGTTACAATGCTGGCATCCTTCCATGCTTGGGGTACAGAACCCTCCTCCCAGGCATTGGTGATTAGTTGGTGCAGTCTTTTGAGCAGATTGTCTCCTCCATGCTTCCATACCTCGGCAGGAATTCCATCACCCCCAGGTGCTTTGCCATCTTTCAGGCTGGCGATTGCTCTAGCCATCTCATCCATGGTTGGAATCTCATCGAGGCATGTTTTGGTAATGCGCTGCTGGATGTTGTTCAGAGCTTCGTGATCTATGTCACCAGGGACGTTGAGTAGCTTCTGGAAGTGTTCGCTCCATCTTGCCACAACTCTCTTGCTGTCGGAAAAGGTCTCCGTTCCATCTGTTGATTTCAGGTGAACAGCTCCCTTCTTCACGGGTCCCCACACTTCCTTCAGTCCGCTGTAGAAGCCCTTCATGTTGTTTCTGTCTGCAGCTCTCTGCAGCTCCTCTGCCTTCATTTCCCACCAGTCTGACTTCAATGCACGGGTGCATTTTTGTAGCAATCTGCAGGCATCTTTGTATGCTGCAGTGGTGGATCTAGTGTTCCTGGTCTGCAACACTCTCTGGTGGGCTTGGTCTCTTCTGCTCATAAGATTCTGTAGCTCCTGATTGTTGGGGTCGAACCAGTCCTGATGTTTTCTGTCTGGCTTGCCGAGATAAGTTTTAGCTGTGTTGTATACAACCTGCTGCAACGCTGCCCATTCCTCATCTGGTGTTGGGCTTTCCTTCTCCTCCCATTGTGCGAGAGTGCTGTCCATCTCCCGCTTGAAGCTCTCCCTGTGACTGATGGTACTTAATTTTGCTGTGTTGAGCTTTGTCGGTTTATTTGTCCCTTGCCTGTTGTGTTTTTCTCGTATTCTGAATGCCACTTTTGACCTTAGCATCTGGTGATCGGTCCAGCAGTTAGCTCCACGCATGGCTCGAGTACTGTGGATGTCCATCTTATCCCGGCACCTTGTGATGATGAAGTCGATCATATGCCAGTGCCTGGAACGAGGATGCATCCAAGTGGTCTTGCGTTCATCCTTCTGCTTGAACATGGTGTTTGTTACTATCAGTTCGAACTCAGAGCACAAAGCCAGTAGGAGCTCACCATTGGAGTTGCATTTCCCGATTCCATGTTTGCCCATGACCAAGGGCCACTTGTCATTGTCTCTTCCTATCCTTGCATTGAAGTCTCCTATCAGCAGTAGCTTATCCGTGTGAGGGATGTCACTGAGCGTACTTGCCAGCTGGTTGTAGAAGGCCTCCTTGTTATCATCTGGGTTTGTCATTGTTGGAGCGTACACACTGATAATTGTAGCAAAGTTGTCCTTGCTCAAAGGTAGTCTCATCGTCATGATTCTGTCACTTACTGGCCGTGGCATTTCTGTCAGCTTTGTGACGATGTCCTTTTTGATAGCAAAGCCCACTCCTGCCTCCCTTCTCTCTCCTTCGGGTTTGCCACTCCAGAAGAAAGAGTATTCCAGGTCATTGAGACTACCAGACTCTGAGAACCTTGTTTCGCATAGGGCGGCAATGTCGATGTTGTATTTTGCCAGTTCCATTGCTACTAGTGCCGTACGTCTTTCTGGTCGGTCAGCTGCTTCTCGGTCGAGAAGAGTCCTGACGTTCCATTGGGCAATTGTCAGTAGTTGTGTTGTGTTGCGTTGTGTTCCTCCTAGCTGATTTTCCGCTGTCGACGGAAGATGAGCTCGAGCAGCGCGGTCCTTGATAACCCGGGCGACGACCGAGCCGGTATGATGTTTTGTGCGGTTGTACATTTCATGAAAGCTGCCTGCAAAAGTGATGAAGTGCTGCTGGCTTTTGCAAGTTACCAGCGGCACTCTCTCGGGGAGCAAATAGAGGTTTCACACCGGCAAGAACATGTCAAGACAGGCGCAAATCTATTTGTCCCTGCATTAGAGTAGACCACACATAACACTGAAGAATACGCTTCCTTGTTTGTATTAATATCTTACTTGATGTTAACACTCTATACATTTTGGAGAATGTTGTTCGGGTTATTGTTATCCTTCTTTTAATTTCTTCCTCACATCTCCCATCATTTGTAATCTTTTGTCCGAGATATATGAATTCGGATACTTGTTCTATGTTTGTGCCATCTATGGTTATATTAACATTTGGTTTATCTGTCTTTTTACTTATAACCATTGTTTTGGTCTTCCTGGCATTCATCTTGATGTTGAATAGTATGCCAGCTTTATTGATTCTATTCACTATATCTTGTAGGTTTTTCTCACTGTCTGCTAGTACTGTATGTGATACACACACATAAATACTACCACAAACAGACATGAATTATCACAAACACTCAACAATGTCTCCAATACACAAACAAACATATACTACCACCAACACACATTCACCATTACAAGCACACAACACTGTTCCCAATACACAAACGTAATGTACCAACACAAGCATGCACATTCAGCATTACAAGCACACAGCCTTTTCCCCAATCTTCAAACATAATATACCACCACAAAAATACACATTCACCATTACAAACACACAGCCTTTTCCCCAATATTCAAACATAATATACCACCACAAAAATACACATTCACCATTACAAACACACAGCCTTTTCCCCAATATTCAAACACAATATACCACCACAAATATACACATGCACCATCACAAACACACCACAACGCCCACAATACACAAACACACATGCCCTACCCCAAATACACATGCACCATTACAAACACACAGCCTTTTCCCCAATATTCAAACATAATATACCACCACAAACATACACATGCACCATCACAAACACACCACAACGCCCACAATACACAAACACACATGCACTACCCCAAATGCACATGCACCATCAAAAACACACAGCAATGTCCCTAATGCGCAAACATAATATACCACCACAAATGTACACATGCACCAATACAAACACACAGCCTTGTCCCCAATACACAAACACGCACATAATCAATGGCATACACAAATGCACACGCTAACTGAGCAGTATAAACTGAGCAGCAGCAACATCAGCAATATCCCTCACCAGTCCATAATGGCTACCCCATGGGAGCCTGCGTAATTCATACCGTACTGGTGTTCATGTTTCTAACTGAGATATGCTAATCAGCAATCGATGTGTGGACTTGCAAACAAAGGATTTTAAGCCTATGCAAATTGAAGTGTTGAGTTGTTTACGCTCAAAAGAATATCATGACTCTAATGTAGCAGTCACACTACGACGACAATGGGAGGACGACAGCCCGGCGGCTGGAATTTTGAGAAATCACGACGACATATGCAAATTCGGGCTAAGTTGGACGACAATCGGACGACATACGGACGACATCGGGACGACAAACGGGACGACAGCGGGACGACAGTGTCTCTGTGTCTGTGTCTGTGTGTGTCTGACTCTGTGTGTGTCTCTATGTGTGTCTCTGTGTGTCTGTGTCTATGTGTGTGTATGTGTATATGTGTGTCTATGTGTGTCTATGTGTGTCTATGTGTGTGTCTGTGTGTCTGTGTGTCTGTGTATGTGTGTGTGTCTGTGTCTGTGTGTATGTGTGTGTGTGTGTCTGTGTGTCTGTGTGTGTGTCTGTGTGTGTCTGTGTGTGTGTCTGTGTATATGTGTGTGTCTGTGTATATGTGTGTCTATGTGTGTCTATGTGTGTGTCTGTGTGTGTCTGTGTGTGTGTCTGTGTGTCTGTGTCTGTGTGTGTCTGTGTGTGTGTCTGTGTGTCTGTGTCTGTGTGTATGTGTGTCTGTGTCTGTGTGTATGTGTCTCTGTGTGTGTCTGTGTCTCTGTGTGTGTCTGTGTCTGTGTGTGTGTCTGTGTGTGTCTGTGTCTGTGTCTGTGTGTGTGTGTCTCTGTGTGTGCCTCACTCTCACTCTCAGTCTGACTCTGACTCTGACCCTCAGTCTGACTCTCACTCTGACTCTCAGTCTCACTCTCACTCTCACTCTCAGTCTCACTCTCACTCTCAGTCTGACTCTCGCTCTCAGTCTGACTCTGACTCTGACTCTCAGTCTGACTCTGACTCTCAGTCTGACTCTGACTCTCAGTCTGACTCTGACTCTGACTCCCAGTCTGACTCTCACTCTCAGAGACACAGAGACACACAGAAACACAGAGACACACACAGAGACACACACAGAGACACACAGAAACACAGAGACACACACAGAGACACAGACACACACATAGAGACACACAGAGACAGAGTCACACACACAGATACACACACAGAGACACACACAGAAACAGAGACACACACACAGACACACAGAGACACACACACATAGAGACACACACACAGACACAGAGTCAGACTGTGTGTGTCTCTGTGTGTTTCTCTGTGTTTCTGTGTGTCTCTGTGTCTCTGAGAGTGAGAGTGAGAGTGAGAGTCAGAGTCAGACTGAGAGTGAGAGTGAGAGTCAGACTGAGAGTGAGAGTGAGAGTCAGACTGAGAGTGAGAGTGAGAGTCAGACTGAGAGTGAGAGTGAGAGTCAGACTGAGAGTGAGAGTGAGAGTCAGACTGAGAGTGAGAGTGATAGTCAGACTGAGAGTGAGAGTCAGAGTCAGAGTCAGACTGAGAGTGAGGCACACACAGAGACACAGACACACACACACACAGACACAGACACACACACAGACACAGACACAGACACACATACACACACAGACACAGACACACACACAGAGACACAGACACACACACATAGACACACATAGACACAGACACACACAGAGACACAGACACACACAGACACAGACACACACAGACACACACAGACACACACACATACACACACAGACACACACACAGACACACACATAGACACACATAGACACAGACACACACAGAGACACAGACACACAGAGACACAGACACACACAGACACACACACAGACACACACACCGACACACACACAGACACACACAGACACACAGACACAGACACACGCAGAGACACAGACACACATAGACACACATAGACACACATAGACACAGACACACACATATACACATATATACACATATAGACACAGACACAGACACAGACACACACATACACACATACACATACACACACAGCCACACACATAGACACACATAGACACATACACACACAGACACAGACACACAGACACACACAGACACACACACATACACACACAGACACACACAGACACAGACACACACACATACACACACAGAGACACAGACACACAAACACAGACACACACATAGACACACATAGACACACACAGACACAGACACACACATAGACACAGACACAGAGACACACAGAGACACATACATGGAGAGAGAAGCAACTACAGCTTAACGACAAGACGACAGTGCCGCGACAGTGCGACAGTGCCGCGACAGTGCCGCAACAGTGCCGCAACAGTGCCGTGACAGTGCCGCGACAGTGCCGCAACCTCGGCTGTCGTCTGCTGTCAGTGCCGCGGACAGTTGCCGCAACTCGGCTCTGTCGTCTGCTCTGTCGTCGAAGTTTTTCAACATGTCCAAAATCCCCGCGACAACTCGGCGACAGTCCAGAAAGAGTGGAGAAACTGGGGGTGTCGCGGAGGTGTCGCGGCGGCACCTGCGCGGCACCTGCGCGACACCTGCGCGACAATCAGCGACAAGTGGGTGTGGGTGTCGCAGGGCTGTCGCCGCTGCTTGTCGTCGTAGTGTGACTGCTACATAATGTGGTTCAATAGCAGAGAGGGGTGGGGAAAGACAAACCTGGGGTACTGGAATAAGCACGAGTTCCCATGGGAAATATGAGCTCTGATAATTTGTGTCATCACATTCCCATGGATAACGCTTTAATTAATCATGTATTTTGTTCGCCGGACGGACATCTTTATTGGATAACTCCTCTCCTGCAACACAAATTTAAGAAAAATACGGAACAACCCTGGCTTGCTAAGCTACGGCTGGACATTCCCACACAGTTACTTGCCCAGACTCAATTAATACTTAGACAATCAACAGCAAAAGTAAGCTAGAATTCCATTTAATTTACCCACCAGGAATTGATGTGATATAATCAATTTCCCCCCACGAATGTCCTACAGTCGATATGGTGGACCGAATAAGTGTCGGCTACACCAGATATATATTTACTTTTTATCAGGATACAATCATCACAACACTTTTGTTACTTCGTTTTCGTTTGACATCGATCGCCACATTCCACATTTGATATTTCGATTTGTTAGTAAATGTACATGTAGGTTGCGAGTGGGAACATTAACATGTGGGAAAGGCGTCACCACACACACACACACACACACACAAACACACACACGCACTCGTACACATATGCCAATATACCTACACGGAGGAGTTGATTGCGGTGTCCGCTATGGTGGCATGCCTTCGCTACCAATCGATTCTGTGGAGAGGACCCGGTGTCTCGAGTGTCTCCAGGGAGGAGTCCCTCAATGAGCAGGTCGTTAATTGCTCGCACCTTTGGGGGTTGGAGGGGGTGAGGGGGTGAGGGGAGGAGGGGAGGGCGAATGCCAACCACACGGGGGGCCACGATGCTGTACTACAGCGGCAACGTGTAAGCTAACAAAGCTGCTGTATACCCAGCGGAGAGGCTGCATGTAGCAGGATAATATGGTGTGTGTGTGTGGTGGTGGGGACGTGGTGGTGGGGGTGGATTGGGGGTGGGGTGGGGGGTGTGGAGTGGGTGTATTGGTGTGTGGTCTGTGGGTGTGTTGGGGTATGTGGTGTGGGGATGTGGGGGTGTGGGGGTGTGGGTGTGTGGGTGTGTGGGTGTGTGGGGGTGTGAGCGTGCAGGGTGTGGGGGTGTGGGGGTGTAGGGGTGTGGGGCTGTGGGGGTGTGGGTGGGTGGGTGTGTGGGGGTGTAGGGGTGTGGGGTTGTGGGCTTGTGGGGGTGTGGGGTGTGTGCGGGTGTGGGGGTGTGGGGTGTGTGCGGGTGTGGGGTGTGGGGGTGTGGGGGTGTGGGGGTGTGGGGTGTTTGGGGGTGTGGGTGCTTGGGGGTGTGGTTGAGTGGGGGTGTGGGGGTGGGCAGGGGAGAGGTGGCGGCCGGTCAAGCCCATCCCATCCCATCGTTGTCCAATCCAATCCGCCCTACAGCAACCTCCCTTCTCCTCCCCCCCCCCCAACATCACCCGGGCCCACACCCTCCCTCCTCCACTCCCTCCTCCACCCCACTCCCCACCCCACACACACAGACACGGCCTGGGCCTGTTCAGTCAACCACAAGCCACCTGTGTATTTGGCATTGATCAGGGAGACATCAACCGTGAAATAACAGCCGCCACTAGTCTATAGAAAACCTTCGAGTGTACTCCGCAATGGAGGGAGTGGGGCGGTGGTAGTGGTGATGGCGGTGGGTGGTGGGTGGTGGAGGGCGAGGTGGTGATGGTAGTGGGGGCGTAGGTTGGAAGGTGAGGGTCATATAGGTTGTGGTGGGTGGTCATAGAGGTGGTGCTGGAGGTGGTGATGGTTAATGGAGGTGGTGCTGGTGAAGGTGTTGTTGGTGTTGGAATTGGAAGGCGGTGTTGGAATTGCAGGTGGAGGCAGAAGCGGTCGGTGGTAGGTGTGAGTAGCGGTAACGGTGTTGGGTTGAGTTGCGGAGTGGTGGAGGGACAGGTGGAGGTGGTGGAGTGGTTGTACTGATTGTGGAGGAAGCACAGGCAGAGGTAGGGGTGGATGTGGTGATGGTGGAGGTGGAGGAAGTGGAGAAGGTGGTGGTGGTGGTCGTCGTGCTGGAGGTGGGGATGGAGGTGGCGGCAGAGGAGGATGTGAAGGTGGAGGTGTTGGATGTGGAGGAAGGTGAATGTGGTGGAGGTCGAGAGGGTGGTGAGGGTGGAGGTGGAGGCGAAGGCGGAAGCTGGGGATGGAGGTAGAGGCGGAGGTGGAGGTGGCGGCGGTAGAGGCGGTAGAGACGGCAGGGACCGGTGCCCGGGGCCGGTGGCGAAGCTCCCCGCAGATGTCGCTGTCGTCAGGGATGACAGAAAGCCGTGTTATTATAGCCGGTGGCGGGGACCTTTTGGGGCCGGGTGATCCGCGCGCCAAATTACACAGGCGCAGCCGGCTGACATATCATCGGCCCTATCGCTTGTACCACAATTTGCCAGGATTTGCCGCTTGTCACCAACTCCACCGTCCCACCCCCGACTGTCAGTGGGTCGCTCCCTCCTACCCACCCCTCTACCATCCACTCAACCCACCCACCAGACAGGATGGCTGAATGAGTTGAGCGTCCGCCTTCCGTTTTTGTAGATCGTGGGATTCGAACCCACCGATTCGAACCCTGGTGGAGTCAAACCGATCACTTAAAAGTTGATACTTGTCGCTTCCTAGTCAGGCGCTCGGCAGATTTACTATTAGGATATGGCAAGGACTGTTTGACTCAGTGTCAGATCAATGTGACTGAGTGTGATATCAGGTCATGGTGCTGGTAGCCTGGTCTCTCAATGAAGTCTGTACCCGTCCTGGTATGACCATATATGTTGCCAGGATGTACAACTCCAACAACCAACCAACCCTCCCCACCCAACCGACCCAACCCACCCAACCCACCCAACCCACCCAACCCACCCAACCCGCCCAACCCACCCAACCCACCCAACCCACCCAAACCACCCAACCTACCCAACCCACCCAACCTACCCAACCCACCCAACCTACCCAACCTACCCAACCCATCCAACCCACCCAGCCCACCCATCAGACAGCCTCCAATCACATCCCCACGCCTCCTCCGCCCCTACGCTCACCTCTGACCACCCCAACCTCATCATTGCCCCCTCCCCCCGCGCCCCGTCGACCCCATCGATGGTGGGTAGCATGCATGGTTCCACTAGAGGGTAGAGGGTTGGGTTGGGAGGGCGTCGCCTTAACACAAACCACCGTTATGTTGAACCCATGGAGCATGATATCAGATATCGTCAGAAGCATTCCATGGCCTCGCATCTGGCGCGGCGCATTTCACACTTCCCGCCGACCTTACGCCGCGTAGTGTCAACCGGAAGTCCGATAAGATGGTCCTCCTTCCACCCCACCACCCCCACCCCTTCCGTCAGCCCCAATAAACGACCCCCCCCCCCCCTCAGCACTCGCCCCTGCCGCCGCTGCCGTTAGTTCTGCCGCGCGTCGAGCGGGGTCGCCCTTGTGGCTGATCCACGCTGACCTGCTCTCGGCGCACACAAGACCTCGCTTCCGGTGTGCCTTTCCCACGCCTCAATGGAAGGACGGTGGCCTCTTGCACCTGTGTGGCCATTACCCCCTTGTCCACATGGGCGTGTTCACCTGGAGGAGATGTCAGCTTCGGGATGTCTTAAAGAAGACAGCGAATGGCAGACATGTTCCCCAATGATGCTGATCGTAGAAGAGGATTACTTAAAATCATATCTTAGCTTAATCTGTTTACAATTTGAACTATTCAGTTTATTTCAACATTATCTTAGCTGCGGGGAAGTGGGAGGGAAGTGATGCGGGTGTTGGTCTGGGGTCCAATTATGACTGTTAAGGTGAGTTGACATTAATGAACTACATTCTGTGATAAGATCTCCAATATGGTGAGATTATGCGCGAAGGATGGTGGCAGATTGCACATTTTCTTGAAGATTTATACTGCCTGTCATGGATAAGTCTGAATAGAGTTGTTTTCACCATTAGACAGTTTGTCGACAAAAAGCCTGAGCCTACACCTTTACCGACCCAAGGGATTTTTAACCTACCACACCACATAGACATGGTATGAGAGCAACTGGCCTTTGATGATGCTGTAAGTTATACATAGCGGTAGAAATCCAAATTGGCAGAGGTGGGGAGGGCACCGGGAATCGAACCCCTGACCTTCAGATGATGAGTCTGACCTAGAAAAAAGTCAGACACTCCCTTGAGGAGATGCATCAAAGGAGACAGCGAAGGCAGACATGATCCCCAATGATCCTGACTGAAGATCAGGACTATTCATAGTCCTAACTTAGTGTAGTGTGTATACAGTTTGTTACGTTATCTTAGCTACAGGGAAGGGGGCGGGAAGTGGGTGGGTGGGGGGAGTCCAATTATGACTGTTAAGGTGAGTTGATGTTAATAGCCCGCTTTCTGTGATAAGATCTGCGATATAGTGAGATTACGCGCAAAGGACGGTGGCCGCTTGCGCCTGTGTGGCCACTACCCCTTTGTCCACAAGGGTGTGTTCACTTGGAGGGGATGGCAGTTTCGGGATGTCTTATTGAAGGTAGCGAATGGCAGACATTACAGAACAGATTTACTCATATTGTCATATCTTAATGTAGTGTGTATACAATTTGAACTATGCAGTTTGCTACAACATTATCTTAGCTGCAGGGAAGGAGGGGGGGGGGGTTGAAGTGGGTGGGGGCTATGGAGTGTAATTATGACTATTAAGGTGAGTTGACGTTAATGACTTACGTTCTATGATAAGATCCCCGATATGGTGAGATTACCGACCAGGGAACACACACTCACTCACACCGATTCAGTTCAAACTCTGCCATGATATTTGGTAGGAAAGGTGTTATTGAGAATTCAACCACCAACAACCTACTCTCTCAGTCTCTGATGGCAAATGTGAATAACTAATGTTATGGGTGGCAGATTACTGTGCAGCATGCTCCATGGGAAAAGGTCTTATTGAGGATTTCCACCACAAACCCACCCTCTGATGGCACTGGGGATAACTAATGTTATGGGTGGCAGATTACTGTGCAGCATACTCCATGGGAAAAGGTCTTATTGAGGAGTTCCACCACAAACCCACCCTCTGGGGATAAGTAATGTTTTTTTTGTTTGTATTTTTGTGCCAAGTTATTTATTCTGCCCATAACGTATAAGCTCCGGTGGGGGGCGGGGGGGGGGCTTGTTTTCAATGCTGGATAGCTGTGATACTGGATAGGTCTGGTCCCACACTCAGGAGTGTTTACCTGATCTTTATCGGGCCAACTTTTTGTGGTTTTGGTTGTTAGTAGTTTCTATATTAGTTTTTTTGTGTTTTTCAAAGTTTTTCCCTAACCTGTACATGATAACTTAGTCTACTATTTACATCTCCCTGGATGACATACAGGGCTGCGCGAGAGGATCCCATCCCTTTGTGGTTTGTTATAGCATCCTTTCACCCATGCCCTCTCCTTAGCTAGTGCACCATTGTGCCAGATCATCCCTTGACCCTACAGGACTGTGACTAGGTGGGATGGTTGTTTTGTATGCTTAGCCAATTTGTATTTCACGGTAAATCGGATGCATGACCGTGTCCTGCCCAGTTCTGCTTTGGTTTGTGCCAGTACACATACCCAGATGGACTGCGCACTATGGAGATAGTCATTTCGATTTCCTTAGTACTTAGGAGGGCTAATTTCTGTAATTGTAATATCTACCATCTTTTCTGGCCTGTCTTCTGCTTTTTGTGCCAGAACACAGCAAGCAGTGACGGTGCACATGGTCAGGTGATATATTGTTCCGTCAGTAGGTGGTTGCATATTACCTTGTTTACTTTAGGAATCTTTTATAGTGGTCCAGGCTTTTGATTGCCTGTTGTTGTGTGGGTTGATTATTCCAGGCATGTCCCGCCATGGCCAGTTCACTTAACTCATAAATTTTTGTGTTACTTATTGCTGTCAGTAGCATTGGGACCACCATTTGCCTGGTGTCCCTATGGGGCGTTGCTGTGTAGCATGGGTTTGTGGTGTAATGGTGTGCTAGTATGTTGAGGTGTGTTTCCCTTTGCTCGTTAGTACTGTTGCGTTGCATTTCTTTTGTAATTCTATTGTGAGATAGAAGTTTGAGGTACTTTGAGGGCTCTATTTTGTAGCACCTGTAGTTTGTTTAATAGTTTTGATTTTCGTCCCATGTATACTACATCGCCATAGTCAAAGTAGGGGAGGATCATGCCTATATATATTTTAATTGCCATGTTTTCAGTCATGTAGTATCTCATTTTAGCCAGTACCCATATTTTGTGATTTACTTTTTTGCCGACTGAGCTATTGATTTAGGTGTCTGTCTAGATCCACCCCCAGATATCGGTAGTTGTCTACTCGTTCCAGTTTGGTGTTTCCCAGAAGACACTTTATTTTATCGTTACTTGTTAGCCTGGTGCCAAATATTACTGTTTTCAATTTGCTGTTGTTTATTGTTATCCTATTTAGTTGGCACCACGAGGTTAGTTTTTTTAGTGTTAGATTCAGTTTCGTTTCTATTTCTTTGGTTGTTTTGCCTGCGGCATATACCACTGTATCATCTGCATATAGTTGGATGTTTTCAATTTCTAGCCCGTTGTTTAGATCATTAATATATATGAGGATGAGAAGTGGCCCTAGAACTGACTTGGTTTACTCCACAAGTTATCTTTTCCTCATTGGATATGGATCCATTTACTATGGTGCATTGCTTTCGGTTTTCTAGATAGCTCACTAGTCATGTTCCTGTTACTCCCGTTAGTTCCCTTCTGCCATATTTAATGCTCAGGTCGCAGACACCTGCCATTACGTAGATGATCTGGTCAAACATCTCCGTACTGAATTTCCAAAAAAACTCGGTCCACTATCCTGCTGTTCTGTGAATTTCTGGCATGTTTTCCTTTTCAGTTCCTCTATTATTTTGGGTGCTACTGTTCTCACCCTAGAGTCTCTGCATAGTAGCATTTTTGCATACATTTTTGCTTGAGTGGTTTTGTGTTGTTTACGTGTTGGTTCAGGCGGAAGTGGCGTTTAAAAGTGCATGCATGCATGTGCATGCATGCGGCAGGCATGCCATGTGTGCGGCAGGCATGCCATGAATTTTCATGCCTGCCTTGCTCTTTCTATGGGCGTGTTGTAAAGGTTTCTCCATTTATGCTTAGGCCCCCCCTCATAACAGGCATGCCATAAGCTTCAGTTGGGTTTACTTTATCCTGTTTTATTATATTATATTATATTATTTGTATTATTATTATTAACAATGTTTCTAGTTTTCTATTAACTTTGACACTTACCTTGATTTCTGGCAGTTTCCCTGAATGCTGTCTCTTGTGTTTTTTAGGATTTCACCCATTTTGTTTTTGTATCCCGGTTTGATCATTTCTCCTGCATCTGCATTTTCAAGAAATAGTCCTGTGCCCCGGTAGGGTCATCTCGTGCATTCCCTGAAGGATTTCCCAGGTGCATTTAGGATTTTCTCTTTTAGTTCTTCGTTTTGTGTGAATTTTGAAATTACAATGTCCTCCATCACATTTTCATTGGTTTTTATCCACTCTGGTGTTATGGGTGGCAGCTTACTTTGCAGCATGCTCCGTGAGAAAAGGTCTTTTTGAGGATTTCCACCACAAACCCGCCCACTGATGGCAATGCGAATAACTAATGTTGTGGGTAGCAGCTCTTTGAATAAGCTCTAGGGAAAAGGTGTATTCTCGATTATTAACAAGCATGTGGAAATAACACATAGAATGCAGTCAACGTGGAAAAGGTGGACTATTAATAAAGCAGTTGTAACTCAGTACTCGTGGTGTTGACACGTCTTGTCCTTTACACGCTGTGGAAACACTATATCTCTTCGGAATAATTGCGAACATTAACGCGTGACCGGAACCAAGGTTTCTTCGATCACAGTTTTAAATCGCATCCCATAAACAATTCGACTGCAAGATCTAAGTCATGCGTGGTTGTTGGAGTTGTATGTCCTGGCAACATCTGTGGTCATATCAGGATGGCTACCAACTTGTGACAGTGCACACTCATGGCGACTTTATAGTGCTGCCTCAAAGGGGGAGACCAGGCCAAAACGGGAGACGGACGCTCAACTCATTCGGCCATGTCGTCATGCTTGTGACGAGTGGAACTATATTAGAACCACGTAGATGGCAATGTGGAGGTGGTGGTGATTGAAGCTGCCATTTGTGGAAGAAGTTCAGAGGAAGAAGCGGAGACGTAGAAGCTATAGGTGGGCAGAGTGAGGCAAGGGGGGGGGGGGGGTGGCCCTTTGAGGAATCCTCTCACACTGTGGGTGGCTGAAAGGTGATCAAACACCGCACCCAGTTACCTTCGGGAATCAGCTTCTTGTCGGCGCAGTGTTTGGTGCAGGCCAGTGATAGTCATGGTGGTGGTGGTGGAAGGGGGCAGGGCAGGTATTGCTCAGAGGGATGGTGGGTGGGTTTCGGTGGGGGTGGGCGTAGGGTGTTTCGCTTTGTTCTAATTAGACTATCGATCAACAAAGGCACCTAGGTCTTCGCTAACGATGACACCAAAGACAATTGGCCCAGGCAACTAATGATAATTGACGTGGTGGGTGACAGCGCGTTTATCACCTTCCGGGCTGTGGGTGGGTGGGGGGTATGGGTGGGGATGAGGGGGAGGAGTGTTTGCCTGTGTGTGGTGACTGCCATATATGTATGTACGGCTCAGCCCCCTGCCTGCCCTGAGCGACGCGTGCGGTAAGTAGGCGGAAGGCATAGAGTACAGCCGTAGGTTGCGACGTCAGGGGGAGACTGCCGCGCCTCACTTCGGCATTAGCCACCGGGTTGTGCTGCTTGATGCTCGCTTCTTGCTTCTTGTGTGTCGCTTCTTGATTCTTGTTTCTCTGCTTCTCGATTCTTAATTCTCAATTCTCAATTCTCGATTCAATTCTCAGTTCTCAGTTCTCAGTTCTCAATTCTCAGTTCTCAGTTCTCAGTTCTCAATTCTCAGTTCTCAGTTCTCAGTTCTCAATTCTCAATACTCACTTCTCGATTCTTGCTTCTCGATTCTCACTTCTCAGTTCTCAATTCTTGCTTCTCGCTTCTCAATACTCACTTCTCGATTCTTGCTTCTCGTTTCTCAATACTCACTTCTCACTTCTCGATTCTTGCTTCTCGCTTCTCAATACTCACTACTCGATTCTTGCTTCTCGATTCTCAATACTCATTTCACGATTCTTGCTCCTTGATTCTGACTTCTCACTTCTCGATTCTTGCTTCTCAATACTCACTTCTCGATTCTTGCTTCTCGATTCTCACTTCTCGCTTCTAAATTCTTGCTTCTTGCTTCTCAATTCTCATTTCTCACTTCCAGATTCTGGATTCTCAATTCACACTTCTTGATTCTCGATTCTTGCTTCTCGATTCTCACTTCTCACCTCTCGATTCTCACTTCTCGCTTCTTGCTTCTCAATTCTCACTTCTTGCTTCTCAGTTCTCACTTATCGCTTCTTGATTCTCACTTCTCGCTTCTCGCTTCTTCTTGATTCTTGCTTCTTGCTTCTCAATTCTCACTTCTCACTTCCAAATTCTCGCTTCTCGATTCTCACTTCTCGCTTCTCGCTTCTTGATTCTTGCTATCATTTCACACAAATCTGATCATTTCAGATTACTGTGTACTTGGAAAGGTAAATATATAAATATGATTAATAGTTTTATTTGTGACACAAACAGGATATAATAAATGTCACTTAACATTTCACCTTGAATTGGGCCATTGCTGCTGACACAGTGCAAAGCCATCACCAATCAATAAATCAATTAATATGACCAGACGGGATGGCCGAATAAGTTGAGCGGCCGTCTCCCGTTCCTGCTGGAGTCAAACCAATGACTTAATAATGTATATTTGTTGCTTCCTAGCCACGCGCTGGGCATTATTAGGATAAGGCAAGGACTGGTTGGCTCAGTGTCAGGATAATGTGACTGAGTGGCATATTGGGTCATGGTGATGGTGGTCTGGTTTCCCAGGGGAGAAGCACTATAAAGTCACAATTAGTGCAATCTATATGACATTAGATGTTGCCAGGACATAAAACTCCAACAACCAAAAAAATGAATTAATAAGTCAACATTTCGCACAGAACTTGATTCAAGTCTAATCATCTAACCAGTGAGTGGTAAAAAATGATTGGAAGCCATCGCCAAGTTACGTGGACATTGTCTACTGCTGAACTAATACCCCTGTCACACTACAACGTAATGAGCGAATGTGAGCCTAACGTGGTGATCTTTCGTCATTACGTTGATGTACGTTGGATTATGTTATTATGACGTCATAATGACATTAGACTGACGTCGAGCTACATCACATTACGTCGTGTTACGTTGAGGTTTTGGACATGTTCAAAACTTTTGACGTAGTTCGAATGTAAGGGTTTACATTCACCGTACATTCTGTACACGTTCGGTGAATGTCAATGACGTTAAACCGACGTTATTTAAACATTAGTCACTACGTTCAACTACGTTGCACTAGGTTGACCCACATTAAACCCGGTGGAAACATCCACGCGGCATAATGGGAACATCAGGATAACATCAGGATAATGTCAGGATAACATCAGGAGAACGTCAGGAGAACGTACGTTCAACGTAGTTCAATGTTTCGCCATCAGGTAACGTAGTTCTGGCGATGGAATAACGTTCATAACGTTCCGTGAACGTAATGAAGTTGACCTCTCTCGTTGAATGACGGTATCACTACGCTTTACCGACGTTACGCTCTCGTCCACTATGCTGCATCCACGTTCAACTTGTGCCCAAATTTGCATACTACGCCGAGAAGTTCAACGTTCTTCACGTTCTCCCTACGTTGACATCGTTACGTCGTAGTGTGACAGGGCCATTAGTGAGCTCTCGCCAAAATTCTCAGAGTAGTCTAAAGGCCGCAGTATGCTTTATTGCACCATCCAGGTCTCGCAGCGTGGTTTCCGGCCACTTACAAAGTAGGCCCTATTTCACTTCTAACGCTGCTCGTGCTGCTTAGGTGCTACTAGTTTTCATTTCGGCGACTTCTAACGACACGAGTCCCATTTGGCAATAGCCAATACTAGTTTTCAGTTGAGCAACTTCTAACGACACAAGTCCCATTTAGGCCATAATGACTACTAGTTTTCATTTGGGCGACTTTTAACGACATGAGTCCCATTTAGGCAATAATAACTACTAGTTTTCATTTGGGTGACTTTTAACAACATGAGTCCCATTTAGGCCATAATGACTACTAGTTTTCATTTGGGCGACTTTTAACGACATGAGTCCCATTTAGGCCATAATGACTACTAGTTTTCATTTGGGCGACTTTTAACGACATGGGTCCCATTTAGGCCATAATGACTAGTAGTTTTCATTTGGGCGACTTTTAACGACATGAGTCCCATTTAGGCCATAATGACTACTAGTTTTCATTGGGGCGACTTTTAACGACATGAGTCCCATTTAGGCCATAATGACTACTAGTTTTCATTTGGGCGACTTTTAACGACATGAGTCCCATTTAGGCCATAACGACTACTAGTTTTCATTTGGGTGACTTTTAACGACATGAGTCCCATTTTGGCCATAATGACTACTAGTTTTCATTTGGGTGACTTTTAACGACATGAGTCCCATTTTGGCCATAATGACTACTAGTTTTCATTTGGGCGACTTTTAACGACATGAGTCCCATTTAGGCCATAACGACTACTAGTTTTCATTTGGGCAACTTCTAATGACACAAGTACCATTTTGGCAATAATGACTACTGGTTTACATTTGGGCGACTTCTAGCAACACAAGTCCCAATTTTGACATAATGACTATGAGTTTCTATTTGGACAACTTCTGACAACACAAGTCCCATTCGGCAATAACTTCTTTCTCTGCTTCTCGATTCTTAAATCTGCTTGTTTGTACTATTGACAAGCCGTGGCCGCCAGTTACATCAGATGAGTATCATCTTATCATGTGTCCACTGTTCTGGGAGAATGATACTAATCAGTTATTGCAGGATATGATGGAGAGGGCTGGGGGTGTTTGAAGCCATGGAGACTCCCGTTGCGTATCAACCGAGGCGTTACTGGAGCCAATGTGCATGTGAGAGGTCTAATGGATGCAATATATCACCTGAATACCTCACATAACTAGATCACCTGAATATCTTACACAATTAAATCACCTAAGCAGATGACCTGAGCAGCTCAGATAAATAGATAATCTGAATACCTCACACAAGTGAAGTCTTGGTCACTAATATCCTCTGCCGTCTTTATTACATGGTTCACATGGGAAGGAATCTCCAGTCTACTACAGTAAATCCTCTATAAATCGACCGACCGTGGGGCCGACTGTAAATGGTCCAGTTATGGAGGTTTGTTTGTTGTTGTTTTATGTCCTAACAACATCTAAGGTGTATATGTCTTTATACAATATGGAGGTGTCCTGATATGACATCTAAGGTCATATCAGGACGGGTACCGACTTGTGACAGTGGGCACTCATGGCGACTTTATAGTGCTGTCCCACTGGGAAACCAGGTGCCCGGCACCATGACCTGGTATCCCACTCAGACACATTATCCTGACACTGAGCAGACCGCCCTTGCCCTGTCCTATTAAAGCCGAGCGCCTGGCTAGGAAGCGACAATTTTTAAGTCATTGGTTTGACTCGAAGCCACGACCCTACAATCTACCAGCACGGGAGACGGACGCTCTAACTCATTCGGCCATCCCATCTGGTGATCGATTTATGGAGTTTTTTTTTATCGTTACAATGGTATTTGTGTGGGCGATTGTTTGGGACATAAATAAAGGGATCGATATAGGGGAGTGGTGGATCTGTGGAGGTGGTCGGTTAGAGAGGTTTTATTGCATACATGTATTGAATGTAATGTCCTGTTGCTGACGGTATGTAGCCGACGATGGTTGCTAACGTCAATTATCACCTGACCGAAATATACTCAGATAGGTCTGCAACAGGGATGCCACTGAAACCGGACTCAGGTCCAGCAGAGAATCCTCAAATGACATGCACATAGATATAAGTGCATACATAGATATGTTCTGAACCTTGCTAGTTGGTGGAGTCGCTATTGATAACAAAATATAGAAAAACAAAAGAAAATATTTAAAAATTGGAACTCTCCGAATTTACACCACAAATAATTTTACAGAAATTATTGATAAAGGAAATAAATCCGTATGGATTATAAATATGACTGCACAGTGGTCAAAACAAGTGCATGCACTTAAACCATTATGCGCAGAATAAACAAACCATCACACACAACAATAATAATGCGGCATATGAATTCAACTCCAAAGATAACCGAGTCGTGATGACGTCACCCACCCTGAGGTCTGATCTCTGAAATGTTGCCAATCGACGATTATTAAACAAGATTCGTGACAAATTACGCTCAGCAGATTTCCTTGGTTATTTTTCGGATTGAGGTAGTCTGGCTAGTGTACACCGATAGACTGGATAGTGAACGTTGGAGTGGGAGTCAGCATGCTATTTCGAAGACTGCTAGTTAGCCATTGTTATATATACAAAATATCTATATATACATTGTTAGATATAGCAATGTATATATATACTGTTATACATAACAATGTCTATATATATATATATATATATATATATATATATATATATGATATACAGTAAAACCTCTCTAAATCGACCGACCTTGGGACCGACTATAATTGATCCATTTAGGGAGGTGGTCGGTTTAGAGAGTTAGAATATCCTTACAATGGTATTGTTGGGACCCAAATAAAGCGATCGATATAGGGGAGTGGTCGGTCCCTGGAGGGGTCGGTATAGAGAGGTTTTACTGTATATGTTATATATAGCAATGTTTGCATATAGACATTGTTTTGTATATATTTAACTAGTTCTATATATATGCTATATATAACAATGCTTATATATGGATATGTTTATGTATAACGATGCCTATATATTCCATAGATAACAATGTCATATATATGTTTTAAATGGCAATGTCTATATATGTTATATAAAACATGTCATATATATTCTATACATAATAATGTATATATATAGATATTGTCAATGTCTATAATGTTATATATAGCAACTATATATGTTATATATAACGATGCTTACATATATAGACATTGCTATATATAACACTATATATATTATATATAAGAATGTATATATACATTGTTATATATACAAATTCGATATATATGTTATAGATAATATCTATATATATGTTATCTGGAACAATAACATATATATGTTGTAAATAACAATGTTATATACACGCTGGCATATACAACAATGTATACATACATATACTATATACATAACAATGCATATATACACATAGCACTGCTTACCTATAGGTGGCCTTTAACTACAGGTGGGTGCGCCAGCTCAGCACCCAAAGCACCAGATAAGTGGAAAGAGAGAGGTTCAGGGGCAAGATCCCTGACATCTTTGATATAAAGTGGTGAAGAGCACAGCAGCGCCATCTCACAGGCGTGTTCCTGAGGCAGGCTCTTACAGCGCCGGATACACGGGGAGGCAGCGCACCACAGCAGCACTCACAACCCACACAGTGGGGACTTATTCTATTCACGGGCGTTGCTAGCTGCCTCCTGCCTCAGATAAAAGGGCGCTAGGTGCGCTCCTTGCACTTGGCCTTTCGCCGCAGGGCTATCTGTGTATCATCAGTTATATATCTGGCGGGGATGTGGGGGGCGGGGGAGGAGAATCGGTGCTCGGTGTCATATACACATAGTTATCTATATAGTATATATATATGATGTATATAGACGGGGCGAGAGAGCGATAGATGTCTTTATACAATATGGAGTGAGAGAAGTGGTGCGTGGTATCATATACACATAGTTATCTACATAGTATATATATATGATGTATATTTATAATATATATTGTATATATATAGACGGGGGAGAGCGATATATGTCTTTATACAATATGGAGTGAGAGAAGTGGTGCGTGGTATCATATAAACATAGTTATCTACATAGTATATATATGATGTATATTTATAATATATATTGTATATATAGACGGGGGAGAGCGATATATGTCTTTATACAATATGGAGTGAGAGAAGCGGTGTGTGGTGTGATATAAACATAGTTATCTATATAGAATATATGTGATGTATATATATAATATATCTATTATATATATATGGGCGAGAGAGCGATATATGTCTTTATACAACATGGAGTGAGAGAATCAGTGTGTGGTGTCATATGCACATAGTTATCTATATAGTATATATATAATGTATATATATATAATATGTATATACTATATACAGACGGGGGAGACAGCGATAAATGTCTTTACACGATATGGAGTGAGAGAAGCGGTGCGTGGTGTCATATACACATAGTTATCTATATAGTATATATATGATGTGTATATATTTATAATATACAGTAAAACCTCTCTAAATCGACCAACCTTGGGACCGACTTTAAATGGTCTATTTATGGAGGTGGGAGGTTTAGGGAGTTAGAATATTGTTGGGACCAAAATAAAGCGATCGATATAGGGGAGTGGTCGATCTGTGGAGGTGGGAGGTTTGGGAGGTTTTACTGTATATACTATATATAGACAGGGGAGAGAGCGATATATGTCTTTATGCAATATGGAGTAAGAAAAGCAGTGCGTGGTGTAATACACACATAGTTATCTATATACTAAATATTCGATATATAATATAGGTAGAGGGTGGAAGCAACAGCTGTCTTAACAGAGTCAGAGAAGTGGTGGTATATTATCAGTTATATATATTATATATATACAATACATATGTAATATATATATAGAGAGAGAGAGTGACATATGTATGCATACAATACAGAGTGAGAAAATCGGTGCATACTGTAGTATATACATCGTTATATATATATATATATATATATATATATATATATATATATGATGTATGTAATATATATATATAATATAGAAAGAGGGAGAGAGAGAGCTACATATGCCTTAATAAAAGACATGGCCTTAGCCAGCGACAATTTATATATATATCACATGCGCGATATATAGGCATGCAAGCAGGCAACGCTCACTAATCCAGATATTATATTCCCAGTGACCAGAATGTGATTAGAGAGAGAGAGTTGGTTAGATGACATTCACCCTGATTCCCCAAGTGTTGAATGGTGGAGATCTGTTACATGGATGTGTCGGCGGGATAATGATATTTCCGGATTAGACTAGGTCAGGCGGATTGTTGGTCCCTTTCTATACACATGTATCTATCTTACTATATATATAGAGAGATATATTATTGACAGAGACACAATGATATATTGTACTACGTGACCTCTACGCACGTACACAAATTACAATTATTCTCAATCCAAACCCTCCATGATATCTCCTAGCGTCCTAACCATACATTGCTCTGCCAGCTTATACTGCTCCGTAGACAGGTTGATTAGCGAGGTCACCTGCTCACACACCCATCTACTCCGTCGACACACTCCCGCCCGCACCCCCAATACACCGCACACACGCGCACACACCGTGGCAGGGCAATACCGAGCCATAGACAGGTGAGGGGGATATTAGATACAGCAGTCCCGACAGGTGCTCTGAGCCTTCCCCCCAACATCCCCTCACTCCACGACCGGCTCCACTCCCCGCGTCCCGCCCCCTCCCGCCCCCCTTCACGAACCTCCGTCGACTCCGGAACGAGAATGTGTTTGCCATGACTATACCTGGTGAGCGTATGGCGGCTCTTATTGCCCGAGAGTCATCACTATTTTCCTACCTACACCACCCCAACCCCGCCCACTCCACCTTCCCACTTTCATCCCCATCACCCCCACCCCCACCACGACCCACTCCTCCACGCCCACGAACACCACCTCCATTTCCATTTAGGGGGCCGGCAAGTCTGACCTAATTCCCGTATACAGATGGGTGCAATCGGCCTTGGCCGTCGCGGCCTATTGGAGTCGGGGGTTAGGAGGGTGCGGGTGCGGGGGCTATAGGAGTTGAGTGGCTGGGAGTCGGGGGAGAGGGGGGGGGGGCGGAGTGTGTGTGCGGAGGGCGGGGTAGGGGGAGGGGGCGGTTGTATTTTGGTTAGCCCCCCACGACTGGGGAAGTCACAGTCGTATAGATCCCTTTCAATGTTCATAAACATTGTGTATGCGTGCGCACCTTGGCTGCAGAACGAAGGCACACTGTTATTGAGTTTGGCGATATGGGCAGTTCAAAACGTCAGTTTTATTCAAAATTCATAGAAATGCAGAACCCTAACCTTATAAATTTAATATAATCTGTTCCTTGAATATGTTTTCTATATGCGTTTGAAGCGGTCTGTGGCTAGGTGGTGTAGCTTTAGAGATATTTCACTTTTTTGTATGAAGATTGCTCACAGCCATTGACAATGCATTGAGTTTGCCGATACGCACAGTGCAAAATGTCAATTTTATTCAGAATTAATAGAAAAGCAGAACCCTAACATCATAACTTTAATATAATCTGTTTTCTATATGTCTTCCAAGCGGTTTGTGTCTAAGTGGTGTAGATTTAGAGATATTTCACATTTTCTGTATGAAGAACGCTCATAGCCATTGAGTTTCAGTGTGGCACTGTGTTGTCCTGCAGCCAAGCTGCGCGCGCACTGACCTAAATACCTATGCTGACGTCACATGAAATAGGTCTATACTGTGAGAGGCAAAAGGGGGCAAATTGCAAGTAGGAGTTGCGTTATGGAGCTATTTGTCTCGGTGCTCACTGCGCGCGCCGATGTGGGACAATGACTGCAGCACAGTGGATAATGTAGTGGACTGTTGTCGGCACGCCACGCCGGATTGACCGATGTCCGGGGCCCGTCACGGCCGCGGCGGCTGACCGTACTCGCGCCGGCCCGGCCGTGATGGATTGATGTGGATGCATTAGATGCTCGGTCGGCAGGAAACCGGGCAAGTAGTTCGGCCCAGGTCGGGCGAGCTCGGCAGCTGCAGACCCCAGGCCCCGGCCGGCAGGTCGTGGTCGGTGCTTCGCTACCTGGGGCGGGCAGGTGATGGCGGCAGGGCGACGGGGGAGGCGGGGGCAGGGAGGGAACTGCCGGGTGGCGGTGCCGGGTGGGGCCGCGGGATCGGGGTGAGGGGGCGGGGAGGCGGGGAGGCGGCAGGAAGTGGTGGGTAGCAATGCCGCGGGAGAGGCAAGGTGGATCGGGGGGAGGGGGTGGGAGGGAAATGCAGTGCTTAGGGAAGCAGGGCTCGAAGGCGGAGGGGAGGGAGTGCGGGCGCAGAGCCAGGGAAGCAGGCACGCGGCACAGACTGAGGTGAGCAGCTCTCTGGCTCGCACCCGGCTCGGCCAATATTAGCGCAGCGGGAAGCCTCGTGCCAGCATGACACCGTACCACCGGATCGAATGGCAGGCCGGTGCCACTGAATACAATAATAACACCCCCCTCCCTCCCTCACTCCATGAGACGCACCTGATTCCGACAAAACCTGCTCTGTTCGAGGTGGGGGTGAGGGGTGAGGGGTGAGGGGACCATGTGGCAGTTAGCTAGCTACTCCTGATCGCATCGCAGAAGCTCGTATACATATGAGTGTAGGTGGGTCATAGTGGGCTGGGAGGTGCTGGTGGGAGGGGCGGGGCTGGCGGTGAAAGGGGAGGGGAGCAGGGGGAGGGGGAGCGGGAGCGGCAGGGGGGAAGTTTGCTGGGTAGTGTATTTGAAGAAGGGTGGCGGGGCTACCGAAAAGAAAAACATGGATGTGTTGGGAGGCATTTTGTCTGCCCATTGCGGTGTGACCGGCCGTGATATGTGCCCAACCATTGACAAACAAGGTTCACACCGGGTTCGACCAGCCATGATGCCATCCATTTTCACGCGGTGTTCCGGCCGTGTCGCTAAATAATGGCCAGCGCCGAAGGGACGGTCCCGTTATGCAGCCACCCCGCCCCGCCCCGCCCCGCCCCGCCCCGCCCCGCCCCGCCCCGCACCGCCCGCCCCGCCCTGCCCCGCCCCGCCCCAATATAGTCCCAAATATATATACATATATGCATGAAATGTCTGATATGGAGAGTGAACGTAGCTCAGGTGGTAGTGTGTGAAGGTGTGGGTCATCCTATCGATCCTGCTCAATGGATACATTTGTAGTTTGGACTATTTCCCATTCCAACCAGTGCTCCACAACTGGTTCATCAAAGGTATGTGTTGTCCTGTCTGTATGAAAGTGCAGATAAAAGACCTCTTGCTGCTTATCGGAAAGAGTAGCCTATATGGCGGCAGTGGGTTTCCTCCAAAGAAATATGGCAGAATTACCTTACCTTTGACGTCCAAAAGCCGATGATGAAAATCAATGTGTTCTAGAGGCGTTTTGCTCACAATTTGCTATATATACATCATCAAATTTCACCACACCAAAACTGGGGTTGCGAGTACTCACTCATTGAATAGTGTCATTATACTTTGATATTCACACCCACCACCCACCTGACAGGTGTGAAATCTCGGGAGACTGTTGATGCTGAATAATTCATTACGCACTCCCACCATACCATGCACAGTTCACTTAGTACATACCAAATTTCACCTCTTGCTCCACCTCCATTTGCCACTGACTTGTCTCTTTCCCTGCAGCCCAGCTCCCCCTCAGACCCACTTCCGGTCCCTTACTGCCGCCTCTTTCTCAACCTTCACCCCCTCCACGCTCACACACCAGCCTCTTCCTTCCACCTTCACTCAATCCACTTGCCATACCAATTCCATTCCTCACCATTTAACCTTCATCTAGACCTCACAGAGTGAACTTTCTTGTCGATCTCCTCTTCCTTCTTCCCGTTCTCTCCCTCGTCTTCCTCCTCTCCCCCCCCCCCTCCCACTGCATGTACCCACTTTTTGGCTTTCTATTTCTGGTATCTTCTTCTCCAACCATTGTTCTGACTTCCTAATTCGGTTGCCCTTCTTCAATCCCCACCCACACTCTTCCCCCTCTTCCATTCGCTCCTTTCATTCCATTCTCCTCATACATGACCACCACCGATCCTTCTAATCTCATCCTCCAATCCACACATACAATATTCACCACTCTAGCACCCAAGCCTTACACGTCGACATTGCTTTACTCTTGCTCATATTCCATATATATATAGTGAGAGGGGAGATATATATATAAATAAATATACATATAAATAAATCCTTTCTCTCTCACTATGTATATATATATCAATCTCTCTATATATATAAATCCCTTCTCTCACTATTAAAAAGGAAAGGCAGGAGAGAGACTGACAGCCCGGGCAAGTAGTGCCAGGAACCCACAGGTGGTGGCGCTGGGGTAGGCCAGGACCGGGGCAAATCCGGGCAAGTCAGCGATTGGACAATATAATAACAGAAGCATATCGTAATAATATTAAGATAACCAAGCGAGAGCTCCGCCCCTTTTATATACGTATAATACATTATACTCTCTATATATATAAATATATAAATCCCAACTCTCTCACTCCTCCTCTTGAGGACATATATCCTCTAAGGCGAGGTGAAGATTGGTCGCGTGTAAGCCAATTTCTCCACACTGAGCATAGATCAGACGACTTTTGCCACAAATATACGTCACACAGGCGACGCCCATAGGAAATTCGATAAAGTCCTTTGTAGGCTGCTCTGAGGAAGAACCCATCCACCGTGGCGGGAAGGGAATCACGGCGTCACGGAATGGAACCCTTCACACCGATTACATTCTGTACAGCAATCCCTGCCAGACTGATACTCACCAAAATCAAGACCCCGGGAACCTACAGCCCCAGTAACACTAGGCTTGCGACCACTTGCGACCACTTTGCGACCACTTTGGAAAAAAAAAACAGTCATCGGTAACCTCCTTGTGACCAAAGCAATGGTCGCCGACCACAGGGCGAGGTTTTTGGTGAAATAGCTGTAACCATCTTGTGACCATAATGGTCACAAGGAGGTCGATGGAAACTGAGAACCACTTTGCAACCACTTTGCGACCACTTGCGACCTCTTTGCGATGAACCCTTTTTTGAGTAGAATAAGGCTGGAGCTTCCACCTACTCCTGAGCCCCTACTTCCTCGTCAGTCATCGACTGCTGGAGCCTGAACTAAGTCATCTATTGGTTTAAGCTACCCAACATCAGAGCACCTGTGGCGCCACCTGTCTACTCATGTGTTTAATGGTCTCACGACCCACAGTCACTCTCCCGCTGAATTTTTCTTTTTTTTTAAAGTGCGGGCAGCGTGAGGGCATGTGGCTTGACAAGTTACGCATATACAGACAGGTGGCGCCACAATTGGCCTGATGTTACATAGTCGATTACAACAATAATAAGACGGACACTACAGTAGATAACTGAGGCTGGAGAATCAACTAACTAGAGTGGAAGGTTTCCGAATAATGATACTTGTATAATGCTTATACATCACACACATATATGTTAATATTGATTGAAATAACCCCGACACACCTCAAGGCCTATGCATACACCTCAAGGCCTATACATACACCTCAAGGCACCTATACAGTAAAACCTCTCTAAATCGACCGACCATGGGACCGACTTTAAGTGGTCCATTTAGGGAGGTGGTCGGTTTAGAGAGTTAGAATATGGTTACAATGGTATTGTTGGGACCAAAATAAAGCGATCGATATAGGGGAGTGGTCGATCTGTGGAGGGGTCGGTATAGGGAGGTTTTACTGTATATGCCTGTAAGCAGATGCAGGGATCGTTACGGGCCAAACCACCTACAGGGAGAATCACAGTGAGAGAAAGAAGGGCTACATTTTACATTTGTCACACATGGCGTTCTGCCCACCGCTCATGCGCTTGGCTACAATTCGCCATCACAACATGGGCTCGTTGCATATATGGAGATAAGGTGTTAGACGGGGGACCTTTACATATGGATGAATGCAGATTTATGCATTTTTTCAGAAGGGGGAGGAGGCTGAGCATGGCAACATGAATATGAGCAGTGGGTATATACTTGTAGATATATGCTTTATCTATATGTCAAACTGGGACTGAAAACCTGAATGACGGAGTGAGGTTTGGTGTGCTAACAATGGCTGACGTCATACGCGGAAGGGAGAACCGAAGACATATTGTCCATGGTGATCTCAGTTGCAATATCCCGCAGCCCTGCTATATCCGATAGAACGCTGGTATCAGTTTCTCACTTGGGATTGAGCTAACCAAGCTGGTTAGGCATATAGAGTCCGAAATAACATTGAAATTACAGCTTCTATGCGATCGAAGTTTGCTATCTAATGAATGAATACAATTTTCTAAATCAACGTGCCTGCCTAATTTTGATTCCATATAACCAGCTTAGTAAATACTACTGCACTTATTGAACATTTATTGCTGCGTGCTAACCCCAAGCCCCTCTCGCTACATTTCTTGTCATATAGGTTTACAATGTAAGGGTCCCTTATTCCGGCCTGAAATTGCCTACATTCTCGGCCAGATGCAGCATCACACTTTCACTGCAGGGCTCAGGCAAAACCTCTGAGACACTCAAGATAGTTCCATGGCGCGACACGAGTAGAACCTGTCATTTAATAGAACCTGTTACTGCTGCAAGCCAACTTTTTCTTCAGCCTTTCGGTGGGAATGGCAAAATTATATTTAGCTTATTTACACTTGGAATAGCTCCATAAATCGGTAGTTATAATCAAAGTTTTTGCAATGTAAGGAAAATGTAGGTAGGTCTGGTATGAATATACTATTGTAGGAAGGTCAGATAAGCCTACATGCTGCACCACACTACCTGTACCATGGCAGGCACGGCGTCGTGCTAGCCGTCCTATTTATAGTATCCAAAGTGTGTTGGTTTGTTTGTTTTATTTTACGTTCTAGCAACATCTAAGGCCATATCAGGATGGGTACTGACTTGGGACAGTGCGCCCTCATGGTGACTTTATAGTGCTGCCCCACTGGGAAACCAGGCCACCAACACCATGACTTGATATCCCACTCAACCACATTATCCTGACACTGAGCCAACCAGTCCTTTTCCTATCCTAATAATGCCGAGTGCCAGGCTAGCAAGCGACAAGTATCAATTGTTATGTCATCGGTTTGACTCAACCAGAATTTGAACCCACGAACTCATGGGTTCGGTTCTCCCGATCTCCCAAAACATTCGGCCACCCCGTTTGGTTGTATCTAAAGTAGCACGCTAGATAAACACTATGTACTATATAAATACTATATGTACTATATAACTACTACATATACTACATAGATACTATAGATACTATATATAAATACCATATATACTACATAAATAATATATATAATTAATAAATACTATGACCAGTATATATACTTATATATATATATATATATATATATATATATAAATATGGGTAGGTATCCATCTATTGATGACGGGCAGGTGAGTTATTAGTGGCTACCACACATAAGCTGACTATTTGCGAATCAGAGAGTGCCTAACCGCCATCTACAGGTATGAACGTAGTAACCGCCTCGCGGTGAAGGTCGCCCTGGTGCGGAGTGGGTGCAGTGTGCAGCGTGCGGGTGTTGGGTGTTGGGCGGATGTGTGTGGTGGGCGGATGTGTGTGTTGGGCGGGTGTGTGTGTGGGGGGGGGGGAGACAATGGCCGCCGTCGGTGAGGACCCTAACAATAGCCACTGATGACGACCACTTCAAAGGGAAGAGGGTGCTCACTGCACCGGAACTTCCGGTTGCTTCAGCCACTTGCCTGTGCCACTACTGACAGCACGCGTGCGCAAAGTGGGGCAGTAAAGTGGACCGAGCAGACGATGCGTTACATTCTGGGTTTTTGGGAGGGAATATTTTGGTAAATAGTTGTTATTCTCCAAATAACTGGTTTTCCAGCCATAATCACTATTAGTGTCAGCCATTTAGCCATTTATTCAAACCATTTTAATGATGAATAAACTGAGGAAGGAGAATGTGATGGTTGATGAAAGAAAATGTACATTGGTACATTTTCGACTGATGATTGTGCTGAGGGATGTCAGCTGCATGGCGGGTTACTTAATGTATATTTGTGTTGACAGTTAGTGGCATCGGTTGGTTTCCGATGTTCTGTTATATCGGACAAATGCATAAGCATAGCTGTAAATGTCTTAAGGCCCTGTCACACCTCACCGGATTGGGGGAAATGGACAGAAACCAAACAAAGTCCGTTTTGTGTCTGTACAAGTGTTGAACATGCACAAAACTAGGAACGGATGCCGATGTCTATGGTTCTTGTCCGGTTTGAGTTTGTTCCGTCCATTGGCTATCCATTCATGTCCGTTTCATGTTCGTTTCATGTCCTTTTCATGTCCGTTTCATGTCTGTTCGTCCATGGCCATTAACCCAATAGCACAACATTTTGACACATTTTAATACATTTTGATACTTACAGACAATTCTGTCCGTTGCTCAATCCGACGAGGTGTGACAGCCGCTTAAGTGTTAGTTAGTAGGTGGGCAGTTGACACATAAGGGAGGCAAGAGGAAGAGAGTGAGGGTCTCGATACCGGTGGAGTTGGTGGAGCGGGGACGGGAGCAGGGAATGGAGGGGGGGGGGGATGCGGGCCAGGCCAAGAGCAGCATAAGGTGGTTCTCATCAATCGGGAAAATGATATATATATACATATATAAATACCGTATATTATGGCTTTGTTTATTGATGTATTACATTCGCAAAGCATCCACTGTCATATAAAGACCAGCTTGTGACAGTGTAAGCTCCTTCCCCGCCCCCCCCCCCCCAATAGCCGATATCTACTACTCATCAATCGGTAATATGATATATATACATATATAAACACTGTATATTATGGTTTTGTGCATTGATGTATTACATCCCCAAAGCATGCGCTCTCATATAATGACCGCCTTGTGAAAGTGTAACCTTCATTACCACCCCCTCCCAATAGCCGATATCTACTCCTCATCAATCGGTATTATGATATATATACATATATAAATACTGTATATTATGGTTTTGTGTATTGATGTATTACATCTGCAAAGCATGCACTCTCATAAGCTGTGTTCACACGGGCAAAATGTGAAGCGAATCAGACAAATCGAATCAGGTGAGTCGAATTAGCCGCCCGTTCACACGGGCTGTACTTGGGCCGGAAATCGATGTCTGCGCATGAGCCAGCCTGACCAGTGCCAGTCTTCGAATAAGCAAGGTCACCACTAGAGAGTGCGTTCGACCTAGATATGTATTTAATGATTCGTATTGGTTTGGAACGGTCAAAACTTCTGCTGGGCAGTGAAACCCTACAAATAAATGATGAAAAAAATATCTGTGCATAGATAGCGGTTTCATTAATTAAATTATATAATATGCGCTTTTGATCGACCGGAAAGTCAACAAACTAAGGTCTCGACTGCACATGTGCGCTATGTCCTTAAGTAAGTCAGTTGCGTTCACACGGGCGATATAAACCGATCAAGATAATTCGATTCATATAAACCACCTACAGAGGTGGTTTATATTATCTGATTTATATGAATCGAATCAGCCCTAAACCGACTCAGACGCGCGTTCACACGCCAAATCTGAGCCGAACTAGGCAAATCGATTTATATGATTCGAATTAACTGCCCCGTGTGAACAGGGCTATAGAATGACCGCCTTGTGAAAGTGTAACCTCCATTACCCCCCCCCCTCCCAATAGCCGATATCTACTCCTCATCAATTGGTAATGTGATATATACATATATAAATACTGTATATTATGGTTTTGTGTATTGATGTATTACATCTGCAAAGCATCCACTGTCATATAAGGACCGGCTTGTGACAGTGTAAGCTCATGCCTCCCTCCTCCCCCAATAGCCGATGTTTACTGTTTGTGCTGTGGGGTCGTTAAACAAACAAAGAGTAACCTCATGGCGAATTTATAGTGCTGCCACATTGGAATATCACGCTGCGAGCACATATTTATGTAATACTCACATGTATCTAATACTCACAGCCGCATTATCCTGACACTGAGCCAACCAGTCTCTTGCCCTATCCTTGTTTTACCGAATACTAGGCGAGGTGGCAATAACCATCAATTTTACAAAGTTTTTGGCTTGACTCAGCAGGGAATTGATCATGTGACCTCCGATTCGCAAGAGAAGCAGGTGCTCTCCTCGTCTGCCACCCCGTCCGGTGATAGAGTGGTAATTGGGAGGTAGACACAACAGCAACAGGTGGAACAGGTGCCTCCTCCAAGTGCATGGTGGGGTGTGGTGGGGGTGGGGGTTGGTGGGGTGGGGGTGGCGGTGTAAGGGTGGGACTGGAGGTGGAGAGGGTGTATGTATGTGGTGTGGGCGATGATATGTGAGAGGAGAGTGTAGTCATCCCGAGGCAGCATCCCAGAGGGCCTTGACGGCAATATGGCAATATGTGCTGGGAGGATTCCAAATAGATGGGAAGCCATTTGCTTTTATTTTTATGAGGATTCTTTAGCGGATGGAGCGCACAAAATTAGGTGATGCTATTTTAGCACATAAATCTAATCTCCCATATTTAATGCCGGAGCATTTTCCCATTGCTATGCATTCGCTGTTATATACTCCATGCAAATTTACGCACCTTAAATCCGCATAGTCTGATGAAAACATCAACTTTTCAAAACCAAGACTATCAGGTGGATTTGATCTTACATTTCCAACTTAGATACTGGTGCATGTGTTGCTGCGTAGAAGGGATGCTAAGACAATTTAATCGAACTGGTTAGTGTTGGATCCTGTGGTATCTACATTCTTATGTGATCACCTGAATTAATTTAGTATGTTTTCCCTTCAAATATCTCCAAAGTTAGCCATTTAAGATAAAACTTATTTCAAAGTAAAGTCAATTATAAGGATCACCCCCATTTATTTATTTCAGAAAATGCCAGACACTGAGAACCAATGGACAATGCAGTTTCAAGGCATTACTATTATATACACGTGAACGCATGTATTTAAATATATATACATATATATACATATATATATCTATGCATATATAGATATACACATATATACATATACACATATACACATATACACATATACACATATACACATATACACACATACACATATACACATATATACACATACATATGTATACATATATGTATACATATATATTGGTGGCCGCAAGTACCATATTTGACTAGCTTGATTTTATCAAAGGAAATGAGCACTAACTCTTCCAGTGAATACTACATATTATTATTTAGATACCGATATATATATCTATATATATATATATATATTTGAACCCAAAACATGACAATAACAAAATCCTGACCAGCTGTAAACAGCAATCACTTGCAGGAAATAAATGACAACTTTAAATGACATAAAGAGAATGTTGTCATTATCTATATCCATCAAGTGTTTTTTTAAATGCAACGTCGAGAGCCGTTTATTTAAATATCGTTCTGGCATATCGTTCAGGAATGTTTTATGAAGACATCTGAAGGAAGACGCTTAATAGACGAATTGCGTGTTATATGCTGATGTGTTTTAGTTGGCATATCTCTTGAATAAGACCATGCATGCCATGCATGATGGGCCTGGGATAGGTTAGAGGGGGATGGGGTGGGGATGGGAGAGGGTTCTTCCATTTTATGGGTAAGCATCCCATGGGGGTTCAAAGGAACCAGCTGTTGTCGACGTTCACTTTAGTTTTTTGGTGGTAAAGAATAAAATAATCCAGTTGAGACTTAAATACTGATTTCCTGGAACTGGTAAAATCCTCTGGTGGCCACGGAGAAGAGATCTAGAAGTTGGTTGGTTGTTTGTTGGAGCTTTACGTCCTGGTAACATCTAAGGTCATATCAGGATGGGTACCGACTTGTGACAGTGTATACTTATTGTGACTTTATAGTGCTGTCCCACTGGGATACCAGGCCACCAGGACCATCCCACGCAGTCACCACATTATCCTTACACTGCGTCAACCAGTCCTTGCCCTATCCTAATAATGACGAGCGCCTGGCTAGGAAACGACAAGTATCAATTTTTAAATCATTGCTTTGACTTGACCAGGGTTCAAACTCATAGTTGGACTCCAATGATCTACCAAAACGGGAGACGAACGCTCAACTCATCCGGCCATCCAGTCTGGTCATCTAGAAGCTGTCACTGGAAGCTCGCCATCTCTCTCCCCTGGCTCAGCATCCATATGTACCTTCTACCACAACAACTCCACACCCACACAATGTCGCTAGGTAAAGTGCCCGTCGCGCGAAATTATGCTTAGACTATCCCTTAACCAAATCACCTGAATTATAATTGATGGGAAGTCAAATATTTAGTAAATGTCACTAATTGCTAAATACTTCAGTGTGAGAAGGCAGCATTCTGGTGAGTCAACGTTTCGGACACACGAATATATACAAGAGGAAAGTACTCAAAGGGTATGTCTGCTAAATATTTATTTGTCATCTCTATAGGCCTGAATGAGTCTGAGAAATGTCAATTTATTGTTAGTGATATTTATTTACGCTGGCAGATTTGTTAATCGAATTCATGTGTGTACATTGAACATTATGGGGAAAGTTGAAGTGTCGGAATTACGTGGAGACTATCATCTACATACAACAGTCATGAAGACCGAAAATGGCTTTATGCCGAGTGGAGAGTAGAAAGTAGACAGTGGAGAGTGGGGAGTAGTAAGTGAAGAGTGGAGAGTGGAGATTGAAGATTGAAGAGTCGAAAGTGGAAAGTGCAGAGAAAGACGTGGTAAGATAGGGGGTCTATTGAAAACTTGAATTGATCAAGTAGAGACATCTCTGCTGTCACACACCTATGGGGTCACACACCTATGGTGTCACCCACCTATGGTGTCACATACCTATGGTTTCACACACTTATGATTCCACACATCTATGGTGTCACATACTGATGGCGTGTGACACAATATGTATGCAGCACCATAACTGTGTGACACCATAGGTGTGTGACACAATAAGTGTGAAAGATGAGAGCTGTGTGACAGCATATGTGTGTGACAGCATAGGTGTGTGACAGTATATGTGGGTAACACCGTAGGTGGGTGACACCGTATGTGTGTGGTACCACAGGTGTGTGACACCACATGTGTGTGACACCACGGGGGTGTGATACCAGAGGTGTATGCCACCAGAGATGTGTGACACCAGAGGTGTGTGACACCACATGTGTGTGCCACCAGAGGTGTGTGACAATATAGGTGTGTGACACCACGGGTGTGTGACACCATGGGTATATGACACCACAGGTGTGTGACACCTCAGGTGAGTGACACCACAGGTGAGTGACACCATAGGTGAGTGGCACCATAGGTCAGTGACACCATAGGTGTGTGACACCAAAGGTGTGTGATACCATAGTTGTCTGATACCATAAGTGTGTCGCACCCTGGTTGTGACATCATAGGAGTGTGTGTGTGCCAAGAGCGGTGTATGAAACAAGAAGTGTGTGGTAGCCGAGGTGTCTGAAGTGACAGTGCTGTCCATGAAGGCAATCCACTGTTGAACCGGGTTGTAAACATGACATACTGTGATTTCATGATGCGGCGCCTTAGAATGGCTTGGTGCTAGTGAGGGTGCTCTATATATATTCACCATTTTGCCGGCAGGGTGCGCCACCCTATTGGCGTTTTCAGGCGGATACTTTTCATTAGTCAGTTTATTATAGAGCCCTATTACCTTCGAGAGTATATCAAGTGTGTATAATACTGTCTTATCAATGTCATATGCATAGCACTTAGCAGACTTTGATGCCGATATGAAATATGCATTCTGTATAATTTTAGCGACTGTTTTATTATATTTAAGCAAGAAATTGTCGAGAAACAAAGCCAGCTATAATGTATAGCCATCGCAGCGTCCATAGAATGGATACTAATAAAGGATCGTGGATGGCTGATAGAAGGCGTCCGCTTAAATAACCGCTGCTGTTCTAGTCCCACACAATTGCATATTTACTTGTGCCTCTCTGCAACCAAGAGCAATAGATTTGCTATCGATATGATGTTATATGGCACTGTGCATTCAATCGTAAGAAAATATCACGGAATGAAGGGTCAGCCTACGCATAATACTTAATAGATGGACTATGGCAAATGTCATCTATATGTGAAGCAGACGACATTTAGTATCAGCCGACAGACGTGGCCAGGCGCAGATTGTCAACATTCACTTTGGTAGGGTGAGCTGTAGTTCTGCGCATGCGTGAACTGTACACGACAAAGCAATTACGAGTGTAAATGATGCGCATAAAAAGAACACCCCTCCAAATGCACTGAAGATGCGCCATATCTCTCCTTGGAGCACCAGAATTCTGTACACAATGCCTACACAGTGGATAGACAAGGTGCCGATATTATACAGCAGTGAGTACGCCGGTGGGTGTTGATTTTAATTTCTTGCCGCTGTTTGTGCAGGCGCTGCAGAATGGAAAAGGGTTGTCTTGTCATTGGAGGTGGGGGGGGGGGGGAGAGAGGGGGGCGGGGTGTTAGGAAAGTTGTTGGCAAATCAACAGCCCCAATGTGATGTTTCTCGTCTTGACGCGTTCGTGTATTTGCACAGCTCATACTGCGAGTATGCATTTCATTTCCGGCTGTTATTAAGCGAAAGCATGTGCTCGAAATGTTTTCAAAATTGCCCCTGAGATTGGTAAAGACTCGGTTGGTTGGTTGGTTGGTTATTGGAATTTTACGTCCTAGCAACATCTAAGGTCATATGAGGATTGGTACTGTCTTGTGACAGTGCACACTCATGGCAACTTTATAGTGCTGCCCCACTGTGAAATCAAGGCTGCCAGCACAATGATCCAATATCCCACTCAGTCACATTATCCTGACACTGAGCGAACCAGTCCTTGCCATATCCTATTAATACCGACCGAATGCCAGGCTAGGAAGTGACAATATCAATTTTAAAGTCAATGGTTTGACTCGACAGGGAACCGAACTCCCGACCTTCTGCACGACCTTTATTTCTATTAAAGGTGCACAATCCATTGAAATCATAATGCGTTCATAGGCAAAACAGTTACCTAGATTCGATCAGATGTATTCAACTTAGAGGCTTGTTTACTTATTCCTCATTTCCTTGGGGTCAATTTAGAATACAATTGAAGTTAAGACCTTATCCTGTACGTATGACTCCAGCTTTCCCTTCCTTCTTGCCATAACAGAATGGAGATAATTGATCATTAACACCAAAGATGTTGCTTAAAAGGTACCCCAAGGGTTTGCTTAGCAGTTTTAGGGTAAATACATGTTTGTTTTCTCGGATGGGAAGAGTTTATTGAGATGTATGACACATTTATTTAAGGGAAAGGTTGCAATCGCTTCAGCAGATTTCAATCCCTGTTCTTGGATTCAATGAACTATTTTATGTGTATATTTTTCGATAGATATATGTATTTGTATGTGGAACAAAATATATTCAACATTGGTTCGTGCAGGGTGGGAATGTTCTGTTGAGTATAACACAGATATGAGAATGCGTATATAGATGTATATATGACCGAATGAGTTGAGCGTCCGTATCCCTGCTTTAGTAGATCGTTGGATTCGAACCCACAGGTTTGAACCCTGATATGGTCAAACCAATGATTTAGGAATTGCTACTTATCGCTTCCTAGCCAGGCACTCGGAATTATGAGGATAGGGCAAGGACTGGTTTGCTCAGTTTCAGGATAATGTGTCTGAGTGGGATATCAGGTCATGGTGCTGGCGGCCTGGTCTTCCAGTGGGGCAGTACCATAAAGTCATCATGAGTGCACACTGTCATAAGTCGGTACCCATCCTGATATGATCTTAGATGTTGCCATGACGTAAAACTCCAACAACCAACCTGTCCAGATACAAGCTGACCCACCGTCTTTCTCAGCACTTCTCGGAAAGCTGGCAACATGCACACACCTCAACTCCACATGTCTTTACTGCCCACCCACCCAATTACAGGGTGTAACTCCATAGGCTGGGCTTGGATGCATCTGTACACCTGCTTAGCTGCACAACCTTTTCGGGAAAGCCCTTTATCAAATCTAATCTCCTCTCAGATCTCTGGAAACAGTAAGAATATCTTTATGTATATGCATATATGCATGAGCAGTATATTTTGGTGGGCAGCTAAAATGGGAGCGTTTAAAGGAGTACATGCCAATGGCTACACCATTAACATTAAACAATGCATTTAAAATCTGTGGATATTTGCCATATCCCTTACTTATAATTCCGACTGAATCATCAAATAATAGAGAATGAATAGTGAATGGAGTGTTCTCCACTTGAAAATCACTAAGCAATATATAATTGATTAACATAGCGGTTTAATACATACAGCATTTTAATATGTAACAACCTAATCTAAAACCACCGATCAAATAGATATCAGCTATGCGCTAAACACTTTCATAATATATATACAGCGTTTTAATACATAGAAACCTAATCTAAAACCACCGATCAAATAGATATCAGCTATGCGCTAAACACTTTCATAATATGTATACAGCATTTTAATACCTAGAAACCTAATCTAAAACCATCGATCAAATAGATATCAGCTATGCGCTAAACACTTTCATAATATGTATACAGCGTTTTAATACGTAGAAACCTAACCTAAAACCATCCATCAAATAGAAATCAGCTATGCGCTAAACACTTTAATAATATGTATACTGATAGAAAATTGAACGGGAAATATCGGCGATTGGTGGATGTACATAGACAACGTTGAGGACTTATGTCACAATTCTCGCTAAAGGTGGGCCAGGCATTAGGGGCGGTGCGGGTAACGTGTGGAAGCCAGGTGTACCGTGCGGATATAACCACTGTGGAAAAAAAAAAGGTGAATGTAGGTACAAAGTGGTTGAGGATAGAGTTTTTTCCCACCCCCCACGTTCTTTCTTTCTTTCTTTCTACATGTCTTTCTTTCTTCATGTCCTTCAGTCTGTCTTTCTTTCTATCTATCTTCCTCTGACTGTGATATGGATTGTGAACAGAACCGCTATTCACAGGCGCGTGTACACCGAAAGTGTTAGCCATCACCACCCTCCCATTTCATCTGTGATCAAGGTATGAACGACCACCCTGTCTGACTCTCAGCCTAAGGGGAAGAGGCAGCGGTTGTCGACGTGTACCGAACGCCAACATTTAAAGTGCAGTGCAGAATATCTAGTGTCAAGAGAAAAGAACAACACAGTTGCTAAAATCACGTCTATTCGAGAAAAATAATAAACTGGTGCTGTGCAACTAAATAAACACCCTTCAAAAGGCAGCGAAATTAATTCCGAGTAACCTGAATGGGTTACTGCGCATGCGCATCACCATGGTAAATGTGTGCGCATGTGGCTTCTTTTCTCTACGGAATATGTTCCATGAAGTCGTGGTCGGGATGAGTACTTGACAGCATTGCCATAGCGACAAATGATATATATATATAAATATATATATATATGTATATGTATATATATATATATAGTATAGTTATACAAATCTTACCTGGGTATAGATGATGGATAACTGTTGTTTTCCCGAGGTAGAAGCCTCGGGTAGACGTGGGCTAGGGAGAAGGAAGCACGTGAGGTACCAGCAATTTTAACCTACTTATTCAGGATAAAAATGATCTTTCAATACAATGGATACTATGATTTTCCCGTAACGGTACACCAACGGGATAGACGTGGTAGGGTGTGGTGGGCGGGCCCTAGCCCACGTCTACCCGAGGCTTCTACCTCGGGAAAACAACAGTTATCCATCATCTATACCCAGGTAAGATTCATATAACTATACTATTTTACCTCGGTATACAGCCTCAGGCTAGCCTCAGGCTAGGGAGACCTCTACATAATTCATTTTTATCCTTAATATCATCCATTCTTATATAATATTCAACGTTTTTGTTCTCACCTATTCTTGTTAGTTGGCGAGCAGGCGCTTTGCAATGCCGGTAGGCTTTTCTAGTCGTTTGTTGTAATGTTTTGCAAACGACTTAGCCGTCTTCCAGCCTGCATGCGCTAGTATTCTTTTCACAGAAATTCCTAGCAACCATGCCTTGGAGACCATGGCACCTCTAGTTGAGTGGGAAGAGTATTTGCCCGTATCCACTCCAGCCAATTTCAACACCGTAATTGTCCATCTGGCAAGGGTGTCTCGTGAAATTGCCTTATGTGGCTTTATAAAGCTCACTAATAGTTGTTGTGATGCCCGTAAATCCTTTGTCTTAGATATATAAGCCCATATGCCTGACACAACACATAATTTCCGACCATTCGGAAAGCAGTCTAAGTGAACCGTAGATAAAGGGTCACCTAACGTGTTCGATTTGAGCAATTGTGCTAAATCAAACGTAGCTTGTTTCTTGTCTATTTCTAATCCAGTTAAGGATAAAGCAACAATCGTCTGTCCTCTGTGTCCAGTTATTAACAATAACAGGACCGGAACCTTAAAACCTAATTGTTTTATATCTAACCACGAGTTGTGAGGCCAAGCCTGAAACAACTTAAATACTATAGACACATCCCAAAACCGACTATACTTTGGTTTTGGAGGATTCCTTTGATAAATTGAACGAAGTAGATAACAAAGAACATAATGTTTTCCAACTGTTTCGCCATCAATTCTAGGTAATATGATTGATAACGCACATCTTGCCGCATTGATCGACCCAAAGGATAGTCCTTCATCCTCTAGAGAACGAAGAAAACGAGCTACTTGTGAAATTGTTGGATTTGTTGGCTTGACTTTCATTAACAAACAATGTACACCCCATTTCTTTAAATAGGATGTGTACATTTTGACAGTTCCTGGCCTCTAGGCATCAGATACTATCCTATTCTCAGTAATTTTGTCCAATCCAAATTGCTGCAGCTGTTTCCTTAGAAAAGGAATGCCAATAGGGGCGTCGTTGACACGTCGCCGTGAACCACTAGCGGTCCGTGGTGTGTCAGATTCCCGAGTTTTCTTGGGAATCGTATATGTTCTTTTGCCAGTTGTGAAACTGCTGGCAGCCCAGGTTGCGTGTCCCAATCGGGCACCACCAGTATAGCATGTGTCCTTTCCAAACCGATTTTCCTGACAACTCGGCTGATAATGCTAAACGGTGGGAAAATATAAAAATAATTATTTTCCCAGATAATAGCAAATGCATCTACTTTCCAAGCCTCCGGTTCAGGATGCCAAGAAACATAACAATGTAATTTGTTATTATTTCGTGATGCAAACAAGTCAACTTTAGGTGTACCCCATTTTTCACAAATGAAGTTAAACAAAGGTGTAGAGAGAGACCATTCTAAATGGTCATGGAAATTTCTACTTTTATGGTCTGCAAGTGTATTTTGTGACCCTAGAATATGCGCTACAGTCAGCCAGACTTGTTGAGCCTGTGCCCAGTTCCAAATCAGTTTAGACAACTGATTGCAAGGCTTTGATTTGGTTCCACCCATGTTACGAATATATGCCATGGCAGTAGTATTATCAGTTAGTATTCTAACTTGTGATTTATGTATCTTTACTAAACTACATAAGCCCAGATAAATAGCACGCAATTCTAGCACATTAATATGGTCTGATTTTTCATCATCAAGCCATCTACCTCCTGTTGTGACCCCATCTCGATGAGCTCCCCAACCTTCTAAAGAAGCATCAGTAGTAATCACCGTATTAGGTTCCGCCATGCGGATTGGATTTGGTGAACTTGCTATGTGTTGCATCCACCATGCAATATCCTGTAGCCCTTCTTGCGAAATAAACATCTTTCGCTCAAAATTCCCTTTAATTTGTGTTAACGCTAAATTTTTATCTATTTCTAGAGATTTAATATGGGCCTTCCCGTATAGAATAGCGGGTGCATACGATATCATTATCCCAATAAGGACTGCGACCTGTCTAATTTTAGGTTTTGGTAACTTAATAAGCTGGGTCGCTGTATTCATAAACTTAATTAGTTTTTGTTCTGTTATCGACACTGTAAGAGACTGTGTATCCAGAATAAACCCTAAACATTTGAGTTGTTTTGTTGGTTTAAACACTGACTTTTGTGGATGTACATGAAACCCCAATTTAGTAAGTAATGCACATAAATCCAAAACTGCATTCACACAATCCATTTGTGTTGATGCTATAATAAAGGAATCATCTATGTATGGAAACATTATATGACCCTTCCGCGCCATTACTGAGAAAACAGGTTTAAGCAGTTTAGTGAATAAACGAGGGGCACAAGCTAAACCATTCGGCATGCAGGTAAACTCATAGAGTTGGTTATCCCAAAGAAACCGAAGAAATTTCCGGTCTTTTTCCCTTATGGGAAGCGTATAATATGCATCTTGTAAATCAACACTAGCCATCCACGCATCTGGCGTAATCAGATCTCGTGCCGTATCTAGCGAGAACATTTTAAAATGTCGATATTCAACCATTTTATTAAGGATTGTTAAATCCAGGATCATTCGAACCTCGCCATTAGGCTTTGGCCTCGAGAAGATGTTTGAAATAAACTCTCCTGAACAGTATGTCACTTTTTGTACCTGTTTAATTAGTGCCTCTCGTTCAACCGGTTCAATGTTATAAGGAAAAGGTATCCTGCCTTGTACCGGAATTTGTGAAGGGAATGTGAACACCCCTAACTATTTGTAAAATTTCTTGGTCACTAGTAATTTTGTGCCACTCAGAAATATGATTATTAATATTACCAGCCACAAAGTTGCTTACAGTTTGTGTGGTTTTAGAGGCTGGAAGGACTTGTAATGTCTGTGTTTCAACCTCTACTTGGACCCGCCCCTGGGGAAGGGTCTCGGCGAGTTGACGCCTCGGCCTAGTGGCCGTGCGGTGTTGTCGGTCCAGCCTGAGCGAGCGCCCCGGCCCCGAAAAGCCTGACCGAAGTTTGAGCCTGGTCTGGTTCCCCTGGTGAACCGCCGTGGACGAAAATCCCCTCGTGACCTTTTGAAACGAGGAGTTTCCTGTTTCTTCTTACCATCCATGTTTTTGCCACTCTTGGCTGCAGTTTCTACCTCTTTATAGAGGTATTGTAGTTGACCGCCAAACATTTTCGTGTTATCTAAAGGTTTCCCTTTAATCGGCTCTGGAGCGAGAAAGAGCGTAAACTCTTTCCCATCATTATCCGTAATCTTCTTTGAGCGAGCCACTTCTTTGCCAGCATCTGTGCAAACCGACTTGAAGACATTTTCATATCTTCGATACGACAGGTAATTACCTGCCGCCGCCAACAATGCAATTCCTTTGTCCATCGTCTTAGCCAAAGACGAGAACTTATTTTCCCTTTGCATTCTATTTGCCACAGGAGCAATAGCCGTTAGGGTACCAAGCACCGCCTTATGCACTGTGTGCAACACACCCTCAAATCTCTTACGGTCATCCGTCATATTGACATCTCGATCCATCTCCTTAATGATGGAGTTGGGAACACCTTTAATGCCTGTTAACTCATCTGCTAACTTGGAAATAATCTCCGCCGGCTTAAACGTGCGGAAATGGCCATTAATGTTCTCACGCATAAGCGTAGTGGTTTTCACATGCTTAGCCCTTGGCTTCTCCACTTTCTTAGCCACTTTGCCACCAATGGCAGCATAGACACCTTCATATTGCATGTCTGAGTCCGATTCCGTGGAAGTGGAATCTGTGGACGAATCGGAAGAAGAAGAATCTTTCCTCTTCTTCTTCTTCTTCTTGGACTTGGTCTTGCGCTTTTTGCGAAGTCCAGTCTTCCCCCGTTCCTTGGTGAAATCATCACCAGAAGAAACGATATGTTTCTTCTTCTTCCTCCGTTTAGGAGAAGGAGGAGGAGCCTTAAGCTCCATCGCTGAGTCTGTCTCCGAGAAATCCTCAAAAGAAGACTCCTCTTGGACACTCGGCATTCACCGTTTACGAGACACCGGTGGTTTGAGAGCCATAATATGACTCTCCATCGCCGCAAACCGCGTCTCCCAATTTTGAGCCGCGGCGCCGTCAGGCACTATGTCCTCCTCGGAGAGAATATGCACCCCGGGCTGTGTCGAAGGCCCTGCCGACAACACGGGTGAGGAGTCGTACTCCTCGTCCAATCCACTCGGAACACGCCCCTCGGCTGCTGCTGCTGCACCGCGCTTACGCCGCTTCGTGGCCATCGGGAACTGAAACAAAGATTTTTGGTCAGTCCCGGTATATATATATGTCACAATATGGTTGTTTCAAACTCATTTGGACATCTAGTGGTGTTAGAGAACGTGTTTATACCGTTATAACACAGGCGTAATAAGCTAAATTTGTGCGTGGGTTGTGGGTCAAGCCCAAACCTTACGCGGGGTCGGGACCAGTGTACCGGCCCGCCCATCCCTCTGTTCCGCACACTTCTCCCACCTGTGACTACTACGTCAACAAGTTGGAGAAAATGCTACGAAACTCGGAGAAACGCCTGAAAAAATTTGTGGGGAGTCTATAAAAGAAACCCAGGAGCATCTCCAACATTACTCTCTATTAGAGTACGAGAGAATTTCCACAGGAGACGAGGCAGAGCCCACATCTCTACCCATAATCACACGGTGACTCGGGTGTTGACAGAACCGCTAATGATCGGTTTCAATCCTTCGAGAAGGAATTCTATCCTTGGTTTTTTATAACCAAATAACTCGTCCAAAATGGACCAAAGAAAGTCTAAACTTTCCATAATGATGCTCTAATGCATCATGATTAAGCTAACCACAGTTTTTATGATACTTACTGCGTATTAGCTTGTATGTAGACTAAATTTGCCGGAGCAACCCAACGACACGTAATCCAGTCGTGAGTTGTATATGCTAATTGCTGGTACCTCACGGTGACAGACTCAGCGATGGAGCTTAAGGCTGAGGCTGTATACCGAGGTAAAATATATATATATATGAAGAGCTCTTTTCCAAAACGCAATAAGCACCAATCCAAGGACTGAGTTTGCAATGCCAATCCCAAGTGTGTAGATCGTGTTTTGGAAAATAGCTCTTCACGAATATAAAGAGCTCTTCATACATATATTTCTTTTTTCCAAAAGACGACCTACAAACTTGGCATTTGCATTGGAAACTCGACTTTTGGATTGACACTTATTGCATTTTGGACAAGAGCTCTTCATATATTTAAATGTGTACTAATTTGTAAGGGGACTAATGGGTAGGCTAGCTGGATTCGAACCCCCCACCCCCCACCGCTTGGGCAGGATCGCTGTTAGAGGTGCCGCCGCCAACAGAATTATATGTGGCTAAAGCCATTAGTGGAAGTAGTTGAAAGTAGGGGAACGTAGTGCAGGCTAAGGTGGGTCAAACGTGGTGTAAGTTTGTTAAACTATGTTGAAATACGTTAAGGTAGGGCACCTTTTGCCACCGAATGATATGGATAAATATACTACTGTATGGATGGGGCTACATTCAACTACGTTCAACTACGTTTAACTACATTCAACTACTTTCAACTATGTTAGCCTCCACTACATTCAACTAATGGCTATGTGACCATGAGATGCGCGACGTGAAACGGCCAAAGTACAGGTCAAAGTATGCTAGAGTATGCTAGAGTACGCTAGAGTACACTAAGAGGTATGTTCTACTACCTTCTCCTGTGTTCAAAATTCAGCCTCTAACAAACATCTAGCTCTTTTGAACATGTCCAAAAATTAAATCTGAGATCACGGCTCACCCACATTATTACCAAGTTAACATCAAGGACAAGTATGGATGCCGGTATGTTCAACTACGTTCAGCTCCATTCAGCTACTTTCAACGACGTTCAACTACGTCAGTACTTTCAACTACATTAGCTTCCACTACGTTCACCTACATCCAGGATGTGGCAATGTGACCAGGCCTTTACTGGCATCTACCTGAGCCAGATTAAGACATAAACCTGATTCATTCCATCCTTGTGTGTGTTCTGATCCCGTAGGTTACTATATATATATGTATATATATATACACACACACAAATTTTCAGTTGCAAATAAGCAAGGCATAGTGTAAGGAGTAGTGTCACAAACTGGCGGTGGCGGCGCCACCAGTGCACCCATCGACTGCCGGAGATTGACAACTGCAGTCCCGTAGTAAATGAGAGGAGGAATGTTATTTGTTACTCACATTCGCAGAGTAAATTATGCGACATTATGTAGGGCGGCTAACAATAGTCAGTTAGTGATGTTGGGGTGGCATGGGGGCGCCACCATTGCGCCAAATGCGACGCCATGTTTATTAGGTGGTTGGGTGCAAAATAGGAGTAGTGAATTGCTTGTTTGTTTGTTGGAGTTTAGCCACCTGGCAACATCTCTGGTCATATCAGGACAGGTACCGACTTGTGACAGTGGGCACTGATGGTGACTTTGTAGTGTTACCCCACTGGGAGATCAGGCCGCTGGCACCATGAACCAATTTCTCACTCAGTCACATTATCCTGATATTAAGCTAACCAGTCCTTGCCATGTCCTAGTAATGCTGAGTGCCAGACTAGGTAGCAACAAGTATCAATTTTGTAAGTCATTGGTTTGACTCGACCAGCATGTGCCCAACATTCAAATTCCTGACCTTCCACACAGGAATTTAGTAGTCAGGAGTCTGGTCAGGAGTAGTGACAAGTTATATTATTTATACTTGTATAATAGATTGTGGGATACATATATATATGTGTGTGTATATATGATTGTAGGATACACATATATATATATATATATGTGTGTGTATATATGTCTATAGATGTGTGTGTATTCGTGGTGAGAGTTGGCGAGCTGTTAGCACAACGTGACACACGGTAAATTGGCACACAGTGTATCCACGAGTGCTCGGCTGAATGCGGGACAGCTCTGATCACGGTGTAGCTGCGGACAAGCCACGTTGAAGGTCCACAAAACCATGCACACCGCAGGCTCTGAGTGTGGGTGTGGGTGTGTAGGAGGTGTCGTTGCGTCGGTGGCTGCATGATCAATGGCGGCACTGCCAACGACTGCTGTCGGCAACCGGAAGTAGAAGCATCGTCTGCCGCCAAGTCCTACTGGTCCCTTTGTTTTTGTTTCCACCCGCTTTGTCTCACCCCACTCCCAGAACCCACCCCACCCCTCCCACGACCCTCCAGTTGCATGCCATCAATTACCCCTCCAGTGGCCAGCCTGCGGGCCTAGCACAAGAGGCGCACTCTTATCTGTTCGTCACCTCTCCTCCAGAGGGTATGGGGGTGCAGCAGTGTGTGTGTGCGTGGGGGGGGGGGGCTTCAAGGCAGCGCAACACACAAATAGTAGCCCCCTCCCCACCAACACCAACCTCCCGTCCCCCACCCACCCACGCACCGACCCGCCTTCCTTCACCGCTGTACCTCCCCTGGCAGCACCTTCGCAGCCCAAATCCAATTCTATATGAGCGATGATGGCACAGAACCGGATTAAACGGCTTTAAAGTTGACGGCAAAAATGCCCAACGTGCACCGCACTGGTGAGTGTATATGTGTGTGTGTGGGTGCGCGTGTATGTGAGTATGCATGTGCGTGTACGTGCACTGTGTCTGTGTATGTGTGTGGTGGTTGGGCGTCAGTAATTGGTTACCGGTCTTACTCTTTTTTTAACCAACAAATAGTGATTTTTGTCAGTTCTTTATTATCGCCCGCCCCTGAGAGGGCTACGAGCTTCTACAGTACACTCCCCTAAGTAGATATTGATTCGCATCTTTTTCCCCCAGAAGGCACTACGATGCCCAGGCAGAAGAGTAACATCTGCTGGTGGCTGAAACAAGCGCGGGTCACACCGTGTGTTGACTGCTGACATGCACTGATTTCCGGTTGGTTGGTTGTTGGGGTTTTACGTCCTGGCAACATACGTACCAGGATGGGTATCGACTTATGGCAGTGTGTGCTCGTGGCGATTTTATAGTCCTTCCCAACTGGGAGACCAGGGCACCAGCACCATGACCTGATATCCCACTCAGTCACATTATCCTGACACTGAGCCAACCGGTATTTGCCCTATCCTAATAATTCCGAGTGCATGGGTAGGAAGCGATAAGTAGCAATTCCTAAATCATTGGTTTGACTTTATCAGGGTTCAAACACGTGAGTTCGAATCCATCAATCTACTAAAGCGGGGATACGGACGCTCAACTCATTCGGCCATCCCATCTGGTCTGATTTCTGGTCTGTTAAAACGTCACAACTTAAGTATATATATATATGGGGGGGGGGGGCTTCGATGTTGGGAGTGAGGTGGAGGTTGGGAGCGCGCTTATCCTGAGTGCTGCCATTATGACGTCATGGAAGGCACTGTTCAGATTTGAGATGTGATTGGGTTAGTGCCAAGCCGCTTCGGACCTCTTGGGAACCCCCATTTTCTAAAGCATGCAACGTAGGCTGGGCGTGGGTGGGGGTGGGTTGGGGTGGGTGGGAGTTTATAGGGGGAACCAGGGTAAAGAAGAAGAAAAGAACGAAGAGAAAGAACAAATACAAAATTTGTTAAAGAGGAAGACAAAATAATAAGAAACGGTGGAAAAAAAGCGCCTTCACCTTGTTGGGTGGACGGATCCTGGGTTGGTAGGGTGGTGGGGTGGGGAGGGGTGGGGAAGGGTGGGGTGGGGTGGGGAGGGGTGGGGGTGGTAGCGTGGGGGCTGTTTTCTGAGGTAGCCAGATTGACAGGTGGCGCTGTGAAAGCACTATAGGCTGCACGCAATGTCTGTTAAGCAGCAATTGTTTATTAGCAAAACCACCAAGTGCCCGGCTGGATATGACCGGAAAGGACCGGGCGAATTGCAGCGCAGAGGCTAACTAGCATATATTTAAGACGATATATGTGTAATAAATAAATAAGTAATGCGCAATAATTGCCTTTAAAGCAGTAAATTCCGATGAAGGCATCACCTTTTTAGAAACCAACGCACTCGCTTGAATTTGATCCTATCTCTGCAACTCAGATACGCGTGCACATATTACCCTTTTATTGCTGCTGTATAAAAGAAATGTTAAGTGAATTTAGCAGAATATGTCATTGCTGAAGCCTACAATGAACAGTGTTTTAGACGTGCGTACCCACAATTATGTTGGCATTTCTTCACTTCAAATAGCTCCAGAGCTGACCATGGACCCCTTCCTCCCCCCCACCCCTCCAATCCACATTTGACAAACAACTATTATAACTCAATAACTCGAGACCCACTACCACTACTTGAGACCCATTACCACCACTGAATAACTACATCTTCAACCAGCAATGCACACAATATAAACCACTATACATGCACAACATGGCACTATTAAAAGACTAACCGTTATTAAAACCAAATCTAACTTATATACAAACACAGCATATGATTTAACCACTAGTGTAAATGACTGCATACTCTATCCTGATGCATATACCTTGCACTATGTTGAGTACCTATGCTGTACACTATGCAGCAGAGGCTGCTCCCCCCCCCCCTTCTTTTTATGTTCAGAATGGGTTGTGCTGCACACAATGCAACACATTCCACTTCCACTATGTACAGATCAAATGCGATCACTCTAACGGCTGGAAGACCAGTGTCCCGGTGCTGACGAAATATGTATTCAAATGAATACAATGTTTACAACAACAACAACAAAAACAACAACAAAAACAGAAGTTACTTCATGCTCGAATAAAGAATATTATAATGACCAACCGATCTAATATTAAAAATAATAAAACCTATCCGGCTATATGTACATTGATCAGTTTGTGGTTAGGCTGATATGGCAATTCACAAGCACTGTGCAGCTGAGGAGGTAATGCCTTCACAATAACATCGGATATAGAAGCATTATTTTTATTATCTGTCTGGGTCTTAATTTAATCAATTGTCCATGATGTTCGCAACATGGGTAATTGAATGAACGAGACTGTGAATCTCAGTAGATTAGGCACTGTGGCGCCGACTATATTCTATTCTTCGAACTAATAACTTTGGCCGCTGATCGACGCGCCACCTACATGATACTTCTTGAACTCCTTATTGCGCAGTTAACTTAATTACGCAGTTAGTTTAATATCAGACTGTGGCGACACCTATATTCGAGTTTAGAACTAGAAATGGTCGCCGATTGACCCGCCACCTGTGGGGATTTCCAGTCAAAGCCGATGACGTGGCACTGGATATCTTCACTTCGACCAGACTTTTCAAACCGAGAGGACGTACTTCTTCTGACAAGATTTCCCTCCCACCCACCCAACTAGTATGATGTACCGATAGGGTTAAGTGCCTGTAATCCTTGAAATATCTAAGGTCATTGTCATCATCAAGAGTAATGTAACAAGCTAATTAGAAAGAATTAAATTGCCACTTTATACTACTGTCTCGTTCTGTTTTAATTGTCCTTAATTATCATTGTCAGTAAGTACAGCGTGGAAGAACTAATCTATTCAAAGCGTTGGTAATTGTAGCCTATCCTTATTGACGCTATACATGCTTTTAAATTTAAAATTGTTAATGTCTTTTTTTATATCAGAGTGTGGGAAGAAGAAGTGGGGGGGGGGGAGTGAGCGCCATTAGTGGAATGCTAAACACTGGCAGCTGTTACTGGAATGTGCTTAAGAAGAGATTTTGTGTATGTATACATTGACCGACAGTTGTGCTAAACATTTAGACATTGTTGCTTATGTTAATGTGTACCAAGCCTATTTCTGCTAATACTTAGCGGGGGTATGAAAGGTGGTGTAGTGGAGTGTTGTCTCCGAAAGGATTGCAATATCATAATTATCTCGATGTGAATCAGTGAGTGTGAGTTTGTGTATTAGTGTTAGCAATGCGTAATGGCATATCGGGAGGAGAGTGTTCTTGGTGTGAATGCGTCCATAAAACTATCATTGGTCGTAAGTTTAAAAGAAACACTAAAAAGCCTTTGATGAATTATGAATGCTGGTCACCAGTGAATGTATGGGACAATTTCTGCAAATGTCGTGAAGTTTGTGCGTTCAGCATATTTGAAAAACTAGCGTTTGTAGGTGCCGGCATTGATGATGGTGTTGTTGAGGCGCGCGGGGGGGGGGGGGGGGGGTGTCCGCCAGGGGGCTAAGCACTAACTATAACCACAACGCACCTATCCTAGGTCCTTCTCTTCACATTTACATACCGGATGCGGTGCCCGAATCAGTAGAGCGCAAACCTCCCGTGCGAGAGATCGGGAGTTCGATACCCAGTCGAGTCAAATCAATGACGTACAAAATTGATGCTTGTCACTTCCTAGCCTGGCATTTGGCATAATAGGGCAAGGACTGTTTCGCTCAGTGTCAGGATAATGTGACTGAGTGGGATATCAGGTCTTGGTACTGGCAGCCTGATTTCCCAGTGGGGCAGCACAGTACAGTGTGCACTGTCATAAGTTGATACCTGTACGGATATGACCTTTGATGTTGCCTGGACATAAACCTCTAGCAACCAATCAACCAATCACATTTATATATGTCCATATATATGCAAATATGAATACGTATGTATTATACATTGCATAGTTATTAGTGTGTATTATATATTACGTACCATACACAACTTACTATATCAGACGTAACTAAGATTCGCGGGCGATCTGGATCGATGAGAATTATCGGATTTGACCGCCGAGTTGCCATAGCAACCCGATCATGGCAAGTCAATATGGGAACCTGAGGGTGGCCGTCTGTATGCCGAGTGTGTGTGCGGTGGGTGTCGTGTACTGCCTGGGTTAGGAAGGCCGTGATGTTCAGGTGTAACTCGCTCAACACATGGCGTACAGTGTAAGGTCGGGTGTATTGTCGGGGGTGCTCGTTGAGAAGGCATAATTCTGTTTTAAGTGCGCCATTTTATCAAGTGTCTACTTCTAAGGGATCAGTGTACCACCCATTGCCATTGCACATTGATAGGTTGCGGAGAAATAAGGACATCTATGCTACGTCACAATAGGAAGGCCAGCGAAGGCACAGCTGGCTTTACCATGAAGAGTAATGCGGCATGGTGAGGCTTGGAGGTGCCTTGTTGGGACATTGTAGGGCATTGTGGGGCCTAGTGGGAAAGATGAGGGCATAGTGGGCAAGATGGGGCATGATGGGACATGGTAGGGCATTGTGGGGAATGGTGGGGCTTGGAGGTACCTTGGTGGAACGTGGTGGGGGGATAGTATGGGGCATGTAATATATGTACGTATGCTGATACACGCCGGCACCCAGATATAACTGGAATGTAACTAAGACAACGAGAGGTTCAATAAAGTCAGTCGTTAACTTGAAGTCACCGTGTCGTGTCGACTCGTATCCTACATGGTGTCAGATGTGGCTTACCTAACAAGGAGTAATGGCACTTTCAGGAATAAAACCCCCACTGCCGTTAAACTTGGAAGGTAATATTAACCTGAACTGGACACAATGGATCGACTCATATAGGATTTATGCAGTGGCAGCAGGTATAGCAGCAAAGTCTGAGTGGGTTCAGTGTTGCATATTCCTTCACGTAGCAGGAACGGAGGCTCAGAAGATCCATAGAACATTCGACATCGCAGAGGAAAACAGGGACAAAATTACGGTACTGATAGAAAAGTTCAAGGTTTATTGCGAAGGTAAAACCAACATTACTATAGTCAGGTATCAATTTAATACGCTGAACCAAACAACAGAGTCGATGGACACATATCTGAGAAATCTGCGAAACCGTGTTTCATATTGCCAGTACGGATCATTGGAAGAATCACTGTTATGTGACCGGATAGTCTGCGGGATAAAATGTAAAACTTTACGGGATCGTCTGTTGCAGACAAGTAATTTATCCCAGGAGATGTGTGTCAATTTGTGTCGTTTAAGTGAACACAAATCGGAATTAGTAAGTGACAGTTCATCTTATATAGCAACTGAGACCGTCGACGCAATTTCAAAACGTGATAGTGACGTGACGTCACACCGACGGCCGGAACCATGGAAACGGAGGTCACAGATGCAGGCGCGCCGTACAAATACATTCACGTCTCCGTGCGGAAATTGTGGATATCAACATTACCAGAATCGTTGTCCAGCCCGAGATAAACAGTGCTCCGGATGCGGGAAGACGGGACACTTCATCAAAATGTGCAGGAGACGTGAGCAGAGAAACACCACGGTGAATGAAGTTACTATGAATCGTCGATGCGATTTGGACGAATGGGAGGATGGATACGACGACAACAACACGCACGACCTGTTCGTCGGTGCGTTAAACAGTGACACCGAGCAGACCGGCAGGCTTTGATACACGACAGTACAAATTAACGACGTGATGGTGGAATTTAAACTGGACACGGGATCACAGGCAAATATAATTACAAGGGAGTTGTATGACAAGATAGGGGGATTGACCCTATCTCCGCCTACATGCAATCTCGTCACGTATACAGGACAACGAATCCAGCCAGTGGGAGAGACGATGATCGCCGTACGTGGACAAAGGTTCAAATTTCAAGTAACAGACAAGGGAAACCCTCTTCTTGGGATGAGTGCTTGTGTTGCACTGAACCTACTTAGAAGGGTGGACTGTGTATCCGATGTCTCAGATCAAGGGGAGAAAGCTACAAACTTGGTAAATATATACACTGATGTATTCAAAGGCATTGGAAAAATAAAAGTTAACGCGCATATTCATGTAGATAAAAATGTTTCCCCTGTCATTGATGCTCCCAGATGCATTCCGCATGCTATTATTTCAGAGGTACGTAAAGAATTAGACAGAATGTTAGGATTGGGTGTTATAATGAAACAAACAGAACCAACTCCATGGGTTAGCTTGATCACCATTGTGAGGAAACCAGGAAAAATTAGAATATGCCTAGATCCGACTAAGTTAAATAAAGCTATCTTAAGAGGCCCGTATCCGACACGCACTATCGAAGAGGTTGTTGCTAGTACGCATGGAGCACGATATTTTTCAGTGCTTGATGCTAACAGCGGATACTGGCAGATACATTTAGATAGGGCGAGTTCTGACCTGTGCACATTCAATAGCCCATGGGGTAGATATCGTTTTACTAGATTACCTTTTGGCATCAAAACGGCTGGTGATATTTTCATTGAGGAAATGAACAACATACTGGGAGATTTGAAGGGAGTAAATGTAATTACAGATGACATTCTAGTATATGGTCACACTGTGCAAGAACATAATAGTCGACTTTGGGCAGTTTTAGACAGAGCCAGGAAATTTAACCTTACCCTTAATCCCAAGAAATCTAAGATATGTCAGTCTCAAGTCAACTATGTAGGTCATTTACTGACGTCTGAAGGGGTGTCACCTAGTAAAGAAAGAGTACAAGCTATAGTTGACATGCCAGCGCCCAGGGATAAAAAGGCTATACAACGGTTCTTAGGGATGGTGGGTTACGTCAATAAATTCATCCCTAACATGGCGGACATTGCCAAACCATTGCGTACTGTTCTCGACAAAGATGTGGCTTGGCACTGGCAACAAGAACAGATAGATGCTTTTGCAAAACTCAAACAGTTACTAACCAAGGCCCCTGTGTTAAAATATTTTGATGTGAATGCAGATATAGTTTTGCAAGTTGATGCGTCTAAATCAGGTCTAGGTGCCACTTTGTTTCCAGACGATAAACCTGTGGCCATGGCGTCAAAGGCTTTAAATAGCACACAATCTAATTATGCTGTAATCGAAAAAGAATTACTGGCCATATGTTTCGGAGGTACAAAATTCCATGAGTATATATTCGGCAAAGAGGTGACAGTCCAAACAGACCATAAACCGCTGGTAGCAATTATGAATAAGTCCATCCATACGTTGTCTTCGAGGATGCAGCGTATGAGGATGAGGCTCCAGAACTATAACATCAAAGTCATACACATTAAAGGCACGCTGATGTACTTTGCAGACGCGCTGTCCAGGGCACACACCACCTTAACTTCACCTGAAAACTTGTTCGATGATGACTTCACGGTGGCAGAGATTCAATTGGAAACTGGTAGTATGTCGCAATTAAGGCAGGAGGTAAAGAAAGACGATACGTTGTAGAAAATCAGTTACCTGGCACTGCACGGTTGGCCCAATAGTCAGCGTAATCTCAGCCGCGAAGTCAAACCATTTTTTACGTACCGTAGTGAAATTACAATCCATGACGACCTCGTGTTAAAGGGTAATCGGCTTGTTATACCGCATTCATTACAGCCTGACATGCTGCACAAATTACATGAGTCCCACTTAGGTGTCGTCCGATGTAAACAATTAGCTCGGGACACGGTATTTTGGCCCGGTTTAGGGAGTCAATTAGAGGACATTGTGTCGCAGTGCCAAATTTGTCAGGAATACAGAAACGCACAACATTCAGAACCGCTAGAAAGTCATCACATACCATGTATTCCTTATCATAAAGTAGGAGTGGATTTGTTTATGTTAGACCATAGGAATTTTATTGTAATAGTAGATTACTACTCTAAATTCCCTGAGGTAATTGAACTAGCAACCACAACTAGTAAGGCTATCATACACGCATTGAAACAAACATTTTGCAGATACGGGATCCCAAAGATTGTGGTGTCTGACAATGGGCCGCAATTTAGTAGCGCTGAATACCTGCAATTTGCTAAAGAATATGACTTTCAGACCAGTTTTTCGAGTCCGCTGTTCCCTCAAAGCAATGGACAGGCGGAACGATATGTTCAAACTATTAAACGATTGATAAAGAAGGCCATGTTAGATGGTAATGATCCGCACATTGCTTTATTAAATTACAGAAATACGACATTACAGGGCATAGGTGCTTCTCCAGCACAACTCCTTATGTCGTGCAGGTTGAGGATTAAATTACCTATGCTAACGACACAGCTGCAGCCAAAGTGTCAATTACCTAAGAAGGTTGAATTAAATAAATTACAGAATAATCAGAAAAGATACTTTGATAAACATGCCGGTCAGGAACACGTAGAATTGTGTGAAGGCGACCACGTACGATATTTACATCACACTGGGAAATGGGCTACGGGAATAATCGCTGTAGCACAAAAGCCTGGCCATCGGGATTATCAAATATTGAATGCACAGAACAACATCATACGCAGAAATCGCAGACATATATTCAAAACACAAAAAGACGACATTCGGCATACCACAAACATCCCTAAGGACGTCATAGATAACAGGCCTGTGCAACAGGATGTAACAAAACAAATTCCATACAAGACACGTTATGGTAGGATCATTCACCAGGTCCCTAGCTTTCAGATAAGATGATGTGTTTAGTTTGCTATGCAAATTGGGTGTTGGAGCATGTTGTTGTACCTTGATAACTTGTTACGTGTTATTCGAGTGTATAACTCTTCAGTTGCACCATCGATGAATGCATAATGATGTTAGTGTTAAAACTGAACATGTCGTAACATTAATAAATACATGTGGACTAAAGAGTGATCAATGTATATGTATATCTAATTATTATCAAATCATCGAGAGTAGAGTTAAATATCAATGCTTGCAAGTGAATAATGTTAGATTTAAGGTAAGCGGCTATTTCACCATTGCCCATTATCAAATCAGCGAGATTGTAATTAAATATACATGTCGTACCGTTTTGAGGACATGTAGCAAAGGGGATCGTCATTGTAGATGTATAAAGAATTGTTATCAAATCATCGAGGATAGAAGTAAGGGTAAATGCATTCAGGTGAATAGTGTAGATTTAATCTAAGCAGCTATTTCAACGGTATCCATCCGAATGGGTGGCTAAACATATTGCGTGTAAGTGGTTAAAGTATGGGTGGGGGAACTAAGTCATTTTGTCAGTTAGTAAGTTATGTTGGTGCTTATGTTAAGTGTTCAAGTGTATTCAAGTGCATTGGAAGGGAGATGTAATATATGTACGTATGCTGATACACGCCAGGACCCATATATAACTGGAATGTAACTAAGACAACGAGAGGTTCAATAAAGTCAGTCGTTAACTTGAAGTCACCGTGTCGTGTCGACTCGTATCCTACAGGGCGTAGTGGGGCATAGTGGGGCATTGTGGGACAGGGTAGGGCACTGTGGGGAATGGTAGGGCTTAGATGGCCCTTGTTGGGATATGGTGGAGGATAGTGGGGCCTAGTGGGCATGGTGGGGCATGATGGGGCATAGTGGAACATGGTGGGACATGATGGTGCATGGTGGGACATGATGGGCATGGTAGGGCATGGCATGGAACTGTGGGGAGTGGTGGGGCTTGGGGAGGCATTGGTGGGACATGATGGGGGGTAGTGGGACATGATAGTGGGGCATGATGGGGAATGCTCGGGCATGGTGGGGCATGGTGAGGCAAGGTTAGGCATGGTGAGGCTAGACGGAGTTTTTCGGAGATGATCAAACTGTTGATGTGTTGAGTAATAGGGTGAAGGAGTTGGGAGAAAAGCAAGAATGGATGGGTGTGACTGAGAAAGAGAGAAAGGGAGCGCGAGGAGTTGAACCTGCCTGGGTGGCGTTCTGCCCTGTTAGACAGGGCGCGGCGGCGCGGACAGGCCGGAACAGGAAGGTGTCGATGCGTGGCCGGGTTCGCGCGGTGCGAGCTCCGGGAGCAGCGGCCAACAAACGCCGAGCCGCGGCGGAGACCACTAATTGCGAGGATGATGTGCGGGCTGGCGGGCGAGCGAGGGTGAGGGAGGGGAGGGACAGGAGGGCAGGGAGGGTGGGCGGCGAGGTCTTGACCTGCCCCGGCCCGGCTCGGCGCGGCAGGCGCCGCCCCACGGGTGGGAAGCAGAAGAAAGCCGCACTGAGGAGGATCGAGATCAAACAGGCGCCACGCAAGATGCGCATGAAAGCTCCTGATGAGCGTGTCAGTCACTAATGCGTCTGTCAGCGATGCAGGTAAATCGATGCTGCACCTTCCCCAAGTCATTACTCCCGGGCAGGGGGGTGGGGCGGGTTGGCCTTGGGTACCGATACTGGGGGTGGGTGGGGGGGGGGGGTGTGCGGTGGTGACCGCTCTGCACTCACATCCTTCCACCCTTCCACATCCTCACACCCCTCACAGCACCGATCCTTGGCCCGTCCTCTTCTGTCCTCTAATCCACCCCGCTCCCCGACCTCCACCCGACCTCTACCCCAGCCTTCCAGGGCCCCGATCGCATCTAAAACCCGGCAGGAGATCACTGAGTCCGCCCAGGTTACGCTGCCCACAAGGTGTCAGTGTGAGAGTGAACAAAAAGAAAGACAGGAAGTCCACCTGAGGTGTGGTTAATTGTGCAGGCCGCCTTGACCTGTGCTGACCCCCATGTGTAGACTAAAAAGAGCCCAGTCCACTGTGTGGGGGCAACCTCTGGTGGCTACGCAAGGGTTCACACAAGTCGAAGACTCTCCTTACTGGGCGCGGTGGCCAAATCGGTAGAGCACAGGCTTTCCGTACTGAAGGTCGGGAGTTCGGTTCTCGGTCGGGTCAAACCAACGACTTACAAAATTGATATTTGTCGCTTCCTAGTCAGAAGTTCGGCATTATTAGGATATGACAAGAACTGGTTGGCCCGGTGTCATGATAACGCGATTGAATGGGATATCAGGTCATATGCTGGTGGTCTGGTGTCTTCTGATAGAGTTAAGCCGCGTCGAAGACTCCCCTTGCTCCTCGGGTTCAAACTAGGACGCAAATCACGTGATAGTCGCATGACAGCAGCCAATGAGGTACCGGGAGCTCAATTCGGTGAGCCGCGCACTTTCTTTTAAACAGTTTAACGCTTGTCATTTCGATTATCAGTAGGAGGGCAATTTATTTATTTAGACAGTATTTAAAGCGCTGTGGCAAACACGCTATGTTGGCAGTCGGGGGCTGGTTCTGGGATGTGGGTGAGTGTTGGTAAGAAATTATTATAACGCATGCAATCTTCAAGAAAAGTAAATGTCTTTTAAAGTGTTTGATCCTGTTTGATCACCTCCTCCCCGTCCCTCTCACTCTCCCCTCCCAATCCCGGCCCCCTCCGCTACCCCTGCCCCCTCCGCCTCAGTCTCTCCCTTCCCCCTCCCTCCCCTCCACCGTCTCCCTCCCCTCCAGGCCCCCGTCTCCCTCCCTCCCCTCCCCCTCCGCGTCCCCTTCCAACTCCCCTCCACCCCCTCCCTCCCCTCCACGCCCCCGTCTCCCCCTCTCCCCCCCCCTGCTCTCCCCCCCCCTACCCTCCCGCTTCCCTTCCTCCCTTCCCCACATGTCTCTCACTGAGGAGAGTTTGAGGACTAGCGGAAAACTCCGATGGCTCAATTGTTTCTGGAGAGAAAAAAAACCCTTCTTTTTTAAATCTCAGCATTACACGCCGACAGTTCAGGTTTAGCATTTTCTTACCACAAGTAGCTGGTTTAAACCGGGTTTCCCGCGCTGAGTAGGAACCTGACGGCAAGTAAATGAACCCATTAACGAAGTTATTTCAATGTTATCGGCTTTAGAGGGGGTTCGGATTCCTTCATATAATCAATACCAACTTCCCATGGTACGAATACACTGCGCGACAACCATGAATATTGATGCATGTGCATGTGTGTAGACGGTGAAATTTGTGAAATGTCCGGTTACACATGATGTAATGGTGATTTGGTTATGCCTGCCGGGACGAGACGGGATGGCCGAATGAGTTAGAGCGTCCGTCTCCCGTGTTGGTAGACCATGGGATCGTGGGTTTGAACCCTGGTCGAGTCAAACCAATGACTTAAAAATGTATATGTGTCGCTTCCTAGCCAGGCGCTCAGCATTATTAGGATAGGCCAAGGACTGGGAGGCTCAGTGTCAGGATAATGTGACTGAGTGGGATATCAGGTCATGGTGCTGGTGGCCTGGTCTACCAGTGGGGGCAGCAGTATAAAGTTGCTATGAGTGCGCACTGTCACAAGTTGGTACCCGTCCTGATATGACCTTAGATGTTCCTAGGACATAAAATAACAACAAAACAAATATGCCTGCCGGATATTTGCAAAGAGTGACATTTGTTATGGATGTAATAGCTGGATTCCTGCAGGATTCTCAAAATATACTATAATTGGAATGTAGTGGTCATATGCAAAGCATGCAGTAATAAGTTCAGGATTGAGGCAATAGACCATTTTCACTACCAATCCGCCTTCTGATGGGGGTAGAAAACTTTATGCTGTAGCTAGCAGCTCATTATGCAACATGCTCTGTGGAAAAGGTCCTATAGAGGATTTCCACTACCAGCCTGCCCTCTATTGGCAGTGTCAAGAACTACTAATGGTGTGAGTAACTAACAGCTGATTATGCAGCATGCTCTGTGGAAAAGGTCTCATAGAGGATTTCCATCAAGATCCTGCCCTCTGCTGGCAGTGACAAGAACTACTAATGGTGTGAATAACTAACAACTGATTATATAGCATGCTCTGTGGAAAAGGTCCCATAGAGGATTTCCACCAACAACCCGCCCTCTACTGGCAGTGTCAAGAACTACTAATGGTGTGAGTAACTAACAACTGAAATGCAACATGCTCTGTGGAAAAGGTCTTATAGAGGATTTCCACCGACATCCTGCCCTCTGCTGGCAGTGTCAAGAACTACTAATGGTGTGAGTAACTAACAACTCATTATGCAGCATGCTTTGTGGAAAAGGTCTTATATAGGATTTCCACCAACAACCTGCCCTCTGCTGGCAGTGACAAGAACTACTAATTGTGTGAGTAACTAACAACTCATTATGCAGCATGCTTTGTGGAAAAGGTCCTATAGAGGATTTCCACAAACAACCTGCCCTCTGCTGGCAGTGTCAAGAACTACTAATGGTGTGATTAACAACTCACTGTGCAGCATGTTCCGTGGAAAATGTGATAGGGTTGGTTAGTTGTTGTAGTTTTACATCTTGGCAACATCTAAGGTCATATCAGGATGGGTACCGACTTGTGGCAGTGAACATTCATTTCGACTTTATAGTGCTGCCATACTGGGAAATCAGGCCACCGGCACTATGACCCCATATACCACTCAGTCACATTATCCTGATACTGTGCTGACCAGTACTTGCTGGCTAGGAAGCGACAAGTATAAATTGTGTAAGTCACTGATTTTACTCGACCCAGAACCGAACTCCCAACCTTCCGCATGGGAAGCCTACACTCTACTGAATCGGCCACCGCGTCCCGTTAACATTCTGCTAAAGCGGATCTGCCTTCTGATGGCAGTGATAAGAATAAAGTAGTGACTCGGGTTTAGTCCAGCTGCCACACATAGTAAGATAGTCTGTGCGACTCATCATTTACCAAGTAGATCGCACGGGTGCTTCTCCAGAGTGCGTCCCCGGCTACAAAATAAGAACAAAATGCAAAACATAAAAAGATTTCTTCCAACACCCAGCGCTCTCACAGTCACAGCAAGGGACCTGCAGCCCTCCTCCACCAAAATCGGTCAATGTATTCCAGCCCTAATTGGATCTATGCAAATCTCATTCTGACATGCGCATTGATATGTGATCTGCACTGACGCTCAGAGCATCATTGTTGTCATAAATAATGAAGGGAGGAATCTAGGTAAAACCTGGTCCTATAATTGCCATTTCATTGCACATTAATCTCAAAGTGTGCATTATGATATGGGTGTCGATTGACATATGTATATCTGAGAACGAGGGTAAAAAAAAGGGTACATATTTAAGGAGACGTCTATACTAAGCGATAATTTATTTTGAATCTCATTAATCAGAAATATGTCTGCGTGATCATATACATTTACAAAGTTGTCCACTTTACTGAATCCATCTATGTTGTATGCAATTAATTCCAGATACCATCACCATCATTTCACGTGAATGGATAGATTCTGTTTCCCGATCACTGATTAATCCTATCTTCAATGCAAATTGTCGTATAGTCTATGACAGCCTTTATTTCATGACTCTATTGCACAATTCATAATTCGTGGATTTTATGATTTTGAGGGAAGGGTAGATAAAACAGCCCCCCCCCCTCGCCTCTCTTTCACCTGATGCCCTTAATCACCCACAAAACCCTCCACTTCCTGTTATTCCTCTCAGTGTCACTCTCATTCACTCACCCAACAAGCCAGGCTGCTCTATCATCTCAGTTTACCACCCATCCGCCCTCTTTAATAAACAACTTGAATCAGGATGAAAGGATGTGAGTAAGATGATCAAAACTTAGTTCACAGTAAACTCTCCCCACAGTTGACTCTCTCACCCTTACCAGCACCATTCAGTTGACTTTATTTTACCATGACTGTCTGATTCATTTTTTCAAAATCTCACATATCATGTATGCTATGTGTCCTGCATTGACGGTGTATGTATGATGGCTCACCTGGCGTCAACCTCACAAACTCTTTTTATGTTTCCAACTTCCAATCCTCGAGTCATATACCAGCTAAAGATCGCGGATTGCGATTTGGATATGGTGGAGAGTAGGGTCAGTCTCGTGATATACCACACTTATATATCTCAGTCGACATTATGATTAGAATGACATAAAATATATTCAAACTTTTTCCGTTCTATTGTGAAATATGCGAGGAAATTGCTTCATCCATATTTTGATCGATATCAACAGTTAATATTTTATCTCTCGTAATCCTTCAAATGATTACAAAATATTACAAAATATACGGGAAGTGTATTAACTACAACTATATTATGTATCCCATATGTGGTAAATACCTATAGTATTAATACTATGTAAACCACAAGTGCTAAATGTTTGAAAATACAGAATTACTATGTATGTGTAGTGGTCTGCACTGACCTCTCAGGCAAGGAGCCGCATACACAGGTAGGCATGGGTAGTGTGTTGATATCAGGGAGCCTAAGTGGTGTAATAGTTAGCGCACTGGCCTGGAATGCAAAGAGATGTGGGTTCGAGTCCTGCTCTAGGCACACTATTTCCCATTTTCATCACCCCCATGACACTGGTTGCCGTGACCATGATCCTGTACAAGCTACTTGCTCTATGGTTGTTGAACCTACCCTGTGTATGTAAATGCGTTGCATTGCCTGTATGTATGTAATTGTAAGCATTAAAAGACTTACAATTCCAGGGGACAAGTGTAGTGGTCTGCACTGACCTCTCAGGCAAGGAGCCGCATACACAGGTAGGCGTGCGTAGTGTGTTGATATCAGGGAGCCTAGGTGGTGTAATGGTTAGCACACTGGCCCGGAATGCAAAGATATGGGGTTCGAGTCCAGCTCTAGGCGCAATATTTCCCATTTTCATCACCCCCATGACATATGCAACATGTGGTAAGTGCATTACCAACAGTATTACTATATATGCTATGGATTCTAGATTAATCCTCCGAATATTGGAAATATAATATCATGGGATGGGACGATGAATCTGCGCACTGCAAACCAACCATTTTAAGAGCCTGTAGAATTGCAAGCAGACCGAAATAAATACACGAGATGAGCTTTAAGAATTAATACATGGCTACTCTATCGCAATTTATTGAAAACATTAGTTTTGAGATAAAATCAGATTTCATTCATGTTTATTAACTTAGCCAATCCTATTTCTATATTACCCTCACCGGAGTTAGCTGTCTACTTTTTAGTTCCAATTACTTAAGCTGCCAGCCAATTAAATATATGTAGAGGAGTTGTTGGGTGGAATAAACCAAGCTACTCAATATATCTCTTCTGGAGTAATGTCCGCTGGTGTCGGAAGCGGGAGTGAACCTGCGACCTGACAGGTTGCGCCTTGGAACCCCCCCCCCCCCGGCCCCCGCCCCCCACCGCATAGCCCAATCCTTCCCTATAGGCTAAGTACTTTAGGTTCACTATGGACCCGTATACATATGGTTACTAATGACAAAACAAGCATTACATTTGTTCCTTGGTTGTAAATTGCAGTGGAAATTCACACAGCAAATGCACCACTTCTAACAGGTATGTGTAGAAGTGTGAAGCAATAATGCAATATGATTCAGCCTCACTCTGGAATTGCCCGAGGTCTGGCTGGTACCTGTGTGAACGTCAACTGTTGCATTTCGGAAGCATATACACCAGTTGTGACATGTGGAATGGGGACCAGACAAAGCTATAGTAGTAGGCCTATAGACCCGGCAGGCACCAGCGCACTAAAACACACCCACACATGAACGCGCACCTATACAACTACAAGCACGCGCTAGGGGCGCATCGTGGGTTGGTCGGTTAGTGGTTGGGGTGTTACGTCCTGGCAACATCTAAGGTAATATCAGGACGAGCACCGACCTGTGACAGTGCCCACTGATGACACCATTATAGTGCTGCCCCACTGGGAGACCAGGCCATCAGCACCATCATGACCTTATGTCCCACTCAGTCACAGTATCCTGACATTGAGCCAACCAGTACTTGCCCTATCCTAGTAATACCAAGCAGCAGGCTAGGAAGCGACAAGTAACAATTTGATATGTCATTGGATTGACTCGACCAGGGTTCGAACCCGTGGGTTTTAATCCCACGATCTCCCAAAACGGGAGACGGGCGCTCAACTCATTTGGCCATCTCGTCTGGAATGCGACTTTGTGATAAAGATCCAAGCCGGAAGACACTCCTGGAGATCTCCCCGTCTCCCCGTCTCCCCGTCTCCCCGTCTCCCCGTCTCCCCTCTCCCCTTCTCCCCTCTCCCCTCTCCCCTCTCCCCTCTCCCCTCTCCCCTCTCTCCTCTCCCATCTCCCATCTCCCATCTCCCTTTTCCCCCGTAGAACAACGCTGGTTCCGGCACTTGGCGCGGTGAGTGACGGGCCACGCCTGGACAGGGACATTAAGGGGATGGACAGGTCGGCGTGGTTTAGACAGGCAGGCGCCGGTCACCGTGAGCGAGTGTCCGGCGTGGAGAGGTGTGGAAGCCATGTTGGCGCACGGCCCAGGTGGACACCACACACTTGGCACCCACGCCAACTCTAACCCAATCTGGGTGTATTTGGCTAACACCCGCCCATGTGGGAAATCAATCAGACTGATCAGTAAATCTTTTCAAGTTCACTCAACTTTGGAATGGTGGAGATGATGTCCCACTCCAGGCTAGCTAGCAACAAGTGTAGATTTTGAAAGTCATTGGTTTGACTCGGCCGGGATTCGGACCGTGACAACCCACACAGGAAGCCGACACTTTTATCGATTCGGGATGGTGGGTGGATAATGGTTTTTGACCTGCAATGTTTGCGGGTGTGGTGATGGTGTTGGTGGCGGAGCGGGTGTGCATTTCTACTATTTTATATTCAGTCTAATGTGTGAAATGATGTTCGCTATCCCTCAGTGACTGAGTGGGATATTGGGTCATGGTGTTGGCGGTTTGGTTTCCATGTGGGGCAGCACTATACAGTGGCCATAAGTGCGCACTGTCACAAGTCGATACCCATCCTGCTATGACCTTAGATGTTGCGATGAGGTAAAACTCCAGTGCCCACGCCCACCCCACGCCCACCCCACGCCCACCCCACCACCACCCCACCACCACCCTCACACATCCAAATTCACCGTACCTTCAGCTTTCTCGGTCCGAGTAGATTATAAGTTCTTTAAAAATCAATTGATCCAGGCTGAGTTTCTGGAATGGAAATTGAATTCTATCCCAGCCTCTCTATGAATATGAGCTAACCTTTTAGACTAAGCTGTCTCAAGGCCTGGTCACATACACGTTAGTGAACGTAGTTGAACATAGTGGAGGCTAATCTAGTTGAACATAGTTGAACGTAGTTGAACGTAGTGCAACGTACCGGCATCTGTACTTCTCCATGATGATAACGTGATAATAACGTCTGTGGGCCATGAGTTCCGATTTAAGCTTTGGACATGTTCAAAAGAGCACTACATTTGAGACAGACCTAGCCTCCGTGATGATAACATACTCTAGCATACTCTAGCATACTCTAGTATACTCTAGCATACTCTACTTCTTAATGTACTCTAGCATACTCTAGTGTACTCTAGCACACCCTAGCATACTTTGACCCACACAAAATCTTGGCCGTTCTGCTGTGGTCACATAGCCGTTAGTGCCGAAGTTGAATGTAGTGGAGGGTAACGTAGTTGAACATAGTTGAACATAGTTGAACATAGTTGAATGTAGTTGGACATACCGGGATCCGTACCATAACATACCGGGATCCATACTGTAATGTATTTATCCGTACTATTAGGTTGGTAATCAACCAAAACCTGCCATACCTTAACGTATTTGAACATAGTGACAGCACTTTTCACCCACATTCACTTATGCCTGGTACACACCTACCGTTTGTGCGCATACACCTACCGTATACGATCTAAAACTGCCCGTTTTGCACACAAAATTCGCAATAGCGATTGCGATTCGCGCATAAAACCTCAGTTTTAGGGCTACAACCGGCCGATTACGATTGCGATTCGCGATTCAAAAAATGAATCGGCCCGTTTTCAGTTTTAAGCGGGTCGGGTCGAGTCGCGAGTTTTAGTGCGCGAATCCTATATGGTAGGTGTGTACTAGGCTTAACGTGTATGTGACCGGGGCTTCAAAGTTAGACAATTCTCCATATATCTAATGGATGCACCTGTCTTCACCAAACAACTCTGCATTAAGAACAATGTTGGCTTGATATAACAAGTATCCTTCTATCCGAGGTGCAATATAATGAAACATTGCATATTGAAAGGCGGACGCGGTGACCGAATCACTAAGAACGCCGGTGTAGCAGAAAATCACAAACCCTGTAAATCGGAAACCCCCACTTGTGATTTCCTAGGAAATCGCAAACCCCCATGCCATATATGCTGGTATTATCACTCAGTTGCAGGATCGGTAATGTAAACAATATCATTAGCAAAAGGGAGTTTTTAGTTCCAACTTCAGTCACTGCATACAGAAAATAGAACCATTTTAATATTCCAACACCATGACCCGACATGCCACTCAGTTACATTGTCCTGACACTGAGCTAACCAATCCTTGTCCTATCCTATTAATACCGAGCACCAGGCTAGGAAGCAACAAGTATCAATTTCATAAGTCATTGGTTTGACTCGACCGGGAATCGAACTCCCGATCTCCCGCATGCAAGGCCCATGCTCTACCAATTCGGCCACATCGCCCGGTCACGCCCTTCAATGTTACATAAAATGCTTAATAATTGCACCAATATTTAAATTGGCAATGTTGAACAGTAGGGTCGTTTTGGGGTGTTTTTTTTGTGACAAATTTTTTATTCTGCCCATAATGTACAAGCTCCCGTGAGGGTGCTTGTTTTCAAAGCTGGACAGGTGTGATACTGGATTGGTCTGGTCTCGTACTCAGGAGTCTTTACCTGATCTTTCTCAGGCCAACCTTTGCGGTTTTGGGTGTTAGTAGTTTCTATATTAGTTTTTTTTTAATTTTCATTTTTTGAAAATTTGATGCTTTCATTGGACAATGCAACTTTAATATGGAAAGAAACTCTGACCTAAACATTGTATTCCATGACATTTCATATGCATATGCTGAGGAAGACATAGGTCAAATCATGTATTATATTCATTATAAAGATTGGGGGTGAGTCATTTGTTGACTGCAATCTATGGAGAGATAGGTCAAAGGAGATATTGTTTTCCTTAGAGGGATGGTGGGTACTGAGCTAACTAGCCCTACGGACCAGGCTAGCTAGCTACAAGGGTACATTTTGAAAGTCATTGGTTTGACTTGGCCGGGATTCGGACCGTGATCACAGCAGGAAGCCGACAGTTTTATCGATTCGGGATGGTGGGTGGTTAATTGTTTGACCTGCAATGTTTGCGGGTGTGGTGATGGTGTTGGTGGAGGAGTGGGTGTGCATTTCTTGGTTAGGTATTGGTATTACTTATAATAAGAGTGGGAAATATCTTAAATCTCTGACCAGTCTAGTTTTAAAAATAAACCGAGGGTAAAAGGGCACCCCTCACACCACCCCCCTACCCTTAAGGTATTTCAGACATAACGGCCATGCTCATTAGAAAATCGTATGTAGAGGTCTGAAACTAGACTGTGGTGAAATGTCATCACATCTATTACAGTAGTTAGTGTCCCATACCAACAAACGTAGTGCCTAAAATAACTAAAATAACAAAATAGAAATCCCACAGAAAAACCACAGTTCATCCATCAATTCACTCTTCTAAGAAGAAGCTCTTCCCGACAAGTTAAATACATTCGGTAATAAATAACTGTCTCAATGCCACTCCCCTTCCTTTGCCAACAAAACCCACTCCTTAATTTTGTTCTTCAACTAGACGTGTGCGCGATATGTGTCGGTCCTAGTCCATGACCGTTGAATTCCCCCCCCCCCCTCCTCGACCCACCCACCTCTCCCTGAATTCCAATCCCAATTTAGAACCAGATTGTTCTCCATTTGCTTCACATTGAGCATATAGCGACCGGGTCTAATGTAGGCACGGCAGTTGCACCTCCCTCACCCCCGTCACCACCTCCCCATCACATCCACACACACACACACACCCACCAGCAATAGCAGCACCATGCATGTTTAATCGACTTCCCCCTCCCCCCCCCCCTCCCACTCAACTCCTTAAGGCTAGAGTCTTAGAATGCTAGTCCACAAGTTCGCCTACGACAGCGAGTGGAATATGCGGAGAAGACAGCCAGTCTAGGCGCCGGCGGCTTGGGGTGAGAGGGGAGGTGGGAGGGCAGGGGGCGGGGGGTGGGGCGACGATTGTGGGGCGGGTCTTTTGAAGGCCCCGGCGGCTGTCTTTAATCGGCGGATTGCCACGTCTTCCGCCGTCCAAGTACCCCACGCCCTCCTTGGAACCAGGTCGTATATAGCAGCTTGGTAGCAACGGCACGGTCTGGTGACATGCGCAATGCAGTACACACACCTGGTTAAGGCCCTGTCACATTACGACGCATCTCGCAAGCATGCGGCCAACGCGTAAAATCACTTTTTTACCTCTAGAAGCGTCGAACTTTTCGGCATGGGGGGGGGGGCAAAGTTGGACGTATACACACTGTATACATAGCGTATGTCCAACATATGACCAACATATGGCTAACGTGCTTGCGAGTGAAAAAACGCTAGAATTATGCTAACGGTATGTTCGCAGAATTCTGGTGAATGTTATATACGCTATTCGATCACCAGAACTATGCCTCATACGTTACATATGTCAAGACACGCTGGAGAAAAGCTAAATGTACATTAGACTAAGTTATCCATATGTTGTCAGTACGCGGACTGTACGTTCCGACTGCCTTTAATGTAGGTCAACGTAGCGCAATGTAGTGAACAATGTTTGTCTAACGTACATCTTATGTACATCGACATATGCCTAACGTATACATAATGTAGGCATACATAAAATCCACATGTTGTCGAACGTTGTCGTATGTCAAAAGTTTTGTGCATGCACAAAGCTTTGCCGACCCCCTGACTTGCAACACCGTATCTTGATGAACGTCGACATACATTGACGTATACCAACGTAACTGGCAAAAATCACATACATCGGCATACGCTGGCGCGATGCGTCATAATGTGACAGCCCCTTTACAGACCAGTGGCATACAGAGAGGGAGAGGGAGGGAGGGAGGGTGTGCGCCTATGGGGTGTGCTGGGGGGGAGGGGGGATGGAGTGAGTAGGTGTTATGCCAGCATGTCTTGTTGAATGAAGGGTGGGGGGTAAGCCTACTAATGCGCGCCCATTCATCAGGACCTACGGACTGCGCATGCCTATTACAGGGATGTCGGGGGTTTGCAGCCGTGTAATTACAGGAATGGGAATGTGGCTGCAACATATAGGCTGATATCTAGTATGGCTGTCTAAGTAGATGCGTCTACCCGACACGCCCAGACTTGGTGATGATAGCCCAGTTACTTATACCCACATATATACATGTATATATCCATATTTACCCATACATTTTTGAGGGAGTGGTACAGGCGTGAGGCAGAGCCAGGACAGCTGAATAGGCCAGGTGGAAGCACCACGCGAGGCAGAGGTTCTGACCAGTCGCTTGAGTAGTTGAGTGTCATCAATTGTGAAGCGTCATTCAGGTGTCAACTAGAAACACAGTGTTAGGTTAATCAGTTTACGGATATTTATGCTCATATAATTGCTTATACAAGAGATAATATATATGCATAATATATATACACATATATACACATATTTGCCCCATATATGTATAATGTAAATAAACACGTATACACCTATATTTGCCCATAAATATGTATATATATACACATACATACCCATATCTACCCATATATATGTGTATTATATATAATATATATGTTATAAACTTATATATATGGGCACGGATGATGCATTTAGGCAACATACTGGAACCTGGCTGGCTATTTTGTGTCATTTTTCTATTAAATAGTTCTTTGTTGTTGCAAATATGTTTATTCTGTTGACTAGGTTCTTTTGTCAGTGCCGATGCACTGGTCTGTCACCCATTTTTCAATTTGGGATTATTTACACACAAAAATGGTATAGCATTTGTAGTGAATTCATATAATGAATTCACATATATGTATTCACACACACCTATATATACAGTACATGTCATCTCTGAAATATATATATAAACTATGCACACGTATATACGTGTATATATATTATGATCCATATTCCTTGTATTCCTGCATGCATACATATGAGCTAAATATGATAAATATTCCATTATGGGAAAATACCTACATACAAAAGACACTAGAATTATCTCAGTGCATTCTCATATTTCTATTATGAAAGTCCTTTCTATTCGACATGCACGCGAATCTAAATAACCAAGGTTACCAGAACCATCTCATTCTCAATGATATCTTTTCTTATCGGAAGTCACCTTCTATTCAACCACTGACGCCAGGTGCATTTCTGTTTGGGTATTACTTCCTGCCTCCCACATGCTTTGTGGGTTGAAAAAAAACATTAAACACATACATCTGAGGGTATATTAGATATATGTATATGTATATATATATATTATACAGTACAACATCTCTAACCAACCACCTCCACAAATCGACCACTCCCCTATATCGATCGCTTCATTTGGGTCCCAATACTACCATTGTAAGAATATTCCAACTCTCTAAGCCGACCACCTCCCTAAATGGACCCATTAAAATCGGTACCATGCTCGGCCCATTTAGAGAGGTTTTATTGTATATATGTGTGTGTAAATAAGTTACATGCTGACAGGGACCGTATTTGCTGACGGGGTGTCGATCTATTCATTGTGCATCTAGCAAGTCATTGAGAAAAAAGCCCGACACGATGACACCGTTGGGTTGCAATAGAACGAGGCTATGGATACGGATATGGATAAAGATACCGGCAGGATACGAATACGGACACGGAAATCCCAATGTGCGGCGATGTAGGTTTGTTTCTTTGTTGTTGTTTTACATCCTAGCAACATCTAAGATCATATCAGGACGGGTACTTGTGACAGTGCACACTCAAGGAATACTTTACAGTGCTGCCCCACTAGGACACAAGGCCACCAGCACCATGGCCTGATATCCCACTCAGTCACATTATCCTGACACTGAGCCAACCAGTCCTTGCCCTATCCTATTAATGCCGAGGAAGTGACAAGTACCAATATTGAAGTCGTCATGTAAAATATTCCAATATTCAGCATAGGGGGAATGCAAATGTTCTATTGCTGATCGGTGTCCATGACCCAGCACATGTATGTATGTATATATGTTTGGGTTGGTGGTGCCTGAGTGGGATGTAAATAGACATAGTGGTGCTGGCAGGTCTGTGTGTGAGTGAACTCAGGGCCTACCCCCTCTGCTGGGATAGGGATCACCACACCCAAAGGTCAAGGTTGGTGGTGGCCATGGGGCCATACAACTTGTGATGGTGGGCAGACCACTGGTATCCATGGGTACCAGGAATGCTGGATCCCTATTGGTAGAGCCAAGCATGCTTGTTTCTCATTGGGGGAAAGGGGTGCGGGTGATACTCTACAATGAACCCATGTAACCATATAAATAATAAACCAGAGATCTGGACTCTCTGTCTCTTCTTCTTTACACTTTATACTCTTTCTTTCTCTTTGTCTGTATCGATTTCACCATAGCCTGCCTACACAGCCACATATTCGAGCATTAGACTTTACAATTGGTTTGACTCGACTAGGATTGCTAGTGGCGGTAGAGGCAGTAGCAGAGGTAGGGTGGTAAGGGTGGTAGGGGTGGGGTGTAAGGGAGGAGAGGTAGGGGAGGTAGGGCAGGTAGGGCAGGTAGGGGATTTTGGAGGGATGGGGAGGGATGGGGAGGTAGGGGAGGTAGAGGTGGTAGAGGTGGTAGGCGTGGTAGGAATGGTAGGGGCGATAAGGTTGGTAGGGGAAGTAGAGGTTGTAGGGGAGGTAGGGGAGCTAGGTGAGGTAGAGGAGGTAGGGAGGTAGGGGAGGTAGGGGAGGTAGGGGAGGTAGGGGAGGTAGGGGAGGTAAGGGTGGTAGAACACTTCAGAGATCTGAGGTTGAAACGCATGGCGGATCGATGGATACCCGTAAGGCGCGTTATACACATACGTCCACATATCTTCACCATCGACCTGTCTGAGCATGCGCACAGGCGAGCCGCCAGGGGGAGCCACACTGTCAGCGCCATGTGACTTTATGTTCGCCCGGTTTGGCGGTGCGCCCCTTCCGCCGCCACCACCGCCACCGCCACCGCCACCTCCATCACCACCGTCACCGCCACCGCCGTCACCACCGCCGCCGTCACCACCCCCACCACCGCCGCCGTCACCACCGCCACCACCGCCGCCACCTGGAAAGGGAACGCCTGGGTGTGGTGCTGAGGGTGAGGGGAGGAGGGGAGGTGCGGAAGTGGGAGGTTCTGAAGTGGGGAAGTGGGGAGGTAGGGTTGGTGGTGGGAAGGTGGTGACATGGGGAGTTGGGGAGGGGGGGAGGTGGGAAGGTGGGAAGGTGGATAGGCTGAGAGGTGGAGGTGGGCGGTGGGGAGGTGGGGACGGGTGGAGGTAGTAGGTCAGAAGGTGGGGAGGTGGGGTGGTGGAGAGGTGGGGAGGCCAAAAGGTGGAGGTGGGGAGGTGTCGACGTGGAGAGGTGGTTAGATGAATAGGTGGAAAGTTGGGGAGGTGGGGAGCTGAAGATAGGGGGACGAGGTGAGGATATGAGGATGGTGGAGGGTTAGGTGGGTGGGGAGGTGGGGAGGTGGGGAGGTGGGGAGGTGGGGAGGTGGGTGGAGAGTGGGGAGCGGATGGGGAGGCGGGGAGGGGAGGGGAGGGTTGGAGGGGGGAGGTGGGGAGGTGGGGAGGTGGGGAGGTGGGGGAGGGAGTGGGGGAGGTGGCGGGAGGTGGGGAGGTGGGGAGGTGGCGAGGTGGGGAGGTGGGAGTGGGGGGAGGTGGGAGGTGCGAGTGGCGAGGAGGTGGGGAGAGGAGGTGGGGAGCGAGGTGGGGAGGTGGGGAGGTGGGGAGGTGGGGAGGTGGGAGGTGGGGGTTGGGCTGCGGAGGTGCGGCGGTGGAGACAGGGGTGAGGAGGTGGGGACGTGTAGGTTGGAGGCGGAGAGGTAGAGAGGAGGAGAGGTTAGCGGGATGGGGGATGTAGAGAAGCTGGGAGGTTTGTGGGGGTGGGGGAGGTAGAGAGGTGGGGAGGTTTGCGGGAGGGGGGAGGTAGAGAGGTGGGGAGGTTTGCGGGAGGGGGAGGTAGAGAGGCGGAGAGGTTTGCGGGAGGGGGGAGACAGAGAGGCGGGAAGGTTTGCAGGAGGGGAGAGGTATAGAGGTGGTGAGGTTTGCAGGAGTGGGGAGGTACAGAGGTGGGGAGGTTTGTGGGAGAGGGGAGGTCGAGAGGCATGGATGTTTGCAGGAGGCAGGGAGGTAGAGAGGCGGGGCGATTTGCGGGAGGGGGAAGGTAGAATGGCAGGGAGGTTTGCGGGAAGGGGGAGGTAGAGAGGTGGGGAGGGTTGCGGGTGGGGGGAGGTAGAGAAATTTGGAGGTTTGCCTGTTTGCAGGAGGGGGAGGTAGAGAGTTAGTGAGGTTTGCAGGAGGGGGGAGGTAGAGAGGGGGGGAGGTTTGCGAGAGGAGGGTGGTACAGAGGTGGGGAAGTTTGCGGGAGGAGGGAGGAGGGAGGTAGAATGGCGGGGAGGTTTGCTGGAGGGGGGGGGGGATGTAGAGAGATGGTGAGGTTCGCGGGAGGGGGGAGGTAGAGAGGTGGGGAGGTTTGCGGGAGGGGGGAGGTAGAGAGGCGGGGAGGTTTGCGGGAGGGGGGAGCTAAAGAAGTGGAGAGGTTTGCCGGAGGAGAGAGGTAGAATGGCAGGGAGGTTTGCAGGAGGGGGGAGGTTTGCGGGAGGGGGGAGGTAGAGAGGTGCTGAGGTTTGTGGGACGGGTGAGCTAGAGTGGTGGGGAGGTTCGTGGGAGGAGATAGGTAGAATGGCGGGGAGGTTTGTGGGAGGGGGGGCGGTAGAGAGTTGGGGATGTTTGCGGGAGGAGAAAGGGAGAATGGCGGGGAGGTTTGCGGGAGGGGGGAGGTAGAGAGGTGGGGAGGTTTGCGGGAGGAGAGAGGTAGAATGGCGGGGAGGTTTGCGGGAGCGGGGAGGTAGAGAGGTGAGGAGGTTCGTGGGAGGAGAAAGGTAGAATGGTGGGGAGGTTTGCGGGAGGGGGGAGGTAGAGAGTTGGGGCGGTTTTGTGGGAGGGGGGAGGTAGAATGGCGGAGAGGTTTGCGGGAGGGGGGAGGTAGAGAGGTGGTGAGGTTTGCGGGAGGGGGTAGGTAGAGAGGTGTTGAGGTTTGCGGGATGGGGTAGGTAGAGAGATGGTGAGGTTGCGGGAGGGGTGAAGTAGAGAGGTGGGGAGGTTGGCGGGAGGGGGGAGTTAGAGAGGTGGTGGTTTGCGGGAGCGCAGAGGTAGAGAGGCGGAGAGGTTTGCGGGCGGGGAGAAAGGATGCCGTTGAGACGTCAGCTATTCATCACCACTATAAGAATTTAAATAAATTAAATAAAACGAAATAAACAGCCGACTTGCACATTATTAACACGTGCGCCGTCGTCACCAATTGAGGTCGAACTTGATTAATTACGAATCTGATTCAGTCTACTGTAATTGGATAGAACTCAGTATTTCTGACTGCATTCCGGTTGTATCGTTCTGCGTATCTAACTGCGTTGCAGTTTTATCGCAGCTTCTATTCATAGCACGCTGATTAGGCGCCGCGATTATTAGAGTTTGCCGCCCGGCGTTAAGATGACCCAGTTACCGGCGTGAGCTGGCTTGTCGGCCGGGGCTGTCGGCAGGGTGCTGCCGGGGGTGTTCCACAATACACGCGATTATAGTTAACACGGCGCATGCGCGGCAGGACCCTCACGGCGACTTAAAGCACGGGGATGACCGAGAACAGACTCAATTATTGAGGCAGGCAACACGAGCATGGCGACAGGGGGGAGGGGGTGGAGGGGGGTGGAGGGGGGTGGAGGGGTGGAGGGGGTGGAGGGGTGGGGTGGAGGGGTGGAGTGGTGGAGGGATGGAGGGGTGGACGGGTGGACGGGTGGACGGGTGGGCGGGTGGAGTGGTGGAGGGGTGGAGGGGTGGAGGGGTGGATGGGAGGACGGGTGGACGGGTGGGCGGGTGGGGGTTGAGGGGTGGAGGGTTGAGGGTTGAGGGGTGGAGGGTGGAGGGGTGGAGGGGTTGAAGGGTGGAGGGGTGGAGGGGTGGAGGGGTGGAGGGGTGGAGGGGTGAGGGAGGGGGTGGAGGGGTGGAGGGGTTGAGGGGTGGAGGGGTGGAGGGGTTGAGGGGTGGAGCGGTGGACGGGTGGAGGGGTGGAGGGATGGAGGGGTGGAGGGGTGGACGAGTGGATGGGTGGATGGGAGGACGGGTGGACGGGTGGAGGGGTTGAGGGGTTAAGGGGTGGAGGGGTTGAGGGGTTGAGGGGTGGAGGGGTGGAGGGGTGGAGAGGTGGAGGGGTGGAGGGGTGGAGGGGCGGAGTTGTTGAGGAGTTGAGGCGTGGAGGGTGGAGGGGTGGATGGGTGGACGGGTGGACGGGTGGAGGTATGGAGGGGTGGAGGGGTGGACGGGTGGAGGGGTGGAGCCTGGCGCTCGCCATTATTAAGATAGGGCAAGGACTGGTTGGCTCAGTGTTACGATAATGTGACTGAGTGGGATATCAGGTCATTGTGCTGGTGGCCTGGATTCCCAGTGGGGCAGCAATATAAAGTCGCCATGAATGTGCACTGTCACAAGTCGGTACCCGTCCTGATATGACCTTAGATGTTGCCAGGATGTAAAATACCAACAACCAACCAACCAACTTGTTCAACACAGACGTCATTTGTAGATCAATGATAGTCACGTGGTCAATAGCACGTCAAAGTATGTTTTATCACGAGGCCATGTCTACCAGCCTCCACCTGCGCGCGCAGCCGTAAACTCCGACACACACGGGTAGAACATGCATACTCCTTAATTTCAAGTACGCCAGATTTTATTAGCATTTTCAACACATGCAAATCAGTTTTCGACACACACACACAACCCCACAAAATAGTCACGTTAACGAGCGAAACATGCAATTTTAAAGTGAACAGACCGATATGAACCTTGCCATTACAACACAAAATACTACATTTGGCTATTGCAGTTTTTAACAAAGAACTACTAAACTCCACAATAAAACATAATTTCTCCGCTAAATCAGATTGAAGTGCCGAGGTGTGGGGGGCGGGGGGGGGGGGGGGGCTGCGACGGGTGAGAGAGACGACCGGCGGTGCCGACCCGACTCGATGGTAGAATGAGTGGAGCGTCCGTCTCCCGTTTTGGTAGATCGTGGGATTCGAACCCATGGGTTCAATCCCTGGTCGAGTCAAACCAATGCCTTAAAAATGTATACTTGTCACTTCCTAGCCAGGAGATCAGCATTATTAGGATAGGGCAAGGACTGGTTGGCTCAGTGTCAGGAAAATGTTACTGAGTGGGATATCAGGTCGTGGTGCTGGCAGTCTGGCAGCACTATAAAGTTGTTATGAGTGTGCACTATCAGTAGTTGGTATCCATCCTGATATGACCTTAGATGTTGCCAAGACGTAAAACTCCAACAACCAACCAACCCACGCTGCCCCCTCTCCTCTTCCTCCACCTGCTCATCAGATTTTTGTGGACATGCGAAGTTCCTAATAATAACCGCCTCATTTCGTGTGGGGTTTTTAATGCGCATGCGTGTTAGTAGTGCCAGAGAGTGGAACCAGGGGTAGGCCCGCTCAAAACCGCCCATCACACCATTTCGCTACCCGGTGTTCATTGTCCGACCACGGGAATTGGTCCAACGCGCAATGCCGGTAGGAAATCCTTGACCGCGGCGATTTAAATACATGTACGTAGATGTATGTGGACTTGTATCCTGTATTAATTTAGATTTATAGTGGTGTATGTAGATATATATATATAATAGATAATGTTTCAGAGAACAAACGCGGAGAGGCATGTTTTCCATGCCCTCTGTCTTGACTACAAAGGAGAAAGCCACTGGATAACTTTGAGTGATTAGAATCACTGTCAACCACTGTCTTGCTTATGACATTGGTGGTTTTATATATGTGATCTATAGCGAATTATGCGAGTATAAAGGCGCGGAAGGGAATTATTATCTATTTTATTTTACCGATTGTTCTGCACCACCTCCTCCGCTCGACGGTGGCGCCACCACCGGTTCCCATTCTCACTACCGGGCGCGCCAAACCACCCATCGCACAAATCTATATACATTTATGTTAATCAATATAAATCTATATAAATCAATGTAAATCTATATAAATCTACGTAAATCTATGTAAATCTTTATAAATCTATATGAATCTACATACATCTAAATGAATCTATATAAATCAATATAAATATACATAGATCTATATCAATCTACATAGATCTATATCAATCTATTGAGATCTATGTAAATGTATATACATCTAAACAAATCTATACAGATCTTCTTAGATCTATATAAATCTATATACATTTTTATTTAAACCTATATAGATCTACATACACTTTAGAAATCAACTTACATCTATATATATATATATATATATATAAATCTACATACACCAATATAAATCTAAATTAATACAGGATACAAGCCTACATACATCTACATAAATCTATGTAAATATATATGTAAATATATGCACTTATACATGGCAGTAGACACATATTACCTCCACCCAGTTCCCTTATGGTGCTGTCACACTACGACATTTCGTCCCAATGCGTGTCAACATGTTGCCTTTTTGGTCGAAACGTCGGGACGCGTCAGGACATGGTAATGGCGCGTTAACGGCGCGTCAATACATGTCGGTACATGTTGAGTGATAGCAACGTGTGTACCGACACGTTGGCGCCCATTGGTGGCCGTTGGCGCACGCCGATCGTTTTGTGCTAGCACAAAACTTTCGATGCGGACCGACGTGCTCCGACGGGTTGGACCACGCATTACGGACGCATTACCAACACATCAACACCCGTTGCTGGGGCGCCGGCGGAACGCTGGCAGATCGTTGATCAACGTCGGTTAACGTCGGCATTTTTTTCGCCAAACTGCGACAGTTCTGTCGGCGCGTCTGCAACATCCCATCGACGGGTAGTGTGCGCACCATTGGCATTGCTCCAGCATTTCTCGGCACATTGGATGTGTTGCCGGTGCGCCTGGATGCATTGGCGGCGAGTGTGGACGCCCTGCCGGCGTGTCCTGATGTGTTGGTGGCGGGTATGTACGTGTTGACATGCTACTAACACGATACCAATGCGCTGCCTACATGCCACCAACATGCCACAGGCATGCCACCAACACGCCACCAACACGCTACCAACATGCTACCAACACGCTACCAAAATGCCAATGACACACTACTAACACGTCAATAACACGCCACCAACACGCCACTAACACGGTGCACCCCGTCAAACATTCTCCCACAACGCCGAAAAGTTGGACGTATCGCTAGTCCTAGCAAATATCTTGCGTGTTGGTGGTGCGCCGGGGGAAACGTCATAGTGTGACAGCACCATAAGGACGTGGGCGGAAGCCATGGCATACAATATCGACGCGAGTGTCACCCACTCTTAAATAGTCAATGCTGGTATTTATATATATACAATGTAATCGTGACATTAAAAATAAACCAGCGCATTTACGGAACTGAATTCGACAAGGCCATGGTGGTTGGTCTGATGTGCGGAGGGAGGAGGGTGGTTGAGAGAATGAGACAATTGTTAGTGTTATTTATATCTTCATGGCTATTAAGATATTCACATCAATTCCAATCGGAATGCAAAGTGGGTTCCGATTGCCCGCTCCACAATATTCGCCATGTAAATGGTGGAATTACTGCATGATCATGAATTGCTCAAAAGTGGGGCTGAAGAAATTGGTCCAGAGTAGCCCACATTGAAATTCCACGTTAAGGTTGTGAAATAAATAAATGCCCCGGTCATTAAAAGGAACAGGCGCTGTGGATTCCACTGGGCATGCAAAGGTGTGTGTGTGTGGGGTGCGAGGTGATATGGTTTTTTTTTTTGTTATTCAAGTGTTTTTATTCCTCTGAATAACATGTTGTCAGTGCTAATACACTAGTCTTTCAGCCCTAATCACAATTGCCACTAGACAGTAAAAAAATCGACAACAATATATAGATAGACAATTACAGGGAAATAAGCAAAACATCGGTACATGAATGATAGGTAAAGAACAAGATAAGAGAAAAAAGAAAAATATAGGGGGGGTAACTATGTTAGACTAGTATGGTAAGCATTAGTAGGGGGTGGGGCATAACTGATTATCTTTCTAGTAGTAACATACTCATTGAAAAGGTGATGGGGGGATGTATGGTGGGCCTTTGTGATTGAACTTGTGTTCATGGTAATCTCAGGTGGGGCCTATTGAGTTAGTAAGTAGGTTAATATTGATTAATCATGTACCTCAGTAGGATCCAACTAGAATCATTTCCAGGGTGTTTCCGTTGTAGATGGGTTTTTTGGTCTAGTTGGCAGCTACTGGTTGAGTTTACAGTGTATCTTTGTTTGGTGTTTTTTTTGGGGGGGGGGGGGGAGAGGGGGAGAGGGGGGACACGGAAAGGAATGGCAACACAGTGTGGCATTGATCTGCTTTAGCCTAGGCTGGTTGATCTAGTTCAGAGTCTGTATTTTGTTGAATCTAAGTTGGTTGATTTAGTTCAGAGTCTGTATTTTGTTGAATCTAAGTTGGTTTATTTAGTTCAGAGTCTGTATTTTGTTGAATCTAAGTTGGTTGATTTAGTTCAGAGTCTGTATTTTATTGAATCTAAGTTGGTTGATTTAGTTCAGAGTCTGTATTTAGTTGAATCTAAGTTGGTTGATTTAGTTCAGAGTCTGTATTTTGTTGAATCTAAGTTGGTTGATTTAGTTCAGAGTCTGTACTTTGTTGAATCTATGTGTGAATGTTGCCGTGTACCATGGAATCCAATAGACACATGAAAGCGTGTGAAATGTTATGTGTGTGAAGCTAATGACCTGCACATGGATTCCAATGGTGCAAGTGGATAATCTTTCAAATATTATTTTTGCTCTAACATGATCAGCAGTTCTAGACGTAGATAAATTTAAGAAATTAAATAAATAAACGGGAGAAGTAATGCGAGAGTGGCTCATTCCATAATCCTGGTGGTCTTGGTTGTTGCATTTGTTGATTAGTCAGTTTCATTGGTTGGTTGTTGGAGTTTTACATCGTGGCAACATCTAAGGTCATATCAGGATGGGTCCCAACTTGTGACAGTGCGCACTCATGGTGATGTTTTGCATTGCCCCACTGGGAGACCAGGCCACCAGCACCATGACCTGATATCCCACTCAGTCACATTATCCTGACACCAGTGCTTGCCCTATCCTAATAATGCCGAGCGACAGACCAGGATGTGACAAGTACCAATTTTATAAGTCATTGGTTTAATTGGACAGGGAATCAAACACATGACCGCCCGCACACGAAGCCTGTGCTCTATCGATTCGGCCATCGCATCCGGTCGGACAGGTATGAAGTTTGAAGGACTTGGTTCGACACAGGCGGTGTTCCATGACCTTCTACATGCAATACAGCGTTCAACTGATTCGGCAGGTCCCCAAGGTTATTAATCCCTATGATCGAATGGACACCAGCTGAAATCCAACATAGGACCTCCCCCCCCCCCCCACCCCCGTCTGTATGTGAATTGGTGATTGTGATTTCTAGGCTCTAAGGACATGAGTTAATTTTGCCAGAAATCTTAAAGTTAATGTCCATCGGTGAGTGTATGCTGTTCTTTGTTTGGGTGATAGTATTAAAAGACGAGGGGGTAGATGAATGCGTTGATAGCACGGTACAACACAAGCACCTTGCATGTGTTCTCACGTGTGTGCAGACCGCCTAGCTAAGTTTCTTCAGTCTAGATCGTTACAGGTAACTATCTACACAGGGAACCAGCAGACATTATGCAGAACGGTCATACTTCAGTGCAATCCCTGGGCCGCATTCAGGGTCCGTCTCGGAGGTGCCTCGGCGACGGGTTTGACGTCTGAACGGATTTAGCTGTTGGCCACCTCGAAAATGGCGGCCTCCATAGGCGGTGGCCATTTGCAATGGAAAAGCTGCACTCTGATTGGATGAAACCACTGAATAACAGCGGCCATTTTCGAGGCGCTTTTCATCTCCAGTCTGAGAAGGGAGGCGTCGCCGAGACGTCGCCGAGACGCACCCTGAATGCAAATAGACCAAAAAGCATCGCCGAGACGTCTCCGAGGCGCATCCGAGACTGACCCTGAACGCAGTCCAGGTGTATGGGTGTATGTGTGTGTCGTTGTGAGTGTGTGTGGGTGGCTGTGGGGGTGGGGGCGTTGGAATGGAGTGGATTTATGTGTATGTGGAGGGGTGTCTATGCGTGCGTGGCTGCGGGTGTGAGATGTGGGTGTGCGGGTGTTGCTGTGGGTTTGCGTGTGTGTGGATTTATGTGCATGTTTATGTGGGAGTAGAGATGGGTGTGTGTGTGGCTGTGGGTGTAGGTATTGGAATGGGTGCGTTTGTGTTTATGTGTGAGTGTATGAATGGCAGAGTGTTATGGTTGTGTCCATGTCCATTTGTGCAGAGGTTGGTGTAGTGCTTGGTTGGTTGTTGGAGGTTTACCTCCTGGCAACATCTAAGGTCATATTAGGATTTGTACCAACTTGTGATAGTGCACACCCGCGGTGACTTTATAGTGCTGCCCCATTGGCAGACCAGGCCACCAGCACCATTACATGATATCCCACTCGGTCACATTATCCTGACACTGAGCCAACCAGTCCCTGCCCTATCCTAATAATGTCGAGCTCATCGCTAGGAAGCGAACCGTGGGTTCGAATCCAACGATGTACCAAAATGGAAGACAAATGCTCAACTCATTCGGCAATCCCGCCTGGCCTGTTGGTGTAGTGAGTTAGAGATGCCCTTGATGTGTGTGTATGGGGGCGGGGGGGGGGGGGGGGGGCAGACAGAGAGTTGGGGTGCAAAGGTAGGTTGTGGGGGGGGCGGGGACCATTTATCCCACTCGTAGCGGAGAAGGATATCGGGATATTTACGTCCTCCAGAAGCTGGGGCATGAACCAGGATGCCCGGCCGTCTCGGCGACAGAGGCCGGGGGAAGCGGGCGGCGACAGGAGCTCAGGTTATTCATCACCAACCGCAGCACACCGGCTGTCAAATATATATATATATATATGTATATATATATATATGGATATACATATTCTATATATATGTTAGTATCATAACTCATTGTGCAGCATATATGAAAGAGTTCGGGCGCAAAACCATGTATACTCCAATCCAAAATTCTAGAAAACATTGGGAGTCAAAACCTCAAAAGATTAATTTGTTATATTCCTAATTTGTTGTTCATTGTTCCATGCCCTTTTCATCACAACCACATTGGATTTATTGAGAATTAAAATCACCTTCATGTAAACATCTTTGATTTTAATTAAATTGTTGGATAGGCGTTTATGGGGGTTTGCACCCGAACGAACTCTTCATATATATTTGATATATAATCTATTATATACTATATTTGCTCAGACAGAGCTGGACATAAACGGCTTCCACCCAAACCTGATCTTCAACTCCTTTTATTAGCATGGTCTATAAATATCTATATATATCCATATAGATATATATATATATATATATATGGGTGTATTACATAATGAACTATGTAACTATAGTAAACCCCCCCTAACCGACCACCTCCACTTATCGACCACTGCCCTAAATCAATCGCTTTATTTGGGTCCCAACAATACCCATTGCAAGGATTTCTAACTCCCGTAAACCGACCACCTCCCTAAATGGACCACTTAAAGTCGGTCCCATGGTCGGTCGATTTAGAGAGGTTTTACTGTATAAATATGTGGGGGGAATACTGATATATAATCTATTATATACTATATTGGCTCGGCCAGAGCCTAGAAATAACCGCCTTCTATTTTTAGGAAACCCTATATATATGTATTGTATGATGAATTATTCAAGTATATTCAAGTATAACGTGGTGTTGTAATTATTCTATTCAGATTTATTGGCAGGGTGTATTATTCGGTGCTGGCAGCCAGCAGATCGGTGTCATGTGTCACTATGTGCAGTCGTTATTCAATTAAAGTTGCATACTCTGATGGTTCTGAGGTTTTATCATTTTCTGAGATAATTATATTATATTGATGGTCATAACCAACCTTAGTTTAGCTTGAAGTAAGTTTCACTTTAAATGGCTAACTATGATGTGCAACCATGCAAATTTAATGTTGGCAAGCATGCCATTTTAAAACTCTGACACTATAGGCTTCTGCAGTAAGAGGTTCTATTCAATTGCCTCTCTATTCCGTTCTGTGTGATGACAAATATTTAATAAATGCACCAGTAGGTAAGTCAGCGATGTAGAATAAAATCTAGATGATTGTTTTGGTTTTGGAAATTGAATGTTTTAATCGGACTACGCAGCTTTAAACCACGAGCATCCTTACCTCACTCAGTCTTGAAATTGTTTGAATTATTTCTGTGCAGGCCTGTTTTTATACCTTGATCCAACACACTGGTATGTTTTGCTCTGCTCTAATTCGCAGCTAATTTGGTGTATATATATATATACGTATATATGAAGAGTTCAAGCACAAAACCCTGTAAACATAAATCCAAAATTTATATTTAAATAATATATGTTAACCTAAGGGTAATTTTAATTCTCAATAATTCCACTTTTCTTGTGAGGAAAACGGTTATGGAATAATGAACAACAAAAATAGGAATGTAAGAAATGAACCTTTTGAAGGTGTGACTCCCATTATTATCTCAATTTTTGGATTGGCGTTTACAGTGTTTTGCGCATGAACTGCTCATATATATATAAAGATATATATATATATATATAAATTTACGGTACACAAATAACATAAAGGAGTGTGTGTCCCGCCCATCATCAATTACCCTGACAGCTGGGGGGGGGGGGGCACTACCAATGCACCAAGGAGGAATATATATACAGTATATGTTCCCCTTGCATTTATAATCGTATAATGCGGCATACATCACATATATAGGTGTTTGGCCTACCCCACCGCGTGTTACGGGGTATGGTTATTGATGTGTTGGGTTCGTCGTACCGCGCCTCATAAGCAAACTGGAGAGTTTGACATAACACGCAACACACGGGGTATAGACCGCAACCAGCGCAAATCAAAACCGCGTAACCGCGTTCTTTACAAAGTAGAACTAGGTCAACACTCTCTTTGTGACATCCATCCACATCCACACCCACTAATCATAAAATACCCAGATCAAGGAAGACGATCATGACATGCAAGCACCGAAGAAGCCACACACGTCTGGAGCGAGTTGGATAGTGGGCATATCAGGACATTCTTATAATGCAGTGTGTTTTCTTGCTTATATTACACCAGCGATCGACTGGTACCACTCATATAACCATGTACTAATGAGGTTATGAATATGATAAGTTCTCTCCTGTCTCGAATATGACACTTTGACTAATTAATACCTTGGGGGCCAAGCTTTAGATTTTCAGGTGGCACAGGTATGGAATAAACCTCTATCATGTCATTGTGCCGATGGCCTTATTTCCCAGTCAGGCAGCACTATGAAGTTAGCATGAGTGTGCACTCTCACAAATCGGTACCCATAGTGATATGATCTTAGAAATGCCAACAACCAGCCAACCAATCAGAGTCCTCAACTGGTAGAATTGCAGATCACTATGATACAAAATAATATTAGGACTCATGGGCTTACTACCAAAATCAGCAAATCTATTGGAGTAAAATGCAGTGGAATAAAATTATATAAATCGTCACCTATGTAATTGTAATCGCGGGTGAATTGCAACTGCATACCTGCGTACATGGAAGGAAGTAGGCCCATGAGTGCTAATATTATTTTGTATCATAGTGATCTACAATTTTACTAGTTGAGGACTCTGATTGGTTTGCTGGTTGTTGGATAGCGGGGAGGGAGGGGAGGAGAGGGGAAACGAGGGGAGGAGAGGGGAAACGAGGGGAGGGGAGGCGATGGGGGGGGGGGGTGCGGGGCCGGGACGGGGACAGGGACAGGTGGGGGTGCGGGAGGACGACGTGCTGGTGCGGTGTGGGCACGACGGTGTGGGCGGTAGGTGGGAGGCGCGCGCGGTGTGCATAGCTGGTCGGATGAAGCTGGTTCCCGGCGGCGCCTTTGATCCGAAGCCATGCGTTCAGGTTGTGCAATGAACATAGCTCAGCGCGGCTACTGCCAGCGGCCGTTACGGGCGGGGGTGTAGGGTTCCTTCCGCCCGACGCCAGCATCAGCCTCGGTTCCAGGGAAGGGAGACAAAAACCAGAAACAAGCCTACACCAGACAAAGAAAGGGGTTACTACCTGGTGTTTAAAAAGAAACCTTTACTGTCATAAAAACTGTTGGCGGGCTTTTCTCATTTATTATTTGAACATTATCGTCTTTCTTGGTGTCTTTGATTATTTATATATATGTGTGTATGTTTGTTTTCTATTTCTGTAACCCCAACTATGGTCTGCGCAATGAAAATAGTTACAACTCTAGTTAATATATTTGTAGATTTGTTATTCTCCGAATTTATATATATATATATATATATATATATAGTAGAAACTGAATGAAGAAGGAAGACAAGGACTTGGTTTGGGTTGAGATGTATTTCCCTGCCAAGGGGATATAATTTGAAAATAAGAATCAACTGACCGCTAGGGGTCAGCTTGTCAAGAGTCAGAGTCGGCGGGATGCAGAAAATGACTGACTAGTCAGTATAGACTCAGTTTAGTATGTGACGATCGGTGTCAGAAGGACACCAACGTGGAACATTATGAGGAATTCTTAATTTATATACACATAATATATTATATAGTACATATATATATGTCATGGGGGTGGTGGAAATGGGAAAGATTGCGCCGAGAGCAGGATTCGAACCGACACCTCTTGCGTTCCGAGTTAGTGTGCTAACCATTACACACCCTAGAACCTATCAACGCCTACCTGTTTATGTGGCTCGTTGCCTGAAAGATCAGTGCAGACTATACAATATATATATATAGCCTACTTAGTCAGATTCAACCCAGACATACACTAGCCAATATCGCTGGTCATGGCTGCATTGACCGGACATTGGAAATTCAGCCGGCATGGTCCGGTAAAATAACCACTTTTAGAATTGATCCATATTCCATTTGTGCTGATGTCCGCCACGTCGCTTATAGCGAATATAAGGTAGCTGATGATTTAGCCTATAATCATGAGACATCCCCCCTACCTCCCGGGTCACATTCATCTTTGGACTCGTGACCAGACAGAATGGCCTAATGAGTTGAACGCCCGTCTACCGGAATGCTAGATCGTGGGATTCACACCCACCGCTTCGAACCCTGGTCAAGTCAAACCAATGACTTAAAAATTGATAGTTGTCACTTCCTAGCCAGGCACTTGGCATTATTATGATAGGGAAAGAATTGGTTGGCTCAGTGTCAGGATAATGTGAATGAGCGGGATATCAGGTCATGGTGCTGGTGGCCTGGTCTCCCACCGGGCAGCACTATAAAGTCCCCATGACTGAGCACTGCCACAAGTCAGTACCTGTCCTGATATGACCTTAGATGTTGCCAGGATATAAAATTCCAACAACCAACCAATTGTGGGCTTGCTGTCTGTGGACTTAGACGTTGGCACTGATGCAGCCCAAACGTAATGGCTTCATTATAACCCTAACGATCAGAATCTGCATTTGCGTCGGTTTGGATTTTATTTAATTAATTCTTCCAATCCTGCGCCATCTATTCGGATTTTGAAGACAAATCTGATAAGTAGCTAGGTGCGTGCCCCATGACTGGTTGATGGCCGATTGCCCGATTTAATGTCATATCAAAATATATACCCGAGGACGCGAATGTACTCATATCGGCTTTATAGTGTTGCGCCACTAGGACACAGTAACGGCACCACCACCCTGGCTCGGACACAACATTCCACTCAGTCGAATTATCCTGCTACTGAACCAAACAACCCTTGTCACATCTTAGTAATGTCAGGTTACTAGAAAAAGTAGCCACCTGTACTATAGTACTATTGGGAGTCTGCGGCTGGACTCAGCCGGGAATCGTACTCATGACTTCCCACATGAAAGGTGGACCCTGTAAGCACTAGGCCACCCAGTTCATGTATGCAATGAGTAGTTAAAACGTCTTATTCTACATCTCATTGCATGTACTACCTTATTATATATATATATACAGCATTTAAAAAAAAAGATTATGTGGAGAAATACCCAACCTACACTATTGAGGGTAAATGGACTTGTAGGCGAATGTCTGTATCCGTCTTGAAACCTAGAAAGAACATACTCAATCGCCAAACAATTAAAGCTGCACAATCCGACATAAGCATCAAATTTAGGAAAGCAAACCACCCATCTAATTCTTAGCCTAGATATTCAACTTAGACACTGGTGCATTTATTAAATATTGCTTGCTACATAGAAGGACATGTATAATATTTTAATTTAACAGACCCTGCTACTGTTGAATCCTATGGGATCAGCATTTTGACAAGCACGCCAAAATCAAATCGGCATGCTAAAGGGCGCATTCCATATACGCGTAATGCGTAATGTGTAATGCGAATGCGAATGCGAATGTGAATGCGAATGCGACAGAAAATCGAAACGCCTTGAAACCTATGAGCTACATTCCATACACACGTAATGTGTAATGCGAATGCGAATGTGAAAGAAATCCATTATCCCGATCGCTCCATGTAGCGATCGGTGCGTAATGCGTAATGCATAAAGGTGGTGCGAATAGAAATCTGAGTCTGATGTGTCCATTAGTTTAACACCAGGAGAGGAGACTGAGCATTACGGAACAGTCTCACAGAGGGGTGCTAATTGGAAACACATGGTGAGCTGGGGACTTAGGGGAAAGCTAAAAATGCTACCATATGCACAGAAATATGAATAATTTGGTTTTAATAAATGTAGGAACCCCCATATGACATACAAAAAGTTACATAGATATAAATGCAATATTTGGTCATATACAGAGCAGTATGGAGAATAATTGTTTATTTTTATTTTTTAAATATAGCCAGTCATGTGCCGCATAACGCATTATGCATTACACATGTATAGAATGATGGCATTCGCATAACGCATAATGCATAACGCATAACGCATTACGCGTATATGGAATGCGCCCTTTACACTTCAATTATCTCCGAAGCCATTTTAAATCAATACTACCCTCAAGTAAAACTACCCTCAAGTAAAGTGCAGTAGATTATAGTAATCGTGCTATCATATTTATCTCAGAAAATATCAGAAACCCAACACCATCGGCCTATGCAACATTAATATTTCCATCGCCGATATCGGCAAGTATCTGTAAGGCTTTATCATGTATAAACTGGGAATCATGGATAGCACTGGGAATACTGGGAACAAACAGACTGAGTACAGTAAACGTCAACCTTTAACGGTGCTATTCTAAACTGCTAAGAGCAACACATTGCAAGAAGGCTGCGCCTAAACAGGACACTGTGGGCGTTTGGCTGCATCAACTGACAGAGCTGACGGGAAAGCCGTGGTTTAAGGGACGTGTGTATCCTGATCAGATTACCAGCCCCCTGCATGACTAACCTCCACATATCGCAGCGCACCACTACACCCTATCGCCGCCTTACTCGCGCTACATTAGTTTCCAATCTGGCCGCCAGAGGGTGTGGGGTGGTGGGGTGTGTAGGAGTAGGACTAGGAGGGGAATGGGGTCACGACCCCCACCTTTATTTACCCTACTCCCTCCCCTCCCCCATCACCTTGGCACCACCCCACCCTCCACCCTCCACCACCACCCATTCACCATCACCACCCATTCACCATCACCCATTCACCATCACCACCCATTCACCATCACCCATTCACCATCACCCATTCACCATCACCACCCATCCACCACCACCACCCTCCAGCACCACCCATTCACAATCACCACCCATTCACCATCACCATCCACACCCATTCACCATCCACCCATTCATCACCACCTCCACCCACCCATTCACATCACCCATTCACCATCACCCATTCACCATCACCCATTCACCATCACCACCCATCCACCACCACCACCCTCCAGCACCACCCATTCACCATCACCACCCACTCACCTATAATGGTATTATTCATACACTTCCCTCTCCTCTGCACCACCAACCAGCCACCCAACAACATCCGCACCCTCCACCACCCATCGGCCATCACCACCCACTCACCACAGGTTTAGATGCATGCACTTCCCTCTCCCGTGCATCGCTAACCAGCCACCTACCATCCCCTCCCCAAGCACACACTGCACTCTCCCGTGCACAACCGAACTTCACCACCCACCCACCCCACCACCACACTATAGTCACCCACTCCCCAAAGCCCTTGCATCACCCACCACAAACTATCAGTTTAGTATCACCACCCACCCATTCACTCTGCAACCTATCCCCTTCCAACCCTGCTTACCATAACCAGTTATGCGAGATTGACTACCTACCTCCACCCACCCACCCAGCTCCCAACGTCACCCAACAAGCACCCACAGGCCACACCCACCACCACACACTCACCCCCACACCTACACACTAACAATAACTTCCACACATCTATCCACCCACCAGCACAACCACTCCCCGACCCCGCCCACACCAAACCCACATCCCCAACCACCCACCCACCTCCACACCCACACACCGACACCCACCAACACCCACCTCCAACCCCCGTCCTGATATGACCTTAGATATTGCCAGGATGTAAAACTCCAACAACCAACCAACCCCTACACCCCCACCCAATACACATCTACAATCCCACACCCAAAATCCCACACCCACGCCCACGCCCACGCTCACGCCCACGCCCAAACCCACACACAACACCATCAACGGCGGCATTGAGGACTGAATCACCAACCAAACAACAGCGTCAACGATCCAAAACTGACTCACCTCTATAGCGGAGTAGGAACATGGCTGGCTTGTGGCCCGGGGCGGAGTGCGGCAGGTGGAGCGTAATGTCATGGGACCTGGAGACGTAGGCCGTCACCTCGCGCTGCTGGTGCCGGCAGAGTTGCAAAGCTTCCTCGGCCTCTCCGTCCACCACCGTCGCCACGTCGACACAGGGCCCGCGGTGCCGGCCGCCGGCCCCGACACCGCCGTCAGAGAACTGCGTCCCGCCGCCGCCTGTAACGTGACCGTAGCTTGAGTAGAGTGGCGCCCGGGAGCCGTTAAAGTTAACGATGGAGATGTTGATGGCCTGGCCGGGCTGCGCGCTGATCGTCCAGGGACATGCCGTGTGCAGGGCCCCGCTCGACGAGGTAGCCCCGGTGAGCACGGTGCCGGAGAGGTAGCCCTCGCCGGCCTCGAGGCGCCGCTGTGCCCGGTCAGTTGGGCAGTCGCCGCCGTGAGACTGGGTCACTGCAACGATGGGAACATATATATATATATATATGATATAGGGCATTAACTGGTTTGATTGGTTGGTTGGTTGGTTGGATGGCTGTTGGAGTTGTGCGTCCTGGCAACATCTAATGTCATATCAGGATGGGTACTGTCTTGTGAGACTGTGCACTCATGGTGACTTTATAGTGCTGCCCCGTTAGGAAATCAAGCCGCCAGCACCGTGACGTGATATCCCACTCATGTGACTGTGTGCGATATCAGGTCATAGTGCCAGTGTCCTGAAGTCCCACCGGGGCCGCACTATAACCCGTCCTGCTATGACTTCAGATGTTTCTAGGACGTAAAAAAACACACACAAAATCGAACGGATGGTTTATTAAGTTGATACTTGTTGTTACCTAACCTGACGCTCGCCAGTTCTAGGCTAAGTAGGACAAGGGCTGGTCGGTTCAGGGCCAGGATAATATGATTACGGTGCACCGTAAAGTCGCCATTAGTGCGCGCTCTAAGAAGTAAAACCCCAATAAACGTAACACCTAAAACCCCAATAAACAAAAGGTATCGCAGCCACACTTTTAAAATTATATATATATGTATTTTCTCTATACTGGCACCTATGTATGTGTGTGCACAGATATATATATATATATGTATATATACATACGTATATATTATATATATATATATATATATATATATATATATATATATATACATGAGCCTGTCTCAAAAGGTGCTAAGCAATATGGGGCAAAACTTTGTCCATTGTAATGATCAAAATACTATCTGCTGATGCATTTACTCAGGATAAACTGATTTGCTTTTTTACATGGTGTTTCATAATCCCAATAGAATAGATATTGATTTGAAGCAAATGTCTTTGTGTTTTCAGTATAATGGTTTATGTGCTGTTTTGTGTCAATCATTACAATGGACAACGAATAAAAGAGTTATCACCTTTTGAGACAGGCTCATAAAAAATATATATATATGCTGCATAAAACCTTATACGAGTATAATAAGGCAAAAAATCCCATTTACTCCCCAGTCACTAAGTCATCAGCTGGTTACCTCTATTCAATAGGTCATCTACTGATACGACCTCATCTCCCCACGTGGTGCCACCTACTCGTGCATGTCTCAGCGGTCGTTATCCTCACACAGTGTACCGCTGGCATTTTTACTATTAGTATTATATACATACAAAACTGACAATTTTTACTATTATATATAAAACACGTGGCCCAATTAACAAAAGTCTTTAAGGGTGTACTTGTTGCCATGCCTAGTGCATAGTTTATATGAATGAATTGCAGTGATCCTAATGCAATCCAAAGTTTTACCACCAGATCTATCTATATATATACATAGAAAGATTAGGTGGCAAATCGCCTCTCTATGTATATATATTTTTCTTCTTTCTTGATACTACCTATTATGGATAAGTGTGAATAGACTTGTTTTCACCATTAGACAGTTTGTTGATAGAAAGCCCGAGCCTACACTTTTACCGACCAAAGTGATTGTTAACCTCCCACATCACATAGACATGGTATGAGAGCAACTGGCCTTTGATGATGCTGTAAGTTATACACAGCAGTGGAAATCCCAATTGGCAGAGGTGAAGGCACAGGGAATCGAACCACTGACCTTCAGATTATGAGTCTGACCTAGAAAAAAGCCAAACACTCTAACCACTCCGTCACATAGAACACCAGCTTATATGTTGCTGGTAATCGAATAGGGAAGGAACATCTCCGACTGAACGTGGCACCTGTTGCATTAAAACACCCGACCATTTACTCTCATTACATGTCCTCACCTAACTACATAAACATTAATTCTTCGCCGGTGGTGGGACTCTTAAATAAATGATTGATCTGCGTCCGGTGGGTGGGTCGGTGTGTGATGGGGTCGGGTGGAGGGCCCAGCACTGGCGGCTGCTGGAACTGTGGAATTCGGATGAATCAATACAAAATTAACAATATCCTGCAGCACCACAGTCCATCCTAATAAGTTGGTAGGTTGGTGGAGTTTTACGTCCTGGCAACATCTAAGGTCATATCAGGACGGGTACCGACTTGTGAAAGTGTGCACATATGGCGACTTTATAGTGCTGCCCAACTAGGAGACCAGGCTGCCAGCACCATACATTTTTTTCTTGTAGATTTATACTGCCTATCTGAATAGACTTGTTTTCACCATTAGACAGTTGGTCAATAGAATGCCCAATCCTACACTTTTACCGACCCAAGGGATTTTTAACCTCCTAAACCACATAGACATGGTATGAGAGCAACTGGCCTTTAATGACGCTGTAAGTTAAGCACAGCGGTCAAAATCCAAATTGGCAGAGGTGATGGCATAAGGAATCAAACCACTGACCTTCAGATTAGGAGTCCGACCTAGAAAAAAGTCAGACACTAAACACTCCATCACAGAGAACACTTGATATGCCACTCAGTCACATTATCGTGACCCTGAGCCAACCAGTCGTTGACCTATCCTAGTAATTCCGAGCACTTAGCTAGGAAGTAACCAGTATGAACTTTTAAGTCATTGGTTTTATTCGACCAGGATTGGAACCCGTGAGTTCAAATCCCACGAGCTACCAAAACGGGAGACGGATGCTCAACTCATTCGGTCATCCCGTCTGGTCCATCCCATTACGTCTTTAAGCATATAATGACATATATATTCCATATGTATGTACATATATACTATTTATACTCTATAATGACGGTATTGTAATATAAACAAATTTCAGTATGCCTCCGAGCCTAATATTGTGGTAGAAGCATTAAACGTCCCATGTATTGACCTGTGAAATATGCACATATATACACAAATGTATATGTACGCATCTATGTTTTTATACAGCTATGACATATATATGTACATATATGTACATATACATATGTGTATATGTACATATGTGTATATATATAAATATATATGCATATATGCATTTATAAATTATATACACATACATGTACACATATGTATATACAGCAAAACCTCTCTAAATCGACCGACCTTGGGACCGATTTTAAGCGGTCGATTTAGGGAGGTGGTCGGTTTAGGGAGTTAGAAAATGGTTTCAATGGTATTGTTGGGTCCCAAATAAAGCGATCGGTATATGGGGGTGATCGATCTGGGAGGTGCTCGGTTAGAGAGGTTTTACTTTATTTGAGTCCCAACAATACCATTGGAAGGATATTCTAAGTCCCTAACCCGACCACCTCCCTAAATGGACCACTTAAAGTCGGTCCCATGGTCGGTCGATTTAGAGAGGTTTAACTGTATATATATATGTATGCCTGTATATACATATGTGGACAGATCTCCATATATATGAATAGAACCGAGACGGTGAAACTCTATACTTGCAGACAAAAAGGTTCACTACTAACCAAGCATAACAAGCTCACTTTTCCTCACGTGTCTCCCCTAGCTTGAATAACAATACTATTGAATTAGAAATAACTCAAAGTTGCACAGTTTGATGGCTTTGAGTTGCTGTCATTTTCTGAGATAAATAAATAAAATTGATCATTATAAGCTACTTTAGTTTAGGTTGAAGTCACTTTTAGTTTAAATGGCTAACTTTGGAGATATTTGAAGTGACAACATGCCACATTAATTTGGGCAAGCACGCCAAAACTCTGATGCCATACGCTTATGCAGTAACAGCTTCTGTTAAAGTGACTCCCCATGTCCTTCTATGTGACAACAAATATTTAATAAGTGCACCAGTATCTAAGATAAATAGGTAGAATCAAATCTAGGTAAGTGTTTTGGCTTTGAAAATTCGATGCTTCATCGGACTCAATCAATCAATAGTTCCGTCCTCTAGTCGAGGGTTGGATGCAATGGTTCTCCACTTGTCCCGATGGTGTGCTGTTCTGATAGACTGTGAATAATTCAAGCCTGTCCACTGTGAAATATTTGTAAACCATGATGTTCTTTGTCTCCCTCTCCCTCTGCCTGCCATTCACCTTCCCTTCCAACAATGTACGGTATATTGAACTCTGACGAATGATGTGGCCACATCATTCATCGGACTATGCAACTTTAAATAACAATACCACAAATTAGAAATACTCCTTTGCTATTCATAGCAAAGACGTCGGAACGCTGACTTTGTCGGCCAGAATTGATATGCCGTGTTTGATTCTAAAAAGAGCTGCGTCTTCAATGGCAAGGTTTTTGAATGGTTTGTTCCAGCGTTGCCTAAGGGAATGGGAATGTGAGGGGAAAGCGCTTACTTATGGGGCATTGTCCGGTTCTACAATAGGATGTTTGCATTAACTACATACATGCCGGCTGGCATTCATTCCCAGCTTGTTCTGCTTGTCAAGCTCAGCTTTATATTGCACTGAGATCACAACGTCTAGAGGTGTAGGTGCATTCGTTTCCAGGACAGCATGGATCCAATTAAGATAGAAGTATTATCACCGCGGGTGTATATATATTTGAGTTTGAAGCTTTAAGTGGATTTGCTCAGCAGTTATTTTCACTTTAGATTATATTCACTATCCTTGTTGCAGTGTCTGAATCAGATCCTGATATGACCTTAGATGTTTCCAGGACGTAAAGCTCCAACAACCAACCAACAACCAACGGAGCATAGTGAAGGACTTCCGTGATGCTGGCAATATTTTCTTAATATATTTATTGATGATAGTTCGGAGTCCTACGGAGTATAACAATATCGGTAATATCAGTAATATAAGTAATATCAGTAATATCAATATCAGTAATATCATTAATATCATTAATATCATTAATATCAGTAATATCAGTAATATCAGTAATATCAATAATATCAATAATATCAATAATATCAATACTATCAATACTATCAGTACTATCAGTAATATCAGTAATATCAGTAATATCATTACTATCATTACTATCATTACTATCATTAATATAGTTAATATAATTAATATAATTAATATAATTAATATAATTAATATAATTAATATAATTAATATAATTAATATAATTAATATAATTAATATAATTAATATAATTAATATAATTAATATAATTAATATCAGTAATATCAGTAATATCAGTAATGTCAGTAATGTCAGTAATATCAGTAATGTCAGTAATATCAGTAATATCAGTAATATCAGTAATATCAGTAATATCAGTAATATCAGTAATATCAGTAATATCAGTAATATCAGTAATATCAGTAATATCAGTAATATCAGTAATATCAGTAATACAGTAATATCAGTAACATCAGTAACATCAGTAACATCAGTAACATCAGTAACATCAGTAACATCAGTAACATCAGTAACATCAGTAACATCAGTAACATCAGTAACATCAGTAACATCAGTAACATCAGTAACATCAGTAACATCAGTAACATCAGTAACATCAGTAACATCAGTAACATCAGTAACATCAGTAACATCAGTAACATCAGTAACATCAGTAACATCAGTAACATCAGTAACATCAGTAACATCAGTAACATCAGTAACATCAGTAACATCAGTAACATAAGTAACATAAGTAACATAAGTAACATCAGTAACATCAGTAACATCAGTAACATCAGTAACACCAGTAACACCAGTGATACCAGTGATACCAGTGATATCAGTAATATCAGTAATATCAGTAATTACATCAATTCCCTTCCGTATTTTTACATTAGCATAATGCGTTATACATCACATATTTTTTAATTTGAACTTGTCGGTGGCTGGCATGTAATAACTCTACACATGCGTCCAGGACATCTGCTTGAAACCTGTTTATAAGGGTATCGGATACATCCAAATATTTCATTCATATTTGGTCAATTATGTATTTAATCTCTAAAAATATGGCAAATGGCCAGCAAAGGTTTATTTTTACACTAGTTTGACGCTAGTTCAATAAGAAGTGACCAAAAGCTTCCCCATCGAAGCTATGGCGGCTTCGTCTTCCTAGAAAACAAGGGTCTGGGTCACATGGTTGACACTTGTTTACTGCCAACCCAACAACCAATTAGCATGCTTGACATGTGATGTCATCACTGACTTTAGACAAGCTAATAATATGCCGTGAGTGTAGGTCAGGGGCAATCAGGTAATGTGTTTCGTCCTTCACACGCTAGGCCTAACAGACACACAGGTAAAACATGTCGTGAATCACGCCAACATGGGTGGGGTAGAATCTTGTAAACACAGCAATGGGCAGAGAAGATGGTTTTTGACAGGGTTATGGAGTTTATACAATATTGAAAGGCTTTCACAGGAATTCAGGGATAATCATTTTCTGTAATGACATGTTTATACCCGCAAGGTTGTGATGGTCCTGGTCCTGCCTGCCACATAAGCCTGGTTTCAAACTCGAATGAGTTCAGTAATTCCCAGAGAATAGGAATCTAGGGGTGGTCATATTCTATAATGTCCCATGTAAGTTAACCTGCAAGGTTGTGTTGGTCTTGTTAGTTACTGTCTGCCACATAAGGTTTCAAATTCGAATGGACTCGGTAATTCTCAGAGAATATGAATCTAGGGATAGTCATATTCTATAATGTCCCGTGTAAGTAAACCTGCAAGGTTGTGTTGGTCTTGTTAGTTACTGTCTGCCACATAAGGTTTCTAACTTGAAGGGACTCGGTAATTCCCAGAGAATATGAATCTAGGGATGATCATATTCTATAATGTCTCGTGTAAGTAAACCTGCAAGGTTGTGTTGGTCTTGTTAGTTACTGTCTGCCAGTCTGCCACATAAGGTTTCTAACTCGAAGGGACTCTGTAATTCCCAGAGAATAGGAATCTAGGGATGGTCATATTCTATAATATCGCATGTAAGTAAACCTGCAAGATTGTGATGGTCTTGTTAGGTACTGTCTGCCACATACGGTTTCAAGCTCGAATGGGTTCTAAAGAACCGAAAAGAGGACAGGAAGCGCGGGGTAGATAATTCCGGTAATGATGCTTGTGGACCGGCAAAGTCGCGCTGGTCACGTGACCCGCCTGCCGCTTTAACGCCGCGTCGGCAGCGGTAGGAGTGCGGAGACGTGGGGAGATGTGAGGACAGGTGATGGTTGGTTGTTGGAGTGTTATGTCCTGGCAACATCTAGGGTCATATCAGGAGGGGTACTAACTTGTGACAGTGCACACTCATGGTGACTTTATAGTGCTGCCCCCACCGGGAGACCAGGCCACCAGTACCATGAACTGATATCCCACTCAGTCATGTTAACCTGGCACTGAGATAACCAGTCTATGCTCTATGCTATTAATACCGAGCACCTAGCTAGGAAGCTACAAGTATCCATTTTTAAGTCATTGGTTTGATTCGATCAGGGTTCGAACCCGTGTGTTCAAATGCCACGATCTACCAAAAGGGGAGACCGCCGCTCAACTCAGTCGACTCTCCCGTCTGGTCGGGAGTGAGGAGACTTGGGTAGATGTGAGGGCAGGTGATGGAGGCAGCTCTCTGCGGCAGTGTACCACGTGAGTGAAGCAGTAAACAGGAACCAGCGACGCCACTTTCTGTACTAATGCTCAAATAATGCCCCGCCATACGCGGTGGCCGAATCGGTAGAACGCAGGATTCCCATGCGGGAGTTCGAATCCCAACCGAGTCAAACCAATGACTTATAAAATTGATACTTGTCGCTACCTAGCCTGGCGTTCGGTATCAATAGGATAGGACAAGGACTGGTTGGTGCAATATCTGGATAATGTGACTGTGTGGGATACCGGGTCATGGTATCGGCAGCCTAGTCTCCCAGTGGAGGCTGCACTATAAAGTCACCATGAGTGTGCACTGTCACAAGATGGTAGCTGTCCTGATATGACCTTAGATGTTGCTAGGACATAAAACATAAAACAACATCCAATCAAAGTAACGCCCAGCCGGTAACCAGCGGGCAGTCTCAAGGCGGCGGGAAGGTGCTGCGCCCGTGACCTGGTTGCCGGTTCCCCGCAGTCCTGGATGTAGGATTACCTCCAGTTCACTGATGGAGCCGGTTCTAGCATCTGAGCCGACCACGTCGTTCCATTGATGGAGACATACGGATATAGAACAGCTTGGCTCGCCCCAAGTGGAACAAAACAGCACACACTAGTATATGCCCGCGCACACCCATATTGCACTTGGGCTTAGCTAGACATTTGTATTATTGCCTGCTTGGAAATGGATATTATTGCTTAGATATGCATATTATTGCTTAGATATGTATATTATTGCTAATATATGCATATTATTGCTTAGATATTATTGCTTACATATGTATATTATTTCTTAGATATTCATATTATTGCTTAGATATGCATAATATTGCTTAGATATGTATATCATTGCTTAGATATGCATATTATTGCTTAGATATGCATAGTATTGCTTAGATATGCATATTATTGCTTAGATATGCATATTATTGCTTAGAAATCCATATTATTGCTTAGATTTGCATATTATTGCTTAGCTATGCAAATTCTTTCTTAGATATGTATATTTTTGCTTCGATATGCATATTATTGCTTAGATATGCATATTATTGCTTATGCATGCATTTTCTTGCTTAGACATGCACACTACTGCATAGACAAAGTAAAGCTTGTTTTATTTAATGACACCTCTAGAGCATATTGATTTTCATATCATTGGCTATTGGATGTCAACCATATGATCATTCTGATATATTTCTTGGAGGAAACCCACTCCCGGCACATAGGCTACTCTTTTCAATAAGCAGCAAGGGGTCTTTTATAGTTTCATGTGCACTTTCCCACAGACAGGACAGCACATGCCACATCGTTAGATGAACCAGTTGTGGATCATTGGTTGGAATTGAAAATAGCCTAATCTTCAAATGGGTCTACTGAGCAGGATCGATAGGATGACCCACACCTGCACAGGTGGACAGTACACTGCCTGAGCTAGGTCCCGTTCCGGAATATTGCACAGACATGCATATTATTGGATAGACATGCATATTATTGCATAGATATGTGTATTATTGCATAGACAAGCATATTATTGAATAGACATGCATTGTATTGCATAGACATCCATATTATTGTATAGACATGCATAGCATTGCATAGACATGAATATTATTGTGTATACCTTCTTAGCATTGCCTATAAACTAGATTAGTTCTTATTTATTTATATTATTAATTAGATATGCATAGTATTAATTAGAGATGCACGTTACTGCTTATAGGGCTGTCACACTACGACGTAAGGAGGTAACATAAGCCTATGTAGATGACGTTTCATCATTACGCTGAGGTACGCCGAGTTACGTCATGCTTACATTAGACTGACGTCAATTTACGTCGAGTTACAACAGGTTACGTCGAGTTACGTCAGCATGCGTCGAGGTTTTGGACATGTTGAAAATGTTGACGTAGCTCGACGTGATGCTCTGATGTTCGGGTGACATCACACGCACGTTACCCCGATGTTAGATGTGCGGGAGGGATGCGTCGGCTATGTTAGATCAATGGTGCATTACGTCATAGTGACGCACAGGGAGGAGGACTTTGCTGCTCATGCCGGTGACGTTGGACTAACGCCAGCCTCTCGGTTGGTCGACGTCGACTCATATCGGGGAAAACGGTTGCATCAGATGTGACAACGTTAAGCGATGCTAAGCGGCCACTACTGTCACACTAGGCTGACATCGGACGCTGGGGTTTCGCAAGCCTCATGTTAACATAATAACTAATTCCATTTACCTCTCTCGGTGGCACAATGCTAGCTATACCGACGTTACACTCATGTCCACTATGCGGCATTGACGTCCAAGTTGGCCACGTATTTGCATATTACGTCGAGATTTTCTATGTGTTAAATTTATTTTCACGTTGTCCTTATGCTCGCGCGCTACATCATAGTGTGACAGGGCCATTAGGAAAACATCAATTATATCTGTCAGTACAGATTATGGATACATATTATTGATTCGACATGTATGTTAATAATTACACATACATATTGCCAGGATCAGGTACAAGCTATGTGCTGACTTGTTTGGGAATTTACCCGCCATAAAAATATTTAAGCACTTTGAATGAGTCCGTCTCCCGTGTTGGTAGATTGTGCGGTCGTGGGTTCGAACCCTGGTCGAGTCAAACCAATGACTTCAAGATTGATACTTGTCGCTTCCTAGCCTGGTGCTCGGCATTATTAGGATAGGGCAAGGGCTGGTTGGATCAGTGTCAGGATAATGTGAATGAGTTGGATATCAGGTCATGGTGCTGTCGGCCTGGTCTTCCAGTGGGGCAGCACTATAAAGTGGTCATGAGTGCGCGCTGTCACAAGTCAGTACCCGTCCTGATATGACCTTAGATGTTGATAGGACGTAAAACAACAACAAACAAACAACCAAAGGCGGGAGGCAGGCGCTCACCTCATTCGGCCACCCTGTCTTAAAGAGATCCTGTGTGCGGTTTATTTGAAGTACTATTAATACAGTAACGATCTCAACCCCCCCCCCCCCCTTTTATATCAACCACCCCACTTGAAGTTGCGCTGTGAAGTGTTCCGCCTGCTATTTTTTATTGCACACTTCATGCTGATATACACACAGTCTTGCGCAGTAAACGCCAATCCGACCGTCACCCAGCAGGTTGACCCTTTGGAAATCAGCACAACCAGCGTTGATAATTTACTCTCTAAATCTTGTCAGGACCCTAGTCTTAAACCAAGCACATCTCAAGCCCGGCTCGGCGTGTTTGGTTATATAACCAATGTGCTTCCGGCCGGGGAGCTCTTTCAGTGGCTGGTCTTGAGGGAGGTGTGGGTGGGTGGGAGGGAGGGGTTGGGAACCCATTTTGACTCGCATCGCCTCACACTCTGAATGCCTGTCAGGGGCGACCTGCCGGCCGATCGCCCACCGGGGACATAGCCGCTAGTCCAACACGGCCGGGTGTTCAGAGAGAGAGAGAGCCCCGGGGGAGAGGGAGGGGGAAAGCGGGGAGGGAGGGGCGAGGGTCCGATGATCGTTATGAAACCAGAAATTACAGACTCCCATCGAGCCATTGAAAATGGGTGCCATTAAAACGACATTGAATCAACCTTACTGAGTTTCTCTCCAAACTCATCCCGGCCGGCCTTAAGTTTGCATAGTTCGATGTTTTTGAGTTTCTGACATTGTTTTTGCCAGATAAATGTATTAGGTTGATTGATGCTATAAAGTAGCTTCCTTTAGTTTAAAACTACCTTTCAGTTTTAAGGGCTAACTTTCGAGATATTTTAAGTGAATGTACACCAAATTGATTTTGGAGTGCACATCAACATTCTGCCACCATCGGCTTCAGCAGTTGGTTGGTTGGTTGTTGGAGCTTTACGTCCTGGCAACATCTCAGGTCATATCAGGACAGGTACCGATGTCTGACAGTGACTTGACTTGACTTGGCTTGGGGGGGTGGTTTGTAACCTTACGATGGTTACTGGTTGCAGAACTGCAACATTTATAGAGAGGCTCCGATAAATCGGCCCAATCTTTGGTTGAAGATTAATCTTCAATAGGGACGGTTGTCAAAGCTGGGGACATCTTTACAATGTTGTAACGGCGAAGCGTTGAGGCGGCCCCGAATCTCTTCAGTCCGGCAGTAGTTGAGCACTTGTATCCAGTCGACAGCAGCAAGAGTTTCGAGGAAGGGCGGGTAAAGATGGGTGCACCCAAGCACACAACTCCCCTGGTGAGGAGTATGCCTGGGAGAAAAAAAAGGGTAGAGTCTAGGAAAGAGAAATGAGGAGAGTTGAGTCAAAGGACCATGTCTATTTGCTCTATGGTGACCAGCCGGCGAGCCAAAGACACGGACAGAGTAAGAGTAGAAAGTGAAATGCCGGTGGGCTCCCCCTCCTAGAACTCTTTTCAGACATATCAAGGAGGAGCAAGGCCAGCGGAGAGGAGATAGAGAGAGGTGTGGACGAAGTGCAGTCCGGATAGCAAGTGTCTGACAGTGCACACTCAACTTTATAGTACTGCCCCACTGCAATACCAGGCCACGAGCACCATGACCTTATATCACACTCAGTCACATTATCCTAACACTGAACCAACCAGCCCTTACCCTATCCTAATAATGCCGGGTTCATGGATAGTAAGTGACACGTCTCAATCTTTAATTCATAGGTTTGACTCGGCCAGGGTTCGAAAGCGTGGGTTGGCTTGAGCGGTACCAGGTTCTATTCGATTTACCAAGTGGTCCCTTCTATGTAGCACATGATGCTTACCAAGTGTATCAGTATCTAACTTACCAAGAGTATCAAGTATATCAGTATTCTATGTAGAATCAAATCTATGTTGATGCATTTTGCAAAGAATAAGGCCTTCATTGGACAGTTTTAATTTGCTGATCAGGCTTGGCAAATCCTAATTACTGGTGAAAGGACGCTCATGTTGTTGGTTTCCCCTGTCTGCACTCACACGTCTTCAGCTCAGTGGTGACAATTGCATTTTCATGAGTGGTTGGCGTATTCTGTCTCACGGTGCTTCTGATTCTAATTCAGTTCCCTGCTTTGTCATTTGAGATGTTGACAGTTTTGGGGGTACTTTAGCTATTGGTGTTTAAAAAAGAAATTACCTCACAGGATCTAGAAATTTCGATCGCAGAAAATTGGTATCCCTCATCTTCCTGCTAGTTGGTCTATCCCAGTGATGCTGGGCGTCAGAGTAGGTAGGGACAGGCATACAATTTTTACAGTTCATGGTTTGTCGCACCCAGGGTTTACATCTGGCCGGTTCGAATCCCACAACCGATCACATGGGAAGCGGAGGCTCAACCCATTCGGTCGTACTGTATGGTCTCGCAGGAATGATTGGTTGGTTGTTGGAGGTTTACGTCCTGGCAACATCTAAGGTCATATTAGGACGGGTACCGACTTGTGACAGTGCGCACTCATAGTGACTTTATAGTGCTGTCCCACTGGGAAACCAGGCCACCAGCACCATGACCTGGTATCCCACTCAGTCACATTATCCTGACACTGATCACACCAGTCCTTGCCCTGTCCTAATAATGCCGAACACCTGGCTAGGAAGCGACAAGTATCAATGTTTAACTCATTGGGTTGACTCGACCAGGGTTTGAACCCACGACCCTCTAACTCATGAGTTCAAATCCCACGTTCAGGTATCATGATGGAATCTGATTGACTATTTTGAAAATAACTAATATTTAGGTTTTTTTATTACCCAATCTACGTTGGCCTCCTATTGAGCCAAGCTGAAGCTAGTGGATTGCGTGGGAGGCCGTGGGGCGGGGGGGGGGGGGGGGCCGTCAGTAGTAATGACCATTCACGTTGGAATGACCTCTTAAAGTGACATAGACCAGGGACTACTAACCCCGATCGATAGGGTTCTGCTATGAACCGGCATTGAAACTGTTCTGCAAACACTCTCGAGCTCTACAATAGTGTTCTGAAAACTCTGAGAACAGTCCATGATTTTTATGGTTAAAATGATTATTATATATACTTATACATGGCTATTTGCATAGTATACCTTTTTATTGTTATATATATAGTTTGATTGTTTGTTGTTGTTTTACATCCTAGCAACATCTAAGGTCATATCAGGACAGGTACCGACTTGTGACAGTGCACACTCATGGCGACTTTATAGTACTGTCCCACTGGGAAACCAGGCCGCTGGCACCATGACCTGGTATCCCACTCAGTCACATTATCCTGACACTGAGCACACCAGTCCTTGCCCTATCCTAATAATGCCGAACGCCTGGCTAGGAAGCAACAAGTATCAATTTTAAAGTTATTGGTTTGACTCGACCGGGACTCGAACCCACGACCCCACGATCTACCAGCACGGGAGACGGACGCTCTAACTCATTCGGCCATCCCGTCTGGTCTATATATATATAGTTATATATATATAGTTATTATGAAGTTATGTACAGCTATGCATAGCTATTTGGATAGTGATGAACCAGTTCTTTCACGTAATAAGGTGTAGAGTGGGTTGCACTCTCCCCCCCCCCATCTCGGGGTGGGGGTGAGTACCAGCATGCACCACTCTGCCTCCTGTTTGAGGCTTCACTCTCCACTAGCTCGGAGGATTTGAAAAATAAATAGATATTTATAATTATATATAGTTATACAGACAGCTATATATAGTAATATATATTAATATATACAGTAAAACCTCTCTAACCGACCATCACCAGAGATCGACCACTCCCCTATACCGACCGCTTTATGTGGATTCCAAACGATCGCCCGTATACCACTATTGTAACGATTAAAAAAACTCCCTAACCCGACAACCTTCCTAAATGGACCATTTAGAGAGGATTTACTCTAGCTATATATATCTATATGCATTGATATATAGTTATGAACACCTAGAAACAGCTAAATATAATTATATACAGTTATCTATCGCAACATATAGTTAATATAGTTAAGATAGTTATATATACCTATATGTAGTTATATATAACTATATATGGTGGTGAATAGCTATGTATAGCTATATATAGCTATGCATAGCTATATATAGCTATGCATAGCTATGTATAGCTAAGCTTAGCTACATACAGTTATATACTTAAATCTAAATATATATATATAGTTATAAGAGATGGCTACGCCCTCGTAGAAGAAAAGACACAAAGCGAGGAGTGGTGGAAGTCCCCAATTTATTGACCGAGGCTCTGGCCAAGCAATATACCGCCCTACCTAATACAAAAGCTTGAAATCTAGGCTCATGTGACGCCAAATCGTGCATTTATAAGATTATCTTATTCATACTTACATCTTTTAACTGAATGTTAACCTGGGCAGAATCGCAAATAGATTATATCCTAACCTGCTATAAATACCCATGTGACATATATAAGAAATAGCCCTAGGCATAACTCACCAGGGTTTTCAGACAAGTAGTGTAGTACATGGCACTTCCTGCTGCTTTCGTCATGCAAAAAGACTAGATCGATTCTGAACATGGTGTGCCTGTCAACTCGCGCGCATGCACCGATGGCTCAAACGCAGACATGCGTAGCCAATAGCACTTCCTGTTTGTTCGATCGGCCGACAGTATCGGCCGCTCTATCCTCGTCTTAGTGTTGATTTTAACGTGTAATTTATATCTCTATTTACCTCCGTCGTTGCATAGATGTAAACTACTATTAATTCAAGCATCTCAACTGTGTTTGTGTTAAATCCTGGTTGCAGCTAGTAAACAAATATGTTCAATAATAGTATATAATCGTAAAGACAAAAGAAGCAATGAACGCCTTCTTCTAAAAGAAAAGCCACCACCCTCAAATTATATAAAGAGTCCAGGCGCAAATTTGTACCTGAAGTTAATTTTAATTCTCACTAATTCCACTTTTTTGTTGATGAAATGATTATGGAGCAATGAACAACAACAAATAGGATTGTAAAAAGAATTAACTTGTTGAAGGTTTGGTTCCGATGTTTATCTCAATCTTTCGATGTCTATGTCTTTCTCTCTTTCAGTCACCATTTGTGTTCCTCTGTGTGTTGTATTTCTTTGTCTCCCCTGTACGCTCCTGATATCTTTCTCACCCGACCCCTCTTTCCCTCTCACTTCAGCAGTCTCTCTTTCCATCTCACTCGCTCATTTAATCAATGCTTAGGGTAATATATATGTTCTGATGTACCTTGTGATCTCCTATATTTTTTAGTTGTTGTTTTTGTGGTGGTTGCCATCAAGGTAGCTCAGAGGGGGTGCGAAGAAAAACCACGAATACCAATGAAACAATACACCAGATGGCTGCGAATAGACTAAAGAAAAGTCAATGTTTATTTAGGTTTAGTCATTGAATTGTCGTGGTTGGGATTATAATAATGGCTGATCTGCTATATGGAAAGTCAGCGGCCATGGCTGCTGGGTCAGCATGTTATGTAAGGCCCAACTGTGAAATTGGAGCGTGGCAATTTTGTTTTACAATTGGTGATCTAAACTAGAGAGACGTTGCTACACCATTCCACTTAGTGAAATGAGGTCAATGCAGACTCCACTGAGTTTACTTTTCCCAAAACAAACTCGAGATAAGATCAACTGTAACTAATTAAAAGTTACACCCCTTGCCCAACAACGGTCTCCAATTTGTTGCAATCAAAGAGGCAATTATGATCATTAGTGAATTGCGTAATCGATTGTTAATTACTGCACAGTGTTTATTCAGACAGCCTCTGTGCCTGGAGGCGCATTAGAGGCAGGGTTTCTTTACCACCGAACCACCACACTGCATCACCCCCACACTCGGGGAGAACATGTTCAGTAGATTCATCATGTAGTCACGTGAGAGTTGGTTTACCACCGAACCACCACACTGCATCACCCCCACACTCAAGGACAAAATGTTCAGTACATTCATCATGTATTTACGTGAGAGTTGGTTTACCACCGAACCACCACTCTGCATCACCACCACACTCAGGGACAACATGTTCAGTACATTCATCATGAATTTACATTAGAGTTGGTCTACCACCGAACCACCACACTGCATCACCCCCACACTCAGGGACAACATGTTCAGTACATTCATCATGTAGTCATGTGAGAGTTGGTTTACCACTGAACCACCACACTGCATCACCCCCACACTCAGGGAGAACATGTTCAGTACATTCATCATGTAGATAGGTGAGAGTTGGTTTACCACCGAACCACCACACTGCATCAGCCGAACACTCAGAGACTACATGTTCAGTACATTCATCATGTAGTCAGGTAACAGTTGGTTTACCACGGAACCACCACACTGCATCACCACCACACTCAGGGAGAACATGTTCAGTAGATTCATCATGTAGTTAGGTGAGAGTTGGTTTACCACCGAACCACCACACTGCATCCCTCACACTCAGGGATAACATGTTCAGTAGATTCATCATGCAGTCAGGTGAGAGTTGGTTTACCACCGAACCACCACACTGCATCACCCCCACACTCAGGGATAACATGTTCAGTAGATTCATCATGTATTTACGTGAGAGTTGGTTTACCACCGAACCACCACACTGCATCATCACCACACTCAGGGACAACATGTTCAGTAGATTCATCATGTAGTCAGGTGAGAGTTGGTTTACCACCGAACCACCACACTGCATCACCCCCACACTCAGGGATAACATGTTCAGTAGATTCATCATGTATTTACGTGAGAGTTGGTTTACCACCGAACCACCACACTGCATCATCACCACACTCAGGGACAACATGTTCAGTAGATTCATCATGTAGTCAGGTAAGAGTTGGTTTCCCACGGAACCACCACACTGCATCACCATCACACTCAGTAGCATGAAGCCGGGATATCCACTAGGCGGCGTCGAGTATCCATGGTTAGGTTTAGTTTGTGAATCGCTGAAAGATGGCGCCAATGTGCGCGTCCTTTGTTATCGGGAGGTTCACCGCATCCATGGGCTCAATGAGGTTAGACAAATCCACGGTAATCGATAGGTGGCGCTGCGATGCAACTCGGGCCACGGAAGTGAAGTACCACCATATCCCTAAGCCCCCACCACATACACCCACCACATACTTACACCCCCACCTACACCCGCACCTACATCCCCACCACATCCCTAAGCCACCACCATATACACCCACGACATACCTACACCATCACCACACCCCTACACCCACCACACACACATACATCTACACCCCCACCATACCCAAAGACACCTACACCGATGCACCTCTAGTCACTCGATTATCGCCCACGAAGGCCCGACTTCCGTCGCAGCGCCCCTTAGAATTATAGTACCCTCGGTACACCATTACCCATGTCGTGGATAACATGAACGATGAACAATCATTTGTACTGACCAAACAAAGAGCAAACACTGATGTCAAGTAAGGTGTAGTTTTACTTAGGTGGTGGATATAATAAAAAATGGGCACGAGAGCGCCACCTTGCGGTAGGCATACACATCAACATGAAAGACATTTAATACCTGCTCGTAGGTACTCTCACGTAACGGACACACTGGGACCTAATGAATACAATGGACATAATGGACCTTACGGACATAAAGGGCATACTGGATATAATGGACATACTGGGCGCAAGGGACATAATAGACTCAGTGCACCGTTTGACATAATGGACATAATGTACATAATGGACATAATGTACATAATGTACACAATGGACACAATGGACACAATGGACACAATGGACACAATGGACACACTGGACACAATGGACATAATGGACACAATGGACACAATGGACACAATGGACACAATGGACACAATGGACACAATGGACACAATGGACACAATGGACACAATGGACACAATGGACACAATGGACACAATGGACACAATGGACACAATGGACACAATGGACACAATGGACACAATGGACACAATGGACACAATGGACATAATGGACATAATGGACATAATGGACATAATGGACATAATGGACATAATGGACATAATGGACATAATGGACATAATGGACATAATGGACATACTGGACATACTGGACATACTGGACATACTGGACATAATGGACATAATGGACATAATGGACATAATGGACATAATGGACATAATGGACATAATGGACATAATGGACATAATGGACATAATGGACATAATGGACATAATGGACATAATGGACATAATGGACATAATGGACATAATGGACATAATGGACATAATGGACATAATGGACATAATGGACATAATGGACATAATGGACATAATGGACATAATGGACATAATGGACATAATGGACATAATGGACATAATGGACATAATGGACATAATGGACATAATGGACATAATGGACATAATGGACATAATGGACATAATGGACATAATGGACATAATGGACATAATGGACATAATGGACATAATGGACATAATGGACATAATGGACATAATGGACATAGTGGACATAATGGACATAATGGACATAATGGACATAATGGACATACTGGACATACTGGACATACTGGACATACTGGACATAATGGACATAATGGACATACTGGACATAATGGACATAATGGACACAATGGACACAATGGACACAATGGACACAATGGACACAATGGACATAATGGACATAATGGACATAATGGACATAATGGACATAACGGACATAACGGACATAATGGACATAATGGACATAATGGACATAATGGACATAATGGACATAATGGACATAATGGACATCATGGACATAATGGACATAATGGACATAATGGACATAATGGACATAATGGACATAATGGACATAATGAACATAATGAACATCTGGACATAATGGACATAATGGACATAATGGACATAATGGACATAATGGACATAATAGACTCAGTGCAAAGTTTGACATAATGGACATAATGGACATAATGGACACAATATACATAATGGACATAATGGACACAATGGAGATAATCAACTTGGTGCACAGTTTGACATAATGGACATAGCAGCCATAATGGACATAACGGACATACTGGACATAATGGACATAATGGACATAATGGACATAATGGACATAATGGACACAATGGACATAATAGACACAGGGTTAGTTCGACAGAAAATTAGGATATGCATTTAATAATTACAATTATGTATCAACACATTATGAATGAAGTTGATTTATATATTATGTATATATATATGAAGCAAATTTCAATATCTTCTCCCTCTCATATCCTCCCTGCAACCCCCCCCCCCCTGCCCCCCAAAAAGAACTAACATAAACAACAAAAGCCATCCTTGTGTAACCTCCACCCTGTAGCACCTGACTGAACTAATAAAACATGCTAATCACAAAGCTATAGTTGACCAAGGTAATTTAAATGTATCCTGTAACCATTATCTATTCAGTTCTAACAGTAACAACAAGTCATGCCCATAGTATTAATGCCTTCTCACAGGTATGATCAGGAAACCAATGATATATTGTCAATTCAAATGACGAACCTCCAGTCTACACTCCCAAAATAACATTTTAAAGCCTGATAGCTTCTTGCTTTGTCTATTTTCTCATCATCCCATCGATAAATAGTTCATATGTGCCATAACTGCTAATGCCAGGAAGAAAGTACTCAAAAAGAGATGTTATTCGACTGAACTAACAATTGAGAACAAAACAAGATGCTTAGATGAGCTTGCTAAGGGTAAACAGGCCCGACCAATCATAATATTTACTAAAGAAATTGGTGAGTGTGAAGCGAACGGTTGCCTGGCCAGATAGCGGAAGCAGCCCCATAGAGGAGTGGATTGCTTGGTTGGTTGTTGGAGCTTTATGTCCTGGGAACATCTAAGGTCATATCAGGACCGGTACTAACTTGTGACAGTGCACACTAATGGCAATTTTTATAGTGCTTCCCCACTGGGAGACCAGGCTACCAGCACCATGACTTGATATCCCACTCAGCCACATTATCATGACACTGAGCCAACCAGCCCTTGCCATATTCTAATAATGCCAAGTGCATGGCTAGGAAGCGACAAGTATCAATTATTTAAGTCATTGGCTTCACTCGACCAGGGTTTGAACCCATGGGTTCTAATCCCATGACGGACGCCCAACTCACTCGGCCATCCCGTCTAATACAGATGTAGGTGGAGAGTTGCAAGACCCGTGCTGCTTATCAAGGACTATATCAATCAATCAATAGTTCCATCCTCTAGTCGAGGGTTGGATGCAATGGTTCTCCACTTGTCCCGATGTTGTGCTGTTCTGATAGACTGTGAATAATTCAAGCCTGTCCACTGTGAAATATTTGTAAACCATGATGTTCTTGGTCTCCCTCTCCCTCTGCTGCCATTCACCTTCCCTTCCAACAATGTACGGTATATTGAACTCTGACGAATGATGTGGCCAAAATAAATAAGTTTCTTTGTCTGTATAGTGGCAAACAAGCTTTTCTTATTTATAATTTTTCTGAGAACTTCTTTGTTGGTGATCTTCTTTGTCCATGATATTTTCATCATCCTTCGATAAGTCCACATCTCAAATACTGCTAAACGTTTGTACATTTTCTTAGAGATTGTCCATGTCTCTGCCCCATACATTAGAGTCGACCACACATAACACTGAAGAATACGCTTCCTTGTTTGTATTAATATCTTACTTGATGTTAACACTCTATACATTTTGGAGAATGTTGTTCTGGCTATTGTTATCCTTCTTTTAATTTCTTCCTCACATCTCCCATCATTTGTCAAGGACTATATACATTATATATAATAATTCACCTACATAATGAACATGAGGAAGATATGATAGTGGGTTAGAGTGTATTTTCTCTGGCTAGAGGAAAAATAAGCCCCTTGCCTACAAATAAAAAAGATTTGGCAGTAAGTGAGTATGACAGTGAGCAGGAGAGCAGTGGCGCCCCTGTCGGATTTGAAGCCTGAACAGTAGATGAGTAGTCCGAGGCTCAACCAACCGATTACTGGTGGGTGGGTGTTAAGAGCGAGTATGGAATTCTGGGTTATTATACTTGTATAATTCTTATCCATTATATATATATACCACCTGTCCTTGCCATAACCCTCTGGTGATTGCTGTTAATGATATTGTTTTAAAAACTCTCTATGGCTATTTTTACTATGGCTTTCAGGAAGGACGGGAGAGGGCTGGGTGGTGCTTGGCGGTGGGTGGGAGAAGGAAATGCTGGATGGGGACGTATCGAGTAATCGGCGGTCACTGCTGGGTCGGACTGTTAAGGCAATACGGCGGCCCTGTATGGAGAACGTACGTCCAAGATTACACCTACTCACCCACCCCTCCGGTCAGACACCAGCATTCAGCCTCCGCCGCCAGTAACCCACAGTCAGCTCCAAGTAACCATCACCCAGTAACCAGCTCCCAGTAACTAGCTCACAGTAACCAGCTCCCACTGACTAGCACTCAGCTCGCAGTAACCAGCAGCCAGCTCCAAGTAACCAGCAGCCAGTTCACGGTAACCAACAGCCACCTCCCAGTAACCAGCAGCAAGCTCCAAGTAGCCAGCAGCCAGTTCCCGGTAACCAGGAGCCAGCTCTCAGTAACAAACACCGAGTAACCAGTTCCTAACACCCATACCACAGCCAATATCCCATAGCCCACAACCCACATTCCAAAGCCACTATCCCATAACCCACCTTCCCAGCCCCCATCCTCCATCACCCAGCACCCAGACACTATCACACAAACCCACAGACCATCAACTCCTGCACCCATCCACCAGCCTCCACATCCTCCAGCCCCCAAACACTATCCCACAAACCCACAGACATTCAGTTCCTAGGCCATCAACTCCTGCACCCATCCACCAGCCTCCACATCCTCCAGCCCCCAAACACTATCCTACAAACCCCCAACTCTCAGCTCCCAGGCCATCAACTCCTACACCCAGCCACCAGCCTCCAGCCTCCAGATCCCTCCCCATCCTCCAGACCCAAGACACTATCACACAAACCCACAGAAACATCAACTCCTGCAGCCAGCAACCAGCCTCCAGCTACTAGCCCCCAACCTCTGACACTCAGGCCCTAGCCCCAGCCCTGATCCCCCAGCCCCCAAACCCACATTCTTCCACCCCTAACATCCATCCCCCAATCCTCGCTTCCCCCAATGCCTATCGCCGGTCAGTCCCCAGCCGCCCATCCAGCCCCCCAGATCCATAGCTAACCACATCACCTATCAGCCATCATACTATTGCTCGCTTAAGCACGCCCCCCCCCCCCCCCCCCCCCCACCTCCTCCAGCAACCCACCATTCTTTATTTGGCGCCATCGGGGCAATCCAGCAGAAAAGCAGGAAGCGAGGTAAAGGGCCAGCAGCATGGATAGAGCGTTATGCAGTCAGAGAGCGCGAGACAGACAGAGAGAATTAGAGAGGGGGAAAGGGAGGGGAGAGGAGAGCTTAATTAATAATTAATAAATATTCACAAAATATATGAGAATAATAATGATAACACAGAGCGGTTGCGCAGTAAATGAGCGTGAGAGCGGGGCGTTCCAGAGGAGAACAGACGCCCCCACCCACCCTCCCGCGCCACACCCGCCCCTCCATCACCACCGACTGGGGCCGGCGCTTGCTCGCCTGATAATGTCGGACAGGCGGGCGGGTAGGGTCGGCGGGAGGGAGACCGGTGTAGTAAGTTCAAAACACTACCCCACACCAACACTACGGTAGTGTTTTCAACCTAGGTTCAAAACACTATGGTCGTTTTTTCAACTTAGTTAAAGGTAGGTTCAAAACACTACCCTGGCCATGCTCAAAGCACTATCCTTAAGTTCAAAACACTCCCTTTAAGTTCAAAAGACTACTCTCATGGTGCTGGAAGCCTGGTTTCCGAGTGGGGCAGCACTATAATGTTGCCATGAGTGTGCACTCTCACAAGTCAGTACCCGTTCTGAGATGACCATAGATGTTGCTATGACATAAAACAACAACAAACAAACAATCAAACACTGCAGCACCATCAGCAGATGCTGCAGTGCTATCAGCGTATACTATTAGTATGTGTGTCCTGATATGACCTTAGATGTTCCCAGGACTTAAAACTCCCAATAAACAAACTAGGTTACATTTTGCAACATTACACTTACAGCCCCCACTGCCGTGTTATGATAGTATTTTGAACTTGGGTAGTGTTTTGGACGTATGTAGGGGTAGTGTTTTGAATTTAACAGTAGCGTTTTGAACTTAAGTTGAAAACACTACCGTAGTGTTTTCGACTGGGTAGTGTTTTGAACGTCCTACACCGGGCAGCACCGGCCTCACCTCCCGGCCGAGTTCGTGACACTCGGCGCGTGCTGGCCGTCCCGACGACTCAACATCGGATGCTCTCGTTAGGACACCGGGTGCAGCCTGTGTCAACTCTCCGCCGACATGTACAGGGTCATGTGCCGAAGCACGCCACCCAACCCTCCTTAAAGGCCCCCTCCCTCTCCCCCCCTCCCTCCGTGCCTCCCTTCCTCTCCTCCTTGCTTCCCTCCCTCCCTCCCACAACCACCCCGCACCACACTCACCCACCCCTAACACTGCGTGAACCAAGTTTTCTGCCACAAACAGGGAAACTCTCCTCCCCCTCCTCGACAATATCTTCTACAATGCAGACATACCCCAATCTTGGAAGGATGCTGATATCATCTCCATCCCCGAGAAAACCCCGGGCGAAGTCAGAGCCATCTCCCTTCTCCAATCCCTTGGGAAAGTTAGTGAAAGAATCGTCCTTGGCCGTCTCCAGATATATGGTCACAGAAGACCCCACCACTGGCCTACCAGAGGAGGCCATCAGCTACCGAGGAGGACGAGGCATCCAGAATACCATCACCACCCTCAACTAGAGCATTTCCTATGGCCTCTGTAATGGACAGAAGACAGCAACCATCTTCCTTGACCTTGAAAAAGCCTTTGAGCTTATCGACCACAACGGGGTACTGACATCAATGGCTGATCTTGCCATCATCAGCGGGCATCTTGTCTACATCTGAAATTACCTGCAGAACAGGCGAGCCAGGGAACGTGTCCAATGCACCTCTTCTCGCTACCTCCAAAAAACATGGCGTCCCCCAGGGTGCAGTGCTCAGCCCCCTCCTTTTCAATGCAGTGATGGCATTTCTCGTGCGGAGGCTTAAACAAGACCTAGCCACCCAAGATATCACAGACACAACAATAGTCTGCTATGCAGATAACATCACTATCACTGCCACCAGAATGACCAACAGACTCCTCGTCATGAAGAGGATCTCTGGCTTCTCCTGGGGCACCCTGGACTGTGTACTCGCACTGTTTTACCACCAGGCAGTCCACTCCCTCTTCAACTATAACGTGCCCACACTCGCTCTCACAGCCCTCGGGCTTGACAACCCCCAAACTCGACTACCCAAGAACAAGATCTTCCTGAATGAGTTCTGGAAACTTGAGAACATCCAAGACTGGGCTGCCAGGCTTGTCCTCCATGTTCCCAGCACCAACAGGATTGAGATCCTCCTCCTTGAATCCGGCCTCCCTCCCCTCTACCTCCCAGGCAAACAACTTCTCACCACCTACCTCACAAGAACCCTCTCCTCAGGCCTCTCATCAACAATCTGCAGAGCCACGGCCTACCTCCGAGATGGGACCCGCAGTCACCCTCACATCTCCTACCGCCTTAAGGATGCCATCACCACAATCAAGGACTCCCATGGACTCCACATTGCAGACTCTGCCCTGTGCCCTCACAAGCCACCATGGTTTTCCATTCCAGTAGAAACCCAAACAACCAACCTAATTGCTGCCAAAGCAGTTTACACAAGCCCAGAACTCCACTCCCTAGCTCTCGAGGCCATAACTCAGGTGAAGGCAGACATCCCCCTCGCTAAGACAGTCTACACCGATGGCTCCCTTAACCCAACATCAGGTAGAGCCAGAGCCGGAATCGTCATCCCCTTCTCCAACACAAAGAACACCACCAGGGTGTCTGACTTTGCTTCCACTCTCGATACTGAGCTTGCCGCCAGTCACTTGGCCCTCGAAGACCTCCACAATTCAAGTGCCATCATCATTACCGACTCTCTGAATGCCATCAAAGAGATCGCCCACCCAAATCCTCAACACTCCCTTGCCGATATGATCCAGATTATAATCTCGACCAGACATCAGGCACACCCTCAACACAGTCTGGCTATAGGTCCCCTCCCATAATAATATCGTCGTTGTTGTCAGAATCATCATCATCATCAGCATTATTATATGCATGATATTTTATTATATGCATATCAATGATTAGGAACATATTCATTGTATTATGGACACACATTATTATACACATTATTATAACACTATTATTTATTATATCCAGTGTTGTTTACTTTACAGATTATCATTTATTATATATGCATGTCCATGATTATAATCCTATTGCCAGTATTATACACATATTATTAGTACACACGCTATTCTTCATTATATGCAGTGTGGCTTACATTACACATCATCATTTATTATATACGCATATATTATTAGTATCATAATATCATCATTATACATATATTATAATTTATTATACATAAAATATTATTTATTGTATACAAAGTGTTATTTACTATGCACAAATAATTATTTCGTATACACATATGTACCATGCATGCATTATTGTTTATTATTCGCATTATCATTTATTACACGATATCATTTATTATAAATATATATTATGGAGCTGTTATTATACATCCAGTACTATTATTATATACCTATTAGTATTTGTTATATGTATGTTATTATTTAGTTTGTACATTTCCATTTATTTTGCGCCCATTATTATTGATCCAATACCCATTATTATTTAATACACATATTTGTATTTATTACAGACACATTATTATTTATTATAGGAACATGACCATATATTATACACAGAATGTTATTTATTGTGCGCACACTGCCTCGTGCCAACTATAATCTGTCTCCCGAATCCACCATGTCAACCTTTCGTACTTATTCACCTCACTACCGTAGCCAACTAGCCCCTCGTACAACCCCACCCCCACGCCATCACCTGATCTCCTCCACCACACACATCCCAGCAGCACTGCCACCACCCACACCACAGTTCTCAGCACGAACAGGCACCGCCTCCCTCCCACTCCCTCCCCTCACACCATCCCCCCTTCGCCTCCCTCCCGTCCCTCCCCTTCCCCCCCACTCCCCTCCTCACCCCCTCCCTCCCCTTCCCTCCCTCACGCTTCCCTCCACTGCAGGCTGTGGCAGCTCTAAAACCCTCAGCTACAACCCTACCACCCAATTAAGCCCTGTACTTACGCGCCATTCACGTGTCCCACCTACCTATATATATATATATATATATATATATATATATATATATATATATATAGGTAGTCTTGGAGACTATATATATATATATATATATATATATATATATATATATATATATATACATTCTCCAAGATACCCGTCGTGTGTATACTCCTCACTGTATACATAGCTGATGTTTTAGCAGTAGATGCCTTAATACATAGGCTCAACCAGCCGATGACTAATGAAGGAGGAGAGACTGGGGAGTATATGGCCTTATTATACTCGTATAATGGCATATACAGCATATACGTATATAGTCGTTCAGGCACACGTCAACTACCCACCACACACTGTGATCTGTATCTTATTTATAGTTAACTCTCGGCATTTTGGATTTGGTTTTGGTTTTCTCTACGAATCCAACCCAATAATAATAGTGTACACTATAGTTGTCAGCATTTTTCCAAGGTGTATGCTTACAATGGCTTAAATATTGTTATATCAAGCCCAGTCTATTTTGTATTTTGCTCTGTATTATAAATAAAACAGAGGTGAATAGTTTATTTCAAGTACAGTGATTTAATAATCAATCAATTTAAATAACCATAATTTGTGGTTGTGTAAATGCCTGTTGATAGACACCCAAATTAGCGTTCGGTATTTACCTCCCTCTTTAATATTATGCTTATGTCGTGAAGGGTGATGAACATGGGAAATATTGCGCCTAGAGCGGGAATCGAACCCAAATCTCTTTGCATTCCTAGCCAGTGTGCTAACCATTACACGACCTAGGCTCCCTGATATCACCATACTACCCACGCCTACCTGTCTATGCGGCTCCTTACCTGAGAGATCAGTGCAGACCACTACACTTACATAAATTTAATAAAATAAGATAAACCAGGTTTAAGTTTCCGTTTTTTTTAAACTCACTATCGAAAGGTTTCACGCTTCGTTATCTGCCGTTCATAGCAGCCGAAATTGTGTCTAAACTACGAGGAGTCATGAGTCAGTTAAAGATAAATTTAGAGGCTAGAAATATTTCCGTCACGAATGCAAATATTCACTTAGAATATTATAGTCTATGGGGGTTTAACATTGTTAATGCATTGTGTACACTTTACTTTCAGAATTTACTTCATGCTTCAATTTACTATATAAACCATGTAAGAAAACGGTGTAAATAAATATATGTTTGTTTGTTGTTGTTTTACGTCCTAGAAACAGCTAAGGTCATATCAGGACGGGATAATACCTGTCACACTTGCGGTCGTAAGACCAGTGCTATGGCAGTGACAAAGTATTTTGGGGGAAAATCATTTACCCCCCCACCCCAAATAAAAATACAAAAGTTAAGCATAGCTGGAAGACCAGTGGCTCGGCGCTAAAGAAAATACTGTATTCAGATGAATAAAACAAATGTTTACCAACAAAAAATGCACTGAAGTAATTCGAACCATACAACAAGCGGTTTCAGCGACAAACCAACATGTCCATGTGTTCACCAATAGATTTATAAATAAGTTTGACATTAAAGTTCCCAACATATATTTCAGTGATTGCGATACTGAACACATTGGCCAGAAGCCAAGTGTGTATGAAGACCGCTGTATACTACACGACTATTTGTCGTCAGCCTTATTGATCGGGGATTCGGAACAATTCTAAGTTCAGATCCAATACAAGTGCTTGATTAACTATCCTTTATTGGGCCCCCCACCCTCTCCCCTTCCATAGATTGGCATATCAGGACCAGACAGGATGTTCGGATGAGTAGAGCGTTCCTTTCCCAGGCGTGAAATTCTGGGTTCGATCCCAGGCGGAGTCAAACCAAAAACCATGTTGTATGCATTCGGTGATTAAGCAGGGGGAATTTCAATTGTGGACATTTGGTCTTCCTCATTGCAGTGCTGCCAAGCGCCAGGCTAGACAGTGATAAGTCATTGGTTTGGTTCTATCAGGTTTCAAACCTCATCACCATCATCATGCTGTCGGTCGTGATGCGACAAAGACTGCTTTCATTACTTGACTGCCGCTCGGTTGTACATTTCATGAAAGCTGCCTGCAAAAGTGTTGAAGTGCTGCTGGCTTTTGCAAATAGAGGTTTCACACCGGCAAGAACATGTCCAGACATGCGCAAAACTATTTGTCCCTGCAGTGGCTGGTCGGGAGATGTTGGGAGTTCCATAGATCAACCGCCCTTAATGCTGCCACAGTGACATGGTTTTCTGTTTAGGGTTTGCTCCCTTAGCCTTCGGTTCTGTCAAGAACCTGTACCACAATGCATTGGTTTACAACTCTGCAGGGCAGGGGTGTCAAACTCCCTGAGGTATTGCAATACCTGCAATACCTGCATACCTCCTAGGTTCAAACCTACGAGCTTGAATTCCACGATCTACTAAGACAAGAGGCGCATGCTCAACTTATTCGGCCAAGCCAAACTGATACTCTGGCCTGATGCTCAGTATAGACCTATTTCATGTGACGTCAGGATAGCTATCTAGGTCAGTGCGCGCGCCTTTTGGCTGCAGGACTACACACTGTCACACTGCAAACTCAATGGCTATGAGCAATCTTCATAGAGAAAAGGTGAAATATCTCTAAAACCACACCTCTTAGAAACAAACTGTTTGGAACACATATAGAAAACATATTCAACGAATAGATTATATTAAATTTATACGGTTAGGGTTGTGCATTTATATTAGTTTTGAATAAAATAGGTGTTTTGCACTGCGCGTACCGACAAACTCAATGCATTGTCAATGGTCGTGAGCAATCTTCATACAGAAATCTCTAAAACCACACCATCTAGAAACAAACCGTCTGGTACACATATAGAAAACATATTCAACGAATAGATTATATTAAATTTATATGGTTAGGGTTCTGCATTTCTATTAATTTTGAATAAAATAGACGTTTTGCACTGCACGTACCGGCAAACTCAATGCATTGTCAATGGCCGTGAGCAATCTTGAATTATCTTCATGCAGAAAAAGTGAAATATCTCTACAACCACATGACATAGAAACAAACCGCTTGGTTCACATATAGAACACATATTCAAGCAATAGATTATATTTAATTTATGAGCTAAGGTTTGCCATTTCTATTAATTTTGAATAAAATAAACGTTTTGCACTGCACATACCAGCAAACTCAATGCATTGTCAATGGTCGTGAGCAATCTTCATACAGAAAAAGAGAAATATCTCTAGAAACAAACCGCCTGGTACACATTTATAAAACATATTTAATGAATAGATTATATTGAATTGTTATGGTTAGGGTTATGCATTTCTATTAATTTTTAATAAAATAAACGTTTTGCAGTGCGCGTACCGGCAAACTCAATGGCAGTGCGCCTTCATTCTGCAGTCAAGCTGCGCGGGCACACACAATGGTTATCAACATTGAAATAGGTCTATTCGTACAATAGGCAACGGAAGAGTGGGATGAAGAGACATTTTCCACAATTGAGATGGTCTCTGCCTAAAGCTACATAACGCGAAGAAAGCATCTATTTTACGAAAGAAAACCACTCAACTCGGTTTGATCTTACTTATCCAACTTAGATCTATATCAATGCATTCAGTAAATATATATAGTTGTCCAGAAGGCATTCTAAAAGGGTCTAGTAGAATATATGACTGCTGAGGCCTGTGGTGTTCTACATGGTGGTATGTATATGACAAATAAGTTTGCATTTTTGTTCCACTTCCTCGCTCTTTTAGATAGCAATTACTTCAAACAACAGAAAAGTAGATAATGATAATTAATCTAATATATGTATCTAGCAAATATGGCAGAAGCTGAAATCCAAGGAATTTGCGACTTTAATCAATTCAAATAAATAAATAAATAAATGTATTAAAATATCTTAAAATGTCTTTTGTGCGGCGACACACAACAACACTTAAAGCGCCGTACGGTGACTTATGCCTCGCAGTGACCATACGATTTGTGACTGGATAAACCGCAGACCACAACGCTGTAAAATTTGCATAAATTTCGACAGACACCACAGACCACAGCACCGTACGGCGATCGCAGCATTTGTGACCTAGGCATAAAGCAAAGTCTCAAGCAGAACCGGGTGATTACATCACAGCACAACGCCCTTCGATCAGAGATAGAAATGGCCCTAGAACAAGAAAATGTATACCTTTAAACACTCAAATATACAAATAATATCCAAATTACATATATTGTTTGTGGTCAAACCAGCCTAAGCAAAATAAACCCATAAATTATTCAGATTACAGCCGAACTTCACATTTTCCAAACCAAAACACTTAGCTAGATGTGATCCTACATATCTGCAACTTAGACACTGATGCACTCAACAAAATATATTATTCTCTTAGACTGCAATACCAAGTCAATTGAATATAATCTGCCGCAGCTGAATCCTATGATGTTCAGCATTTCGATGGGCACTCCATATTTAATATAGTATGTCCTTCCTTCAAATAACTCTAACGTGAGCCATTTAAAGTTGCAGAGTCCGATAGTTTTTGTTTTTCTGTCACTTTCTGAGATAAATATATTAGGGTGATTATTATGATATATCTTACTTTAGTTTGAAGTAACTTTTATTTTAATGTCTAACTTTTGAGATATTTGAAGTGCAAACATGCCAATTAAATGTTGGCAAGTACACCAAAGCTCTGACACCATAGGCTTTTGCAGTAACATATTATATTACAGTGACTCAGTATTCCATTATATGTGGCGACAAATGTTTAATAAGTGCACCAGTATCTAAGTTAGATATCTAGAATCAAATATAGATAATTGTTTTGGTTTTGAAAATTTGATGTTTTTATCGGACTATGCAGCTTCAATATAAAAGTTACTTAAAAATAAATTAAAATACATAATTATATTTTACATAGAATTATATAAGTAGACTGGTAACATCTAATATATTATAACTAAAAACTATCAATCAATCAATAGTTCCATCCTCTAGTCGAGGGTTGGATGCAATGGTTCTCCACTTGTCCCGATGTTGTGCTGTTCTGATAGACTGTGAATAATTCAAGCCTGTCCACTGTGAAATATTTGTAAACCATGATGTCTTGGTCTCCCTCTCCCTCTGCTGCCATTCACCTTCCTTCCAACAATGTACGGTATATGAACTCTGACGAATGATGTGGCCAAAATAAATGAGTTTCTTGTCTGATAGTGGCAAACAAGCTTTCTTATTTTTAATTTTTCTGAGAACTTCTTGTTGGTGATCTCTTTGTCCATGATATTTTCATCATCCTTCGATAAGTCCACATCTCAAATGCTGCTAAACGTTTGTACATTTTCTTAGAGATTGTCCATGTCTCTGCCCCATACATTAGAGTAGACCACACATAACACTGCCGCTTAAAACACATAAAACTATAGCTTAAGCTAAAACCCATCACACATCTGGAACTTTAATTGAGTCAGATTAGGAATTATGAAAGAGCGAATACAATTGGATCTACGGTGTTCTCTGTGGCAGAGTGGTTAGAGTGTCTGACTTTTTTCTAGGTCGGGTTCCTAATCTGAAGGTCTGTGGTTCGATTTCCTGTGCCCCCACCTCTGCCAATTTGGATTTCCACCGCTATGTATAACTAACAGTGTCATCAAAGGCCAGTTGCTCTCATACCATCTCTATGTGGTGTGGGAGGTTAAAAATCCCTTGGGTAGGTAAAAGTGTAGGCTCAGGTTTTCTATCGACGAACTGTCTAATGGTGAAAATAAGTCTATTCAGACTTATCCATAATAGACAGTATCAATCTTCAAGAAGACGAATCAATAAGCACATTCCTTTTCCAGCACTGTTTACGGCGTCCTGGAAGCCTTCAACCTGCATGCGTGTCTAACGATTGAAGCGCCTAAGAAAGCCGACGATGGTGGCGGGGGGCAGGGGGGGGGGGGCGGACGGCGGATGGCGGCGGGTAGGGGGGGCGGTCGGCGGAGGGCGGGGGTGAGGTGGGAGGCACGTTGCCCTGCTTGTTTTCCCTGTCGCTACCAAGACAAAGGGGTTTGAAACAGTTACGTTGTAGTGTGACTAGACAACTCAAAACTTTGCTATCGCTACAAAGTCCTGCTGGGCATTTAGTCATGGAAGCCAGAGCACAACAAAGGAATCATGAAGACTGGAAGTTTGGTGTAGAGGTGTGTGTGTGTGGGGCGAAAGTTGGGGGGAGGGGGTCAGCGGGGGGGGGGGGATTTAGGGGGCGGGGAGATGGGGGCTTTCTGATGCCGCCATGTAAGCATTGTGATTGCATGTGGAACCGCCCAGTCGGGTTGACTCACAAAGGCTGGAAGTTACTGTAAGGGTTCTTGTAAAGGTTCCCCAGAGGCAAGGCTGCCGGTCCCACTGCTGCGATATGCCGCCTTCTGAGAAACATAGACAGCAGCTCGCCAATAGTGCAAGTGTGTGGGGAGGAGTAGGTTCCCCAGCAAAGCAGATGGCATGATTTGTCTCCCTCTGTGTGACATGACAAGGAGGTGCTCCTCGCCAACTCACCTGCTGTAGTGTCAGAGCTACCCCTTCCTCCCACTTCCTCCGTAACACCCGCACTGCAAAAGCAGCAGCATTAAGAGCTTGTCAGGACATCAACTATATCGGTGTAATCCAAACCACGTGTTCTTACTACCCCCTGTAGTCCCCTCAACCATCAAAATGAATGGGACCCCCCTCCTACCCGCCACCCCTAATAATAATGAACCCATCCACTCCTGCTGAAGTAGTTCCATAGAGATCTTCCCTGTCAGACACAGATATATATCCATATATACACCATATCAACATAATATACATAATATAGATAAATATATATCATGTAAAATGGGACGTTTGAACAATTACTTAGTCAAGTTGATGATTCATTAAGATGAAGATACATATATGCCATACAAGTGAAGTTAAAAGAAAATTCAATCACATTTATTATTCATTATAATGAATACTATACCTATGGCCACAAGACGCTGGAATGTTTTGTCAGATGAATAAATAATTTAGCACACACACGTGAAATCCATGACGACTTTTCAACTATGACTTGTAACTATGATGTGTGTGTGTGTGTGTAAATGTGGCATTGAGACTAGAACCTCAGCTTCAAAAGAGCAATATGACAAAGAATCAATCTTCTACCAAGGGTATAATAACCAAGCAAGAATATATCTGTGTATGTGTGTAGCTATTGCATGATGTGTTCTACATTGTTTTGGATAGTGTGCTGTTGGAGAACCTCGGGGGGGGGGGCAGGTGACCTGCCGTTAGGTAGGTGTAGACTGCCTCTCTAGTCAGATACAGGCTGGTCAGTTTAACCTGAATCTTACATACAGGTGTAATGGTTGAGAGTAAAATTTACCAGTATGTGTTTGTTGACCGGTGTTGAAAAAAGTATTTCTTTCTCTCCTTGAATTGCTTAATCAATTTCAATTCAATTCAATAAGGTTTATTTCAACATTCTCATTACATATAGCTACAAGTTCGATGAAACTCAATTGCAGTGGATGAAGAAAAGGAGAATGAAAGATATACATTCTCCTTGATAAAAAAAAGACTTATACAATAAGTATATATTGGTTTTAAACCCATCCCTTTTATTCTGGATCTACCAGGTCACATCCAACAATTATGTTAATACATATTTCAAGAAGATGATGATATTGTGTTTGGTGTCCCTCTTCACTCTAACCCGGTCTATCCCAAATTTAGTTTTAAGAGCGAGTGGGAGATGGAGGGAGTGTGTGGGGCGTGGGAGGGTAAGGGAGGAGGCAGTAGTCTCACCTGGGACCCGAGTGGATAAAGGGGTGATCTGATAACAATCCCCACTCCCCACGTCACCATGACTGCATGGCGCACTTACGGTCCGCTTTGATACCGTTACAAGTTGCTCTTAGTGTCATCGGATTGTTCCCAAAAGACACGCCACTCCGGGCTTCTCCCCCCCCCCCCCTCCCCCTCCTCAGTCGGCATCTCATAAAAGGCCGACTCATACTGCGCGGCATCATAGATCGGGAGCTACACAGATCCGGGAACTCCAGGTCCAGGGTTCAACCGAATTAATTTCATTAATACATGTTAATATATTATTTTAAGGCGACCATGACACAGTAAATCTACAATAACAATACACAGTAGCTTACTGTTGTTGTAAGAACAATAATGGTACAGAAAGGTACCAGTTACCAAGAACAGATTACATGCGAAATGAACTACTGCATGTGCTTCACAGTTTGGAATTCAAGCCAAATGGCTGAGGCAAATATTTGTAAAATCCATGTCAGTCATGCATACCACAATGTTGCATCCTATGAACAGGTCTACCCCTCAATATAATGCTTCAACAGCTGATGGTGAACAGCTGATGGTATACAGGTAATTGTCACTCTTTGAGTCACTGCTGTCACTACTGTCACTGCTGTTAACTGCTGTAATGTATTTCACTTGGCTGCACTTGGTGGCTGATCCCTGGCAACTACATCCAATGTAACAGGCCACGCTCTTCCTCGCACAGGAACAGTTCCTGTTGCAGCCTTTGGTACAGCCACATGCAACAGCCTTTGTAATTGTCTTTGGCCAGGCTGATTAAGTTGACAGGACTGGAAGTACTTTCCCATCCTCCAGAGTTCAACCATAATCCACAAATGGGGGAAGCTGAGGCTTGGCCACAGGTGCAGTTTTATCTATAATAGTGGCAATAGCTTCATGCTGGAGATGTAGAAGGAATTTATGTTCTGTTGATGGGAGTAGTTTTAGCATGGTTCACCTGTTGTTCAGGAATTTATAGGCTCTAGGCTTTCCAAGATCATAGTCCTCAAAGTCGTCAGATCTATTAGTGTACACAGCAATGACAAGTTTGCATGCCTGGTTGATGCGGTCTGATGTGATATGGTTGTGGTTCTGACCTTGCTCATCAAAGTGTTCGAGCTCAGTTATGTCTGTGGCATAGCTATGGTTCAAACAGGTCTTATTGCCAATGAAGAATGGGTAGCTGGTCATATCCCTTCCACTCAGGCTGTGGATGAAGGGAAGTGCACAACATTTTGAAGGTCCTAGTGCCATAGCTATTTAGTGTATGGGAAGATATGTCTCTGCAGTAGTTCTTAGTCACATTTCAGGAAGATCTTCCAGAATGCTGGCAGTATAGTAGATATAAATGATGATTATATCTCTGTCATTGCCATGAATGACCACCCTATCAACACCCTCATTCTGGACACTATAAATAGCATGAAGCATTACTCTGGTATTAGCCTCCTGCTGTATAGACTCCAAGGCAGTGATGTCGTTGGCTGACCCCTCAGTGACCAGCATGCTCTTGGTTTCTTCATTGAAGCTTCCAGCTAAGTAAAGACGAGTTGAGCCCAGTTCTGGATTTAACTGTTCACTCTTGCTCCATGTCTCACCCAAGAAACTCAGAAAGGGTGCTTAGTTAGCTGATGCAGACAAGACTTCCTGTGGGTCAGGGGCTTTGTACTGCTCACTGACCTCAAACACCTTTGCTTTCCTGGATTGGCCATACCTGTGTTGCTGTTCTGCTGATTTGAGGCTTTGTTCACTAATCGGTCACAGCAGAAATGTATGATCTCTGTGCCAGAAGGCATATCTTTCAGCAGCTGCTCCTTGTAGTGATCAGCAATGTTTTCAAATGTCTCATTTTTCTTGAAGTACCAATGGCATTTGGCATTCATTGCATCAACCACTACTGTCATCTTCTAGTCTCCTTGTGGCAGAATATCAGCATTGGTCACTTGAGTCTTCTCCTTGGGGGTTTTCACAAGACTAGCCTCTGTACCTGCAGCCCTCATGGTTCCATCTTCATTGAATAAAGATGGGGTACTTTACTGCACTAGTGTTTGCCAATAAAGTTGACAATATCGCCATCTCCACCACTGGCATTGATCTGTGTTATGCAAAGAATGCCAGTGACTTCATCACTCTTGCCTATTGCACTCTTCCCTGTCAAATATTTTGGCTTTGCATTTTGGGTGTGCAATTTTTCAGTTTCAAAATGGTTGTTTTCTTCTGATCACCATATATGGAACTGGTCAGTGCTTTCATACCAAGTTCCTTCACAGCTGTGAGATGTTCCTGCACTGCAGCATCTGCATGCTGCCCTATTGATATGCTCACCAGAGCTGTCCTTCTTGCTGAGAAAGGATTGGTCTCAATGGCTGCTATCACTTTTTGGACTATATCTGCGTCCCTTGCCACTTGGGCTTGAAGTTGTGAGATGCAGCATTGACTTCAGTTCAGCAGAGATCGCAGCACTGACAGGTTTGGTGTAGAACCATTTGGTCCGGGCAGCCTCATTGGGTGTTATTCCATCGAGCCCACTCTGTTCCTTGGCATCTGCATTGTAGGTCTGCTTGCGGAACATTGTGGATGCCAGTAGTTCTCCTTCCAACAAATGCTCCTTCCATCAGTGCTGTGTGAACTTTAGGAGCAGTGATGGGCTCCTCCTTCATCTCTGGCAAATACAGAGATACTTGAAGTGGCCTGCTGCATTGAGATAGGGGAGCATCCTTCCTGACTCACACAGGTGGCTCATCCTGTTACCTTCTCGTTGATGATAGATGAATCAGTGCACAATGTCAACCATATCCCGGAAATTGGACAAGAATATAGCTGTGGGATAGTGGTGTAGGGATTCCTGGAAGTCCCTGACCTTGAAAACCAGAGAAACAAAGTAGTACACATGAAAATAAGATAACAATTGACAACAATATGGAAATTAAAAATATGGTGGCCATCTTGGATGCCATCTTGAATTGCACAGTTACAGTAAGTAGCCTGTTGGAAAGATTGTCCACCTGGAAGTTGTTGCTGGGGATCTAAGGAATCCAACCATATACAACAATCTTTTATAGCAGACCATGTCTGGTTGACCACTTTTGCCCCCTGGATACTAGGGACACAGAGAAGTAGTCAACTATGGCCTTCTTCCACCACTGTTAGTCACATTTTTAAACTGACTATAAAATATATCTCCTGCCAGAAGATATAAATTTCTCTTCAACCAGATCTGTCTTGTTTGTTCAATTTGGTATTAGAGTCCGATATCTATTATAGATATATATATATATATGTATATATATATATATATATATATATATATGGAAGAATAGCATACTCTCCCATATATATATAAATATATGCGATATCATTATATGGGAGAGCCTGCTGTACTTTCATATATATGTATCTGATGTATACGCAGTATGCGAGTATAAAGGCATGGAAGGGAATTACAGTAAAACCTCTCTAAATCGACCGACCTTGGAACCGACTTTAAGAGGCCCATTTAGGGAGGTGGTCGGTTTGGAGAGTTAGAATATCCTTATAATGATATTGTTGGGACCCAAATAAAGCAATTGATATAGGGGAGTGGTCGATATGTGGAGAGGTCAGTATAGAGAGGTTTTACTGTGTATGCTTATTTACTACTTTATTATTGATGGGGTGCCTTACGTGATGTATGCCCCCCTCCACCACGTGACCGGTGGCCCCAACCTTGGCATGATTCTAACCGGGATGCTACACTGTCACTCGCGCCTGGGAATTTGAGATATACGGTGAAATCTCTCGAAGTCGACCGAACATGTGACCGACCTTAAGTGGTCCATTTAGGGAGGTAGTCAGTTTTGAGAGTTAGAATATCCAAATAAAGCGATCGATATAGGGGAGTGGGCGATCTGTGGAGGGGTCGGTATAGATAGGTTTTACAGTATATATATAATATCGTTCCCCGGCAACACTTGTGGGTACTAAGGAAGCAACGTTGATGTCCGCACGGTCAGAGCCATTGGTGACTTAATGCATGCCTTGCTAATAATAACCCAGGTGGATCTAATCTATTCCGCTAATCTTACGACTCACGGCGTGGATATGAGCACTTAGCCTTCGTGCAGATTGGTGTAGATTCCTAGGTGTATAGCCACCGCCCTGCTCATCAGGGTTGCCATTTGAATGTGCCTCCGCATACCTAGCAACAAATAGTCCTCTTATGTATCAATTGCGTCACACAGACATATATCATTATGTCTGCAAACACACGCCCGCCCTCCACCACGTCCACACACCCACACCCACACCCACACGACACCCACACCCGTACCCACACCCACACCCACAGCCATATCCACACCCACACCCACACCCACACCCACACCCACACCCACACCCACACCCACACCCACACCCTCACCCATACCTACACCCACACCCACACCCACACCCACACCCACACCCACATCCACACCCACACCCACACGGTCAGAAAGGCATGGGAGGGATTATTACCCTGAAACTTATGACAATGCATTACCGGTCAATATATATATATATATATGCATATACACATATATACATATATACATATATGCATATATGCATATGTGGTGTTCTCTGTGGCGGAGTGGTTAGAGTGTCTGACTTTTTTCTAGGTCAGACTCCTAATCTGAAGGTCAGTGGTTCGATTCCCTGTGCCCCCAGCTCTGCCAATTTGGATTTCCACCGCTGTGTATAACTTACAGCGTCAACAAAGGCCAGTTGCTCTCATACCATGTCTATGTGGTGTGGGAGGTTAAAAATCCCTTGGGTCAGTAAAAGTGTAGGATCGGGCTTTCTATCGACAAACTGTCTAATGGTGAAAACAAGCCTATTCAGGCTTATCCATGATAGGCAGTATAAATCTTCAACAACAACATGTTTACATAATACACATATACACATATAATATATATATATATATATACATACAGTACAACCTCTCTATACCGACCCCCCCCCCCCCCCACACACACACACATATCGACCACTCCCATATATCGATCGATTTATTTGGGTCCCAACAATACCATTGTGAGGATATTCTAACTTTGTAAACCGACCACCTCCCGAAATGAACCACTTAAAGTCGGACCAATGTTCGGTCGATTTAGAGAGGTTTTACTCTATACATATAGATCCATATCTGCAGATCTTGCTATGATCGTCACCATGGATCATCTACCTACTCGAATGCTTAAACTTTAAAGAGCCTTCTTTTGTTTTAAACACATACACATCTAAGAACTGTTCATTTTGGCCGACACTTTTCAATTAGGAAGTAAAAGGATGACAGACCACAACATAAATAGGCTGAATAAGTATGCATGCATGTGCCAAGAGAGGGTTGAATCCTACGGGGACTACTTTTATTGCTATGAAGTATGGCCTGTGCATAATAAAGCTTTTACCCCGCGCCTCCACCCCCACGCCTCCACCCCCCCCCCGCCTCCACCCCCACGCCTCCACCCCCACACCTCCACCCCCACAGCTAAGTGAGACATGGCAGTGCAGCCGGTGAGCCGAGCTTCACTGATAAAGCCCCCCCTCCCCTCCCCACACTTATTCTTGTATTAAGCTCTATTGTGCCCTTATCATTGCATCAACATGAGAATATTAAGCATTAAAATAAATACATAAATCAAATAAATATATCAAATAAATCAAACGAATAAAGGGAATAAAATAAATAAAAGGAATAAAAATGAATTAAAGAAATAAAGGAAATAACAAATATGAAAAAAATATAATACATATGAAAGAAATAAAAGAAATGAAATAAATAAAAGAAATAAAAGAAATACAAGTAATGAAATATAAAATTTAAATGAAATAAAACAAGAAAGGCGGATTCTAAATTACTTGGGTTCCAGCAGAGAGCTACGAGCACCCGGGATGTAGGGTGGGGGATTTAACGGCGAGATTCCACTATGGTAATGGTCTATTCATAGTCACACTTCCTAACCTAATCGCCCTGTAGAGCCCTCGTATCGGCAACGTGGGGCCGGGGACGATGACACTTTAACTGCGCGGGACATGCAAGCCCCCGCAGCGCCTTAACGCTGTATGTATGAATAAAGGTACGGACATGCCATCATGCATACACACATGCACATCTACAGACATTGGGCATGTGGGAGGGTGGAGGGTGGGAGGGGAGATGCCGAGGCAGGGGAGAGGTGCTGAGGGATTTGTGGTGAGGTAGGGTGGGGTCGGGGTAGGGCAGGGAGGTGTGGGTTGTAGGGAGGGTGGAGGGATTGTGTGTGGTGTATGTGTATGCAAGAGGACAGTGAGTGTTGGAGGAGGGTGAGTGTATGGGGTAAAGGGGGTAATGGGGGGATTGATGATTAGACGTGGGGTGGTAAGGAGTAATGGGGGGGGGGGGGGGGGCAATGGTGTTTGGATGCAGGAACGCTCGGTTATGTGTTGGTGATGGCGGCGGCTAGGATTGGGTGATGGGGTTGGACTGAAGGGTGGAGGGTGGAGAGTGGAGGGTGGAGGGTGGAGGGTAGATGGTGGAGGGTGGAGGGTGGAGGGGGGAGGGGAGGGGGGAGGGTGGAGGGGGAGGGTGGAGGATGGATAGTGGATGGTGGATGGTGGAGGGTGGAGGGTGACGGGTGGAGGGACAGGGTGGAGGGGCAGGGTGGAGGGCGGTGTAGGGGAGGGGGAGGGTGGAGGGTGGAGGGGGTGGAGGGTGGAGGGTGGAGGGTGGAGGGTGGAGGGTGGAGGGTGGAGAGTGGATGGTGGAGGGCGGAGGGTGGAGGGTGGAGAGTGGAGAGTGGAGGGCGGAGACTGGAGAGTGGAGGGCGGAGGGTGGAGGGTGGATGGTGGAGGGTGGAGGGTGGAGAGTGGAGGGTGGAGGGCGGAGAGTGGAGGGCGGATGGTGGAGGGTGGAGGGCGGATGGTGGAGGGTAGAGGGTGGAGGGTGGAGGTGGAGGGTGGAGGTTGGAGGGTGGAGGGTGGAGGGTGGAGAGTGGAGGGTGGAGGGCGGATGGTGGAGGGTGGATGGTGGAGGGTGGAGGGTGGAGGGTGGAGGGTGGAGGGTGGAGGGTGGAGGGTGGAGAGTGGAGAGTGGAGGGTGGAGGGCGGATGGTGGAGGGTGGAGGGCGGATGGTGGAGGGTGGAGGGTGGAGGGCGGATGGTGGAGGGTGGAGGGTGGAAGTGCATGGCTGGGAGTGGACACTCCTAATTGGTTATTCTAATCTCGCGGCCCTCTTGATGAGAGTGATGAATTTGTGGAGAGCTACGTTCGATAAGTGATCAATCAGAATGGCGTGTCAGCAGCCTTCGCAGCTCGTCTGTCACTGCCGCGCATGGGCGCTGCTCACCGACCCGCTCCCCGCCCGCCCTCCCCCCGCCCTCCCCCCGGCTCTCCACCGCCCCTCCCCTTCCCACCTCAAGCCCTCCCATCACCTTCCGCTCCCAGCCCTTCTACCTCCTCCAGCTCCCATCCTCTCCCATCCCTTCCACTCCCATCCCCTCCCATCCCCTTCCATCCTATTCCCTCCCCCTATCCCCTCCCCTCGCACCCCTTCCCCCATCCCCTCCCCTTCCCAGCCCCTCACCTTCACATCCCCCATTTCCCAATTCCCTCCCATCCCTTCCCCCATCCCCTTCCCTCCTACCCCTTAGCTTACCCCATCCCCTCCCCTACCATCCCTTCCCCCATCCCCTCCCCTACCATCCCTTCCCCCATCCCCTCCGTACCATTCCCTCCCCCATTCTATCTCTTCCCTTATCCCCTCTCATTCCCCCTTCTCCCCGTCCCTTCCCATCCTTTTCCCCATCACATCCCCTCCCATCCATACCCTCCACCCCCCCTTCCTCCGCCAGCCCTCTCGCCCGTCCCACCCCTACACTTACAACCCCCCCCCACCCCCCTCCGCCCCCCCCCCCCCCCCACTGCTGCCCTTCCTGGCCCTCTCTGTCCCCCGCCATCCCGACACTGGGGTTGCTCGCGTCAAAAACACGCCGCTTATAAGCGCTTCCAAAAATAATGGATGTGAGTGTGAGTGTAGGTGTGAGTGTGGGCGTGAGTGTGAGTTTGGGTGTGAGTGTGAGGGTGGGTGTGGGTGTGAGTGCAGGTGTGAGGGTGGGTGTGAGTGTAGGTGTGAGTGTGGGCATGAGTGTGTGTGAGTGTTTGTGTGGGTGTGACTGTGGGTGTGGGTGTGAGTGTAGGTATGAGTGTGGTCATGAGTGTGAGTGTGAGTGTCAGTGTCGATGTGAGTGTAAGTTTAAGTGTGAGTGAGTGTGAGTGTGGGTGTGAATGTGAGTGAGTATGAGTGTGATTGTGGGTGTGAGTGTGAATGTGAGTGTGAGTGTGAGTGTAAGTGTGAGTGTGAATGTGAGTGCGTCTATGAGTGTGAGTGTGAGTGTGGGTGTGAGTATGGATATGGGTATGGGTATGGCTCTGAATGTGGTATCAGTGTGGGTGTGAGTTTGAGTATGTGTCTGGGTGTGAGTGTGAGTGTGGATGTGGATGTGAGTGTGAGTATGAATGTGAGTGTGAGGGTGAGTGGGTATGAGTATGATTGTGAGTGTCAGTGTGGATGTGGATGTGGGTGTGGGTGTGAGTGTGGGTGTGAGTGTGAGTGTAGGTGTGGGTGTGAGTGTGGGTGTGGGCGTGGGTGTGAGTGTGAGTGTGGGTGTGAGTGTGGGAATGGATGGGAGTGTGAGTGATATTGTTGGTGTGGGTGTAAGTGTGATTGAGCGTGAGTGTGGGTGTGAGTGTGAGTGTGGGTGTGGCTGTCAGTGTGGGCATGGGTGTGAGTGTGAGTGATATTGTGGGTTTGGATGTGAGTGTGAGTGTGAGTGAGTGTGGGTGTGAGTGTGAGTGAGGATGAGTGTGTGGGTGAGTGTGAGTGAGTGTTCGGGCAGCACAGCAGGAAGTCAGAGTTGGTTTGGGAAGGCAGGGCATGATTTACTTTGCAGAATGTCAATCAATCTACAACGATGTTATTTATTTGTGGGATGATAAAACAATCTACACCACTTTCGCACCCCTAAGTAACTTTATTTGATCGTTTTGTTCTGCATTTGTGTGTGTGCAAATAACACTATTTGGCTTGGATAAATTTGGAGGATTATCGTTGGCAGTGGCTGTGTTTTGTTAACACACAAGTCGCAGCTGAACAACTCCCCCGACCCCCTCCCCCCCTCCTGAGGGTGTCATAGCCTCCTCCCCCACCCCTTACAGACACCCTCTCCCCATCTCCCACTCCTCACTCCCACCTACCACCGCGCTGTTCGCTGCCGGTCCCGAACATGGAGTGTCAATCTCGGGTCCATTGTTCTACATGGAGCGTTGTGAATTATACATGTTCCGGCCCCGACGGCCTCTTTACTAAGGTCAGCAGCGGGTCCTCGGTCGGCTGATAGACGGCGAGTTGCTCACTTAGAGGGCGCAGCCATAGAGTACGTCAAGCTCACCTTAGTTATTTTACCTTTTTCTCCTCACCTGTCTGACTTCCTACATATTTCTGATGAGACGCGTTTCTTTCAGGCCGCGACTGGTAATGGACTGTTGGTTTGATTGATTGATTGGTGGTTGCTTTACGCCGTGTCGTCATATTCACGGCGAATTGACTGTTGGACTTCAGCACCTCACTAATTGTTTTCACTATTTATTTTTGGTGTGGGGGGGGGGGGGGGGGGGAAGGGAAATTCAATTGCAGATAATTGGTCTTTGTCATTCCAAAGACCAATCAGAATGGCGTGTCTTAGTAATTGCTATTCCATAGGTTGGTGGGATCGAACCCTGGTGGAGTCAAACCAATGACTTAAAAGTTTATACTTGTCGCTTCCTAGCCAGGCACTCAGCATTATTAGGATCGGGCAAGGGCTGGTTGGCTCAGTGTCGGAATAATTCGACTGAATGGGATATCAGTTGGATAATGCGATTGAGTGGGATATCAGGTCATGGTGCTGGTGTCCTGCTGTCCCAGTGGGACAGCAATATAAAGTCGCCATGAGTGCGCACTGTCACAAGTAGGTACCCATCCTGGTATGATCTTAGATAGTCCTAGGACGTAAAACAATAACAAACAAGTAATTACCTTTATTTATCGCGCTGTGTTTATTTGTAGTGTATTTCTCTCAGTTAGAGCTGGACTTGTCAGGCATGGTCATTGGTCATAATTATACAGGAATAATAGGCTTATATACCATTGGCATAACTTGTCATATATCAATTATAGAAGGTTTTTACAATCCGAAATAATTAATTCTTAGCAAAGGTTGGCAATTATAGCAATGACCTGAATATTATATAGATCTATATTCACAAAGAGACAGCCACACACACAAAAACACATGCAGTGAAATAGCCCGCACCTCTTGGCCGTCGCCTGTTCTGTGCATGTGCAGTGCTGCATGGATATAGACTATAGATCTACACGCAAATTGACAATTTCTACCCTGTCAACACCACCATTGTGAATGTCACAGAACTGCTTTGATCTTTACGATGTGAGCGACCCACTTCTAATGCAATTTCAGCTGATTCATTTATCATCTACACAGCACCGAGCATTACCCCGGACAGCTGCTGCTATTGCACGGCGCTGTTCTCCGGCGTACACCCTGCTCCACCCCAATACGCCAGGAAGATACCAGCTCCACCTGCCCCAACCTGGATGGTGCTGCGGACGCCATAGAGGTTTGTCTGGAGCTGATGGATGGATGAAGTTTTAAGTCATGCTAATATCTAAGGTCATATGATTACGGGTACTGACTTGTGACAGTGCGGATTCGTGGCGACTTTATAGTGTTGCACCACTGGGAAATCAGGCCGCCAGCACCATGACCCGATATCCCACTGAGTCACATTATTCTGACACTGAGCTAACCAGTCCTTGTCCTATTCTATTACTGCCAAGCGCCTGGCTTGGAAGTGACAAGTATATCAATTGTATAAGTCATCAGTTTGACTTGACCAGGGACCGAACTCCCGATCTCCCAAACGCGAGGCCCGCACTCTACCGATTCGCCAACCGCTCCTGGTTTGTCCGGAGCGGTGGGGAGGGCGGGCTGGCGGATGTGTATATGTGTGTGTGTGGGGGGGGGGGGGTCAGAACTTGTCTGGACCATACGGCATTTGTTGGTCTACAGGTTGTGAGTGGGGAGCAGCTCGTTGTTCTCCTGGAGGTAATTACATCCGAGATTGCCTGAGCTGCTCCCCGGTGGCCGGATGAGCAACTCAGAGGAGGCGCGCGGTTAGAATAGGTAACCAGCGACCGCCCGGCTAGGTAGGTATGTACATGTATGGAAGGTGCCCAGTCGGGTCTATGCGAAGAGTAGACTAGATTGTGTACACACAGTAGGCAGTTAAAATCAACTGAAGCAGCATAGACTGCACTCCAAAGCCCTGACCCCTCACTCCTCTCCCTTTCCATCTTCCCTCCTCCTCCTCCTCCTTCTCCTCCTACTGCTCCTTCCTCAGACCGCTGAAGAACACCAATGTGGTGATGTGGGTTCGTTATTATGTGGATTGTGGTGATGTGTGTGTTTGGATGTAGGGGTGGTGAAAGGTGAGGAATGCCTTGGTCACATCACATAGCACCCTACCCCCACTTTAACAGCAATTATACCAGCCCTGGTGTTTTGCACGAGGCCTTAATGCTTGGTAAATGGTCGATTTGCCGTGCTTTGATCTTGAGCTCGGATATATATGTGTGTATATATATGTATGTGTATACTAGGCGTGGCGCGGTTTGTGGTGTGCTCCCATGGCCCGTTTCGGCCCAGTTGCGCCCGGTCGCAGCTTTGGTCGCGGCCCGGTAGCGGCGCAGTCTCGGTCACAGCTATGGCCCCTCCCTCCGTCGCGCCTCCGCCGCGGCCCCGTCGCGCCTCCGTCGCGCCCCGGGCGCAGCTTCCATCACGCCAATGATGGGGGGGTGGGGGGTAAGATGGTGCAACAAGCCCCGTCGGGGCTTCTTGCACTATCTTACACCCCCCCCCCCCCACGTACACGCCTGTATACCCCTGTCACGCCCTCGTCGCGCCCTCATCGCGCCCTCATCGTCTCGTCATTGCACAGTTCGGTCTTACCTCGCACCGATATATAAAGGAGGCCCGTGCACAAGCCGTGCACATTGGTCGCACATTTCCATTTTGATCTTGGCGACGACATGCCATGGCGCCATTAGTGCGGGACATGGCCGTTAGGCGAACGAGCCGGGTTCCAATTACAGGTAAAGGGCATGGAGGTGAGAGGGTGGTGGGGAGGTGGTGGGGCGGGGTGGTATGGTTAGTGGTACGGTGGTGGTATAATGGTGGTACGGAGTGCTCGATACGGCCGGCTGTCGGATTGGTGAGGTGGTGTGCTCGAGGGGTGGTGCAGTTGTTAACATGGAGTAATAAAGCAGGCGGCCCTACGACCGTCTGGTGCCTATCGGACAAGCCAAGCCGCCTCACACAACACGACATTTTGTGTCACTAAAATCAATACCTCGCCAACGTTTTTGGGAGGATTTATTTCGACAACGCACTCCAGTAATATATGTAAATAATGCGCAAGTAACATTGTGATACTTGGGATTCAACACAATTTATCGAATGATGTGAGGTGAGCATTGATATATAACTATATATATATATATATATATATACAGTAAAACCTCCCTAACCGACCAACTCCACATATCGACCACTCCCCTATATCGATCGCTTTATTTGGGTCCCAACAATACCATTGTAATCATATTCTAACTCCCTAAACCGACCACCTCCCTAAATGAACCACTTAAAGTCGGTCCCAAGGTTGGTCGCCTTAGGGAGGTTTTACTGTATATATTACACGATATTAGCTATTAATTACAATGTACTGTAAACGGCCGGAAGATCAGTGCCTCGGCGCTGAGAAAAAATGTATATTCTGATGAATACTGTTCCACCAACAAACAACAAAATGAGCGCGGACACATTGCAAGCGCAGGAGAAAGGGCCGCGTGGAAAGTCGCGACTGGTGGATGTCTATATCACATTAAGCTTCTCAATTACAGGTGCACATCTCCACTGATACCTGGTAGCTGGTTGGCCTGCTTCCCAACAACTGCGTATCTCGGGGATCTAATATCACGTTAAAGCGGTGCGGCCTGAGTAAGTGGGACACCGCGGCAGACCATACAAAATTAAAAATCAAGTCCCTGCTAGTGCCGGGGGACCTTAATTCTAGGAGTCCCCGTCGGTCTCAACACTAACGAGCACCTGTCCGTCAATACCTGAGTCACCTGTCTTATACCAAAACTCTCCCATTACTCCCGGTATATATATATATATATATATATATATAGGCGCGGGACATCAATTACATTGGGTATGTCTATTCAAGTAACCCCACCCCACCCCATCCCCCGTGAATCTTCGTGAGGACGGCATACAGTACTATAACTATATATATATATATATATATATGTGGGTGTGTACATACTTATAAGGACTATAATATGCGTATGTCCGACAGAACAGGACTATTTATTTTTTACTGAATAGGTGCCTTCATCGAACATCATCATCATCATCATCATGCTGTCGGTCGCGATGCGACAAAGACTGCTTTCATTACTTGACTGCCTCTCTCCATTTAGCTCTCTGCTGTGAGAGTGATGTCCATGAGTCAGTCTTAATGTCTCTCAGCTTCAGGTTTCTCTTGATGGTATCATTTCATGAAAGCTGCCTGCAAAGTGTTGAAGTACTGCTGGCTTTTGCAAGTTACCAGCAGCACTCTCTCCGGGAGCAAATAGAGGTTTCACACCGGCAAGAAGATCGATATATGTATATATATATATACAGTAAAGCCTCTCTAACCGACCACCTCCACAGATCGACCACTCCCCTATATCGATCGCTTTATTTGGGTCCCCAAAATACCATGGTAACCATATTCTAACTCCCTAAACCGACCACCTCCCTAAATGGACATTCAAAGTAGGTCCCTTGGTAGGACGATTTAGAGAGGTTTGACTGTATATATATATATATATATATATCCTCAGGTGCGACTGACAATTTGGCATATCCGTTAGTGTCAAGGACGCATGGTGGTGGATTCAAGGATGCATAGTACAGAATAATAACATATATATAATAACAATAACTCCCTTCTGCACCTTTATACTCGCACAATGCGCTAGACATCACATATACCGTAAAGCCTCTCTAAATCGACCGACCTTAGGCCGACTTTAAGTGGTCCATTTAGGGAGGTGGTCGGTTTAGGGAGTCAGAATATGGTTACAATGGTATTGTTGGGACCCAACTAAAGCGATCAATATAGGGGAGTGGTCGATCTGTGGAAGGGGTCGGTTAGGGAGGCTTTACTGTAAATCAATGGAGGCGCCACTGGCATGCCCCGCCCGGTCAGGTCGGGCGGGGCATGCCAGTTCGCAGTGAGACGCCGGGTGAGCCTACCGGCAGCCCAGGCAATGACACCCGAGTTGTCCCTACCCTCGCGATCACCGGCTATCACAGCCTCCTCGAGAGTACGTTTTACTCCAGTACATTGTATAGGCCAATGACCGAAAGCAAAGCAACGACCACATTCGTGATCACGAGCACGCGTATCCTTCTTAACCACGCGCCTGCGCGCAGATAACCCAGATGAGCTAGGCCCACCTGTTGCCACCTGCGCAGCAGATTTCTGCTCTCCCATCACATCACGCATCCACCCCTGGACCATCGATTTAGTGATAGGTGGCGATTGATAACCCCCCCCAGAGCTCGCCCTGAAATTGCCACCATCCCGATAGCTACCCCCAGACGAACCCCGATAGGAATTACCACCGCGATAGCTCCCCCCAGAACCTCCCCGAGAGTAGCTACCGCCGCCATTACGCCGAGGGTCACGTGACGCATTATACGCAGCCACCTCAACCTCGAATTCACTATCCGACTCATCTGATAGCCGAATAGCTTCCACCGCAGTCGACCGCCCAGCACGCAGTGCCTTAGCGCAATAATCATCGACTACTTCAAACATCTCCTCCAGAGACGACTTGCCCGGACGCCACCGGTCATAGGCGGCACGCTGCTCCCCCGGATCCATGAGTGAGCACACGAAACGCTCGACTATCTTTGTCTCGATCGCACGCTCACTCATCCCAGTATCTCTGGCAGCCTCCCGCCCATCAACCTGAAGCTGTAGACCGTACGCGCGGTACGATCCATCTCGGGCAGTTTGGACGCGTTTCTTCCATTGATACCACCGCGCCATGGGGTCCACTGGTCGGAACTTATACGAGATGATAGGAAGTAACTCCCTCATCGTCGTCAACCCATGACGCCTCCACGCGTCCACGCAGTCCTGCGCCGGCCCCCCCCCTTAACAGAGGCAACAGTTTAATGAGAGCTACCCTCTCATCCCACATATTTGACCGCATATCCAACGTAAAGTCCCGCCACCAGATATTCCATTCCTGCTTAATACGTGTAAATGGCTTAGGACGCAGCATTGGAATACATGCAGAACCTGCCACGGGATACCTCAGAACATTCTCATCCAGCTCCAACGTATCCCGATTACACGACTCCCAACCGGCCCCACCCCCAATCGAAGCAGGCTCCCAAATCACATCCATTATTGCAGGATGATTACGGAACAACCACATCTCTTCCACCGAGTACTGGCGACCTACCGGCAGCCCAGGCAATGACGCAATCGGAACTGCGTCACCCCCCACACCTACCGGGTCGGGAATCCTCTCACTCCGTACCTCTTCATGAGTATTACCCACGTAAACGGAGTCCTGAACAACACCTCTCAGATGTTGCTCAGAAGCCCCCCCCTTAGAGGTACCGACTTCACTGGAGGGCTCCGGCTCCCTAGGACCCCCACCTCCCCCACCGCCCCCCTTAGAGGGCGCCGGAGAACGCGGCGAGCTACCCGCGGAAACCGGGCGCGCAGTATGCACTGGATACTGCGTCTCGCAGTTATCTAACCACGTAGACTCAGTAACCCCCACATTACTCTCTCCAAGCTCCAAACCGCGTTGAAACGCCAGTTTCTCAGCCTGAAAAGCTGCGCGCTCACTTACAAGAACCCCCAGAGCAGAATTAATGCTACACCTCTCGGCAGCTAGCAACCGTTCACATCTCTGATTCTCATCCTGTAAGTGATTATTCAGCGCCTCCCGCATAGACAAGTCCTCCGTCTGTTTAGTGAACGCAGCCTGCTGCTCGCCCACCAACAATCGATTAGACCTTGCCTCTTCTGCGGACACACGACGCGCCGCGCTTAGCTCTGCTAATTCGAGCGCAAAGGCGGCAGCATTGGAGACCCTCAACTCATCCAACGACCGCCTCTCCTCCGCCATCCGGTCAAACTGGACCCGCTTCCAAGCTCGCAGTCGGCGGATCCGCATCCCCTCTTGATGCTCCACCTCCGACTGCGACCCAGAAAACGAACGACTCATAACCAAATCATGCTCCAACGCGAACGTCAACGAGTCATCGGCTACGAACCCTGTCTCCAAAGCCGGGGAACTCTCCCTATCATCGGGATCTCGGGGACCTGCACGCCCAGCTCCCGTCCCCACAGAACGGACAGCTGAACTCCCCCACGGCGAATACTCCAGTGGTATGCCTCCCACAGAACCCCCGCGCCCAGCCAGACCTAAGCCCTCACGACACGCGATTGAACTGCTACCCTCACGTACACCCGACCCCGAATCACTACTGATCGACAGAGACTGCATATCATCAAGAGCGAAGCCCACCTTCATCGCACTCCCCGTAATGCCCTCCCCAGTATTTCTATCAACTGAGAGAACATCTTGCACTGCTATTGATGGCGCGACATTCTTCAACGCCGCGCCACCACTATCAGAACGAGCGCCCAACCGCGCGTCACGCCCACCACCCTGTATCGCCCCCGATGTAAACAACGGCGCAATACCGGGTGGCGGACTGCCACTCAGTCGGGCTAACTGCGACCAATAGCTATCAGCACCCTCAGCACTTCTAGGCGACACCACCGGCAATGGCGCGGGAGTGGCTACGCCCCCCCCCCCCACCCACTGACACACGGCGGCGGTCCCCTACAACGCCGGCACCTGTATTAGGAATGAACGTACAAACATCAACATCCCTATCAGGTGAACTGTGAGCGTGGTGCGGTGTACCTACCGCAGAAGAGTCCATGCCCACCGGCGACCCAACTGCGCCGGGGCTCCCTGTACCATCATTTTGGTACTGGCGCCCACTACGCAGTTGACCGGCCGTCGCTCCCTCCATAACTACAAATTACGAAGAGAACCTACCTGCGGAGTCCATGGCCCAGGTCCAATACTCACCCCCTTACGCAGAAGGCAAGCTGGCTCACGGCACCAATGTAATGGCCCACGGCCCTCCGACTCACCCTTTCTCACACGAAAGAACACCAAGATTCAATTCAGTGTACGCTTCACCTGGTTTATTGAACCCTCTGCTCTCCGCGGCGTCAGTAGTTGTCTGACCCGCCCCCTGACTCGCCAGATCCCACATCGACTCTATAGTGTGTGTATGGGGGGGGTGGGGTCAACCACACGCAGTAGAGGTCAGCCCAGTTGGGGTCTGACCGGTGGTGACCCGTGCCGCCACCTAGCGCAGTGTAGTGGAACTGCGCTGATGGCGTCGTAGTCTCCGCTGCTACCGCGTGATAGTAGAGCTCATGTTCAGACTACTACACTACTATCACTTTTTCCCCAGCCAGAAAATAAATTGTGAGCCACACCAATTTATCCGCATTTTGTTCTTGTGCTAAGTATATTGTGCTAAGTATCTTTCTATATATATATATATATATATATGCATTCTATATATATATATATATATATATAAAGAACCTCCCAATTATTGCGTCTCTCGCTCCTGTCGATGAGCTGAGAAATTCCTGGTAAATATAGTGGCTTCATTTTCCTGTTTCCGGTTCCCGTTCCTGTTTCACTTTCCTGGCACCAGTTTCACCAAGGATTCACTGAATGTTTTCATTTAACCATTGATGATACGTCGCCCCCCCCCAATTAACCCCCGAACCCGCACCCCCCCCCCCCCCTTTTGCCATCACCATTCCTTCCACCCCAACACACCGGGCGCGGTGGCCGAATCGGTAGAGCGCAGGACTCCCATGCGGAAGATCAGGAGTTCAATTCCCGGTCGAGTCAAACTAATGTCTTACAAAATTAGTGCTTGTCACTTCCTAGCTTGGCGCTCGCCATTAATAGGGTAGGGCAAGGACTGGTTAGCTCAGTTATTAGGATAAAGTGAGATATCAGGTCATAGTGCTGGTGACTTGATTTCCGAGTGCGGTCGCAATGATTGCACACTTTTGCAAGTCGTTACCCACCATGATATGACCTAAGATGTTGCAAGGATATAAACCTCCAACAACCAACCAACCCACCCTAAATATAGCGTGCTGTGCACCATACAAATTAGTGTTCTATTTACCTACATCGCGCGCATTTTTATTAACAATTTATTAACAATTTATTATCATTTTATTGACATTTTATTGACATTTTATTGACATTTTATTAACATTTTATTGACATTTTCCATCATTATCCCCCATATTTCATGCTCTGTGCATTTCCCACAATCCTACTGAAATGCTACCTTCACAAGACTACGCCTGCCCCCCCCCCCCCCCCCCCCCCCCTCCACCTTCCCCCGATCCCTTCGCTGGCACATGAGACCACCTTGGTCCCCCCCCCCCCCCCCCCCCCCCCCCCCCCCCCCCCCCCCCCCCCCCCCCCCCCCCCCCCACCCCCCCACCCCCCCCCCCCCACCCCACCCCCACCCCCACCCCCACCCCCACCCCCACACACACACCCTTTCGCCCGTTACTTGATACACAAGGAGAAGTCGGGCGATGGTACCTGACGTGACGCCGCTGCCAATATGTTAGAGCAGCCGGGAAACAGCTTATATGACATCTGGGCGGTGGGAATGCGTACAGTGTTGGTGCGTTGCATCCCGAAGTAGTCAATTAGATTGATTGGCTACTTTGAAGAGTGAGCGGAAGGGGTGAGACGGGTGGAAGGGCGGGGAGGCGGGGAGGGGGGGGGGGTAGGTCTAGTGGCAGTTGTGTCAGCCTGATAAAAACTGGTGAGGATTAGAGTATGGCCTCCTTTGCTTCTTCACGTGTTCAGAGTTAGGATGTCAAAATGATGCCATGGATAGCTGTGGTGCTAATTAATTAGGTAATTATGTCGCTTATTTATTTATGTTAAATGGAGTACAAGCTGAACTTGCTAATGTTCGTCAGGATTGTTGAATATATATTTGTTTATGAGTAGGCTGCCTGCAATTGCAATAATAATTTTTGGGTGAAATTATTTGCGAAGATTAAAGCTGAATAGATTGTGTTCCCTTAGTGAGTGTGTTCACTAATGTTCCTTCCATCCATATGTGTAGGGGATAATAATATACTCTTGGGTAAGAATTTAAATATGTGCTAGCATATGCATTCTGCTAGTATGTGGATATGATATATATAGCCATATCATGTGTGTGCATGAATAGGTAATATATATCCACCATAACTGCAAATGAATACTCTAATGCTGGAGGTGGTTTATGAGATACTACCTGGGATATAATGTGTTAGTTTCAATCAAACCGAGTGATAATAGGGGAAAGAAGTGGACGGAAACCGAGATAATGCTGGGCAGGAAGTAATGGAGTCATTTAGTTTAAGTGTCTTTCAACATCTAAGGTAATATCAGGATGGCACCACGGCCCTATAGCCACCTAGGCACTATTACCCTGAGATTGAGCCACCTATTCCTGGCATTATCCTAGTAATACCGAGCTTTGTAAAGTTGTCTTGGCGTGATTCGACAGTGGATTGAACCCACTACCTTTCGTCCCGTGTTAATAGAGACAAGAAGGAGAAGAAGAAATAAATGGTGAAGAATAACAGAAAAGAAAAGAAAGATGGGCAAGAAAAAACAGAAGAAAATCAATTCAAGAAGAAAAGGGTGAAGAGTTAGAAAACAAACCGAGAATGAAGAAAGATGAAGAATAGAAAAAGAAGGGTAATGAAAAAGAGAAAGAACAAGAGTGAGGATAGCAAGAAGACCAAGTATAGCAAGAAGAAAGCAGAAGCTTAGATGATGAACAAGAGAAGAAAAAGAGGAGGAGGAGTGGGAAGAAGAAGAGATTGATTGAATGATTGATTGCTGGTGCTTTGATACCGTGTCAGGAACAAGGGCCATATTCCCAGCAAAAAGCTATTGGTATTTATTCTGTTAGTCTTGTGAATCACAATATAATGCCTACTTTGAAATTTACATGAAATACCAAGATGATCAGTTATATGTGAAATGATAGCAGAAACAATCTCTGATGAAATTTTGACTTGTGTCAACTGACACCGAAATCTAACTTACAAAAGCTAGCCAAAATTGCATTAGATAATTTATCCCAGTTGTTTTTAGGAACCCTAAGATTTATTTGTGTTTTACATTGATAACGAGGTCCTGCAGGCTATTTAGATTAACCAGTGTTGATATAAAGCCCTGAAATTGTCACATTCAAGAAGAAAGTGTCTGAGTGTTAGTGACCACTGAGACTCAATGTACTCAGGGGGCGGTTCTCCCTAGAGTAAAAATGCATGACTCTGGCAAGAGTGGCCAATGCATCACCGAATGAGGACGACTTGGTCCTACCAACATAATGCATGATTTTGTAGATGTTCTTCAATGCATCCAATGATGTTAATTGTTATGCAACTTATTGTTTAGTGCCCGTCCTATTCATGTTACATTCGGTATATTTGAGAATAAGTGGTCTCAGATCAGAGTGAGGGATCCAACATGGCACGACAACACCATTCAGAGCCATTCTCACAGCTCGGTCAGCTTGCTCTTCTCCTTGGATGCCAATATGGCCAGGCACCCAGCACAAGTGGATGTTTAATCATGCCATAGCAAAGGAGAAGAGAAGAAGAATCACTGGTAAAAAAGAAATCCCTGAAAAGAAAATCACTGAACAGAAAATCACTGAACAAAAAAATCACTGAACAAAGAATCACTGTAAAAATATCATATATAACACTTTATAACTAGTTAAGGGCATAAAGGATGGGCTATCGGTCAGATAAGCCAGCTTTGAACAACAGCTCACTAATATGTGCTCACCTTTGATACACTGGTACTCCACCTCCAGGTAGGCCGTGAAATCCTTTGGACACGGCTGAGTGCGGTGCAAATTCGGGTCCGGGATTGGCACTTCACACGCCCGGCTCCCTGAGCACCGCGTGTCCATGTAAGGGAGCACATTGGCCGAGCACCCCAGGTTACCGTAAACCCGGGAAATGCACTTGCCCGGCCTCATCCTACCGTAAAGCGCCGAGACAAGCACGATGATCTCGCCCTCTCCACACGTGACGTTGAAGCTCTCCAATTGGCAGTACTCGCCTTTATCTGACAAAAGAGAGGAGGCACAATATGCATCAGTATCAGCATTGTATACATGTTACAACGGTACCTTGTCTGAATGGCACTAGCAGGGGCGCACCCAGGGGGGGGTTCCTGGTTGGCCGGACCCCCCCCCCCCCCCCCCCAAAAAAAGAAATCTCATGAATCATATAGACCTAAATTCTTGCATTAAGTTTATTAAGGAACACTAGATTTTAAGATTATGTGAAAAAATGCACCAAAATGTGGATTGTTGCACCAGAAAACCATGTAAAATATTGCCGTAAAATGGGTATGGTTCCACCAACCCATGTGCAAAAAAATTACCCTAAAATAGGGGTAGTTTCGATCCATATTTGGAAATCCCCCTAGCCAATTCCTGGGTGTCCCCCTGACTAGTGCCATATGAAGTCGTTAGACTATATGTCCTTAATGATCTATAAATAACTCCGTAAGTGTGCGAGACAAACTGAAAATGATTTAATTGTACATACTTCTAGACTTTAAAATAATCATGTTGGTGATAAATTAACTATAATTTAAAATGGGCCTCATGAGTGCGCTTCGACACTCTGCACCCACTTGAACTATAACACATGCATTTATGTTTTCAAGATCCTATCAAGATCAAACCAAGATCATATCAGATCATATCAAGAGCATGTCAAGAGCATGTCAAGATCATATCATAACTGGTATCACGATCATATCAAGATAATATCAATATAATATCAAGATCAAATCAAGATCATATTAGGATCATATCAATAGCATATCAGGATCATATCAGGATCATATCAGGATCACCTCAAGATTATATCGAGAACATATCCATATCATATAAATGTCATATTGAGATCATATCAAAATCATAACAAGAGCATATCAAAGAATTAGCAAGATCCTATAGCGATTGGTAGACAGGAAGTGTGAACACTTATTTGTCAACACTTATTAGCAAGATCACATCAAGATCTATCAAGATCATATGAAGAGCATAACACTATCATATCGAGACCAGAAGAGATGGCCGAATGAGTTGAGCGTCCATCTCCTGTTTTGAGAGACCTGGGGATTCGAACCCATGGGTGTGTGGGTTCGAACCCTGGTCGAATCATGCCAATGACTTAAAAATGTATACGTGTCGCTGCCTAGCCAGGCCTCTGTGTGGTGTGTTACTGGTAGTGTTGTTGTTGAAATGTGAGAGTCATTGAGACGCCATGTTGGGTGGTGAGTGGGTGGTAGATTCGCGCATGCGTGTCTGACAACAGAATTAAATGGCTGATCGATAACTTGGTGGTTGGAGAAGAATGCGATAGTATGTGGCCGTTGGCCAGAAATCAGAAGGCGTGTGCAATCGCGCAGTTGATCTTTATGGGAGGCATGTCCAATGATGAGGGCGGTGTGCAGTTTGCTCTACAAGCCTATAGGTACAAATGATTCTCTTAACTGGGGAACGCTCTGCAACTTTGGGAATTTCTCGTGTGTCTCGCATTGAAGGCACTATGGTCAGTTGGTTTGTTGTGTCAAGGGGGTGATGAAAATGGGAAATATTACGCTTACAGCTGTAATCGAACGTACGTATCTTGCATTCTGGGCCAGTGTGCTAATCATTACACCAAAGGGCTCCCAGATATCACCACACTACCCATGCCTACCTGTCTATGTGACTACTTGCCTGAGAGGTGAGTGCAGACAACTACACTCATCCCCATGGAATTGTAAGTCTTTTAAATGGTCATTTAATGCTTACAATTACATACACAGGGTAGGTTCACCAACCATACAGCACATAACTTGTTACGGCAATCAGTGTCATGAGGGGGGTGATGAAAATGGGAAATATTATGTCTAGAGCAGGAATCAAACTCACATATCTTGCATTCCATGCCAGTGTGCTAACCATTACACCAGGTAAGATCCCTAATATCACCACACTATCCGGTCCTGATATGACCTTAGATGTTGCTAGGACGTAAAACAACAACAAACAAACATCACCACACTACCTATGCCTACTTGTATATGTGGCTACTTGCCTGAGAACTCAGTGCAGACGACTACAGTTTGTTGGGGCTTTACGCCCTAGCTATGTCTAAGGTCATATTAGAACACTAATACTGTTAGAGTAAGACACTAGGAAAACGCGGCAAGCCTTGTACAAACAGGGGTCAACTCTTTTCCCCGCACTTATAATTACGATTGTAATCCGATGGAAAGTGGGGGGAAGTGGGGGGGGCGGTAAAAAGAAGCTCGTGTCTGTGTCAAGATCGATAAATATAGAAATATATGGCTTATTCTGGGTCGCAATCAATGCCGAGAGTTTTCTCAGACAAAGGCTACAGTTAAATAGGGACGGTTATATTTCCATTGTGGGTATTTAATACAGGAGCGTTATTCTGATCAGAGATGATAGAGATTAGGGAAGAGGAAAAGAAGGAGAACAAATTTTGTTTTAAAAAGAACCTGAGATGATGGGATTGCGTCAGCGCTACAAGGTCTGACTGAGTCTGAGAATGGCACTCAGGAAAAGCAGCGCTTCTTAGTCTATGGAAGGCGGGTGTAAGGCGGCAAATCTAATCTAGTCAGCGTTTGACTCATAAAGGGTAAAACTATAATTTGTATTGTTATTATTGTTATTATTGTTAGATTCGGTGCGCTCAGTGGATGATATTGATATATATATATATATATATATATATATATATATATATATATATATATATATATATATATAGATTTTAAATTGAACTTACCCAGAATTAGCACTTCACCAGTACCACCACTGAGCACGTGTCACTGACACTAACTCAGAATCACATAAAAGCAGCAGCTCAAGCCTAGTGCAAGAAAGAACGAAGCTGCTCCCCCTCATCATCCCCTCCACCTCCACCCCCCCTACTTCCCTCCTCTCATCGTCCTCCACATCTCCTCATCTTTCCCTCCTCCTTCTTCGTCCATCCTCCTCCAGTCCTTCTCATCCAACCCTCCTCCTGATCATCATCAGCAGCAGCATCTTCCGCTCCTCCTCCCCTCTCCCATCCTTCTCCTCCTCCTCTTCCCCTCCTCCCCTCTCTTCCTCCCCTGCTCCTCTTCTCACCTACCCTCTCCTCCTCTTCTCCCCTTCTCCTCGTTTCTCGTCCTCGTCCCCTTCTTCCTCCTCCCCTCTCCTGTTCCTCCCTCACTGCCCCTCTCTCCTCCTCTCCCTCCTCCCTCCTCCTCCTCCTCCCCCTCCTCCCCATCAACCCATCCTCCTCTCCTCCTCTCCTCCCTCTCCTCCCTCTCCTCCCCCTCCTCTCCCTCCACATCATCTCATCCCTCCACCGCCCCCTTCTCATCTGCGCAACAGTGTGGTGTCGAACATGACTCTAATGTCTATTTCCAATGCGATGTTGCACACTCTCGCCAGACTGCGTGGGGGTGTGGGGGAGGGACAGTAGGTAGCCGATTTTGCACGATGCTGGTGGTGAGTCGCGACTATTTCCGGAGAGTTAATGGATATTAATAGCAGCGGACGCAAGTGGCTTAGGCGCAACAAGATACCCTTAAAGCTGTAGAGTCCCTTGAGAAAATGAACACTTTCAAAGCCAAAGCAATTATCTGGAATTGATTATATATATATCTAACGTATATATATACTGCTGCACTTATTGAGCATTTGTCGCCATATGCAAGGGAATACTGCAGCCATTTAATAAGAGTCTCTTTCTGCACAAGGTAACCATGCCAAAAGTAGCCAGATAGCCCACCACACAACTATGTCCAAGCCTGTGATATGTAAATAGGAGTAGGCTAGTCTAGTAGTAGGAGTAGACAAAATAAAACACATATATGCCAAGAAAATCAAAAGAAATTAACATAGATTACTAACCAGACCAACCAACTATCTATCTGCTGCTGAAATGCAGGCAATCAAATACCTTATCAGCAGCTACTGTATGATAAGATAACACTGACACTACAGCTGGCCAGCATTGAAAATAAGCCTGAATACCCAGGCTTATATGCTATGGACAGTATAAATACAGCCTCAATAAACTTTTTTTTAAATGGCTTTCTTGCCAAAATTAAATTGGCATGTTTGCACTTAAAATATTTCAACAGTTAGCCATTTAAAATGACAGTTACTTCAAGTAAGTAAGGTAAGTATAGTAAGGTAGAATATAGATTGGTAGACTATTGCGATCAACTTAATATATTTATCTCAGAAAATGACAGAAACTCAACAATCATCGAACTATGCACCTTTAAGCCAGGGAAGCCCATCTAACTAAGCGCAGTACCTGTCAGCTTCACCTATATTGGAAAAATGCCATTGAATGTCAACAAATTCAGTCGCTGCATTCTAGTTTAATTTAAAAGGTCGGTTAAAGAAAGGGGAAATCACCTAAATCTAACACCTCAGCGTTTCCTATTTTGACATCTCTCACACACCCACATCTCTGCTGATGTGTTTAGGATTTATTTACAAATCTGCACTCCTGCCGCCGACCAGCGGGAAATCTGCATGCCTCCGATTGGAAGGCGTGTGGTCCTTATATGGGCATGCCACGCATTGGTACCGCGCCTGTAGAGGAGCAACACAAGCGTCCGTTCATCAGAATAAAGCTAAGATTAGATATCGCGGTATGCAAATGCGAATGCGAATGCGGCAAAAAATCGAAAAGCATCTAAAGGCATAGTAGTGCTTCCCTACATCCGAATGTGATTGCGAACGCGAATGCAAATGTGGCAAATAGATCGACGCATGAACCGATTGGTACAAATGCGAATGTGAATACTGCTGTGTTTGCCATAGAAAACAATAGTAACTTTGACCTTCCTTCACAAATTTAGAGCAACAAACCCCCAAAATGTCATGGGTATCTTTTTTGGTTTGTTTGTTTAATTAACGACCCCCAAGCACAAAAAGTAAACATCGGCTATTGGGGGTTGGCATATATCTATGCCGCATATACCGCATTCGCATCCTGATCACTGCATACCGCATACCGCATATCGTGTATATCGAATCTTAGCTTTATGCAAGTGTAAATTTGAAAACCAGCCTAAATACAGCCTCAGGAAATGACCTCATATTGAAACTAGTGGATAGATGAACTCGGGACAACAGCACTGGCTCTTTTTTCTTTGTTTACTTTAAGTTTAAGAGAGCCGAATGCGTCGTCTTTGTCTGGTTATCAGCATGTACAAGATAACACTCGCAATAACTAAAATAGGTGCCGACAGTGTATATATACACATATATATATGTATATATTCTCGATGTCAGACATCCGGGCAATTTTTGCCCTCACAACGCTCGAAGGGTAAAACAAATGCCACTGTCATAGAGACAACATTAAAACTACCCTAACTATCACAGTAATTTGTGCTTTTTGGTGCTTTAAAAACTAATTTCTCTTGTTTCTATTAAATAGTTCAGATCTTTCTCTACAATTTCACATTCAGCTTTTTCTTTATCAGCCAATCGGTAGTTCTTGAATTTATTTTGCGAAAATAGTTTTTGAGGCCATGATCTGGTAAGGCTAACACTGCCACTGACACTCAGAATATCCCAACTTTCACTATTATCTGTTTTAATACTTTCAGAGACAATTGCTCTTAGGTTAAATTAAATACATCAGATCTTCCTCTTCAATCGTGCATTAAGATATTTTTAATCGATCCAATGAAAGCTTTTAAATTTATTCTGCAAACATAAATGCTCCGCATAGACAGAGCATTGTGGCAGCACAAATCACTGCTGTGTTTTACCCTTTGCAGGCTAGTTTCCGGGGTTGTGACGTCACACCGACATAGAGAATATATATTATAATAATGCACACATTCAACATCACATGGGAACTGGGTTTGGTTTTGAACAAATAGTTCCCCCGACAATAATAATATCCTCCCTTTATTATAATACATTACGGGTGGTGAGAGGGGACGGGATGCCTGACAGTGTCTGATGGATCACTAAGTCCTGGTGCGAATGCGGCGCAATCATGGGTGCCGGCTAGTCACGTGTCAGGCGTAATGCTATAGGAACACAACCAATTACAGCCGGTCGGCGGCTGGTACCCGGTGCACCTGCGTAGAAGTAGTATTCAAATGCGCCGCCTAATAAACGGGTGCACCGGTGTAGCAATGCGCGGGATGTAATTAGACCCCCCCCCCCCCCCAACCTTCTCCTACTGGATGGATGTGTTATGTGGATTTAGTGCAGTTAACGCAGTATGGGTATTATGTGTATATAGGGTGGACGGTGCAAGTCTGTTGTGTGTGTGGTCCTGGCTGCCTTGCATAGGTGTCATGGAATTATTAGGATAAGGCAAGGAGTGATTGGCTCAGTGTCAGGATAATGTGACTGAGTGGGATATCAGGTCATTGTGCTGGCGGTCTGGTCTCCCAGTGGGGCAACAGTAATAGGTCGCCATGAGTTTGCATGTTCGCAAGTCGGTACCCGTCCTGATATGACGTCTTGATACAACTGGTTGATCAAAGGCTGTGGTATGTGTTGTCAAGCTGTGGTATGTGTGGGAGAGTGCATATACAAGATCCCTTGCTGCTTATTGGGAGTAATATATCAGAATGACCATATGGTTGACGTTCAATAGCCGATGATAAAAATCAATGTGCTCTAGAGGCGTCATTAAATAAAACAAACTTGTTTTACATACTATTTGTGCACTGTATATGCACTGCATCGTTACTACATGTGCATAACATGCACTCTCTTCACCCTACGTGTAGGACCCGCAGGGATGATATCATGAGCTGATAGTTTATTTTATATAAATATATGATCTATAAGAATTATACAAGTATGAATTCACGGAAGTCGCCAACATATTTCTAGGAAGACGGACCAATCCCGGTGGCGCTCCCACCCGGACCCTGCGCCACCTCTGACTGGAGCCTCGTCCCTTCAGTCGCCGATCAAAATATCTTGTCCTCTTGTCTTTTCAATGCGTAGCCTAGATTTATATATATATATCTATATATATACAAGTGTGTGTACAGCGCATGTGCTTTAGAGAGTGGTATGCTACGTCATATGCATCTGATATGAGTTTCACATGTAAGGCATGAATTATATGTCCACTTGATCTCTTTTACTTCTGAATTATATGTATTCTTGTGTTTATATAATTCTACACTTAGTATAAAATCGGAAGGGTTCATGTCCATGTCGTGTAATGACTTAATTATACATAGGTGGCCAGGAGTAGGTACTTCATTTGCCGACAGAAAAGTAGACTCGCTTAACTAGATTTGTTGTCCTTCTTCTCTTCTTTGAGAAGTAGGCTTGAAAATAGCCTATGTTTGCATTTCCTTCATCGCCAATATCAACGTAATTAATGCTATGGAATAGACCGACCCATCGCCTTGATCGAATCACAACTCGTTACTCTAAACGCTGAAGCGACTTGAAAGTTTCACGTAGGCTGTAATTGAAGGGTTGTGGGCTATATATAAATACGCGCACACAACAAGTTAATTGCAAACTTTGAAGGAAACGCGGTCGGGGTCTCGCCGAATGATGTCTGCCAAAGAGGCGGCTTGACGCGCTAATCACGTGATGAATGGCGGGCACGGAGCGGTGGATGCGGAGCGGTGCAGTGCGGTGGGGAGCGGTGCAGTTTGTCGGCCCGCTCTTCTAATTAAGTGCCGGGATCCGTGCTTTATGTGGCCCCCCATTGAGGGCTCGTGTCGGCCTGGTTCGTTAGTGCGCGGGTGGATCAGGGACCCGCTCCCGTCGCCTTGTTTACCGGCGCCCGTTCATGTTGCGCCGGTGATGCCCTATCCCCGCCCCGCCCTGCCCGCATCCCCGACCCCACGCACTCATCTACCCTCTGGTGGCATTCCAGGTAAGGCCAGACTGTGCATGTCTCCCCCTCTAGCACTCACTTCGTCCCCGGGAAAAGCCTCTGCTCTGGTCCCAGTCCCAGCCCCTTCCCCTGCCCCTGCACCTGCCCCTGCCCCTGCTCATGCCCCTGCCCCTGCCCCCAGCTTCGGCTCTGCCCCCCCCCCTTCTGAACGCCCCTCACCCCCCCCCCCCCCCCCATCCGGCCCTAGGTCACACCCCGCACGACCTTCGCCCCCCCCACCCCCCCCCCCATACCCCCAGCCTCCACCTGCCGCACCCAGTTTGCCCTGTCCTGCTTCGCCTGATTAAAGTGGACTCGGTGTGTGTGATTGGAAGGGCGATAGTCACTGCCCCCTCTACTATGCCCTCCGTCTTCCCTCCTTCTTCCCTCCCTCCATCCCTCGCTCCCTCCATCCCTCCCTCCATCCCTCCACTCCTACCGCCATACCTACATGCCTCTCTTACGCATCCGAATGAGTTCAGCATTCGAGTCAAACCAATGACTTACAAATTTACACTTGGCGCTTCCTAGCGAGGGGCTCTGCATTATTAGGATAGGGCCAGGACTGGTTGGCTCAGTGTCAGGATAATGTAACTGAGTGGGATATCAGGTCATGGCGATGGTAGCCTGGTCTCCCAGTGGGGCAGAACTATAAAGTTGCCATGAGTGTGCACAGTCACAAGTCAGTATCCATCCTGATATGACCATATAGATGTTGCCAGGACGTAAAGCTCCAACAACCTACCACCTATCTCCTCCTCCCAACCAGGCCGGACACCGCCATGGAGCCGGTGTAGGACGTTCAAAACACTACCCCGTTCAAAACACTATGGTAATGTTTTGAACTTAAGTTGAAAACACTACTAAGTTGAAAAAACTACACAAAACATTACACAAGTTCAAAACAGTATCATCACACAGCAGTGGTGGTTATAATGCCGAAAAATGTACATATTGTTAAACATATACACAGTGATACATATTTGGTATACGCTGACCGTGCTGCAGCATTTGAGGCACGAATTAGTAGTATGTGCTGCTAGTGCTGTAGCGTCTGTACCACATATTAGTAAACGCTGATAGTGCTGCGGCGTTTGAAGCATGTATTAGTAGTAGTATACGCTGATAGTGTTGCGGGGCCTGCATCACGTATTAGTAAATGCTGCGGAGTTTAACAACACATTAGAATACACTGATAGTGCTGCAGTGCTTAACACCATATTAGTATACACTGATAGTGCTGTAGCATTTAACAACGTCTGAGAAGACCAGATGGGATGGGTAAATGAGTTGAGTTTCCTGGCTCTCCTGTTTTGGGGATATCGAGGAATCCCAACCCATGGGTTTGTGGGTTCGAACACTGTTCGAGTCAAACCAATGACTTAAAAATTAATACTTGTCACTTCCTAGCCAGGCGCTCGGCATTATTAGGATAGGGCAAGGACTGGTTGTCCTGGTCTCCCAGTGGGAAGCACTATAAAGTCAGCAAGAGTGTGCACTGTCACAAGTCTGTATTCATCCTGATATGGCCTTAGATGTTGCTAGGATGTAAAACAACAACAAACAAACAAAATAAACTTCCCCACCCTACTGCATACTTCCCCACCGTACTGCACACTTCCCCACCCTACTGCATACTTCCCCACATCACTGCACACTGCCCCACCTTACTGCATACAGCTGCACCCTACTGCCTACTGCACCACCAGGTGCGGTGGCCTAATCGGTAGAGCATCGGCCTCGACGGCAGAAGGTCGGGAGTTCGGTTCCAGGTCTAGTCAAACCAATGACTTTAAAATTAATACTTGTCGCTTCCTATCCTGGCACTCAGCATTAATAGGATAGGGCAAGGACTGGTTAGCTCAGTGTCAGAATAATGTGACTGAGTGGGATATCAGGCTGGTGGCCTGATTTCCCAGTGGGGCAGCACTATAAAGTCACCATGAGTGTGCACTGTCACAAGTTAGTACCCGTCTTGCTATGACCTTAGACGTTGCTAGCACATCAAACAACAACCACCAACAACCCCTACTATCCCAACTTACTATATGTACTACCCCACCCTACTGCATACTTCCCCACCCGACTGCACACCACACCACCCTACTGCATTCTACATTAGAGTAGTGTTTTGAACTTAAAGCAAGTGTTTTGAACTTAAGGATAGTGTTTTGAGCGTGGCCAGAGTAGTGTTTTGAACCTACCTTCAACCAGGTTGCTCGCCGTGAATATGGCCTATGCTGTGGATACGGCGTAAAGCAACCACCAATCAATCAATCAACCAGGTTGAAAACACTACCATAGTGTCCACGTCGCCTTAGCAACGGCACCGGAAGCAAACGCCGGCGTCGCTGTCACCAGCAACGCCCTAGCAACGACGCCGGAAACAGACAGAGGCACTGCGACACCGTGTGCTGCTCAGCGATGCGTGACGCCTACACTATGAACCCTGACCAACATCGTACCTGTATTGGGGTTAGGGATCCAACAGCACAAGGTGGAACGGACACCCTGGCGGGGGAAAAAGGAAGCTTATGACAGGAGCATGACGCAGTAATGTTTCAGTGAGTCCTTTGCAGACAATGGCTAGTGAACCCCTCACCCCCACCCTTTGAGAAAGCCTATCAGCTAGACAAATCCAGATATGTTTGTTGGAGTTTTACTTCCTGGCAACATCTAAGTCATATCAGGATAGGTACCGACTTGTGGCAGTGTGCACTCGTGATGGCTGTATAGCCCCACTGTGAGACCAGGCCGCCAGCACCATGACCTGATAGCCCACTTAGTCACATTATCCTGACATTGAGCCAATCAGTCCTTGCCCTATCCTAATAATTCTTCGCGCCTGGTATATCCCTTTATGGAATCCATATATATATATATATATATATATATATAAGAGCGAACCAGCTGTCTTTCATATGCATGTTCCACTTGAACGTACAAGTATTTGTGCGGAAATTTAATAAGCTAGCACTCAGCTCTGTCGATACAATAATCTGAAAGTTATTGAGATTATCATATGTAAATAAGTTTCATTTGAATAAATGTATAAATCTCTGCAGGATGAAAAGGTGCCCAGTGACAAGCATGGTACATATTTTTGTTGTTGTAAATATAGTTTATTCATTGAATAAAGTCTTTTGTCAGCGCCGTGGCACTGGTCTTCCAGCCATGTGACAATACAGTTGTTTACAATATATGCATATGTAGTCTGATAGTGTCACCAGCAGGTAGCCCAAATCAGCTGAAATAACAATATCAAACATTGAACAGTGATATCTCACTAGGCCCCCGTCCAATAATCACTTTTTGTGGTGTGGCTATGGCAATCGGAATGTTATATTCTGAATCAAAGTGCCTAAGATTTGAAAGTTTTAAACCATTTAATTAAATGCAATAACTCGTAATCCTGAAAAATGAGGCTTTTTGTTTTATATGTCGAATGAATTTGTTGATACTCAAGCCGTAGATGCACATAGAGTTAAGACTAATTAATACATGCAACCTTCTTTCCATGTAATATATATATATATATTATAAGCCACTATTGTCTGATACGAAGTTCTTTGAGTATTTTGTTGTTCTTCATTTATTTGGATATAAAATGCCAACAAATAACTGATTTGGGGTTTAGCACCCGAAGACCTGAATCATTACCGACTGTTGTTGATGTTTGTTTTTTGCAGAGTTCTTAGTTGCATTGGTTGGCTGAAGGCTGAAAATCTGCAACACTATATGGGCACCGCCAAAGGCGGGCCCATGTGGCTGGCAGTTAGCTTCTGGTGGGTACTGGTCAAAAGCATAGGGGAGCAGGGGGAGTGAGTGTGCAGGTACACGGGGCAGCACGATGGGGTGGAGAGAAAAAGGTAATCTAAGAGCCCAACCTCAGTCCTCTTTGAGGGCTGGGGAAGGTTGCTTGGTTGGTGTTGTTTTACACTCCATACTGGCCATACCTTCATGGTGACTTTATAGTGCTGCCTCGGTTGGAGACCAGGCCACCGGCACCATGCCCTGATATCCCACTCAGTCACAGTATCCTGCCACTGTGCAACCAGTCCTTTTTTCCCACCCTAGTAGCCTAAAGCGCCAGTTAGCGACTGAGTCATGGCCAGTCCAATACAAGTTTTTATCAGAATAGGCAGTCCACTGGTCATCACAATGGGACAGGATGTTTATAAATATATACATCCATGTGTGTGTAAATGGACGAGGCAAACATTGTGTAGCCGCAATGGTCTCAGTTCTGAGATGGTGGATAGCGGGTGTTACATTGGAAGGGGGGGGGGGTGAGCCTGAGGTGATGAGGGGGGCGGGGTGCGCGCTTAGTTGAAACATGATCATGTGTTGCTTGCTGGGACACACAGTGGTGACCAGGCAGGACAGGGCATCGGAGGTGACCCCCATCTCGCCCGGCACCACGGTGCCGTCCCCGGCTAATTGGGGCGGACGGGTGCCCCCCCCCCCCCCCCCCTTGCGCAGCCCTGTCACCGGAACATCACACTTGGTGGTCAGCGCCGCGGGACCGACCAGGGAATTCAGTTAACGGCGCGGCCACACATGACGCCGTGCGCGCATGCGCGGAGACCCCCACCCCCACCCCCCGAAGTCACAAGGCCACGAAGGATCTGGCGGCGGGCGGCGGGCGGCGGGCGGCGGGCGGCGGACGGCGGGCGGCGGACGGTGGGCGGCGGGGAGGCGTTTATGAATCATGCGCCCTACTGATGGATGGGGAAGGCAGCGAGCGGAAATGCCCGGTGTCCACAGCAATAACTCGCCAACTACTGATTGTATTAGCGGCGCGGCCGGCCGGCGGCGCCGACTCTATGCGCCCTAACCGAGTTAGCGCGGCCGCGGTAAGTTATCCTTGGCCCGGCGAGCTGTCAGGTCAGACAATGCCACGGCGTAACGAACGTACTGACGCCGTAAGCACTCCCCTCACACCCGCCCTGCATTCCGGCCTTCCACCTACCCGCCCGCCCCCCTCACACCCCTTTTCGCACCGTCACCCCCTCACCCCCACCACATTTCACCATCAAATCGACGCATTGTGATCTGAGCCTGATCCCTAGGCCATAATTAGTCCCAGGGGAGTCCGCTATTGTTAAGTGAGTTAAGCACAACACGGGACTTGCCGAATAAACGCCCTAAAAGCTACAAGCCGCTCGCTGGCTTACCTGCCCTGATCGAAAGCGCAACACAAAAGGCTCACGTGCACGACGGACCCAAGTGCACTGCGAGTGCGACTGCGCTGACGAAATTAGAGACACTTTTGTCCGAGGCCGGCGTGTTTGGATTTATACCTAATGTGGACGAGCTAGATATATATATATATATTACATATATTAATTATGTATATGCATATATTCCTATATATATGTACCGGACGCGGTGGCCGAATCGGAAGAGTGCGGGCCTCGCGTGCGGGACATTGGGAGTTTTGTTCCCGGTCGAGTCAAACCAATGACATATAATTGATACTTGTTGCTTTCTAGCCTGGCTCTCATCATCAATAGGGTAGGACAAAGAATGGTTAGCTCAGTGGAAGGATAATGTGACTGAGTGGGATATTGGGTCATGGTGCCAGCAGACTGATTTCCTTTCCCAGTGGGGCAGCACCATAAAGTCACCATGAGTGCGCACTGTCACAAGTCGGTACCCATCCTGATATGACCTTAGATGTTACCAGGACGTAAAACTCCAATAACCAACCAATTCCTATATACATGTATATGGCTTTACATTTGCATTTCAATAGTCTATGCTGCTATTCATTTATATATATATATATATATTCATATATATATATATATATACATATAATAATAATGTGTGTCTGTGGCTCACAACTTGAGAGAACTGCAATGTGGCCTCTGGGGAAGGCTCTTTCGGGTTCTGCGCAGACGCACGGGTGTGATTTGCGTTGATATTCCTTATTGGGGATGGGAGGAGAATCTCTTATGAAGTCCGGGGGAGGTGGTGACCCATAACAAGCTTTTCTCTTCATTGACGACTCCCCATTGGACTCCAAGCCAGAAAGAAAAGCTGGACATGAAGGTGGAGTTTTTCATCCGAGGTGCAGGGATCTGGCCGTTCTCATTTCGAATGGTTAGCGGCAATTTGGTGAAGATCGGCCGTGTGGGGAATGACTGCGCCGGGCCCGTACGGACCGCAGCAGATCAACGGGCGCCCACTGGACGGATCCAAGTCAGAGGAGGCGAGCACAGCTCAACGCAGTTCAATACAGCTGGCGACAACTCACCACACCTCACCACACCTCACCACAACTCACCACAACTCACCACAACTCAGCCACAACTCACCACAACTCACCACAACTCAACACAACTCACCACAACTCAACACAGCTCACCACAACTCACCACAACTCACCACAACTCACCACAACTCAAAGCTACTCACTACAACTCACTACAATTCTACACAATTCTGCACAGCTCAACACAGCTCACCACAACAGGCATCAACTCACCAAAACTCACAACTCATCACAACTCACCAGAACGCGCAAGAGCTAATCACGACAACTCACCACAATTCACCAAACCTCAGCACAACTCAATATAGCTGATCACAGCTCACCATAACAACATTACTACTCACCTCAATTCACCATAACTCACGACAACTCACCATCACTCAACCCAACACACCACAACCCACCACAACTCACCATAGCTCACCACAACTTACCACAAATCACCACAAATCACTACAACTCACCATAAATCATTGCAACTCACCACAAGTCACAACAACTCACCACACATCACTACAACTAAACACAACTCACCATACCTCACAACAGCTCACCCACCAGCTGGTTGAGCCTTCTATTAGAAATATCTCAACAACTCCCCCATGTTTTCAAGTCCCCTCTCCCCAATATAACAACCCTTCCCAACCATCGCCCTCCTCACCAGCACAGACACTGCCACTCCTGGCGCCACTTCTCTAATTGGCGTTGCTCTAGAGAGAGGTGCGTGTGAAGTTCTCTGGAATGCCGCCAGGAGGCCGTGTGTAGGAAGCTGGCGGCCGAGGGTTGGGGTAGGTGGTGTATACAGAAAAGGTATAAAATGCCGCAGTCGGGCAAAGCATGGTTTGATTTGGCGCCGACCGCAGAACCGGGATCTGATGGGGCTTGTCCCTAATGAGCACTAATCCATCTGACTGGCGGCGCCGGGTGTAAGTCCTGAGTGAGTGATGGACTGCTGGTTGGGCGGGGGTGGGGAGGGGGTGGTGGGTGTGGAGAGGCCACTGTGTTCACGCTTTATCAGGCGCACCGGGAGGCGCCGCGGTTAGCTTCAGCCGGCCAATGAAAAATGAAGGCAAGCATGAAAGTGATAGGACCCTTCAGTATTTCCCCGGTGGGATCAGATCTACATCACTGACTCTGCGTCCCGGCGCGGCGAGGCGCTGGGCGGGTGTGGGGCGGGTTGGCGCTGGGTGGCGTTGGGCGAGGCGGGGGATGGGGCGGCGCTGGACGGAGCGGCGCAAGGCGAAGTGGGACTGGTTTGGCGAGTGGGGCGAGTTGAGAGGGTTGGGCGGGAGGGCGGCACGGGGCGGCGATGGCTGCGCGGGGCTGCGCGGGGCTGCGCGGGGCTGCGCGGGGCTGCGCGGGGCTGGGCGGGGCGGGGCGGGGCGGGGCGGGGCGGGGCGGGGCGGCGCGGCGCGGGCGGCGCGGGGCGGCGCGGGGCGGCGCGGGGCGGCGCGGGGCGGCGCGGGGCGGCGCGGGGCGGCGCGGGGCGGCGCGGGGCGGCGCAGGGCGGCGCGGGGCGGCGCGGGGCGGCGCAGGGCGTCCCGGCCTGCAACACAAAGAAGTGCTGCTGTCAGGGTGACAGTGCCAACATAACAAGACATCACACTACAAATACAATTGATCGGACGCGTCCCATCGCATCCCGCCTAGCCTGACAGCCACGCCCCCCCCCCCCCCCCCCCCCACCGCACTCCTCGCACTCCCTTCTCCAATTCAAACCATGCCCGCCACATCCAGGCGCCATCCACCGACCGAGCCACTCTGCCATTGACTGCGCCACTTCTGGCTTAACAGGTGGAGATTGGTGTGAAAGAGAAAGGGGGTGGTGGAGTAGATGGGGGTCGGACTCGTTTCGGTGTATTAAGTCAAAGAAATTTAAAGTCTGAAAGGAAGGGAAGAAGTCAGTCACTTCCACTACCTCTGAACCGTGAATGTCTCAAAAAGGCACATTGGGAACCCCCCCCCCCCCCTTAGCCCCACCTCCCACCCGCCTTCACTTTCCTATCCCACCCCCACCGGCTCCAAACCCACAGCCGACAGGTCAGCCACATGCTCTTCGATCGCCCCTATCCAAAAGGCTCTTTGCGTTTGTCTTCAGCCATCCCTCAAGTCCCAAATGTCCCCCGGGATATCGACAAGGATGGCGCCGATCGCTACTCACCGCACACTGGGCGGCCCGGGGCGGCCCGGGGCCCAATCAGGCCCGGACGTGGTCGGAAAGAGGGCTCATTGTTCTGGTGCCCCCGTCTCCCGGCCATCCGCAACCCCAGTCAGCCGCCAGCACCGGGCCCACGTCGACATATCAATATTTTGAGTTGCTCTCTAACCTTTCACCGCGGATAATGGACCCGGGCCGGCCTCCCTCCCCATGAAACAGTCACGGCTCGGGGCGGCGGGGCGGCGGGGCGGCGGGGCGGCGGGGCGGCGGGGCGGCGGGGCGGCGGGGCGGCGGGGCGGCGGGGCGGCGGGGCGGCGGGGCGGCGATGACCTGCCGCTGCCCCCCCTCCCACCCTCAATTCTACCTGCGCCTCCCATACTTCCCTCCCCCCCCCTTTCCCACCCTCTGGTCTAGTTCCCCTCAATTCTACCTGCGCCTCCCATACTTCCCTCCCCCCCCCCTTTCCCACCCTCTGGTCTAGCTGCAAGCCAAATGCAAGCATTTGGCTGTTGGCATATACCATAAAGCACCTTCCCACCCACCCTACAACCCACCCACAAACCCATGCACCACTCCAGCTGCGTCGGATCAAACTTCATAAAGTTGCCACCCCACAAACACAAACACAAACACAAAGCAACCACAATTCCTCAACAGGGCAGAGCGCCAGCGGCCAATTGGTGCCGAGTTTGATCGTTGTTGTTTTATCTTTTTCTCGTTGAGAATAATAATGAATGTTCGCCAGTGGAGAGCGCCTAAAGGTTGCTGGTGCCGCGGGTGGTGTGTGTGTGGGGGTGAGGCGGGCGGGGGTGAGGCGGGGAAGTGAGGGGGGACGAGGGTCGCTGAGCAACTGAATCAAGACACCCCGGCTAATGCACTGCACAGGCACCTCGTATGGGCGCAGGCAATAACATTTCCGGCGGCGGGTCGCGGCGCACCGCCTCCCGCTGCGCATGCGCCGTCGCGTACGTCACGCCTGCCTCGGCGACAAGTCAGAATGAATTGCCCAGTTGGAAATGGTTATTCGAATAGGTCTTTCAACCATTCACGCCCCATGCAGCATTCCCCAATCTACATCGTTTCATAGCTTAGCGCTCCGGTAAGCACCCCACCTACAGCTTACCACACACCCACGCGCCCACACGCCCACACACTCCCACACACCCACACACCCACTCACCCGACCGTCCGGCTGTCCGCCAACCACCGCCCGCCCCCGCCAACCACCGCCCGCCCCCGCCTCCTCCCCACCTCCCTCCCGACCTGGCCGTTGGATACCCACCACCACCTACCCCACATCACCCCACCCTCCCGGACCCCTACTGAGCCTGCTGGGCCGTGCCAAAAACAGCACCACCATATCCAGGGTTAGAAGCCTCTCGATCCATACCACAGTCAGTGACTGGGCTTTTTTTTCTCTTACCCTTTTAAAGAGCATGCTCTCACTCTCTCTCTTTCTCTCTTTCTTTTTTTTCACTCTTTTTTTTTTTTTTTTTTTTTTTTTAGAAATCGATGTCCAATTTCCACGTCGCATTAAATTTTGTCCCTCTAGTGTAACAGGAGCGACGGCAATCTGATGAGGAGTCGGTCGGACAGGTCGGGGTAATGCCGGCTGGACAGCAGAAGGGTGTTCGCTCTGCGGCATCCATTACCAACAAGTCGCCTTAGAATCCACGCAAAGTTGGTCATCTTTGCGTGATTAAAAACAAGACAGAGAAGCCTTGTACAATTATAATCATAGCCCCGTAGATTACTTCAATTAAAAAAGACTGACTGATGATTAAGCAATAGGAGCTTGATAACCATAATACAGTCAGATATGAGGATAGTTTATGTCTAACCGATTGGGTAGTTTTGTGTAAACCGGTCCCAACAGGGGCGGCGTATTTCGCTTGATGGCCGCCAGACAGCGCCACATGAAGGGGGTTGATTCGGCGCCATAAATCGCAGCCTCCATCAGCCGACTGCCCCCATCTAGCAAAGATACGCTCCATAAACGCCACTGACCACAGTGGTCCTCGTAGGGAGGGGGTGCGCGAGGGAGGGGGTCGGAGGATGGGCAGAGATTGTCGATACCAGCCAGGGAAGGCTGGCTGTACATCGGGACCTTGCAGGAATATGAGGAGGAGGAGGAAGAAGAGGAGGGGGAAGTGGAATGCTACCACCGGCTGGCCTCTACATGACGAGAAGACAAGCGCGTGTCGCATGCATTTATTCATTGGGCATTCACTCGTAATAAAAACAGCAATTTCCTGTGAACTGACATCATGCGACACACCTCATATCCCTAGTGGAAGCGACCGGCTCGGGCAAATACTGAGCCGTGTGTGTGGGGGGGGGGGAGGGAGTGGGGGTGTGTGATGGGGGACCCGTTGCCAGACCGGAGTGGGGAGGCATTTAGTAGAAGTAAGCCCCATCCCATGTTTAAGCTCCAACTCTAGCCCTGGCTCCAACTAAAGCCCAAGCTCAAACTCAAGGCCAGGCTCAAACCATGGGAAATCCCAACCTAAGTCGAACCAGAAGCCCAAGCTGAAGCCCAAGCTGAAGCCTAACCAGAAGCCCAAACAGAATCCCAACCGGAAGCCCAACCAGAAGCCCAACGTGAAGCCCAACAAGAACCCCAACCAGAAGCCTAACCAGAAACCCAACCTGAAACCCAACCACTAGACCACCGTGAAGCCCAACCAGAAGCCTAACCAGAAGTCCACCCTAAAGCCCAACCAAAACACCAACCAGAACCCCAACCAGAACACCAACGTGAAGCCCAACCTGAACCCCAACCTGAACCCCAACCAGAACACCAACTAGAACCCTAAGCAGAAGCCCAATCAGAAACTCAAACTCAATCTCAAGCCCAAATCGAAATCCAAGCCAAAGACTAAGCTCAAACTCAACTTCAAGCCCAGTCTCAACTTAAAATGCTCCAGCACAAGCCCGCAGTATCCGGCCGACTCAAGTCCAATAAAGTCGGTCATATCGCGCTTACACGGCGACATGGGCGGCTGGTTGCCGGCGCATTGTGGCAGCGTACTTTTATCATTACGCCGCGTTTGCTGAGGGTTGTGTGGCGGTTAGGCGGCAGACAAATGGTCGCCATTCATGAACCACAGAGCAAACATTGACAAGTGACGTCAGGGGCGACGCCGAGACGCTCTTAGCACCCGCAGCGCCCCCTCAGACCCCACACCACATTACACCCCCACCCCACCTCCTCACATTACACCCCCCTCACACACTACACCCCCCTCACACACACTACACGCCCCTGACATTACACCACCCCCGCCCAACCCCCTCACATTACACCACTCCCCGCCCCCCACACGCTACACCCCCTACATTACACCCCCACCCCACCCCATAACATTACACCCCCCTCACACACACTACACCCCCCTCACACACACTACACACCCCTTACATTACACCACCCCCGCCCCACCCCCTCACATTACACCACTCCCCGCCCCCCCCACACGCTACACCCCCTACATTACACCCCCACCCCACCCCATCACATTACACCCCCCTCACACACACTACACCCCCCTCACATTACACCACCCCCGCCCCACCCCCTCACATTACACCACTCCCCGCCCCCCCACACGCCACACCCCCTACATTACACCTCCGTCTACCCCCCACATGCTACACCCCCCTCACACTACACCGCCCTTCACACACGCTACACCCCCCTCACATTACACCACCCCGCGACCCCCCACACTCTACACCCCCATACATTACACCCCCGTCTACACCCCACACGCTACACCCCCGTCTACACCCCACACGCTACACCCCCTACATTACACCTCCGTCTACCCCCCACATGCTACACCTCCCTCACACTACACCCCCCTTCACACACGCTACACCCCCCTCACATTACACCACCCCGCGACCCCCCCCCCCCCCACACACACACGCTACACCCCCCTACATTACACCCACCACCCTCCAATCTGATTCTGTATTAATGCGGGATTCGCCGCTGGGAAATGGCCGAGTTTGATTAGGGTGCACCGCGCCCCTGTCGCCACCACACCCCCCACCCGCACCCCACACCTCCACACCCCCACCATTCATCCCCCATCACCCTCTAAGTGGGCATGGTGGCCGAATCGGTAGAGCGCCGTCCCAACGTGCAGAGAGATCGGGAGTTCGGTTCATGGTCTAGTCAAACCAATAACTTATCAAATTTATGCCTGTCACTTCCTAACCCTGCACTCAGCATTAATAGGACAGGGCAAGGACTGGGTAGCTCAGTGTCAGGACAATGTGACTGAGTGGCATATCGGGTCATGGTGCCAGCGGCGTGATTTCCCAGTGGGGCAGCACTATAAAGTCGCCATGAGTGCCCACTGTCACAAGTCGGTACCCATCCTGTTTGACCTTATATCTTGCCAGGACATGAAACTCCAACAACCAACCAACAACCCCGTTCACCCTCAGACACACACTCGCACACCCATACACACACCCACACCTCTACCCCCCACCCGCACACACACGTCCCCCCCCCACCCCACCCCAGCTCGTCGTTCCCTATCACGCCGTCAGGACACTTGCATCGCGCCTGTCAAACAAACGCCGGCAGTTGGAATTCGTACAATTTGAGAGTCAATTACATTAAAAGCCCCGCGCCTGCGTGCTGCCTGGGCGCCATGCTGCATTAAGCGCTGACTGACCGCCGCGCCTCGCTATGAATCATTAACACGCGTCCACTTCCCCCACCCACTCACCCTCAACCTGCTTTCCCCTGAGCGATAACCACGGGACTGAGAGTCCCCCCCCCCCTCCCACACACCCACCCACCCACCCACTCGCCATTCCACACTTCCACCACCACCACCACCTTTGTTATTATTGCGCGGGCATTGGGCGTAACGACGGGCCGGTTCGGGATGATGCATGCTTCCCGCCGGCCCGGGTCCCAACTCCCCTTGACTACCTACCGGGAGACAGCCGCCCACCACCCGGCACAGTGGCGATTGTTGATTGCATCGCGCTAAGATAGTGGCAATCTTGGGGCAGGGCGGGAGGGGAGCTGCATGGAGGAGGCGGGAGTGTGCGGGAGGGTGTGGGAGTGTGCGGGAGGGAGCGGGAGGGATGGGACGGGGGGGGGGGGGTAGATGCCTGCTGTACCAGACAGGCCCGGCAAAATCCAGTGTCACCCTAAAGGGAAGGAGAGGTGGGAGGGGGGTTGAAGGAGAGGTGGTATTGAGGAAGGAACGGGGGAGGGGTGGATAGGGGAAAGGAACGGTGGGAGAAGGATGAGTGGAAGGGGGCGGAGTGGGAGGAAGTCGGGGGGAAGAGCCGGAAGTAAATGGTGATGGTGCTGGGGAGAATGCGGTTACGCCGGCTGGGGAGGCACGTGATGTAATGCTCGCGTATTAGATCACAATAACAAGCCGCCTTAGGGACACATATGGCCGCGGTGCCGGGAGACTGTCGCCGTGCCACCAGGGGGCGGGGCGGAGGCGGAGGAATGTGGGGGGGGGGGGGGGGGGGAGCGAGAGAGGAGGGGGTGGGGGAGGTGGCGGAGATTAGGGGGAAGTGAGTGAGTGGTGTTTTACGTCCGAATGTGGGGGAGGGTGGAAGGACGCAAATCCCCTCCCCTACTCCCCTCCCCCCTCCCCCTCCCTCCTCCCTCCCGCCTCCTCACGGACCACCCACACACCACCAAGGGGCACAGAACTGGGTGGGTCTCTCCCACGCTTGACCGCCCAGGGTCAACGTCTTGGCGCGTAGATGATGCACAGGGGTTTATTTATGTTTGCACTCTCGCGATCATTCCACTATCATCACAAGGCACAGCGCTTGCACCGGGCGCATGCATTACTGCCGCCTCGGAGCCGACAGTGAAATAATTCCGTCGCTGTGGTGGAGATGGGATTTTACTGTGTCATAGCCGCCGCCGTTGCCGACAGATGTGCTCCAAAGCACGCCTTTGATCCAGCACCCCCAAGGCTGTTTACTCCCGTCCACCCAGATAAGGAGTCGCTTCACCGTGGCCTCCTTGTCCTATATCAAAGACCAAAGACCTGGTGAAGAGTTGTGCATAATACATCAACTGGTGTCCGATAGCGCCTGTATAATGAATGCTAGGTGTGACAATCGAAGGTCTGTCTACCTGGTGCAAATACCCATTTGTTTCATTTCTATACTACTAGCGTGCCAATGCAATACGGGCGGGCACTCCGCGTTCGGGCCCCCTGAAGGACTGAAGCACGCCGGGTCGCAGCAATAGCATGCACACTGGAAGTTGGGGTTGATATATAATCTAGACCCAATACTTTAAAAAACACTTGGCACATGCACCATATGCATCCTGCTGATCAAAGCTGGTAGGGTTATTACCAATATCATCCTTTTTCACTTCTAATATAGATTGAAGTGACATTGTCAGGCAACTATTTCGTATTAGATCAAATATCACTTCATAGATCGCACTGTATGCGTATTCACCACTCATCATTCTGCAGTGTAAGTTGTCACAGCTCCAGTTCTTTCTGATGGACCAGCGGAACTAGTGTTGTTTTACATCCTCGCAACATCTATGGTCATATCAGAATGGGTACCAACTTGTGACAGTGCACACTCATGGCAACTAAATAGTGCTGCCCCACTGAGAGACTAGGCTACCAGCACCATGACTCAATATCCCACACAGTCACATTATCCTGATACTGTGCTGACCATTCCTTGCCCTGTCCTATTAATTCTCCAAGTGCCAGGCTAGGTAGCGACAAGTATCCATTATATAAGTCATCGGGTTTGACTCGGCTGGGATTCGAACTCCCGACCTTCCGCACGGGAAACCTGCGCTCTACTGATTCGGCCACCGTGTCACCACCGGAACTGGGAAGACACTTATTCATTTACTGTGGCGCCAATAGGCAGCTGAATCTCTCCGTGAAGGTTCATCTGCGAATCAACTTTGACTGAAATCAGATTGAAAGATTCGACAGAGACATGAAGTGATATTTTATCTAATGCGAAAATAGTTGCCAGGACATTTTCACTGCAATCTATATTAAAAATACTAATATATGATATTGATAATAACCCTACCAAATGAGTCTAGCATTCGCTTCCCACATGAGAGCTCATGGGTTCGATCTTGGCCGAGTCAAACAATGGGTTTAGTGATGGTTTATAGAAATTGTATGAATATTGTGTTAACATTAATGTGCCACAATTATACACAAATTAAATTTAGTTCAAATCAGTTCCTTTTTTGTTAACTCTAGTTTACTTGAACACGTATTGTTTTAATGACATTACTCTCCCAAAATTCGAAATATATAGGTTGAATTATATATTTAGGACATTAGAAATATCATATGACAGAAGGTAGAGCTTGGAAAGTGATATTTGTCACCACTTTGCTTTGTGCTCGGATTTACTAAGATAGGCCAAGAATTCATCATCATCATCATCATCATCATCATGCTGTTGGTCACGATGCGACAAAGACTGCTTTCATTACTTGACTGTCACTCTACATTTAGCTTTCTGCTTTGAGAGTGATGTCCATGAGTCGGTCACATTTCATGAAAGCTGCCTGCAAAAGTGTTGAAGTGCTGCTGGCTTTTGCAAGTTACCAGCGGCACTCTCTCAGGGAGCAAATAGAGGTCTAACACCGGCAAGAACATGTCCAGACAAGAACATGTCCAGACAGGCGCAAACATGTCCAGACAGGCGCAAACTATTTGTCCCCACAGTGGCTGGTCGGGAAATGTTGGGAGTTCCATACATCAACCGCCCTTGATGCTGCCACAGTGGCGTGGTTTTCTGTTTAGGGTTTGCTCCCTTAGCCTTCGGTTCTGTCAAGAACCTGTACCACAATGCATTGGTTTACAACTCTGCAGGGCAGGGGCGTCAAACTCCCTGAGTTATTGCAATACCTGCAGTACCCAGATCACGAAGAATTACTGGGGGGAAATAAAGACCAATTACACACAATTAAAATTAATCCTGTGTAATCAGCGAAATAAAAACAAGAAGCAAAATGGATGAAAAAAGGTTGAAATCTCGGTGAAATGGTAATTGAGAACAGGATGAGAACCTGAAATGGGATGACCATACTTAGGTTGAAATATGTGGCAAATCGCATTTTACATAGATATATTATGGTACCGGACGCGGTGGTCGAATCGGTAAAGCGCAAACTTCCTCTGTGGATGGTCGGCAATTCGAATCCCAGCCGAGTCAAACCAATGTCTTATAGAATTGATACCCTGTCACTAGCTAGCTGGGTTTTCTGCATTAATAGGATAGGAAAATGGTATGCAGGTATAGCAATACCTCAGGGAGTTTAACGCCCCTGCCCTGCAGAGTTGTAAACCACTGCCTTCTGGTACAGGTTCTTGACAGAACCGAAGGCTAAGGGAGCAAACCCTAAACAGAAAACCATGTCACTGTGGCAGCATTAAGGGCGGTTGATGTATAGAACTCCCAACATCTCCCGTCCAGCCACTGCAGGGACAAATAGTTTTGCGCCTGTCTTGACATGTTCCTGCCAGTGTGAAACCTCTATTTGCTCCCCGAGAGAGTGCTGCTGGTAACTTGCAAAAGCCAGCAGCACTTCAACACTTTTGCAAGCAGCTTTCATGAAATGTACAACCGCACAAAACAGTGGAGAGTGGCAGTCAAGTAATGAAAGCAGTTTTTGTCGCATCGCGACCGACAGCATGATGATGATGAGGATAGGATAAGGGCTGGTTAGCACCGTATCAGGATAATGTGACTATGTGGGTTATCGCGTCATGGTGCCGGTGATCTGGTCTCTCAGTGGGACAGCACTATAACGTAGCCACGAGTGCGCATTGTCCCAAGTCGGTACAATGACTGATATGACCTTAAAACACCAACAAAGAAACAAAACATAGATGTTTGAGGACTGAGTGAATGATGTCAGTAATCGAGTCCTTTCGGCTCACTAGATCAGATGCTTCTTTCTTGTAATAGCCAAGTTGAGCATACGGGAGTATACGATAGCTTCGTGCAGCACTGGCACCGACTTACTCAAGGACTGGGGAGTGGGGAGTGCACGCGACCAACTGGTGTCAGGAGTGGTCTGGGGTAAGTAATTTAATATGCAAGCTCGGTGGGTCCGATGTAGAGAAGTTTTGGTGATTGATGTGTGAAGTGGGTGGGCTGATCTGACAGACTAGCAAGGTTCTGCTTCTGTTGTTTTGTCTGCGCGTTAAGATCATTGTATTGACTGCAGCACTTGTTAAGAAATTGGTAAGGTGTAAAACACGCGGTTATTAACATGCAATTCTACGCGACATTTATGTCAAGTGAGTTCTTCCACAAATGTATAGGGATAGTGGTGCCTTTGATCTTATGTCATTTTACAGAAAGGTTTTGACAGTTTGCTTTGGAAAAACTTAGAAGAGTGACAAGATGATATCCGACTAAATGCACCGAGGATGAAAAGCGAAGTTACATAAATTGGCGTTTGATGTGGCAGTCTTGAAATGATTTTTTATTTGCTGAATCAATTCGCTTCTTTTATATATATATATATCAGATGGTTTCAGTATTGTGGCCTGAAGGGTAAGGTTAATTGCAGTGACCTCTAATTTTCTTTGTAGGCGGGTGAATTGATAATGCATTTTGTGATACGGCTCATAAAACTGTATGATGGGCAAAATATTAGATGTATTACATTTGGCTCAAATCATCAGTTTTCCCTTTCCTTAAAGTTGCATATATGAGGTTGATCATTATATTCTACCGTACTTTAGTATGAAGTAGCTTTTATTTTAGAAGGCTAGCTTTTTATATATTTGAAGTGCAAAGATTAAAAAATAATGTTGGCAATCATGCCAAAACTCTGACACCATACAGTTTGGCAGTAGCAGGTTCTATTAAAATGACTCAGTATTCCATTCTGTGCGGAAACAAATGTTTAATAAATGCACCAGTATCCAAGTTACATATGTAAAATGAGATCTAGATAATTGTTTTGGTTTTGAAAATGTTATGTTTTCATTGGACTATGCGGCTTTAACATTAGTCTCGTTGAACATGGATTCTTGAAATGAAATTATTCTCCATATGTTCAAAATAGATTCAACGAACAGATTTAGGATAGCATAACAGCCATACGATATAAGGGATATATGTGTGCTGCTTTGCATAAAGAGGGTAATATAAATTGTGCCGCGCTAACAAAATCATTAGGCGCAATGTTCAATGACGGTTTTCGGAAACTTTCCAAAACATTAATAAGTTTCTGGTCGCCTATTCAATGGTCATGACAATATAAACTCATTATTTGTTTGTGTGTATGGTTTTTACATGCTAGCTACATCTAAGGTCATATCAGGATGGGCACTGAGTCATGGCAAAGCACACGCATAGTGACTTTACAGCGCATGTGAAATGTTAGCTTTAGATTCAGTGGTTACCAATATATCTGTTCCGAGTTTTGCTGGTCCCTCAGAGACGGCTGTAGCTGCGACTCAACATGCTAGGTCGCAGCTTCAGATTACATGGCGGAAGGTGGGGAAGAGTCGGGGTCGCAGTCGCGGTGAGGGGTCGGAGTGGGGGTGGGGGATTGTGCCCCTCCCAGCCATATCCTCACCATGCAGCTATAACCACAGCCTTCCCGATGACTAAACTTGGTAGACTTGTTGCCATACATTTTCTTTTAGCGGAGCTTGCAATGAAATTATCATAGCAAATGTTTTACATTATATAAACTGCCACTTCGTACATCACGGTGGATCCGAATTGACCACTTCCTCCTCACATACCTGCTGACATGTAAGCTATAGCTGGATGCTGGATGCTGGATGCTGAATGATGGATGTTGGATGTTGGATGGATGCTGAATGCTGGATGCTGAATGCTAGATGTTGGATGCTGGATGCTGGATGTTGGATGCTGGATGCTGAATGCTAGATGCTGGATGTTTGATGCTGGATTCTGGATGCTGGATGATAGGTGATGGATGATGCATGTCGGATGAATGCTGGATGCTGGATGCTGGATGATGAATGATGAATGCTAGATGGTGGATGGTGGATGGTGGATGGTGGATGTTGGATGCAGGATGCTGGATGCTGAATGCTAGATGTTAGATGTTAGATGTTGGATGCTGGATGCTGGATGCGGGATGTTGGATGCTGGATGCTGGATGCAGGATGCTGGATGCTGGATGCAGGATATTGGGTGTTGGATGCTGGATGCAGGGTGTAGGGTGCTGGATGCAGGATGGTGTGTGCTGCATGCTGGATGCTAGGTGCTGGATGCTGGATGCTGAATGCTGGATGCTGGATGCTGAATGCAGGGTGTGGGATGCTGGCTGCTGGCTGCTGGGTGCTGGGTGCTGGATGCTGGGTGCTGGATGCTGGCTGCAGGGTGCTGGATGCTGGATGCAGGATGCTGTTTGCTGGATGCTGGATGCTGCATGCTGCATGCTGGGTGCTGGATGCTGGATGCTGAATGCTGGATGTTGAATGCTGGATGCTGGATGCTAGATGCTGGATGTTGAATGCTGGATGCTGGATGCTAGATGCTGGATGCTGGATGCTGAATGTTGGATGCTGGATGCTGGATGCTGAATGGAGGGTGCTGGATGCTGGATGCTGGGTGCTGACTGCTGGCTGCTGGATGCAGGGTGCTGGATGCTGGATGCAGGATGCTGATTGCTGGATGTTGGATGCTGGATGCTGGATGCTGAATGCTGGATGCTGGATGCTGATGCTGGGTGCTGGATGCTGGATGTTGGATGCAGGATGTTGCATGCTGGATGCTGAATGCTAGATGCTGGATGCTGGATGTTGGATGCTGGATGTTGGATACTGGATGCTGGATTCTGGATGCAGGATGTTGGGTGCTGGATGCTGGATGCTGGATGCTGCATGCTGGATGCTGGATGTTTCATGCCACATGCTGAATGCTGGATGCTGGATGCTGACTGCTGGATGTTGGATGCTGGATGGTGGATGCTGGATTCTGGATGCTGGATGCTGGATGCAAGATGTTGGTCGCTGGATGCTGGATGCAAGATGTTGGTCGCTGGATGCTGGATGCTGGATGCTGGATGCTGGATGCTGCATGCCATGCTGGATGCTGGATGCTGGATGCTGGATGCTGGATGCTGGATGCTGGATGCTGGATGCTTGGTGCTGGATGCTGGATGATGCATGCCACATGCTGCATGCTGGATGCTGACTGCTGACTGCTGACTGCTGGATGCTGGATGCTGGATGCTGGATGCTGACTGCTGGATGTTGGATGCTGGATGCTCTATGCTGGATGCTGGATGCTGAATATCAGATTCAGGCCTTCTAGACGGACCAGCGGAACTCTGAACATATGCACAGTGAAACCCTGATTTTACACACACCCCTGATTTAATGCGAAACCAGATATAGCACGGTGATTCATTCGGCCCGGATTGTTCGTATAATTCAAAGGTAATTCAGTAAATTTAATACTGATTTAGCATGAACCCGACACTCTTTTCCCAGTGATATTTATTTTATGGACCTAAAAGATCAGGTTATAAGGGTGTTTCACTGTATTATGGAATAGAAGAATAATGTTTACAAGTATTGCACTGCAATCTATCATGAAGCTCTGAGTGGAAGGATCGCGGAGTTCTTATTGTGATTCCAACTATCCTGTCCCGAAATGAAGTAAGGAAATAATGAAATTTAAGCTCCAACACCAGATTGGCCTATTTATCCCTCCAGGAATCTTACTCTATGTGTATTGTCGCCAGGTCTTAGCTACATATTGTTCAGATTTATCTGTCCGTAATAGGATATGTAACGAGGGTCTATATCAGGCAGGCACGTTAGTACCATCTGGTTGGACAATTGAGTGGCTTAATTAAGGTTATTATGATCTAAATTACTTTTAGTTTGAAGTAACTTCGAATATAAATGATTAACATTGGGGATATTTGAAATGATAATATTTCAAATTAATTCTCGCATGGATGTCGAAATTCGGACATGATAGGCTTCAGCAGTACTGGCATCTATTAAATTGACTTAGTTTTCTTTCAGAAATGTTTCATATTAACACCAGTATCTAAGTTGAATATATAGGATCAAGTATAGGTAAGTGTTTGGGTTTTGAATTTATTTTACTAATAACATAGGTTCCATGCTCTCTATTTAAAGAAGTAATTCCTGTAAAAAAAAAAAAAAACAATTATCCTGATCAATCTAATAGTTATAGCAGGTTAGGTGCGACTTTAAGTGCCAGACGGGATGGCCAAATGAGTTAGAGCATCCGTCTCCCGTGTGGTAGATCGTGGGATCGTGGTCGAGTCAAACCAATGACTTAAAAATTTATACTTGTTGCTTCCTAGCCAGGTGCTCGGCATTATTAAGATAGGGCAAGGAGCAGTGGAATGAGGAAGACCAGTCATCTGTGACTGAAATTTCCCCTGCTTAAAAAAGTAATGTACAAAAAAAAGGAGAAAAATCGATAATACGAGGTGTATTTAAAGCATCCATCATGTTGGTATATTGCGCATACTTTACTATTATCTGCCCATTCATCACTTCGCATATATCAACACGGGGAAATTGCCATTTAAAAGCCCAGTATAGGGTGACGGTGATGTTGTCATGGGACACATTGGATCACTGCAGCTAGATATAAATATATATATATATAGAAAATATATAACATGATGTAAAAATATACGGATTTTCGGTTCGGATTTATATATTGGCAGAGAGCATTACTATTCTTGGGCGACGGAGTGGGAACCAAGGTTATGTAACAAAGAAGCAATGGGTGCCCCACTCGCTGTGTGACATAAGAGACTATGTGGAAAATGTGATAACACATAGTGCCTGAGATTGTAATGTGATGTTCATATTTAAGAGACAGTTAATGTTTGGTGAAATGTTCCCTCTATGCACCCAGTAAGAGTGCAAGTGAAGGGGAAGGACACTTTTAATATATGTTTATTGTAACTGTCTGCAACTACCTCTTACCTCAGGGCCAATGGGCAAGCACACCCAACCATCCTGCATACATTATGGACACCACCTGCAGCTGGGGTTGAGTGACAGGTGCCCCCTATTAGGGTGTCGTCCCCCCCCCCCAGGCTGTAGAGGCTGTCTGATTGGCTGGCTGTTGGAGGCCCAGTCATCTGCATTCCTTACACCTGACACACAGACACCACTTCTGGATGCTCACTCTTGAGAGACTCTGAGCTAGGCACGCCCGAGGCACTCTTCTCTTGTCCAGGAACCCAGACATTCTGTCTGAGGCTCCACTTTCTATACACAAACTAGCAGCAGCTATTCAAAAGCCACAGAGATGTGTGCAACAACCATGGGACTCTGGTTCAATGGGCTGCATGCACTGATTCTTACACACACTAAAGAGTGAGGGTGATAGGTCGCTAGAAGGTGAACAGGAGTTGATGCCAATAAAGAACAACTTCTTCACTGTCAATCTTGTGTGACTTTTCTTCCCTTTCTTCCTTATGAGTTTGTGGAGAGGGACATCAGGTGGGAACTGAAAGACAGTTGCCAGAACACACCTGGGGAGAGTAGTGGTATCTGAGGCTCTGACTGCCGAGCTCCCAAGATATTACAATGATATGCAAGACATAGGGGAAACAAACTTCCGAGCGAGTGGAGTGTCACCCCCTTCGCAGGGGGTGAGCGGTGCATGCCGGACCCCCCACCCACCCGCCAGGGTCGGGGGGGGGGCCACTCCAGATCTTATTAGATGCGATAACAGTCTTATCAGAATCCATATATATGTATATAAATATAAGTATTAAATATATATAGATGTATGCGTATATATATGTATACATAAGTACATATATGTATATATATATATATATGTATATGTGTATATATACATATATATGTATATATATATATATATACATATGCCCATAGATGAAGTTCAAACTTGCATATCGGATGCTCAATCTGTCTTTATGATATTCTACTTGGATATAGAAGGCGCGTGCATAGATATAAGTGCTATATACATATACACATATGCTATATGGGTTTTCAACTGCGCCCCCCTCCCTCCCTCAACCATGGTGGACTCCTGTACCGGCATGCGCTGTAATAACCATGCGATGGGTGGATAATTGCCAGCGCGAACTGTGCACGTAATCTTCGCTGCGCTATCGGTTACTTAAATTACTTTCGCCAAGGCCTTATTAGTGCACGGCGGAAGACACATTGCTGGCTTAAGTGGACGCATCCGAGTAGAGAGATAAATGGACATGGTGGTAGCATGATGGGTTACGATGATGCTGCCTACCCCCAGGGGAGGGTGGGAAGGCGGGGGGATCCGGAGAGGGGTGCGTGGAGGTGCGTGTGGAGGTGGGTGTAGGGCAGACAGCCTTAGACAACATAAGGGAGCCTTGCCAATAGTCCACACGCACATATTCTACTGGGTCCATGACGTCAGTTCTATCTGCGATTATACAAACTCACCCAACCTTGACTCCCTTCGTTGGCTATCCCATTAGAGGTTGCCCATACTGTTACCTAAATGGGTATCTCAGGGTGCCCGCCTCACAGACCTTAAACATAACATAGCCTTGCACCGACCCTGTCAATCCCACCCACCTCAACCTTACCCCAACCACAACTCCCTGTATGGTCGGACGCGGTAGCCGAATCTGTAGAGCGCAGGATTCGCGTGCGGAAGGTCGGGAGTGCGAATCCAAGCCGAGTCAAAGCAATGAATTATATAATTGATACTTGTCAATACCTAGCCTGGCATTCGGCATTAATAGGATAGGACAAGGACTGGTTGGCACAGTATCAGCATACTTTGACTGTCTGGGAAATTGGGTCATGGTAGTGGTAGTGGTCTCCCAGTGGGGCAACACTATACAGTTGCCATGACTGTGCTCTGTCACAAGTCAGTACCAATTCTGATATGACACTAGATGCAGCTAGTACGTAAAACAACAATAAACGAACAAACAACCCCCTTTATCATTTTGCTTTCTCTCATGCACCACATACACCTGTAGGAGGCTGAACGTGTTAACAACGGGTTTTAATGTTCAATCTTTTTCAGAGATATCGCTCTACACTCTTCTAGAACATTAAACCCCAAATTTTAATCAAACTTCAAGCAGATTTAAATTAAATAAACCAATAATCAGACTAAGATGGGAATATCAATATGGAAACACCCAATTTCATCCGCTCATCACTCACATGAGTTAAACAACATTGAGTCTAGTAATAGCTACTTGGGTGGGTGACCACCTGAGATTATGAGGTACTCTAGACAACCTGGCATAAGATATAGGCTTATTATATATATAACCTATCGAACCAGTAGTGCCTAACTAAACATGTAGTCGCCAAAGGCCCGGATCTGTATTCAAAGTCTTCCGCTGGTCAGTGAGTAAGTAAGTGAATGAGTGAGGGAGTGAGTGAGTGAGGGAGTGCCGGACCTATATAGCCTGCCTCACAGTGGGCCGCGCATGCGCCCTGCTCGGCTGAACCCTGCTCTCCCGGCCGCCCACAGCGGCGCTTTCGGCGACCACCCACCCCGGGTCTGTGTATGTCATGTAAGTGATAGCCGTTCGGACAAAGGTCAGAGGAGTGTCTGCCACCCGCACTACCTACACGCCCCCCACCCCGTCCCATACCCCACCTTCCCCCGACAAAGCCCCCTCCGGCTTCACCCCGGCCGGTCCCCGCCCGACAGGCCACGGTTGAAGTGACCACTGAGCGATGGTCGGGCCCATAATAGCAGCCAGCGCCATGGATAGCCCAATGGCGTGTTGATACCCGTATTGACCACCACTGCTATGATGTCGACCTATAAAACAAGGAATGGCCAATCTTCGGACGGACGCTCCCCCTCATACCAGCCCCCTATACCAGACCACCCCGACCCCCACTAACCTCCGCCTTCTCGTCTTAAGATGGGAAGCTTGGTTTCAGGAGCTGATGTGGGGGCCGGCAGCGGCAAGGCGACCCCTCTCCTCTTTCATACCATGTTACAGCGCTATACCGAGCCGCCTTTCCCACCAGTCCCCCCGCCTTACAGAGGTGTATGTGGGGGTGGGGGCAGAGGTGGCGGTAGTCATGGTCACCGCACTCACTTCTCCTTCAACCAGCTCTGGGGTGGCGGTCAACGGGGACGGTGAAACCATGGACACGCCGGCCGGGCCGCCCCGGGACCCGGCCCGGCCAAGGTCACATACCACGAGGCGGAGTGGCGCCCCCATGCGACCCGCCGTGGGGGGCTCCCACCGAGCCCCGCGTTTAGTGCCTGCTGTGGAGCGTCTTGGCCCGTGGTATCGTCAAGGCCGCCTCCCCGTACGGCCCGCCCTTTAGACGGCCCATAATATAGCCGGGCATCGAATAGTATGTGCGCGATAGCGTTGTAAGGCAGGCAATGGGCGCGCCGCGGGTGGGCGGGTGGGTTTGTGGGTGGGAGTGGAGATGGAGGGGGGCAGGAAGCTGCGTGAACCGCCCACGGTGGCGGTGTTACGGTCGCTGTCGCTTCTATCTAACCGGAGCCACCCGGCTTTTGGCACCCCCCACCCCTTCCACCCCCTTCCACCCCTTCTCCTCCCCCTTACCCCTACCAAACCACCCAGTCTCCCCTCCCCCTCTCCCCCTCCACGACGCCCGCCCCACCCCACAGGCATACTTGAGTAAATACACATCGATACGCTCCAAGTTGCCTGCAAGGAAATTGGATTGTCAGGCGAGCGGAGAGGACTCCAGGATGGGTGGGAGGTGGGGGGAGGGGGGTTAGGGTTTAGAGGGTCGGTGGGGGCGGGGAGGGTCACAGTCCGGTGCGTGCTATATTCATTGTGGTATATCATGCATGCGCTGCGACTGGCCAGCATCTTTGTAAGCATGCTCTGTTTGCGTCTCTACACAGCCACTCCTCTTATACACGCCCACACGCCTACAACCATGGGGCAGGGTAAACCAGTCTAATTGCACACCCCTCATACCAGAGGAAAACAGCTATAAAGTGTCCCTCAGACCCCCGGCCCCCCACACACACATCTATGCACTGTGACACTATTCCCCCAACCATGTACCACTGTGGAATGGCTATTCTAATCAATACCGTGGTGCCATTAAGGGTACAAGGTCACCCGCGAAGTCTCAGTGGCGCCCTCTATGGCGATTACAGTATGGGCAAGCTCTGGGTAAGAGCTGATGTTGTATTGTATCTGTGAGTAACAGCTGGAGAAGGAGAGTGCATTTAGAGGATGATCTTTCTCTTGGAAATGAGGGGTAGGATAGGAACGGGGTGAAGTCGGGAGGGTGGGGAGGGAGGGGGCATTATAGTGGACTAGCCAAAGCCTTAACAAAAATTGTGATGGCATCGTTTGTTAATAGCAGACATCCATGTGGAATCAATCATTCATAGGATGACAAAAATTACGTGGGTGGATGTTATTGTCAATCTTGAGTTTCAAGGTAATTTTCAAGGTCATAAAGGTCACTAAGGTAAAAAATGCCATTTTCACAAGTTTATTTGCTGAAGTAGTTTATAATTGTAGCAAAAGCCTGATAATTGACACACAACAATTTCTTTAGGCATTCTTCAAATTCAAATAAGTGAACATTTGAAAATCCAAGATGGCATCCTCTTTTTCCAAGATGGCAGCCAATTTTGCACTTTTGGACATAACTTTGCTGAGATTTGTTCGATTTGAGTGATATTGACATCTATGTGTATGTTTGTGGGTATGCTGACGCCATTTATGCTCTCTTTAGTCCTCTTAGATGTATAATTATCATATTTTAAGTATTTTAACACAATTGCCTATGCACATATAACTAAGTTGCAGCAAAGGGCAAAATATAATGATGTTTAATGTCCAGCTGGGTTGCAACAACCACATGCTTGAGTGCACTGCATGTTCTTCTTGAAGCAGGAACATCGGGCAGTCTTGCACTTTGACTTTCAGTCACATGTCACCAGTTCCATGCAGGCATCTGGGATAGGGGGGGGGAGTCTTGTCCAGACTGCTGTCAGAGACTCTGAATCCTTCTTCCAGGCCGTAGTGGCAACTCAGGGTGGAACATCTATGTGTTCTTTGTTTCCTTGCAACCAGATCTTTGCCTGGAAGTTGACACATATTGCATGAAGTTCCAAAGCATCTCTGGTTGAAGGCAACATCTCCAGACCATTCTTGGCCTTACCAAACAGCTCCAGTCTGGCATGGTTGGTGGTTGGTTGTTCCGGTGTGCCATATAGGTGACACACATGTACTGGATAACATTTACACTTCTTGGCTGTCCCAGCAATCATCCACGCTTCAACTACAGGCATGAAGTGCACCAGAAGCAACAGGACATCTGTGTTTCTACAGATGACCAGTACTCATTCATATCCTCTGTCAGCTGCTTCACATGCATGCAGGATTAACCTCATGTCCACTTCTTCATGGTTTCTTGAGAGTGTGGTTTGATCTCTACTTGCTGACCTTGCATCTGTAGCATTGATGAATCCACCTCCCATCACCATGTCATATCGCTCTGGTAGATCTTTGCCTTTTATCATGATGACATTCAAGGCAATGAAGGTGCTCCAGACATGTGGGAGTGGGACATGTGGTCCTTCAATAAGCTTGAAAATTGGCTTCCTTTTGGCCACTTGCTTTGATCATGCCACTGCCTTGATTGAGTCCGCCCCTATATAGTGATCAAATGCAACATCAACTCTGGTTATGTGTTCTCCAAAGTGATGTGTTGCAATTTGCATGAACACACCAGGGAGGTTGCCAAATGTCTGGCATCCATGGGGCTTCCCAAGGGCATCAGTGCATGCATCAGCACACAGGTCTTCATATCAGCATCTGGAACATCAGAGGAAGAGTGAAGTCCAGCCATCAAGATGCTGATTAAGTCTGCCTTCGATGATGTGTTCATCTCTCCTCCACGCTTTGCTAATGATTGTGGGAACAGAGACAGCTCATGCTTAAGCACGTTCACCATTTCTACTGTTCGACCTGCAATGAGAACATTGAGCAGATGCTGAGTAGCTTCCAGTCAGCTTGGATTGTTTTTGCTACATGAGGTGTAGTAGACACTTTAGCTTTGTACAGGTCAGCAAATGCCTTTGAGTGATGCTTCTTCAGTGCATCATAGAACCCTGTGGTTACCTCCACTAGTCCTTCATTCACATTGGTGATGACTGCCTGCATTCGTCTCTCTTCTGCAGTCAAGAGATCACCGGGAACTTGGTGCAGTGTCTTTGGGTGCCAGGGACACCAGAGGTATTTCCATAATCTCTGAGTAGGTATCCCCTTCTTCTTCTGCTAACTTTGTTTGTAACTTGAACACATCAAATCCTCAGAGTTGCGTAACAAGCCTCTTCACAATCAGTATCACACTTTGTTTGAGATGGAAGACTGTCAGAATGGGAGAAAACAGTCTCCTCATCATCATCTTCTAGATTTAAAAGTTACCTTATTTCTTGTCAAATGTGCGATCGTTCTGACCATGTGACAGAAAACTTGTCTCTGGCTTGGTCATTTCTTGTGATGACGATGATGATGCCATTATGCATCTTGCATGTCCTGTTAATCCATTCAGTTGCCTGGTCAGCAGGGACTTGGTTGAATCACCTTTAGGTCCTCTTCACTACAAAGTTTCCATCAAGGAACTCTGCATGAACCTCTGGTGCTGTCTTCTCAAGGAGTTTCATGTCTGCAAGGTAGACTGGGCCCCACAGAACATAGTTTCTGTGGTCACATATTGTGAGCCAGGGCAGCATTGCAGTGAACGCTTCTAGGTGTAAATTCCAGTTGTCATCCCTCTCAGCTCTGATGAAGTCCAGCAGGATCTCAACCATGCTCACATAAGTTGACCATGACATGAAGTTTGGATTGTCAGAATGTGCCTGGTCAAACTTCTCCATGAGGTACTCTACCTCCTCACTATGAAGTGCATCTGACATCTGGTCGATTGCAGTGCAGAGTTTTGCTGTATGGTCAGAGTTTGTTGTGCTTCTTGAACACCTGACCCACACTTTTGGCAAACTCTTCAACTACCACATCATGTTCACAGCCATGTTCAGCCAGCCATGACTTGAACATTGGCCAGTTGAGGTGCCAGAGAGCTTCGTATATAAGTTGGTGTCCTCTGACAGCACGGTAATAGGCCTTGCCGATCATGCAAGGTCTCAGTGGTGTTGGCTGCATATACACCTCCCTCAGTACATAGGTCATCTAGTCATGCACTGTCCATGTGTTGGCCAATGCTTTTGGGGAAGTTGAAGCAGATGTGTAGTCCTCCCATCAGAAAGATGACACTCTCAAACTTGGGATTTGGGCACACCAATTCCTTGCCCTGCTGTACAGTCGGTGGCTGTGTGCTTCTGGCCCATGTGGTGTGAAATGGCCATAAAGTGGATGATCACTGTCGTGAGTGTATCATTGTCATCTGCTGGTTCCTGGAGAATGGGCAGCATCCCTGCGGTTGTTACAAGGGGTCAATGACACTCGTGGCTTCATTCATTGCTCCCCAGGAAGGAAGTGACTTATCCTCATCATGTATACGTGAAACAACCCAGGCCATATCTTTGGCACGTACCTACTGTCTTTTGTCACCACTGTTGGTAAACCACTTTTACTCAACCTTCTTGTCACCACCAAAGCAGGGTAGTTGTCTCCATCCCGATGGCAGAATAGCTGGGTCTAATTGGTGGAATGCCTGTAAAGCATCTGGCTTGATTGCTCTGGTTTGCAGTATGCGCTTACCCACTACATAACTTTGTTGTGCAGTGGGATCCCTCTGCCAGACCATCATCTATGTGCAATGGAAGGTGTTCTTTCCATCCGGGGTTGCTTCCCGAATGTCTATGTTGTCACAAGAGCAGTTTATCATTTGTTCTCTGAGTATCGTTGGTGGTAGTTTAGTTTGAGACACTGTGCAGAGCAGGCATTTGTCATGATGTGTGGCCTGATCTACATGTACCCGTACGCATAGTGACCACCATCTTCAGGATTGTGTTTAAAATGGCTAAAGCTAAAGTAATAATCTATTGGAGAGGATTTAGGATAGCATAAATGGCTTCAGCATACTTGAAAACATCGAAGTAGAACCAAGATCACTCAAATCGAATGATTATATGCAAAGTTATGTCAAGAAGTACAAATTAGCTGCCATTTGGGGAAAAAGTGGCCGCCATCTTGAGAAAAGTGGCTTCCATCTTGGATTTTCAAATGCCCACTTATTTGGATTTGAAGAATGCCTCAAAACATTTTCCTGTGCCAATTATCATGCTTCTGCTGCAATTATAAACTACTTAGACAAATAAACTTGTGAAAATAGCATTTTTGACCTTGGTGACATTATGACCTTGAAAATGAGATTAAAACCCCAAAATGATAATGACATCCACCCACATATTAGTTGTCATCCTATGAATGATTGATCCCACATGGATGTCTGCTATTAACAAACGATGTCGTCAAATATTTTTCTAGAGGGCTTTTCCATGTTTGGCTGGTCCACTATTAGAGCCAGTAGACATACTGGTCATGATGGTGAATTCTGGAGTTGAGACCAATGCACTGGTTAGGAGGGGGAGGGGAGTGGCCGAGGCTGCCGGGTATTGAGTAGCAGACGTTAAGGTTGAATATATTTATATGTATATCTATATATGTAGGGGAGAAGTGCTGGTGATGTTCAGGCGGGGGGTGGAGGGGGGAGAAATCCAGGTTGAATATATATATATATAGATAATATATATAATATGTTTATGGCGAGAGAGGGAGAGGTGCAGGTTAACTATATATATATATATAAATATATCTATATGTGGACTTGAAAGTGCAGGTAATGTTCAGGTGGGAGAAGTGCAGGCTGAATATATATATATATATATATACATATATGTGTATATATCGAGAGGAGAAGTACAGGTTGAATATATTTATATATATATATATGTGTGTTTGTGGAGAGAGAGAAGTGCAGGTTTAATTTATGGACAGGATAAATGCAGGGGATGTTCAGGTAGGGAGTAGTGCAGATTCAATATATATATAAATATCTATATGCGGAGAGGAGAAGTGCAGATGGTGTTAAAGTGGAGAGGGCTGGGGGTGGGGTGGGTTCGGGGAAGGGGGGGGGGGGAGGAGGGGTAAATCCCCGTGGGACAAAGATTCGTGACGGACTCCCTAACGCAACGGACGTGCCCAGTGGGGAGATAGATAGATACACCGATACATGGAGATATGGATAGATGGATGGACACATTCGTGGCAGCGAGTCTTAATCCGACGCGCATCCATCGTGGGATTAAAGGGCACCAACACTTAGGTCGCGGGTATCAAAAGGCCGGCTTACCGCCCAAGGCGCTGTTTGTGTTGCCCCCCCGCCCGCCACCCCTTCAGACAATGATTACGGCTCTCCCCATGCTTAACTTTACGGTGGATATGAATAATGGAGTCACTTAGCACGGCCGGGACGACGCCCTTAAATCAGCGCTCTCAGAGCCGCGCCATTCACGGCCCCGCCTTTAAGGCCATAGGGAGGGAGGGGGGGGGGGGGGGGTGTTTGTATGTGTGTCTTTGGGGGTGAGTGTGTGGGCAGAAGATGGGGAGGTGGATGAAGATGTGGGGGGATGGGGCTGGGGGGTTAGAGGATTAGGCGTGTAACTGAGGGCCCACTAGGGGCCCCACCGCGCGGTGCGGACGGCTCGTCACGTGACGTGGGAGGCTTACCTTGGAAAGTAACTTGGGAGTCGGTGGGGACGGCGGCATACACGAGTAGGATTAGCGCCCACTTGGCCAGGCCTAGGCCCAGGCCGGGAAGCAACAGAGCTCCAACCGCAGCCGCCGCCGGCCGCGCCGCCGCCGCCGTCATCGTCGTCGTCGGGTGAGGGATGGAGGAGCACATGGCGACTGTTACACTGGTCACAGTCGGTGCATCGCCGGGTCCCGCCGGCACCAGGTAGCGGTAGTAGCAGTGAAGGGTAGCGGCGTTTGTGGGGTGGTTGACCGGGGAGGATGGTAGTGGCTGCTGGTTTTACTGAGATGTCGTAGTAGTGGTGGTGGTGGTAGTCCGGTGGCTTTGTTGACTGGGTGCTGATACTGCTAGTCCGTTGTGTAATGGCCCGACCACGATCCTCCTCCTACTACTGGGTGTTCGCCGCTCGCCCCTCCTCCCTCCCTCCCTCCCTCCCTCGTGTATGTCAGTCACGTGGGCTCTGGAGAAGGCACGCTCTCACTTGGCCGCCGTCGCTTCTTTCCTCATGTAGGCCGGGTAACGATAGAGGAGTACGATAGAGGAGTACTGCTCCGTAGGGACCTGCCGATGTGGTCACCCCACGATGTGGGTGCTAGTGGCAGACGGTCCTTCCCTGCAAGTAGTAGGCTGAGCTGTGTCTGTGTAGCTCCACTGACTTGCCCACTGACCTGCACGCTGACCAGCCCCCTGACCAGCCCCCTGACCAGCCCACTGACCTGCCCACTGACCAGCCCCGGCCGCGACTGTGGTAGCCCGGATGATGATGATGATGGTGATGGGCAGGCTGAATGGATCACGAGTGGGTGAGGACTTTTACACGGAGATCGATCCCAGATCCGCGGCCTGCTTGGTGAGGGGGACCTGTCGTCTGCTGCCACCCTGCCTGGCCGCTGCTACTCCAGAGTGTGTCGGGTGGGGCGGGGCCGGGCGGGGCGGTTTGTGCCGCGTGAAGCTGTGAGTGGCGGGCGATGGCGTGGGAGTGGTTTGTGGGAGGCACTGGTGCCGCGTGTGTTTCTGCGTGTGTGTGTGTGTCTGAGTGCCGCGTCGCGCCACCTAGCGGCTGCTGAGTAGCGCGCCAAATCGGCACGTTCGTTCCCGTCACGTGTTCAGTGTCGTCTGCTTCTTCACATACGTCACCACGCACCGGCCGCAGCTAGCGCCACCAGGCAGGCGGCGGCGACATTGACACGTGCCGTGGCATCGGCAAATCTCACCCTCCACCCCAAGCAGGCAGGGAGGGGGAGGAGATGGGAGGGTGGTAGGGGCAGCGCGCCGGCGGGCGGGGGTAAGGCACGGTGGGCTCTTTGGCCGTGTCACCATTGATCGCCGGGCCCGGAACACAAAGACACGCCGTAATTAGGGGAGGGTGCGCGGCGGACACAGGAATTATCTGCGCGCGCCACACAGCCTCCGCCTGGTCTGACCACGCTGGAGCGGGATTGGGCGGGGACGGTGTGGGGCGGGGTGGGGCGGGGCCGGACGGGGCGGGGCTTGGTGGGGCAGGGCGGGGCAGGGCAGGACGGGGCAGGGCGGGCCGAGGGGGTGCCGAAGCAGCCATTTAGGCCGGTCTGAGCCTGATTGGTCGCACCTCCGCACCATTTACTCGACCGCGCCGCCTAGCGGGCGTAGTGGGCGCGGCGGCGCAGCGGGGCGTAGTGCCCCGCACCTTCCGCACCCGCCCTCAATGGAATAATATACTTAAAGAAATCGGATCACGCCTTCACAAAAGGCGCTAGACTGTGATGGGGCGGGCGGTTTCTTTAAGGCGCGCGGGTGCGCCGCGGCGGGCACAAGGGGGGAATCAACAATACCGGTGGTTAATTAGGCGGCTGCGGGACGATTAAAGACCACTGCCTGGAAGGCTGCCAGCCACCGCGTGTGGTCACGCCAACCAGCGGCCTTGAGCCATCCCGGCTGGTCCATGCCCGCAGGTCACACATTCTGTCTACAACGGCACCACCGCCAGCAGCCCCGTATCCCTCCCTCCTTCTCCACCACCACCACCCTCCCTGCCACCCACCTCCCCCTCCCTCCCCCCACCATCCCCCTACCACTCCCCTCCCTTCCCCCGCACATCCCCTCCCTCCCCACCATAACGACTCCCCTCCCTCCCCATCCCACCCTGCCCTCCCCCACCACCACCGCCTGTCTCCACCCTTCTCCATCACCACCACCACCACCACACAGACTACCCCCTTGACACCTTGACACTGCATTTACGAGTCTTACCATTTCGTCAACACCCCTCCTTCCCAACGCCCCAACCACCTACCCCGTCACCCACCTAACAAAAACCATCACCACCATTGCATTAGTCCTTTCCACCTTGTCTTGCTGCCAGGCTTGCCCGGAACGCCCGGCCGACCGGCCGACCGGCCCCTCGGCGGGCCAACCTCCGGCCTCTGCGAGTCGACAGGAGTCGCACCCTCACCCAACCTCGAAATCAAATCCAACCTAAACAGGTTAAACCAAATGTGTTCCGGGCGAGGGGGGTGGGGTGGAGTAGAAGAGGCCGTGCGTGTGTCTGTCTGTGCATGTGCATGGCTGTGTGTGTTTTCTGTGTCTGTGATTGGTTGTGTGGCTGTATGTGCATGTGTGTGTCTGTGTGTGTCCGTGTGTATGCATGTGTCAGTGTGTTTCGCTATATATATATATATGTGTCTGTATGTATGTGTGTGGTTGTGTGTATCTGTGTACCTCTGTGTGTGTTTGGATGTATCTGTGTGTCTTTTTCTCGATATGTACATACGTGTGATTCTGTATGTATAGGTGTGCCTGCCAGTATGTGTATGTGTCTCTGTGCGTTTTTGTATATATATATATATGCATCTATGTTTATGTGTGTGTATGTATGTGTACACGTTTTCCTGTGTGTATGTGTCTCTCTGTGCATATGTGTGTCTACGTGTGCACGTGTGTATATGTGTATTTGTGTGTATCTATGTGTCTGTATGTGTGCATGCATACGCATGGGTGTGTATATCATTGTATATGTATGTGTGTTGCTGTGTATATGTGTATATGTGTATCTGTATGTATGTGGTTGTGTGCGTCTGTGTGTGGCTGTGACTGTTGTATATGTATGTATATATGTGTGTCTCTGTGTGTCCATGAGTGTCTATGAGTTTCTCTGTGTGCCTGGTGTTGCTATGTGTATATGTATGTCTCTGTGTGTCGCTGACTATTGTCTATGTGTATCTCTGTGTGTGTTTCTGCATGTCTCTGTGTGTATGTGTGTGTTTCTGTGTATATGTGTATCGGAATGCATGTGACAGTGTGTGTCTCTGAGCATTGTTTCTGACTCTTGTATATGTGTCTCCCTGTGTGTATATGTGTGTATATGTGTGTATAGGTGTGTCTATATGTGTTTATGTGTGTCTATGTGTGTACATGTGTCTATGTTTGTCTATGTGTGTATATGTGTGTATATGTGTGTATATGTGTGTCTATGTGTGTCGCTGTGAGGGGCTCTGTTGAAACTTGCTGTGATCGCGCGCCCATCCCAACCTGAGGACGCGCGTCGACGATCTTTCAGCACCAAACAAGGTCGGCTGCAATCTGATTTAAAGGCCAACCTCATTTCAGCACTGGGCCGGCGACCGACATCCATATGTTGTGATGGAAACCTCGTTATTTGGCTTAAAAAACCGACAAATAAAATCCGCCCGCTTCAATATTGGGCAGATATTTTAGCGACTCTGCGAGCAATAAGGCATCGTTCGGATGGTTATATAATTGTTTTATAGGAGTCCTAAAATAATTATTCCCATTATTATTGCGTTACGGCCTTTATTGATTATGGTCCCCTGTCGCTGTGTTTGTTAAAAAGAAACCCAGAGCCCCAACTACTACTATTGGCCACATATTTATGCCGCTCGCATTTTTAACCCGAACATTTGCCTTATTTTTAGTTCAAACTCACACTAACCGCATCAGAATGTCGCAGGTGGTATAATCAATTTTAATTCCGAGTAATACACGAAGGGGGGATGGGGTTTAAAAAAAAATCAAATGAAACGGGGGAGAGTTGACCAGAAAGGGATTAGAAAGTGCACATGTCCTTTCCACACGCAATCCTTGGCGGCCAGAACTTGTGTGGACGAGACATGAACGGGCGGCAATATTAGGCGACTGCCTCGCTTCATGCCACCTTAAAGCCACAGCCCAAAGCTTTTAAAGCTTGGCGGCTCACGTCAGAAAGTCACGAAACTGCACGCGAATAATAACACCCGGCACTAGCGGTTTGTGAAACAAAAGGTCATTATCGAACGCAGGAATGAAATAATTCTTCTTTTTTTTTTATAATTTTTTTTTTTTTAAACGGCACAAAATAAATAAAGCAACAAAACAAATCCAGGCAGAAAGTGCACAGCTCTGGCAGGGAATGGCAGCTTTCGGCGTATAGGGCGCTCTCGCACTGAGTCTGCGCACGGAGTTTCTAGGTGGCGCTTTCGTGTGTGACGCGCATGCGCGGGGTGCTGTATGCCAGCTTCCGGGCAGGTGACCTACTTAGACGCTGGATGTTGTGTGGCCAGCAGAAACTAAGTGTACTCGCACAAAAGACGGTGTGGTGTTACGCGGCCAGCCCCCCCCCCCACACACACACATGCAGATTATTAATGAGGTATTGTTATTATTTCTGCAACGGGAAATGAGTTGTTAATTAATCAGGATGCCAATTTACTTGTGGTGGATTATCGACATATTAAACATATATATATATATATATATATATACATATACATGTCCTCATTATAGTTACTCTTTAAGAAGGCGTGGAAATTGTGCGAAAGGGAGGAGTGATTGGGAGCTGCATCCGGCAGGCTTTCATAGTTACCACTGATACCCGTATATATGTATGTGTGTGGAAGGGTGGCGGGCGTAAGCAGAAGAGCACCTAGTCACTCCCTTATAATTTCACAGGATAATATTATTTTCCCAGTCCATATATATATATATATATATACATCAGCATTACACATGCTGAGTGCCTCCAAGTAATTAGATCGCGATGATGACTCGGCAAATTAAGCACTATCGTTTTGTAATCTCGCAAGCCTTTAGTGCTTTTTTTATTGTTTTTACTTGGCTGGACGTGCATCTACAGGAGTTGATGTTCAATGTGACCTATATAAGAGAATTGAGGGATTTAGTTCACACCTGCACTAGGATGACAATTGCATAATGAACTACTTAAGTGTAGCCTACACCCAGACATCTGATTGCCAATTATGTTCGGTGCTCCCGCTTTCGCCAGTAGGTGAATGGTGCCAGGATATGTGGTGGATTTTAATATACTACTAGGATGTAACTGCATTAAGCCATAGACAAGCCCCACTTTTCGTGTGCTACTGGTACAGTCGTCGCGACTCTCCCTATAACAATGGGAGTAATCGATTAATCAACTCGGGTCACCCGAGCCACGTTTTGGCGCATACGCACATCCTAAAAACTCGGGTTGAATAAACGAATACGCTCGGGGTGGACAAAATGGTGGCTTAATCTAAAACTTAATAATGTTTTTCACTAACCGATATAAGTACAGCAAAATAGGATTTAAAGTATGTTATGATTGTAGAAGCTGACAATCTGGGTTATTAAAAAAAAGAAGCATTAAACCAACATGTAGGACTTATACTTGTAGCTGTTATCCTCCAGGTACCAGCACAGATGTGACCTCATCGCTCCTAGCAAACCCCAGCCAAGAGGTGGGTTACTGGGGTCGGGTCGTTTTTCACATGGCACACATGTATTTCTCGACTCCACTCGCAGTGTTCAATTTGAAATTCTGATGACTCGGGTGACCCGAGTGGCCCTGGTCGTGGATTACGGCCTATAGTATCAGCGTATTGGCCAGGAAACGTACCAGTTCGGGATAAGACAAATAGTTTCGAATCATTCGCCTTAATATATGTTCAGCAGCATTGCAATGTCAGTACAGCCCTATGAAGACAATTATTTTTATGATTGTTTAAACAAAAAAACAACAACAACAAAAACATTGACATAAAGCACAATACCGGTTTCTTGAACCATCTCAAGCCAGCAGAAGCCTGGATTTAATTGCATGCTCTATGTCGTGGTGGTGCTGGGTAATTTGTCACAGCAACATCTGGGGTATTATTTGTGCTACAATAAACCCTGACAGTGGAGATTACGCAGTGAACTGCTACCTACAGCATGTGTTTTTGCTACTGCTGTCAGAGGTGCAGATTGGTAGTGGAATTCCTCTATAAGACATTTTCCACAGAGCACGATGCATGGTGGTGGTGGCCTGCTATTGACAACGTTAGTATATTTGGCACTGCCGTCAGAGGGCGGGTTGGTGCTGGAAGATTGTTGTTTGTTTGTTGTTGTTTTATGTCCTAGCAACATCTAAGGTCATATCAGGACGGGTACCGACTTGTGACAGTGCACACTCATGGCAACTTTATAGTGCTGCCCCACTGGGAAACCATGCCGCTGGCACCATGACCTGGTTTTCCACTCAGTCACATTATCCTGACACTGAGCATGCCAGTCCTTGTCCTGTCCTAATAATGCCGAGCACCTGGCTAGGAAGCGACAAGTATAAATCTTTAAGTCATTCGTTTGAGTCGACCAGGGTTCGAACCCACGACCCCACGATCTACCAGCACGGGAGACGGGCGCTCTAACTCATGTCTTCCAGCACCTTCCCGTCTGGTTGGTGCTGGAAGACATTTGACATGGTTGTAGCTAATCATTAGTCATCATCACCTCACGCCGTTCGGGGAAAATAACAACTAAATATAGCCTATCGATCCTGGTTGTTACCTCGGCAAAATGCGGCCGTTGTAAACATTACACGGGATAAACGTAAACACACTTCATATGATTGCCTCCTCTCAAGTCGTTAGTTAGTTCAATTTCATATCAATTACGTCGGAAATAGCTGAGAGAAAGGGAGAACGGAAGCAGAGGAAAGATCCCACCAACATAAGTTGCTTCAATCAAGTGATTTAAAGGAGAAATAGTGAGAAAGAAATAAAGGTATGTCTGTCCAATTATAGCTAGATCCTTGCTGACCACTTCTGTCAATTTGCTTCAAGGATTGAATGTTCTTTGGCTAGGTATTGCATCATTAGTAATTATGTGGCTCGTTTTGAAGGTAATCGTTGTTTCATACCACCATGGTGATCAAATCAATTTTCTGATTGATTATTGATTTTTTTTTCTTGTTTCCCCCCAGTTAATACCTCGCTTCTCCTCTAACCTCGGTCCTGTATAGGACAGTGGTTGGCGTGTGATTTACCAACACTGAAATGGTTCCGTCGGGCGCCCAGCGGGTAATGTCTTAGAACTGGTATAGTGTTATTTATCGGTCTGCTTTGCGGAGAAAGTGGGTGGAAGGAAACCGCCATATAAATCGTTCAGAATTCGCAGCAACCTTGCGGGTCACGTGGTCATGCCCCCCCACGCCCCATACATCGCCTTTACGTGTACTCCTCCTTCAGAAGCGGCACCTTTATTTCTATACTATACACACAATACATCTTATTATACTGGTCCCCGCCCTTCCTCCCTCCCCCCTAGCCAGGCTCGGCCAACTTCCATAAGCTGCATGTCTCTCTCACATGTAACCACATACATAAATGCACCAGATGGGATGGCCGAATGAGGTGAGCGTCTGTCCCCCCTCCTTTTGGTAGATCAAGGAAATCGAACCCACGGGTTCGAACCCTGGTCGAGTTAAAACCAATGACTTAAAAATTGATATATGTCGCTTTCCAGGCAGACGCTCGGCATTATTAGGATAGGGAAAGGACTGGTTGGCTCAGTGTCAGGATACTGTTACTGAATGGGATATCAGGCCCCCCTAGTGGGGCAGTACTATACAGTCGCCATGAGTGTGTACTGTTACAAGTCGGTACCCACCCTAATATGACCTTAGATGTTGCCAGGACGTAAAACGACAACAACCAACCAACATATATATGCTGATATGTCTGCTCATTTTCATATTTTGTCGCCGCTGACTCCGCCACTAGTCCGGGCGCCACACCTTTGACTTTAGATGTGGTGTCTACCATTCTTCAACTCTTCCGAGCTTCCTCTCTCATTCTTACTCTTACTTCAATTCTCACTCTCATCTTTGTTCCAGCGCTTACTATCAGGCTTTCTCTCTTTGCCTTTACTGCTAGCTTTTTCCATTTCTCACATTCACTCCTAACCTCCACCCACCCCACCCACCCACACACCTTGATTCTGCATTCATTATTAAGACTCAGGTTCTTTCCTTTACCTTTTTCCTTTTAGTGTCATGTTCTACTTTACTCAAACCAATTAGTTACAAAATGTATGCTTGTCGCTACCTAGTCTGGCGCTCCGCATTGCTACGATAGGACAAAGACCGGTTTGGTAGTTATCCTGATATGACTTCAGATGCTGCTAAGACATACAACCACAGCATACAAATTCTACTTTCAGCTATTTTCATCACTTTGTTTACACTGTAATTTCTTAGCTCACCATCTCATTTTTAGCTTCCCTATCCTGCCTCCCCGAGGTGCACTCGTGCTCTGGCGTGGGAGTGGTTTGTGGGAGCCACTGGTGCATTATCTCCTATTTTCTCCCCGCCCTACATCCCATCAACACACACATACCGGCCCCTAACAGGTCTTTCCGAAATGCGCCGACGGTGACGAGGTGTACGGGTCCAGGCCGTCATGACGCCGTGTTTGAGGTGTACTGTGCCGCCGCCAGTGTCAACGCGCACGGTGCAGGGTGAGGCGGCGCGGGGCGGCGCGGGGCGCGCGGGCGGCGCGGGGCGGCGCGGGGCGGCGCGGGCGGCGCGGGGCGGCGCGGGGCGGCGCGGGGCGGCGCGGGGCGGCGCGGGGCGGCGCGGGGCGGCGCGGGGCGGCGCGGGGCGGCGCGGGGCGGCGCGGGGCGGCGCGGGGCGGCGCGGGGCGGCGCGGGGCGGCGCGGGCGGCGCGGGCGGCGCGGGGCGGCGCCGGGGCGGCGCGGGGCGGCGCGGGCGGCGCGGGGCCGGGCGGCGCGGGTCGGCGCGGGGCGGCGCGGGTCGGCGCGGGTCGGCGCGGGTCGGCGCAGGACGGTGCGGCGGGGGACTGCGCGAGGCGGGTCGGGGCGAGGCGTCGTGTTTTGTGGCGCGGGGCGGCGCGGGGCGGCGCGGCGCGGCGCGGCGCGGGGCCGCGGGGGACGGCGCGGGACGGGTCGGGGCGAGGCGTCATGTTTTGTGGCGCGGGGCGGGATGGAGCGACGCAGGATGGGTCAGAGCGGGTCGGGGAGGCGCGGGGCGGGGCGGTGTAGGGGCGGTGTGGGGCGGCGTGCAGCCGGCGCGGGGAGCATGGCTGGCCACGTCCTGGTGTGTGACTATGGTATTGTAATCGGAGGCGGGCCGGCGGCGCGTGCCGCTGTGACGCGACAGAGCCGTGCCTACATGGGCGCACTTTGACCGGCCGGAGAGCAGCGAGCACCGGGCGGCGAACGGTTCCCGAGCTGCCGCTCCCGGATACAGCACGCCGCACGCCGGCCAACGCGAACGTGTCAAATTACACGAGATATCGCTTACCATATGTGTCAGTGCTTATTAACACGGCCCAGGTGTCTGTGGAGGTGGAGCCCGGGCGAGCTGTGGACGGGGTGGGGGGGGGGGGGGGGGTTTGAGTAGAGTCGGTAAGGGAAACAAGGGAAGGGGACATGGGAATGGCAGAAATGGAGATTGGGGCGGTAGAGGATGGGATGAGGCGGAGAGGGGAGGTAGGGAGTTACAGAGGGAATGTAGGGAGGGAATGGGACATGAGATTTGAAGGGGTTTTGAGGACGGTGGAGGAGATGGCGAGAAATGAGGGCAGATGAAGGGATGGGTTGTAAATGACGAAGGGAGGGTGTGGAGTGGGAGGTTGGGAGGGAAAGCAGGGCTTAAAGGGAGGTAGCGAGGGTAGGGAGGATGGAGATGAATTTATGCTGGGAGCCGTGGGGAGGTGTCGATAGTGTGTGAGGAGGGTGGGGGTGATGTGGAGGTGGGGAGGTGGTGTGGGAAGCAGGAGGGTGGGGGTGATGTGGAGGTGGTGTGGGGAGCGGGAGGGTAGGGGTGATGTAGAGGTGGGGGAGGTGGTGTCGGAAGGGGGAGGGTCGGGGTGATATGGAGGTGGGGAGCTGGTGTGGGAAGGGGGAGGGTGGGGGTGTAAGGAAATGGGTCCTTCTCCTGTTTGTCTGTCATGGAGAAGAAACTTGTGGACAATTCGCATCTGGATGCGCGGAAGCAGCAATGCCCATACGCGGAGCTTCTCATAAGAACAACATCAATTGATAACCAAGCAGATCATCCGATAATAGCGCCGTACTGCTGATGTATTCCTTAAAGTTGCTTAGTCCGATGTTTTTAAGTTTCTGGCATCTGAGATGAATATATTAGGTTGATCATTATAATCTACTTTTCGTTCATTTGAAGTATCTTTTGTTTTAAATGGCTAAGTTTCGAGATATTTGAAGTGCAAACATGCTAAATTAATTTCGACAAGCATGCCAAAACTCGGACAGCATAGGCTTCTGCCTGCTAGGTTCTATTAATTTGATTCAGTATCCTCTTGTATGTTGCGACAAATGCTTAATAAGTCCACCAGTATCTAAGTTAGATATGTAGAATCAAATGTAGATAATTGTTTTGGTTTTGAAGATTTGATGTTTCAACGGAGTATGCCGCTTTAATACGGTGTAACTGTTAGCCACTTCATTAGGTCATCATATATTATAGTGAATCAAATCTGACTAATTTGAACATAGTTACTAAATATCTACAAACACGACTTTGGTTCTAAGTAATTAACTTTAATTAACGTAGATACTGACCAGGCGGATAAACTGCTAATATTTGCAAATTAAAACCCGCCTTTAGATAGTTGATGTGCTTACATTATAAACAATACCATGTATCCTCAATTCTCCGAGAGAAATGCTTAATAAGTTAAATCTATTAGATCCATAAGCACAAAGAAAAATAAAGACAATAAACGAATACTTTAGCCATTCCCCCATTCCCCACCTTCCTTTCTCAACCCGCGCCTATTTAAGTGAGAGATAAATCAGATTAAGACCTTCCCAAATACTTCCTAGATATAACGTGATTGGTACCTGACAGAGAACATAATGTCCTTGTGTCATACATACATGTACCGACATTTTAAGCGGCTAAATTATAACCCAGCGAATAGATCCTATCTGACTGCAAAAAACAGATGCTACCATTATTAGACTTGCTAAGGAAGCTGCAAGAACAGATAATGGCTCATCGGTTTGTGGGCGAAAGCTTCTGGTTGCTGCCGATTTTAATAAGTCCTGCGTGTCGCTTTCACGGTAGGAAATCGGTGTGTGTATGCACAGGCTTATTGTTGTACACAGGGAATTGTCCAGAAAACATCACATCCTACACAGTATCGCCGTCCTTATTCAAACCAAACAAACCACCCACCCACCATCACTCCAAACCAAGGGTCTGTCCACAGTTTCCCTTATAATATTAATCAAATAATATAGATCCGTGATAGTCAAAGGTTGCATCCATTTCCGTAATCTCTTTTCGATCACTAACATTACTAGACACGATATTAAAACAGCCTCGTAAAGTTATCTACACATCCCGAGAAATGACGTAAAACTGCAGCCACCATACAGTGGTTGTAAAAATAAGTCGTTTGTGAGCTGTTTATTCTTATTATGTCTATGCATGTATGCAGTCTCCAATGTTCATTCCCTCTGTATTAAAACTCTACCACGATTACCTTCTTCATAAATACATACCACGAGCGGCTACCAAATGCTCTGTGCGCTTTGGTGTTAATTATTTGTCCAGCCTCTCCATATCCCGATATCCTGTGCTAAGGGCTAATTTACATAACTCCATTGGACTTCTGTTATCGCAACTGAAGCTCACAATATCAAAAGAAAACAAATGAACACAATCTCACTTCCCCATTGACCTAATCGCTTTCTTCAAATAAATTATTTATAGTTGCATACTCCGATGGTTTTGAGTTTTTGACATTTTCTGAGATATCGGGTTGACCGCTCTAATCTACCTCACTTTAGTTTGAAGTAACTTTGATTTCAAATGGTTAACTTTGGAGATATTTTAATTGTAAGCATGCACAATTAAGTGTCATGCATGTCAAAACTCTTATCTCATAGGCTTCAGTAGTAAAATGTTCTATTAAGTTGACATAGTATTCCATGTCTATGTTGATTGATTGATTGGTGGTTGTTTTATGCTGTGTCGGCAGCATAGGCCATATTCATGGCAAGAAATGTATATTTTTTGGTCAAACCATCACTTTTACATGTAAAAGCAGACAATCAATTATGTGCCAATAGACACTCATTAAATTAGTTTGTTTGTTTGTTGTTGTTGTTTTATGTCCTAGCAACATCTAAGGTCATATCAGGACGGGTACCGACTTGTGACAGTGAGCACTCATGGCGACTTTATAGTGCTGTCCCACTGGGAAACCAGGCCGTCGGCACCATGACCTGGTATCCCACTCAGTCACATTATCCTGACACTGAGCACACCAGTCCTTGCCCTATCCTAATAATGCCGAGCACCTGGCTAGGAAGCGACAAGTATCACTTTGAAAGTCATTGGTTTGACTCGACCGGGACTCGAACCCACGACCCAACGATCTACCAGGACGGGAGACGGACACTCTAACTCATTCAGCCATCCGTCTGGTCCATTAAATTAGAAAGCTCACAATCATATATTTGTGGTCAAGGGAACAAATTCCCATAGAAAAAGAAAAGTTTTATTAATAATTAATAGCATCTATTTACTAAATTATATGAGGTGGTACAGTCCAGCTGCCCTCAAAAAGGCTAACATATTTTCATGTTTTACCTTAGTAAAAAGGTCATGCATACTGTCTGCAGTGTAGAACTGTTGGCACGGGGCCAAAAAATCAACGCAACTTAGTCAAATGTGTTTGAGTGTCAGCAGGGACTGACACCCAATACATTCAGGGGGAGGTTCCCCCTTGAGCAGAAAAGCATGTGTAAGCCACTAGTGGCCAATATGGCAGCGGCTAAGGACCACTTGGTTTATTAATGCTTTCATCCCACTCATGTTGCCATTTGGATTTTGTGTGGGTGGCTATTAGTGGTTTCAGATCAGAGTGAGGGATCAGACATGGTTCAAGATCACAGTTCAGGGCCTTCTTCGCAGCCCGATCAGCTCGTCATTTCCTTGTATGCCGGCATGGCCAGGGACCCAGCACAGGTGGATGTCATACCCATCCATTGTCAGTTGGTTCATTTTATAAATGACCGTTGCTAGAATAGGGTGATTCGTTTTCAGTCCAGCAACAGCCAGGAGGCAAGAGAACGAATCACTGTATATAACATAGTTAGTATGGTTGGATACCTCGATACACTCCAATGCGAGAAGGAGTGCTCGGGCTTCTGCAGTGAAAATCGAGCTCTGATCGGGCAAACGTATGCCAAATTTTTCCCGTCAGCAGACTGCCGCAGCAGCTACCCGGCTTTGGTCTTTCGAACCATCAGTGTATATTGAGAGGTGGTCTGCAAACTGGCCTTGAATCTCTGCATGCAGTCCTTGGTACTCGAGTGGATGTGTCCCAGACTTCCTCAGTTCCGTGAGTCGGAGGATAACCGATGGCTTTCTCAACGACCACGGGGATGTTCAGGGACTTTGGCATCCTCCAATATGTCCAAATCCATGCCCAAGGCCTCCAAATGAGGTTTCATTTGGAGCCTCAGGGGCTGGATGTAATTCGGCCTGGCTTCATACCTGGATTTGTCATGTTGCTTGAACAGACAATTATGGGCAGGATTCAATGCATTAGTTTTTATATATAGAATCAAATATTTAATGGCTAATTTTGGATATGTAGGCCTAAAATCTAAAAAAGTGTTTTCCTTTCCAAAAGTTGGTACTTGTATTGGCCTAAGCAACGTAAATACCCTACACCTATTACATTGACTTAATATTCTCCCATCTATGTAACTTTGGTATGTGGGTATTGCAGTTCCTGTTACCTTAGGTGTTAAAATACCACATGAAGTTTGACGCCCCTACCTTGCAAAGTTGTAAACCACTGCTTTGTGGTACAGGTTCTTGATAGAACCAAAGGCTAAGAGAGCAAACCCTAACAGAAAACCATGTTACCATGGCATCTCCCCACATCTTCTGACCAGCCACTGCAGGGACAAATTGTTTGCAGCTGTCTTAACATGTTCTTGTCAGGGTGAGACCTCTATGGGCTCCCCGAGAGAGGGCCGCTAGTCACTTGCAAAAGCCAGCAGCACTTCAAGACTTTCCAAGCCGCTTTTATGAAATGTAAGACCAACTTATGGACTGATGTCCTCTCTCACAACAGAGAGCTAAATAGAGAGTGGTAGTTAAGTAATGAAAGCATTCTTTGTCGCATTACAACTGACAGCATGATGATGATGGACTTTGGATATGTACACCTCAATCTAGATAAATACTTTGCTTTCCGAAATTTCCTGCTTTTATCGAATATGCAACTTAAAATGCCCTACACCTATCTACAAACACCATACAATACATTTAGGGTTTATTTTACCTTTCCTAGTAGAAATTTACTTTAAGCGCCATCCAATCATGACTCATCACTAGTTCATTCAACGCTCGCAAACCTCCGTGGGCTATAACTATTGGCATTCACGGCATGTACTCGTTCCCAATTAGTCATTCACTGGCCTAAAAACAGGTGCCACGAAGCCAGTGGTTTGGAACGTAACAGGCAACCCATAAGAGGAGTTGTTATGAGGAAGCGGAATAGGCAGCGGAAGTGGCGAATATTCAAGCACTAGCGGAATGCTAATTAATGCCTGAAGTGGGAGACAGTAAGGACCCACTGTGGTACTTAGTCATTTGGTTAGGATCTTTCGCGCTGGATACTTTGCATATTGAGTGATTCAGGTGGAGTAAATATTTGGGAATTTACTTGACGTGGCGAGAAGATAAGCAGAAGGCATGTTTGTGTCTAATCGCCAAGTTCTTTATCTGAAGCTGAGGGAAATCGACCTTGTGTAATGGCACTTGTATAGTCATGTACTCATGTAGCCATGTTTTTACAGACAGGTAGTTAGATAATTGCACATTCATATAGTTACATAGAGAGAGAGAGTCATATAGTCATGTAGATATATAGTTAAATAGTCATATAGTCATACAGTCATATATTCATACAGTCATAGTCATATAGCCATATAATCATATAGTCAGATAGTCAAATAGGCATATAGGCATATGAATCCAGTAACAAAATATAAGTCATAACTACAATGAACTGTATTTTTAGGCACTTATTTATCTCTACATCTAGAGAAATGCTAGAAGACGTCATGAATTCCCCAAGATAAATAACACTCATGTGATTATACTGTATGAATCATGGCTTCACAAAATATGCAATTCTCAACTGACTTCCTGTTCAGTCAATCTCAAGAGAAATGTTCTTATCGGTACTTGGAGTAATATGCTGGCATTAGTTCATTGCGGAGAGGGGGGATTCAGAGTAAAGGAACCAGGAGCGGAATAAATGTATCGTTTTTAATGCGGTTGTCGGGCTGATATGTCACTTCCGAGAGACCAAAATTGGTGTCAATCAACTCCATGCCAGAGCTCTGGCCATGTAATGGCCCTGTCACACTACGACGTAATGACGTTGACATAGGGAGAACGTGACGAACATTGAACTTCTCGGCGTAGTATGCAAATTTGGGCACAAGTTGAACGTGGATGCAGCGTAGTGGACAAGAGCGTAACGTCGGTAAAGCGTAGTGATACCGTCATTCAACGAGAGAGGTCAACATAATGACGCTCACGGAACGTTATGAACATTATTCCATCGCCAAAAGAACGTTACGTGACATTAGCAATGTCATGAGACGTTGAACGTACGTTGAATGCACGTTCTCCTGACGTTCTCCTGACGTTCTCCTGACGTTCTCCTGACGTTCCCATTACGCCCCGTGGGCATTTGCACTCGGTTTAATGTGGGTCAACGTAGTGGAATGTAGTTGAACGTAGTGAGCAGCATTGGAATAACGTCCGTTTAACATCATTGATGTTCGCTGAACGTGAACAGAACGTACGGCGAACGTAAACCCTTACGTTCAACCTACGTCGAAACTTTTGAACATGTCCAAAACCTTGACGTAACTTGACGTAACACGACGTAATGTGACGTAGCTCGACGTCAGTCTAACGTCATTATGACATCATCATAACGTAATCCAACGTACATCAACGTAATGACGAAATATCACCACGTTAGGCTCACGTTCGCTCATTACGTTGTAGTGTGACAGGGGTATTAGGGAGTCAGTGAAGCACATCGCAGTACAACCCACTGCCGAATATGTAGGCTCTATAATGAAGTTTATATCCTATATCACTTAGGCTACAGAGGAACACAATCACTGACGTGGGTGACAATACTTGTATTACAATGTTTATCTGGCTGGGAAATGCCCTGCCCATATACATCTAGATAAAGGAAAGTTTGCGACAGGCCAATAGTGTTGAGAATGGTAGGTCTGACCACAGAAGGAGGGTCCGAGCTGATATACCTGGAGTCGTCACGCCAATCGATCACGCCCCCTACGCGCCGAGCGTGGGGGCCTACCTACCGGCTCCCCGCTCACTCTACATATGTATATTTCAATGTACATATTATGTATCCTACATATTCCTGTATATAATATATAGGAACTGGTATTATTATATTTAATTCATAAATACTTGGTAGAATAAATTACATTGTAACCTAAATTAAACGTAAATGGAAGGCTGTACTCAACACACTGGCTATATTGAACACATTGGTTATAATGAGCACATTGACTATAATGAGCACATTGACTATGATGAGCACATTGGCTATAATGAGCACATTGGCTATAATGAGCACATTGACTATATTGAACACATTGACTATGATGAGCACATTGGCTATAATGAGCACATTGGATATAATGTGAACATTGACTATAATGAGGACATTGGCAAGAATGTATAATATATATGATGATTAGCACCTTTTCTGTAATGAGCACATTGACTATAATGAGCACAGTGACTATAATAAGCACCTTGACTATGATGAGCACATTGACTATAATGAGCACATTGACTATAATCATCACATTGACTGTAATGAGCACATTGACTATAATGAGCACATTGACTATAATCATCACATTGACTGTAATGAGCACATTGTCTATGATGAGCACATTGATTATAATCAGCACATTGACTGTAATCAGCCCATTGACTATAATCAGCCCATTGACTATAATCAGCACATTGACTATAATCAGCACATTGACTATAATCAGCACATTGACTATAATTAGCACATTGACTATAATCAGCACATTGACTATAATCAGCACATTGACTATAATCAGCACATTGCCTATAATCAGCCCATTGACTATAATCAGCACATTGGCTATAATTAGCACATTGGCTATAATTAGCACATTGACTATAATCAGCACATTGAATATAATCAGCCCATTGACTATAATCAGCACATTGGCTATAATTAGCACATTGACTATAATCAGCACATTGACTATAATCAGCACATTGGCTATAATTAGCACATTGGCTATAATTAGCACATTGGCTATAATTAGCACATTGACTATAATCAGCACATTGACTATAATCAGCCCAGTGACTATAATCAGCACATTGACTATAATCAGCCCATTGACTATAATCAGCACATTGACTATAATCAGCACATTGACTATAATCAGCACATTGGCTATAATTAGCACATTGACTATAATTAGCACATTGACTATAATCAGCACATTGACTATAATCAGCACATTGACTATAATCAGCACATTGACTATAATCAGCCCATTGACTATAATCAGCACATTGGCTATAATTAGCACATTGGCTATAAATAGCACATTGACTATAATCAGCACATTGACTATAATCAGCACATTGACTATAATCAGCACATTGACTATAATCAGCACATTGACTATGATCAGCACATTGACTATAATCAGCCCATTGACTATAATCAGCACATTGGCTATAATTAGCACATGCATAATGCACATATCTAATCAGCACATTGACTATAATCAGCACATTGACTATAATCAGCACATTGACTATAATCAGCACATTGACTATGATTAGCACGACTATAATCAGCACATTGACTATAATCAGCACATTGACTATAATCAGCACATTGACTATAATCAGCACATTGGCTATAATTAGCACATTGACTATAATTAGCACATTGACTATAATTAGCACATTGACTATAATTAGCACATTGACTATAATCAGCCCATTGACTATAATCAGCACATTGACTATAATCAGCACATTGACTATAATCAGCACATTGACTATAATCAGCACATTGACTATGATTATCACATTGACTATAATCAGCCCAGTGACTATAATCAGCCCATTGACTATAATCAGCACATTGACTATAATCAGCACATTGACTATAATCAGCACATTGACTATAATCAGCACATTGACTATGATTAGCACATTGACTATAATCAGCCCAGTGACTATAATCAGCACATTGACTATAATCAGCACATTGACTATAATCAGCACATTGGCTATAATCAACCATATCTGTATAGGTGCAAACTGGTCTTAAAGAGGATGGCATGTACTGTGTTATAGTGACTGATATGGTTGCACGGGAGAAATATGCCAGGTCACAGCTACTCAACCTCAATGGGGACCAGTGGACACATACCTCAATGGGGACCAGTGGACACATACCTTGCAGGTTGGTTAGCCGCCTATCAACCACTAATAAGTGTGGTTTTATAATGTGCCTATCTCAGTAAGCAGCTGCTGTCTACTCGGTAGTATGTCTGGTCTCCACCTGCGTCTAGCAAGTGTCTCCTCCTTCTTGTAGACACACTGTTAAAAACAGATAACATGACAGCAATATAAAAAGTCAACAGCGAGCTCGTCCCATTTCTTTTTGTCATTCTCATGCTTGTGACGTGCGCAGCTGTCTAAAGACAGTCATTATAAACTCTACTTACATGCAAGCTATGTAATGGCAATTTTAAAAATTAGTTATATATAACGAATTTATATATTTTTAATCCATTTCAATTTTCATGCACAGGTATATGAAATGAATTTGGTAAATTGCCTTTACAATACAGAACATGTACTGTTTAATTCAAGAACCCATATGGTACATTCTGCAGGACGGGACGCGGTGGACGAGTGGGAAAGGGCGCAGGCTTCCCGTGCTGATGGTCAGAAGTTCGAATGCGGGCCGAGTCAAACCGATGCCTTAATGGATTGATGCATGTCACCACATCGCCTGGACCGTCCTGATATGACCTTAGATGTTGCTAGGAAGTAAAACAACAAACAAACCAACAACAAAAAAAACCTTGTCTAGTGATCGGAACTACTAGGATAGGGCACTTACTGGATAGCTCAGTATCAGGATTATGTGACTGAGTGGGGAAATCAGGTGATGGTGGCAGTGGCCTGGTCTCTCAGTGGGGCATCACTATAAACTCGCCATAAGCACACACTGCCACAAGTTGGTACCAGTCCTCGGATGACCATAGTTGTTGCCTGGATGTAAAACCCCAACAAACAAGCAATCAAGCAAACATTCACGAGTGTTCAGGTCTCGTTTCAATTAACGTGAAAGATATGTTAGTGGTGATGGCATTTTTTTTACTATGTGCTGGACATCGCAAAGTATCTCACATTTTAAAGTATATTTGACAAAATATGTCCATTGAATGAAGTTTTACTGAATAGCTAAATATATAATGCATTGAATTAATACAAACATCCAAACACATGCCCAGCATGTTTACCACGGTGCTCGTATTAGTATATGACTGCATTACCAACAATTTATATCATAATTACCAACCACCTGTGGTTCCATCACGTACCACTGCATGTACTGTTTAATTCAAGAACCCTTATGGTACATTCTGCAGGATGGGACTTGGTGGACGAGTGGGAAAGGGCGCAGGCTTCCCATGCTGATGGTCAGAACTTTGAATGCGGTCCGAGTCAAACCAATGCCTTAATGGATTGATGCATGTCACCACCTCGCCTGGACCAACCTGATATGACCTTAGATGTTGCCAGGAAGTAAAACAACAAACAAACCAACAACAAAAAAACACCTCGTTTAGTGATCGGAACTACTAGGATAGGGCACCTACTGGTTAGCTCAGTATCAGGATTATGTGACTGAGTGGGGAAATCAGGTGATGGTGGCAGTGGCCTGGTCTCTCAGTGGGGCAGCACTATAAAGTCGCCTCGGATGACCATAGTTGTTGCCTGGATGTAAAACCCCAACAAACAAGCAATCAAGCAAACATTCACGAGTGTTCAGGTCTCGTTTCAATTAACGTGAAAGATATGTTAGTGGTGATGGCATTTCTTTTACTATGTGCTGGACATCACAAAGTATCTCACATTTTAAAGTATATTTGACAAAATATGTCCGTTGAATGAAATTTTACTGAATAGCTAAATATATAATGCATTGAATTAATACAAACATCCAAACACATGTCCAGCATGTTTACCATGGTGCTCGTATTAGTATATGACTGCATTACCAACAATTTATATCATAATTACAAACCACCTGTGGTTCCATCACGTACCACTGCATGTACTGTTTAATTCAAGAACCCTTATGGTACATTCTGCAGGATGGGACGTGGTGGACGAGTGGGAAAGGGCGCAGGCTTCCCATGCTGATGGTCAGAACTTTGAATGTGGTCCGAGTCAAACCAATGCCTTAATGGATTGATGCATGTCACCACCTCGCCTGGACCAACCTGATATGACATTAGATGTTGCTAGGAAGTAAAACAACAAACAAACCAACAACAACAAAAAACCTTGTCTAGTGATCGGAACTACTAGGATAGGGCACCTACTGGTTCGCTCAGTATCAGGATTATGTGACTGAGTGGGGAAATCAGGTGATGGTGGCAGTGGCCTGGTCTCTCAGTGGGGCAGCACTAAAAAGTCGCCATGAGCACACACTGCCACAAGTTGGTACCAGTCCTCGGATGACCATAGATGTTGCCTGGATGTAAAACCCCAACAAACAAGCAATCAAGCAAACATTCACGAGTGTTCAGGTCTCGTTTCAATTAACGTGAAAGATATGTTAGTGGTGATGGCGTTTTTTTTACTATGTGCTGGACATCGCAAAGTATCTCACATTTTAAAGTATTTGACAAAATATGTCCATTGAATGAAGTTTTACTGAATAGCTAAATATATAATGCATTGAATTAATACAAATATCCAAACATATGTCCAGCATGTTTACCACGGTGCTCGTATTAGTATATGACTGCATTACCAACACTTTATATCATAATTACAAACCACCTGTGGTTCCATCACGTACCACTGCACTTTTCTCCTCTCCCCAGTCCAAGTGAACCATCCTTAAGGGACCATTTCCCCCAAACCTGATCAAGTATATAACTCAACCAATTCTTAGCCTTCTTCCATTAGCTATTCTCTAAAGTTAGTCATGCTCATACTAATTTGAAATGCAGATTCAGGTAGGAATGTCCATAACTTTCTATTAGCTCACCTGAAGCCCATAGCGGGTATGCTAAACTAACTATTCGCCGATTAGTACCGCACACATATCAGCCGTGTTCCCTCTAAACACTACGTAGTCGCGTAGGGCAGATCAGACAGCTCTCCATTGGCATGTCCTATTGCAATGCAGTGTATCGTGGTTAATGTCCTCAGGGCGACACGTGACAGCGGTCAGAGGTGCTGTTTGTGGAATGAATTTGTTCTCAATTGTGAGGTTTGTGGAACGTGTTGTTAATTGCGATGTTTTGTGGAATCTGTTGTCAGTTGTGATGTTTACGGAAGGTGTTCTCAATTGTGATGCTTGTGGAATGTTTGTCAATTGGACTGTTTGTGGAATGTATTGCTAATTATGATGGTTGTCGAATTTATTGCTAATTGTCCTGCTTGTCGAATGTGTTATCAAGTTGTGATGTGTATAGAATTTGTTGACAAAATCCACTTCGAGCAACAATGGCAATTGCGTGTTGGCACTAGGTTAAGGTGGGTGGGGGCTGGAGGAGGAGGAGTTGGGGGAGAAGGAGGAGGGGGGTGGGAGGTGGGAGGTGGGAGGTGGGAGGTGGGAGATGCTGGGCTAATTACTATGGGAGGCGGCCCACTCTGCAATGCAGGCAGCGCCCCCTGTCCACGTCCGCCCGGATCATATCCCGGCAGTTGGCGGGAAGACAGACAAAAAAAGGTCAAAGATGTGGGTAAATGTCGGCTGCTATGTTTGCCCCGCGCTGAGAAGTCGAGAGCGAGGCTCGATAATGTCGCATCAACAATTCTGCCACTTTTCTCATCAAATATATCCACCAGGTTCTGAATGTAGGCACTACTCTGCTCCAATGTCTCACCTTCCACGGACATATATATACTTGTATATATATATATCTCCTGAAATCAATATTATTTAAAAACATGACGTCCACAACAGAGCGATGCCAATTTGCAGTCCGCTGATCCCAACCGGAAGTTGGATGTTGTTAGCGAAGTGGGCCCTCTAGCGGCCAGGATGACGCGGGCGCACCGTAACCTGATGCAGAGGGTAAGCACGCCATTTGCATTCTGGGACGGGACAAAGGTCCCTCTCTAGGCTAGGGGAAAGGGAGGGGGTTGATCAATGATGTATCAATTTACTATTTATCGACGGGTTCCACTAGGGTGTGCCTGTGAGTGTGTGGGTGGGGGAGAGGGGGGGGGTTACTGTAGACCACACAACGCTGAACTATGCGGGTAATAGGACCTGCCCTCATGTGGTGTGTGTAGTGTGTGTGGTGTGTGTGGTGTGTGTGGTGTGTGTTGTGTGTTGGGTGTGGGGTGAGGTAGCTGGGGTGTGGGGTGAGATGGGGTGTGTAGGGTGGTGTGGAGTGGGATGAGGTGGAGGGTGTGGTGTGGAGGTGGGGTGAGGTGTTGGGGTGTGGGGTTAGTGAGGGGGTGGGTGATGTGGGGTGTGGGTGAGTGTGTGAGTTGTGTGGGGTGAGGTGAGGTGGAAGTGGTGGGGTGTGGTTGGGTGTGGTGGGGTGTGTGCGGTGAGGTGGATGTGGTGGTGTGGGGTGGGGTGTGGTGGTGCGTGTGCAGTGAGGTGGATGTGGTGGGGTGTGGTGGGGTGTGGTTTGGTGGGGCATGTGGGGTGGGGTGTGGCGGGGTGTTGTGGTGAGGTGGATGTGGTGGGGTGTGGTGGGGTGTGTGCGGTGAGGTGGATGTGGTGTGGTGTGGTGGGGTGTGTGCGGTGAGGTGGATGTGGTGGGGTGTGTGCGGTGAGGTGGATGTGGTGGGGTGTGGTGGTGTGTGTGCGGTGAGGTGGATGTCGTGGGGTGTGTGTGGTGAGGTGGAAGTGGTGGGGTGTGGTGGGGTGTGTGCGGTGAGGTGGATGTGGTGGGGTGTGGTGGGGTGGGGTGGGGTGTGTGTGCGGTGAGGGTGGATGTGGTGGGGTGGTGGTGTGGTGGGGTGTGGTGTATGTGTGCGGTGAGGTGATGTGGTGGGGTTGGTGTGGTGGGTGGTGTGGGGTGGGGTGAATTTGTGGGTGTGTGTCAGTGAGGTGGATGTGTGGGGTGTATGCGATGAGGTGGAAGTGGTGGGTGTGTGTGGGTGTGTGGGGTGTGGTGGGGTTTTGGTGGGGTGTGGTGGGGTGTGTGCGGTGGGGTGAATATGGTGGGGTGTGGTGGGGTGTGGTGGTGTGTGCGGTGAGGTGAATGTGGTGGGGCATGCTCAGGTGTGGTGTGTGTGGTGGATGTGGTGGATGTGGTGGGTGTGGGGGGTGTGTGTGGGGGGGGGTGGATGTGGTGGGGTGGATGTGGTGGGGTGTGGTGGTGTGTGTAGGGTGAGGTGAATGTCACCGGTGGGGCATGCTGGGGTGTGTGCGGTGAGGTGGATGTGGTGGGGTGTGGTGGGGTGTGGTGGTATGTGTGCGGTGAGGTGGGTGTGGTGGGGTGTGGTGGTGTCAGGTGGATGTGGTGGGATGTGTGTGGTGAGGTGGATGTGGTGACGTGTGGTGGGGTGTGGTGTGGTGTGGTGTGTGGGGTGTGGTGTGGTGGAGTGGTGTGGTGAGGTGGATGTCGTGGGATGTGTGCGGTAAGGTGGATGTGGTGGGCTGTGGTGGGGTGTGTGCGGTGAGATGGATGTGCTGGTGTGTGGTGGGGTGTGTGCGGTGAGGTGGATGTGGTGGGGTGTGTGGGATGAGGTGGATATGATGGGGGTGTGTGCAGTGAAGTGAATGTGGTGAGGTGTGGTGGGGTGTGGGGGTGAGGTGGATGTGGTGGGGTGAGGTGTTGTGCGTTGTGTAGGGGATGTGGCGTGGTGGGGTGGGGTGGATGTGGTGGTGTGTGTGCGGTGAAGTGGATGTGGTGGGGTGTGGTGGGGTGCATGGGGTGTGGTGGGGTGTTTGGGGTTAGGTGATGTGAATGTGGTGGGGTGTGGTGGGGTGTGTGCCGTGATGTGGATGTGGTGGTGTGTGGTGGTGTGTGTGGGGTGAGGTGAATGTGATGGGGTGAGGTGGGGTGTGTGGGGTGTAGTGGGGTGTATGAGGTGGGGTGTCGTGGGTGTGGTGGGGTGTGTGCGGTGAGGTGATGGTGTTCCATAGCAGACAAGGGAAGCCTGCCCGGTTCACGGGTGGCGGGAAGTAAGTCGGTAAATGGTAATGGGGTCTAGTATATGCTACGGCATCAGCATCCAGGTCACCGCCGCCGTACATTACGCGGTAATTTACGAAGACGGAGGCGGACAGTGGCATATATTGGTCTTTTATTTTTCAACAGGACATCAAGGTTAATTACAGTACAATGTGGTGGGCCCCCTCCATGTTGTCGGCATTTGGGGTATTGGTGAAAGCCGGACTCGAACCCTCAACCAATCAATTTGGCGAGGGTCCTGGGGCCGGCGCGCACTTGGTCCTTGGGGACATAGGTGTGGATGGCCACACCAAAGATCCATGATTTCGTGGAGGGTGCCTCCAGATGCGCCACAGGCCTGAGACCCTCCCCTCCGGAGGCTGTGCAAAGTGTAGGCTGCCGGGTGGGGCACTCCAACAGCTGCCAGGGACGTCCTGAGGGCAGCTGTGAGTGCGGACACCTGGAGGGTCATTGTGGGCGTGGCTGGGCGAGGGCAGCGTAGTGTGCCCAGGCTGCTACGGGCCAGAACGGTGAGCGATGATGGGCGGGAGTAGAACACTGTATGCTTGTCCCACGTTCCAGCAGGTTTTGGTTGACCAGATCGCTATGGCTACACCCGCGGAGGTGGCAGTGATGTCCTGTGCTTTTGGGGCATGGCCGGGGTCGGTAGGGGGGCCAGACTGGCAAGCAGGATGCCTTGTCGTAGTAGGGTGTTCTATCCTATCAGGAGGGCGGCGATGAGGACCTGAGCATGGGAGTCAGCCGGGCGCTGCAACATGATCACTGCTCGGAGGCTGTGAGGGGAGAGGGGCGGGGCCTGGGTCGGCAGGTGGGTGGATAGCTTCATCAGGGAGACCAAGTAGGAGGTGAAAGGCTCGGTTTCCCCGCCTATGTGTTGGACCCATGTTCTCGCCTCGCTAAGGTAGTTCATCACCGCCCCCGCTCCCCGTTCAGTTCTAGGAGGTATGCCAGTAGGTCGTAGTTGGTGAGGCCCATGGGGTCGGCCTGGTGCTGGTCGCAGAAGGTCAGGTATCACTTTACCTGGGTTGACTTATTCTTCCATGTTCCCGCTGTGAGCCCCGCAAAGTAGACCTGCATGATATTGTGGTGGAGTTCGTCGGAGTAACCAGGGAAGAGAGGAGCAGTTTACACGGGGCTTACCAGGTTACATTATAGGCCTTGGGTTATCGAATGTGACATTTACTTCGTGAATACCAGTTTTGTTTACAGAGTGTGTGGGCTGTACGGCGAGCATTACAATAGATTGACCTCCTGCTGAGGTCATCGGCCAGCACCAGGTCCTTGCCGGGTTTATGGACTATTGTAAAATTCTCCGATTAAGTATGTAGTGCTATTGATATGGCTGAATGGGAAACAATACTCTCTTTATAATGCTCGCACCGGGGGAAGGAAGAGGTACACCTTTAATCAGGATCCCTCCCCCTTATCTCTCCCAGCCACACGGTCACCGCATGCTATGTGGTAATTCCATGATAGCTGGGTAGTGGCCAGGTCTGGGTGGGAGGGAGGTGGGTCATGAAGGCATCCAATGGGGAGCTATGCTAGGGAGAGATCATGCGGGCTAGGAATGACTGGTGTACATGGGTGTAATATCCAATAAGGAGGCCGGTATCATCCACACTTGTATGTATCTAAAAACATATATAACTGAATAAAACTAAGTATTCAGTATCTTCCCTTCTCTTCTGCTTCTGGCTGGTGCTGAACTCGGATCACGTGTTGTGTGGTGTGCTGTGTCTACTATGGGGTAAGCTCTAATATATAATTCATAGAAGATAGAAGAGAGGGAAGGGGAGTTATGAATTGTACGCACTAAACCGGATACCGGGGCAGTACAGCCAATGGCATGAGGGCCAACTTTGAAAAGAGTCATAACTCTGTGTGCCACCTAGATAAAAGATTGACCCAGTACTTGTAGTACATGGGTGAATGACAACGTAGTCTAAATACGGGCGAAAATAGCTTTAGTATGGACCAGGGAGTAGAATGTCTGCCTCCAGTATCAAATGGATATTTATATAGGCACAGAGTTGGTGAAATGGGAGAGAATGCAAAAAGACAAGATGGTGGCCATAGAACGCCGTTGATTTCACTTTTAAATCTTATTAAACTAGATATTATATTATATTTGTCAACTCAAAGGTAGCGGGCTAATAATAAGACAGATGTAAAGAATAATTGTTGCTTCTTAGATTGTGAAATTAGGCTCTCATTTCATTGACCCGTTTTTTCGACAGCTTTTACATAGGGTTGGTTTGCACCCCTACTGCAGCAGTACGGGGTGAATCTTGTATCTATGTGCCACCTAGCTGGATCGGCAATTTCAATACCTTTTGAAACCAGCATAAATGTGGGGGCCCACAAACATAGGATTTTATAGTAGGATTGCAAATGGGAGGACGGGATTTCATACTATGTTGACGTCGCAAGAGTCTATCGCCATGAATAGCCATATTTCCCTGGCAGAGGCTGTGAGTATCTGGTCTCTGCTGGTGCCGGTGCTAAGGACCTGTTGACTGGCTGAGTTGTCGGTGTTGATCGTGATGCTGAAATGGTCGGGCTCAGATGGGGCCAGTGTTTTAAGAGCCACCACAAGGTTAATGGCCTCGAGGTGGTCAATGTTGCTGGTCCTGTTGGTGATGCTCTCATGGTATGGTTTTCTGTAGTTTGATGGGGAGTGGGCCCTGCCCCCTCTGAGGGATGAGTCACATTCGATGACCCAGGGGAGGTGGGGCATGTCCTGGAGGAGGGCCAAGGCATTGGTCCTCTCAGCGAACTCCAGGAACGACCTTATGTCCGCCCTAAGGTCGTCGGTTACGTGGTCTTTTGCAGTGAATGCCCGAAGGGCCGCAAATATGCTTGCCATGAAAGGGTGGGCGGGGGTTACACATTTGGTGACATGGTTCAGTCATCCTGCCAGCCTCTGTAGATCTTTTCTGGAGGCCAGGGTGCGTTGTGTCCAGGATTCACATTCGGCGAGTACTTCGTTGAGCTTCTCTGCTGGGCTTCATCTGCTGGTTGAAGCCCAACCATTCTAGTTTGTTGGCGATATGCACTTCGCTGGTGAGAGGGCTAGGCCTAGTCAAGCTGCCACGTCAATGCAGTCATCGTAGGCAAGCTCGTCCTCCCTTTTTTGGGGTGCCACTCCCAGAAAGTCATCAAGGTAACACTGGACATAATGGCCCTTTTTCCAGAGGATGTATAGGACAGCATTTGTGGTCCTGGCGCAGGCCATGGAGGAGGTACCGCATCCATAGGGTGGGGCGATGTCGGTGTAATATTGTCCGCCTATGGATATGCCCAGGAGGTGGGTGGAGAGGGGGCAGGTTCCGAGCTACCTATAGGCCCTGGCGAGGTCGGCAGTCCAGAGGTAGGCGCCATGCCCTATCCTGGCGACCTGTTCTGCTGCGTCCATAATGCCAGGGAGGCTGTATGTAGAGTGTGCACCCTGGTAGTGGCCCTTTTTTATCCCAGCATTGACACTTTGCCCCCTAGGCCAGCTGAGATCGACGATGACACGCTTCTGTGATGTGTTCCTCTTGGGGCGTGTCATCATCGGGCTGTCCTGGTCCCAGAGGGCGAAGGGGGGCTCCGGGAAGGGTCCCTGGAGAGCCCCATGCTTGAGCTCTGTGGTGACGTATTTGCGTATTGCATCTAGCTGGTCGTCGTCCCTTGCATGGTTGGTTGCCATGGTTGTGGGGGTCGGTGGGGGTCGGGGTCGGCCGTATAGTATGCTGGCCAGCCAAACTCCAGGAAGTCGACCATGCCTATGTCATCCTCTTCCACTCAGGTATGTTGAGGCCAGAGCTGACAGGGATCCTGGCCCCGATGAAGTTTGGGAGGGCAGTGCTCCTTACATATTCGTATATGTGGAGGTAGTCCTCGTGGTGCGACATCTGCGTTCAATCATGAGGCTAACCTGGAAGGACAAAGTGACAAATAAGGAAATACTTGAATGAATGGGGCTGCCCTCTATGGAAGATCTTCTGATCAAAAAGAATCTCCGGTGGACTGGACACCTCATGAGGATGTCATCAGACAGGCTACCAAAGCAGATCCTCTATTCTCAACTGTCTTCTGGCTACGGAAAGAGAGGGCACCCTCGTCTCCGGTTCAAGGATACCATCAAGAGAAACCTGAAGCTCCGAGACATTAAGACCGACTCATGGACGCCACTCTCACAGCAGAGAGCTAAATGGAGAGCGGCAGTCAAGTAATGAAAGCAGTCTTTGTCGCATCGCGACCGGCAGCATGATGATGAGTCCTCGTGGCCTCCCCAGACCACCTTGACTCGGTGTGGCCAAATCTTATCGAGGATGGGGCGGTCATCAGTCGAGGACCTTAGTGGAAGGTCCTGTAGCTCCAATCGTCTATGTCCTCACCAGCACAGTTAACAACACCAGGATATTGATCACAAACACTCACTGTACCTGCTGACCAGGGGGCGGCATCCGTGTCATATGGGACTAGGTCATCGGCATAATCCTCTCCGGGGTGACAGCTGTCAGTGTCACTGTTGTCATCGTTGCTGTGGCCGTGGCCATTGTTTGTTGTTGTCATCTGGCTGGAGCTGTCACCGTGGCCATCTTGTGGGCCTGGCTGGCCGGCCTCCACGTGGTGGCCGTGGGGTGTCTCGACGGCCATCTTTGTTGCTACGTGTCGACTTCATTTGCGGCATCTCCTTGGGTGTCGTTTCGTTATGTGAGGCAAGGAAGAAAAAAGGTGGTGGAGGTCCTTGCTGGATGGTGGCTGTAGGAGGGTTGAGACAGTGGAGGGGGAGGGACGGTTTGAATTTTGAAATCATGTGATGTTTTGGTGCGAAAAGAGATGCTTGTGTCCAGTGTCTGGCTGCGTTACTTTGGGTTTAAGCCGGGTTTGAGTGCCTCCGTCCATAATAACCCATGTTACTAGTATTAGTAACATGCACAGTTTTGTTTTGTCTTGGAACCCCTTTGATCAATGACCACGCCGATGGAATGTTTTACTTTTAGTGGCTGATCTAAATAAATTCGAACCCCACAACCCAGCCTCACCGATCCACACCCACCATACAGCCACCCAACGTCGCCTGCTCAACAGTTATACTATGTCGGCTCTAGCAAGTCGCCAACCTTGCCAGTGTATGAGGTCTGGAATTGCGATTGTTGCCGATCTGATGCAATTTTCAATGTTTTATTGCATCATCTCTTAAGTTATTTGAACCTACCATCTTAGTGCAATCCTTTCATTTATAATATATGTTTTAAATTGTGTTTTTAAAGATGAAGCAAACGATGTGGCGGTAGGCATCAATGCATGTAGTGCCTTAAATTGGTTAACCTGGTGCTAAACAAATTACCGCACTATGTACGGCGGTGGTTGGGGTGCACTCAGTGCGCAGAGAGGTGAGCGGTGCAGTACGCATGCGCACTGGTTGTCAGTCAGTAGGATGGACTGAGATGCAGATATATTCCTGCCCTTATATAGCTCTCATGAGTTATGCTTGGTATATACTACCAGGTATGTTCTCTTAAATTCCTTGTCTGCGATCGGGAATGCAAATTTGAGATCCAAGTAAATTATCACTTCATGTGATGGGTGGGGGGGTATATGAAGTCGACTCGACTGTGGGTTGATTGACTGATTGATTGGTGGTTGTTTTACACAGTGTCAGCAGCATAGGCCATATTCACAGCGAGAAATGTGTGTTTTTTGTTCAAACCATCGCTTTTACATGTAAAAGCAGACAATCAATTATGTGCCAATAGACATTCATTAAATTAGAAAGCTCACAATCATATATTTGTGGTCAAGGGAAACAAATTCCCATAGAAAAAGAAAAGTTTTATTAATAATTGATAGAATCTATTTAGTAAACTATATGAGGTAGTACAGTCCAGCTGCCCTCAAAAAAGCTAAAATGTTTTCCTGTTTTACCTTAGTAAAAAGGTCATGCATACTGTCTGCAGTGTAGAACTGTTGGCGCAGGGCCAAAAAATCAACGCAACTTAGTAAAATGTGTTTGAGTGTCAGCGGGGACTGACACCCAATACATTCAGGGGGAGGTACCCGCTTGAGCAGAAAAGCATGTGTAAGCCACGAGTGGCCAATACGGCAGCGGCTAAGGACCACTTGGTCCCGCCGACCTCTCGCATGAGTCCGTGGTGGCTTTCCCACAGATGGTTAAATTTCTTTAAGTTTATTAATGTTTTCATCCCACTCATGTGGCCATTTGGATTTTATGTGGGTGGCTATTAGTGGTTTCAGATCAGAGTGAGGGATCAGACACGGTTCAAGATCACAGTTCAGGACCTTCTTCGCAGCCCGATCAGCTCATTCGTTTCCTTTTATGCCAGCACAGGTGGATGTCATACCAATCCGTTGTCAGTTGGTTCATTTTATAAATGACTGTTGCTTGAATAGGGTGATTCATTTTCAGTCCAGCAACAGCCAGGAGGCAAGAGAACAAATCACTGTATATAATATAGTTAGTGTGGTTGGATACCTCGATACACTCCAATGCGAGAAGGAGTGCTCGGGATTCTGCAGTGAAAATCGAGCTCTGATTGGGCAAACGTACACCAAATCTTTCCCGTCGGCAGACTGCTGCAGCAGCTACCCGACTGTGGGTGAGTTTGACAGTTTGTGGGTCTGTCACCCACAAATGGGTCATTAGCGAGCCAGCACTCCTTGAAATGTCTAAACTTAGCATAGGTTATGCCTAGTTCTGTCCCTGGCCACTAGGTGGCTCCCTTTACTATATATATAGTATAGTTATACGAATCTTACCTGGGTATAGATGATGGATAACTGTTGTTTTCCCGAGGTATAAGCCTCGGGTAGACGTGGGCTAGGGAGAAGGAAGCACGTGAGGTACCAGCAATTTTAACCTACTTATTCAGGATAAAAATGATCTTTCAATACAATGGATACTATGATTTTCCCGTAATGGTACACCAATGGGATAGACGTGGCAGGGCGTGGTGGGTGGGCCCTAGCCCACGTCTACCTGAGGCTTATACCTCGGGAAAACAACAGTTATCCATCATCTATACCCAGGTAAGATTCGTATAACTATACTATTTTACCTCGGTATACAGCCTCAGGCTAGCCTCAGGCTAGGGAGACCTTTACATAATTCATTTTTATCCTTAATATCATCCATTCTTATATAATATTCAACGTTTTTGTTCTCACCTATTCTTGTTAGTTGGCGAGCAGGCGCTTTGCAATGCCGGTAGGCTTTTCTAGTCGCTTGTTGTAATGTTTTGCAAACGACTTAGCCGTCTTCCAGCCTGCATGCGCTAGTATTCTTTTCACAGAAACACCTAGCAACCGTGCCTTGGAGACCATGGCACCTCTAGTTGAGTGGGATGAGTATTTGTTCGTATCCACTCCAGCCAATTTCAACACCGTAATTGTCCATCTGGCAAGGGTGTCTCGTGAAATTGCCTTATGTGGCTTTATAAAGCTCACTAATAGTTGTTGTGATGCACGTAAATCCTTTGTTTTAGATATATAAGCCCTTATGGCTCACACAACACATAATTTCCGATCACTCGGAAAACAGTCTAAGTGAACCGTAGATAAAGGGTCACCTAACGTGTTCGATTTAAGCAATTGTGCTAAATCAAACGTAGCTTGTTTCTTGTCTATTTCTAATCCAGTTAAAGACAAAGCAACAATGGTCTGTCCTCTGTGTCCGGTTACTAATAATAACAGGACCGCGACCTTAAAACCTAACTGTTTTAAATCTAACCACGAGTTGTGAGGCCAAGCCTGAAAAACTTAAATACTACAGACACATCCCAAAACCGACTATACTTTGGTTTTGGAGGATTCCTTTGATAAATTGAACGAAGTAAATATCCAAGAACATAATATTTTCCAACTGTTTCGCCATCAATTCTCAGTAATATGATTGATAACGCACATCTTGCCGCATTAATCGACCCAAAGGATAGTCCCTCATCCTCTAGAGAACGAAGAAAATGAGCTATTTGTGAAATTGTTGGATTTGTTGGCTTAACTTTCATTAACAAACAATGTACACCCCATTTCTTTAAATAGGATGTGTACATTTTAACAGTTCCTGGCCTCCAGGCATCAGCTACTATCCTATTCTCAGTAATTTTGTCCAATCCAAATTGCCGCAGCTGGTTCCTTAGAAAAGGAATGCCAATAGAGGCGTCGTTGACACGTCGCCGTGAACCACTAGCGGTCCGTGGTGTGTCAGATTCCCGAGTTTTCTTGGGAATCGTATACGTTCTTTTGCCAGTTGTGAAACTGCTGGCAGCCAAGGTTGCGTGTCCCAATCGGGCACCACCAGTATAGCATGTGTCCTTTCCAAACCGATTTTCCTGACAACTCGGCTGATAATGCTAAACGGTGGGAAAATATAAAAATAATTATTTTCCCAGGTAATAGCAAATGCATCTACTTTCCAAGCCTCCGGTTCAGGATGCCAAGAAACATAACAAGGTAATTGTTATTATTTCGTGATGCAAACAAGTCAACTTTAGGTGTACCCCATTTTTCACAAATGAAGTTAAACAAAGGTGTAGAGAGAGACCATTCTAAATGGTCATGGAAATTTCTACTTTTATGGTCTGCAAGTGTATTTTGTGACCCTGGAATATGCGCTACAGTCAGCCAGACTTGTTGAGCCTGTGCCCAGTTCCAAATCAGTTTAGACAACTGATTGCAAGGCTTTGATTTGGTTCCACCCATGTTACGAATATATGCCATGGCAGTAGTATTATCAGTTAGTATTCTAACTTGTGATTTATGTATCTTTACTAAACTACATAAGCCCAGATAAATAGCACGCAATTCTAGCGCATTAATATGGTCTGATTTTTCATCATCAAGCCATCTACCTCCTGTTGTGACCCCATCTCGATGAGCTCCCCAACCTTCTAACGAAGCATCAGTAGTAATTATCGTATTAGGTTCCGCCATACGGATTGGATTTGGTGAACTTGCTATGTGTTCCATCCACCATTCAATATCCTGTAGCCCTTCTTGCGAAATAAACTTCTTTCGCTCAAAATTCCCCTTAGTTCGTGTTAACGCTAAATTTTTATCTATTTCTAGAGATTTAATATGGGCCTTCCCGTATAGAATAGCGGGTGCATACGATATCATTATCCCAATAAGGACTGCGACCTGTCTAATTTTAGGTTTTGGTAACTGAATAAGCTGGGTCGCTGTATTCATAAACTTAATTAGTTTTTGTTCTGTTATCGACACTGTAAGAGACTGTGTATCCAGAATAAACCCTAAACATTTGAGTTGTTTTGTTGGTTTAAACACTGACTTTTGTGGATGTACATAAAACCCCAATTTAGTAAGTAATGCACATAAATCCAAAACTGCATTCCCACAATCAATTTGTGTTGATGCTATAATAAAGGAATCATCTATGTATGGAAACATTATATGACCTTTCCGCGCCATTACCGAGAAAACAGGTTTAAGCAGTTTAGTGAATAAACGAGGGGCACAAGCTAAACCATTCGGCATACAGGTAAACTCATAGAGTTGGTTATCCCAAAGAAACCGAAGAAATTTCCGGTCTTTTTCTCTTATTGGAAGCGTATAATATGCATCCTGTAAATCAACACTAGCCATCCACGCATCTGGCGTAATCAGATCGTGTGCTGTATCTAGCGAGAACATTTTAAAATGTCGATATTCAACCATTTTATTAAGGATTGTTAAATCCAGGATCATTCGAACCTCGCCATTAGGCTTTGGTCTCGAGAAGATGTTTGAAATAAACTCTCCTGAACAGTATGTCACTTTTTGTATAATTCCTTTCTCAAAGAATTGTTGTACCTGTTTAGTTAATGCCTCTCGTTCAAACCGGTTCAATGTTATAAGGAAAAGGTATCCTGCCCTGTACCGGAATTTGTGTGAAGGGAATGTGAACACCCCTAACTATTTGTAAAATTTCTTGGTCACTAGTAATTTTGTGCCACTCAGAAATATGATTATTGATATTACCAGCCACAAAGTTGCTTACAGTTTGTGTGGTTTTAGAGGCTGGAAGGACTTGTAACGTTTGTGTTTCAACCTCTACTTGGACCTGCCCCTGGGGAAGGGTCTCTGCTGCACCGCGCTTAGTCCGCTTCGTGGCCATCGGGAGCTGAAACAAAAATTGTTGGTCAGTCCCGGTATATATATATATCACAATATGGTTGTTTCAAACTCATTTGGACATCTATTGGTGTTAGAGAACGTGTTTATACCGTTATAACACAGGCGTAATAAGCTAAATTTGTGCGTGGGTTGTGGGTCAAGCCCAAACCTTACGCGGGGTCGGGACCAGTGTATCGGCCCGCCCATCCCTCTGTCACGCACACTTCTCCCACCTGTGACTACAATGTCAACAAGTTGGAGAAAATGCTACGAAACTCGGAGAAACGCCTGAAAAGTTTGTGGGGAGTCTATAAAAGAAACCCAGGAGCATCTCCAACATTACTCTCTATTAGAGTACGAGAGAATTTCCACAGGAGACAAGGCAGAGCCCACATCTCTACCCATAATCACACGGTGAATCGGGTGTTGACAGAACCGCTAATGACCGGTTTCAATCCTTCGAGAAGGAATTCTATCCTTGGTTTTTTATAACCAAATAACTCGTCCAAAATGGACCAAAGAAAGTCTAAACTTTCCATAATGATGCTCTAATGCATCATAATTAAGCTAACCACAGTTTTTATGATACTTACTGCGTATTAGCTTGTATGTAGACTAAATTTGCCGGAGCAACCCAACGACACGTAATCCAGTCATGAGTTGTATATGCTAATTGCTGGTACCTCATGTGCTTCCTTCTCCCTAGCCTGAGGCTAGCCTGAGGCTGTATACCGAGGTAAAATATATCATATACCACTATATATATCATATACCACTTGTGATTTTACCACAGTTGTATGCTCTTGTGGCATCTGTGCTCTATTTTACCGATTTGAAATGTAATGTTCTAGTCAGATAAGTTTAACATCTGTATGATGTTTACTTGTTGTGCTGGGTGGGGGGTGGGGGTTGGGTGGGGGATGTGTGACTTTAAACAAACAAACAAAATCAAACTGAGTTAGGAGGAAGTCAAACATTGTTTCACTTCTGCCTTTGTTGCCCCTCTCCTTTGAGATTGAACCTTACGTATCGTACTTGGTCTGATCACCACATTAGTTAGTTCAATTGTTTGTAACTTTGTAAAACCATCAGCTCAACAGAGCACCTTTCCTTCGTGAGCCTAATCTTTAGTTGCCACGCAAGATTGACTTCCTTTACCACCTGAACCTCCATTGCTCCTGCTGGTAAAGCGAAATGAGAGCGACCGGCAGTTTATATATATATATATATATATATATGTATATATGTATATATATCTAGTACAACCCCGTTAAACCAAGCTCGGTTAAACCAAACGATCGGTTAATCCAAACTTTTTTCGGCGGCCCGGCAAAATACTACCATTTATCATATAAAAAAGTTGGTTAAACCAAAGTCGGCTAATCCAGGCCACTTCCGGTATGATTAAACCAAACTTCCATGTGGGTATAAGGTCATCTGAGACTTTTTTATATGATAAATAGTAGTATTTTGCCGGGCGCCGAAAAAAGTTTGGTTTAACCGATTGTTTCGTTTAACTGAGCGTGGTTTAACTGGGTTAGACTGTACATACATAAAACACAATAATCAAAGTGTCCACATACATTGTATATTAGATTCATAATGCACTTACATTTTTTCCAAAGCCAAGTCAAAGTCGAAGCCAAAACTCGGTTAAACCAAACAAATTCCTAGGGTCCCTTCAAGTTTGGTTTAACGGGGTTATACTGTATATACAAGATTTAACACATGCTGTGCTCTGAATTGATGCAACTCTGGTCGAAGTGACCAAAGTTATTCAAAACCATAAACAGTAATATGAAATGTGCAAGGTATGCACAAAAGAACATGTTATTAACACCCCCTAAACTTCTGTTTTATATGTTATATATATATATATACTTTCCCATTAATCTAATGTGGGGTGGCAATGCTGGAACATGTAACATAGGAGTAAATGTGTAGATATCTGGCCCTATAATTGGTGTTAGTCATTAATTGTGCCTTTCCAGTTAATATGTTATGTGTGTGCAAATGTACTGAACTGTCTTAGGCGTTTCTCCTAATTGACGTCTTTGACATAGCTTAATTGCGCCCTCTTCCCTGCAGGCATTAACGTCAATGTCTTCGTTAATTATAGCATCAAACATCCATTACAGTTTTATGTCATGGCAACATCTAAGGTCATATCAGGATAAGTACCGACTTGTGACAGTGTGCACTCATGGTGACTTTGTAGTGCTGCCCCACTGGGAGACCAGGCTCCCAGCACCATGACGTAATATCCCACTCAATAACATTATCCTGACACTGAGCCAACCAGTCCTTGCCCTATCCTAATAATACCAAGCACCTGGCTAGGAAGCGACAAGTAGCAATTGTTAATAATAATAAAACATTTATATAGTGCCCGATCCAGCAAGCCATTCTCAGGTGCTTTACATAACAAACAAATATACAGGAAAATAAATTTCACCTAGTTAAAAGCAGATTTAAACAAATGTGTCTTGAGACCCTTTTTAAAAGCACCAACAGATTTACAATCAGTGATATATCCTGGCAGAGCATTCCACAGTCTCTGGGCAGCAATACTAAAAGCACCATCCCCAAAGCCTTTGAGTCTGCTCCGAGGTACTGCTAACTGGCTGGAGACTGTGGAGCGCAGTGTTCAAACATTTGTTCTCTCCTGGAGCAATTGTTAAGTCATTGGTTAGACTCGACCAGGGTTCGAGAACCTGTGGGAGCTGGATGATCAACTCATTCGGCCATCCCGTCTTGTCAGTTGGTAGTGGATAAGCGCAGTCAAAACCTAACCGAGTCCCTGCACAATCGGCCAGGTTAAAGCCAGGCACCGGGACGGTAATTAAACGGTCCAGTAAATACTGACCGCGGAGGAAATGAGAGCCACTAGTGCCACATATAAATCCCCACTACCATCTCACACCTACATTCCATTCATCAAATCATGCAATACAAAGAACTAACAATTACTAATTAAATGACTCAAACAGTATTGCAAAAATTAACATCATACACATTGACATCCAGTGTTCCTGTCACCATCATACCATATCCATCAGTATATAATGACTTACATGTGTGGACAAATCAGTGTAGGTATTTACTAGATACAAGCATATTAATTGTGATTAGATCCACTGATTTGCATATATACTGGGCATGTATTTGAAAATAGGTATATATATTTATATATATTTCTTTACAAAAAAGGAAAGAAGGAAAAGAGTGTTTAAAGACAATTCTGAAACCATGCAATACATATTCACTGAATGCATAATACCTTTATTGGACTGGAATTGTACACAGTTACTACTACAGCTGATACTTAATTTATAAAAAGTATAATACTTTTAGTATCAAACAGGATGTGCATGCAGTTACTATTACAACTGATAGTAGTTGCATTTATGTATAAGGAATTGTACTGTACGGCTGTAAGACCAGTGCTCTGGCGCTGAAAAGAGATATTATTTGATGAATAAAATACATTTTAGTAAAGAAAATGGTCAGGGCAGGGGCCGGGGAAGGGGAAGGGGGCGGAGGCAGGGGAGGGGGTGGGGGGTGAACCGGGACGGGGGTCAAGTGTGCCCTGGGAGTGGACAAGTGCGATGCCCAATGGCCGCTGGAATTTGGGAGGCGGCATGTTGATGTGGATCTGTGGCCTTTTTTGTGCCCCCCTCACCCCACCTCACCTCACCCCACCCCATGGCCCGCCGCTTCCCACCTGGGGGATCGTTTGTTCCCATCAGCGCGCGCTGGTATTTGAAAATCAGGTTAACCAAGATAAGACAACAACCAAAAAAAACCCAAAGAAGTAGGAAAAATACCATCTTTTAGAGGGTGTAATTGGCGACATTTTTGCACGTGAGACTGGGGACGTGCGTGAGGTCAGGGCGCCAGTGACAAAATTTAACGCGTACTCAAACCACGATGAGCCCGAATTGTCAGTGAATTCATCGAATATATTAATGTCCTTCCACCAAGCTTTTGTCCATGTTGGGATGTTTTTGAGAGGAAGAACAAGAAAAAGATTGATTGATTGGTGGTTGTTTTACACCCTGTCGGCAGCATAGGCCATATTCATGGCGAGAAATGTTTGTTGTTGTTCAAACCATCGCTTTTACATGTAAAAGCAGACAATCAATTATGTGCCAATAGACACTCACCAAATTAAAAAGCTCACAAGTATATATTTGTGGCTGAGGGAAACAAATTCCCTTAACACCAGAAAAATGTATTAATAATTGTTAGAGTTTATTTAGCAAACTATATGAAGTTGTACAGACCAGCTGCCCTCATGAAGGCTAAAATGTTCTCTTGATTTACTTTAGTAAAAAGGTCATGCATACTGTCTGTAGTGTAAATTTGTTGGCGCAGGGCAAAACAATCAACACAACTAATGCTAGGTACACACCTACCGTTTTTCCGCACCCACCTACCGTATACGATCAAAAACTCCCCAAAAGTCGTGAGGTGTGCACTCCCCTAGCACACCTACCAATTGCGATTCACTACTTAAAACTCACTTTTAGGGCTAAAACTGCTTCCTTACGATTGCGATTCGCGATTCGAAAAATGAATCGGCCCGTTTTCAGTTTTAAGCGGGTCGGGTCGAGTCACGAGTTTTAGTGCGCGAATCGTAAACGGTAGGTGTGTACTTGGAATTAGTCAAATGTGTTTGAGTGTCAGCACGGACTGACACCCAATACATTCAGGGGGAGGCTCCCCCATGAGCAGAAAAGCATGTGTAAGCCACGAGTGGCCAATATGGCAGCGGCTAAGGACCACTTGGTCCCACCGACCTCCCGCATGAGTATGTGGTGGTTTTCCCACAGATGGTTCAATTTCTTTAAGTTTATTAATGCTTTCATCCCACTCATGTTGCCATTTGGATTGTATGTGGGTGGCTATTAGTGGTTTCAGATTGATTGATTGATTGGTGGTTGCTTTACGCCGTGTCGGCAGCATAGGCCATATTCACGGCGAGCAATGTTTGTTTTAGAAGAAGAAGAAGAAGAAGAAGAAGAAGAAGAAAAAGATACGGGCACAGACATAAACTATTGTTTAAAGCAAATTGAAGGAAATTTAACTATTCAATGCAGTTTGTTTTTTTTAACAAATAATTACAGAGCCCATTTATTTTAAACGCCCACTTTCTTTCTGGTCTTCCTTTTTGCTTCGGTTGATTCAATTAGAGTTCTCTGTTGGCTGACAATCTGACAACCGGCCGATTGCTGTTGGTGAAAGAGCGTGAAAACGCCCGACTCCGCCCCCCCTCCACCCACCTATCTACATCTCCCCCGCCCCCCCCCCCCCCCACACACACACATTGGTATGCGGCGCAGCGTTGAGGCGTGAAGACCGCAGTAAGTAGCTAGCCGTCTCAGACGCGCCGACTAAACAAGTGCGCATGCGCATGCGCAGCGGCTGTCGACGCCCTCCCAGTGTGTCGGGCTGTGCTAGGACCACGCGCCGTCGATACCAGAGAGCTTCGGGTGTAAGTTGAGCGAGACCAAATTCAAAATGCTCCCAGTGTTTGTATAATATCAAGTTAAGCACCCCCACCCCACCATCACCACACCACCACTAACATTCTCGCCCCCCCCCCCCCCTCACTGATGCGACCGCATCGATCCGTGTCTGGAGTGGGGGATTGTCCACTACTTGTGGGCGGGCGTGTGTGTATATATATATGTATATATATGTAAATATATAGATTAGTTAGACGAATCTTACCTGGGTATAGATGATGGATAACTATTGTTTTCCCCGAGGTATAAGCCTTGGATAGTCGTAGGCTAGGGAGAAGGAAGCACATCCGGGTCCAGCAATCTTTACCTACTTATTCAGGATAAAATATGATCTAAAAATAATAATAATGGATCTGTAATGTTTTCTTGGTACAAGCAAACGTAATAGACGTGGTAGGGCGTGCTGGGTGGATACTTACAGTTATTTAGCTTGTTGTAGACAAATTTTGCCGGAGCAACTCAACGAACGTCCTCCCGTCATGAGTTGTTTATGCTAATTGCTGGACCCGGATGTGCTTCCTTCTGCCTGAGACTTTATACTGGTGTAAAATAGATATATGCACAACACTCAAGCCTTCATGGAATTTTCTTTGCTATTATTTGGAAGGTTTTCAGTTGGCTTCCATGTCACACTTTAATGCCCAGTTTTAGAGAAAGGCCCATATATATATATATATATGATGTAGAAGCATTATGCGAGTATACAGGCACAGAAGGGAATTTATTATTGTTATCGATTTATTATCCAATATATATATGCTCCCAGCATGCATTATAACCACCACCTGCCTCTCCAGCACAACCCGCTCTCTCTCTCTATATATATAGACATATATACATGTACTTACTATATATATCTCTTACTATATATATATAGAGCGGGCTGCACTGGAGAGGCAGATATTGGTTCCGATGCATGCTGGGAGCGCTGGAGGCAGTCGCGAGAGCTGTATGGCGAGCATCTCTATCTGCAGCAGATGAAGCAGCTGCAGCAGAAGCAGATGCCCTGTTGTATCCTTGCGCACATTGTCGCCAGAACCACTTCTCGCAACCTTTCGTTACTTCTCGTCACTTCTCGCCCCCGATTCTCGTCGCCATGGCCCTTTCGGCATACTCTCAGAGACCCCACCCCCCACCCCCACCCCACACCACCCGCCCCACCACCACCCCACTCCCCCTCATACATTACCCCTACTTCCGCTCTAACTCCACCGTTCCCGCTAGGTGGCGCTGTCCACCGCCCCTGCACTGTGCACATGGGCGATCGTCCTTTCTCGAAGCTCCCCCACAAATTACGGCTTATTCCGGGGCCTGCCGCCGGAGGCCCTGCTCGTTAGCCGGCCAAGCCGCTGACGCCGACCTGGGCTGGGGGTGGGGGTGGGGGGTGCTGGGGGGGCGGGGTCGACCACGTGACGAGCAGCGTCTCTTCGCAAGAAATACGCTTATTCCCGAGCAGCCCATTGCGGGACTTGTTAATCTTTCGGGAGCAGAAAACGTGAACAAAGGGTGGGGGCGTGAGATGCCTGGGAAGCCTCGCGACTTCACTCCAGTACAAGATGGGTTAGACATTTACCGGTTGTGTGAAGCAGACATGGCGACTGAAGAAGGTGGCAAGAGTTGGAAACAGGCGGATAGTGGACGACAATTTGTCTGGGATAATGATAACTTCCCACGCTATGCTCTCATGTATTATTGAGTCAGATATTTCCCCACCGCTAATGTCTTACAGGTGACCTAAATATATATATATATATACAGGTTGGTTGGTTGTTGGAGTTTTACGTCCTGGCAACATCTAAGGTAATATCAGAACGGGTGCCAACTTGTGACAGTGCACACTCATCCAACTCAGTAACGTTATCCGTGCACTGAGCCAACCGGTCCTTGCCCTATCCTAATACTGCCGAGTGCCTGGCTAGAAGCGATAAGCATAAGTGTGTATTGTTACTTACAGTTGAGCCAGTTTCGATCCCTCTACCAAAACGGGAGAGGGACGCTCAACTCATTCAACTTGATTACATATATATATATATATATAAATATATATATATAAGTATATATGTCAATATATAAAAATATATATATATGTGTGTGTATACATATATATACAAATAATATACTAATATATATCCTAATATATATCATAAATATATATCATAAAGCTGCATAGTCCCAGGAAAGCACTAAACTTTCGAGACCAAAGCAATTATCTAGATTTGATTCTACTTATATAACTTAGATACTGGTGCACTCATTTAAGTTGCAATTTTAAATGACTAACTTGGCCGATATTTTATTGAATTATTGTTGGTGTGCTTCTCAAAACTCTGATGCCATAGGCTTCAGCAGTGACAGTTTCTATGAAATTGACTTAGTTATATATCTAGCAATTGATTTAATAAGTATACCAGGATCTACGTTTGAATCTAAATGCCTGCTTTGCTTTAGCAGTTTAGGACATTTGATGTTTTTATCGGACTAAGTATTTATTGATGCTTAGAAGGGAAGACGGAGTCAATTTAGTAGAACTGGTTCCTGCTGAAGCATATTGTGCCAGAGTTTTGACATGCTTACCAAAATTCATCTAGCATATTTGCACTTCAAATATCTCAAAAGTTAGCCATTTGAAATAAAAGTTACTTCAAAGTAAAGTATGGTAGATTATACGAATCAACACCATAGTTTTAAAATGACAGAACCTCAAAACCATCGGACCATGCCTATGTAAGAAGGTATTGCCTGATGTAAGGTTTGAGGTCACAGGGTCATCGAATAGATATCGACCCAAGTATAGGATAGGTCGATACACAATACAGTGGCACTTGCTATCCGGACAGCACTTCGTCCACACCTCTCTCTATCTCCTCTCTGTTGGCCATGCTTCTCCTTGATAATGTCTGAAAAGAGTTCCAGGAGGCAGAGCCCACCAACATTTCACTTTCTACTCTTACTATGTCCATGTCTTTGGCTTGCATGCTGGTCACCATAGAGTAAAGAGACACAGTCCTTTGACTCAACTCTCATTTCTCTGTCCTATACTCTACCCTTTTTTTTCCTCCCGGGCTTACTTCTCCCCCTGATCAACATAGTTGTTTGCTTGGGTGGAGCCCTGTACCTTATCATTTCTCTTGCTTCGGTTGATTCAGTGGCCCTTCCTCCTGAATCCTTGCTGCTGTTACTGGATACGAGTGCTCTGCTACCACTGGACCGGAGTGATTCAGGGCCACCCCAATGATTCGTCATTTTGAATGTTGTAAAGACATCCCCAGCTTCTACAACCGTCCCACCTGAAGATTAATCTTCAACCAAAGATTGGACCGATTTATCATGGCCTTTCTATATTGCTGCAGTTTTGATGCCGGTAACCATCATAACGTTATGAACCCCCCAAAAGCTACGATACAGAGGCCATGCGGACTCAATTCGCGGAAAAGTATCTATTGTAGGACTTTACCTGTCAAAGCTTAAACGTGCTGACAACGATATGTTTGGCGATATCTAGTACAATACCAATCATATATTATTCATATCTGGAAAATGTTTCAAAGAAAGACCATTTAATACATCTTTTATTACTCCTAATATGAGGTGTTCGAGCATCTGGATTATTCATTGATAGCAGCTACATATCGGTTGATATTTAGCCTGAGTCCCTGGGGCTCAAGCATCATATCAGGCAGTAAATGTTTAATATAATCCTATTGCATACAACACAACACGATGGATAAAAGAGTATCTGATCACATTGAACTAAGACTAAGTAAATATTATTAGTATATAATGAATTGGAAATCCTAAGCCAACAACTAAAACCTTTTATGTAAATGTAAAATGATTTAATGTATCTCATACTCATTACTTTTTGCATTGTGTACACTTTAATTTCACAATGTATTTCACATTTCAATTTACTATATAAACCATGTAAAGAAATTGTGTAAATACCTATATACCTGCTGTCTGTCTCGATCAAGACCAATTGTCGCGTGGCGACCGGTGGCCTTTGCCACACTGGAGGCGGGTGACGACACCCTGACACCCGGGAGCAGGAAGCCCCCACAAGCCGAGCTGCTCGCTTCAAACGCCTTGCACATTACATCTTATTCTCCCACTGAAGTCGCGGTGTCAAATTAGCGGCGCGCCGGCCGGCCTCTTTGATGGTCGCCACGGACGCATTGCTCTCATTTCTACCGGGTCGTTGGGACGCGTTGTCGCGCCCTCTAGTAACACCTACCCCCCCCCCCACACACACACTCCTCCACACGCCCACTGCTACCAGATCAAAGACCAGACGGGATGGCCGAATGAGTTAGCCCGTCTCCCGTGCTGGTAGATCGTGGGGTCGTGCGTTCGAACCCTGGTCGAGTCAAACCTGCTTAGAAGTTGACGGTAATGGCGAACCAGGCTCCAGATCCGCCATATTTAATCTTGAAGATGACAGCGTACAACTAACAATATTAATCCGCTTGGAACCACATCCTGAACTGTCCGAACGATCCATTGAATCTAATAGGGCCTTGGAGTACCTGCCCACGACACTCTTGACTTTTCCTCCCTTCGGCATGATGAAACAATTTTTCTTATTCAACTCAATCGATCCGTCGACGATGGTGGCCAGGTAAGGACTGGACAAGCCTTTGAATCTACTACCGGAAGTTAACTTTGTACATAGTGACGAGCGCTACGAACGGTATCTATGGTGCTACTCATATCAAGCCCGTAGTCAGGGTTTGTGAATTATGCATGTTTCCGGCAACGTGTACAATTTGACTGAGTGGGATATCAGGTCATGGTGCCGGCAGCCTGGTTTCCCAGTGGGTCAGCACTATAAAGTCACCATGAGTGCGCACTGTCACAAGTCGGTACCCATCCTGATATGACCTTACATGTTGCTAGGACGTAAAACAACAACGAACAACCAAAACAGCTACCAGATCCCCCACCCAACCCCCCACCTCCACACACACACACTGCTCCCAAACACCCCCAACCTCCACCTACACACACACTGCTCCCAAACCCCCCACCCCAATGCCCACCCCACACACACACACTCTCTACCTCGGAGCTGACTTTATCCCCACACTGTGACGCATCCCCATTATTCGAATCGTTTTCTAATTACTCAAGGCCTCTGCCAATTCCTGCTACACCCACTTCTTATACCCCTGTCACACTACGATGTAATGAGCCAACGTGAGCCTAACGTGGGCATTTTTCGTCATGACGTTGGGTTACGTCATGATGACGTCAGAATGACGTTAGAATGACGTCGAGCTACGTCACATTACGTCGTGTTACGTCGAGTTGCGTCAAGGTTTTGGACATGTTCAAAACTTTCGACGTAGGTCGAACGTAAGGGTTTACCTTCGCCGTACGTTCTGTTCACGTTCAGTGAACGTCAATGACGTTAAATGGACGTTATTTCAACGCTGCTCACTACGTTCAACTACGTTCCACTACGTTCCACTACGTTGACCCACATTAAACCAAGTGCAAAAGCCTACGAGGCTTAATGGGAACGTCAGGAGAACGTCACGAGAACGTCAGGAGAACGTCAGGAGAACGTCAGGAGAACGTGCATTCAACGTACGTTCAACGTGTCACGACATAGCTAACGTCATGTAACGTTCTTCTGGCGATGGAATAACGTTCATAACGTTCCGTGAACGTAGTGACGTTGTCCTCTCTCAGGGATTGACGGTATCACTACGCTTTACCAACGTTACGCTCTCGTCCACTACGCTGCATCCACGTTCAACTTCTGCCCAAATTTGCATACTACGCCGAGAAGTTCAACGTTCTTCACGTTCTCCCTACGTTGACGTCGTTACGTCGTAGTGTGACAGCCCCACGTTGCGGTTGGTTCCTACGCTTCTCACTTGACCTTTCCGTGCTGGATAACTCAGTAATGAGTGACTGGGGAGTGTGAGGGGGGGCGGGACGGGGGACTGGGTGGGGTGGGGGAGGGGGGGGGGGGGGGGTGAGTCCCCCAACTCCTGTAGCATTTCCGCGGACCGGCTTCCCCTTACTCTTAGAAGTTAGAGCAGACCCAAGCTTTAATTGGGTATTCTAGACAAAGGAGGTAAAAGTGTGAATTGTGGCAATTTGTCTGGCAGAAAATAATGTCAATGAAGCGGTGTATTAGGTTGCTCTTTATCTGATTAAAGAGTCGAATCTGCTTTGTTCTGTTGACACCACGGAACCCATGGTCGGCGGAGATTCGGCGTAATTATGCGATGACACAGTATTGAGTAGCGCAATCAGGACGTATCATATAATTAATTGCACGAATTCCTATTTATTGAAGGTAAATAATTGTCTAAGAGAATTGTCTGTCTCTCATGTTTATTTATATGTATATATATGTATATTTATATATTATGCATATTATATATATTATGCATATTATAATATATCATATATATTATATATATTATATATAAATTATGTATTGTATGAGTAGATACTGGCAGCGCCCATTGAAAGTCCAGGAATGGTGCTTTTTTCATCAATATTCACATGCTTGTAACTATTTCTGTATTTATATGATTTAGATGAAATTACAGAACCTAGAACATCTACATACAATCTATCCGATGGTATTGTTGGACAGAATATATAATAAGTTTATATTTAGGTAAACTCCATTTGTATGATGAGTGTATTTAGTGAATATTCCTTCATTACTGATGTAAATGAAAACACCTGTGAAAACAGGATAACTTTAATGGGCTCGCGCATCCTTGCACTACCTCCTAGAAGGAGAAGGTCATGGGTGGTACCAGAAGAAGCGCAATGACCTCACCCTACTAACCATATATAGGGTGCTCTAGGACAAATAGGTCAATCAGGTCAGATTCTGCAATTTAAATAATTTGGAAAGTTTAAAGCCCATCTACTGAATTAAAATATATTTGAAACCTAATAAGATTTGGTATGTGTATATAGACAATTTGATTCCCTTTCCAATAATCCCAATCTTAGTATAGTGCTAGTTAGTGCAAGGAGCCACAGAAAGAATATTGAGACCAACCTGTTTGGGTCTTTGCTGACCACACTAGTTTCACAATGGTGACACCCATGTAGAAACATGTACATGACATTGATGTCTATTGAGATATATCAGGGAATATATAATCTAATATTGGGGCAAATTTGGGGAAGATCCAACTATTGCTCTAGCCACAGTGGATATTTAAAGATTTATTTAAATCAATATTTTTGGTTTCAGACACTTTTAATTTGTATTTGCCATAAAAATGCAGCTTTTGATATTATTAGCTAAATTATTGTCATAGCTAATATCCATTAGTTCCCTATGATATGTCTGCAACATTTGAAGAAGATCCACCTAGTGGATGAGCCACAGTGAGTGTTCAAAGCTTAATGAACAAATCATTACTTTTTATTTTGTATATATTTCTTTTGTAAGTGCAATCAAAATGCACTTTTTGTATTTCTAGACAGAATATTAATATGATAACATGTATAACCTCCAGATAATGGGCACTGTCAATTAATAGGAAGTTTAACCAATTGGTTAAGCTACAATGAACATTTAAAGATTCATTAAATTGATATAGTTGGTTTTCTGACAATTTGTCTTTATATGTTCAATCAAAGTTCAATATTTTCCATACTTTGGATATAATATTGATATCAATAATATCTATCAGTGTCAATGAATGGGTATTGTAATACTGTGCCAAATATTAGGTAGATTTAAAACAGTGTTTTGCTGCAATGAGCTTTCAAAGATTGAAATGTTGAAAGAAATTCACTTAGAGATGCTGTTTACATGCAAACAATTACACTTTCTGACATTTTAGGATGCAAATATTTTTTGATTCTCTGAATATAGAGTTCTGAAAGTAAATAGGGTGCTACACTGTCATGAATAGGTGAACTACCTAGCATTTATTCAGTATTCTCTCAGTTTTCCAAGAAAATATCATGCTTTGAAAATGGCTATTTGCCAAATCAGAATGATTTTTTGTTATGAATTGCCTGCCTTGATATGACCTTAGATGTTGTTAGGATGTAAAACAACAACAAACAAACAAACAAGTTATGAATTGCACTTTTTGACATTGTCTCATTAAAAATCTGCTTTACTAATTAATTTAGCAATTGACAATTTAAATTCCTTTATATATGTAGAATGGAAATTGGTTTGCAGAACGCCCCTCACATCCTTTCACTTTTTTATTATATTTGGTCAAAGTTCCACCTTTACTTCAAAAGTAATACATTTTTATATATTTAATCTTAACAAATTATCATCTCCAGAACAATATTATATATAGTCCAACTGTTTTTGGATTTGGGTTTCTAATTTCAACGTCTACAGGAAGGAATATAAATATTGGATCATAGGCATATTTTTAAATTTCGCTGCTGGTACCTAATATGAGCAAATAATTGTTTACGTATATTTACTATATACTACAGAGCTTATTACACGCGATAAAGGGTTTATCACTATCCAGATATGTCGTGGGGGTGATGAAAATGGGAAATATTGTGCCTAGAGCGGGACTCGAACCCACATCTCTTTGCATTCCGGGCCAGTGTGCTAACCATTACACCACCTAGGCTCCCTGATATCAACACACTACCCACGCCTACCTGTCTATGTGATTACTTGCCTGAGAGGTCAGTGCAGCCTACTACACTCGTCCCCCTGGAATTGTAAGTCTTTTAAATGGCCATTTAATGCTTACAATTACATACATACAGGCAATGCACTAACACATACATACACAGGGTAGGTTCAACAACGATACAGCGTGTAGTTTGTACAGAATCATGGTCATGGGACCAGTGTCATAGGGGTGATGAAAATGGGAAATATTGCGCCTAGAGCGGGACTCGAACCCACATCTCTTTGCATTCCGGGCCAGTGTGCTAACCATTACACCAGCTAGGCTCCCTGATATCAACACATGACCCACGCCTACCTGTCTATGTGGTTACTTGCCTGAGAGGTCAGTGCACACTGCTACATATATATATATATAGGCAAATGCATGCTAAGACTTAAAGAGTAAAATATTTGCCAAATTGGATTTAGATTGATCAATATTTCAGCTGTATAATCCGATGAAATGATTATATTTTAAGGACAAAATCATGTTCCTGGATTATACTTGGATACTTATGCACTCATTAAATATTTATTCCAGTCTAGCTGTCCTGTATTTCATTATTACGCTCATAATTGGGTAAGCGCATCCTTATTAATTATTATCTGCTGCATTTCACTTCCAATATATCCAATGCTTACACGTTACAATAAAAGTTAGTTCAAACGAAAGTGAAATAGGTTATGTAATGATCAATGTGTTTTATTCATCTGAAGAAAATGTCAAATGCTCAAAAGCATCGCTTTATGTATCGTTAAGCAACAGCCGGATGTGGTTTGTGTCGTCTGCCCATTAACACTGAAGTACTGTCTAGTCGACCAGACGGGATGGCCGAATGAGTTGAGCGTCCGTCTCTGGTGTTGGTAGATCGTGAGTTTCGAACCCATGGGTTCGAACCCTGGTCGAGTTTAACCAATGGCTTAAAAATGTATACTTGTCGCTTCCTAGCCAGGTACTTGGCATTATTACGATAAGGTAAGCACCGGTTTGACTCAATGTCAGGATAATGTGACTGAGTGGGATATTGGGTCTTGGTGCTGGTAGGCTGGCCTCCAAGTGGGGCATCACTATGACGTCGCCATGAGTATGCACTGTCACAAGTCGGTACCCATCCTGATATGACCGTAGATGTTGCCAAGACGTAAAACTCCAACAGCCAACCAATAGTGTGTACTCAGTGTATTCCTCTTAGTCACATCTGAGCTATAGCGTCGCTTCCCTCGGCTGTAACCAAGCTTTTACTGGCCTGTCATTAAGCTGTCATTCTGCTGTCGCTAAACCGCCACTAAGTTCTCTTTATGGTGTCAATAACTTGGCATTAATCTATCATTGCCCTCTTCCTACACTATCATGAAGCTATCAGCTGTCAATATATTGCCATTAGGCCGTCACTCCGCCATCACTGTCACCGGACGAGATGGGCCAGTGGTTGAGTGTGCGCTTTCCGTTTTAGTAGGTCGTGGGTTCGATCCTTTCTCGAGTCGAAAGTCAAGGGCCGATTGGCTCAGTGTCAAAATAATGGGGGATTATGTAGCAACGCGCATCACTATAAAGCCACTTGAACCATGTATTTTCACAGAAGAAGAATTTCGTAGAGACAGGGATCTGCGTCAGACGGTGAGATAACTAACAAAACAAGCTCTTTGTTTCGAGGAGTTTTACATTCTAACAACATCTAAGGTGATATGAGGTCAGATATTGAGTTGGGAAAGTGCACACTCATGGGTACTTTATATTGCTGCCCGATGCAATAATTTACTGAGCGGTACAGAGACGAGGCCGCCAGCACCATAACTCAATCACATTATCCTGATACTGAGCTAACGAGTCCTTGCCCTATCCTAGTAATGCCCATCACCAGGCTAAGTAGCGACAAGCATCAAATTTGTAAGTCATTTGTTTGTTATCGGCCGGGAATCGAACTCCCGACTTTCCGCCCGATAAGCCTTCGCTCTAGCGATTCGGCCACCGTGTTCGGTCAACCAAACAAGCAATTATACTGTCAGTATCATCAGTGTGCAACTATTAGCCTTCCACTTGACACCTTAGTTATTAAACTGTCACTATGCAGCCACGACACTGCTACGAGCCTGTCACAACCAGTTGACCGACAAGTCATCTAACTGTCACTACCACAACAGTAGACCCTCGCCACCACGCACTATTCATCTGAAAAACAACAATATCAATGACAAATCATTGATAACTTGACCAGACGTATAATGTTGCAAAACATGTGTGTCAGAGTGGATTTTGGTTGTTTGTTTCGAGGGAAGGGAAAGGCTATGTTAGTTATGATGGTCAGAAACGATTTGGAATGTTCTCCTCAAAGTCAGAATTTTGGAGTTAGTGATACTGGTGGCAATTGAGGCCTGATATCTCGTGTTTTCTGACATATTCGGTTCGCTTCGCAGCCGTAAAGTTGGATTTGAGTTTCTGTCACTTTTTTAGGTAAATATAGTCAGGTGATTGTTATCTTAGTTTACTCTACTTTTAGTTGCAGTAACTTTTATTTATATAACTATCTTTTGAGATATTTGAAGTGCAAATAACATAATTTTCGCAAGCACCTCAGAACTGTGACACGCTAAAGCCAAGTTTACACCCACAACTTTAGGCCGAACTAGATAAGGCGAACCAGAGGAGGCGAACTAGTGTCGTGTCTACACACGGAGCGGTTTAAGGCGGAAATCGATATCTGCGCATGAGCAAGTCCATACTAACCAGCGCCAGTTTCGGTTAGTCGACGTCGCCATGAGAGAGTGTGGGTTCGACCTAGATATGTATGGACTGAATCGTATTGGTTTGGAACAGTCAAAACTTCTGCTGGGCAGTGAACACCTAAAAATAAATGATGAAAAAAATATCTGTGCACCTCTAGCCGGTTCATAGACCAAATTATATTATATAGTGTGACATGCTTAATCCGCCTCAAGTAAACCGCTACTGTCCACACAGGCAAGGTGGGCCGACTTAAGCTAGTTTGGTTCATATAGGCTACCTCGTGACGCAGTTTACTTGAAGCAAACTAGATGAGGTGACTTAGCCTTAAGTCGCATCAGCGTAGTGTTCACGCGACCAATTTGAGTCGAACTAAAGGAGGCGAATTAGTTAAGCTGACTTAACTCGCCCATGTAAAGACGGCTTAAGCTTCAGTAGGTCCCTTCTATGTGGCAATAACAGCTTAATAAGTGCACCAGCATCTAAACTAGATACATAGATTCAAATCTAGGTAATTACTCGGCTTTTGAAAATAAGATGGTTTTAGATACGTGGGATGCATGTGTGTGGTGTGTTGGTTGTGATTTCAGCCATATGTGGGATGTACTGTAAGTAGTACAGGCTGCACTGTTGGTTGTGATTTCAGCCATATGTGGGATGTAGTGTGAGTAGTACATGCTGCACTGTTGGTTATGATTTCAGCCAGATGTGGGATGTAGTGTAAGTAGTACACGCTGCACTGTTGGTTGTGATTTCAGGCAGATGTGGGATGTAGTGTAAGTAGTACACGCTGCACTGTTGGTTATGATTTCAGCCAGATGTGGGATGTAGTGTAAGTAGTACACGCTGCACCGTTGGTTGTGATTTCAGCCAGATGTGGGATGTAGTGTAAGTAGTACACGCTGCACTGTTGGTTGTGATTTCAGCCAGATGTGGGATGTAGTGTAAGTAGTACACGCTGCACTGTTAGTTATGATTTCAGCCAGATGTGGGATGTAGTGTAAGTAGTACACGCTGCACTGTTGGTTGTGATTTCAGCCAGATGTGGGATCTAGTGTAAGTAATACACGCTGCACTGTTGGTTGTGATTTCAGCCAGATGTGGGATGTAGTGTAAGTAGTACACGCTGCACTGGTTAAGGGTAGTTAGTACTGAGCTTCATTTACCTTGGGTTGTTGGCGTATGTATTCTGGAATGTAAAAATAGGTGTAATTAGAAGTCACTTCCTCTGAATTGTGGGTTAGAGGGAGGAGGCTCTGTCCGCTATGAAGGATGGATAGATGTTGGAGTTTTACGTCCTGACAACATCTAGGGTCATATCAGGACTGGTACCGATTTGTGACAGTGCCTATTCATGGCAACTTTATAATGCTGCCCCACCGGGAAATCAGGCCCCCAACACCATGACCCTATATCCCACTCAGTCACATTCTCCTGGCACTGAGCTAACCAGTTCTTGCCCTACCCTACTAATGGCGAGCACCAAGTTAGGAAGCGACAATCATCAATGTTATAAGTCATTGGTTTGACTCGACCGGGAGCCGAACTTCCGATCTCCCGCACTTGAGGCCCACACTCTACCAATTCGCCCACCACACCCGGTACTGTCCTCTATGAATCTGCTTGATTACTCCCATTAAATCTCTTTTGATGACCTCATATGTTCGTACAGGCTGTTTTGGGAAAATTCCCAGGAGTAGTTTGTTCTAGAGGGTACGTTGTGATGCAATGCTTGTGGCTTAGATAATTGCTTAGTTAGCAGGTAGCAGAAATTATCGCAATACTTCATAATTAGTGGTAATATGCTTGCCTTTTAAACATACGAGGAGAGCAGTGGCTTCACCGATGTACCCCTAGTTTTCTTAGTCCGATCATTTTCTATTCTGATGTTAATGGTTCCTCATCAGTGGCGAAGAAAAATATCCAGATGATTCATTTTTATTCACAGCAGACGACATTTGGTGCAGACAGACGGCAACCATAGAAGGTTAATCACTAGTAGGCTGACAGACGAACTTGTCCTAGTTCCTATGATACCAGCCTGCCCGCCGAACCATTAAAGCCGCATAGCGCGATGGATTAGAATTTCTGTAATATTTTCTTTTCGATAAACACATTAGATTGATCGCTATTAACTACCTTCCTTTAGTTTGAAGGCTAGCTTTGGAGATCTTTAAAGTGAAAAATAATCCAACTTAATGTTGATGTGCACTTCAGAACTCTGACACCATAGGATTCAGCAGTAACAGGTTCTATTAAATTGACTTAGTATCCCATTTTATGCAGCAGGAAATGCTTTAAAAGTGCACCAGTATGTACATTTGTATGATCAAATCTTGCTGAGTGTTTTGTTTTTAAAAATCTGACGCTTTCATCGGATTATGCAGCTTTAATTACGAGCATTAATCCCGACTAATGATGATTGTGAAGTGCCTTTTTAAGTGCCGTCTCCGTTACCTGTAGTAATTAAGGTAATATGAGGAGGTCTCTAGATATGAGGGGTAAATGGAAGGAATCGCGCATCAGGGTTACCTTCCACACATACAACAATTATCACAGGAACTAAGCTCATATCTCATCTTGCATAAACTATAAAGTTGTGATTTGTGACGAGAATTCTTTGCTCTGTGCGGTGTTTTCGGATAAGCACTTCCGCGCCTGGACCACGGATTTAAAGGAGGCTGTGTGGATAATGTGAACTGATTTCAGAGTCTCTCACTAATTTTGGAAGTAGCTGCTTCTTTTTGCTTTGACCTGGACGCGGTGGCCGAATCGGTAAAGTGCAGGCGTCCCATGCGGAAGGTCGGGAGTTCGATTCCCAGCCGAGTTAAACCGATGACTTATAAAATTGATGTGTGTCACTTCCTAGCCTGGTGCTCGGCATTAGTAGGATAGTGCCAGGACTGCTTAGCTCAGAATCAGGATAATGTGACTGAGTTGGATATCGGCTCATGGTGGCGGTACACTGGTATCCCAGTGGGGCAGCACTATAAAGTAATCATGAGTGCGCACTGTCACCTACCCTCGTAGTAGTATCTACGGCCTTGTAAGCTGGTAAGCATCTTGCCTTCAAGAATACAGGTGGCGCCCTGCCAAATTTAACTGTGAATACAAGTGGTGTCTTGCTGCAGGATTGCATGAATGCAGGTGGCGCCCCCGGAAACAGCGTTCGTTGCGCAGATATGAAAATGTGCTGAGCTGAACAATATTCCTCGACCATTCATTGTCCTCCCGATGTCATTGTTTTAATCTCCCCTCCCCACCCTCCCCTATTCTGAACGGATCTTTATCAGGAATATGTTAGCACAGTCGCGCCTCCGAAATCTATTCGTCAGTGGATACTGGATTCTGGATTCTGGATCCCTGATTCTGAATTAAACAGCTACGCACGACCGCCTGCCAGTAAATGACTCAAAACATTCTCGACACGTTCGCCGATTACCGTTTACAAATCATCCAACGTTGCGTGTCGAGCTGCCCCCCGGCAGTGGAGCCCCGGACCCCGCCGCAGACTGGGCCGTCCCGCCCCGCCCCAGACCCCGCCGGAGACCCAGCCCTGCCCCGCAACGCCTGGATCCCACCGCAGACAGAGCCGTCCCGCCCCGCCCCGCCCCGCCCCGCCCCGCCCCGCCCCGGACCCCGCCGGAGACCCAGCCGTCCCGCCCTGCCCCGCCCCGCCCCGGACCCCGCCACAGACCGAGCCGTCCCGTCCCGCCCCGGACCCCGCCGCGGACCGAGCCGTCCCGCCCTGCCCTGCCCCGTCCCACCCCGTCCCGCCCCGCCCCGGACCCAGCTGCCCCGCCCTGTCCTGTCCCTCCCACCCCTGTAACCAGCCGCCCCGCCCTGCCTCGCTCCGCCCCACTAGGTCTTGTCCCGTCCCACCCAACCTAACCCAGCCCAACACAGCCCCGCCCTTTCCGAGCCCCACAACACCCCGCCTCGCATCGCTCTGTGATTCCTTGCCCAACGCAGCCCAGTCTAGCCCCGCCCAGCCCAAACCAGTCAAGCCCTCGCCCCGCCCCACTCTATCCAGCCAAGCCCAACCCCATCCTGCTCAACCCAATCCATCCACACAGACCAGCCCAGGCCAGCCCTTCCCAGACCTTCCCAGCCCTGCTCAGCGCTTCCCAGCTCAATCCTGCCCCACCTAGCCCCGCCCCACCTTGCCCAACCCAGCTATGCCCCGCCCAGCCCCGCCTGGCCCTGGCCAACCGAGCTATGCCCCGCCCAGTCCCGCTCCGCCCAGCTCAACCCACAAGTGCGTAGAGTAAAAAGTCGGTACACATCCGAATATATCCATATATGTCGCTAGATCATAAAACCCCACCAACAAACCAACCATGGCTGGTATTACTAGGATGGAACAAAGTCGCTTTGCCTCAGCATCAGGATAGTGCGACTGAGTGAGATATCACGTTATGCCCCCCCCCCCCCCCGAGCTGTACGGTATCCAAGTGTGGTAGTCTCATACAATCCCTATGAAATGCGCAGTATCAGAAGTTTGTACCGACCCTGATGACACATTAGATGCTACTAGGATGCTAAACCCTGTATAAGCCTACAAACCGGTCTCCCAACCTCCACCTGCCTGCCCATCCTCTGAGTTCAATTCCCATTCGAGTCAAACCAATGACTTACCAAATTTATACTTGTCGCTTCCTAGCTTGGCACACATCATAAATAGGATAGAGCAAGAACTGGTTAGGATAATGTGACTGAGTCAGATATCGGGTCATGGTGCTGTCAGCCTGATTTCCCACTGGGGCAGTACTATGGCATCACCATGAGTGCACACTGTCACAAGTTGGTACCTGTCCTGATATAACCTTAGATGTTGCCAGGATGTAGAACTCAACCAACCAACCAACCAATCCTGCAGTCCTCCACTGTCTTCTTACCTGCCTCACAACTCCAGCTGTCGTCACCATCTCCTGAGGGTCCACGCGTGTGTATCCGCTGCACCATTAATGAGCATCTCATTCATCACCAGACTCCAACTAAAATCCTCAGAATCCCCCCAGATAGTTCCCTCCGCCGCCCAAGCCCCGCACTCGCACCACCCACCCCCACCCCAACCACCACCAACTCGTCCGCACTGTGACGTCAGCTCAAATAGGAGTAGGCTAGTCTAGTAATAAGAGTAGAACAAATAAATACATATATGCCAAGAAAATCCAAAAAAAACCAACATAGGCTATTAACCTTACCAACCAATTATCTATCTGCTACTGAAATGCAGGTAATCAAATACCTTATCAGCAGCCACTGTGTGGTAAGATAACACCAACACTACAACTGGCCAGCATTGAAAACAAGCCTGAGTACCCGGGCTTATATGCTATGGACAGTATAAATACAGCCTCAATAAAAAAGAAATTTAAATTTAAATAGACGAGGAATTTAGGGTAACTCGGCGGAATTTGTGGGTGCTTTCTGAATCAGGGACACTGTGGCTGCAGGTGACTAACCCTCGCGCGTCGGTGATGTGTGCATCTTTATGTGTCTGACAAGAATCTGGTCCATATGAATGCCGAATTTAGTCAAAGTCCTCAGGATCCGGTTATCAAACCCAATTTGCATTGTGCGAAACTAGGCATGGAACAACACCAGACGGGGTGGCCGAATGAGTTAGAGCGCCCGTCTCCCGTGCTGGTAGATCGTGGGGTCGTGGGTTCGAACCCTGGTCGAGTCAAACCAATGACTTAAAAATTTGATACTTGTCGCTTCCTAGCCAGGCGCTCATCATTATTAGGACAGGGCAAGGAATGATGTGGTCAGTGTCAGGATAATGTGACTGAGTTGGGTACCAGTTCATGGTGCCGGCGGCTTGGTTTCCCAGTGGGACAGGACTATAAAGTCCCCATGAGTGCGCACTGTCACAAGTCGGTACCCGTCCTGATATGACCTTAGATGTTGCTAGGACGTAAAATAACAACAAACAAACAGCCAAGGAACAAGGGAGGCTTAATCCCACATTTCTCCATACGAATATCTGATTTTAAACTGTATGCTATATTCATCATTATGCGAATATAAATCGGTTCCCAAAATAATTAAATCACTTCTATATTAGGTATGTAGTGGCAACGCTCCCAATGTCTAGTTGGTCTATTTCACCAGGGCTACGCCACCTAGGTGTTGACACTTCGAATAATGGTGAGGATATTATAAGTGTGTGTATTGTTGTTTTACGTCCTAGCAACATCTAGGTCATATCAGGACGGGTACCGACTTGTGACAGTGCGCACTCATGGCGACTTTATAGTGCTGTCCCACTGGGAAACCAGGCCGCCGGCACCATGACCTGCTATCCCACTCAGTCACATTATCCTGACACTGAGCACACCAGTCCTTGCCCTATCCTAATAATGCCGAGCGCCTGGCTAGGAAGCGACAAGTATCAATTTTAAAGTCATTGGTTTGACTCGACCGGGACTCGAACCCACGACCCCACGATCTACCAGCACGGGAGACGGACGCTCTAACTCATTCGGTAATATTATAAGAGAAATTGTCCACGGAGCATGCGCAGTGAGCTGTTAGTGCTACGCATATTAGTTCTTCCGACTGCTACCAGAGGGCGAGTTGGTTATATAACTCTCCAATAATACCTATTCCACAAAGCAAGCTGCACCCTGAACTGCTACCCACAACATTAGTTATTCCCATTGCCACCAGAGGGCGAGTTGGTTATGGAACTCTCCATAATACCTCTATTCCACAAAGCAAGTTGCACCCTGAACTGCTACCAACAACATTAGTTCTTCCCATTGCCACCAGAGGGCGAGTTCCTGGTGGAGGTGGAAATCCTCTATAATAAGCATAATACCTATCCCATAAAGCATTCTACATACACACTGAGCTGCTGCCTACAACATTAGCAACTGATTAGTTCTTTCACTGATATCAGAGGGCGGATGTGTGGTGCAAATCATCTATATGAACCTGATGGTGGACGAGGTGTTGAATAATGTTGACACGATGGCATTATGGGATGTCAATTGTTGATGATGATGGGTGGAAAGAGGTGTATTAAAACATTATGTGGCGCTTGCGTATCCATTCATACCCTCGCAATATTGCATCGTTATTTCAAAGCCTTATTACGGTGTCGGGAAGGCTAAGCGGCTGAGGGGTAATGGGTAAAGAATATGCTTAAGGCCACGTTAAACAGAGACCCATCTGAGGAGTGCATTAAAGTCGGCCTACTGAATACCAGGCCTCTACGGCTATTTAAGTACTGCATGGGAAAACGGATTCTTCATTAATGACATGATTATGATGGGTATAACCCAATATGTGTGTGTGTGCATATTTTAACCGGGAAAGGTCTTAGTGTTTGTTTATTGCGTAGACTTATTCTGTGTTATTGAATATATATGAGTAAATGTCATCATCATCATCATCATGCTGTCGGTCGCGATGCGACAAAGACTGCTTTCATTACTTGACTGCTGCTCTCCATTTAGCTCTCTGCCATGAGAGTGATGTTTTGTGCGCTTGTACATTTCATGAAAGCTGCCTGCAAAAGTGTTGAAGTGCTGCTGGCTTTGGCAAGTTACCAGCCGCACTCTCTCGGGGAGCAAATAGAGATTTCACACCGGCAAGAACATGTCCAGACAGGTGCAAACTATTTGTCCCTGCAGTGGTAGGGAGATGTTGGGAGTTCCATACATCAACCGCCCTTGTTGCTGCCACAGTGACATCGTTTTCTGTTCAGGGTTTGCTCCCTTAGCCTTCGGTTCTGTCAAGAACCTGTACCACAAGGCAGTTGTTTACAACTCTGCAGGGCAGGGGTGTCAAACTCCCTGAGGTATTGCAATACCTGCATACCCAATGTAGTAAATGTAAGCATATCAATACCCTAGTATTTGTTTATTGCATATAGATATTACATGTGTATGTATCTCAGTAACACACAAGCCTATAAATGCTCATCATAATATTTGTATAAATGCTTTTTAATACACATATATTAACCTATAATTGCACTCGTATTTTCTTTTTCCGTGATCTATATATATATAATATATGTTTATATATAATTAATCCATTATTTGCCTCTCTGCCTCTTTCCCTAGAAGAGTAGGGAGGAAGAGAGTGAGAGTGCGGGGGTGGGGAGGGGGGGGGGGAGATAGCGAGGGACAGAGGCAGATAATGGATACATTATATATAGTAGGGCATGAATTGGCTTATATAACATATAAGCATATGGGTCACTCTCCTGAAAACTGGCCAGAAGTGTCACATGGAGAGTTAAAATCTAATATTTGAATTTTAAAGATTGTTTGGTTACACATGAAAGCTGGAAATCTCCCCTTTACATCTATGTAACATATAAATTGATGAGATGAAAAGTAAAGGCATAGTCCATGATTAAGCTATGTCATATGGCAGTAACACATGTGTTGCTCAGACGTAACACATGTTTAGAACACCACATAGTATGCTTAATAAAAATCTAAGTAGAATTAAATAATTGCATTCTGAGAAGCATATTAATCATGGTATAATATACAGAAATATGTAGTGCGTAAATTCCCAGCCATGCTCTATTGGTGTACAATATTAGTGTGGCATCCAGACACCACTGGTTACATCTGTGACAGAAATGTGTAATGTTATTTCTGAAGACATAACATTTTTTTTTTTTAATTTAATCATGCATACATGCTAATAAATACTTCCTTTTGATTTGGGAACTGTTTTGTTTGATATATCCATGCAATGCAATATGGTAGTAAGGATCCAACCATGTCCCATATGTCATGCTACAAATGGCTGACTGTAAAATGGTGTTTTTTTGTACAAAAACACTTCATAGCTAAAAATACTAAAGTTGCAGGCAGTTTATTTTATCTCTCTTATTTCTTACATCAAATTTGAACATGAATATGAAAAGTATAAGGACAACAATAAGTAGGACGTTATTTTATTGATGTTTTAAAACCCCACACCATGCTGACCAGTTTTCAGGAGAGTGACATATATATATATGAGTATATATAATGTATACTCATATATATGCAATAAACAAATCCTAGGGCATTTAATGATTTATAGGCTTCCATTTACATATATATATCATGTACATTTATTGCATATATATATAGATATGCAATATATGTGCAATAAACAAATACTAAGGTATTTATATGCTCATATTTACTCATATATATTCATATATATATATATATGAAAGAAACATACACTATGGAATTTAAAGGTGGCCACAAGTAAGCAGGTGGACAGCCCATGAAGTTACATGAAGTGACTCCAGGGCCCGTATGCATGATGTATTATTTATCGCCCCTGGTGGTAAGGACCGAGTTCGGGGTAGCTATCACCGAGGATAAGAAATGGGTCACGGGCTATGCATGGAGCCAAATCGGCGAGGAGGTAGCTACCCTTATGGTTATTTATAGATTTGGGAAATCCCTCTGCATTTGTAGCCATATATTAGGCCCAAATATATTCAATGCGACCATATTTAACAGAATTACATACGCAATAAGTGAAATTTTATCAATTTAACCCTAAATTCGAAGCGTTATTAAGGCTACCGCCGCATTGGCGGCGATATTAATAGTGTCGAGTGTAAAGTAACCAGATCGGCGCCGCCGCATCGACGTCACTTTCCATACTGGCGGCGGCAGCGGTTGCTTGCATTCGTCGATTCGAAAATATTAATATCGCCACCGTTGCGGCGGCAGCAATAATATTGCTTCGAATTTAGGGTTAATTTCATGAAATTTCACTTATTGCGTATGTAGTTCTGTTAAATATGACACCATTGAATAGATTTGGGCCTAATAAATTGCCACCGCCGCCGCATGGACGTCGCTTTCCATACTGGCGGATGAAAGCGACGTCGATGCGGTGGCGGCAGCGGCGATTTGTTTACTTTACGTTCGTCGATTCGAAAATATTAATATTAATATCGCCGCCGTTGCGGCGGCAGCATTAATATTGCTTCGAATTTAGGGTTAATTTCATGAAATATCACTTATTGTGTATGTAATTCTGTTAAATATGGTCGCATTGAATAGATTTGGCCCGAGTCGGTCCCTACCACCACCCTTATACCTGCTACAAACTGGGGGTAGCTTACCTGACTTTTACCCCCTGGGGTTTGCATACCCCGGTCCGATGCATACCGACTTTTCGCCGTTACCCCGGAAATCACCGCTACCCCCAGGGGTAGGGCGCTACCACCGCCCCATGCATACGGGCCCAGGTGGCGTCATTGTTCATGAACGACTGAGTTGAACACTATACAAAATATGCAAAATATATGAGCTATACATAATTGAGAACCATTGTTATTTATATTCACATAATGCATTATTAATTAACACCTGATATATATAAATATACCCGTGTGTGACTGACACTTGTCGACACCCGTTGGAGGGGAGGTGGGCGCAGATGGCGCCACCAGTCAAGTGTGGAGTCTTACAGAGAATACAATGGAAATAACTATAATATAATAATATAATATATAATGGAAACAATTCCCTTTCGTATTTTTATACTCGCATAATTCGGTATACATCACATATATGGCACCTAGGCAAGTCTCTAATATATATATATATATATATATATATATATATATATATATATATATATATATATGCATATGTGTGGGATATGCCTAGGTGCTAAATAGCCAAACAATCGATATTCTAATTTAAATTGTTCAGGTCAGTACCATAATAGTAATAAGGGCATGGCATGGATACAGTTAGATAAATGATTCACCCGGTACTTGTAGTACATGGGTGAATGACAACGTAGTGTAAATACAGGCGAAAATAGCTTCAGTATAGAATAGGAATTAGAAACTGTGGTTCCATGATCAAATGGCTACATCTATTGGCACAGATTTGGTGAAATGGGAGAGAATGCAAAAAGACAAGATGGCGGCCATAGTACGCCGTCGATTTCAATTTTAAATCATATTAAACTAGCTATTTTATTATATTTTTCAACTCAAAGGTAGCGGGTAAATGTGAAGACATCTACAAAGAATAAATGTTGCTTCTTAGATTGTGAAATTAGGCTCTCATTTCATTAACCCGCTTTTTCAACCGTTTTTATATAGGGTTGGTATTCACCCGTGTACTGCGAGTACCAGGTGAATGAATCCTTTATCTAGGATACAGTATGTTGACTGTCTGTGCCCGTGTGTGGCATTGTTATATTGAGGTTCTAGTTTATTATATTTCAGTATCAACATTAAATGTATTGAAAAGTGCTTAAAAATATAACGGGGTCACGTGGCGGGGGAAAACATGCATTAGATGTGTGATACAGCTGTTGGTGGAATGGGGTCAGGTTAGTGTTGGGTGATTGCAGAAAGGGCTTCGGTGCGCATGCGCGTGTGCGCATGTGTGTGCCGTGGTGGTGGTGGTGCGCCGTGGATTAATTCCATTGTCTAATGTGCGTGGGGAGTCAAAGTGGGTTTTATTGTTAATTAGATGCGGTTGAATTTGTTTGGGTCTGTAAATGGTTAACGAGGGGGGCTGCAGTCAGCTGAATTAGGGAGCAGAACGGGCAGCTAATGGGAGATGGGTGGTTCAATCGTCTGACACTTTCCAACTCTCTCCCCTCTCCCCCCTCGATTCCTCTCTCCCCTCTCTTCCTCTCTCACCTTCTCGCCCCTCACCCTCTATCCCTATCTAACTCTATTCCTCTCTCCCTCGCTCCCTATTTTCGTATTCCCTATTTATCTCTCCCTCTTCCTTTGACATTCTCTCCATCTTTCCCCCGGTACCTCTCCTCTGCTCCTCCTCTCTCTCTGACTCTCCCATTATCTCTACCTTCTTCTCGCCCTCTTTCTCTCTCTCCCTTTCTCTCCCTGTTTTCCCCTCCCCTTTTCTCAGTCTCTCCCTCTTTCCCTCTCCCCTTCTCTCCCTCTATCCATCTCCCTTCCCTCCCCCTCTCTGATTCCTTCTCTACCCCTTTCCCCCTATCTCACCATTTCCCCTCTCCCTCTCTCCCTCTGTGCCCCTCTCCCTCTGTGCCCCTCTCCCTCTGTGACTCTCCCTCCCTCCATCCCTCTGCCATTATGTCCCTCTGTCTGTTAGTCCCTCTGTCTGTTAGTCCCTCTGTCTGTTAGTCCCTCTGTCTGTTAGTCCCTCTGTCTGTTAGTCCCTCTGTCTGTTAGTCCCTCTGTCTGTTAGTCCCTCTGTCTGTTAGTCCCTCTGTCTGTTAGTCCCTCTGTCTGTTAGTCCCTCTGTCTGTTAGTCCCTCTGTCTGTTAGTCCCCCTGTCTGTTAGTCCCTCTGTCTGTTAGTCCCTCTGTCTGTTAGTCCCTCTGTATGTTAGTCCCTCTGTATGTTAGTCCCTCTGTCTGTTAGTCCCTCTGTCTGTTAGTCCCTCTGTCTGTTAGTCCCTCTGTATGTTAGTCCCTCTGTCTGTTAGTCCCTCTGTCTGTTAGTCCCTCTGTCTGTTAGTCCCTCTGTCTGTTAGTCCCTCTGTCTGTTAGTCCCTCTGTCTGTTAGTCCCTCTGTCTGTTAGTCCCTCTGTCTGTTAGTCCCTCTGTCTGTTAGTTTCTCTGTCTGTTAGTCCCTCAAGTCCCTCTCTCCCTCTCTCCCTCTCTCCCTCTCTCCCGCTCTCCCTCTCTCCCTCTCTCCCTCTCTCCCTCTCTCCCTCTCTCCCTCTCTCCCTCTCTCCCTCTCTCCCTCTCTCCCTCTCTCCCACTCTTCATGGAGTTGTCTGCCGTGTAATTCCATTAACTTCAGGTAAAACGGGCGCATGCAATACCTTAGCTTTTTTTCTAATCACAAAGAAATACCTTTCAAATAATCAGGGACGTCTGAACTGCTGTTTATCAAAACATATCTTATTTCATATCCACAGTTGCATCGCCATCCTAACGAACCTAATCTGCATGTTTCTACCAATGTTTTCGGATTGTTAGTTTAGTTTATATATAAATCGTCTTATAAGAAAGTTATGATCATTATTTGGACAAATCAGTGTTACCTGCAGCATGGCAAGAGATCTGTATATTACAATAGTGTTCAGGTTTTTTTAAAAAAAATTTTAAATTTTTTTTTTTTTTATTGACGAGGTATTTACTCTGCCCATAACGTATAAGCTCCTGTCAGGGTGCTTGTTTTCAATGCTGGACAGCTGTGGTGCTGTCTTGATCTGTTCCTTTGCCCAGGAGTGTTTACCTGTGTCTGCTCGCGTCAGCCTTCTGCAATTTTGGTTGTTAGTAATAGCCTATGTTAGTTTTTTTGTAATTTTCCAGTTTTTTTTTGTCTAGTCTGAGTAATGATACTGTAATGGCCCACGGCCCTCCGACTCTCTCTCACCCGCAGTCACACGGAAGAACACCAAGATTCAATACAGTGTACGCTTCACCCTTGGTTTATTGAACCATCTGCTCTCCGCGGCGTCAGTAGTTGTCTGACCCGCCCCCTGACTCGCCAGATCCCACATCGACTCTATAGGTGTGTGTGTGGGGGGGGGGGGGGGGTCAACCACACGCAGTAGAGGTCAGCCCAGTTGGGGTCTGACCGGTGGCTACCCGTGCCGCCACCTAGCGCAGTGTAATGGTACTGCGCTGGTGGCGTTGTAGTCTCCGCTGCTACCGCGTGATAGTAGAGCTCATGTTCAGACTACTACACTGCCCCCCTTAGAGTCTCACCGGTTGCAGAATGCAAACCGATGAGAATCGAGAAATGATAGAAGTCAACATGAGAACTAACTTGAAAGGGAGAGAAGCCTTACAAAGCTATGTATCCTTATGCGCAGTTCCTAGACCTGCCTGCAGCGAAATAGCAATGTGTATCTAGCTAGCTGCAAGGCAAACATGTCATCAATCTAGCTGAAGAAAGAGTCTTTAAATGAGTCGTACAAAGACGACCTCTCCCAGCCTCTATGTAGTTGGTGTATAGAATGTTTTTTGCTGGGAGCGAGTTCATACCCCACAAGTGGAGCCCCCTCGACAGAAGGAAGCAAGGAACTACTCAGTCCGCCCCCCGCCGTCCCCCATCTCAGGAGAACCGTTAGCGGGGCGCTCCTCCTTCTACACGGAGCGGCTCCTCTTCGAGCTTCCTCAGTCCGTCCTTCTTGTGCCCACGTCGCCTGGCCAGTAGATCACAGACGGTATTACACTGCGCACACGTCAAACAGCCACACCCAGGACCTGCCACGCTCGGTGCCCTGCTCCGGTGCAGAATGCATGAAAGTAGAAGGGCGGTGTTACTTATAACAATTGAGAAAGTCTCCGCAGATACAACGTTTAGGTATGCAATACATTTCATAAGAAGCACTGGGCGCCAGCAAGAACGCGGCCTCCTACAAAGTAAATTACACCCCATGTGCATCCTCCCCTGTTATAACAGGAGCCGACGCACATGCTGTCAATCCTGTTCTGCCAGAAGCGCTTACTATAGTAGTAATTTTGAAATTAAAGAATGCAGCATAAAATAAGAGCCAGGGCGACACTGCATAGGAAAATCTTTTAGTGTAAAATGTACAGTGTCAACCCATCAACTCCCACACCATTGACCACCTCGTCCCACTGAATAAATTTAGAATATAATGTTTCCTAATAGTGTGGAAAAAGGAAGTCAAAACGGGTGAAAGTTGAGGAATATCTAGGAATAATTAATCTAATATATATATTAAAAAAATCGGGAGAAAGCTAAGCTCTTCACCACAACATATATCATCAACAATCATACAGCAATGAAAAATAATGTTGGAATAGAGCAGTACGAAATGATAAATACATCATGGTTATCAATGTAAAAATAGCACCGTAGTACTAAAAAGGTATATACAATATTATATTAGGATCAATATATATATATATATACAAGGCGGTATCCACCTCCTTAAGGGAGATGAACTATCAGAAAAAAAATTATTTTATATATTATTAAAGTGTATATATAAAAATTAAAAAAATTAATAACCGCCACAGGGGTGCTGGTCTTTCAATTACCCCCGACGTGGAACCTGGAATCCCTCGGACAGAGGCTAGCGCCGATCACCTGCGCAAGCAGTCAACCACCACTACCCTAACTGCCACCTGTCATCCGAGACATCACGTTATCCAGAATCCCTCGGACAGAGGAGAGCGACGCCCAACTGTGCCAACAGTTACACGTCGTCCACCACCCTGTCTCTTGTCATCTGAATTTCGACGTGACATCCAAAATCCCTCGGACGGGACAGGACGACGACTAATCACCGTCCACCTTCCCGTCACCTGTCATCGGAACGTCCCCGTCAGCGTCAGCAGGCGCCCTTGCCGCCCGCGCCAGCAGCGCCCGATGTGCCGCAGCAGCATCAGCCACCAAGCCGGCCGGCAGGCCGTGCAACCTGTCCTCGACGCTGAAGCCAATAAGATCCAAAGCACGCAATGAACCATCCCAGCTCCGGTAGTCCGAGTGGAACGCGGCAGAAAAAGTCATGTCGATATCGTCAATGACTGCTGCCTGCCGCGCCCTTTGCTCGCGCGATGCTGCCAACTTCCGCTCGACAATCTTTTTGTCCTCTACGACATTGTCGAAGTCAGCACCGCGCCTACCCTCAGCCTGACGCGCCAGAACATCCTGTGTCTGCGCGACGACCGCGTCAAAGCCCCCAATGAAGGCTTTAACCAGGCCGTCGACCGACTCAGTAATTCTGGCCATAACGTCCACACGGTTGGCCTCGCAGAGACGCTCCGTGATCCCGTCCAATGACAGGGCGACACCGTGATCAACCAACGGGGCCGCAGCCACCACTGGTCGCACAGGTATCCCCACTGGAGAAGACCCGACCACAGGAGCAATCGCCACTGGTCTCACAACCGAGCTTGCAGACGGTAACACTGCCAACTGAGAGGCAGATCCCGCAGCCGCCGACACACGTCGCCGCGGAATCTGACCCAATGACACCGGTTGAGACACCGATGCCACTGGCACCGTCACCACGGTCGCCGGAGCCCGCGCCACCACCGCATTCAGAGTGTCGGGTGTCAGCTCAGTCACCAGTTTCCGACGCTTACGACGGCGCACGCCCCTTGACCCACTCACCTCCAGATCGATAGTCGCAACCGGCAACTCAGGCCAGTCTCTCAACCCCTGCTGGGCAGCAGATGGAGGGGGTGGAGGCGGCGGCGGGGGAGGCGAAGCTGACCTGTCCGACCCCTGGTTCCGCTGCAGCTGAATAGCAGAGCCATCGCGCAACGGTACCAGGGACGAGGACCTCTTACCTCTCCCCTTACCTTTCCCCTGGACGGACCTAGCACCCCGCCCAGAGCTCGAAGAGGCCACAGAAGCCGCTCGCCCCTGCTGTTCCCTCCTCATGGCAACAGCACCACGACCCCTGCCCCGTTTCGCCGACGATGCGCCGCGACCGGTGTAAAACCGCTCACGACGTACCTCTGCCGACCCAGGAACATATATATACAGGGCAATCAACCTGTGCTGCTTGGGCAGCACCAGGGTTTCCCTGCTATAGTGGAAGTCTGTGCGCTGCTTCATCGTGAAGGACACCGCTCTCTTCGACACGGACTGAGGATCCCACTGAATCACACTCAGCCCCTTCACGATGTCAAACAGCATGCGTCCGTGGCCCTCCAGGAGATGCTTGATCATCTCACCGCGGCGAGCAGTCAAGAAGTACTGCCCAGTCGCCTTAAGCGTTGGACACCCCTCAGAACCACTCGCCACGTTGAACGGTCTCATGCACCTCCATAGAGGAGTGGTGTGCAGGTGGCTCTCACAAATGTGCCGAGCCAGCGGCGCCCACCGCAGAAACAGCTTTGGGGTCTGCCTATGCCCGACCGGGTTAGGCTCACAGAACAGACAAGTCTGTCCTGGGCGAAACACACGGCGGACATAACCCAGACACGCCAATTCCTGCTTCGTGTAGCCATCCCCCCTCGTTGGATCTTTCAACGCTCCAAATAAATTGCATAAATGGGCGTTGTACCACTCCAACGCAGCACTGGGATGGCTATCAGGCTCGGTCCAGCCCTCATCATCGGAGACCCCGTAATCTCCATGCGCGCCCTGGGACCGCATGATCCGCTGGTGCCCATGCTCCCAGACCATATAATCTCTAATACTACATGGCTGCTCGTGAGGGTCGTTCCATAGCCGCGACAGGGTAGCCTCTGTCAAACCAGCCATGTTTCCCGAAAGAAACCGCGCCAGCTTAACAGGTCCACCCCCCCGCGACCTAACGATCCACTCAGACGACGGAGTGAGATCCTCAGCGATCGCATAACCGAGCTCTACCTCGAACCTCCTATTGGCAGACCAACACGCAAGCATGTAGGCCATCCGACCCGTTCTCCGATCGTCCCCCCCCTGCTCTTGTTCAGAACAGGGAGCGACCGATCTCGACGGACGTGCAGTCTCCGAACTGCCACCAGCGGGAACATCCTCAACGTCCACGGGCACGGTACGTTTGGAACCATCGCTATTATGATAGCGATAGTCAAACGACCCATACAACACTTTTGCAGGAGGGATCGATGCCTTAGGGGGCACCGACACAACCTCCAAGCCAGGATAAGTGTCACACTGTACAGAAGCCTTAGCCTGCTGTACAGCCATCCTGACCTGTGCCTCTGTCAACACAGCAGACTCACGAGAGGGGCAGGAGGCCGAAGCAGCTCACCGCCCACAACCGGGGTAGACTCGACAGAATCGACGTCCATCCACACACCAGAACCTCCCCCTACTGACCGTCCGTTGTCATGAGGTGCCGGCGCCAGACTCCCTAAGGTTCTAGCGCCTACATCCTCAGAGCCTGCGGACGGTAGCATAGGAGGTCGGGCAGCAACTTCAGTCGGCAGTACCACCTGGCAAGAACCCAATGAACTACCGCTGAGAGGCTGCGCCATCCTCACATCAGCTGGGCTGAGCGAGAACGGATCCGTGCGGGACGAACAAACCGACTCTCTCAACGCCTTCTCACGCAGCTGCCACTCCCGAAAGAGTGACAACTCATCAGCATTTACCATTGTCTGACCATGTGAAACAACAGAAGCTGCGTGAAGCCGATCACTGCACCCAACAGGGGAACGTAACGACAGGCTAGCAACTCCCGGAGGAGAAACCAGCCCAGCCGCCGTAACCCGCTGAGGGCCCCTTGCGACCGCCAACACGGGCGACAATAGGGGACTAGACAGCTGCGGGGAGACTGTAGCAACAATCTCCCTACCGCCTAAAGGCCTAATGGTCCCTATACAGGATAAACCTGACACGTCACCACCCTCGGCCTCATTGAAGAGCATACCGAGAGGACTAAGAGCCTCAGCTCCCCCTAATGGAGTGCTGGGCGAATCTAACCCATCGTCCGACATGGTCCACATGCAACGAACTGCCAAGGCAGCTCAAGCCGCGTGTCCCCCACGACAGACGATCGCCGTACACGCTGTGTCAAGTCTGCGCGATAAACGCACAGACCAACACAGTCGCGGCCGGCCTTGCTATATTCTTATAGTCTGTCGCAATAAACAAGCACAATAAGTAATACGCGAATACAGATAGGATTAATGTCCGAGAACAAAGACACCCACCTTGTCTGCCGGCAGCCGGTAGAGTGACTGGCCCCACGTCCTTCCTCGCAGAACCGCAGAGTCCAGCCGGCGTACCAACCAGAGAATGATTGCCTCACTCGCAAAACACCAGGTGCGCCACCGGTGCAGCTAGCGTGACCTACATAGGAACCCAGCCAAACCACCCGACGGCGGTATTCCCCGTCCCCCCGCAGTACCGCTGACATCACCGCACCACGTGGTCACGGAGAACCCCCAACCGCAGAATATCAGGGTGACCTAGTTAGCTCAACCACAAGGACCGCCCGCCAGATAGTGCACAATACTGAGCCACCCCCGGCGACAGATCCCCGGCCCTCACGCAGTCCCCACCAAACAACAACACGTACTGCGTAGCGCCAGCAACCCACTCGCCCGGTTACATGCACATGCTATAAGTGACCCAATTACGCCTAACTGAACAGTCGAACCAGTTACACACCCCATGCCCGCAGCGACCATAAACACTCCCCCGGTTATAGCAGCGAACACGCAGTACGCCCTGTCAACAATAACCAACGCGTCAGACAAGAAATAGCAGATAATAAACACACGGCTTAGGCAAAGGCATTACGCAGAACAGTAGTAACTGCGCCCATTCATTGGCGCCCCCGGGGCCCCCGGTCTTTCCCCACCACTCTCAAATAACTGCGTAGTAAAGTTTAACTGAACATATGTACTGCGTTTACTCGTTGTGTGACAGGGATCGGAATATCTCATGTACAACCAACCCCTGGAGACCAGACAACACCAGGGTGGAGTAGCCTAATACCTACTACCCCACCCCATACCAGTTATCTGCGTCGTAATGCTAAACGCTCAGATCGCCGCACAGGCGGTGCATCTGAACCCACATCAGACCCCTGTCCAACTGGTACAAAGTCGCTGTCACTACCCGAGCTACTGCATACAGAAACAATACTATCGACATCAGACACTGGTCTAGAATGACGCCAACGTTTATTTTCCGCTTATCAGGCCTATGCCGCCTAGGGCGCATAGCCTCCCCCGCAGTAACTGGAAGCCCAGGTACTTTCTTCTGACTAAACGCATCTATAGTGCGAGCCTCCACCCTCGCAGGTGCGGGCTCGTCCCCTAAATGTGCATCCATCCAGGAGGATGGTCCAGCATTTCTAGACATCTGCTCGGTGTAAAGCTTAAGACGTCTAACGTTAGATTTACGGTATTTACCATCCTTGCCCTTCATAATAACTGTGGTGTGAGAGACAACTTCTGTTATAGTAAAGGGACCATCCCAGTTCTTTGCGAGTTTGACCCGAGCTAGCGGCGCATGATACCACACCACCCGATCCCCCACTTTGAACTGGCGCCACGCAGCAGGCCCGTAGTCAGATTTCTGATGAACCGCTGCCCGACCTAAAGCATCGCGAACTGCGCTATATGCGTGGTGAAAGCAATGCTCCAACCATCTTACAAACACGATCTCACAAGGCCGGTCTACTTGACGATTCACCACCCCAAACTGCAGATCAGCTGCTAGTCGGAGCTCCTCCCCAAATAGTAACCTGTTCGGAGTCACACCCGTAGATGCGTGCCCCGTACAGTTATACTCGTGTGCCACAAACTTGACCTGTAAATCCCAATCATCCTGAAAGTCATTCACGGTGCAAGCCAACGCAGATATCAGCGTCTTATTAAAACGCTCTACCATACCATCCGATTGTGGACAGTACGGGTTCATACGCATTTTCTTAACGCCCAGCAAGCGCAACATGGACTGGAACAGTGTGGACTCAAATTCCCGTCCTTGATCCGAATGGATCCGCATCGGGGCACCGAATATCAAAACCCAGTTATCCACCAACGCCTGCGCTGCAGTGGGTGCAGTGTGATCTTTTAAGGGGTACACTTGCACATACTTAGTGTAATAGTCTTGGACTACCATCATCACCACATTCCCCCTAGACGTCGTCTTAAACCCGGACACAAAGTCACATGCTAGATGGCGCCACCGATGCCCAGACAATTCCTGAGTCAACGGTAACTTAGCAATCCCTTCACCTGGCTTCACCACCTGACATTTATGGCAAGTGCGTACCCACCGCCTAATATCAGAAGTCATGCCAGACCAATAGAACCGCCAAGCTAAACGCTTGGTGGAGCGAACACGCCCAAAGTGCGTAGCTGTAGAATGCCCATGACAAAACAACAACACATCATCGCGCAATGCAAATGGCACGGCGACTGCATAGGTCTTCACCGACTACCTTCCACCTGCAGAGCACACCCTCACGCAGTTCCAGCAGATCCCATTGATTTATAATCGCACGAGTCTCTGCATTCTCCACCGCCAGCTCGTCACGCAGAGGTTTCGAGCGGCCCACCTCCAACCATGTGATCACACGCAGTATGGAGGGATCTTGGCGCTGCGCCAAGCGAACCTCTGATAACGTCCAAAGCTCATCATCATCTATGTCCGCCAGACGCATCGCAGAAATTGCTGCGAGTACACAATTATGCGCGCCACAGTCCGTGCAATCACCCCGGCCGCACTTACGCACCGGGATTCTACTCAGACTATCTGCGTTGATATGATCCACCCCTTTTCTGTACACAATATGCTCATTCGTCACACCATATTCAGATAATGTGGCCAACCAACGCCCCATCATCCCCTCCGCCTCCTTGAAATTCAACAACCAACGAAGAGAATGATGATCAGTCCGGATAATAAAATCCGACCCTATCAGGAAAAGTTTCCACTTCCTGCTATACACGACGATAGCCATCAACTCATGCTTCGTCGTGCAGTAATTCCGCTGCGCTTTATTAAGTTTATTACTCGCAAAAGACAACGGAATCTCTACCCCATCCTGCACCTGACTCAACACGCCTGAGATTGCAAACCCCGACACATCAGTCTCTTAGTAAAGGCACCTTTCAAGCCCAGAAATGCCACCTCCTGAGCGTCGCCCCACACAAATTTTATCTTCTTCGCGGTAACGACCAAGTCCTGCAAAGGAACAGCCAACCGCGCAAAATCAGCAATGAAATCGCGATAATATGACACAAACCCAAGGAATGATCTCACTTCCTTCATATCCTCAGGTCTGGGCGACCCCGCAAATGCAGAGAGCTTTTCCGGGTCCGCCTTAATCCCTTTCGCAGAAACCACACGCCCCAGGTACTGCGTCTCGCGCCTAAAAAGTCTACACTTTGAAGCCTTGAGTCTCAGCCCATAGGAACGTAAACGATCAAACACTGCTTGAAGCCGATCCTGGCATTCGGTTAGTGTCCGACCAAAGACAATGATATCATCCAAATACACCAAGCAGATCTTCCACTGAAGACCAGCCAGCATATCCGTCATCATCTTTTCGAACGTGGCTGGAGCATTACACAATCCAAACGGCATCACGTTCCACTCGAATAAGCCTAAGTGAGTGCTAAAAGCAGTTTTAGCAATATCCCCCGGATCCATAGCTACCTGATGATAACCAGATTGCAGATCCAGAGTGCAAAACCACTCATTACCCCCTAAACTCTCGAGCGACTCATCTATGCACGGTAATGGGTAAGCATTCTTCCGCGTCACAGTATTGAGTTTTTTATAGTCAATGCAAAAACGGATCGAACCATCTTTTTTCTTGACTAAATGGACAGGTGAACTCCACGGTGAATCACTATTCCTAATTACTCCACTATCTAGCAGCTTATGCAGCTCAGTCTCCAGTGCCTCCTTTTTGGAATGCACGAAACGCCGATATGGAATCCTAAAAGCAGCAGACTCACTGACATCAATGCCATGCTTCACCACCTCAGTCCAGCCTAACGTCTCACCAGGCACTGCGAAAACCTGGATATTTCTACCCAGAAATTCCACCACCCGAGAGCGATCAGACTCATCAACCACCTCACACCCCATAGCCAAAGGTATAATATGGGCAGGCAAGCTCCCATCAAGGGTCCGAGATCCAACAGAAGGCGCCACGCACTCCTCCGTCGTACCAAAAGTAACCACATCGGCCACCTCCCCCAACACAGCAACGCCCACTTCCCCTCTACTACTCACAACACTAGAGGGGCAATCCAACTGCGCCGCCCGCGCGACACGCAGTTCAGGCCAACCACTCCTCCAATTACCCGGTAACTGCGAACAGCTGACCACACCACACCGCCCCGCGCCAACCCCGTCCACTGGGTCAACTGCGGCAACAGCTGACTCAGCGACCCTGTCGCCGCGAGCAATGTCTACACCGGATTGTTTACTCAACACCGCCTTAGCGTATTCACAATGAACATTACCAAAGTCAGTAGCCTCACTCAACAACCCGATAGTCGTACCCCTCTGTAACCTAACCGCATAACGATTTGGATTAAACAACGGCACAACTGAGTCAACAGGACTCCACACTAGCGTATTCTGACCTACTAATCCCAGCTCATGCAACTCTGAGACCATCGGTTCAAACAGGCTCTGGTGATCACCGTCAACCCCACAGCTGTAATTTTAACATCACAACTGGTCATCGGAGCAATGCGAATATCTTGCGCGACCGCAGACACAGTCTGACTATCGCGACGTAATTCACACTGAACCATGAGTTGATACGGATATTGAAGATATAGGCTGCCTGCCTGACGCAGCTCACAACCATAATACTCCAAAAATTCCGCACCTAAAATACCATCTTCTGAAATATCGGAAACAGTAGGGGCATAATGAAATATTTTCCCCCCGATCTCCAGAGATAGTATGGCTTGTCCGTACTGCTTGAGTGGTGCCCCGGTGACAGTGACAGGCTTCACGCTATTATCGAAAAACACCTTATCACCGTCCAACTTATCGAAGAATTTTCGTCCAACACATGTGACCGCAGCCCCACTGTCTATTAAAAAATACCCGATAGTCCCTCTCACACACACTCTCACATACCACCGTTTTCCGTCCAAAGTCCAGAAAGTGGAATCCACGAATAAGCGTTTACCACAAGGGTGAGACAGGTCACACCCCTGACGCTGTATTATAAATTGCATACAGTCGTCCAAAGGTGCGGGAGCCAAAGCAGAAACGCAACGCGCTATCTGCTCCATGCCATCCCACAATACCGACTCCACTGGGATAGTATCACCAGGGGCGATCACCGGCGGTCCCGCGCTAGCATCAGACTGCACACCGGCTTCCTTGATAGTTAACACCGCATCCGCTTTGGCGGTATCCGGGCTTGCCAATTGGGTTGGGCCTAAGCCCAAACGGTCCAACCCTGGGCGTTTAAATTAGGCTTAGCCTTCACGTCCCTGTCCTTACGGCGACGCGCCAACCTAGCCCGATCAACACCTGATTTGTCCCTACCCTCGCGATCACCGGCTATTACAGCCTCCTCGAGAGTACGTTTTACTCCAGTACATTGTATAGGCCAATGACCGAAAGTAAAGCAACGACCACATTCGTGATCACGAGCACGCGTATCTTTCTTAGCTACGCGCCTGCGCGCAGATAACCCAGATGAGCTAGGCCCACCTGTTGCTACCTGCGCAGCAGATTTCTGCTCCCCCATCACATCACGCATCCAACCCTGGACCAACGCCTTAGTGATAGGCGGCGACTGATAACCCCCCCCAGAGCTCGCCCGGAAATTGCCACCATCCCGATAGCCACCCCCAGACGAACCCCAATAGGAATTACCACCACGATAGCTCCCCCCAGAACTTCCCCGAGAGTAACTACCGCCGCCATTACGCCGAGGATCACGTGGCGCGTTATACGCAGCCGCCTCAACCTCGAACTCACCATCCGACTGATCTGACAGTCGAATAGCCTCCACCGCAGTCGACCGCCCAGCACGCAGTGCCTTGGCGCAGTAATCGTCGACCACCTCAAACATCTCCTCCAGAGATGACTTAACCGGCCGCCACCGATCATAAGCGGCACGCTGCTCCACCGGATCCATGAGTGAGCACACGAAATGCTCGACTATCTTAGTCTCGATCGCACGCTCACTCATCCCCGTATCTCTCGCAGCCTCCCGCCCATCAACCTGCAGCTGTAGACCGTACGCGCGGTATGATCCATCACGGGCAGTTTGGACGCGTTTCTTCCATTGGTACCAGCGCGCCATGGGGTCCACTGGACGGAACTTGTACGAGATGATAGGAAGCAATTCCCTCATCGTCGTCAACCCATGGCGCCTCCACGCGTCCACGCAGTCCTGCACCGGCCCATTCCTCAATAGAGGCAACAGCTGAATAAGAGCTACCCTCTCATCCCACATGTTAGACCGCATATCCAACGTAAAATCCCGCCACCAAGTATTCCATTCCTGTTTAATACCTGTAAATGGCTTTGGACGCAACGTTGGAATACGCGCAGAACCTGCCACAGGATACCTCAGAACATTCTCATTCAGTTCCAACGTATCCCGATTACACGACTCCCATCCGGCCCCACCCCCAATCGAAGCAGGCTCCCGAATCACATCCATTATTGCAGGATGATTCCGGGACAACCACATCTCTTCCACTGAGTACTGGCGACCCACCGGCAGCCTAGGTAATGATGCAATAGGCACCGCATCACCAACCAAGCCCACCAGGTCGGGAATCCTCTCATTCCGCACCTCCCCATGAGTTTTACCCACGTACACGGAATCCTGAACAACACCCCTCCGATGTTGCCCAGCACCCTCCCCCTTAGAGCTACCATCCCCAGAGGAGGGCTCCGGCTCCCTAGGACCCCCACCTCCCCCGCCGCCCCCCTTAGAAGGCGCCGGTGAATGCGGTGAGCTACCCGTGGAAGCTGGGCGCGCACTATGCACTGGATACTGCGTCTCGCAGCTATACAACCGTGTAGATTCAGTAACCCTCGCATTACTCTCCCCAAGCTCCAAACCGCGCTGAAACACCAGTTTCTCAGCCTGAAAAGTTGCGCGCTCACTCACAAGGATCTCCAGAGCGGAATCAATGCTACACCTTTCGGCAGCTAGCAACCGTTCACACCTCTGATTCTCATCTTGCAAGTGCACATTCAGCGCCTCCCGCATAGACAAATCCTCCGTCTGTTTTGTGAACGCAGTTTGCTGCTCTTCCACCAACATCCGATTAGACTTTGCCTCTTCTGCGGAAACACGCCGCGCCGAGCTTAGCTCTGCTAACTCGCGTGCGAAGGAGGCAGCATTGGAGACTCTTAAATCATCCAACGCTCGTCTCTCCCCCGCCATCCGATCAATCTGGACCCGCTTCCAAGCTCGCAGACGGCGGATACGCATCTCTTCCTGACGCTCTACCTCCGACTGCGACCCCGAAAACGTACGACCCATAACCAAATCATGCTCCAACGTAAACGTTAACGAGTCATCAGCTACGAGCCCTGTCTCCAAAGCCGGGAAACTCTCCCCATGACAGGGATATTGGGGCTCACCAAGCTCAGCTCCCATCCCCACAGAATGGACAGCCGAACTCCCCCACGGCGAATACTCCAGAGGCATGCCTCCCACAGAACTCCCGCGTACGCCCAGACCTAAATCCTCACGACACACGATCGAACTGCTACCCTCACGTACACCCGCCCCCGAATCAATACTGATCGACAGAGACTGCATATCATCAAGAGCGAAGCCCACTTTCATCACACTCCCCGCAACGCCCTCCCCAGTACTATCATCAACTGAGAGAACATTTCACGCTGCTATTGATGGCGCGGCATTTTTCAACGCCGCGCCACCACTATCAGAATGAGTGCCCAACCGCGCATCACGCCCACCACCCTCTATCGCCACTGGTGTAAACACCGGCGCAATACCTGTCGGCGGACTGCCACTCAGTCGTGCTAACTGCGTCCAATAGCTATCAACGCCTTCGGCCCCCCTAGGTGACACCACCGGCACTGGTGCGGGAGTGGCTACCCCCCCCCCCACTCACTGACACCTGGCGGCGGTCCCCTATGATGCCGGCACCTGTATTTGGAATGAATGGTACAACATCAACATCCCGAACAGGCGAATTTCTAGCGTGGTGCAGTGTACTCACCGCAGAAGCGTCCACGCCAACTGGCGATCCCACCGCGTCGGGACACCCTGTACCATCATTTTGGTACTGGCGTCCACTACGCAGTTGACCTGCCGTCGCCCCCTCCATAATTACAAATTACGAAGAGAACCTACCTTCGGAGTCCATGGCCCAGGTCCAATACTCACCCCCTTACGCAGAAGGCAAGCTGGCTCACGGCACCAATGTAATGGCCCACGGCCCTCCGACTCTCTCTCACACGCAGTCACACGGAAGAACACCAAGATTCAATACAGTGTACGCTTCACCCTTGGTTTATTGAACCATCTGCTCTCCGCGGCGTCAGTAGTTGTCTGACCCGCCCGCTGACTCGCCAGATCCCACATCGACTCTATAGGTGTGTGTGGGGGGGTGGGTCAACCACACGCAGTAGAGGTCAGCCCAGTTGGGGTCTGACCGGTTGATACCCGTGCCGCCACCTAGCGCAGTGTAATGGTACTGCGCTGGTGGCGTCGTAGTCTCCGCTGCTACCGCGTGATAGTAGAGCTCATGTTCAGACTACTACAATACCTTAGCCTACTATGTACATCTACTTGGGTGACATGCAGGCTTGTGGGAGAGGATCCCGTTCCATTCAGATTGTTGTTATTTGTTACAGCATCCTTTCACCTAAACCCTGTCCTTAGATAGTGCACTCGGGTGCTAGAACACACTCGGACCCTTTAGGACTGCGGCCAGATGGGATGGCTGTGTTGCTTCCCTAGCCATTTTGTATTTCAGGGTGGATCAGTTGCATGACCGTGGCCTGTCCACTTCTGTGTTGGTTTGTGCCATTACACATACCCAGGTGGACTGCGCCATGTGGTGATAGCTTTCCTGATTTCCTTAATACTTAGGAGAGCTAATTTCCCTATTTTTTCTGTTTAGTGCCTACCACTTTTCCTGGCCTGTCTTTTGCTTTCTGATTCAGGTCGTGGCTCAATGTCATTTTAATCACACAGGCTCTAACAGCCTTCGGGAAAGTGGCATAACGTGCTGGACTTTTAGTATCTGCCTTATTTTATTAATGAATATATCACGTATTTGGGTTTTTGTTGTTGTGATTGTTTGTTTATTCTGCTGATAACGGTTAAGTGCATGCACTTGTTTTCGCCGCTGTGCAGTAGTGGTCATAACCCATATGGATTGATTTCCTTTATCAATAATTTCTGTAACCTTGTTTAAGGTGTTTTTGTTTTGTATTATATGTGTGTGCATATTGGAGCGCTTTACATACTGAATTACATTACCATTTCACATACTGAATTACGATGATTGTTTCAATCTACTTTGCTCTTGAAGCAATTACTTTATTATAAATGGCAAACCTAGTAAGGAATTTAAAGTGTGAATGACCTGCAACAACAACAAAATTGTGTGCACACAACACATTGCTAGACACCATAACTTTGCAGCCGTGACAGATTATATTAGATTGACTTAACGTTCCTTCTCTGTTGGAATAAATGATCAAGTAATAAAAAAATAATGTCTCAGTAAGTTAGTTGGTGTTGAAAGGTGTATGCATTATCATATATATACATATATATTTGAGTATATATAAGCCTAGGTGGATTATGCCACTAGCAATTTGATGGCTTCTAGTGTTTTCCAATTATAATCCGCACTATTTTCATATTAATTATATCTGTGCAAAATAAAAACTGGAAACCCCAACTGAACTGCACCACTAGGGGGCAAGTGATATGTCACGGCCCCCAACTGGACAGAACTATAAAAGCCAGATAACATATCTAACAACAATATAAGTCAAATCAAATTCAAACAAACATAACTCAACCACCTATTATGTACAGGACTATGGACATGTAAATAAAATAGGCTAGTATAGAATTAAGTACAAAAAAGCGTAAAACTCTTCCCAAGAAAACCCCAAAACACTAACATAGAACTTTAAGAAAACAACTAACATAGTAATAAGAATAGAACAAAAATACAATGCCAAGAGGGCCCCAAAAAAAAAATAACATAGACTACTAAACATACCAACAGACTATCTATCTGCTACTGAAATGCAGACAATCAAATAACTTATCAGCAGCTACTGCTTGGTAAGACAACACCAAAACTACAGCTGGCCAGCATTGAAAACAAGACTGGGTACCCGGGCTTACATGCTATGGACAGTATAAATACAGCCTCAATTAAAAAGAAAAAAAGAAAGAAATTAATTGCTTCAAAGCTTGGCTCTGGAAATATATTACTTCTGATTTGAAAAGGGTGATTTTTTATATTTATTTGGCAGGAGGGTGTTCCATCATGAGTGATTCCTCTTACATAATGTTGTTTCACCTGATTTATATGTGTGAGATTATGGGGACGTGGAGGAGGAGGTCTTCTACCGCTTGTGTCCTGATTCGGTGTGGACTTTAGCTATGCTGTGGAGGTCCCTTGTCCCCTTTGAACATTAGTCAGGGTGGGGCGGAGATCACATCTCTTCTCTAGTACAAGTAGTTTAAGTTCAGCTCTGCCAGGGACAATGCTGATACCTTTGTTTGGGTGTGCATGAATTGACTGATCAATGGATCTATTGATGAGCGGATGAGCGGATGAGCGGATGAGCGGATGAGCCGATGAGTCGACTGATCGACTGATCGACTGATCGACTGATCGACTGATCGACTGATCGACTGAAATCAGTTTCTCTATGTTTGCCAACGATTTAATCTTAAAACGACTCTTTCACGACAAAGGCAGGGACAGGTCCTTTATTTATTTAGCCAGTTATGTCACGATGTTTCAGATTAAAAGGTGGGGGGGGCTTTCTTCCTTCGTTTTTATTATTTGCTCAAACCTTTTATTCTTTTTAACAAATGTGTTTTTCCCCAGAAGCTTTCTTTGAGACTTCAAGTGCAACAGATCGACGAAGTGTCTGTGAAGTGGGTTCAGAACTACGTGCACGGCATGTGCGTGGGCCCACGCTACTAACAAAGCGCAAATCAAAGAGCGGTTCATGAGAAAGGTCGAGGAAACCCTGGTAAATACAGAGCATCGCCAAATGTAAAACAAAGACGCCTGTCATTGAGGTTAACCATTTTGACCATGGAGTGGGTTAATGCAGAGTGCAACGATGTCCTTGTGAGCATACAGAAGGTTACACGAGCTCACAATACCTCGGAGTATACGAGGGTCACATTGAATACTGGGTGTTGGTACAAGAAAGGGTACCTGACCTTTTAAAACATGTGTTCACTGAAACCTATCATGATTGCATTCAATATATATTATGTGTTATGGAATACTGGGAAGAGTGGTCTAGAATTGAATTCACTTTCATTTATCGGAAAAAGAAATCGTAAACAGTTGAGATTTTTCTTTTACTTTTCAATAAATGAATGATTCATTTGGAAGCTGATTGATCGAGAAGGCCAGAATTGATAGATTCTAAGCAATTATTGAACGCTCAGCGCTTTTTCTCGTGAATTTGACATATTGGCACATTATCCATGGGGTTGGTTGGTTGGTTCTTGGAGTTTTACTCCGTGGCAACATCTGAGTTCATATCAGAACGGATTGTGCATAGAGAAGGTCTGCGGAGCCAAAAGTTGTAATCTGACTGCATTTTGGGCAACTGCGCTCTCCATCACCGATGGACGCAGTTCCATGCAGATTGCCGAATGTTGTACGGCGGGCCTTGAGATGATCACATCTGGGTGTAGTTGACATTCTAATCGATACCCAGTGTTCTTGATGTCAGGCTTTCAGAGTATGAAATCAATAACTCTAAATGTATGCAGACATCACATCAGAATTAACAGCTTCAGGAAAAATAAGTCCACCACTGGGGCACTGGCCTCTCTACTGGATGAACTTCTATCAAACATAGACAAGGGTGATCTTACTATCGCAGTCTTCCTGGATTTCAAGAAGGCATTTGTTACAATGGTCCACAAAATCCTCATCCATAAAATAGAATGAGCTGGGCTAGGCAATAGAGCACATAGCTTCCTCACAAATTACCTCAGCAATAGAAAACAATACACAAAACTAAGTGATACCAACTCGACCACCTGAGAAATAAAAACAGGAGTTCCACAGGGTTCCACTCTGGGACCCCGACTGTTTCTAATATTTATAAATGACCTACCTCTAGTTTCCAACAAAGCAACTTTCACATTATTTGCCGATGATGCAGTGCTAACAATACATAACAATGACCTTGCCATAGCCGCAACCGAGGCTGGAATGGTACTGGATGGAGTGAATACATGGTGCCATGAGAATAAATTAACATTAAATGGCACTAAACCTGAGTACATAATCTATGGAACCAAAGCAAGGAAGGCGAGGGCCCAGCCAATACAACTGCTGATGGGTGGCTTAGTGCTCCATGAGGTGAACTCCTATAAGTACCTAGGCACACTCTAAGTGTTACCCAACCCGACTCTAAGTGGTACCCAACAGTTGGCAAGACTTAACCAAACACTGGCACTAAAAATGAACACATTCAGAAAAATAAGGACCTATGTAAGTGAGAATACTGCACTACAGCTGTACAAGTCAACAATATTACCAATTATAGACTACAACGATATCATCTAGGGATTACTAACGAAGCAGCAAGAGACCAAATTACAAAGAACGCAAAACAGAGCTCTCTGAACAGTATTCCAAGGCAAGATACTAAGTGTGGTTGCAATGCATAGCAGAGCAGGGCTGGACACTCTGGATGTACATAGGAACCTACACCTAATGACGTTGATGTATAAACGTGCAAGTGATGACAAATACATAGATTGCACAGCCAGGGTAACAAGGGGGACATCGACCCTACTCTGGGTGCCAAACCCAATAAGTTAATCAGGGCTCCGATTTACAAAGGAAGTGTCATGTGGAATAAACTCCCAACCAACACCAGAGAAGCGGGTTCGATCCTTGCCTTTAAAAATGCATACAGAGCTCACCTGGTTATTCAGGCCCAAAACCTGGCACTGCAAATATATAATGTGACCTACTGAACAACCCATTGACTTCGCCCTCTCTCATGCCTGCTCTCTCCCTGCCTGTTCGCCCCCCTGCCCCTAGACCCTTCCACCACCTTCCACATTTTGACAAACAACTATTATAACTCAATGACATATTAATATTCAAGATGCACTACCACCACTGAATATAACTACATCTTCAACCAGCATTGCATGCAATATAAACCACTATACATGCACAACATGGCACTATTAAAAGACTAACCATTAATAAAACCAAATCTAACTGATATACAAACACAGAATATGATTTAACCATGAGTGTACATTACTGCACACTCTATCTTGAGGCATATACCTTGCACTATGTTGAGTACCTATGCTGTACACTATACAGCATAGGTTGCTCCCTCACTTTCTTTTTATGTTCAGAATGGGTTGTGCTGCACACAATGCAACACATTCCACTTCCACTATGTACAACTCAAATAAAAAATAAAAAATTGTGTATATATATTGGGCTGTTACTGAAATGCAATTGTAGGTTCAATACAGGATTTGTTTGTTTGTTGTTGTTTCACGTCTTAGCAACATGTAAGGTCATATCAGGACAGGGGCCGACTTCTGACAGTGTGCACTCATGTCGACTTTTTATAGTGCTACCCCAGTGGGAGACCAGGCCACCAGCACCATATGCTCCCACTCAGTCACATTATCCTGACACTGAGCCAACCAGTCATTACCTCATCCTAATAATGCCGAGCACCTGGCTATGAAGGGACAAGAATCAATGTTTAAGTCATTGGTTTGACTCGACCAGGGTTCGAACCCACACACCCATGGGTGCGGATCCCCCGATCTCCCCAAAACAAGGGACGGACGCTCAACTCATTCCGCCATCTCGTCTGGTCAACAATACAAGATGAGCACGGCTCGTGTAGCTTATGAATTGGTGTTGAAGGGAGTACTTAGCATAGGTACATCAGCGAATTAATGTTGTCATGCTCTGTACTGCATTAAGCTAAGATTCCTTATAGGCGGTATGTGGCATGCGGCATGCGGCATGCAGCATGCAGCATATGCGGCATAGATATATGCCAACCCCCAACATTTGTTGGGGTTTTTCCTCCAAATTTGTGAAGGAACAGTATTGGTTTCTATGGCAAACACAGCAGCATTCACATTTGCATGTCGCACCGATGGCTACAGGGACCGATTCAGTTGCCGCATTCACATTCGCATTCACATTCGCATTCACATTCGGAGGCATGGAAGCACCCCTATTCACTTAGATGCTTTTCCATTGTTTGCCGCATTTGGCATTCGCATTCGCATGCCGCATACCACGTGTAAGGAATGCTAGCTTAATGGACCTATTAATAGGTCTGTTGCCACCATATGTGACCATTTTGACGCAACTCTCACAGCAGAGAGCTAAATGGAGAGCGGCAGTCAAGTAATGAAAGCAGTCTTTGTCGCATCGCGACCGACAGCATGATGATGATGAATAGGTACAGAATGCCATATCCGTTCTCCTCTCCCAGTCTACAAAATGGCATCGCCCCGACGAATCGGAGTCGGAGGCGTTCGATGGGTCCGATGTTGGATGTCTGACTGACATCAGCCCAAATGTTGCAAACTGGGCAGATACTTTTATATTAGATATATGATATTGGTCAGATGTTGCAAAATGGTCGCATATGTTGGCAACAGACCTCACCAGGTGGCACCACCAGGGGCCGTATACATGACGCGGTGTTAGCGAGCCAAAACTGGTTTTGGCCGGGATTTCTGGGTTAGCAGCGAAAACTCAGTACGCAAGGAGTGGTGTTAGCGCAAACACACCGAGTGTAAGCTAAGACCGCGTCGTGAATATGGGCCCAGTCTGGTCATGTTCTTGAATTAAATTACTGAGAATAGTACATCTTTCTCCCGACGGTCAAAGGACTGAAACTGCGATCCAGCATCCCCGGGTCATGGATTTAGCTCTATTTCATTGTAGTCTCTATTAGAAACAAATGTAGGGTCAATCTAATCCTACCAAGCAGGTATATATAGGTCAGTTTAAAGAATCGGGTCAGTGAAAGATAGCGCGTGGGTGGGGGTGGGGGGGGGCAGCAACCCCAACTTCCGCCTTTCAGCTGAAGCTGTGACCCGGCATGCTGAGTCGCAGCTTCAGCGCTTCCTAAGTAACCAGCAAAACTTGGAATACTTATTTCTGTAACGAATGCATATATTATCCCAATCCGGTACCCGTCTCGATATGACCTCGGATGTTGCTAGGATGCACAACAACAGGCACAACCTACTGATCGAGTAAGATAATGTGATCTGTGGCGTTGTATTATGCACACACTGTGAATGATTAGGTTGATAGTTGTTTGAAGAAGAATATGGGATAATTATTTCTCATGAGCACATTGAAGTGTACACATTCCCAGTTATAGTATTTCACGTCAAAGGCTACTGAAGACGTCAGTTCAATCAGAGAGCAACGCCTCCTTTTGTTAATTGAAAACCTGAGCCCGGTACTTGGAGTTTTAATTGATGATAGGTAGATTCCGTTTCAACACTGATCCAGAATGAATTTGTCCCAGTTCTCAAAATATCCTCCTGCAGCTCCTACAGAGATATAATCATGACAGTTGTTAGTGTCGGTCAGGCTAAGTCGGTCCAATTACAAAGAGCACGGGTATGTCAGGTCCAGTCACCCTGGGCTTACACAAGAAATGAATACCGCAGGTATTGTTGGCACTTTCTGGCTGACTTTTGAAGTAATTTGCCCATAGATTATGGCCCATGCCTTCCCCCAGCTGACGTCACAGAATTAAGCTATTTGAAATCTCTAAGTCTAACCCAATAAGAAAGGGATCGATTCTTGCAGGAACATTAGACTGTGTCCACTGTTACTGTGTGTTAGCTTTCTTAGTAAGGGTAAGCTAATTATATTCCTAATGAAATAGCAAGTACAAGAGCACCTGTCTTTAACGACATATGTGATACGCGGACGCCTGGCGTTTGCGAATACAATTAATTATTCATATAGAACTATTCTCCGAACCACTCCCATCGTCCAACCAACCACATCGCAGACTCTCAAGTCCACAGCCGTCATCTCCACCGTGTTTTCTACGGCTACCGCCACTACCACGGCAACTAATAATACTTATTAGGAATATTACTGCATCCATTATCACACCTACAACGATAAAGATAACTATACCCACCACCACACTTACCATCACATCAAGTCACCATGACCGCAACTTAAACCACCATACCTACCACCGCAATCACCACCACCATATTCACTACCACATTAAACCACCATGACATAGACAAGCACAACTGCAACCGCCACCACACTCACCATACCTACCACCACAACCACCACCAAACTCACTACCACACTTAACCACCATCACATGCACACCCGTATCTTCAACCACCACACTCACCATAATACCACCACAACCACCACCAAACTCACTACCACACTAAACCATCATGATATACACAAAAACAAACACAACTTCACAAACACAACTTCAACCACCACCCTTACCATAGTTACCACCACAACCATCTCCACCAAACTCACTACCACCCTAAACCAGCATGACATACAAAAGCACAACTGCAACCACCACACTCACCATAACTACCACTACAACCAACACCACCACACCCATCATCACCACCTCCACACCCACAACTTCCACACCAACCCCCACCACTAGAGCCACCGGCACACATACCATCAGACTGCTAAATGCCCCCCCGCACCCCCCCCCCCCGCCCCAAAGAAGAAAGACTACAACATAATGTCACTCCCGACCACCTCCAATCCACCTCCAGTACCACAACCACCAAGTAGTCACCTTTAACCCACAATCGCAACAACGCCTCCCACCTTGCAGCCCACCCACCCACTCACCCACACACCCATCCACGACCAACCAACGTGCCGACCTGCTCACTGACCTGCTCCGCAGTAAATTGAGGCAATCAGGCTTGTAACCGGTCACAAAGACGGCCAGTAGGTGATTACGTGGGCCAGGCTGGCGGCGCCTTGTCACAAGGAAGTGTCCCGCCCCTCTCCCCTTCTCCTCTCTCCTCTCCCCGTCCACCCTCCACCGTCCCCGCACCCCGTCCACCCTCCCCCTCCGCCTTACCCCCTCCCCCCTCCCCCTCCCCCTTCCCTCTCCCACTCTGCCCTCCCCCTCCCATCCACATCCCCCTCCCCCGTCCACCCTCCTCATCCTCCCTCCCCCGTCCAACCTCCCCCGTCCACCCTCCACCCTCCACTCCCCCCCGTCCACCTTCTCCCGTCCCCCTCCTGCCGCCCTATCCCCAGCACTCCCCGCGGCCCACACGGCCGTGAAAGGCCGATGCCGTACCCAGGAGAAGCCCCGGGAGCCGGCCGTCCCCCCGCCCTCCCTGGCCCAGGCCCCGTCGTTGAGTGCCTCCTCAATTAGCGTGGCGACGGTCAATCAATACCGCGGCCCACTGGTCTTTATAAGCGGGGCCAGGTAGAGGCTGACATGACCACATCCCACAATGTATCGCCCCACCCACACACCCAGAGACCCACACTCACACACACACCCACACGCCCACACGCTCACACACCCACACGCCCGCACGCCCACACGCCCACACACACACACCCACGCATGCACCCTGATGTTATCTCTGTGTATGTAAACAACAAAGCTTATCGACCACCAACCACTCGGCGCTCTATGACAATGAGGCTTGGTCGTAATGCTCGCATTGCGGTTGATGCGAGGCGAGGGAGGAGGCCACCCCCCCTCTCTCTCTCTCCCCCCCCCCCCCTCCTCCGTCCTCCAGCCGCTCTCTCTTACATAACCCCCCCCCCTCTCCTTCCCTTATAACCGCCTCCAGCCTCTCCTCCGGCCACTCGCCCTCCTGCCTCCACACACCCCGCTCCTCACACCTCTTTTTTTCTTTGGCCTCACACTCTCTACACGCCGCACCATGCCTAACGGACGAGGCCGGGGGAGGCGCGCCGCCCGCAGGGAGGCACAGCGCATCTCCGAGGCGATATCGACCGGATCGACACACTCATCCGCGCCCTCCTCGCCCCCTCAGGCCGCCCCTCTCCCGAGGACCGCCCCCGGCGACCCCCCATCGGAATGGGGACGCACCATGCAGGCGACTCTACTCGACACAGTCGCGGCCATGGAACGCATGACCGCGAGGCTCGACATAATCGACGCCCGGGACCAGCGCGGAGCCGCGCCCCACCACGCCCCCGCCGCGGCCGCCGCGCCCCCGCCGGCGCCGCCTCAGCACATTGACGCCCCCCGCACGCCCCGCCTCTCAGACCTCGGAGGCCCCGCCCCCTCTCCACTACCGCGACGCCCACGCCCACTCGGCCACATCCGCTGCAGACGCTGTACGGGAAATACTCGACTCAGCCGACACACACAACGCCGGTCGACGGAAAGGTATTTCCCCCCATTACATCTTTCCCTGTGACCTCATAGAGCGGGGGGCGGAGAGGAAGGCGGTGAAGCGAGGGGAGGCCACCAAGGACGAGTACACCCTCGCCCTCCGCATGCTGGAGGCCCACCCCGCCTTCCCCGCCCACTCCCTTCCCGGACTCAGCCACCACACCCTCACCATTCACCGAGACAATCTCGTCCACCCCTGGGCTACCGTCCGCCGTTATTCGGAGACGGTATTCACATGGATCGCGGACGGTAGGCTCCCACACGGCTGGCATGACCCCGCCGCCATCAACATGCTCCGGATGGAGGCCCTCACCACACCCACAGCCGCCCTCCCCATCCCCGCCCGCTCCTCCAACCCGCCCCGCCCCGCCCCCAGACCCCTCCTCCCCCGCCCCCAGACCGACACCAGAATTCCCTACCTCCGGGAATCCCACGGCGCCCCATGCCCCTCCTGGAACCGTGACCCCGCCTCCTGCGACCGGGCAGGCGCCGGCGAGACACATGGGGAGGGGGCGTCGAGGTATCGACACGCTTGCGCATACTGTGCCAATGTTAGAAAGTTCCTCACCATGCATTCCGAGGCCGTATGCAATAGCAAAAGAACCGGGAGCGGGGGGGCCCTGCCCCCTCGGCGGATTTTTAGTCCGCCGCCCCCTCCAGCCCGGCCCGGAGGGACCCAGCCGGCCCCACCCACCCCCCCACGCCGACCCACGCACACCCACAACCGACCACCCTCACATTTCACCGCCCCTTGACTTCCCGCCCTCTCACATCTCGCCGCCCCCTCACATCTCGCCGCCCCCTCACATCCCGCCGCCCGCCCGGCCAGCCCGCGCCCTGACCGCAGAGCACCCAACCGCTCACACCACACCAGGCTTCAAAGCCCCCCCCCCCGCCACCACCGCGCCCAACAGACCCTCCCTCACACCGCCACCTTGCACCCAACCGCCACTGCTCTCTCATCTCCGCCGACCACCCGGCCTCCCCCCGCCCCGGCCCCACCACAGGCCCCGCCGTCTCTCTCTCATCTCTACCGACCAGCCGGCCGCTGCCCGCCTCGGTCCCTCCACAACCCTCCCCCCCTCCCTGCCCCCCCACACCCTCCCCCGCCGACACAGCCTACCTCACCCTCCACCCCGGCCTCCCCCCTGACCCTGACACCCCCACCCCGCCCCCCTCCCCCACCTCCTTCGCCGCCCCCCCTTAACCTCTCCTACCGCTCCTCCTCCCCCCTACCCACCCCCCTGCCCCCCCCCCCCACCACGACCTCAGCGAGCACATCTCTGACGTGGTTCAACCCCATATCCAAGACACCCTCCCCACCGCCCCCTCCTGCGGCCCCTCCCCCCACCAATACCGCCCCACCCTCCGAGGCCGTATGCAATAGCAAAAGAACCCGGGAGCGGGGGGGCCCTGCCCCCTCGGCGGATTTTTAGTCCACCGCCCCCTCCAGCCCGCCCGGAGGGACCCAGCCGGCCCCACCCACCCCCCCACGCCGACCCACGCACACCCACACCGACCACCCTCACATTTCACCGCCCCTTGACTTCCCGCCCTCTCACATCTCGCCGCCCCCTCACATCTCGCCGCCCCCTCACATCCCGCCACCCGCCCGGCCAGCCCGCGCCCTGACCGCAGAGCACCCAACCGCTCACACCACACCAGGCTTCAAAGCCCCCCCCCTGGCCGCCACCCACCGCGGCCCAACAGACCCTCCCTCACACCGCCACCTTGCACCCAACCGCCACTGCTCTCTCATCTCCGCCGACCACCCGGCCTCCCCCCGCCCCGGCCCCACCACAGGCCCCGCAGTCTCTCTCTCATCTCTACCGACCAGCCGGCCGCTGCCCGCCTCGGTCCCTCCACAACCCTCCCCCCCTCCCCGCCCCCCCACACCCTCCCCCGCCGACACAGCCTACCTCACCCTCCTCCCCGGCCTCCCCCCTGACCCCTCCCCCCCACCCCGCCCCCCTCCCCCACCTCCTTCGCCGCCCCCCATAACCTCTCCTACCGCTCCTCCTCCCCCTACCCACCCCCCTCCCCCCCCCCCCCACCACCACGACCTCAGCGAGCACATCTCTGACGTGGTTCAACCCCATATCCAAGACACCCTCCCCGCCGCCCCCTCCTGCGGCCCCTCCCCCCACCAATACCGCCCCACCCTCCTCGCCATCTGGCCCCATGCATCTAAGGAAGCCTGGGCTCGCTACCCCACCTTAACCCGCGCATACACCGCCCTCAGGGAAGCGAGCCTCCCTAATTTTTTGGCCGCCTGCATTCCCCTCCCCTCTGGCCTCCACATTCCCGCCTGGCGCGACCGCCTCCGCGACCTACCCCGACCCCGCCCTCCTCGACCTCCTCGAGTTCGGCTTCCCCGCCAACTTCTCCGCCTCTTCCCCCCCCCCGCCCTACCTTCACCAACCACCGCGAGGCCCCTGAGCACGCCCCCCACATAGAGGCCTTCATCAAAACCGAGCTCGCCCTCGGCGCCCTCGCAGGCCCCTTCACCATCCCTCCCTTCACCCCCTGGACCCAGGTCTCCCCCATGATGACCCGCCCCAAATCCGACCCGGGCAAGAGGCGGGTCATCGTCGACCTCTCCTTTCCCCCCGGCGCCAGCGTCAATGCCGGCATCCCTCGCCGGGAATACCTCGGGAAATCCCTCCCCTCAGTCGCTGACCTCGGGAGCCGCCTCACTGGCGAGGGCTCCGGCACATACCTCTGGTCCGCCGACATCTCCCGCGCATACCGGCAACTCCGCGCCGACCCCCTCGCCTGTCCCTTATACGGCATCACCCTCAACCAGAGGGTATACATTGACCTCGCCCTTCCCTTTGGTTGCCGCTCCTCGGGCGCGGCCTGCGACCGTGTGACGGCCGCCGTCGCCTGGATCATGAGGCGCGACGGCTTCCACACACTAGTATACGTCGACGACTTTGTCGGGTGCGAGGCCTCCTACCTCAGGGCCTGCCAGGCCTTCGACGCCTTCCTCGCCCTCGCTGCCACCCTCGGGCTCGACGTGGCGCCCGGGAAGTGCCACCCCCCCGCTGTCCGCCTCACCTGGCTAGGCTTCGCCCTCGACAGCGAGGCGATGACGGTTCGCATCACCCCCGACAAAGTCGATGACCTCGTCCTCTCATGCGAGGCCCGCCTCACCTGCCCTGCCATAACTCGACGCGAGCTCCAGAGCCTCCTCGGGCGCTTGAACCACGTGGGCAGTTGTGTGTTCCCCGCCCGGAGGTTCATGAGTCGCCTCCTCGGGGCGCTCCGCCGCTGCTTCGGCTGCGCCTCGCTCACCCTCGACGACGACGCCCTCCGGGACCTGAGGTGGTTCGCCCTCTACGGCCGGGCCTCCAATGGCCTCCACCTCCTCCGCGCCCCGGCAGGGCGCGTCCACGTCATAGAGTGCGACTCCTGCCTCACGGGCGGGGGCGCCTACTCCGCCACCCACTGCTATGCCCGAGGGTACACCCTCGACTTCCGGGCGCGGTTCCCCGACATCCACGAGTTGGAGGCCGTCAACCTCGTCGTTGCACTGCGCGCCCTCATCCCTGAGGACGTGGCGGGGGGCCACCATCGTGATCAACACTGATAACGTGGCCTCCGCCGCCTCCCTCACCTCGGGCCGCGCCCGCGATGCTACACTCGGGACCTGCGCTCGGGAGCTCTGGCTCCTCGCGGCGACCCGATGTTTCACCCTCACCATTCTCCACAAGCCCGGGGCCGAGCTCGTCCTCGCCGACGCCCTCAACCGCGCCCACCTCGACGGACCCTGGGCCGAGGTGGGCCGCGCCGGCGTCGCTCGCCTCGGGCTCCGCAGCATATCGCCCTCACATGATGCTTTCCCCTTTAACCCCGGCCTCTGATGCAGGTTTTCCCCCGGCCGAGGTGGAGGACGTCGCCCGCCTGCGCCTCGCTTCCTTGGCCCCCTCGACATGGAGGAACCGCCGACGCCAGGCCCGCGACTACGTCGCCTACTGTGTGGCACGAGGGCTCGCCCCCCTCGCCCCCACCGACTTCCAGATCGCCGCCTACACTGCCTCCCTGTACGCCCGTGGCCTCGCCCCGGCCTCCATCAGGAACGCCCTGTCCGGGGCGCGCACCTGGACCGGGGCGGCCGGAGGGTCAACCACCGCCTTCGACTCTGCCCTCGCCAAGGACGTTTGCCGAGGTGCCGAGCGAGCCTCGACCCACGCCCCTCGCCAGGCGCCCCCTCTGACGCCTCCTCTGCTCGCCCTCGTCATCTCTCACCTCGCCCTCGCGGGAGCGGCCTCGCTCGCCCCTCGGGCCGCCCTCCTCCTCGGGTACTTCGGCATGCTGCGCCAGTCCAACCTGCTGTCGCCGAGTCCCGAGGGCTGGGGGGTGCCCCACACCATCACCCGCGGCGACGTCGCTCGCCCCCGGCGGCCTCCAGGTCACTTTCAGGACTTCAAAGACCATATCCAGGCCCTCGGGCGCCGTCGCCCTCTTCATCCCTGCCTGCCCGAGGCCGGGCCTCTGCCCTCTGGCCGCCTGGAAGGCGGCCACCCGGCAGTCCCCCGCGCCTCCCGACGCCCCGGCGTTCATCATGCCCTCCGGTCGCCCCCTCGACCCGCACAAACTCACTGCCCTCATGCGAGGCACCATTCACGCCTGAGGTGTTCTGGGGGCCGAGGCCTTCACCCTCCACAGCCTCCGCCGGGGCGCCGCCCAGGCCTGCCATGCCGCCGGAGTCGACATCTCCGACATCATGGCCCAAGGGACCTGGACCTCTGAGGCGGTCCACGCTTACGTCCCTCGCTTCGCCCCCTCGGCGGCCCCTCGAGCCCTCTCCTCTCTCTTGGTTGAGGGCTCCTCGGGCCCACCTCCCACCAACTACTGACATTACCTCATTTGACACTTTATGATAACACTGACATTTGATGCTCTCATCATGAGCATGCATCATACATGATATTATATTTTACCTTACCTATATTGCTGATTTATTACACCTCACATTCATTGTATGTTCATGAAACGCCTCGGGCATTTACTCAATAAAATGCCCTCTTATTCCACTCTCGCCTCCTCGTCCTTCCTTGCCGCGCATGGACTGCGCGTTCATTGAGCGTACTGTCTCCCTGATGTGGTGCCGGTTTTTTTTAATTGTTTTTGTATGTGTGGATATGTAGTTATTTTGTGGTTTTTACTGTATGACGCTAGTTGACATTGTTGAACAACTATGCAGTTAAGGACAAATCATTTCCTTTGAGGAAAGGAAAGGAAAGGAAATGACTTACCAGAGGTTGTACATTCTATGGTCCAAATGTTTGCTGACGATACCAAAGTATTCCGCCGTATGGAGAAAGGTAGTGACTCACGGGACTTGCAGAAGGACCTCAACAACATGCAGAAGTGGTCAAGTGATTGGCAGCTGAAGTTTAATGCTTCAAAATGCAAAGTGATGCATTTAGGGGGCAAAAACAGCAAGCACATCTATGTAATGAACGATGGTGTGAATAATGTTCCGCTCTCCGAAACAATGATAGAAAAGGACTTGGGTGTCAAGGTGGACAACAAACTGACATTCAGCGACCACATCCAGGAAGCCGCCAACAGAGCTATTGGAATACTGGCTATCATTCGAAGATCGTACACATACATAGACAAGGATGTTGTACGCAGACTGTACACATCCCTTGCACGTCCACTTTTGGAATATGGAAATGTTGTGTGGTCACCACTCTACAGGAAGGATGCTGAGTCAATTGAGTGGATCCAAAGAAGGGCAATGAAGCTTGTACATGGATTCGATGCAATACCCTATGAACAACGTATGCATCATTTGAAGATCCCAAGCATGTACTACAGATGGGCCCGGGGGGATATGATTGAAGTATTCAAATATCTCCATGGTATCTACAAGACAGGCGGCCCCCTTATCAGAGACTCCAACACCAGGACCAGAGGACACTCCCTGAAGCTGAGGAAGCGGTACTCCAGACTGGACCTGCGACACAACTTTTTTGGCTTTAGGGTGGTTGACCTGTGGAATGACCTGCCGGAGATTGTCGTAGCAGCAGAGTCGGTGAACTGTTTCAAGTCCCGACTGGATGCATACTGGTCAAGCATTACATATATCTTGGAGCCAGTGACACTTGCTATGATCGACCACATCTGAAGAACTGTCTCCATTTCTATTAATTAAGAGCGGCTAACAGGTCCAAGGCCTATTATAGCTGTATCCTAATGATTGATTGATTGATTGAAATGAAAGGAAAGAAAATAACCAACAACTAAAGCTTTCCTAAAGATTATAGCCTGCATCCCTCCCTCCCCCCAAACATACAGACTGCCTACCAATCGCCATCGTTCTTGCCTTTACTAACATAACTGACTGTATTTGCACTGTCCAGTGTCTACACAGACGTGTGTTATGTCACGTATTCAGTGATAAATGCTTGCCTATCAGGCCGGCTTCTCGATGGGGACCCTTCCTTATATGAGGGGGTTGGGTGAATGGTTTCCTAGCTTTCCTCGACTTTTGTTGTTGTTTACATCGGGCATTTTGCTGCTAACATTTTGCATTATCAGTGAATGTCACTTATAATGTGGCGAACACACGTAGCCCTGGCGGCATTTGCCTGCATAAATAGATTCACATCGAGGTTCGATGCCCTTTGTCTCCTGAACCAACGCGGCCGCCCAGATGACAGCAGACACGAAATGTTCCTTGTCCCCGGAGACCCCCTCCCCCCCTCCCTTCACCGCCGTCCTCCGCCCTCCCTCCAACCACCACCGCCCCCGACCGCCGGACGTGACGCTAAAGGTCCCGCCGTACTCGAATTTCACCGACCATTTTCGCGAAGTAAACAATTTATGATGACGCTCATTAAAAAAACAAAAAACAAATACCGACTCTTTAGTGAATCAATCTAGGCAGATATGCGCAAACACTGTGGCTGTGTGTGATGCGTTGTTTCCTGTGCACTCTAGCAGGTTGATCCCTCACCCTCTCCCTCTCCCTCTCCCTCTCCCTCTCCCTCTCCCTCGCCCGCACCTTGCCGCCCCCTTCCCTTATTTGACTATTGCGTAAGGGTTGGTTTGTTGGAGCTTTACGTCCTGGCAACATCTAAGATCATATCAAGGCAGGTACCGGACTTGTGGGAGTGCGCACTCATGGCGAATTGATAGAGATGACCCACTGGGAGACCAAGCCACCAACACCATGACCTGATATCCCACTCAGTCAAATTATCCTGACACTGAGCCAACCAGTCCTTGTCATACCCTAATTATGCTGAGTGCCTGGCTAGGAAGTGATGAGTATCAATTTTTAAGACATTGGTTTGACTCGACCAGGGTTTTACAAGAGGTGCCTTCTTTTTTTTCCTTCCTGGCACCACACCTGTAGGCTAAAGTGGCACACATCAAAAGGGGCACTCCGGTCTTTGTTTCATGGCGTTATCGTTTGATGATTTGATGATTTGAAGGGGAAACATTACAGACGCCCGCATCTGCCATCACTGCCTGTCAGATGGCAACGTCATTGCACACGTGACTCTATTGTCAGTGACATCCTCACCTCATTAACATGGTGATGCAGACTTTTGCTATATCCAAATTGCAGGTGCTGCGTCTACCAGAATTGGAACTGGGATTCCGTGGACTTTGTTGTCGTTGTTGTTGTGATGGATGTATTTATGCTGCCCATAGCGGTTAAGTTTAATGACTTGTTCCCACCGCTAGACAGGAATAGTCTTGTGGTTTCCCTTGTTTTATCACCTTCAGTTGTCATGTCGCTATCTACTGCATGCATTCTTTCTCTGTTTGTACGCATTCTCCCACATCCCCCAACCATCTGTGAGTTTGTTAGTTTTACAATCGGATAGTTGTTTGGTTACCAATAGTCCCTGACTGCCTTCACCTTGCTGTGTTAGTGGTCATTAGTTTTGATCTTAACGAGATATTATTGTGGACTTTTAACGAGAGATTATTCTGGACTTTTAAAGAGATATTATTGGGGACTTTTAACGAGATATTATTGTGGACTTTTAACGAGATATTATTGTGGACTTTTAACGAGATATTATTGTGGACTTTTAACGAGATATTATTGTGGACTTTTAACAAGATATTATTGTGGACTTTTAACGAGATATTATTGTGGACTTTTAACGAGATATTATTGTGGATTTTAACGAGATATTATTGTGGACTTTTAACGAGATATTATTATGGATTTTAACGAGATATTATTGTGGACTTTTATCGAAATATTATTGTGGACTTTTAACGAGATATTATTGTGGACTTTTAACGAGATATTATTGTGGACTTTTAATGAGATATTATTATGGACTTTTAATGAGATATTATTGTGGACTTTTAATGAGATATTTTTGTGGACATTTAACGAGATATTATTGTGGAATTTTCTCCTGAAGCTAAACAGACATACCTATCCACACCTCCGTATCCGAAATTCTGAAATTGGCAAAGCTCCAAAGGTAATTATTATTCCCTGCACGGTATATAAATAAGCCACAACGCTATTTATAGTCTTTATTTATCACAATTAGTCGGAATGTTCATGCCTTTCTCGGGAGAAATATTAATGAGTTGGATTACGGTTCATTTGAAGCTGTGCATGCTGAAGTGTTACCAAGTGGTTTTGTTGGAAGTAAAACATACAAAAGTATTCATGGTCTATAATTATCCCGATATTTAATTTATTACCATATTACTCTATAAATAAAATGCAACATAGTTTGTAATCTCTATTTATCCCACGTACTGGGAGTATGCATCTGTTTTTATTTCTGTATTAATGTTTGATTTACTACTTTATACTGAAATCCGAACAATTCTGATTTCAGAAACACAAACTGGCTACAAGGATTTTGGATAAAGGATTGTACCCCTGTATTGATGCTTCCTACATATAATAAATGTCTTTTAGCAAAGGTAAAGGTGCATGTCTTATTGGAGGCACCAACACGCAGACTTTGCTTTATATGAATTAAAGCTACACCTGTATGTAATAATGAAAGTTAGAATTAAAGCTGTATACTCCGACAGAAGTATTACATTTCAAAACCAAGATATTTACTTAAATTTGCTGCCACATTTCTACATTGGACACTGGTGAACTCACTAAGCATGTATTACTGCATCAATGGAGTCCTAAGTGATTGCTGAGGTCAGCCCATTATGACCACCATTTCACTTTGTTTGTTTGTTGGGTCTTCACATATTAGCAATATTGAAGATCATATTCGAATAGACATTTCATACAAAGATTAACTTGTTATAGGTTTACTTCTATTATTACTAAGGCTGAGGCTTTATAATGATAGTTATTTCAAATTAAAGTTAAATAATTTAATGTATTCTATTAATTGACTTAAAAAGAAATATGCAAGATACTCTAGAACAATCGGATTATGACCTTTACAAACTAATATGTAAATAACTAAGTTGAAACAATTGCATCATGCAACTATAAGAATAACCTACCCACAAATAGTTAACTGGGTCATGAATAATATTGTATATGTTATTTCGTACGGTATTTTAGAAGGTTCAGACCGATAGACGACATCGCCATTCCAGCGGCGCGGTGCATTGTGGGATGCGTGGAAGAAAAACAAACCCGCGAGAAGGACATGGCACATGGTAATACACTGGGTGCAGTTATGAAATGTGCTAGTTTCAGCTCATATCAGCTCTTGTTTGAAACATAGGACACTAACTAAAAAAATATATATAATAAATTAAGATATTAATCTTGTATCCAGCATTGCATTTACATCAATATAATCAGCACATCTTATGTCATGTGCATTTAGATTTAGACAAATCTAGGCACTCAGATTAGTGTTAGAGCCAGATAGCCAGAGTCAGTTTTACTTACTTTATTCATGTTTTTATTTATATCCTATGGTTAATGACATATGTAGAAATAGAAAATGAGTAAGGTTAATCAGATATTGGTTATATATTTCTTTGGAACCAGTTTTTGTTGACACATTTGACATTTTAATATTTAGAACAAGAATTACTTATGTCTAATCAATGATGATGTAAACATCAGCCTCTAAGCGTAAAGTGACTGAAATTGTATGTTTCATAGCTCAAAATGCTTAATTATGGAGAGTTGTGTCTTAAACATATTCATTACATTATTATATTGTATCCATCCATGTTTGTGCCAAATTGTTATGTATTTTTATTAATTTTGATAAAATCTAAGTTACTGGTTGCAGAACTGCAACATTAATAGAGAGGCTCCCATAAATCGGCCCAATCTTTAGTTGAAGACTTAAGTAGGGAGTCTTGTAGAAGCTGGGGACACCTTTACAACGTTGTAATGGCGAAGCGTTGAGACGGCCCCGAACCTCTTCGGTCCGGCGGTAGTTAAGCGGTAGTTGGCACTTGTATCCAGTCGACAGCAGCAAGGGTTTCGAGGAAGGGCGGGTAAAGATGGGTGCAGCGGTGGTCCCAGCAATGAGAACAAAGCGAGAGAAAACGTAAAGGTACAGGGCCCCACCCAAGCCCTGGTCAGGGTGAGGAGTAAGCCTGGGAGAAAAAAAAGGGTAGAGTATAGGAAAGAGAAATGAGGAGAGTTGAGTCAAAGGACCATGTCTATGCGACCAACCAGCGAGCCATAGACACGGACAGAGTAAGAGTAAGAGTAGAAAGTGAAATGCCAGCGGACCCCCATCCTGGAATTCTTTTCAGACATATCAAGGAGGAGCAAGGCATATTGGCAAACTCTATGACTGTATGCCTTTGCTTTGCTGCCAACGCCGTTTTAAGACATGTGCAGTCGGAACGGTGATCTAGTCTATTAAATTTAAACGTTGAGTAAGAACCCTGATTGCACTGTTACATAACACAGGTTTAACAGTAGATATACAGTAAAACCTCTCTAACTGACCACCTCCACAGATCGAACACTCCCTATATGGATTGCTTTATTTGGGTCCTAACAATACCATTGTAACCATATTCTAACTCCATAAACTGACCACCTCCATAAATGGACCACTTACAGTCGGTCCCAAGGTCGGTGGATTTAGGTAGGTTTTAATGTACTTGACATTCTGTAACATTACAATAAACACTCTCAGACCGATAAATAACACCACGCCATTGCCTAGGATTGATACCCGTGACTAACTGATTCCTCCTATCTATCGCGCTCATGCGCTAAGGCCATTACTATGAGCGATTGGTGTGATAATGGGATGTGTTGCCGAATAGGCTGCAGGGTTAATCCGCTGACTGCTGCTAGTTCATTTTGCTTTGCCACAAATTCGGACATTGCGCATTAATCGACAAGATAGCGCTTGATCTAAAGTATCACACCCCAATGCCCCTCATTCGCCATCTCTACCGCACTTACCGTATTAACTGGAATCATTGCATTTCCATTAAATGGTACATCCCCCTATATATATAGCATGTGTAATTTATTATGCGTATATAAAAGGGTCGGAGCTCTAACCTGATAATTATTATCATTATTTATATATATATATATATATATATAGCATGTATAATTTATTATGCGTATATAAAAGGGGCGGAGCTCTAACCTGATAATTATTATCATTATTTATATATATATATATGATGTATAAGCAATTACAGTAAAACCTCTCTAAATCGACCGACCTTGGGACCAAATTTAAGCGGTCCATTTAGGGAGGTGGTTGGTTTAGGGAGTTAGAATAAGATTACAATGGTATTGTTGGGACCCAAATAAATCAATCGATATAGGGGAGTGGTTGATCTGTGGAGGTGGTCGGTTAGGGTAGGTTTTACTGCATAAGAGTATAATTATCCGTAAACCGATTACCCATGAACTGTGTCCTTAGTTGACACCAAATGACACTACTCAACTAATGACAGACAGCTACTCCAGCGACTGGTCAGGCCTTCTGCTTCAGCTAGTGCTGCCCTGGCCTCTTCTTCCTAGTGTGATGGGGCCCCTATGTTGGTTGCCCAGAACTTGACCCTCATGCTGTAGACCCCCCAAGCAAGCAGGAGAACGAGTACGTTTGCTTCTTACATCTTTAATCTCCACTCACTGTGGCATCCACGATTAAGTGACCGGCCTCTGCCCTGCTGGGTTCCACGTCAACTTCCTCAGGGAGATTATGCTACCTGCACAGAGTAGGTGGCAGCCCTGTCATGGCGCTGCCCGGCGGCTACCATACTGCCGCCTATCGCTGTAAACTGTGACGGTGACGGAGCAGTCCTTGCTGCCACCGTATGGTAGTGGAGCTCATGTTTGGACTACTACACTAATCTCACTCTGCCTCACGCCTTTACCACTCACTAAACAAATTATTATTATTATAAGGAAAAGTCCATGCCAATCCATTGAACAGAACGAACACCACCATGTATCAAAGGGAGCTCGGCTACTATTCGAGGATATACGGTGTGAGAGGGAGAGGGAAAAGATGAGCGAGATGGAGATGCAGAGGGAGGGTGAGAGGGAGATGGAGAGGAAGAAGGAGAGGAAGGAGAAGAGAGAGGGAGCGGGAGGTATAGATGGAGATGGAGAAGAGGGACGGAGAGGTAGATGAACAGAGAGAAGAAGAGGGAGAGGTAATGAGAGAGGGAGAGGGAAAGGGGGAGGTGTCTGCGGCGGTGTGGACGCGTTCTCGCGGGACTGCCGAAAAGGAGAGGTTTGGCGGGCGGAAAGTGCGACAAGTAATGAATCCATTTAGTCACTAGTGCGCACCAAATGTGATTACCGCGACCAGTTTGAAAGCGCTACATGTGTTTGGAGTCATGCCTCCAGTTTTGAAACTAATCAATAAAGTAAAAAGGACTCTCAGCCGAACGATGAATAGTGGGAACATTTCACTGTATCAGCTTTAGCACAGCTCAGGAAATCCTCAAAAGCCTGCTCTTTGAGTGGCCGCCATCAGAGGCAGGGTGTAGTAGGAGGAAGAGGAGGAGGAAGGAAGGGGGCGGTGGGGAGGTGGTGGTGTTGGTCGGGGGCGGGTCTTTTAGACAAAATATAAGAGAAGAAGAATAAAGATCTGAAAAAATGAGTAAAATATCGCGTGTAGCAACTCGGGGGTGATGAATAAGATTTCCTTTTTGAGGAGGGTATCTTAAAGCAACCGGCTCGCTCAGTCCTCTCGCCGCATGAGGATGTAATTAGGCGATACCGGATTAAAGCCACGGAATGTTGCTAACTCGCCAGGCTTTAATCGCAATCAGGAAATTTGAGATTCAACGCCAGCTCCACGCGGCGCCTTAGCGTCTGTCTATACGCTAGCGAATTCACTGCCACGAAAAGGAGACTCCGTGGTACCAAAGACACACCACTCAGCACTTTCATATGAGAAATTCTTAAATAATCATTAGGTGCTACCACCCAATGGCAAGCAAGGTGCACTGTCTTTGACTAGGCGTAGTAGTAGTTTTATTACTCAGACATGATTCGAGTAAGGGAAGCCGGAGACTGATGTGGGAGGAAAGAACAATTTATTAGGTTATGAAGGTACAACGCAGGGAATCAGTCCACGGCATCGATGTCGAGTGGGGGCCTCCCCGATCGCCGGAAGCTCTGAGGCTGCCGGAGCCGACCCAAAGCACAAGGCTAAGGCTCGGGGGGCCTCAAAGGAAGCCAGGCGGGGATGTAACTGAACACCACCGAGGACTCCCAGGTGCCCTGCGCCATTATAGCTGCCAGGTCGGTGCCGCCGGAGGCGCACGCCTGAGACGCCCCCCTCTGCAGGCTGTGGAGGGTGAACCTCAACGCCTCCCGGACCCAGGCCTCCGCAAGCACCTCCCTCACCATAGGGATCAGTATCTGCGGGGTCAAGGGGGGCCCCCCCATGTGGCAGATGAACGCCGGGCCATCGGAGGGGACTGGGACCTGCTGCACTGCCCGAGACCAGGCCTGGACAGGGCACAGTGGGAAGCCGGGCAGGGCCAGGATGAAGAGGGTGACAGCCTGTGATGCCGACTTGATCATCTTGGAGGACGAGATGGCGAGACGGAGCCCCCCGGGGCCGGGCTGAAATCCCCACGTCGCACCAAGTGGGGGCCTCCCCACCTGCCATGGGAGGGGGAGAGGAGGTTGGACTGCCTCATCAGTGTGAAGAAGGCGATGATGACCACTGCCCAGGGGACCACACCGCGGCGACCCTGTGTGCGGAAGTAGGTGTATATGTGGCAGATCGTGGGTGGCGTCATCAAGCAGGCGCACCTGACCAGCACTGCGAAGACCCTCTCCCCACCCCGGCTGACCCTCTCAGTGAAGGGGGCATTGAAGGGGGCACGGTCACCGCCCGCCTCCCGGAACCAGGAGTGCGCGCACGAGAAGGCATTTGCCACCGAGGAGGGCGAAGGCAGGAGGCGGTGGAGGTGCACCACAAACATCCCAACGTCATAGGGGGACGGCTTCATGTAGTCGACCTCCCGGTCGAGCATTAACTCAACGTAGCCCACGGCATGCCGCAAGCGGTTCCGCAAGGTCCCCAGTGCCAGCGCTGCCTGATGGAGGGCCATCACGTGTGCATGCACCCCATCGTCGATGTCTGAAATTATAGGTCGTGGTCGAATGATGGATCTGAACACGGGACAGTGCGTTCAGTTTACAATGCTCGCAAACATAGTCGAGTGCCACCACGGAGGAGTGCACTCGACTGAGAGTGTCGGCAAACAGCAGCTCGGCGCCGGGCTTGTGCCTGACCGTTATGGTGAATGAGCCCATCGTGGCGGTCAGCCAGAGCTCATGGGCGCACGCTCCCAGGGTTGCATCCGTGGCACGGCCGGACTCGAGGGCAGCTGCGGAGGCCGCATTGTCCGTATTTATGATCACCTCGAGGCCGCTCGAGACCATGGGCCTGAGTGTCTTGACTGCCAGGATGAGGTTGATGGCCTCGAGTTTGTGGATAGCCGGCGGCATTAAACAGTGAGGCTAATCTAAGAAGGTCAGGTCAGCTGATTAGGCCGGCGAGCAGGTTAGACCTGTAGTGGGTCAGTTAGATTGGGTGTGTACACATATAACATGTGCATGTAGGATTAAGTTCTATTTTTCAGATGTGGTTTGCTATATGTTGTGTTATGGACAATGTATATATAACATGGAGGCTTTAAGGCCGGACATTTAAAGGACTTCAGTGCCATAGTGCACTCGGACATTCGCTAGGAATTGTGTTTCAGTTAAGTACGCATATATATGTTTATGTTGCATTCGTTTGACTGATATGTTGGTGTATGTTGATAGTCATTTTGAAACATTTCATGTTTCAGAAATACTTTGAGGGGGGGGGATGTGATATATGCGTAATAGACGTATAGGCAGGTGGATAATATACGCTAATGAGATGCAAGGGTTTGAGACAAAGGATTATGTAAATGAGATGACATCATGGAAAGTTTAGCCGGCGGGTTCAGCGAGCCCTGGTCGTGAATAAACCATTCAGTATCCAGAAGTCAAAGTGTCCAGACGTTGTACTTTCACACGGTGCAACTGACACTGGTCAACATCCGGGGGAGGTGAGTTGGGCGAGATGGCGCCACCGGTACAGTATTGTATCTTACGGAGGATAACAATAACAATAATAATAAGTCATATTCCCTTACGTATCTTTGTACTCGCATAATACATTATACATCACATCTATATATAGAACAGATTAGATTATATCGACGCGCCTTTCATCTTTGGTGAGAGAGTCGGCGAATTGTTGTTGACGCGCGGCCCCTGCCGCTCTAAATGAAATAAACTAGTCGCCCATTATGGTTTGGCGGCTCTCCTGGCGAGGCCGAACCGGGAGTGAATCGCGGCGTGGTGCCGGCGTGTGCTCCACTGGGCGCCGACAATACGCCCGCGACGGGTGTGTGGGCGGGGGCTGAGCCACTATGAGCCGGGGAAGGGCGGGGAGGGCGGGGAAGAGGAGCCGAGGAAGGGCGCTACCCTGACTGATTCACAGCGGTATTAATGGAAATGTAGCAAGGTCTAATGCTTGATATGGCTATCACCGACTGGTTTTCTTGTGTTTTTTTTTGTTTTGGTACATTAGTTGTTTAAGCAGGGGAAATTTCAGTCGCAGACGACTGGTCTTCCTCATTCCACTGCTCCTTGTCCTATCCTAGTAATTCTGAGCGCCTGGCTAGGAAGCGACAAGTGTCAATTATTAAGTCATTGGTTTGACTCGACCAGGATTCGAACCCATAATCCCACGATCTACCAACACGGGAGATGGACGCTCTAACTCATTCGGTCATCCTGTCTGGTGAAATCCTCTTTTGAATAGCGAACAATTGTGGAAGATGGGGCATAGGAAAATAGTAACCTGAAAACCAGTGTGGATATATCATCATGTTTACAGATGTCGGGTAATGATTGTGGCTATACTCAGTGAGTATTTACGGGAAACGCTAAGTTTACCGAATCGGATCCATGAAGGGAAACACTCCTCGCCATACCATGAGCATAGTGGGAAGGTGGTGGCATGGTGGGAGGAGAGCGGTGGGTGGGTAGTAGGGGAGTGGGAGAGTGGTGGGAGGTAGAAGAGTCGGACAGATAGGAGAAACTGAGCCCATCGAACATTACGCAGTGTTTCCGCATTTAACCGCCTGGAGGGGCGAGGGGATGGAGGGGCGAGGGGGCGAGGGGGCGAGGGGGCTAGGGGCGGGGGCGCGAGGGCGCGAGATCGCGAGAGCGCGAGAGGACGAGGAGGTGAGGGGCGAGGGGGAGAGGGGGCGAGGGGCGAGGGGGCGGAGGAGGAGAGATGTTTCCCGTCGTTATTAACTAGATGTCTGATCGGCGTAATGTGATTGGTGCTGAGTGTCAGGGAGAAAGAGAGTGTGCGGGAAAGGGGTGGGTGGGTGGGGGGCGGGAGGTAGGAGGGGGGGGGGGGCGTCTGTTCGCGTTTGCTGGCTCATGATAGGCGCATCAGGTGGCACCGGATGGAAGGTTGTAGGGCGCGCTAGAAACGGCTCAAATTTGAACACCCCATTAAAATATAACATGTCGCATCTGCCCCGGTCTCTACCCTCTAAGCATATGCAAAAGTAATGTCGCTAGCATATATATATAAATATATATACACATGCATATAAATGTATGTATTATAGGCTGTGTATGTGATTCATGTGATATATATATACGTGTTATATAATGCATTATGGTAATATAAATAAGAATGCCACTCACACATTTTGCTATATTTCTCTGTTTCCATTGTTATTCCGCCCGCTTTTCTAGGCAGCTAACGCCACCTGTAGTCATCCCCGACTCCCCAGCGGCTAGGTCAATGGCTACCTAGTTAGTACCGTCGCACTGTCTCTGTGAGAGGGCTGCTGAATAACCCATTAGAAAGTGTGTCGGAAGGCTGGGCACATAGAAATAACCGCATGATACTGCAATTTAATACGCTAAATATATTATTAAAATACTTATCCACCATAGCCTGCTACTTTTGATTTTAATAATTTATGAAATTACGAAGATTAATAGATTCTTAAAGTTTAATTGACAGCTTTCTGTGGCCTCCATCTTGTTTTTAACAAATATTATTCTCTTCCATTTTATCAACTTTACCCGGATGCAGTACACACCCTGCACACTGAAACCACCACTTCCACAGCTAATTCCTACTGAAACAGGTTTTGCTTGGACTTAGGCAGGATTGTCATTCAACGCATCTCTGGATAGGGGAGAATCTTTTATCTAGGGTACACTGTCCCGGTGTTGGCCCAGATCGGTAACAGGTGCTAGACTAAGCAGTGTGATGGCCATAAAGCCAGGTGCGACAGAGAATGTGAATTTTTTAATTTTTTAATTTTTAATTTTGTTATTGAGGCTGTATTTATACTGTCCATAGCATATAAGCCCGGGTACCCAGGCTTGTTTTCAATGCTGGCCAGTTGTAGTGTTGGTGTTATCTTACCACACAGTGGCTGCTGATAAGGTATTTGATTGCCTGCATTTCAGTAGCAGATAGATAATTGGTTGGTATGGTTAATAGCCTATGTTAGTTTTTTGGGGATTTTCTTGGCATATATGTATTTATTTTTTCTACTCTTATTACTAGACTAGCCTACTCCTATTTACATATCATAGGCGTGTATGTAGCTGTGTGGTGTGTTATCTGGCTACCTTTGGCATGGTTACCTTCCATAAAGTGCCTGAAACCTAGCAATCCTTTATGATGTTCATACTTTCTTCAAGGGTTATATGAGTACTTCAGGTACCGCTATATATATTTATATATATATATATATCTACATTTATATAAACTTAGTTTTTCGGGTTGCATTCTATCCTCAATAATATGCTGGTAACGGGAACAAGGCTATGTCGCACATTGACCTAGTTGTCGGATAAATATCAGGGATTACTTCTTGAAAACTAGTTTAACAAAGAGATATATATATACAGTAAGACCTCTCTAAATCGACCTACCATTGGACCGACTTTAAATGGGCCATTTCGGGAGGTACTTTCTGGGTATTTTTACTTTAAACATGCACCCAAATAAAGTGCCTGAAACATTGCAATCCTTCATGATGTTCATACTTTTTTCAAGGGTTATATGAGTACTTCAGGTACCTCTATATATATTTATATATATATCTACATTGATATAAACCTAGTTTTTCGTGTTGCATTCTATCCTCAAATTGTGCCTTCGTATTTTTTCACACAAATATTTTCTTTGTCAGTAATTGGCAGGAATCTTGTGATCTAAAGCGCAAGCGCTATCTGCTGTCAGTTTTGTGCTTCCATTGTATTTATTTGAAAATTATTTCTTACCATTCGCAACTAGAGCTTCAAAAGGATAGAGATTACTTCATCCAAAAGTTTGAGAAAACAAAAGATCCAGGGGATGAATTCATAGCTAAATGTATGGTCAGAAAGGCTAGGAGTGAAGTAAGTAAAGCCAAAGCAAGGTATTAGCAAGTCCAGATAGACAAATCTAAACAGAATGCCATAAGATGTTGGTATGAAATAAACCAAATCGAACCTAAAAACGAGACAAGAATCAGTGGCCTTGCAAGTGAAGAGACTGGTATTAAAATCCCAGATGAATTATTGGCAGAGGAAATCAATAACTATTTCATAGATATAGGTGAGAAACTAGCCAATAAATTCAAACAGAAGGATGAGCAACACAAAACCTTCCATGCCAAACTAAATAAAGAAAAGGATGACCTTCTGGAAACCACCCAGGATGAAATCCTTGATAGAACTAACAAAATATCGATCTACAAATCATCAGGAATGAAGGACATCAGTACCACTTTGATAAAAAAAGTGCGATCACAACACTGAGTGCATAATTTACACATTTATATAACCTAATAATCAGTACAGGCATCTTCCCTGATGGCTGGAAAGTGGCCACAGTGACGCCCATACATAAAGTCAACATCCCACAAACCTGTAGTGAACTACGCCCAATATCGATCCTCCCACTGCCTGGAAAGATCATAGAACAAATAATACATGACCAAATTGATACATTCCTTGAGTCCTCTAACTATTTGACCTACCAGCAAACTGGCTTCAGGAAAAATAGCTCCACCACCGGGGCACTGGCGTCTCTACTGGATGAACTTTTGTCAAACATAGACAAGGGTGATCTTACTATCGCGGTCTTCCTTGATTTCAAGAAGGCATTTGATACGATCGACCACAAAATCCTCATGCATAAAATAGAACAAGCTGGGCTAGGCAATAGAGCACATAGCTTCCTCACAAATTACCTCAGCAATAGGAAACAATACACAAAACTAAGCGACACCAACTCGACCACTCAAGAAATAAAAACAGGAGTTCTACAGGGCTCCACTCTGGGACCCCTACTGTTTCTAATATTTATAAATGACCTACCTCTAGTTTCCAACAAAGCATCTTTCACATTATTTGCCGATAATGCAGCACTAACAATACATAACAATGACCTTACCATAGCCGCAACCGAGGCTGGAATGGCGCTGGATGGAGTGAACACATGGTGCTATGAGAATAAACTAACACTAAATGGCACTAAAACTGAGTACATAATCGATGGAACCAAAGCCAGGAAGGCGAGGGCCCGGCCAATACAACTGCAGATGGGTGGCTTAGTGCTCCGTGAAGTGAACTCCTATAAGTACCTAGGCACAACTCTCGATGCGACTCTAAGTGGTACCCAACAGCTGGCAAGACTTAACCAAACACTGGCACTAAAAAGAACACATTCAGAAAAATAAGGACATATGTAAGTGAGAATACTGCGCTGCAGCTGTACAAGTCAACAATATTACCAATTAGAGACTACAATGCCGATGATGATATGGATTACTAATGAAGCAGCAAGAGACCAAATTACAAAGAACACAAAACAGAGCCCTCAGAACAGTATTCCAAGGCAAGATACTAAGTGTGGTTGAAATGCATAGCAGAGCAGGGCTGGCCACTCTGGATGTACGTAGGAACCTACACCTAATGACGTTGATGTATAAACATGCAAGTGATGACAAATACATAGATCGCACAACCAGGGTAACGAGAAGGGGGACATCGACTCTGCTCTGGGTGCCCAACCCTAATACAAATAAGTTAATCAGAGCTCCGATTTACAAAGGAAGTGTCATATGGAATGAGCTCCCAACCAAAACCAGAGAAGCCGGTTCGATCCTTGCCTTTAAAAATGCATACAGAGCTCACCTGGTTATTCAGGCCCAAAACCTGGCACTGCAAATATATAATACGACCTGCTGAACAACTCATTGACTTCGCCCTCTCTCATGCCTGCTCTCTCCCTGCCTGTCCGCCCCCCTGCCCATGGACCCCTCCCCCCTTCCACATTTGACAAACAACTATTATAACTCAATGACTCGAGACCCACTACCCCTACTTTAGACCCATTACCACCACTGAATAACTACATCTTCAACCAGCAATGCACACAATATAAACCACTATATATGCACAACATGTCACTATTTAAAGACTAACCGTTATTAAAACCAAATCTAACTGATATACAAACACAGCATATGATTTAACCACTGGTGTACATTACTGCACACTCTATCTTGATGCATATACCTTGCACTATGTTGAGTACCTATGCTGTACACTATGCAGCATAGGATGCTCCCCCACTTTCTTTTATGTTCAGAATGGGTTGTGCTGCACACAGTGCAACACATTCCACTTCCACTATGTACAGATGAAATGTGACCACTCCAACGGCTGGAAGACCAGTGCCGCGGCGCTGACAAAATATGTATTCAGATGAATAAAAATATTTACCAAAAAAATAAAAAAAACATGCTCCAATCATTACCAGCGTCATTTAATGTGTCACTATCAGCGCATTGTACCAGACATTACATGACAGCAAAAGAGAGCCACGCGCTCATTTAACCCAATGAAATGTGGTGGGTATGTAGATTGGCATAGCATGTAATACCGACACTGGCTAAGTATCCTCATTCACACACATTCATTTCAATACCAGTGTTATTTGACTATATATACTTAGCTATCAGGGAAGAGAGATTATTTACATTGCACATACCCTAGTTAATGAGAAGAAAGAGAAATTACAGAACATGCAGTGAACAAAAAGAAACCAAGTGTACCTTTTTTTTGGAGTGCATCCATCGTTTTGTTTGTTTGTTGTTGTTTTAAGTCCTAGCAACATCTGAGGTCATATCAGAATGGGTACCGGCTTGTGACAGTGCATACTCATGGTGACTTCATAGTGCTGCCCCACTGGGAAATCAGTTTGCCAGCACCAAAACTTGTTATCCCACTCAGTCACATTATCCTGACACTGAGCTGACCAGCCTTGCCCTATCCTATTAATGTCTAGCGCCAGGCTAGGAAGTGACAAGTATACATTTTAAAGTCCTTGGTTTGACTCGACCGGGAACCGAACTCCGGACGTTCCACACGCGAGGTCCGCGCTCTACTAATTAGGCCACCTCACCTGGTGCATCCATCATGTTTCAGACTGGTCATGTGGTGTATGTAAATTAGGCCAGTAACAACGGGAGCCTCAGAGAGATCACGTGATTGGCGTCCTCCAGTAGTTGTGTGAAAGAATGTTATTGTCAATTCAGAATTAGTCCCTAAGTGCATGCACCAGTAGCTAAGTTGGATATGTAGGATCAGATCTAGGTGCTTGGTTTTGAAAATCTATTGGCATTAACGGACCATGTGACTTTTCACAAATCGAATGTCAATCCGCAACATGGCAGCACCAGTCTCACTACGGTAACAAGATGGCTGGCGAATAACATATCAGATGACATTTGACAACTGAGATTTGTATTCAAATTGTCAATACACTGTACACAAACGTACATTAACCTGTTGACAATAATAGAAATTGTAGGAACAGTGTAACCATTAATGGTTGTCTTCCCACTGCTCCTTATAAACAAATGATGTGTAACGCAACATCATGACTACTAGGAGCTGATATACAAAAAACCTGCAGTCTGCTCTTTGAGGATGTTGTGTCAATAAGCGATGCACACTCTGGAAAAAATATACGTCTACATGTGTCTTCATTATTTACTTACATCGTATAGGTTGTCAGATGCATCAATACACGAGTCAATGCCAGTGGGTAAGGGGATAACAATTGTGTGAATATTATGTAGATTCAGTCACGCACTATTGACAGATTACCACCTCACAAAGTGATCATCAGTCAGAACCACACTGTGAGCTTTTCATATATGAGCCAGTCTCAAAAGGTGATAACTCTTCTTCTTCTTTTTTTTGTCCCCGTAACGATTGACACAAAACAGCACAGAAACGGTTACACTGAAAATACAAGGACATTTGCTTCAAATCAATATGTATTCTATTGGGATTATAAAACACCATAAATCAGTTTATCATGAGCAAATGCATCAGCAGGTAGTATGTTATTCGCTACAATGGTCACAGTTTTGTCCCAAATTACTTAGCACCTTTTGAGACAGCCTCATATGTTTGCGATATATAATGGCCACAATTTGCAGTATTGCACGCTACTGAGCTCGTCATCGATTGGGGTTTTGCATCCTAGCGACATCTGAGGGGAAAAGTAAAATAGGCCTATTTTTAGCGGTGTTTAAGAAACTATTAAAACAATTAATGTAACCTAAAAGAAGTTTTGAAATACTTGCAGGAATACGAAAGGTTATCTATGTAGCCATGACCAACTTCACCCGGTAGGAGTACATACATTGCAGGACTCAAATGCTCACAGGCAAAATGTATCTTTCCTCAGTACATTATAAACAAGTAACTACACAGTGCTATGGGCTGACAAAAGGCATTATTCACTGAATAAACTATATTTTTGTTTTGTTTTGATTAATACATCTATCGAAATATATGCAATTAACTGCATGATTAAACCTTAAGGCCTTACTAGCAACTAATGAATTGACTAGTTGTGGTAGAAATGCACAAAAAAACACCAAAAGAATTATAGTTAAATGGACTAACACAAAGTAAAGTAAAAGCCAGATTTTGACGGTTTGCAATCTACAAACAGCTACAACCTGTTAACATGAACCAATAAAAAAACCTAAGTTATGACTAAAGCAAAATTCAAGAGATTTGAATCAAATTGGAGAAGTGCTGCCCAGTAGTGAAAAGAAGTGATAACGCAAAATGTTTTGGTACGGGCAAATAAATTCACCACAAGAAAAAACATCTTAGGTGGTACGCTGCTGCATATCTGCATATATGGAAGCTAGGCCCCTGTGGAATATGTCATTAATTTGCTGACACCATATAGCCATTGTGGGTTACCGCAAGTATGACATTAACCAGACCGGTTGACTGAATGAGTTAGAGCGTCTGTCTCCCGTGTTGGTAGATCGTGGGATCGTGGGTTCGAATCCTGGTCGAGACAAACCAATGACTTAAAACTTGATACTTGTTGCTTCCTAGCCAGATGCTCGGCATTACTAGGATAGGGCAAGGAGCAGTGGAATGAGGAAGACCAGTTGTCTGCAACTGAAATTTCTCCTGCTTAAACAACTAATGTACAAAAAAATAAAAAATAAAATACTAAAGACCCAGTAGTCCTCTGGGAATGTGTCACTACCAATTATTACCAAATTAGTATTCCACATAACAGGTATGCTAACATTAACAAGCAGGTGTGATAACAGGTGTTTCTTGCTGAATATTTATATTCATATTTTCCGTCGATATTTGGACCTACACAAGTACACACACACACAACAAAAAAAGAAGTATCGTTACTGAAATATTTGATACAAATGACAATCCACAAATGAAAAATATCAACGATGAAAACAGAGTGTGCTTTTCTACTATATGACTGCAGCACCAGCAATCCGTACTGTTGTGAGAGCTGATTTGGATACGGATACGGATAGAGATGCACATATATGGACGTGGATGCTGATGTGAATACAGAAGTGAATTTAGACATTGATGCCGATATGGATACACATGCGGATGCGGATACGGATACGGATAGAGATGCACACATGGACGTGGATGCTGATGTGGATACGGAAGTCAACCTAGACATTGATGCCGATATGGATCCGAATGCGGATACGGATACGGATGCGGATGTGGATACGGATACGGACACGGAGATGGATGGGGATTGTGATGCGGACGGGTAAAAAATGGATGGCTGAATTCCAGCTTTTATCTCCCATTGGAACATTGTTGAACAAGAAATCACACATAATTAATGTATTTGTACCCCAATTGACAAGCATGAACCCTATATTGAGCCCAAGCGATTCCTATGATGGACTATGCCTATTGCCTATTGCCTATCATCTGTTGCCTTTTGCGTCTTGCCTATTGTGTATTGGCTATTACCTATTATCTACTTCATATTGTCTATTACCCATTGACTACTATATATTACATGTTGCCTATTGTCTAGTGCATATTGTCTATTGCATATTGCCTATTGCTTATTGCTTATTCTTCATTCCGATTTTACGTCCTGATACCATCTAAGAAGAGACACCGACTAGTCACCGCGAGCACTGATGGTGACTTTACTAGGATATGTTATCATCGACACAACGATATGACATCCCACTCAGTCACATGATGCTGCTCCAAGCCAACCAGTCATTGCCTAATTGTCAAAATGCCAGGCACTAGATTTAACAATAAGTATCAATTGTGTAAGACCTGCTCTTGCTTTGGCCGGGGGTTGAACTCCCACATGGGAAGCCAGAATTCTACTCTATCCTCTTGGCCACCCTGTCGGATGCTGAAGAGACATATATAATCTATTATACCTAGCGGGCGAGGTGGCCGAATTGGTGGAGCATGGACCTTGTGTGAAGAAGGTCAGGAGTTTGGTTACCAGTCGAGTCAAACCAATGACTTATCAAATTGATACTTGTCGCTTCCTAGCCTGGCACTCGGCATTAATAGGATAGGGCAAGGACTCGTTAGCTCACTGTCAGGATAATGTGACTGAGTGGGATATCGGGTCATTGAGCACACTGTCACAAGTTGGTACCCATCCTGATATGACCTTATATGGTGTCAGGACGTAAAACTCCAGCAATCAACCAAGGACTATATTATACCAGTATACTTACTAAGATAAGTGACCTATTTATGATTATCTAAAGTGATTAGGCTATTGGTTATGAATATTCAGAGAACACACATTCCTCAGTAGGTTTTCAAGGAGCAGCTGCTGTCGTCTTGATCACTTTCTGATCTTCTTTGTTGACTGACGCCCATACTCAAGCATGCAGTAAGTTCTTATATCCATGTCTGAGTGTTCCCGGTAATGATATTACCATCAAAGTGGTGACTCAGAACTGATCAATGCATTAATATTATCAAAACTATCCATTGCATCTGTATGTATATATATATTGCCACCTGTGATGTTACCGTGGGCGCATCTTCGAGGGCTATTCAATTAATCAATGGGAATAATTAGGAGTTCCCCATGAGAGGATCCTTGCAGCCTTTTCACAAAAAGGAATAATATAAGCACACTTTATGGATCGATAAATAACATATACTTACGGAATAATATGTATTTGTTGATGCGATCCTCGACAACAAAAAACAATGGTAAAGATGCAGCATGGTATTTTCCTGTGATCATTTACCACGAATTAATAGGGCTTAGTATTAGCTAACTGTGCTCTTTGTGTATGTTCTTTGTTAGTTATTGAATTATTGCTTTTGCCCTTTGATGATGTTGGGAGGGAGATTGGAGTCTCAGTCGTCTGAGACATTGTTTACAACAAAGGGGTTAACCGTATGACATGGGTGTTGATTGCTTTCTGTTAGTTTGGAGGGAATATCTTAAAGACTTTTGGAAGTATTTGCTTATCAACATTTGTAATATATTTACCCTACTAGACTATCTAGCCGGGTTCAAATAGAAATGATGGGGAGTTGATTTTTATATCCGAGTAAATGGTTGTCTTTCAAAGCTAAGTTTATACTTTGGTTAGATTGTGAAAAGCATAGTGAATGCATTAATATCCATGGCTATTTTAAGTAGACCATTGATGCACAGCTTAGCAAAAAATCGTGTTTGCATTGTCTCTTGGGAGAACCATTAATCATGGCTCTATGGTCCAAACCCTTCCGTGTGTGGCTCTATATTAGTGAGCTGGTCCTTGAAGAATGTCATAGTTAAGCCCTGGCTGATATCCTTCTAAATTCCCTTCAATAGGTTCAAGTTGCAAAGTCGGATGGGTTGGAGTCTGTGACATGTGTTATTCTAGGTTGGCCATTATTATCTAATTGACTTTAGTTTTAGTCTGTGCGATGTGTTTAGATAATATTATAAGTTGGCCATTATTATCTAATTGACTTTGGTTTGAGTCTGTGCCATGTGTTTAGATAATATTCTAGGTTGGCCATTATTATCTAATTGACTTTGGTTTGAGTCTGCGCCATGTGTTTAGATATTATTCTAGGTTGGCCATTATTATCTAATTGACTTTGGTTTGAGTCTGCACCATGTGTTTAGATAATATTCTAGGTTGGCAATTATTATCTAATTGACTTTAGCTTGAGTCTGTGCCATGTGTTTAGATAATATTCTAGGTTGGCCATTATTATCTAATTGACTTTGGGTTGAGTCTGTGCCATATGTTTATATAATATTCTAGGTTGGCCATTATTATCTAATTGACATTGGTTTGAGTCTGCGCCATGCGTTCATGTAAATAAAATGATGGTAATGTTGCAAACTGTGATGGTTTTGAGTGTCTGCCACTATTTGAGATAGATATATTAAGTTGATCGTTATTATCTACATAACATTAGTTTGAAGTAATTTTCATCATGGATGGTTAATTCACTAACGCGGAGACACAACTGGTTATATTGGCGTTTATTTTGATCATTAAGAGTCTAGTTTAAGGATAACTAAGAGGTCACATAATGCAATGTAAAGGTATGGTAATGAGGGATTCGCCACAATTGTCAATTAGTGACGTTACACAATGCAATGTAGCACTAAAAAGGAGTAGTCAGGGGCTCCCCGCAATGTCAGGTAATGGGGCCATATACTGCAACTGACCAGCTCAATCATGGTTAATCCCACCCAATGTGAGATGCCCCCCCCCCCACGTTCCCGAGCCCAGGACCACGTCCCGTATATGGACTCGAACCCTACAACCCTCCTCCATCATCTCTTCAGTTAGAGGTGTGGATGGGTGGGGTAATTTATGCAGTTGTTGAGTGTCCAGTGTCTGAGCGCTGAATGGCGAGCTGCTTGGTGCTGGTCACGTGACAGAGTTTTTGGCGGGAAAACCATGTGGGTAGGGAGTGGCTGCTCAGTGCAGCAGTAGCCTCAAGGTGGCCACCGTATTTTGGGGGTCGCTGGTTTAAGTTCTGTGGTTCGGGCCTTGGTTAAGGAGTATTTATAGTGTTGCTGCACTTAGGTGTCGCCATCGTATCCCCGCCGGCGAATTACCCATGTTAGGTTAATATGACCAATTTTGAAAATATTTCTAGTAAAAAAGAGACCATATTAATGTTGTAATCTATATTCTGGCAAGATAAACTTCAGCGGTAATAATTAATATGTTCTATTAAATTGACTTAATATTCACATCAATGCAGCAATCACTACTTATTTAACAAGTATACTAGTATCTAAGTTTGATATGTAGAATAAACTCTAGACATCTTCCTTTCGGATATTCAATCTTTTCATCAGAATGCACCTTTAAATTGAAAATGGCTGAAACTGTTGCATGTGTATCCATGGTTTCAATTTCTAGCAGGACTGTTGCCAGAATTGCTGGATTAATTGTTCATGCTTCGCGAAAGCCACCATTCATAATTAGCTTATTTGCTATGTGCGATCTTTCGTGCAACAATATTCTCAGGATATCTTTGATGCATTAACCGTGTATGGAAACTAATACATATATGTGTCCCAATGTAGATATATTGATGTATCTCTTGAGTTTATTAACCCTTGGAGAAGTTCTTGTCCTCCGTAATTTAGAAATGAACGTAGGCTAGCTCATATATGAATGAATAACTATTTTTCTTTCACACATACAACCATCCATACAGAAAGTCATAGTGAACAATAAATTACAATGCTGTCCTACGCTATCCTTTTCTGACATTATAAGAAATTATTCTGCTAAATTATGAAAACAATTGAAATGTGTTGAAGCCACTTAGATCAACTTCTCAAATAACTTGATCGCAAGTCACTGGTTTGATCCAACCGGAATTTGAACCCCCGACCTTCCCCGACCTTCCAAACTGGAAGCCAATTCAGGTCTAAACTTCCACTTAAGAGTTGATCCAGTTAAGCAGAACACCACTACGTACATTAAGGGGATTAGTTGTGTGGCTGTTGGAATTTGTAAGTTCTGGCAACATCTAAGGTCATGTAAGGACGGAGGAGCACTGATGGAGTCTACAATCATTTTGTGCAAAGGCAATTATTTTGTGCTCGGACCCGGTCAGCTTGGTAGGCCCAAACCTGGTGGGCATTGCCTGCCAACATCCTACAGCCCTCGGACTCTCCTTTGTGAACAGTATCAAGGTGATACATGTTTCCACACCTACTGGATGTGATCTCACACTCCCATTCAACAAACATCTCATGACACTCAACACTCACTGTCACTCGACAAATATTGTCATGGGGGTTTTCTTTTGGTACATTAGTTGTTTAAGCAGGGGAAATTTCAATCGTGGACGATTGGTCTTCCTCATTCCACTGCTCCTTGCCCTATCCTAATAATGCCGAGCGCCTGGCTAGGAAGCAACAAGTATCAATTTTTAAGTCATTGGTTTGACTCGACCAGGATTCGAAGCCACAGTACTATGATCTACCAACATGGGAGATGGATGCTCTAACTCATTCGGCCATCTCATCTGGTTCTATAAGTGAGATGTAAATGGAAAATATTGTATCTTTAGCACGTTTCAAATCGATATTACATGTACATGTTATTCCAGCGCTACCATCCTAACCATTAGACTATCTAGGCTCCCTGATGCAATCACCCTATCCATGCCTAATGTGGAACTTAAACTGGCATTGCTTGCCATTCACGTGCTAGCATCCTAACCATTAGACTCTCTAGGCTCCCTGATGCAATCACCCTATCCATGGCTACCTTTCCTGAGAGGTCAGTGCAGACTAACTGCTACGCTCATCCTCCCGGAATCATAGGTATTTTAAGTGGTTAAGGTCTATTACTCTTTTAACGCTTACTGTTAAACATACATACAGACTGTCAGAGTAGGTTCAACCATAATACAATATGTAGCTTCTACAGGATCCTGGTCATGGCTACCAGTGTTATGGGGATGAGACAAATGGGAAACATTGCATCTAGAGCAGGAGTTGAGCGCACACTTCTTGTCATTCCCCGGCCAGCATCCTAATGCTTACACTCTAAGCTCTCCCTGATGCAATCACTCTATCCACACCGACTTGTTGATATGGCTGCTTGCTTGAGACTTCAGTGCACACTATTGCAACATCCTGAATGCTACTGAGTACTTCATCCCAAGTATCAAACAATGTATTCCACACTTCCGATTAATGCTCTCAATCCGTGGCATTTTCTGTGGCGGCGTGGTTACAGTGTCTGACTTTTTTCTAGGTCAGACTCCTAATCTGAGGGTCGGCGGTTCGATTCCCCGTGACCCCAGCTCTGCCAATTTGGATTTCCACCACTGTGTATAACTTACAGCGTCATCAAAGGCCGGTTGCTCTCACACCATGTCTATGTGGTGTGGGTGGTTAAAAATCCCTTGGGTCGGTAAAAGTGTAGGCTTGGGCTTTCTATCGACCAGCAGTGGAATGAGGAAGACAAGTTGTCTATGACTGAAATTTCCCCTGCTTAAACAACTAATGGACCAAAAAAAAAAGAAGAAAAATCCCAGAACAAGAACTGGTTATTATAAGTACCGTATATGTCCCAATAGACGCGCATGGCATGAGTACAGACACATGGATGCGTGTCTATTCAAAGTTAAAGAATTTCATGGATTTGTTTTTGTCGTGCCTCTGAAATAAAGTGGGATTGTCTTATTTTATTTGTAATCAGCCTGAATATGATCGTAAATTTGTGCATGCTTTCAATCTTGAAATAGGGTGTGTGCTTCTATTGGGTAGCGTGTTCTATTGGGACATATACAGTATTTATTATTTGGGTCAGAAATCTGTATTGTGCATCTGGGTTGGCGAACACGTCATGGTGCTGAGGACATTACAAGGTTGTTGTTGGTATACCATTATAACCAGCCATCCCATAATATTCAAATGTTAGATTTTATTTGTATTAGATAAGAACCACATATGTTTGATGAGTGCCCTTCGGTGTCATAAATTAAGCTATTTTTACCTCAAACCCCCGCTTCTCCTTCTCATTTTTATTGCACTTTCACTTACTTACTTACCTTCATTGTGCTCTTATATTTTCTACTGCACCTGTACATTCTCTATTGTCTCACCATCATTCTCTCTTGTGTACACAATTTTGTGCTTACAGGCTGTTATTGGAAATCCGTTGATTAAAAAAAAGGAGAGGTTGTGTATGGCTTTTGACGACTTAATAAATAGTACACTTGCATAAAGCTACATAGCCCGATAACATCATCAAATTTTCTGAACCAAATCATCCATCTAGATTTGATTTGATTGAAGCAATTATCAAGTATATGTTGTTGCACAGAGGGGAATTGTAAGTAAATTTAAGAGAACTTGCTACTGCTGAAGCCAATTAGGTCCAGCTAAAATAAAGTATATGGCAATGATTAACCTACTATTTTTATCTCAGAAAGAATGATCGAAACTCAAAATCGGCAGAGTCAACAATTATTTAGCACCTAAATAGGGAGCTTACATTCTTCTGGTCTCTCTAACCATACTGGAGGCCGTGGCCTAATAAGTCATCATCATCATTATGCTGTCGGTCGCGATGCGACAAAGACTGCTTTCATTACTTGACTGCCGCTCTCCATTTAGCTCTCTGCTGTGAGAGCTGCATCCATGAGTCGGTCTTAATGTCTCTCAGCTTCAGGTTTCTCTTGATGGCATCCTTGAACCTATTTCGTGAAATCTGCGTGCAAAAGTGTTGAAGTGCTGCTGGCTTTTGCAAGTTACCAGCGGCGCTCTCTCGGGGAGCAAATAGAGGTTTCACACCGGCAAGAACATGTCAAGACAGGCGCAAAACTATTTGTCCCTGCAGTGGCTGGTCGGGAGATGTTGGGAGTTCCATACATCATACTAATAAGTAGAGCGCAGGTTTCCCATGTGGAAGGTCGGGAGTTCGAATTCCAGCCGAGTCAAACCAATGACTTATAAAATTGATATTTGTCACTACCTAGGCTGGCAGTCAACAATAATAGGATAGGACAAGGACTGGGTTGCACAGTGTCAGGATAATATGACTGTGTGGGATATCGGGTCATGGTCCGGTGGCCTGGGCTCCCAGTGAGGCAGCACTATAAAGTAATCATGAGTGCACACTGTTGCAAGTCGGTACTCGTCCTGATATCACCTTAGATGTTGCTATGACATAAAACAACAACAAACAAACAAGCAACTAAGCATCGATTAATGCTCATCTAGATTTCCTTAGGCCTTTTGTTCCATATCGGGCAATATGTGCTTAACATTGCTGATTCCAGGTATGATCATCGTTTTAGAGTATGCACAGGGGAGTAAACAGAGTGGGGTGTGTCTACGTCAGAAGCCACATCTGAAAGAGATCAGCAGGGGTGTTTTTGTTTGGTGTGTTTTTGCAAGATGGCGTCTCTGTGCAGTGCCTTCTGTGAATGATCCTTGTTGCCGGTAGATGGCACTCAAGGGGGATACCACTCAGCAGTAATGACAACTGTGCTGTCCTACCTCAGCACTCGGCGATGATTGTCAAATCTCCGGGGGCAGTTGATGACACCCTTTGGTTGGTTGCTTGGTTGGCTGTTGGAGTTTTAGCATCTTGGCAACATCTAAGGTCATATCACGACAGGTACCGACTTGTGACAGTGCTCAGTCATGGCGACTTAATAGTGCTTCCCCACTGGGAAATCAGGTCGCCAGCACCTTGACCTGATATCCCATTCAGTCGCATTATCCTGACACTGAGCCAACCAGTCCTTGTCCTATTCTAATAATACCGACCACCTGGATAGGAAGCGACAACAATCATTGCTTTGCCTGGACCAGGGTTCGAACCCATGTGTCCGAATCCCACGGTCTGCCAAAACGGGAGACGGACACTCATTCGGCCATTCCATCTGGTACGCCCTTTGGTGGTGCACTGAATCAGCTCATAGCTGACCAGACGCGGTGGCTGAATCGTGAAGAACGCTGCTTTCCTGTTTGGAAGGCCGGGGCTTCAAATCCCGGTTGGATCAAACCATTGACTTGCAAAATTGGTACTTGTTTCCCCCTGTCCTGGCGCTGGGCAGTACTAGGAATGGTACCGGGCGCGGTGGCCGAATGGGTAGATCGCGAGGCCTCGCGTAGGGGGGGATCGGGAGTTTGGTTTCCTGGTCGAGTCAAACAAGTATATTTGTCGCTTCCTGGCTTGGTGCTTGGCATTATTATGAGAGGGCAAGGATTGGGTGGCTCGGTGTCAGGATAATATGACTGAGTGGGATAGCAGGTCATGGTGGTGGTGGTCTCGTCTCCCAGTGGGGCAACACTATAGAGTTGCCAAGAGTGCACAGTCACAAGTGGGTACCCGTCCTGATATGACCTTTGATGTTGCCAGGATGTAAAACTTCAATATCCAACGAGACGCGGTGGCTAAATTGAAAAGAACGCTGGTTTCCGGTTTGGAAGATTGGGGTTTCAAATCCCGGTTGGATCAAACCAATGACTTGCAAAATTGGTACTTGTTTCCCCCTGGCCTGACGCTCGGTATTACTAGGAATAGGATTAGCTCAGTATTAGGATAATGATTGAGCGGGATATCGGGTCATAGTGCTGGGGACCCAGTCTGAGAGTGGAGCATCACTATTAAGTTGACATGAGTGTGTGCTGTCATAAATCGATACCTGTTGTAATCATTGATATAGCTATGAGATAAAAGCCAAACAAACATAGGTTCGATAAGAGTGTAGGGTGGGGTTTGATTTTGTTTGTTGTTGTTTTACGTCATAGCAACATCTAAGGTCATATCAGGGCGGGGTGGGGTTGGATCACAGAATGAATGAATTAATGAATCAATAGATGAACAAAATGAATGAATAAAGCTTGTGGAGCGGGTGAGCATTGTATGGACAGGTACGTTGCATGGGTCCAATTGAGTTCACTCCTGACAGATTTTATGTTGTAGTAGGTATTACATGCTGTCAGTATTATATCCAGTTAGTACTTATTGGGGTTTATAAGTTAGAATCTTGATCAGAATGCCACTGTGGCTTACATTCAAGGACTGAGATGGTGGTGATGTACGTGGGTGTAGGTTGTCAGAGCTTTTCTGGAAATGGTAGAAAGCCTTCCTTGCACCTTCTCATTTATCCTTGGATGCAGTGCTTTTCATGTTCTGTGACGTCTCTTCATAGTCTTATTCTCTGACCCTTAGGTCGGGAGTTCTACTCCCAGTCCAGTAAAGAAATTGACTTATAAAATTGATACTTGTCACTACCTAGCCTGGCACTCGGCATCAATAGGATAGGACACGGACTGGCTTCTGCAGTGTCAGGATAATGTGACTGTGTGGGATATCAGGTCAGGATGCGGGCAGCCTGGTCTCCCAGTGGGGCAGCACTCTAAAGTCACCGAGAGTGTGCACTGTGACAAGTCGGTACCCGTCCTGATAAGACCTTAAATATTTCTAGGATGTAAAATAACGACAAACAAACGAACAAAAAATCTAATCTCACCCATCCCCACTCACACACACTCTCTTTTCAACAAAATTAAAGAAAATACTATTAAGGCATGATATCATGCGAAGGATGATGCCAAACGCCCAGCGTTGAGCTATAATTCTCAGAAGGAACATAGGCAACGTTACACCTACATAGAATAAAGGGTCCCTTTTCGAGAAATGATACTGTCCTTGAAAGTTATAATAATGATGGGAAAACTGGGGGTGATGGAGGGGGGAGAGGAGGAGAGAAACTCGAGCAACCAAGGTTTGTTCTTTTCTTTGTTGTCTTTCTTATTGTGAAGGCTGAGCTATTTTACTGCTTCCTTAAATTTACATAATCCGATGGTTTTGAGTTTCTTCCTTATTTATTTTAGATATTTATATATAAGGTTAATTGCTATTATTTACTTTATTCGAATTGGATCGAAGGTTTCGTGATTTTAAAGGGCTACTTTTGAAGATATTTTACCTGAAAACATTCACAATTAATTTTGACCGTAGGCATCGTTTACCCATTTTAGAACAAGGCAGTGTAGCATTGGGGCACCTAATTACAGCAAATGCCCATTTGTGCATTAGTATCTAAGTTAGAGATGTTGGATCAAAGGTAGGTAAGTGTCATAGGTTTTGAAAATGTGCTGTTTTCACTGGATTATGCAGATTTAAATGTCTGTTCAGTCAGATGATTGGTCGGTTGATTGATTGATTGCCCATGGTTTAACGCCATGTCAGTGGCAATGGTGTTGTGGTGTTCTCTGTGGCAGAGTGGTTAGAGTGTCTGACTTTTTTCTAGGTCGGCCTCCTAATCTGAAGGTCGGTGATTCAATTCCCCATGCCCCCACCTCTGCCACTTTGGATTTCCACTGCTGTGTATAAAACATACAGCGTCATCAAAGGCCAGTTGCTCTCATACCATGTCTATGTGGTGTGGGAGGTTAAAAATCCCTTGGGTCAGTAAAAGTGTAGGCTCGGGCTTTCTATCGACAAACTGTCTAATGGTGAAAACAAGTCTATTCAGACTTATCCATGATATGCAGTATAAATCTTCAATCAATGGCACTACTCATGGTGAAAACTTTGTGGTATTTATTCTGTCAGTTTTGTTAATCACATTTAAATGCCATACATTGAAATCTTATGTCAAAGTCTGAAATGGTCTGATTTGAGTTAAATAACAGCAAAATGTAATCTCTGATGCAATGTTGAAGTGGTTAAATTTGTGTCAAATAGCAGAAAGAATTAACTCACAAAACATAGCTAAAATTACAGAAGGTTGCACAGTCCAATTGTTCTTAGGAACTCTCAAATTTACTTATATTCTTTTCAGTAGGCTTATTATCAATCAATTAAATTATTTTATTTTAACTCTCTGTAAGGTATGTTTACAATAAACTGAGGTGATACAATAAATGCATACAAATTCCTTACTGGCAGAAAGGATCCCAGAAAAGCGATCCTTATCTCGCTGGTCTCCATGCATTTGTAGTTTGATCCATTTGCAAGATATCCATTTTGAATTGTTGTTGGTGCAGGTTAAATATAAGTGGGGTCTTTGCATGAATTTATTGCGTTATTATTAGTGTGGCATTAATGGATCCGTATGAAAATAGATTCTTGCTTTGCTGACCCAGCTTTTAAGCACGGTTCTTTAAGTCTACCTTTAGAATCGAATGTGATTCATCCCCATTGTTGGTTTGATGTCTGCTGGCATGGGCAGGAGAGTTCACAGGCCTGAGCGGCTGGCTCCCCAGCAGAGACTATGGAGAGATGTTAGGCCAGTATCGTGCAGTCTTGTTATGACTCATGCGGCCGTGGCATATATTTGATATGCTCTGATCCATGTTTTCCAGTTCGATTGTGCGTTGTTGCAGAGGATGAGCTGACCTGGCGGCCTCAGCCCCGGCAGCATGTTAGCAGGCGGCATCGTCCTTATCTGAAACCATGTGAAAGTACGACTTCTGAACACTTTGACTTCTGGATACTGAATGGTTTATTCACATTCAGGGCCCTAGACCGCCGGCACCCTTTCAACTTTGACCTTCATCTCATTTACATATTCCTTTGTTCTCCACATGTGCCTGGATGTCTTGTATGCATATATTACAGTGAGGGGCTCCCCAGATGGCAAGACCAGTGCCGGGGAGTTAGGGGAGAGGCTCACTGTCCGAGCATAGGTCTTCCAGGCGCGAACAGGCCAGCAGTGTGAGTGTGGGATAGCAGGAAGACAATAGATGAGAGGCAATGAGGCAGAGGAGCGGGTCTTGGAGGAATTAAGGATGAGAAGGAGCTTGGAGGGGTGGAGTGAGATGTCCCGAAATTTCAGGACATGATGACCTGCGCGGGACTTAGATGGTCAGACTAAATTACTCTGATGCATAAGGATGAGATAGGCTAGCAACAGGGCGACAATAATTGCATATGCAGGCGGGTTAAGGGCGGCTAGATAGAGAATAGCTAACCTGAGGTCTGTGGGAGTGAGAGGGGGAGCTCTCACTACCACATGATTAGAAGACTTATGGGCTGTCACACTATGACGTGACGACGTCAGCGTAGGGAGAACTCGAAAAACGTTGAACTTCTCGGCGTAGTATGCAAATTTGGGCACAAGTTGAACGTGGATGCAGCATAGTGGACGAGAGCGTAACGTCGGTAAAGCGTAGTGATACCGTCATTCAACGAGAGAGGACGTCATTACACACACAGAACGCTATGAACGTTATTCCATCGCCAGAAGAACGTTACGTGACGTTACATACATCATGACACGGTGGTGAAACATTGAATGTACGTTGAACGTACGTTCTCCTGACGTTCTCCTGACGTACTCCTGACGTTCCCATTACGCTGCTTGGACGTTTCCACTGGGTTTAATGTGGGTCAACATAGTGGAACTTAGTTGAACGTAGTGAGCAGCGTTTGACTAACGTCCGTTTAACGTCGTTGACGTTCGCCGAACGTGTACAGAACGTACGGCGAGCGTAAACCCTTACGTTCGAGTTAAGTTGAAGGTTTTGAACAGGTTCAAAACTTTGACGCGTGCCGACATAACACGACATAATGTGACGTAGCTCGACGTCAGTCTAATGTCATTCTGATGTCATCATGACGTAACCCAACGTACGTCAACGTAATGATGAAACGTGATCACGTCAGGCTTACGTTTGCTCGTTACGTCGTAGTGTGACAGGGGTATTAAGGAGTGCAGGTTTCATTACAGGCAATTCATGGGTAAGAAACTGAGGGTGGTCACCAGGACTGCCCGAGACCCACAGCTTCATGTTCGCCTGCAGCCAACATGTTTAATGGGATACTAAGCCAATTTAATACGTGTCACTGCTGAAGCCTTTGGTGTGTGAATATTGACCTGCTTGCCACCATTAATTTGGAATGCCGATGTTTTCACTTCAGGGATCTTCAAGGTTAGCCATTTAGTTGTTTAAAATCAAAGTTATTTCAAACAAAGTAAAGTCGATTATGATGAGCAATCTAATGTATTTATCAACAACAAAATTGGAGAAAAAATACCATGAAAACCTACCGGACCATGCAACTTGGAATCTCTTCCCAAAGGCGCACCAAACTAGCCTTACATCCGTCGCCGACATTCACACGGCAGCAACCAGCGCCTGCCAACGCCGGTCACGTGAACAGCGACGTGACGGTCACGTGACGGGCCGCCATGCATCAGCCGCCATAACGAGGTGAAGCGGGAAGGCGTCGTCACGTGACAAGTCCGGGGTCAATGGCTGAACATGGACGTGTCACCAGGGCAATGAGAAAACAAGGGGAATGACTGTTGCAGATAGCGACAAGGCGAGACACACAAATAACTTATCGCTGTCGAGCAAAGTTATTTGTGTGTTCATTTATTGTTTTTTGTATTGTTCATGTATTGTTTATTTATTGCTATTTTTGGTTATTTATTGATTACTTATTGCTTATTTATGGTGTATTCATTGTCTGTTTATTGTTCATTTAGTGTTTTTGTTTGTTTATTATTGTTTATTTATGTGCATATTTATCTTTTATTTATCTCTTATAAATGTATTATTTGTTGTTTATTCATTTTTTATTTGTTGTCTGTTGTTAATTTTCTGCTTATTTGTTGTTCACTTATTGTTTCTTTATTGTATAGTTGTTGTTCATGTGTTGTATATGTATTGTTTATTTACTGTTTACGTATTTTGTATTAATGTTAATTGTTTATTTATTGCTTACTTATTGCTTATTTATTGATTGCTTATTGTTTAATTAGTGTTTATTTATTGTTTATCTATTGTTTATCTATTGTTTGTTCATTGCTTATTATTTTTTATTTGTTGGTTATTTATTGTTTCATAACTGTTGATTTATTGCTTCATAACTGTTGATATATTGTTGATGTATTGTTGATTTCTTGTTGGTTTATTGTTGGTTTATTGTTGGTTTATTGTTGATTTCTTGTTGATTTCTTGTTGATTTCTTGTTGATTTCTTGTTGATTTCTTGTTGATTTCTGGTTGATTTCTGGTTGATTTCTGGTTGATTTCTTGTCGATTTCTTGTTGATTTCTTGTTTTAAATTACGCGCATACAACATTTCGGCTATATTCCACATAGATCCATGTATAAATCAAACAGGGTCGGGTAGTATTTCAAAGACTGATATCGTGTAGACGTTTAAAGCGAGGCTGTTGTTGACAGGCAGACAAAACAACCCAGTATTGATCTTCATGTGTTGTTTGTTTGATTACCGCAATCGCTTAACCAAGGTGTACATCTGAAGATATCCTCTTCGATTTGTATCGTCAGCTAAATGTATTTGTTACCTCTTTATTTTATTTTATTTTCATTTCGTGTTTTCTTTTAGCAAGGATGTCCTTGGGTTTAAAAAAAATGATATTCCCTTGCCAACAGTGTTAAAGCTGCATAGTCCAATGAAAACCTCAGGATATTGAAACCAAGACACTTCTCTGGATTGTATTGTATATGTCTGACTTGGATAATGGCGCCGAAAAAAAGTTTGGATTAACCGATCATTTGGTTTAACCGAGCTTGGTTTACAGTCTTATACTGTAGATACATTAAAAAAAAACAATAATTAAAGTCTTCACATACATTGTATATTACATTCATAATGCACCCCCGTTTTTGCTGAAGCCAAGTCAAAGTTGAAGGCAAAGCTCGGTTAAACCAATGATCGGTTAATCCAAACAAATTTCTAGAGTCCCTCCAAGTTTGGTTTAACGGGGTTATACTGTATTATTATTATGCGGGATAAGTCAACAAAAGCATCCTTTGATGCTAAAGAACAAAAGGTCGTGCAAACAAATACAGGGACAAAGGGGAAGTAAGACTCGAATCTCTCGTGAGACAATGGAGGATCTTGCAAGGGTTCCACATTGGTACTCGTGTTGGAATGACTTACTTCAAGTAGTCTGCATCTACATGTGAATATAGCTTACTTAAACTAGACATTATGTGAAGAATTACTAGAGTACAATTCTACAAAGGGCCTTTTTTGGGGTGAGAGAAGGGATTTTTTTTGTTTGGTGGGATAGGTTGGATTAGATTAGATTAGATTGTTTGAGCTGTATGCTCAGGCCAAATCAGAGGCCCTCAGTGCCCACCACATGTGGCGAGGATGCTCTGTTCAGTTTTGTCATGTGCAGAAATGAGTTTGAATCTGCCGGTGTTCGATGGGTGTATCCTGGAATATCTGGTTCATCTGGTATTGCTGTTAACACCTTGTCAAGCTGCCTTTTGAATGATTGTACACTGCAGTTTGATTGGTGTCTAAAGGCCCTGTCACACTACGATGTAACGATGTCAGCATAGGGAGAACGTGAAAAACGTTGAACTTCTCAGCGTAGTATGCAAAGTTGGGCACAAGTTGAACGTGGATACAGGGTAGTTGACGAGAGTGCAACATCGGTAAAGCATAGTGATAGCATCATTCAACGAGAGAGGACAACGTAATGAAGCTCACGGAACGTTATGAACGTTATTCCATCGCCAGAACTACATTGCTTTACGTTACCTTACGTTACATACATCATTAAACATTGGCGAAACGCTGAATGTACATTGGACGTACATTCAGCATACGTTCTCCTGATGTTCTCCTGACATTCTCCTGACGTTCCCATTACGTCGCGTGGATGTTTCCACCGGCTTTAATGTGGGTCAATGTAGTGGAACGTAGTGGAACATAGTGGAACATAGTGGAACATAGTGGAACGTAGTGGAACGTAGTGAGCAGCGTTTCACTAATGTCCGTTTAACGTCATTGACGTTCACCGAACGTGTACAGAACGTACGGCGAACGTAAACCCTTACGTTCGAGTTACTTCGAAAGTTTTGAACAGGTTCAAAACCTTGACGCACGCCGACGTAACGTGACGTTTAATAATTAACTGCCTAGTTGGCATCACTTGACTCTGCCGGTTCATCTGATATCCGATATATGCTAACCGCAAATATTATTAACAATTTAAATCGCGCCCTTCAATGTAGGCCTATAATTCCGCAAACATGCAAATATTTTCGAATATTAATGATGCTAAGGATGTTCACATCGCAATAATGGAGGTGATAATTTAACAACCTGCTCTGCGCAGAATCCCTCCCATCCCCATCACCCAGCCACACCCTCTCCATCCTCATTTAGCAGCTCAAGGTTTTACCTGTGTTCGCTAAGTGGACACACAGACGCTCAGGCCGGAGGACACGCTCATGTGACGGAGGCCGCACCCAAGTGCAGGGGCGGTTTCCGGCCTGCGCATCATTGGCCACCAGCTTTGACGCGCACAGGTCAAGGCGACTTCGATAAGCTGAGAATAATGGCACGCCCTGCATGCACCCTTTCACTAACACTGAGTATTTTATAGCGAGGATAATAAAGGCGCGATGTAGACAGGTATTAAAGCTGAATAGTTCGATGTCAACATGACATTTCCGAGAGAAAAAGAGTATCTCGATTTGATTCTACATATCCAACTATGATACCGATGCACTGGTTAAGCATTGTGTTGCTGCATTTAAAGGAATATTAAGTCAATTAAAAAGAGCATATTACTGTTGAAGAATTTTTTTTTTTTGTGTGTGTACATTAGTTGTTTAAGCAGGAGAATTTTCAGTCGCAGACGACTGGTCTTCCTCATTCCACTGCTCCTTGCCCTATCCTAATAATGCCGAGCGTCTGGCTAGGAAGCGACAAATATCAATTTTGACGTCATTGGTTTGACTCGACCAGGATTCGAACCCACGATCCCAAGATCTACCAACATGGGAGACGGACACTCTAACTCATTCAGCCATCCCGTCTGTAATGTCAGAGTTTGATTTGCATGCTAAAATTTAGTTTGCATGTTGGCACTTCCATTATCTCCAAAGTTAGCTAATTAAAACAAAAGTTATTTCAAGCTGAAGTATGGTACATTTTAAGAAGAGACGCATATATTAACCTGACACATATTTTAGAGTAACTAAAAACCACCGGACTATGCAACTTTAGCAGTCAATCCGAGTGAGTTGCTATGTAGCCATTCCCAGGTTAGCGAGACTCTCGGATAAACAATAGACTATATCACGGTTCCAGCAGCGCGGTGCATTGTGGGATGGGTCAGAGCAAAACAACCCCCCCCCAAAAGCACATGGCACATGCTAATACACTGGGTGTAGCTATGAAATGTGCTAGTTTCAGCTCATCTCAGCTCTTGTTTGAAACATAGAATACTAACTAAAAAAATATATATAATAAATTAAGATATTAATCTTTTATCCAGCATTGCATTTACATCAATATAATCACCACATCTTATGCCATGTGCATTTAGATTTAGGAAAATCTAGGCACTCAGACTAGTGTTAGAGCCATAGCCAGAGGAATCAATGCATTGTCAATGGCAGTGAGTAATCTCCATACAGAAAAAGTAAAATATTGATAAAACCACACCACCCAACCACAAACCGCTTGGAACACAATATAGAAAACATGTTTAACAAAAAGATTATATTAAATTGATATGGTTAGGGTTTTGGATTTCTATTAATTTTGAATAAAACTGACGTTTTTCAATGCGCGTATCGGCAAACTCAATGGCCGTTCGCATTTGCTTTGCTCCCAAGGCCGTTTTCAGCGCATGCGCAGTCGGAACCATGAACACCGGACGCATGGTCGAATCAGTAGAGCGCAGGCTTCCCATGTGGAAGGTTTGCGAGTTTGCAACCTGGTCGAGTCAAACCAATGACTTACACAATTTATACGTTTTTGCTAACTAGTTTGGTGCTCGGCAGAACTATTAAAGGGCAAGGACTGGTTAGCTCAGTATCAGGATAATGTGACTAAGTGGGAAACGGGGTTGTGGTGCCAGTGATCTGGTCTCCCAGTGGGTCAGCACTATGAAGTCGCCATGAGTGCACACTGTCACAAGTCGGTACCCATCCTGGTATGACCTTAGATGTTGCCATGGTGCAAAACCCTAGCAAACAAACAAAATCTGGATCGTGTTATATGGAGTTGGATCTTGAACCGAAGGCTCTGAATCCAACTTACCGCTGCAGCCATCACGTGTGTGCAATACTGTAATTACACAGCGGTATCAGTCAGGGAACAATGCTGGGGGTTATTGAGGGAGGAGGAGGGAAAGTGGAGACAGGAGGCCGGAAGTGGGGAGATGGTGGGTGGGGTGGCTGAGGGGGTATGTGGAAGGACGAAGTGGGTGTGTGAGGAGTGCTGGAAATTGTGGGTGCATGGAGAGGGAACTGGGTGTGGTTGTAAGTCTGTATGTCGGAGAAGTGGATGTGCAGTTTGTGGGTGTTTTTGGTCTGTTTAAAGTTCCATAGTCCGATGGATTTGAGTTTCTGTCATTGTGAGAGATTGATTATGATATGCTAGGTTGGGTATTATAAATCCATCTTACTTTACCTTGAAGTAGCTTTCGTTTAAAGTGATTAAAGTATGAGATATTTGAAATGTAAGTCCGCTAAATTAATTTTCACATGATTGTCAACACTCTGATGACATCGGCTTCAGCAATAACAGGTTATATTATATTGACTTGACATGAACTCCTATACGACAACAAACACTTAATATTAAGTGCACCCGAAATTTTAGCTCGAATCTAAATAAATGTTTTGATGTATTTTTGTTGCTTATGCCTTTATCGGAGTATGTAACCTCAATGAATACATAATGTGCAGAGCTAGGCTGAGTAAGGGATGGGTGGGGCTGGTTAAATATAGTTGAGTGTCACAGATGGAGACACAGAAGAATAGAGGCGATGTGTGGCTTAGCTTCAATCACTGACATGACGTCAATGAAGCCAGGTGAACCTAAGTGTGTGCGTGGGAGGGAGGGAGGGAGGGAGGGAGGGTGGGTGGGTGAGTGTGTGGGCGAGGTGAAGTGAAGTGGGCGGGTGGTTGGGTGGGAGGGTGGGTGAGTGGGTGAGAGGATGGGTGGGTGGATGAAGTGAAGTGGGTGGGTGGATGGGTGGAAGGGTGGATGAGTGGGTGAGAGGATGGGTGGGTGGGTGGGTGAAGTGAAGTGGGTGGGTGGATTTATTCCCTAAATATACTGTTAAAACAAGCAAAGTTATATATTCTGATATATTTGCTTATCTATCAAACATTGGGATACATTTCAATACGATTATTGTGATTGATAGGTAAACGCATGTTTTATTTTACTGCATATGGGATGGCCGAATGAGTTAGAGCGTCTACCTCCCATGTTGGTAGATCGTGGGATCATGGGTTCGAACCCTGGTCCAGTCAAACCAACGACTTAAAAATTGAAACTTTTCGCTTCCTAGCCAGGCGCTCGGCATTATTAGGATTGGGCAAGGAGCAGTGGAATGAGGAAGACCAATTGTCTGCGTTTGAAATTTCCCCTGGTTAAGCAACTGATGTACAGAAACAATTTGTTTAAATGCCATCCTTTAATGGTGTTAATCACATCAGATCAGATCAGATATGACAAAGATACAGTAAAGCCTCTCTAACCGACCACCTGCAGAGACCAACCACTCCCCTATACCAATCGCTTTGTTTGGGTCCCAACATTACCGCTGTAACTATATTCTAACTCCCTAAACAGACCAACTCCCTAAATGGACAACTTAAAGTCTGTCCCAAGGTCGGTCGATCTAGAGAGGTTTTACTGTATCTTTAAGGCGGTCTGTTAACACTAATAGCAGTCGACCGACAGGTATGATTTGTTTACACACCTGGGGGGATGGGTGGATGGGTGGATGGATGGATGGGTGGGAGGGTAGGTGGGTGAGGTGAAGCTAAGCGGGTGGTTGAATGCGTGGGAACGGGGTGTCATGGCGGGTTTGGGAATAAGACGGGGCCCACCTAAATGAGGAAACTCTGAAGGAAATTAGGAAGTAGTGAAAGATGAGAGGTTGTGCGAGAGGGGCGAGGCTGGGTAGGGGTGAGTCGGGAGGTAGCAAACGAGGAGGCGGGTTAATAAGAGTGCGGGTAGACAGGGAAGGCAAGAGGGGGTGCAAGCATGAAGGGCTGACAGATAGAGAGGCGGGAGATAAATAGAGGCGGGCAGGAACACACAGCGTGCTGAACACTGAATCGGAAAAATGGTAGTGGATAGGGCGATAATATAAGAAAGGAGACATTCATGTATTGCAGGTGTGGTGACTATGTGGAGAATGATGTTACAGAGAATGCCTCATGTTGAACTGGAGAGGAGAATCCAATCAAGTTGTGGGTCAGACAATGAGTGGTTATTTTGGTTATTGAGACCTTTTTCTCCATGACGTCATTTCCGCCATTTGTCGGCACTTCAGTCGGCACAGTGCATCATTTGATTGCACTGTTGGTCTCAGTCATACTACGGCTTGTGACCACTTGCGGCCACTTTGCGACCACTTTCCGACCACTTTCTGACTTCAACCCGGCGACCTCCTTGCGACCAAAACAAAGAAAATGCAGGAAAAACAATGGTCTGCATTCGGTCGCCAACTGGTCACCGACTGGTCGCTGACCAGTCACCGACCAGTGGACACCCATCTTGGTCACAAGGAGTTTGCAGGTTCTACATAAGAAAAATCTCCTTATGACCAAAATGGTTGAAAGGAGGTGCCCAACCACTTTCAGCGGTGGGCGACCAGTCGGCGTCGAGTCGGCCTTTTAGTAGAAAAGTTGTTGGAAAAGTGGTCGGCAGTATCCGCAGGCTGTAGTGCGAGTGGGGTTTCAGACGATGAGACTGTAAAATGCGATTCCTACAGAACCAGTTAAAGATCAAGAATCTTATAGAGAAATGGGAGGCACAAGCCGTTCCTTCACACCGTAAAGGCCCTGTCACATTTTACCGGATTGAGGAAATGGATTGAGCATGCACAAAACACTTTTAATGGATTGTGTCGGACTGATGTATGCGGTTATTATCCATTACCGTCCGTTCCCTCCGTTACTGTCTGTTCCCATCCATTACCATCCTTTACTGTCCGTCACTGTCCGTCACTGTCCATTCCTATCCATTACATATCCATTATACATCCGTTGCCATTCGTTATAGTTCTTTTTGTATACTGAATTGTCTGTTGATCGTTAGATAAGTTATCAACCGATACCATCCGTTACCATCAGCTACCATCCGTTACCATCTGTTACCCATCCGTTACCATCTGTTACATAATCGATGCATTTCAAGTCTGAATCACACCGGATTAGAATATTTTTGTCCATTTCAATCCGGTTCCTCAATCCGGTAAAGTGTGACAGGGCTTTTAACACCCTTGTCAGACTTAAGAGAATTCAGTTTTGTCCTATTTAAAAAAAAAAAAAAAGTCATGTCCATAACTAGATCACGATGAGATATCCCCTGAATTAAATACAAAAAGAAGTTTTCCAGCCTTCCTAATTAACAGCAACGCGTTATGTGCCCTTAATTGTGCTACTTGAAATCATATCTTCTCCGAGGCAGTATGAGGAAAGAGGAGACACTAGTCATTAATTGGAACTACCGCTCCTCCATATATGGATCGCTAGTTTGTCCTTGGTTCTTCCAAGGCGCGTTTCCTCTTTGTTCCCCATTTTTTGTTTATTTCTCCTCCAACATGTCTTGTTCTGTACATCTATTAATTGTGACTACGTTAAATGCTACCACCTTTCAGGGATCTGATTGGTTGGCTAAAAGTTGCATTAGAAAAGAGTTGTTTGTGTGTATTTCATTGTCTCATTTTTTTCAAAACAAATGGGGATATTTTAGCAGTGTATCAGAGACATTGCTAGTATTATTTACACTGTTCTGCTTCAATAAGTCTGCAGCAAGAAATATCATGCATCCCTAATTTAGTAGCAAAATAAGATGCGGTAATAAAGTTGTTTATGACATTGTACTCCATATAAATTACTGCAATCAGATCCTTGGCCTGGTCCAATGGTCTTGTTCACAGATCTGATTTACTGCAATTTTGCAAACATATTTTCGTTAAATGTTCCCTAAATATACTGTGAAACAATTAAAGTTTTATATTAGTATATATTCGCTTATGTTTTAATCATTGGAACACATATATTTTCATTAAATGTTCCCTAAATATACTGTTACAACAAGCAAAGTTATACATTCTGATATATTTCCTTATCTATCAAACATTGGGATACATTTCAATACGATTATTGTGATTGGTAGGTAAAGGCATGTTTTATTTTACTGCATACGGGATGGCCGAATGAGTTAGAGCGTCCGGCTCCCATGTTGGTAGATCGTGGGATCATGGGTTCGAACCCTAGTCCAGACAAACCAACGACTTAAAAATTGATACTTTTAGCTTTCTAGCCAAGCACTCGGCATTATTAGGATTGGGCAAGAAGCAGTGGAATGAGCAAGACCAATTGTTCACGTTTGAAATTTCCCCTGGTTAAGCAACTGATGTACAGAAACAATTTTTTTTAATGTCATCCGTTAATGGTGTTAATCACATCAGATCAGATCAGATATGACAGAGATACAGTAAAGCCTCTCTAACCGACCACCTCCAGAGACCAACCACTCCCCTATATCGATCGCTTTATTTGGCTCCCAACATTACTGCTGTAACTATATTATAACTCCCTAGACGGACCAACCCCCTAAATGGACAACTTAAAGTCCGTCCAAAGGTCGGTCGATTTAGAGAGGTTTTACTGTATATTTAAGGTGGTCTGTTAGCACTAATAGCAGTCGACCGACAGGTATGATTTGTTTACACACCTGGAACAAGGCTGATCAGGTGGCACTGACCTGACAAAGAATAGACGTGCACCCCTTCCCTAATTATTATGGGTGATGATGAAGATAATTGCTATCCAGATATATATATATATATTATAGACAGACCGGACCGGTGGCCTAATCGATAGAGCGCAGGTTTCCCGTGAGGACGGTCAGAAGTTCGAATCCTAGCCGAGTCAAACCATGACTTATTTAATTGATACTAAGTGTTAATAGGATAGGACAATGACTGGTGTTAATAGGATAGGACAATAACTGGTTAGCACAGGATCAGGATAATGTGACAGTGTGGGATATTGTGCGTGTGACGGTGTGGGATATTGTGTCATGGTGGCAGCCCGGCCTCCCAGTGGGGCAATACTATAAAGCCGCCATGAGTGTACATTGTCATAAGTTCGTACCCGTCCAGATGTGACCCTAGATGCTGCTAGGACGAACAACAAAAAGTAAACAATTAGATAGGTATATATATGTACATAACATGTATATACATATACAAGTGTATATGTATATATTATAAGAACAGTCACAGACAGAGTGACTGAGCATGGCCAGACAAATTACTGCATGTGCAGACAGGGGGCGGCACAAGTGGCCTGGTTGCATAGTCGATGAACAATTTATAATAGATCAGTACAGTAGATGATTTAGAATATAATAAGGAGTGAAAGCTTTGGATTAATTATATGTGTCTATTACTTATGCATCACATATGTATGTGCTCTAGAATATATTATGGCAATATAAACAAGGACACTGCCACCATTAGTTAAGTGCCCAGTCTCCTTATAACCGCCTTGTAATACATGGGTATGCGGGTATGCAGTACCTACCTGCTAACATACCCCAGGGACTTTGACACCCCTGCCTTGCAAAGTTATAAACCACTGCCTTGTGGTGTACAGGTACTTGATAGAACCAAAGGCTAAGGGAGCAAACCCTAACAGAAAACCATGCTTCCGAGGCAGCATTAAGGTCGGTGATGAATGGAACTCTAACATCTCCTGACCAGCCACTGCAGGGACAAATAGTTTGCACCTGTCTTGAGACGTGTTCTTGCCGGTGTGAGACCTCTATTTGCTCCCCGAGAGAGTGCTACTAGTAACTTGCAAAAGCAAACAGCACTTCAACACTTTGCAAGCAGCTTTTATGAAATGTACAACCACACGGAATAGCGGCGGTTAAGAAATAAAAGCAGTCTTTGTCGCATTGATGATGATGATGATGAATACACCTTACTATACATTACACAATGGCCTAGTTCTCCCTTCGGCCAGAGCAGCGCCACTTGCGAATGGTCACTATAACCATCTGAGCCGGATTTGTAGAGGCTCTCGGACATCAGGTATGGACAATTTGACAAACCTATGAGCGCATAAGCAGGTGAAATCGGTAACCGGAGCTATATCTCGAATAGTGGCCGCGGAAGCATGGTGGAGGCAGGGCGGAGGCAGGGCGGAGGCAGGGCAGGGGGAGGGCGGGGGCAGGGCGGGAGAAGGGCGGGTGCGGGGCGGAAGAAAGGAGGACAGGGCGGGGCAGGATGTGTGCGGGGTCTCACTACAATCAATGCAGTACAGTAATCAGATATGATGGGTCTTATTCTCTGAGAAAGACTGGTTCTGCGACTCTGAAGCCCGGATATGTGGGATAGCATTATAGATTGCAAGTAAAATTGCCAGTATTATTTATATCTTTCTGCTTCAATAAGTCGGGACAGAAGGTAGTTGGATGAGTGAATTGTGGTTGGTCTCTCCTATAAAAGGCCCCTCAATTTTTAAGGGTTCAGGAACAAAAACCGACAACCACTATATCCGGGCCAAAATGAAAACCATGACTACCACGTTTGAGCTGGAGCTGCCATCATTGCAATAATCAAGTCTGTGGTTTTTGCTGAAGCTGCCACATCCCTATATAATGTCCTACTCAATACCAGACGGGACGGCCGAATGAGTTGAGCATCCGCCTTCCGCTTTGGTAGGTCGTGCCGTAAAATATTCCGATATACGGCATGGGGGGAATACAACTTATCTATTACTGATCAGTGTACGTGACCCGGTGCATGTATGTATATATAGATATGTAAGGGCTGGTGGTGACTGAGTGGGATGTAAATAGATATAGTGGTGCTGGCAGGTCTGGGTGTGAGGGCCTACCACCTCTGCTGGGATAGTGATCACCACACTCAAAAGTCAAGGTTGGTGCTGGCCATGGGGCCATACAACTTGGTGGTGGTGGGCAGACCAGGAATGCTCGATCCCTATCAGTAGGGCCAAGAATGCTTGTTTTCCATTGGAGGAAAGGGGTGGGGTGATAATCTACAATGAACCCATGTACGATATAAATAATAAACCAGAGGGCTTGACTCTCTCTCTCTCTTCCTTTACACTTTATACTCTTCCTTTCTCTTTGTCTATATTGATTTCACTATAGCCTGCCTACACAGCCACAGCTTCGAGCTTTAGCCATTTTACAGTGGGATTCGAACTCGCAGGCTCGAACCCTGGTTGAGTCAAACCAATGACTCAAAGATTGATATGTGTCGCTACCTAGCCTGGCTCTCTGCATTACTAGGATAGGGGAAGGAGGAGTGGAATGAGGTAGACCAATCGTCCATGATTGAAATGTCCCCTGCTTATTCAACTACCATACCACAAAAGATATATATATATATATATGAAATTGATGGACTTTAACTGGAAAGCAAAACAATAAATTCTATTTGACAGAAAAGAGCTCAAATGGATTTGTTGGTTTTGATTTTGTGGCGGAGTGGTTAGAGTGTCTGACTTTTTTCTAGGTCAGACTCCTAATCTGAGGGTCGGCAGTTCTATTCCCCATGCCCCCAGCTCTGCCAATTTGGATTTCCACCGCTGTGTATAACTTACAGCATCATCAAAGGCCGGTTGCTCTCATACCATGTCTATGTGGTGTGGGAGGTTAAAAATCCCTTGGGTCGGTAAAAGTGTAGGCTCGAGCTTTCTATCGACCAGCAGTGGAATGAGGAAGACCAGTCGTCTATGAGTGAAATTTCCCCTGCTTAAACAACTAATGGACCCAAAAAAAAAAAAAAACATACAACTTTCAGGTAAGTGAAGGCAGATAGGAAGGTGAGGTTGTGCATGAGAGCACACAAGCCAAGTTTGCGATGTTGAGAGTAGATGAGCTGGTATTCCAGGCAGCTCCAACAACTGTAGCCAGTTAAGACATGTAGAAATAGCAACTTCCAAGGCGTTCAGCTCAGCCTGCATGGACCTGTGTGGTTAGTCATTTCTCATGACTTAAGATAAGATTCTGTATATGCGGTATGCGGTATGAGGTATGCGGTATGTGGTATGTGAATGCGCATGCGGCAAAAAAATGGAAAAGCATGTAAATGCGCAGTAGTGCTTCCATATTTCCGAATGCGATTGTGAATGCAAACGTGAATGCGAATGCGAATGTGAAAGTGAATGCTGCCCCATTTGCCATAGGAAACAACAGCAACATTGACTTTCCTTCACAAATTTGTGGAACAAAAGACTGAAAATCGTATCGGTATCTATGATACATACCGCATTCGCATTCCACATGCAGCATGCCGCATGACGCATGACACGTATATGGAATGTTACCTTGAACCACAGACGCAAAATTTCTTGGATCGTGTCATCATCATTCAATGGTGAGTCGGTCGGTGAGTAAGCGCTAATTGCGGAAGGATACACGTTTCGGAACCGTTTGTTGTTTGTTTGTTGTTGTTTTACGTCCTAGCAACATCTCAGGTCATATCAGGACGGGTACCGACTTGTGACAGTATGCACTCATGACGATTTTATAGTGTTGCCTCACTGGGAAATCAGGCTGCTGGCACCATGCCCCGATATCCCACTGAGTCAGATTATCCTGACACTGAGCTAACCAGTCATTGCCCTATCCTAATAATGCCAAGCACCAGGCTAGTAAGTGACAGGTATCAATTTTTAAGTCATTGGTTTGACTGGGCCGGGAACCGAACTCGCGAACTCCCGATCTTCCGCACGCGAAGCCTGTGCTCTACCGATTCGGCCACCGCGCCCGGTTTTCGGAACCGAAAAACGGCTCGTTCAAATCGGTATGCCGGCCTTGCGAGTAGGTGGAAATGGTATGTTAAATCAATTAACCAAATGAATCTGCGACACATAAATTAAAGTTCGATGATTTTAAGTTTCTGTCATTTTTCTGGGATAAATATATTAAATTGATTGTTATAATCTACTTTACTTTACTTTGAAGTAACTTTTATTTTAGATGGCTAAGTTTTGAGATATTTGAAGCGCAAACATGTCACATTAGTTTTGGCAACCATTGCCAAAACTATGACACCATAGGTTTCTGCAGTAACAGCTTCTATTAAATTGACTCAGTTTTCCCTTCTATGTGGCAACACATGCTTAATACTTACAGTATTATCTGAGGTAGATATGTAGAAGCAAATCTAGATCAGTGTTTTGGTTTTGAAAAGGTGATGCTTGATCGGACTATGCAACTTTAAAGTGAATTTAACTAATTGTGTTTCAATCTTTCCACACTAGAAGTGGCGAGTTGGTTGGTACGTCCGCGCACACCTGGGCCCATATGTATGTGTCCAGGTTAGCGGTCGTAACCCTGCGTGGTGCGGATTTCCCGGGTTAGCGGCAAAAACTGCGTATGTATGTGTCGGGGTTACACTAACTCGGCGAGCTTAAAGTCGCCTGCATTAACCCCAAGCAAAAGGAGGGTTAAAGGTGGGGTTAGGCACCGATTATGACAAAATCTATTGAATGTGACCATATTTAACAGAATTACATACGCAATAAGTGAAATTTTATCAATTTAACCCTAAATTCGAAGCGTTATTAAGGCTACCGCCGCATTGGCGGCAATATTAATATTTATATTTTCGAATCGACGGACGTAAAGTAAACAAATCGCCGCCGCCGCCCCATCGACGTCGCTTTCCATAATTAATCATGCGAACGAGGAGCCCATGTTATGGAAATTTTATTGAATCAAAGACATGTAAGAAGCAAGTAGGTAATATCAGATCAATATGGTTTTAGGTAAAGTTTGACTCAGGCCCTCAACCCTTCCGTTTTGACTGTTCGTTTGATGGGTTGGGCGGGCGGCTGAGTTGGAGTGGCCTGGTGTTGATCGTGCTGCCGTACTGCCGAGGCTGTGTAAGTGCCAGGGCATGGTGATGGAATGTGGGTGTTACGTAACCTTACGACGGTTACGCGTTGCAGGACTGCAACATTTATAGAGAGGCTCCGATAAATCCCGGCCCAGTCTTTGGTTAAGACATGTCTTCTGTGGGGAAGTGGTCTCAGAGGAAGTGTTGTGAAGGCTGGGGACATCCTTCAAGACGTGGTGACGACGGGGCGCCGGGGTGGGGGGGGGCAGCGGATCTCTCTGTGCCGTCTGTTTGAGTAATCTGTATGGTGTCTGTAATGCAGCACTTGTATCCGGTCAGCAGGGTTCGAGGAAGGCGGGCAAAGGTGGAGCATGCGGTCGTTCCAGCAACAAGAACCAGTCAGAGAAAGGAAAAAAGGTCAAGAGCCCCCCCCAAGAACACAACAACCCTGGTTAGGGGAACGAAGTGAGCCTGTGGGAGAAATCGAATGGGCAGATCTAGGAAAGAGAAATGAGGAGAGTTGAGTCAAAGGCCCGTGCCTAATCTGCCCTATGGTAATCCAACCGGCGAGCCATAGACACGGACAGAGTAAGGGTGAAAGTGAAAAAAATGCCGGCAGGCCCCCCCCCTCCTGGAAACTCTTTTCAGACATATCAAGGAGGTGTCCGGCCGGCGGAGAGGTGATAGAGAGAGGTGTGGACGAGGTGCGGTCCGGATAGCAAGTGGGCCAGGAGCAGTGAGCTGCTCATTTATATAGGCCAGGCAGGGTGTGGGTCTCGCAAGGCGAGATCGTGACGTCAGAGTCTCGCGTAGTAGTTTTGGCTGTCTCCGGCAGGGTTTTTAGTTCATGAAATCCAGTTCAGATGGTGCCACCGTCGGGGTAGAGGGGTGGGGGGGAGAGGGAGTGGGCGTGGCTGTCGGGTAGGGTAGCGGTGAGGAGGAGTGGGTAGTGGTGCAGGGGGAGAGGGGGTCGTAGGGGAGGGAGGGCAGGGCTCCTCGTACGCGTGTAAATTATCCATGTTGGTAGACCATCACGAACACTGGCGGCGGCGGCAGTTTGTTTACTGTACGTTCGTCGATTCGAAAATATAACTATTAATATCACAGCCAATGCGGCGGTAGCCTTAATAACCCTTCGAATTTAGGGTTAAATTGATAAAATTTCACTTATTGGGTATGTAATTCTGTTAAATATGATAGCATTTAATATATTTGAGCCTAATATATGGCTAGAAACGCAGAGGGGTTCCCCAAATCTATAAATAACTGAAACGTTAACTAACCCGGGCCCGCTTTGGACACATACATCCGCTGTGACACATCTGGAACACCGGGGTTAGATAACCCGGGACCCGCCGTTAACCCCGTTGCGGTTAAAAATTGGCTCATACATATGGGCCCTGGCTGTCGTTTCACATGGCAGCCCCTGCCTATACAAGCTCCTGAAAATATATGTGTACTTTTGCTGGAGCAACAGGGCCGTAGCAAGGAGTTGTTGTTTAGGTTTTCGGATAAATTATTGGAATGGTTGGTTGGTTGATTGCTGGAGTTTTACATCCTGGCAGCATCTATGGTCTCATCAGGACAGGTACAGAGACTTCAGCAGTATGAAGTCACACTCGTGATGAAGGGTGCAGATATTCCAATATATACTATGGCAACATAGATTCCAGCAGTAACAATTTAAAAGAAAATTAAATTGACTTAATATTCCTCTCTATGTAGCGACAAATGCTTATTAAATGCACCGGTATCTAAGTTGGATCTGTAGAATCAAATGTAGATACGTGTTTTAACTTCGCAAAGTTGATGCTTTCATCGAGCAATGTACCTTTAATCAGTTAATCAATTCTACTTGGCTTTTCTGATAATTTTTGGAAGTTGACAGTTCCCAGTGGGAAAAGCAGGTTTTTTCAATCACGTAATGTAAGACTGGTTAGAACAACAGGAACAGCTGTGGACATAATCCGACCACCATATGCATGGAGGCCACCTAACCTGTGGCTGAATGTGGTTTGTCAAGGCCCGGTCACATACACTTTAGTGGATGTAGTTGAACATAGTGGAGGTTAACGTAGTTGAACGTTGTTGAATGTAGTTGAACATAGTTGAACATACCAGCATCCATACTTCTCTGGTATGTTGAATTAGGTTCAACTACGTTCAACTACATTCAACTACGTTAGCCTCCACTATGTTCAACTTCGTCCACTAACACGTATCAAAGCGGGCCTGAACAATGTTTGTGGGTCTGCGAATAGCTAAGAATAAGAGTGACTTCCTAGAACTTGATGTAATTTCTGTTATTTGTAGCACAAGACGAGTACATTATCTAATTATACGTCACCTTGTGGCAGAACTGGGTACCGAAAGAACCTCATCCATATATATATATACATATATGTATATATGTGTACGTGTATGTGCCTGTATTGATTTCACTATAGCCATTTTCCGAGCGAGTGAATCAGCGTAGTTGGAACATAAGTACCAGGATTTCCCCGGTGGCGGTGCCACCATCGCGCCCTAGGCTCGGGCAAAATCCTAGCTGATATCGAACTGGATGGAAAACGAGCGTATAATAATATATAATGATATTGATAATCATAAGAATACCTCCAGCCGAGGATTTTTACACGTATAGGAATATACTCACTATATAGATTATCTCCAATTGCAGAAAGACCAAACGGGATGGCCGAATGAGTTCAGTGTGCGTCTCCCGTTTTGGTAGATAAGTGGAATTCGAACCCACGGGTTCGAACCCTGGTCGAGTCAAACCAATGACTTAAAAATGTATACTTGTCACTTCCTAGCCAGGTGCGCGGCATTGTTAGGACAGGACAAGGATTGGTTGGCTCAGTGTCAGGATAATGTGACTGAGTGGGATATCAGGTCATGGTGCTGGTGGCCTGGTCTCCCAGTGGGGCAGCACTATAAAGTAGCCATGAGTGGGCACTGTCACAAGTCGGTGCACGTCCTGATATGACCTTAGATGTTGCTAGGACGTAAAACTCCAACCGACACGAGGTGCATTTCAGATTCAGGCTGTGTGGCTTCTAATATAAATGTAAAATATTCCGATAATGACGCATTGGTGGGGGAATGCAAATGGTCTATTTGAGGAAAAGTTATACAGGGCCAGGTGCATAGATGTTTATGTAGTTGCTGGTGTTGCTTGATTCATTGGTAAATAGTCATTGTGTGTTAGTCAGATAGTGTGTAAGGGGCACTTGGAGCTCTACCCACTACCCCCTCCCCCCTCTGCTAGTCATGGATCACCACACACTCAGCTCAGGGCAGGTGGTGGCCAAGGGAGGCACACCTCGTGTTGGTGTCAAATCACTGTAACCATGGCGACTAGAAATGCCCGATTCTCATTGGTAGAGCTGGAGATGCTTGATTCTCATTGGCAGAATGTGGTCAGGTGATATACTATACTGGATCCATGTACCATATAAATAATAAACCTGAGGGCTTGGCTCTCTCTCATCTTTCACTATTTATACTCTTCCTTTCTCTTTTTGCCTGTATTGATTTCACTATAGCCTGTCTACACAACCACAGATTCCAGCCGTGGGCTTTACATATTGGCGACCACGACGGTTATTGACACTGTATGGTTAGTAATACTAGTTAGTTTTGACGACGTTATAGACTGGTACTTTATATACTATAGACTATGTACTGATGACCAGGAGTTAGTTTTGACTAATAGTTGGACTACAACGTATTTAATATAATTTCTATTCAAAATTAACATTTAATGCATTTTGATAGTTTTTGATACGATGAGTAGTGACTGCAGTAGTTACTAGATAGTGTTGATTTAAAATGAAAAGAACATAATTGACTACGACTGGTTTGGTGAATTGTGTAGGTAGTGTTTTTTCTTCTATCCAATTTTTTATTGTTTCATCTGTTTTCAAGGTTTAAATTGATTTAAAATTAGCTTGTCGACGACTTTTCCAACAGAACGCTGCTATTCTTAGAAGGTACATTAGTCTTTGGTAATGGTATTCCTGTAAATTGCCATTATTGAAGCCTCATGTAGCTGGTGGAATAGACTTTTTTATCGAGACTACTTTCGGTATTTCATTTAACCTTGGAGTGAACTGGAAGTGTAGTAATACACTGCGGAAAATTCTTTTCATATTTCTTCTGCTTTACAGGCAAATAACTATACTTGGATTCAATTCTTTAATTTACTTCTACCACCTTCCTTTGAAAGCCTTAAATGAACAAGACTTAGGAGACGACATTGCGCTTCACACACGTTGTTTCTTTCTAACCCTCGATAGTAAAGACCGCCTAACAGTGCATGTTAATTTCACCAGAATTCATGGGATTGGGAGAGGGAACCCCCATCTACAGGTTACTTTCTACAAAATTAAGGATCAATGAAGACACACTCGGGATGAAGGATGCAGATATTTTATGTCCTGGCAACATTTAAGGTCATATCAGAACATGTACTGACTTCTGACAGTGCGCATTCATTGTGACTTTTTACTGCAGCCCCACTGGGACATCAAGCTGCCAGCACCATGACCCGATATCCCACTCAGTCACATTATCCTGACACTGAGATAATGAGTCCATGCCCTATCCTATTAATGCCGAGCGCCAGGCCAGGAAACGACAAGCATCAATTTTGTAAGTCATTGGTTTAACTCGACCGGGAATCGAACTCCCAACTTCCTGCGCCTGCGCTCTACCGATTCGTCCACCGCGTCCGGTACCGAGATATTTGTTCCAGATGAAGTGGATACTACTAATGGTGGGAACCGAAATGGGTTACCTAAGCGCAGACGACAAGGCTGTCAGGCATTGTCACCTGAAAAGAAGACAATTGTGACACCTCCCACCTAAAATCCCATTTGAGAATAGCACAGATCATGAATTAGCAATGCCTAACATTCCCAAATAAATCCTTGCATATACAGAAGTGTCATGATCGATTATCTAATTTCATTGTTTTGGATATTTATTTTTCAACTAACTACTAGGGGTGAATTATATATGGGCTATGGCAGGACTGCAGGCTTTTAGTGTCGGGCTGCGACGGTTACACTTAGTCAGCCTAGATGCGTTCTACAATGATAAAATCTCACCGAGTTATATAAACCAGGGACATTTCCACAAATCGATAGGATTTCACTGTGAAAGAGCCATGAATCACCTTTTGATAAGAGAGGAGAGCGGGGAAGCTAACCAACAGGCGAAATGCAACAGACAACTTCTGACAACGTTTCCTTCTTTCCGCTTGCACATTAGTGAATTCTAAGCCTCCTTTCTATGGCACCCCCCCCCCTCTCAATGCATGCCCTGTAGTGTCCCCCAGAATATGGATATTAATTCTAAGCTTCATTCACGAAATTGTAGCTTGAGCTTAAAACATGGGTCATAGGACGATCATTTTAATTATAAAGCAGCAAGTTTAAGATGAATATAATGTAGATGCCTATGATCTGGATTTATACCATTGAATATGAATGAATCCATATTTGTACGACTCCCAAAGAAGCTAAAACCAACATTGTGTACTGAGTACAGAACACTAAGCCTGATGAGTCATATGTTGAAGATGATCCTAAAAATAATTTTACTGAGAAACAGACAGAAAATTGAAGAACAAATCAGTAACGTACAAAGTGGGTTTATATCTGGAAGAGGTACACGTGAAGGGATTTTCAATATGAGAATGATTTGTGAACGTTATTGTGAAGTGAACCAGGATGTTTATGCCTGCTTTATTGACTATGAGAAGGCCTTCGACCGAGTCAATCATGAACTGTTAATCAAATGTTTACAAGATATTGGTGTCAATGGCAAAGACATTAAACTAATTGTGAACTTATACTGGACACAACGTGCATTTATAAAAATGGAGCAGGGCCTATCGGATGAAGTTATGATTAAACGAGGAGTTCGACAGGGGTGTGTATTGTCACCATGTCTATTTAACCTGTACACAGTGATGATTTTCAGACACATTGAAGATTGCAAGGGAGTGACAATAGGTGGCATGAACGTCAACAATCTTAGATATGCCGATGATAGTGTAATACTAGCAGACAGTGAGAAAAACCTACAAGATATAGTGAATAGAATCAATAAAGCTGGAATACTATTCAACATGAAGATGAATGCCAGGAAGACCAAAACAATGGTTATATGTAAAAAGACAGATAAACCAAATATCAATATAACCATAGATGGCACAAACATAGAACAAGTATCCGAATTCATATATCTCGGACAAAAGATTACAAATGATGGGAGATGTGAGGAAGAAATTAAAAGAAGGATAACAATAGCCCGAACAACATTCTCCAAAATGTATAGAGTGTTAGCATCAAGTAAGATATTAATACAAACAAGGAAGCGTATTCTTCAGTGTTATGTGTGGTCTACTCTAATGTATGGGGCAGAGACATGGACAATCTCTAAGAAAATGTACAAACCTTTAGCAGCATTTGAGATGTGGACTTATCGAAGGATGATGAAAATATCATGGACAAAGAAGATCACCAACAAAGAAGTTCTCAGAAAAATTAAAAATAAGAAAAGCTTGTTTGCCACTATACAGACAAAGAAACTTATTTATTTTGGCCACATCATTCGTCAGAGTTCAATATACCGTACATTGTTGGAAGGGAAGGTGAATGGCAGCAGAGGGAGAGGGAGACCAAAAACATCATGGTTTACAAATATTTCACAGTGGACAGGCTTGAATTATTCACAGTCTATCAGAACAGCACAACATCGGGACAAGTGGAGAACCATTGCATCCAACCCTCTACTAGAGGATGGAACTATTGATTGATTGATTGATGATCTAAATATTGTGGTGATGAATAAAGCATGCTTGAGAATGGATTCTATGTTGAAGCGGCTTTGTTGGTGTTCATAAATAGCTGTACCGATCTTTGTAATGTGCTAGGTTCGAAAGGTGAGAACTGGCTCGACGGTACACACGTGTGGTTAATGGACATAGCTGTGGTTACAAAGAAAAGATGTCCATCGCTCAATAAATTAGATCGCTTGTCAGCAACATACCTTATGCACAATTCTCACCCACACCCACACCCACACCCACACCCACACCCACACCCACACCCACACGACCTCTACTTCCACCCCCACACCCCTGCAGACACACCTGCATTTTCTCTCCTACTCCGACCCCCTCCCCAACTTCCGGTCCCCCCCTACACAATGCCTACTTCTCCCTCCACCACAACCGCTACTCCTCCCGCTCCCACCTACATATCCATGCCCCCTTCTCCCACTAACCGTCCTACGTCTGCTCCCCCTGAACCGACCTTCCATCCCCACACCACCATCTCCACCCCTACCTGCCCTCACCCGCATCCCACCCTTTTCTCCAGTCACCCCCCCCGCCCTCCCACGCCCCAATCCCACCCCCTCCATCCTCCATCCCGCCACCTTGATCTCCCATTCCTACAAATCCTACCTCTTCTACCCCTACTTCCTGTAGCCCCACCCGTATTCCCACATCGACCCCCCTTCACCCAAACTTCCGTCACCTCCCCTCAATCTCCACCCCTAGTTCTCTCAATTCCAATCCCGACCCTACACTACAATCTCACCTCACCCCACCCTCACCCAATCAGATATATATATATATATATATATATATATATATAGTATAGTTATACGAGTCTTACCTTGGTACAGATGATGGATAACTGTTGTTTTACCGAGGTATAAGCCTCGGATAGATGTGGGCTAGGGAGAGGTAAGCAGGTCCGGTACCAGCAATCTTAACCTACTTATTGAGGATAAAAATGACTTTCAAACAATGGATACTATTACTTTACCGAAAAGGTACACCAACGGAATAGATGTGGCAGGGTGTGGCGGGAGGGCCCTAGCCCACATCTATCCGAGGCTTATACCTCGGTAAAACAACAGTTATCCATCATCTGTACCAAGGTAAGACTCGTATAACTATACTATTTTACCTCGGTAAACAGCCTCAGGCTAGCCTCAGGCTAGGGAGACCTTTACATAATTCATTTTTATCCTTAATATCATTCTTTCTTATTATTATAACATTCTAAATTTTTGTTCTCACCTATTCTTGTTAGTTGGCGAGAAGACGCTTTGCAACGCCGGTAGGCTTTTCTAGTCGTTTATTATAATGTTTTGCAAACGACTTAGCCGTCTTCCAGCCTGCATGCGCTAGTATTCTTTTCACAGAAATACCAAGCACCCGTGCCTTGGAGACCATGGCTCCTCTAGTTGAGTGGGAAGAGTATTTACTCGTATCCACTCCAGCCAATTTCAACACCGTAATTGTCCATCTGGCAAGTGTGTCTCGTGAAATCGCCTTATGTGGCTTTATAAAGCTCACTAATAGTTGTTGTGATGCACGTAAATCCTTTGTCTTGTATATATAAGCCCGTATGGCCGACACAACACATAATTTCCGATCATTCGGAAAACAGTCTAAGTGAACCGTTGATAAAGGGTCACCTAACGTGTTCGATTTAAGCAATTTTTCTAAATCAAACGTAGCTTGTTCCTTGTCTATTTCTAATCCAGTTAAGGATAAAGCAACAATCGTCTGTCCTCTGTGTCCGGTTACTAACAATAACAGGACCGCGACCTTAAAACCTAACTGTTTTATATCTAACCACGAGTTGTGAGGCCAAGCCTGAAACAACTTAAATACTATAGAAACATCCCAAAACCGACTATACTTTGGTTTTGGAGGATTCCTTTGATAAATTGAACGAAGTAAATAACAAAGAACATAATGTTTTCCAACTGTTTCGCCATCAATTCTAGGTAATATAATTGATAACGCACACCTCGCCGCATTAATCGATCCAAAGGAAAGTCCTTCATCCTCTAGAGAACGAAGAAACCGAGCTACTTGTGAAATCTTTGGATTTGTTGGCTTAACTTTCATTAACAAACAATGTACACCCCATTTCTTTAAATAGGTTGTATACATTTTGACAGTTCCTGGCCTCCAGGCATCCGATACTATCCTATCCTCAGTAATTCTGTCCAATCCAAATTGCTGTAGCTGCTTCCTTAGAAAAGGAATGCCAATAGGGGCGTCGTTGACACATCGCCGTGAACCACTAGCGGTCCGTGGTGCGTCAGATTCCCGAGTTTTCTTGGGAATCGTATATGATCTTTTGCCAGTTGTGAAACTGCTGGCAGCCAAGGTTGCGTGTCCCAATCGGGCACCACCAGTATCGCATGTGTCCCTTCCAAGCCGATTTTTCTCACTACTCGGCTGATAATGCTAAATGGTGGGAAAATATAAAAATAATTATTTTCCCAGGTAATAGCAAACGCATCTACTTTCCAAGCATCCGGTTCAGGATGCCAAGAAACATAACAGGGTAACTTGTTATTATTTCGTGATGCAAATAAGTCAACTTCAGGTGTACCCCATTTTTCACAAACGAAGTTAAACAAAGGTGTAGAGAGAGACCACTCTAAATGGTCATGGAAATTTCTACTTTTATAATCTGCAAGTGTATTTTGTGACCCTGGAATATGCGCTACAGTCAGCCAGACTTGTTGAGCCTGTGCCCAGTTCCAAATCAGTTTAGATAACTGATTGCAAGACTTTGATTTGGTTCCACCCATGTTACGAATATATGCCATGGCAGTAGTATTATTAGTTAGTATTCTAACCTGTGATTTATTTATCTTTACTAAACTATGTAAGCCCAGATAAATAGCACGCAATTCTAGTGCATTAATATAGTCTGATTTTTCATCATCAAGCCATCTACCTCCTGTTGTGACCCCATCTCGATGAGCTCCCCAACCTTCTAACGAAGCATCAGTAGTAATTACTGTATTAGGTTCCGCCATGCGGATTGGATTTGGTGAACTTGCTATATGTTGCATCCACCATCCAATATCCTGTAACCCTTCTTGCGAAATAAACATCTTTCGCTCAAAATTGCCTTTAGTTCATGCTAACGCTAAATTTTTATCTATTTCTAGCGACTTAATATGGGCCTTCCCATATAACACAGCAGGTGCATATGATGTCATTATGCCAATAAGAACAGCAACCTGTCTAATTTTAGGCTTTGATAACTTAATAAGCTGAGTCGCTGTAGTCATAAACTTAATTAGTTTTTGTTCTGTTATCGACACTGTAAGGGACTGTGTATCCAGAATAAACCCTAAACATTTGAGTTGTTTTGTTGGTTTAAACACTGACTTTTGTCGATGTACATAAAAGCCCAATTTATTGAGTAATGCACATAAATCCAAAACTGCATTCACACAACCAATTTGTGTTGATGCTATAATAAAAGAATCATCTATGTATGGAAACATTATGTGACCCTTCCTCGCCATTACCGAGAAAACCGGTTTAAGCAATTTAGTAAATAAACGAGGCGCACAAGCTAAGCCATTCGGCATGCAGGTAAACTCATAGAGTTGGTTATCCCAAATAAATCGAAGAAATTTTCGGTATTGTTCCATTATGGGAAGCGTATAATATGAGTCTTGTAAATCAACACTAGCCATCCACGCATCTGGTGTAATCAGATCTCGTGCCGTATCTAGAGAGAACATTTAAAAATGTCGATATTCCACCCTTTTATTAAGGATTGTTAAATCCAGGATCATTCGAACATCACCATTAGGCTTCGGTCTCGAGAAAATGTTTGAAATAAAGTGTCCTGAACAGTGTGTCACTTTTTGTATAATTCCTTTCTCAAAGAATTTATGTACCTGTTTAGTTAGTGCCTCTAGTTCAACTGGTTGAATGTTATATGGAAAAGGTATTATACTTTGTACAGGAATTTGTGTGAAGGGAATGTGAACACCCCTAACTATTTTTAAAATTTCTTGGTCACTAGTAATTTTGTGCCACTCAGAAATATGATTACTAATATTACCAGCCACAAAGTTGCTTACAGTTTGTGTGTTTTTAGAGGCTGCAGGGACTTGTAAAGTTTGTGTTTGGACCTCTACTTGGACCCGCCCCTGGGGAAAGGTCTCGACGAGTTGACCCCTCGGCCTATTGGCCGTGCGGTGTTGTCGGTCCAGCCTGGGCAAGCGCCCCGGCCCCGAAACCCTTGACCGAAGTTTGAACTCGGTCTGGTTCCTCTGGTGAACCGTCGTGGACGAAAATCCCCTCGTGACTTTTTGAAACAAGGAACTTCCTGTTTCTTCTTGCCATCCATGTTTTTGCCACTCTTGGCTGCAGTCTCTACCTCTTTATAGAGGTATTGTAGTTGACCGCCAAACATCTTGGTGTTATCTAAGGGTTTCCCTTTAATCGGCTCTGGAGCAAGATAAAGCATAAACTCCTTCCCCTCATTATCGGTAACCTTCTTAGAGCGAGCCACTTCCTTGCCAGCATCTGTGCAAACTGACTTGAAGACATTTTCATATCTTCGATACGACAGGTAATTACCTGCCGCCGCTAACACTGCAATGCCTTTGTCCATTGTCTTAGCCAAAGACGAGAACTTATTTTCACTCTGCATCCTATTAGCCACAGGAACAATAGCTGTTAGGGTAGCCAACACTGCCTTATGCACTGTGTGCAACACATCCTCAAACTTCTTACGGTCATCCGTCATATTGACATCCCGATCCATTTCTTTAATGATGGAGTTGGGAACACCCTTTATGCCTGTTAACTCATCTCCTAACTTGGAGATAACCTCCGCCGGTTTAAACGTGCGGAAATGACCATTCACGGTCTCGCGCATAAGCGTAGTGGTTTTAACCCGCTTAGCCTTTGGCTTCTCCACCTTCTTAGCCACTTTAGTGCCAATGTCCGCATAGACACCTTCATATATGGTGTCTGAGTCTGATTCCGTAGAAGTAGACTCAGTGGACGAATCAGAAGAAGAATATTTCCTCTTCCTCTTCTTCTTTTTGGACTTAGTCTTCCGCTTTTTGCGAAAACCAGTCTCTGCCCGCTCCTTGGTGAATTCATCACCCGAAGAAATCACCTGTTTCTTCTTCTTCCTCCGTTTAGGAGAAGGAGGAGGAGGAGCCTTAAGCTCCACCGCTGAGTCTGTGTCCAAGAAATCCTCATACGAATCCTCTTGGACACTCGGCCTACGCCGCTTCCGAGACACGGGCGATTTGGAAGTCAAGATGTGGCTTTCCAACCGTGCAAAGCGAGCCTCCCAATCTGGAGGCGCAGGCACATCAGGCACTGCGTCCTCGTCCGGGTCGGAGAGGATATGCACCCGGGGCTGTGTCGACGGCCCTGCCGACAACACAGGTGAGGAGTCGTACTCCTCGTCCACTCCACTCGGAACACGCCCCTCGGCTGCTGCTGCACCGCGCTTACTCCGCTTCGTGGCCATCAGGAACTGTAAACAAAGATTTTTGGTCAGTCCTGGTATATATATTTGTCACAATTTGGTTGTTTCAAACTCAATTGGACATCTGGTGGTGTTAGAGAACGTGTTTATACCGTTATAACACAGGCGTAATAAGCTAAATTTGTGCGTGGATTGTGGGTCAAACCCAAATCTTTATGCGGGGTCGGGACCAGTGTATCGGCCCGCCCATCCCTCTGTTCCGCACACTTCTCCCACCTGTGACTACTACGTCAACAAGTTGGAGAAAATGCTACGAAACTCGGAGAAACGCCTGAAAATTTTTGTCTAGGGGAGTCTATAAAAGAAACCCAGGAGCATCTCCAACATTACTCTCTATTAGAGTACGAGAGAACTTCCACATGAGATAGGGCGAAACCCACATCTCTACCCATAGTCACACGGTGACCCGGGTGTTGACAGAACCGCTAATGACCGGTTTGGTTCCTTCGAGAAACCCACTCGAGTGTTCTATCCTTGGTTGTTTATAACCAAATAACTCGTCCAAATTGGACCAACGAAAGTCTAAACTTTCCATATTGATGCTCTAATGCATCATAATTAAGCTAACCACAGTTTTTATTATACTTACTGCGTATTTGCTTGTATGTAGACTAATTTTGCCGGAGCAAACCCAACGACACGTTATCCAGTCGTGAGTTGTATATGCTAATTGCTGGTACCGGACGTGCTTACCTCTCCCTAGCCTGAGGCTAGCCTGAGGCTGTTTACCGAGGTAAAATATATATACATACAGTAAAACCTCTCTAACCGACCACCTCGACAGATCAACGGCTCCCCTATTTTGATCGCTTTATTTGGGTCCGAAACGATCGCCCATTCAATACCATTGTAACAATAAAAAAAAACTAAACCGACCACCTCCCTAAATGAACCATTTTAAGTCGATTCCATGGTCGGTAGATTTAGAGAGGTTTGACAGTAGACTGCTTTGTGGTGGAAGGGTTAAGGGAATACTGATAACCACGGTACTGTCTACATTCAATCAAAAACACAGGTGCATTAGATACAGTTACAATTGTGCCTGTGAAGTATCATATTTAGGAGCATCACTACAACTCCATTCATTGGCTATTTGTTACGCGCACGTGACTAACCAGGCCACCTAATTTCCCTGACTTATTTGTTGTGTGTTTGTTTGGCGGCTCGGCAAAATGGCAATGAGATGGGCGTATATGGCTGTGTGGTATTGTGGAGCACACCCTCGGCTGATGACCTATCAGGTGACAGCACTCATCCCAGTACTGTCGTGTCTGTCAACCCTCTGACATGCGTTCATGTGCGTAATGCAATCATGCAAATTGACAGAAGGTTCAACGGGCCCTTTCGTGTTCGAAGCGTATTCCCATATGTACATGTAGTTCCGATAAGCCCCCCCCCCCCATCCCTTTACCGACCTTCCCTCACACCCACCCACACACGCACCCAGACACACACATCCTACCAGCGCTGGTTAAGTTTGTCAGGATGCCGTGATAACTACACGGAGAAATTCAATTTCCGCGGATCCTTTTATCTTTCCGCCCGCGCCGTGTTTCGCGTTTTACCCGCTAGGTGATTCCCCTGTCGGGTCTGCAGACCGCGCCCAATTCAATGATAAGAATGGGAAGCGTGATGATCGAAGCGATAACTGCATTGCGGCTGCGTCGCGCACGGCCGACCTGGGCGTATGTGCGCATGCGCCAAGCGCTGGTGCGCAGATCGCGTCCCTCCTCCCCCCCCCCCCCTTGTCTGCCCCGGCCTCGCCGTCTGCGCACGTGCTTACTTCCGGTTTGCATCGCCGTTCAATCGTTCACGCGTTCCCCCCCACCCTGCCCCGCCCATGCCCGGTCCATCCCCGCCCTGCCCCTTCCCCTCCCGCCCCACCCCACCCTGCCCCGTCCCTGTCCCGCCCCTGTCCCGCCCCTGCCCCGCCCTGCCCCGCCCGCCCCGCACCACCGTGCCACGCCCCATCCCGCCCCACCCCACCACGCCCCACCCTGACCCGTCCCTGTCCCGCCCCTCCCCGTCGCGCTTCATGCCGCCCCGTCCCGCCCCTCCCACCCCGCCTCTCCTGCACCATGCGCCGTACCATCCTTGTCGACACTTCGCTTAATCCCATCGTCCACCGCCTCCCCCTGACACCCCCCCCCCCCCCTAGTAGGCATGAGGGCATGTTTGTCTCCCTTCCACCCCCACCCCCACCCCCCCCCCCTCACCCCCCCCCCCCCCCACTACGCTACCCGCGCCGTGCTCCGCAGCTCACTGACCCCTCCTAATCGTGGACGAACCCACGTGACACCAGGGGGCGCGTCTCCACTGGCGTCCCGCATGTCACGCCACGCCACGCCACGCCACGCCACGCCACGCCACGCCACGCCACGCCACGCCACGCCACGCCACACCACACCACGTAGTTGCCCCCCCCCCCGCACCGCGCCCCACCCCCATTCACCCCCAAACCCCACAAGTTTCCCCCAAAACCACCCCATCTCCCCCTAGCAGGGAGTGACGACGGGAATTCCGGAGCTGCCTCCTGGCGGCCGCCCGGTGCCTCCGGCGAGGCAGGTTGCCGGAAGACCGGGCTATTTGCCGATTGTCCCCCTTAATGTTGCGACGGCGGCGGCCGCAGTGTGAGCGGGCACCGGGCGTGTCACTTGGCCGAGTGTTGGCCCGTCGTCGATGCGCCTCGCATTAACCCGGGCGTGACAGTGGCGCATATCGGGCCCAACAATTTACATCCGGGGCGTCGGTCATGGCTGTCCCTGCTGACCAATCAGAGTGCCTGGCTGGGAGACTCATTGAATCAGGCGGTGGGCAAGGTCCTCTCCACCCCACAGGATGCAATATGTCGCCACCAGTCTCCTTCCAAATAGCCCGTGTAAGCAGGCTATGAAAGGGGAAGGACATTTCTGTAAGTGGTGTAATATAATAGAGTTTACTGTGAGTTGGTAACTTTGTTATATTATTCGTATAAAGCTACTTTTATGGAGTTCATCATATTCTGGTAGCATTAATATGTTATTAGTATAAAGTTACTGTAAGCAGTGTAATATGTTAGAGTTTACAGTGATTTAGGAACTTTGTTGTATTATTAGTATAATGCTATTATGGGGTAGCATTATTATATTATTAGTACAATGTTATTAGCATATTATGGTAGCATTATTATGTTCTTAGTATAAAGTTTCTATAGAGAGTGTAATATCATAGAGTTTACTGTGGGTTGATAACTTTGATATTGTATTAGCATACAGCTACTACTATGAAGCTTATCATGTTATGGTAGCATTGTTATGTTATTACTATTAGTATAATGTTACTGGGTAATGTTTAAAATAACTGTATAATATTAACAGACATCCTAACATTTTTTATCATTTCTGTAAGAAATTTAATCTCATAAAGTTGACTGTGTTTTGGTAATATTGTTATATTATTAGTATAAAGCTACTGTTGCAGAGCCGAGCATATTATGGTACCATTATTAATGTTATTAGTAAAATGTTATAACCATATTATGGTAGTATTATTATGTTATTAGAATAATGTTACCGTGCAAAGAATAACATAAATGGACAGTATTAAAAGATCTCCTAACATTTTTATCATCTGTATTTAAATATTATATAGTGCCAACTAGTGGAGATTTGTGGAACTAACCTGACAATGACTGTTCCATTGATAGTAATTATAATACTTGCATATTAAAATATAAATCACGTAAAATAGATGCTACGATCGATGTTGCTGTTTCACTTTCTCAAGCTGACACTATTTTCTGTGTGTAGGTAATGCAGTGATGGTTGTCAGTTCATAGTTAAAGCTGCATAGTCCGATCAAACCATCACATTTTCAAAACCAAAACATTCAGCTAGATTTGATTATGGATGTCTATCAAGCTTAGATACTGCTGAACTTATTAAGCCTTTATAGCCACATAGAAGGGTATACTGAGACAATTTAATTAAACCTGTTACTGCATAATAAGCCTATGGTGTCAGAATTGTGGCATAATTACTAGCATTAATGCTTGCACTTCAAATATCTCAAAAGTTAGCCATTTAAAATAAAATTAATTTCAAGCTAAAGTAAGGTAGAATATAATAATCAAGTTAAAGTTGCATAGTCCGATGGTTTTGAGTTGCTGTCATTTTTATGAGATAAAGATATTAAGTTGATAGTTATTATCTACCTTACTTTAATTTGAAGTAAGTTTTATTTTAAGTGGTTAACTTCTGAAATATTTGAAGTGTCAACACCTCAAATTAGTTTTGGCAAGCACACCAAAGCTCTGACACCATAGGCTATCACAGTAACAGGTTCTATTATGTTGACTCAGTATTCCTTTATGTGTGGCAACAAATTGTTAATAAGTGCATCAGTATCTAAGTTAGATATGTAGAATCAAATCTCGGTCATTGTTATGGTTTCGAAAATTTGAATGCTTAATCGAACTATGCAGCTTTAATATATTTATTTCTGTAATATGATAATAACTCCAAACCATCGGACTATGGAACTTTAAGTCCAGGTGCTTTTGGGTTGGTGACGTCATTTGTTTGCTGGACCGAACCTTGCTGCAGTCAATGTTGGGGGTATCTTGATCAGCGTGGCGTCAAGTCGGGGATTTCAATTCACCCCTGACAGTCTGGTCACGTGAGTTTCTATCGGTTATTGTCTTGGTCACGTGATTATTTCATCTACCACTAGCTGGGAAGTGTTATTCATCAACCACGACAACGGCCTATATTAATTATATATAACTCGTTCTATGTAATTATTTATATTATGTACATATTACTTTCCTCAATTTCAATTTGAGTACATCAAAGTTTATGAGTTACATATGTTTTGGAATTTGAATATAGTTGATTCTTTGAATATGGCAGAACTTCAGTATATCAGACTGTGTATTTTATGTCTCAACCTGACATAATGAACAATTTTCATATTTTATAACGATGTGAATGTGTGTGGAGTGCAATTTCTTCGTGGATGAAGTGAGACAATCTCGGGGGAGGCGGAGGGGGAGGCTAGGTTTGATTTACATATATAACTCACGGATTGAATAGATTGATATACACGTGCCTACATCTTTTCAATATGTTAGACTATAGATGTAAGCTTGATTGCGTGTTGGTGTTGTCATATCTCACAGTGGGGGAACGGGGTGGACCATTGTGCTGAAGGAAACCCTTACATTTGACTCTGAAATATGTACTCAGCTGAGTTTACGGAGATTGGTTATAAAACTTAGTAGTATAGAGGAATCTGGAGAGGATTAATAAGTAAGACTTTGACAAATCGTCTCTCTTACGCTGGAAACCAACAAGTCCAGATTATAAGGTGTCCGCATATATTACTTCATTCACCGTTTGTAGTATATGTGCGAGACAGTTAACCTAATCACCTAGCTGATTTGAATATCTTGGACTTGAACAGCAATCGCCCAAACTAGTTTTTGATACAGCATAAAGCTAAGATTCCATATATGCGGTATGCGGCATGCGAATAAGAATGCGAATGCGGCAAAAAATCAAAAAGCATGTAAATGAATAGTGGTGCTTCCATGTGTCCGAATGCGAATGCGAATGCGAATGCGAATGTGAATGCGAATGTGAATGTGAATGCAAATGTGGCAAATGGATCGACCCATGGACCGATTGGTGCGAATGCGAATGCGATTACTGCTGCGTTTGCCATAGAAAACAATAGTAACTTTGATCTTCCTTCACAACATTGGAGCAAAAAACCCAAACATTATCATGGGTATTCTTCTTGGTGTGTTTGTATGTTTAACGATCCCCCAGCACAAAAAGTAAACATTGGCTATTGGGGGTTGGCATATATCTATGCCCCATACACCCCATTCGCATTCACATGCCGCATGCCGCATACCATGTATGCGGCATGCGGCATGTGCATCTTAGCTTTAAGAATGCGAATGTGGCATTCGCACCGATCGGTCCATGGGTCGATCCATTTGCCACATTCGCATTTGCATTCGCGTTCGCATTTGCATTCGGACGCATGGAAGCCCCACTATTCATTTACATGCTTTTTGATTTTTTGCCGCATTTGCATTCACATGCCGCATCCCGAGTATATGGAATCTTAGCTTTAGCCTTTATTTATTTTCTCTAACAGATATTTTGGGATAGCTTTTTAAACAGTGAGCATGTTGGCGAGGCTAACATGCATAATTTGTTAACGAGGCTGGTCTATTTCTGTCTTCCCCGCTCTGCACGTCTCTCTCTCCTGTCATTCTGTCACTGAGCCTCTGCCTCTCCACTTCGCTTCCCTTCCTGTGCACATCCCATACCGTGTTTACCGAGGTGATAGTAACCTTTGCCACTCGCCAGCTCTTTTCTTCATGTTAAGGATTCTCTCATGCTCATAATTAACTGAAGTTAATCTTAGCAGTGAATAGTCACTAAATAACAGAATTTGTTATGAAGCATTGGAAGGTTCTTCACACTTTGTTGTTATCGTTGCTCACGTCTGTGCACCGTCATGACAGTGTCAGTGACCTCTGCTCACTCACACTGCCACTTCTTCATCTGTAGAACTTTAAGTTATTAAGTCGCACTCACAAATTACTAAATTTGGTCTCAGCAATGACTCGTCCTAAATAACAGAATTTCATCTGAAGTAGTGCAAGTATTATTTCTTTTATTTTTATTAATTTTTGCTCACTTGTCCTTATCGCGGTGACAGTAAAGCGACTCGTCGGCTCATTTCAACTTCAATGTAATGCCACCACGCTCTATGTTTTATTAAGTCACGCTCACAAATTAAACAATTTGGTCTTAGCAATGACACGTTCTAAATAACAGAATTTCATCTGAAGTAGTGCAAGTATCATTTATTTTATTTGTATTAACATTTGCTCACTTGTGCTAATCACGATGGCAGTGAAAGCTACTGGCCGATTCCAACAATTAACACCAAGTGGCAGTACTAGGCTGTAGTTTCCTAATAGTAATACTATAGAGACTGTTGGTCGCCCACTCACTGTATTCAGTTTAGCACTCTTTCACTATTAAGTCATGCTCATAATTAACAGAATGTAATTGTAGCAGTGAATAGCCACCATAATAACAGAATTTGACATGTTTTGTTTAACATCTCCTCACATCACGAGTGTGTTACCGAGGTGATAACTGCTGCTCACCACTGTTTTAAGCTTGCTGGTGTGTCTCAACATGCAGTATCTGTGCGGTGGGGATGCATTGATGCAAGTTGTGTCCTGCTGTGGGGATGAATTAATGCAGGTGGTGTCCTGCTGTGAGGATGCATTGATGCAAGTTGTGTCCTGCTGTGGGGATGAATTAATGCAGGTGGTGTCCTGCTGTGAGGATGCATTGATGCAAGTTGTGTCCTGCTGTGAGGATGCATTAATGCAGGTGGCGTCCTGCCGCGTCTCTTCCAGGCTACACGCTGAGGCAACATGCCAGCCTCCTGATGGCCTACAAGACTGGTATGGCCGCTCGCTCATGGCAGAATAAGTGCTAACACCTTAAGCGCTACCTCCAGTTCTGCAAGTGTCACGAAGCCTCCCCGTTATCCCCCGTCCATCTATGACCGCCTTTCATTCCATCCCTGCCTCCTCCTGCTGCCTTGTCCGCACCTTGAATGTCTACCTAGCCACGGTCTCGCCTGCCCCTGATGACCCTGCCTTTCCTCTCCCTTTCCGATTTCCCCTAACCATCAAGCTGCTTACAAGAATGCTGAGAGCCGCGACTAGCGCTGCTCTACCTCTCGTCATGTCGGTCACCCTCCTCCACAGCCTTCGCCGAGGCGCTGTCCAGGCGTGTCATGCTTCAGGACTCTCGATCCCAGCCCCCTACAAGCTGGCACATGTAAGAGTATGGCCTTCGAGTCCTACCTCTAGTTGCTCCACCTGCGAGAGGCCCCATCAGCGCGCTCATTTCTATTGGGTGAGCGCTGATTGACCTCTCTCCTCATCTCGATTAAATTTAAACACTGCCGACGATTCAAGACTACCTGCAACTCATCGCCCCTGCCTGCACTCAGATTACTGGGTCCCTGTCACCCACTTGCTTAGCCTGTCTACAGGTCCTGACTGTTATTTTCTTTATTTAATCAATCTTTCAAATTTACATCTCTACTCTTGTCTCTTTCTTGTCCGAGTGAAGCGAATTATATGCAAATGTATATCTCAAGCTAATTAATAGCGTCAGCAGAGAAAAGATTGTCTCCTTCACCTACCATACTCAATGACTGCAGCTACACACACATGTCCAATGTGTCACCACACATTCCGAGCACAAATTGGACTCATCCGTCATTGATGAGCTCACAATAAATATGAGTTGCTGTCATCATCGCCATCGATGGACAACCAAGAAGAAGATATGCGAATGAAGCAGCACAGCATATAGGTTCATACATATCGATTACTCTTAGAAGGTAGTTAAACTAGAAACAACAAGGCATAATAATATATTCGCTGTGGATGTAGGTTAAGGGTAAGCGGCATAGACAAGAACTATTTAGGCACCACCTGGTCCCTTAGAAGTCATCTTACAGCATCATTAGCCAGTTAATGCCTTCAATATTTCATAATTCAACTTGATACAAAGCTGGTGAATGAGTATTATCTACATCTCCTATGAAAAAAACAATTGGAAAAGCTGACTTAGAGATTTATACTAGTCACTTCCTGGCCAGGAGCTCAGCATTATTACTATATTAGGATTGGGCATGGACTGTTTGGTTGGCTCAGTGTCAGGATAATGTAACTGAGTGTGACATCAGGTCATGGCAGCCTGGTCTCCCAATGAGACAGCACTATAAAGTCGCCATGAGTGTGCACTGTTACAAGTCGGTACCCGTCCTAATATGACCTTAGATGTTGCCGGGAGGTAAAACTCCAACAACCAACCAACCGATTGGAAAAGCAGAGCCATGACGTTGGGAAGACAACTATAAATGATATACTAAAAGGAAGACTGAGTGCGCCATGAGTGACTGTGGTATACAGCACAGAAATAGTGTTTATTAAGGATATTTGATGGCTACCATTTGAGTTGACAGGCGCGAGATCGGATACCCGACGACAGTATTATATAACGTTATAATTCAGAGATAGAGAGAGACAGATACAGAAGGGGAAAGCATTGTACAAGCTAATCCATTTTTCTTTAAAACAGGCTTCGGGTTATTAAATAAAACATATGTAAGACTTCAACTCAGTGGATCGAGGTACACATATACCCACCAGCGTAGGTGTTCTGTCCTGATTTACGACATTTAAAATGTACTGTAGTTTTGTCAACTCATGGCCACTCCTTTGTCCTGGGGTAATGCAGCTATGAACACATTATTCGATTTATTAATGAATGGATATATATATTATATATTATCTATTGGTTTGTTTGTTGTTGTTTTACGTCATAGCAACATCTAAGGTCATATAAGGACGGGTACCGACTTGTGAGAGTGCACACTCATGGCGACTTTACAGTGCTTCACTGGGAAGCCAGGCCGCCAGCACCATAACATGATATCCCACTCAGTCACATTATCCTGACACTGAGCCAACCAGTCCTTGCCCTATCCTATTAATGCCGAGCGCCAGGCTAGGAAGCGTCAAGTATAAATTTTTACGTCATTGGTTTGACTCGACCTGGATTCGAACCCACAAACTCATGTGTTCGGATCTCCCGATCTCCCAAAACAGGAGACGAATGCTCTACTCATTCGGCCACCCCATCTGGTATATTATCTATTGGCGTTTAGTCCAATTCCTGGTTAAAGTAGTACAGAATGTGATACAGAATAAAGAAATAAATCTTATTCGACGCAAAACTCACTGAAATAGCTGGAATTGGCATTTCAGAGTCACAAGATTTCAAAATGTCCTGTCGGGGCCATACCCCAGATCACCCTAGTACACAGCGGCGGTATAGTGCTGCCCCACTGGGAGATCACTCCGACAACACCATGACCCAATATCCCACTCAATCACATCATCCTGACACTGAGCTAACCAGTCCTTGCTCTATCCTATTAATGCCGAGCACCAAGCTATGAAGCGACAAGTATCAATTTTGTAAGTCATTGGTTTGTCTCGACTGGGAATTTAACTCCCGATCTCCCGACACGGGAGGCCTGCGCTCTACCGATTCGGCCACCGCGCCCGGTAGAAGTCGTAGGTGACACACCGTTAGTAAACACACCATTGCTCTCTCACAATATGGCTTTCCCGCCTTGTTATAACAATACAATGATCATGATCTCAGAGACAACTAGAACGGAGGCAGGGGAATAAGAACAGATACATCTACGTGTTAGCTAAGCCGCGTCTCTGACGCACAGATCCTCCCCAGAGGTGGGCCTTGGTGACCTTTCTCTGAGAAATGGTGACCTTTCCATGTTTGGGGGACAAGAAAGGTAGTATTGTCCACTGCCACTGAATGTTGTCTGATGCCAAATGGGAGAAAATGTACTAACTCACAAAAATACTCTCATTGTGATGACAGACGCCATTTTGTGACGTCATAGAGATATATGAATTATATGAATTATATTACAATTATAATATTATCTGCACAATCTGGGTCCTCGCTGAATATTGGATGGGAAAGGATATAGCTTCCTTTTTAGTACTCCTAAGCTATTTGCCTCTCATCTTAAATACTTGATTGCTCCTGTCCTGATATGATCTTAGATCCTCGCTTGCTCTCCTATAGGTTTTTTCCCCCTACCACCCACCCCAATGGGCCCCGCCACCACCTTTAACCATCATGAACAAACCATCAACACCCCGAACATCCTACACAACTATCAATCTGTTTAAACACATTGAACATTATATAAGACAGACAAAATGTCTTGTCAACTATAAACTTAGCTTGTTTTATAAGAGAAAAAATGTAACCCACAACGATTGTTTGAGTTTCCCCAAGTATGCATCTTCTACTCGGTGCTGCTTCACCATTTTTGCATGAACCACAGTCACTGGTGCTGTACATTATACAGCAGGAGCCACTCCCTTAATTCTACAGGATCGGTGCTGTAACTAATACAGCACTGATCAAACTTAGATTATTTAGAATGTCAATTCCAATAGTAAGATGGCTGGAAGACCAGTGCTCCGTCACTGACAAATGTCATATTCAGATGAATAAATACTTTACCAAAAAAAAAAAAAAAGAAGATGTTGCCAGGACTTCAAACTCCAACGACCAACCAACTTGATATATTGACTACTGATGGTTTAATGCAATGTCACCAGCAAGGGCCATATCCATGGCGAAAAGCAAGTGGTACCTATTCTGTCAGTCTTGCCAATCACATTCATATGCCGTCATTGATGTACATGAAGTTCCAAACTGGTCAGATCGATGTCAAATGACAACCGAAATGACTACGGATGCAATTTTTAAAGTGGTTAAATTTGTGTCAAATGAGAGCAGAAATTAATTGAAAATGAAAATAAAATATAGTCGTTAACAGTCGTTGTATGCATTGTATGGTAGTACACTGCACTAAAGGCCCTGTCACACTACGACGTAACGACGTCAGCATAGGGAGAATGTGAAAAACGTTGAACTTCTCGGCATAGTATGCAAATTTGGGCACAAGTTGAACGTGGATGCAGCATAGTTGACGAGAGTGTAACATCGGTAAAGCGTAGTGATAGCGTCATTCAACGAGAGAGGACAATGTCATTATGCTCACGGAACGTTATGTATGCTATTCCATCACCAGAACTATGTTACGTGACATTACATACATCATGACACAGTGCCGAAACGCTGAATGTACGTTGAATATATGTTGGACATACGTTCAGCATACGTTCTCCTGACGTTCCCATTACACCGCATGGACGTTTCCACCAGCTTTAATGTGGGTAAATGTAGTGAAACGTAGTGTACCGTAGTGAGCAGCGTTTGACTAATGTCCGTTTAACGTCATTGACCTTTGCCAAACGTTTACAGAACGTACGGCGAACGTAAACCCTTACATTCGAGTTGCGTCGAAAGTTTTGAACAGGTTCAAAACCTTGACGAGTGCCAATGTAACACGATGTAATGTGACATAGCTCGACGTCAGTCTAACGTCATTCTGACATCATCATAATGTAACCCAACATACATTAGTTTAATTCACCAACAAGACACCAAGACAACACATTTATATATAATATTTGGACAGATTTAATAATCAATCTGCTCAAGTTACAACAACGCTGAATCTCGGATGCTAGGGGCGCATGGCCAGACAGGTTAGGTTAGTGCTCACGAGGAATGAGCTGCAAGTCGTGCGTGATCAGTCGTGTAATACAATGCTTGTCGGCGACAGTGGCCTCTTGAGTAATATAGTTCAATTCGAGTCAGCAACATCATAGTTCAAGTTAAAGACAGAAACATCATAGTTCGGCACTGATCGCTGAAAGAAACATGTTAACAAGATAGATCGTAACTGAAATCGTACCAGCTCCCGACCAGCGCTCAAACCACTCCCGCTCCACTGGTCAGCTTGGGGTGGGTGGGAGGGTGAAATTACTTGTTGCCGGCTCGGGGTTCGGTGGTCGAGTGACGAGAGCGCGACTTGTACCAGGATCCACCTGGCGTCTCGTTGGCAAATTACAGATGTTAGCCGGGCCAACATCCCCAATGACGAAACGTGAGCACGTCAGGCTTACGTTGGCTCGTTACGTCGTAGTGTGACAGGGGTATAACCCCTCATGCAGGGAGCCACAGAGACAGGTGGGTGGGGGTAGGGTGATTGCATCGGGGAGCCTAGGTTAGCACAATAGCCCCATAAGGCCAAGAAGTGTTGGCACACTATTTTCTATTTTCATCACCCCCACAGCACTGGTTACGCACTGTATTATTGTTGAACGTACCCTGTGTATATCAAATGTAAGTCTGTTGCCTGTGTGTATGTAATCGTAAGGAGTACAGCAACTTAAAAATGTAATCCATGTAAAAGGCTTACAATTCCAGGGGGATGAGTGTAGTAGTGTGCATTGACCTTTCAGGCAAGGAGCCACCTGGACAGGTGGGCGGGGGTAGGGTGATGCAGCAGGGAGTCTAAGTAGTGTAATAGTTAGCACACTAGATGATGGTTCGAATCCTGTTCTAAGTGCAACATTTCATATTTTAATCATCCTTACGATAATGGTTGCCATGACCTGGACCCCATTACATTTGTGCACTGAAAGCTTGTTGAACTTAACCTGTGTAAGTGCATTGTCTGTATGTATGTAATTGGAAGGTTGTAATGATGTATGGACTTAATCCCTATAAAAGACTTACAATTCCAGTGGGACAAGTGTAGAAGACAGTCATATACGCAAATGGCACCACAGAAGAGGAGGTAATAACTCAACTTAATAAACTCCTACTAAAACTAGACGAGTGGTGTGAGTCCAACAAAATAACCATCAACACAAGCAAATCAAAAACAGTACTTTTCTCGCATAAACAAATGTCAGAAAGAATCTATACTGTAAGTTAGGAAACCAAACATTAGAAAATGTAGACCATCACAAATACCTAGGCCTTGAGTTGGACAGCCAATTAAACTACAACCTATGTATAAATAAAATTATCCAGAAAGTAAACCACAAACTGTGGCTATTTGCAAAGCTAAGAGTCTACATGACACAAGAATTGTCAATAAAAATCTTCAAGGGCATGGTGCTCCCCTATTTTGACTATGGAGATGTAAACTACATGGGTGTGAGAAAAGAACTAATAAAAAAACTGCAAATACTGCAGAATAGAGCCCTAAAAATATGTCTAATCATAGACAAGCTGCACCCCACCTATGACCTACACAAAAGAACTAGAGTGAAATTACTAGAAAATAGGAGAAGAATTCATTTGAAAACATTAGCATATAGCTATAGTCAAAACAATAAACTCCTAACAAAACCACAAAGGGCTACTAGAGCAAATAATGTGCCACTACTAAAGCAGACCAGACGCCAAATAAAAGCTCATGGGAGAAGCACGCTGGAAATGGCTGCCTAGGTGTGGAATGGCCAAACAGTAAAGGAATGACAAATTCCTGACCTAAAAACTTACAAAATATATCTGTGCAAAATAAGGCTAGGAAGCCCTCACTAAGCTGCACCGCAAAGGGGCATGTGATATGTCACAGCCCACTAGCAGGATGCCCAATGTAAGGTAACCATGCCAAAAGGAACCAGTTAACACACCACACAGCTACGTACAAGCCTATGATATGTAAATAGGAGTAGGCTCGTCTAGTAATAAGAGTAGAACAAAATATATATATGCCAAGAAAATCCAAAAGAAATAACATAGGCTACTAACCATACCAACCAATTATCTATCTGCTACTGAAATGCAGGCAATCAAATAAATACCTTATCAGCAACTACTGTGTGGTAAGATAACACCAGCACTACAAATGGCCAGCATTGAAAACAAGCGTGGGTACCCAGGCTTATTTCTATGGACAATATAAATACAGCCTGATTTAAAAAGAAGACCACAGTGACCTCTCAGACAAGGAGAAACATTGACATTTCACACGTAGATAGGGTGTAGCAGCATGGAGTCTAGGTGGTGTAATGATTAGCAGGCGAGCCTCAGAATGGCAGGATGGGTGGATTTAAATCCATCTCTAGGTGCAAAATTTGCCATTTTAATCACCCCACCCCCCGACAGTATTCACTGATTCCAGAAAACAGACAACTGAATGGCAATGGTCCATGTGGGAACCACATCACATGGCGGTACCATGAACATGAACTACAGTGACTGGTGCTATACATTATACAGCAGGAGCCACTCCCTTAATTCTACGGTATCAGTGCTGTAACTAATACAGTACTGATCAAACTTAGATTATTTAGACTGTCAATTCCAATAGCAAGAAGGCTGGACAACCAGTGCTCCGTCGCTGACAAATGTCATATTCAGATGAATAAATACTTTACCAATAAAAAACCTGCAAAAAAACACATTGCTGCCAGAACAGAAAATAGTCCCTGCATGATGTGGTTTTACATCCTGACGAAATCTAACCTTAGACCAGGATGGGTACCCAAACCGCGTCAGTGCATACTCATGATGACTTTATAGTGTTTCCCCACAGGGCTATACCACACCGCCGTCATCATAATACAATATCTCACTCAGTCGCCATTCTCCTGATCGTTAATCAACCAGTCCTCACTCCAACCTGGTAATGCCAAAAACCAGACAATGCAGCGGCAAGTAGCGATTTGGTAACTCTTCGATCTGACTTGGCTGGAGATTTGATCTCACCACCTCCCGCACCAGAAGTGAGCGTTATTCCCAAGCTGTCATTTAGTCTGGTCGGTAATGGCTAAGAAGGCAATACAGGGACGACCTCTTGGCATAGGTATAGCTACCGGTTGGTTAGGTGGTTATTGGGGTTTTACATCCTGGCAACATCTAAAGTCACATCAGGAAGGATTCCAACTTTGTGGCAGTGCGCATTCATTGCGACTTTATAGTGCTGCCCCACTGGGAGACCAGGCCGCCAGCACCATGACCCAAAATCCAACGCAGTCATATTGTCCTGACACTGAGCCAACCAACCCTTGCCCTATCATAATAATGCCGAGCTCCTGGCTAGGAAGCGACAAGTATCAATTTCTAAGTCATCGGTTTGACCCGCGGGTTCGAATCCCACGATCCCCCAAAACGAGAGACGGACAGTCAACTCATTCGACCATCCCGTCTGGTCTGTATATAGAAATCTGTCAGCCGGGCGGTCGGCCGGGCGGTCTGCCGGGTGGTCGGCCGGGTTTGGGGCCGCAGCCCCGGCGGCCCCCATCTGTTCCAGACTGACTAATCCTGCGCCAACTCGACGCCCGTAAAGGTCACGCTGAAATAAACTCTGTTTACGCAACCCTGAAACGTGCCCTACCTCAAAGGCGGCCTGTTCTTATCGCCCTCTGGTGGCAGAGATGGCTTCGCAACATGGCTGTCTAGTCCAGAACCATCTCAGACCAGCCCCGGCCATCTTAGCCCATCCCAGCCCATCCCATCCCCGCCCTGCCTCGCCTCGCCCCGGCCCGGCCCAGACGAGCCCAGCCCAGCCCAACCCAGCATTCAAACCTGCTGTCAGTTATTTATCATTCAAAAGGAGCGGGTTATTGGGTGCAATGGGCCGGGGTGGGGAGGAGGTGGGGGGGGGGGGAGTCTAAATAGAGGGTGAAACCGCGGGGACCGGGAAGCCAACATGGAGCCCATCAGTCATCTCTACTCCTCTACATGGGATACACAAATGAGAAACAAGAGATTCAAAAGTGGTGCTTTTTTGAGTGTTTGTTTGTTATTTCCTTTTTAATAATTAAACTCATTGGGTGGATGTGCGGAGAGGACAACGCCATTCAGGCCATTTCACTGTCTATCTGGAGACCAGACGAGATGGCTGAATGAGTTGAGCGTCCGTCTCCCGTTTTAGTAGATCGTGGGATTTGTACCAATGGGTTTGAACCCTGGTCGAGTGAAATCAATGACTTATATATGTATACTTGTCGCTTCCTAGCCAGGCACTCAGCATTATTAGGTTAGGGCAAGGACTGCTGGGATCAGTGTCAGGATAATGTGACTGAGTGGGATATCAGGTCAGGGTGCTGGTGGTATGGTCTCCCAGTGGGGCAGCACTATAAAGTCACCATGAGTGTGCCCTGTCGCAAGTCATTATCCGCCCTGATATGACCTTAGATGTTGCCAGGATGTAAAACTCCAACAAATGACAATATATACCTTACTCAGTTTTCAGGTAAATAGGGGATTTTCTTTGCCTGCCGAATGTTTTCGCTCTTACATTTACAACACCCCCAGCCCTGCAGGCATCCAATCAAACGACGAAGCTCCCTCCTAATGCTGCCCATCCCGGCCTGAGAGGGCAATGCCTCGCTTTAACCGAGCCGATTAGACCGGATGCGGACCGATTCCCATTGCAGCCAACTATTGTGGTGTTCTCTGTGGCAGAGTGGTTAGAGTGTCTGACTTTTTTCTAGGTCGGACTCCTAATCTGAGGGTCTGAGGGTCGGTGGTTCGATTCCCCATGCCCCCACCTTTGCGAATTTGGATTTCCACTGCTGTGTATAACTTACAGTGTCATCAAAGGCCAGTTGCTCTCATACCATGTCTATGTGGTGTGGGAGGTTAAAAATCCCTTGGGTCAGTAAAATTGTAGGCTCGGGCTTTCTCTCTACAAACTGTCTAATGCTGAAAACAAGTCTATTCAGACTTATCCATGGTAGGCAGTATAAATCTTCAAGAAAAATATTCACTCTTAGCTGCACATGCAGTACAGATAATCTAGTCTCATCAGTCTATGTTGGCAGCAGGAATTGAATCTGAAAAGCACATTTTGTTTGTTTGTTTGCTTAATGACCCCCCCCCCCCCGCCCACCCAGCACAAAAAGGCAGTGACTGACGCGCATAGATCCATTGTCGATGTTGATATCAACATGGGTAATTGAACCCGCGAAAGAAGTACACACCGTATCTATGGACACGACTTCTGGCGCCATCTATATTGTCCTTTTGAACTAATATTTTTATTCTGACTTAGGCACCACATGCTGTAATTCTCCGTAACGAGCTATGACGCAGTTCCATTTCTAGACACTTTGACCAGAGCATCTCGATCGGAAGGACGTCTTTATCTAACTCAGATTTAAAGTTTCACTAAAGATGCCGGCAGCTAAGAAGAAAAGATCCAAAAGATCGGGAGAAAAGACTCCTGAGCAACAAATGATCACTCCTAAGAAGAGAAAACCTAGAGGGAGGAAGAAGTCAGTGGCAAAAACCGACGAATCTATGCCGAAACTTGCTGCTCGTGTTGGTCGAGCAAAGGACCGGCGCGAGCTACGCACAGATGACGACGATGATCAACGCATGGATCAAAGCCAGATTGGATCTAGGGAAACTGGATTAACTGTGGCTTTGGCTACACTACAAAGGCAGATGGCGGCTATTAACGACGGTATCAGTGCAAGGATCGATCGGCTGCAAAAGAATGCCGAAAGTCAGAGATCGAGATCTACTACGCCGTGAAAATGGGTTGGTGACGTCACGCCAAGTGGAGGCGGCCATGACACCTTGCTCGATCGTTCTAGGAGGAGATCTGCTGGTTCGTCACATTATCAGTCACCGTCGGTTCATTCGACTGTTGCTTCGTCTGTCGACGCCAGGTGTCATCGACATGGTTCCCGTGAAGACCGTGAGTTTGAGTCCTACTCGTTCCTTGGGGAGGATCACCACACTCATGCAGAGGGTGCAGCTCATTTTATCTTCACGCTAAGGATGTGAAGCTAATCCCCATGGGCATCAATGTCCGTGTCAGATCATCAAAGACACAATCCAGATCATCATCTCCTAGATATATCACTATCCCAGCGATTCATCGCTCTGAGTTCTGCCCAGTGCGTGCATGGAGACAAAATGTGTCCAGGACACCACTTCATCAAGACGGTCCAGCCTTCTTGACTGCTGACGGGTATCCACTACGTGCCTGTGGCTTCATCGCAACAATAAGACTAGCCCTGTCCGTGGCGGGCCACCCTGCACCAGGTGCAATCGCGCTTGATAGCATGCGACGAGGTGGTGCACAGGCATGTGCACAGCAAGGATCATCGATCCAAGATATAAGACAGCTGGGTCACTGGACCTCTAATTCTGTTTATGATTATGTACCGAAAATTCCAGTTTCATCGTCTCCCAGGACACTTGCATTATATTTTGGTTAGTGCCTGGGATCCTCGAACTTTACTATCAAAAAGACTTCATGACTTAACTGTAACAAGAAAATTGATTTATGGTCGATGATGATGGATGATGATTGATGATGATAGATGATGATGATGATGAGGATGTGGATGAGGAGGAGGAGGATAAGGATAGCAGTTGAGATGGGATGAAATGAAAAGATGGGTGTTTACCTCATTCTTTCTTTTCGCCTTCAATTACTTAGCATGGATCAATTAGGTCAAAGAGTACTCCTTTAGAATTCTCAGGATCGACAGCTGCAGTTAGGAGTTTGTGGCATGGTAATATTTAGTATGTGCATTCAGCACAAGTTAAAGCTATATATGAATCGTAGAGGATATGTTGTTGGGCAGTTTATTCCATAGTTGTGTTACTTGGTATATATGGTCCCGTCCTGATATGACTATAGATGTTGCTAGGACGTAAAACAACAACAAACAAAACAAACTGGTATATATGGTGGTTTAGCAAAGAGAGGGGTGGCGGAGGTAGGGTAAAAGCTAGTGAGTCGTGAATGGGGGTTAAATACCCTTCCAGTCAATAACATAGCAATAACAACTGAGGTCCCGTCACCCTAGCACCAACCCCATTAACAATCCTCAGTTTTGACATGCACAACTGTCGGCGACCGAGTTCATGTTTGAATCGGCTGAGACAAAGGAGGTGGACCCTATCGGGGCAGTTAAAGCTAGTCCTACATAGGACTCGGTCGAGTTGCCGCCCCCCCCCCCCCCCCTTAACGACTTGTAACCTTTTAGTGGTTGCCACCTTCTAAGTCCCACCAGTAAGCCAGGAACTAACTAGGTACAAATGGGCAGCAGGGAAGGAGAAGAACTACACACCTAAAGGCCCTGTCACATTACAACGTTTCTCACCAATGCGTGCCGATGTGTTGCCTTTTTTGGCGAAACGTCGGCATGCATCGCGAAGCGTTACGCGCGCGTTACCGGTGCGTTAACGGCGCGTCGGTGCACATCGGTACACGTTGAGTGATAGCAACGTGTGAATGGACACGTCGCCGCGCGTTTCCGTCCGATCGTTTTGTGCTTGCACAAAACTTTTGGCACGCCCCGACGCGTTGGAGGGGGCGTTACGGACGTGCCACCAACACACTACTAGCACACTGCAACCCATCAAATTTTCTCCCATGACGCCAAAAAGTTGGACGTGTCTCGAGCCCTAGCAAATATCTTGCACATTGGCGGCGCGCCAGGAGAAACGTCATAGTGTGACAGGGCCTTAACACTAACACACACAAGCACACACACAACCACATACACACTTCACTCCGAACGCCCCGTTTCATTGGCTTGCAATCGGAAAGTCTGGTTGAATAGTAAGTCACATGCATTCAATAATCTTTTCCGTAGTATACGCTGAAGTTGATGGCATCTACAAATCAGTGCTAGAAAATGCTACCAGATTATGCACACTACGGAGACAGCTACTCGAGGTTTCAAATGATATTTACACTGGCAAGTAAATGATGTGAGAGAGTAAATTGGTGAAGTGGGAAGGAGATAATATAATGAGGTGAGAGTGGCTAAGTGTGCACACAGTTTGGATGATAATAGTTGTAGATTTGATTGGATGGTTTAATAAAGTGTATTAATGGTAGAACTCAAGATTGATCAAATTATAAGTTGTAATTGTTATTAAGCTGGGCCTTCACAATGGGTGCAATTATTCTCCGTCCATGACTCTTAATCCCCTCAACTTTCTGGTCGCTGATGTGTGCTAGACCTCGAGATTCCTACAACTTTCTAGTGTTGGATATTGATGTGTTGAACAGTGATATTCACATACCATTTTTATTTGGTAATGCGTACTGGGCATTGAGATTCATTCAACTTTCTAGCTTAGCAACATGTACTGGATAATGGGATTCACCAAACTTTTGAGGTCAGCAATGTGTGCTAGTCATTATTAAGATTCACACAACTTTCTTATTTGGCAATGTGTGCTGGACAATGAGGTTCCAACAGGTCCTTAGATACTGGTGGTCCACAACTGGTTCATCAAAGGCTGTGGTACGTGATGTCCTGTCTGTGGGAAGGTGCATATAAAAGACCCCTTGCTGCTTATCGGAAAGAGTAGCCTATGTGGCGGCAGCAGGTTTCCTCCAAATAAAGATGTCAGAATGACTGTATGTCTGATGTCCAATAGCAAAATGATATGAAAATAAATGTGCTCTGGAGGCGTCGTTAAATATAACAAGCTTTACTTTACAACTCGTTATATATGTCTCCAATGCATGTTGGAAATCGTGGGGTCGTGGGTTCGAACCCCGGTCGAGTCAAAGCAAAGACGTAAAAATTTATACTTGTTGCTTCCTAGCCAGGTGCTCGGCATTATTAGGACAGGGCAAGGACTGGTGTGCTCAGTGTCAGGATAATGGACTGACTGGGATACCAGGTCATGGTGGCAGCAGCCTGGTTTCCCAGTGGGACAGCACTATAAAGTTGCCATGAGTGCGCACTGTCACAAGTCGGTACCCATCCTGATATGACCTTAGATGTTGCTAGGATGCAAAACAAAAACAAACAAACAAACGTGTTGGAAATAATTTAGATTCACACAACTTTCTTATTTGGTAATGCATTCTGGGAATTATTAAGATTCGCACAATTGTCTTATTTCGAAATATGTGCTGAAGATTTGAGTTCACACAAATTTCTGGTTCGTCAATGTGTGCTGGACAATGATATTGACACAATGTTCAAGCTTGATAGTCTGTACTTAGTCATTCTATTCTTTGATTGTCAACTGCCATCGGATTTAACTCAGGGCTGCCTCATTAAATTTGTACATTCAGCTGGTGTAATGGCATTTGTTGTGTCACGCGAACAGTAAGTAGGGCCGATATATATATAGATTAAATCAAGCGCAACGGATGTTCAATTTACGAGCTCTCTGTGATTTTTCTGCGCCTGATTGGTTCAAATCTGGTGTTTGCATTGAAGTCCACCCAACACTCACTGATTGTTGTCAATGGCGCTATGCATGCGATCTTGGCACGCCCAGAATCTTCACCAAATGAGCCAATCAAACACAACCCATAAAAGCAAATATATATAATATATATAGGGACTGAACCAGATTGACAACTTCTCTTGTGTACGCTGAAGATGTAAAGGGGCTGTCACATTAGGGCTTTTTGCGGGAGCATATGGCAGCGTAAGCGCATTACATCATATATGTCGGTATACGCCGCCATACGCTACGCATACGCTATGCATACGCCGTCATACGCCATCATACGCCGTCATACGCCAGTCCTCCAACAAGCCTGTTTCCTTGCTCAAAATTGGCAGCGTATGGCAGTGTATGGATCATACGCTGATGATATGCTAGGCGTATGCTATGCATATGCCGGCATAGGTTACGCATAGGTTAGGGGTACATCGGCATAGTTTGGGCATATGCTGGATTGACACCCACCGGGTGTCTCTTGCGTACCCCCAACGTTCTGTAAAAGTGGTGTCACACTATGGCGTATGGCGTTAGCGTATGGATTTTCGACCCATACGCCGTCATACGCCATCATATGCTTCGCATACGCTACGCATACGCTGTCATACGCCATCATACACGCGTCCGTCCAAATTTTTTTTCAGCATGCTAAAAAATTGTCGGCGTATGGCGGCATATGGCTCATACGCTGCTCATACGCTCGACGTATGCTATACATACGCCAACATAGGTTACACATAGGTTGGGCGTACGCTGAACTTGTCAATCACAACCATCAAACCTCATCACAGTACGCTGCGCATAGGTCGGGATACGCTTTGAATACGCCGCCATAGGCTAGGGCTAGGTTAGGCATAGGTTAGGCATAGGTTATGCATACGCTGGGCATACGCTTCAGATGCCGCTGGGACCTCGTGCGGAGCGTATGACAGCGTATGATGGTGTGTGGGTCGAAAACCGCATACGCCGGCAAACGCTAACGCCATACGCCGTAATGTGTCAGGGCCTTAACCTGACATGCTCAATTACAGCTTTAGTCCGTCCCTGATTTCTTTTCAAAGTTTAGATTAGTTTAAAATGCATTAGGCTGGCAGCAATCCAACGTTTGTAAGTTTTATATACCATTGCATCGTTGTTTTACATGTTGGGAGGCCTCAAATATATGTCAAAATACAAATATTTGATTTCCAAAACTGAAACTTCTAGAGCTGTATATAATAAATTTCAAAATGAGAATCCAATATTTTAAAAAGAATACTTTCAAAAAAGAATAAATGAATTATAAAAAAAACACCTGCCCGACCCTGATTTGTGTGATCAAAAGGACGATCACCAACTTGTTTTTTATTTGGCCTTATACCCACGTGCTACATGCATAGTCACCTGCACAACCACGTGACACACCCACTTATCACTCTTTATGATGAATTATAATCATTATTCTTTACATAATTACCTAAGACCGACAGGCCTATTTGTCTCAATCGCCTACCGAGGCCGGCACCCCTCCTCTCCCTCTCTCTCTCTCTACACCGGAAGTCTGCCTGCATTCCAAAGTAAGCCGGTCGGTTGGGGAGTGGCGCTAGACATATTCAGTGATGTATGGGACCGGCTGATGGCTCCAAATGCAGACTGGGTCTTGAGACTATGGTCAATCTCTCTTCAGAGTGTCCGTGTTGCAGTGCAAGGTTATGCTCCCCATCGGAGAAAACCAAAAGGAATCTTGATTTAATCAGTGATGGATATGGTCAGGTGTTTTCATTTGGGGGGGGGGGGGGGGCATAGGGGGAGTGGTAGCGGGGTTTTTTTTTTGTTAGGAGGGGGGATTTTGTTAGAAGCAAATTGTTGGTTCAATTCGTTTTGGTACTCGTCCGCTTTTATTTCCTTTCTCTTTTTTTTCCTAAATTGTTGCTGACACAGCAAGTTCTTGTACGCAGTCCCCGGTTACTGTTAAAGGTAACATGGGAAAAAAACCACACATACTAACGTCAACCCACTATTGACTACAATACAGCCATTCTCACTCCCAACCTCACACACACATCTACTCAAGTGAAGATGTTCTTGAAGATGCAAGTCGATGTCTGAATATCGTGCTAAGGATAATAAGAATATAGCTTCTGTCCGATGCAGGATTGGCACAGAAGCAAAGGTTGGGTTGTGTGAGAGCGCAGCCGTCAGGGTCCGGGGGGTGGGTGGGTGGGTGGGGGGCCCGGCATGACCCGCCGTCAGGCGGGGGTGACTGGACCAGACCACCCCTGCCGGCTGCCGGCCCTTATTGCCCGTCACTGACCATGTGACTGAGGGCGAGGATCCGTAATTAACTCAATGCTTGCACCGGTCACGCACTCCTTCTGTACAGGGACACCGGAGCAAGGCAGTCTCATGAGCAAGGCCTGACCCTCCTCCTCCCGCCGGGACTACCGGCGCATTCGGACGGGCTTCGGGGAGACAGACTGGGGAAGGATGGTTAGGAGAGCTTAACAATAACATCACATGTACACATACTGTAGTACAGTAAAACCTCTCTAAATTGACCGACTTTAAATGGTTCATTTAGGGAGGTGGTCGGTTTAGGGCATCTTTGTATTGTTTCAATGGCATTGCATAGGCGATCGTTTGAGGCCGAAATAAAGCGATCGATATAGGGAAGTGGTCGATTTGTGAATGTGGTCGGTTAGAGAGGTTTTACTGCAGACAGGAACTGCTGATTATGCAGATTGCATTGAAAATGACAGCAGGATTTAACATCACATGCACACGTACTGGCACACAATCAGACAGGGCCAGTTGATGCTGACTGAAGCAGAATCGTAAGGAGAGTTCAACGTCACATACACACACATACTGGAGAACTCTTAGACAGGAACTAATTGTCCAGATCGCAGTGAAAGAGCAAGCAGGTAAAGTTGCATACTCCGATGGTTTTGATTTGCTGTCATTTTCTGAGATGAGAAATATAAGGTTGGTCATTATAATCTATGCTACTTTAGCGTTTTTGGGTGTGTTTTTTTGTAAATATCTTTATTCTGCTGAATAAGTCTTTTGTCAGTACTGAAGCACTGGTCTTCCAGCCATTTTTCAATTCAGGGTTATTTACACAAAAGGTATATAGAATAAAGTATACAATAACTGTTGAATACACAATTTGCAGCATGTAACACAATGAAATTCTGTAACCCAAAAGTTCCATAGCCATATGGTAACAGTAGTGTCATATACCTAGATCAATATTAGTCAGATCAATGTGAGTTATTTACATAGTATTTAGAATGTAAGCAGATGTTATCTTCTGTATTCAGTTGGTAAAGTTGTAGTAAGTTTTAATGTTCAGTTGCAGTTAGGCAAGCAGTATATAAATATCAGTTTCTTAGAAATATTCTAGTTAGTTATGTGAGTTTATGAATTATGTTGTTGGGGTGGAGTTGTTAATAATACACTGGACCAGCTGTGACCAGTGAAGCAGTGGGACGAATCTCAGTGCATTTAGGTCTTAAATTCTGTTATTGTATATGGTTGACTGGAAATAACAGAGGAACAGCAACAAATAAAAAAGGGGGAGAACTGAGGCTGAGGGTTCGGTGGTCTGCCACTTATGGTATGGTGATGCCATAGAACATACTTTACTGTATCTGCATAGGGGCCTGCCCAATCCAATGTACTCTTAGTGAGTTTTTCGATTCTAGGTAAGAGGTTGCTGCCCTGGTTCTGGCTGGTAGGTTGTTTGTTCCACATCATGCTGCCTTTGTAAATTGGTGCTTTAATTTGTTTGTTTGTGGAAGCCATCGGCACTTTGAGTAGAGTGGAATCAGCCCATCTAGTATTCCTAGTTTGAAGTATCTTTTATTATAAATGCCTAACTTTTGAAATATTTGAGGTGCAAACATGCCAAATTAATTTTGGCAAGGGCGCCAAAACTCTGATGCCATAGGCTTCTGCAGAAACAGGATCTATTAAATTGTCTCGCTCAGTATTCCGTTCTATGTGGCGAGACATGTGTATTAAGTGCACCAGTATATGTGTATTAAGTGCACCGTCTGGCTATGTATGCAAACTGATAACCAGAGTTTAACAACACATACATAATGGAGTACTCTTTATGTTATAATGCCAACTCGGCGTCGTAATGCACATCGCAGCACTAAAAAAAACAAGCTCTTGTTAATGTTATTCAGCCTAGCACTGTGGCAACAAGAGTATGACATCACTGTCACCCATACCGGAGTACTTGTACTAAGACATGTAAGGTTTGGTGTCATAATGCATACACAATCACTACAAAACATACCAGGGTTCTGTTTCGTTAATGTGTGCTGGACAACGCACCCTGAGACAGACCAGGTTTCGCACACAACGGTACCAGCTCGACCAGGTCGTTGGTTGCCCTTAAACAATGCTGAACCGCTGAACTGCCCGGGAGCAGCACACAAGACCCACCCACCCCAACCCACCCCACCGCCACCCCCACGCGCATCCCTAGCCCCCGCCCCCCCCCCAACACTCCTGTTGCACGCAGCTACATAAACCACTGTCAGCGGTATTTTAAAATTCTGCCCAGGTAGCTCTGCCTCGGTGACTGTCCGCAGTGGCTGGGTAGTGCCGGCGGTTGGGTCCGTCAGTACCGGCAGTGTGGCCGGTTAGTACCGGCAGTGTGGCCCGTCAGTGCCGGTGGTGTGGTTCATCAGCGCCAGTTGTTTGGCCCGTCAGTACCGGCAGTGTGGCCCTCAGTGCCGGCGGTGTGGCCCGTCAGTATCAGCAGTGTGGCCTGTCAGTTCCGGCGGTGTGGCCCGTCAGTACGGGCAGTGTGGCCCGTCAATACCTGCGGTGCAGCCCGTCAGTACCGGCAGGGTGGCCCGTCAGTAACTGCGGTGCGGCCCGTCAGTACCGGCAGTGTGGCCCGTCAGTACCGGCAGTGTGGCCTGTCAGTGCCAGCGGTGTGGTTCACCAGTGCCGGCGGCTTGGCCCGTCAGTACCGGCAGTGTGGCCCTCAGTGCTGGCCGTGTGGCCTGTCAGTTCCGGCGGTGTGGCCCGTCAGTATCAGCAGTGCGGCCTGTCAGTTCCGGCGGTGTGGCCCGTCAGTACCGGCAGTGTGGCCCATCAATACCTGCGGTGCAGCTCGTCAGTACCGGCAGTGTGACCGGTCAGTACCGGCAGTGTGACCGGTCAGTACCGGCAGTGTGACCCGTCAGTACCTGTGTGCGGCCCGTCAGTTCTAGCAGTGTGGCCCGTTAGTACCTGAGCTGTGACCCATCAGTGGCAGCAGTGTGGCCCGTCAGTACCGGAAGTGTGGCCTGTCAATACCTGCAGTAGGCCTGTCAGTACCTGCGTTGTGGCCTTTCAGTATCGGCAGTGTGGCCCGTCAGTACCGGAAGTGTGGCCCGTCAGTACCGGAAGTGTGGCCCGTCAGTACCGGAAGTGTGGCCCGTCAGTACCTGCGGTGTGACCCGGCGGTGTGGCCCATCAGTACCTGCGGTGTGATCCGTCAGTGCCGGCGGTGTGAGCCATCAGTACCGGCAGTGTGACCCGTCAGTACCGACAGTGTGGCCCGGCAGTACCGGCAGTGTGGCCCGGCAGTGCCGACCGGGTGAGCGCCCGCCGCTGCGGCTAACCACCCAGTTGTCTGCTGCCTCTCATCTTTATTTGCCCGTTGCGTGTGTCTATTCCCCGGCATCAGTCTTCACTTAAAGGCGGCACTCAACTTCCTTCCTTCTCACCCACCTCACCACCACCCCTACCCTCCCCCCCCCCGCACACTTACCACCAGCGCAGCTGTACTTACAACTGGCTTTATGCGCAGTGCCGCCGCCGCGGTGCGGAGACAGGTGGCGACGCGGTGGGTCGGCCGGGTAATTAACAGCGTTTATGGCTGGTTCTTGGGTGCGGCTGGGGCGCGGCCGGAGCGCGGCCGGGGCGCGGCCGGGGCGCGGCCGGGGCGCGGCCGGGGAGCGGCCGGAATGCGGCCTGGGCACGGCCATGGCGCGAACAGGGTGCGGCAGAGTGCGTATGCGTCGTGGCGACACGACGACCCCTCGAGTATGCAAAGCTGGAACGACAATGCCCGATGGTCACCATGGTCACCGCACTCCGGCCATGTCAGCCAGCTGCCATGCTGGCCGGCCACGTACTTAAGAAAGCTTTTAGTCCATCGAGGTTCATTAAAACACACAGGAGGAAGGCAGTGGGAGTCGGCAATAATGTGCTGCTGGTTCGCACCAACCCTCACCACCCACACCACCTTCTCACCACCACGCTCACTAGCCCTTACCCCCTCCCTTCCTCCCGCCACACACACCACACCCTCGTTTCGTCCCCCCCCCCTCCCTCTACACCTCTCTGACCGGACGGGATGGCCGAGTGAGTTGACCGTCCGTCTCCCCTTTTGGTAGATCATGGGGTTCGAACCCTGGTCAAGTCAAACCTGGCTGAGTGGTTAGAGTGTCTGACTTTTTTCTGGTTTGATTCCCCGTGCCCCCACCTCTGCCAATTTGGATTTCCACCGCTGTGGATAACTTACAGTGTCATCAAAGGCCAGTTGCTCTCATACCATGTCTATGTGGTGTGGGAGGTTAAAAATCCCTTGGGTCGGTAAAAGTGTAGGCTCAGGCTTCCTATCACCAAACTGTCTAATGGTGAAAACAAGTCTATTCAGACTTATCTATGATAGGCAGTATAAATATTTAAAAAAAAAAAAAAAAATTTAGAGTTAAGAATTGATACTTGTCGCTTCCCAGCCAGGTGTTAGCTATTATTAAGATAGGGCAAGGATTGGTTGGCTCGGTGTCAGGATAATGTGACTGAGTGGGATTATCAGGTCATGGGGGTCTGGCCTCTCAATGGGACAGCACTATAAAGGCACCATGACTGCATACTGTCACACGTCGGTATCTGTCCTGATTTGGCCTTAGATGTTGCCCGGACCTGCAACAGCGAACCAACAACCACCCTGATCACCACCCCTACCACCCTCACCACAACGATCACCACCCCTTCCCCTCCTCCCTCCCTCCCTCCCTCCCTCCTTCCGTCCCACCACACACACCACACCCTCGTTTCGCCCCCCCCCCCGCACCTCCACACACACACCCATCTCCCTCCACGAATTTCAACCCGTGCTCAGATCCTCGCACTGCCCTCTGGTTGCAGGGGCATGAACTGTCGATTATTCTCGCCCCCTTTTCCCGCTGAGAGGTGCGGCGTGTCGGGAGCCTCGATGTGGTAAACGCCGCTTGGGGGCGCCACTGTCGGTGTTCCGCAATCGTTACCGGTCAGTGGACAGCCGGGGTGCTGCAGGAATGCTGATTCACAAGGGTCGGCGAGGGAGAGGGTTGGACCGGGTGTGGAGGCGGAGAGCAGGGCGGTATGGCGGCGGGGGGGGGGGGGGGGGGGGGGGAGGAGGTGTGTGTGGGAGGAATGGGTCTGTATGACAGTATGTGTGTGGGAGAGGAAGGTAGGCAGTGAGTACGCCGGGACGTGTGTGGTGGTGTGTGAAGTGGGAGTGGATAAGTAGGTGGGTAAATGTGCAGATTTGATAGGCGCTTGTGTATGCGTGTGTGCTTGTGTAGGTCTGTGATTCGGTAGGTTGGGGTATATATAGATACAGTGATGGGTTAGAGGAAATAATGTCATAGGTGGGTATGTAGGTGTGTAGGTCTGAAAGTGGGCAGGTGGGTCGACGGGTATGTGGGTAGGCTTGTGACTGGCCAGGTTGGTTGGTTGTTGTTTTACGTCCTGGCAACATCTAAGGTCATATTAGGACGGGTACCGACTTGTGCCAGTGCACAACCATGTCAATCGTAGGTATGTCAGCACTATGACCTGATAATCCACTCAGTCACATTATCCTGACACTGAGCTAATCAGTCGACTGGCTATGTTCATATGCAGGTATATGGGTTGGAGGGGGTATGTGGTTAAGCAGGTAGGTGGCTGGGCAGTTCGGCATGTAGGTATGTTGATGGGTTGGAGAGTGTCCATGGGGTTGGTGTGTAGGTAGGTGGGTAGGTTTACTACTGTAACAATTCCAGCGATCGCTTAACAAAGCAGACAGGATTATTGGTATGGAGGTGAGAATTGATGGGTCGGTGAGTTTGGATATATAAATATATGGATATATAAATATATGGATATATCTATACTGTTAAGTCTAGTTATAACTTATATACATATGGATAGCTCTATGCCAGTGAGTCGAGATATATGGATATATTTGGATATATCTATGCTAGTGAGTCGAGATCTATGCATGTATCTATATATGTATGCAAGTGAGTCAGAATATATGTATATATATGTGTATATCTAGGGTACTGAGTCAAGATCTATACAGATATGTATGTAGTGAGTTTATATATATATAATATATATGCTAGTGAGATTAGATATATATAGCTTTGTGATAGTTGTATGTATATGGATATATATATGTTAGTGAATCGAGATCGATATATTTATGTATATATATGCAAGTGAGTCGAGATATATGGATATGTATGGATATATATGGATATATCTATGCTAATGAGCCTAGATATATACATATATCTACATTGATTATTTAGGCTAGTGAGTCTAAATATATATCTATATGCTAGTGAACTTAGATGTATGCTAGTGAACATCGATATATAGATAAAGCTATGCTAGTGAGCCTATATAGATACATATATCTTTATACATATATCTACCTAACTCTGTGAGTGAGCTATGCTCACACGAAAAAATATGTTTATCATATTTGAGAGCTTTCAAACATTTGGGGTTTTAAGCACATGTGTTTACCCTGTAAGCATGATCAGCCTGTAAGCATGATGTGTGGTCAAACTCTATTCGAACAGTGTGTTTGTTTGTTGTTGTTTTACGTCCTAGCAACATCTAAGGTCATATCAGGACGGGTACCGACTTGTGACAGTGCGCACTCATGGCGACTTTATAGTGCTGTCCCACTGGGAAACCAGGCCGCCGGCACCATGACCTGGTATCCCACTCAGTCACATTATCCTGACACTGAGCACACCAGTCCTTGCCCTATCCTAATAATGCCGAGCGCCTGGCTAGGAAGCAACAAGTATCAATTTTAAAGTCATTGGTTTGACTCGACTGGGACTCGAACCCACGACCCCACGATCTACCAGCACGGGAGACGGACGCTCTAACTCATTCGGCCATCCCATCTGGTCCCGAACAGTGTGTAATGCTAGGTGCTCATAGGCATGTACGCTTTGAATACACGCATATATATATACTGGACAAAACTTCAGTGCGCGAGTGACAATATTCACGCCCCTGATGAGGTTGGGCAGGTGGTGGCGCCACCAGTCATAGAGGGTTAATAACGATATCAGTGGTTATTAACAATACAATAATAATATATAATATAGGGAACACCACTTTTTCTTCTTTTTTGTTGTTACATTAGTTGTTTAAGCAGGGGAAATTTCAATCGCGGATGATTGGTCTTCCTCGTTCCACTGCTCCTTGCCCTATCCTAATAAGGAAGCGACAAGTATCAATTTTGTAGTCATTGGTTTGACTCGACCAGGGTTCGAACCCACGATCCCACGATCTACCAGCACAGGCGACGGACGCTCTAACTTATTCGGCCATCCCGTCTTACATACCTATATATTCGAATCACTATACATCAGATATATATATATATATATATATATATATATATATATATCTTACCAGGGGGCATATGTAGAGGTGAGAACATTGTCTGTGGAAAATGACTAGTCAATCGGCGTCTGTAGTGTCAATCGGTAGGTGTAGTTTGGTGTAAGATGGCGCTGGACTGTTGAAGCCAGGCCCCCTGCTTGCAGTGTGAGTACGACCACCCGACAAAGGCTCCACGAAGCCATCACACGGACCCGCTGAACCCCGACATGTCGCCGGCCCGCCATCTAAGCCCTCTGGGCGGGCAACACCGTGGGAATGGACGGACTTGGGGTCTCATTCTGACCAATCACCGTCAACTCCAGGCCCCGTGACGACATTAATTCCATTCTGGAAGTGGAAGCATGCATTGCTTGTTCTGACTGTGCGATGACAATGACCAATCAGATTTCGCGTTATGAAGTTAGCAAGAGTTTAAGATCATCTGGTTCCGCATTACTAGCAGCACTTAATCCGCGTTAGCGAATTAATTTTTGGAACCAATGCTGCAAAGGTCGGCCCGTTCTGGCTAAAGCCCCGGTGACATAGCCGTTAGTGGACGTAGTTAAAGGTAGTGGAGGCTAATGTAGTTGAAAGGAGTTGAACGTAGTTGAACGTAGTTGAATGTAGTTGAACGTAGTTGAACGTAGTTGAACGTAGTTGAACGTAGTTGAACATACCGGAATCCATAATTGTCTGTGATGTTAACTTGGTAATAATGTGGGTGAGCCGTAATCTCCGATTTAATTTTTCTACATGTTCAAAAGAGCGGTACATTAGAGGCTGAATTTGTATCTGTGATGCTAATCTACTCTAGCATACTCGAGCGTGCTCTAGCTTACTCTAGTGTACTTGGACGAAGCCCTGTCACATAGCTATTAGTGGGCATAGGTGAACGTAGTGGAAGCTAATGTAGTTGAACCTAGTTGAACCTAATTGAACGTAGTTGAACATAGTTGAACGTACCAGCATCCATACCATACTGTACTTATCCATACCATAACGTATTTATCCATACCATAACATATTTATCCGTAGCAAAACCTGCTGTACCTTAACGTATTTCAGCGTAGTTTAACGTATTTACACCACATTTGACCCACCTTAATGTATCCCACAGATCACTACATCCACTAACGGCTATGTGACTGGGCCTTAAGTTTCCATGGTACTGAAACTCGATGATAAGGGAAGTATGTGCTCCATAATGCATTATGGAAATATAAACACATATACGATTCGCCTGTCTCCACACTTACACACAGGAGTTGATTACTATGTACTAATAAATCCATGGTTACTATTTCTGCCACGGCGGCGCCACCTTCGAATGGACCAACACTTTATCCGGCACCTTCATCCATATTTTAAACTGAAATATTATATATATATATATATATATATAGCGTATATGTCCGAATAGAAGCACCCTACCCAATAGAAGCACACCCCCCATTTTAAGATTGAAGCACACACACATTTACGATCATATTCAGACTGAATGCATATAAAATACGACAATCCCACTTTATTTCAGAGGCACAACAAAAACAAATAAAAATGTACAATCATATTCAGACTGAATACACATAAAATAAGACAATCCCACTTTATTTCAGAGGCACGACAAAAACAAATCCATGAAATTCTGTAACTTTGAATAGACGTGCATCCATGTGTCTGCACTCGCACAGTGCACGTACGTCTATTGGGACATATATGGTATACAATATTTCAGTATATACATATACATATATGTATATATGTGTGTGTTGGACAGCAGGGGATAATGCGAGAAGAGAGCAGAAAAGGAAGTGGAATGCAGAATAAAACCAGTAGAATGGAGTGATGGGGGAGGAAAGGAGTGAGTGCCTCTGTCACCACCATCGACTTCGTCGCACTCTGAAAGGCCACAGTTGCACAGCTTCATGCTGTGAGTGCCTTAAACAAGCGCGTCGTCGTGTTTTCTTGATTTTCTTAACAGGGCGTGTGAATCGCGGGGAGAAGCCACCAATCCATTCTCTCCACTGCAATCGTGTTTGGTGTCCTGCCCGCCTGAAACTTGATGATAATGGTTATCCATGGGTGCGTCCCATCCCAATCATCGCCGCAGGTTTCCCGCGTTTTTATTGTTGTTGTCCTTGTTGTTGTTATTCAAAGATTAAATTGGTGTTGTGAAGGAATTCTGCAAATGTCGTCTGCTCTACCGGAAATAAGCCAGCTAGGAGTGGAGGGGCAGGGGGGGGGGGCGACACCTTAGGTTGTGTATCCATAGACTGTTTCCTTGGGGCATGTTCCCGTGTTCCGTGTTCGATTGTGACCTTGTGATGCGCCATCCAAACAATGAACATGTTCATTCTCTATGTTTGCAATTGGTATGTCACATGTGCCATGCACAAGGCCATACAGTCTCTGGGTCCAACCTATTGGAATGGCCACTAAGCAAAACCCAGATTCATTGGCTGTGTTGTGCATCACAAGGTCACAAGCGAACACGAAGCAAGGAAACATGCCACAAGGGAACAGTCTATGGCTACACCGCCTTACATGCTATACCTGCTGATATGGTATTGGCAAAATGCCAGGCAAGACATGTGACGACAGTGTGGAACGCTGACAGGCATTAAGGCAATAGCTGTCAACGCTAGAGAGACTGTAGCAACGAATACTGGCTTGGTATGCTCCGTTAAATTCCCGCCTTTTTCGGCGGCCGGCACTTCCGGTGGAACGACCCGATCGCATGCAGATGACAATTAGGTTGGAAGCGTCTTGCGCCGCGTTCGATATCAGGCCACCTCGCAGCTTGTTCAATCAAGAGAAGAAAAAAAGGCGCCCCCCCCCCCTCCCAGTGGACTAACAACTATCTGTCGAGGTCATCTATGGTCGACAGCATAATGGTTAGCATGAAGAGCTGCATGGATCTGTGCAGGGAGTGGAGGGGAGGAGAGGGACTGCAGGGGAGGGGCTGGGAGGACATTCACCCACGAGACACCATTTTACATTGCAAGCCAAACCGCTTTCTTTCTTTTAAGTCAGACGACTGGAAAATATTGCCCGGCATCCTTTTACTAGATTATCACAATTCCAATCCATATAGACGCCATCTAATGAAAACTAGCCCTCACCGGAACCGGAAATATGAATGTATTTGCTCTGCGACAAAGAGCCGGATTATAATATCAAGATAGCAATTGCATTTCCATTATTTTCATAGACAGCCGGAAATGGCTATGAGATGTTGTTATTGTTATTCATTTTTCACAACTTCCAGCAAATATATTTAAATATATATGTGTGTGTGTGTGATGGGGCCCCCTTCATTGGCTGCCCGGAACTTGACCCTCATGCTGTAGACCCCCCAAGCAAGCAGGAGAATGAGTATGTTTGCTTCTTACGTCTTTAATCTCCACTCACTGCAGCATCCACGATCAAGTGATCCACCTCTGCCCACCCAGTCCCAGCTTCCTCGGGGGGAGGTTACACTAGCCGCATGCAGTAGATGGCAGCCCTGTTGTGGCGCTGCCCGGCGGCTACTGTACCACCACCTATCGCTGTAAACTGTGACCATGACAGAGCAGTCCTTGCTGCCACCGTATGCCAGTGGGGCTCATGCCCCCCCCCCTCAGTCAACATGAAATCCAACAAAACAGTAGGAGAAGCCTTACAAAACATTGCACAATGCCTAAATCTATAAGTAAATAACTGCATTATTCGATAACGAATGATGTTTAAGTTATTACTAGAAATAGGTGAAAAAAGGAACATTAAGTGCTCTGTGCCCCTTATGGGAACCTGACAAACTCTATCCCAGCTCCCAGAGGAGAATTGTTCACACCACACAGATGGTCGCTCTCAGAAGAGGCCACTTAGAAAGTGCTCAGTCTGCCCCCAGCAACCCCCTCATCAGGAGACCGGTTGTGCGGCATCCCTTCCTTCTGCATGGAGTGGCTTTCCTCTGGAGCTCCCTCAGTCTGCTCTCCTGGTGTCCACATAGTCTGCAATCTGCAAACGGCTGTATGTCATGGACAATCCATGCGTCATCACCTGGGTGTGGCCATACTCCACAGAAACCACTCCAGTGCTAGATGCATGGACACATAGAAGGTCGGTGATACTTATAACATTTGAGGAAGTCTTCGCAGAGCCATCGCTGAATGCAACACAGAAGATTGGGTTGCCAGCACAACCATACTCCACCTGGGTAAATTCCATTCTGGGCAACAAACACTGTCATAAAACAGGGTTTGATTGAACACGATACCTGTTATCATCTGCCAGATGAATTTTTAATAATTTAATATTTTTAATAAATATTTATTTAAATAAATAAATGCATAGCCTATGGTCAGAGTCAGGGAGGCACTAGATAATGATAATAATAGTGTATATGTATGGTGCCAACCCTCAAACTCACACATTGTCGGCACTTCCTTCCACAAGTTTAGATATTTCTGTTTCTTAAAAAGGTGGAAGAAAGTACCAATGGGGGGAAAGTTGAGGAATTTTCATAATAATAAAAAAATATATATTATTCCAACTCCTGCATTTAACGGCAGATAATAAGTAACTAAACCCTCCAATCGAGAGAGAATAAGTTCATCATCACAACTTAGTAAATAACGAACGTACTGCTGAAATACAACTTTAGCAGTATGAAACATTAATACAGCGCATGGTTATCAATGTACATGCAACAATATTTTAATTGTGCAATATATATTTATATATATATATTAATATTTAACAAATTTAGTGGGTTCTCAGACTCTGCCAGGAAGCCCGACATACTCACAGGGAGTGCTGGCAAATTTACATATTTCCCCCTAAATCTAGAGCCAACACAGATGGTGGTGGCAGCAGGGTCTGGTCCACGGCATACGCAGTGAACGGGTGCCTGTATACTGTGGTCACGCATCTGGAATGCTGCTGTCGGTGTCCGGGATGTCCTGTGCTGCCCAGTCGAGTAGTGCGCGGTAAGCTGTGGCCACCCATTGCACTACACTCTCGGGCAGCCCATGGAGTCTGTCATCGACGCTGAACCTGGAGAGATAAATCTAGTAAACTAACGGATCCATCCCAGGTTCAAAAATTTATCGGGTGGCATTCCTGGGTGTGAAAGGAAGGAACTATAAGAGTCCTCCCACCCACATTTGCCAATTAATAAATGTCAGAAGCATCGACGCACATTGGCTTTGTGGAACCTCCCCCAACTGACTGTGTGAGACGCAGTATGGGAGCCAACTACACAGAGGCAGTGCCCACACCAAAGGCAGAACCCACATCAATTTGCGTAGGGGGTCGGGCAGCAACTGCGGCTGGTGGTGCCACCTGGTGTGAACCCGGTGAACCACCGCTGAGGGGCTGCACCATCCTCTCCCGAGCAGAGCTCTGAGAGAACGGATCCGTCCGAGATGAGCATGACGACACGACTGACTAATCTTGGCGAGCCTGCTCGACCCAAAATCGGGCAAGCTCCTCGAGATCCGCAAGGATAACCTGGGACCTATTAATTGGAACATGCTGAGGGGCCGCCAGCCACAACGGGAAGTGGAGTGAGTGCCAGCCCCCACATGGGCCTCCGGCAACCGCCAACAGAAACAACCCAAGCAGGGCTGCTACCCTCAGCCTCTGCAAAGAGATGAGCAAGGGATGTGGGGAAGCCTCAACACCCTGTTATGGAGTGTTTGGAGCAGAAATTTGTTTTCAAAATCCTAATTGTTATTTGTATTTTTATCATCCACCCTGCTGAAAAGCAGCTCCCTGCTTCCGCAGTTATGCCACTTTCCCCCATGCCAGATGATCGCCGGACACCCTGCGCAAAGCCTGTGTGCAGTACACGCACACCCATCACAGTCATGGACGGCCTTGCAAAACCACTGAAACTTGAAACAATATCACCAAGTATAAGTACAGCGGAATGTGTCTCTCAGCAGTAGGTGGTAGAGTGACTGAACCCTCCTCCGTACACGTAAGTACACGCGGGAGACCAGTCGGCATGCTAAGTAGAGAGTGATTAGTTATTAGTAAACACCAATTGCGCCACCATTCGAGTCGCCACATGCCACGAGGGAACACCCCCTGGGTATCCTGGCTGGGCAGCCCCCCCAAATTAGGGCACACGTCACCGCATAGGCGAGGGAACTCCCAACCGCTATTGTATATGTGACCCAGTTATCCCGCGGCGCTGACTAGATGGCCGCACCAGTGCACACTTTACAATAACAACACTCCCTACTGAATAGCAATACCCCGCAGTAAGCCCTGTCAACTCTGACCACTTAGATAAAGAGAATAGCCTGAAAATAAACACACAGCTTTTAGTGAGGGAATTCCGCAGAAAAGTCGTAACTGCGCTCAATTGTTGGGCCCCCAGTCCTTCCCAACCAATCTCAATACCTCCGCAGCCAAGGTAACTGAACATATTTACTGTGTAAACTCATTGTGTACAGGGATCAAGGTACCCAATTGCACACCCGACCCCCGGAGACAGTCCAACACCAGGGTGAGATAGCCTTATACCTGCTACCCCACCCACACTGGTTATTTACGTTCTAATGCTATACATATTGGTATGCAGGTATAGCAATACCTCAGGGAGTTTGACGCCCCTGCCTTGCAGAGTTGTAAACCACTGCCTTTTGGTACAGGTTCTTGACAGAACTGAAAGCTAAGGGAGCAAACCCTAAACAGAAAACCATGTCACTGTGACAGCATTAAGGGCGGTTGATGTATGGAACTCCCAATGTCTCCCGACCAGCCACTGCAGGGACAAATAGTTTTGCGCCTGTCTTGATATGTTCTTGCCGGTGTGAAAGCTCTATTTGCTCCCGAGAGAGTGCCGCTGGTAACTTGCAAAAGCCAGCAGCACTTCAACACTTTTGTAGGCAGCTTTCATGAAATCTACAACCACACAAAGCACCATACCGGCTCTGTCGTTGCCCGGGTTACCAAGGACCGCGCTGCTCGAGCTCATCTTCCGTTGACAAAACCTGAAGCTGAGAGACATTGAGACTGACTCATGGACGCAACTCTCACAGCAGAGAGCTAAATGGAGAGCGGCAGTCAAGTAATGAAAGCAGTCTTTGTCGCATCGCGACCGGCAGCATGATGATGATGATGATGAATGCTATACGTTCAGATCGGTGCAGAGGCAGTGAATCTGACACAGCCTTGAACATATGTCAAACCAGCAAAGAATCCCTACTGCTATCTGAGCTACTGCATGGAAAAACAATACTGTCCGAATCAGTTCCTGCTTTAGACCGACCCTTACGATTCTTCTTCCCTTTATTAGGCCTGTGCCGCTTAGCAAGCCCAACCTCTACCGCAGTAACTGGCAGCCCAGGAACCCTCTTGAACACATTAATAATGCCAGCTTCCACCTGTACTGGTGCAGCCCCATCTCCTATATGGAGCCATGAGGATTGTCCAGCATTTCTCGCCATCTGCTCTGTGTAAAGCTTCATACATCTAATGTTAGATTTGCTTGATTGGTGGTTTGATTGATTGGTGGTTTCTTTACACCGTGTTGGCAGCATAGGCGATATTCACGGCGAGAATTGTTAGATTTGCAGTATTTCCCATCCTTGCCCTCCATAATAAAGGTGGTCTCAGAGACCTATTCGTTTATAGTAAAGGGACCATCCCAGTTCTTCGCGACTTTTACCCTAGCAAGCAGCGCATGATACCGCACTACCTGGTCTCCCACTTTAAACTGGCACCACACAGCTGGCCCGTAGTCCGATTTCTGGTGGGCAGCTGCTTTGCCTGTCACAACGCGAACTGCACTATATGCTTGGTGGAAGGAATCCTCTAACCACCTCATGAACACGATCTCACAGGGCTTGTCTACTCGACAATTCCCCACGTCAAACTGCAAATCAGCAGACAACCATAATTCCTCACCAAATAGTCAGCTGACTGCACGGCCCACAGCTGACCCAGTCCCGCCGTGCACCGCCGGTCCGGCCAGCCCTTGCCCCAGTCACCTAGCAATGGTGAGTTGCTGACCCCTTGACCCCAGTCGCCCGCTAATGAGGTCACCACAGCCACTGCCTGCAGAGTTGAACCCATGACCCCCCCGGCACCCGCAATGTCAACACTCGGGTGTTCACAAATCTCCGTTCTCGCGTACGTATCAATAACATCACCAAAATCGGAAACCTCCCCTATCACCCCAATACTGGTGCCCCTACTCATTTTAACCTTGTAACGATTTGTATTAAAAATAGGAACCACTGAGATAAACGGACTCCAAACCAATGCATTCTGACCACTCAACCCTAGTTCATGCAATTCTGCGATTAATGGCTCAAATAGACTTTGATGATCACCGTCTAACCCCACAGCTGTGATTTTTACATCACAACCCGATAAAGGCGCAATGCGAATATCCTGCATGACAGCAGATATGTCCTAACTACCATGACGCAGCTCAACCTGCACTGTCATAGGATACGGATGTTGGATAAACAAACTGCCTGCCTGACACAGTTCACACCTGTAATAATCCAAAAATTATGCACCTAAAATACCGTCCTCTGAAATATCGGAAACAGTTGGGGCATAATGAAAAATTGTCCCCCTGATCTCCAGAGTCAGTATGGCTTGTCCGTATTGTTTAAGCGGCACTCCAGTGATGGTAACTGGCTTCATGCTATTATCAACAAACACCTTGTCACCATCTAAAATATCGAAAAACGTGTCCACAGCCCAACTGTCTACTAAGAAATAACCCATAGCCCCCCTCACACACACTCGAACATACCACCTTTTCCCGTCTAACGTGCGGAAAGTGGAATCTGTGAATAGGCCCCCCTCCTGCATATCCAGCCCCTCACCGGTAACCCCATGACGAGAATGAACAGCTGAGGGAGTGACAACAACACTAGATTCACACACCATAATGCCCTCCCCAGTAATTACATTACCAGAAAGAGTGTTATGCACCGACCCAAGGGCCCCTAATTGCTTAACCACAGTTTCGCCATTAGACATGGGTGAACGCACACCGAGCCACAAGTTATGTGCCATTCCTGACCCCTACCCCGCAATCGACGCATGGGAAAGGTCAGGCGGGGGCACTGTGCCCAGCCATTCTAATTGCGCCCAATAACCACCTTGAGTGCCGGCACTTAACACTTTACCTTTCATGACCTGCGGTATCCACAGGGGCGATGCCATCCCCCCACCCCCCACCCCCAGCACAGTTGTCGACAGCCAGCCATCACCTATAACACCTGCACCTGATCTAACACAGGCAATGGGAGGGCGCAAAATGGTTCAGTAATCGCAGAAGCATACGCACGTCCGCGATGGCGTCCGCCTCCGCATGTCCGATCCCCTTCAGGTGACTAAGACGGCCACTGGTAGGACGGGATGCAATCCCCTCCATACCTAATATGAAGAGAACACCTTTATGGATTTTGCCGGGCAATGGCCCACACTCACCTCCTTGTGGAGAAAGGTGATACCTGGTCATGGCACTAGTGTGATGGGGCCCCTTCGTTGGCCGCCCGGGACTTGACCCTCACGCTGTAGACCCCCCAAGCAAGCAGGAGAACGAGTATGTTTGCTTCTCACATCTTAAATCTCTGCTCACTGCGGCATCCACGATCAAGTGACCCACCTCTGCCCTGCTGGGTCCCACGTAAACTTCCTCGGTGGGAGGTTACTCTAGCCACACACAGTAGATGGCAGCCCTGTCGCGGCACTGCCCAGCAGCTACCTTACAGCCACCTATCGCTGTAAACTGTGATGGTGACGGAGCAGTCCTTGCTGCCACCGTATGGTAGTGGAGCTCATGTCTGGAATACTACATATGTATATAATATATATAAGATATTAACAGTATTATAGTCAATATTCCCTTTGATGGAGATAACAGCCCCCTCCCCCATTTACGCCTAATACCCTTGTCACACTACGACGTAATGAGTGAGTTGCTGACCAACGTGGTGATATTTCGTCATTACGTTGATGTACGTTGGATTACGTTATGATGACGTCATAATGACGTTAGAGTGACGTCGAGCTACGTCACATTACGTCGTGTTACGTCGAATTACGTCGAGGTTTTGGACATGTTCAAAAGTTTTGACGTAGGTCGAACGTAAGGGTTTACGTTTGCCGTACGTTCTGTTCACGTTCAGCGAACGTCAATGACGTTAAACGGACGTTATTCCAACGCTCCTCACTACGTTCAACTACGTTCCACTACGTTGACCCCCATTAAACCAAGTGCAAATGCCCACGGGGCGTAATGGGAACATCAGGACAACGTCAGGAGAACGTCAGGAGAACGTCAGGAGAACGTGCATTCAACGTACGTTCAACGTATCATGACGTAGCGAACGTCACGTAGCGTTCTTCTGATGATTGAATAACGTTCATAACGTTCCGTCAGCGTCATTACGTTGACCTCTCTCGTCGAATGACGGTATCACTACGCTTTACCGACGTTGCTCTCTCGTCCACTACGCTGCATCCACGTTCAACTTGTGCCCAAATTTGCATACTACGCCGAGAAGTTCAACGTTCTTCACGTTCTCCCTACGTTGACGTCGTTACGTCGTAGTGTGACAGCCCCATAACGTGATGTGCCTCACCCACGGCACACTAAATTCACATTTTTATCGAGGCTCCCACAGATCATCCATGCGAGTATAAATGCACAAAGTAAGCCGGCGACATTCCTTAATGCGATGTTCATTAACAATGGATGCCGCTTGTCTAGTCGGTGTAACCGACCACCAAAAGTGCAGTACGCCCCCCCCCCCCCTCCCCACACACGCACATACACTCTCCCCGCGCTGCGCCCAAAACAGGTGGCGGGTGGAGAGTGGAGGGTGGTGGTTTGGAGGTTGGAGGTTGGAGGGTGGTGGTTTGCAGGGTGGAGGTTGGAGGGTGGTGGTTTAGAGGGTGGTAGGGTGGAGGATGCAGGGTAGAGGGTGGAGGTGAAGGCTGGAGGATGGTGGGTGGTGGTTTCGAGGGTGGAGCGTGGAAGGTGGAAGGTGGCTGGTAGAGGGTGAAAGGTAGAGGGTGGAGGTGAAGGGTTCAGGTGAAGGGTGGAGGTGGAGGGTAGAGGCTGGAGGTGAAGGGTGGAGGGTGGTGAGCAGAGGATGGAAGGTGGAGGGTGGAGTGTGGAGGGTGGGGGTGAAGGGTGGAGGATGGATGGTGGAGTGTGGAGGGTGGAGTGTGGAGGGGGGGGAGGGTGAAGGGTAGAGGGTGGAGGGTGGTGGGTGGAGGGTGGAGGGGGGTGGAGGGGGTGGGTGGAGGGTGGGGGGGGTGGAGGGTGGAGAGTGGAGTGTGGAGTGTGGAGGGTGGAGGGTGAAGGGTGGAGGGTGGAGGGTGGAGTGTGGGGTGGAGGGTGGAGGGTGGAGGGTGGAGTGTGGAGGGTGAAGGGTGGAGGGTGGGGGTGGAGGGTGGTGGGTGGAGGGTGGTGGGTGGAGGGTGGGGGTGGAGGGTGGTGGGTGGAGGGTGGGGGGGTGGGTGGAGGGTGGAGGGTGGTGGGTGGAGGGTGGTGGGTGGAGGGTGGAGTGTGGAGTGTGGAGTGTGGAGTGGGAGGGTGAGGGTGAGGGTGGGGGTGGAGGGTGGAGTGGGTGGGTGAAGGGAAGGGTGGTGGGGGGGGTGGGGGGTGGGGGGGGGGGGTGGGAGGGTGGGGGGGGAGGGTGGGGGGAGGGGGAGGGGGGAGGGTGGGGGGTGGAGGGGGGGGTGGGGGTGGGGGGGGGGGGGTGGGGGTGGTGGGTGGGGGGGGGGGTGGGGGGTGGGGGTGGAGGGGGGGGGGTGGGGGGGGGGGGGTGGGGGGTGGTGGGTGGGGGGGGGGGTGGGGGAGGGGGTGGGGGGGTGGGGGGGTGGAGGGGGGGTGGGGGTGGGGTGGGGGGTGGGGGGGGGGGTGAGGGGTGGGGGTGGGGGGGGGGTGGGGGTGGGGGGTGGAGGGGGGGGGTGGTGGGGGGTGGGTGGGGGTGGGGGGGGGGGTGGTGGGTGGGGGGGGGGGTGGGGTGGGGGGAGGGGGGGGTGGAGGGTGGGGGGTGGTGGGGGGGGGGGGAGGGTGGGGGGGTGGGGGGTGGGGGTGGGGGGGTGGGTGGGGGGGTGGGTGGAGGGTGGAGTGTGGAGTGTGGAGTGTGGAGGGTGGCGGTGAAGGGTGGAGCGAAGTTGGTAGCGGGTGGCAGGTGGAGGGTGGTGGGTGGTGGGTAGCGGCAGGTGGCGGGTGGAGGCTGGTGGCAGGTGGCAGGTGGAGGCTGGAGGGTGGAGTCTGGTGGCAGGTGGAGGGTGGAGGCTGGATAGTGGAGGCTGGCGGGCAATGAAGCCTGCACGGCCCGGTGGGGTGCAGATCCCCTGGAGGCACTCCAACACAACCCTAATCACATTACTCCAGCCTCACTATTCGACACCTCCCGCCGCGCCGCCTGGTGGTGGCGCGCGGCGCCAACATGCACCCGGGAGACTGACATCGAAGATGAGCGGATAAAACGTGATGTTTATGTGCTGCCGGATAGCCGTGACTGACGGTGGTCGGGGATGGGGATGCTGGCGGTGATGGCGGTGGTAGGGGGTGACGGTAATGGCGGCGGCCGTAGTGCCGGCGGCGGCGGTTGAGGAGTGGCTAAGTGCCTGTGGTGGACGAGAAAGCAGTGCAGAAAAGATAAAACACTGAAAAACGCGTTGTAAGCTACAGCGAAATTCTTGCAACTAGTTTGCATTGCATCTCCGTGAGCAATAATGCAATAATCAGCAAGCAACCCAATAGGCTCAAAGGCCATATAATGGCCGCCTCACACTGCACACCTTACTAAGTCCCAGAAGAACTTGAATAGAAGTTTTCAGATTTAACTTGCCTTTGTGACTTAAAAATGTATATTTGTCGCTTCTTAGCCTGGCGCTCGGCATTATTAGGATAGGGCAAGTACTGGTTGGCGCAGTGTCAGGATAATGCGACTGACTGGGATATCAGGTCATGGTGCTGGCAGCCTGGTCTCCCAGTGGGGCAGCACTATAAAGTTGCCATGAGTGTGCACTGTCACAAGTCAGTACCTCTCCTGATATGACCTTAGATGTTGCCAGAATGCAAAACTCCAACAACCAACCAACCAACCAACATTGCTTGACTTACTTACTTACTTATGCCTACCGCCCAACCTTGGTCATAGGCCATGAACAAGGGCTCTCCAGTTATCCCGGTCCTGGGCCATCTTCTCCAGCTGTCTCCATGTATGGCCAGACCTCTTCACATTTGCCTCCAGGTCATGGCGCCAGCCATTTCTTGGCCTGCCTCTCTTCCTTTTCCCCTATAGATTTCAGGAGAGGGTATGTCTTGCGGTGTCGGATGCAGGCTTGCGAAGGGTATGGCGAACCCATCTCCAGCGTCTCCGAAGGATCTCCTCCTCAACAGGCTGCTGTCCTGTTCGCTGCCACAGCTCCAGGTTACTGATGGTCTTGGCCAGCGTACTCTTAGGATTCATCGGGATTTTCTTCATGGTGGTGACCGTTGTTCTCCAAGTCTCTGCACCATACAGAAGAACAGGCTTTACCATGGAGCAAAAGATCCTGATCTTGGTGTTCCTAGGCAGCTCTGAGGATCCCCAGACATTTTTCAGCTGATGGAAAGTTGCCCTATCCTTTCCAATCCGAACCCTCACATCAGCATCTGCCCCTCCCAGTCTGTTGACCACACTTCCTAGATAGGTGAAGCTTTCCACTTCCTCTAGTGCTTCTCCCTCTAGTCTGATGGGGCCTGTGTTGTTATTGTTAATTTTGAGGATTTTGCTCTTCCCTTTGTGTATAGTGAGGCCAAGGCATGCTGAGTGAGTTGTGATGATTGTGGTCTTCTCCTGCATTTGTTGCTGGGTGTGGGAAAGAAGTGCTAGGTCATCAGCAAAGTCGAGGTCATCCAACTGTGTCCAAGGTGTCCATTGGATCCCACTCCTTTTCTGGGCAGTTGATGTCCTCATTACCCAACACTGCTTGAGCATGCCTGCAAATGAGGTGAGTTTATGAGGGCGTGAATTATGACGTCACGGCATGCAACATGTCCATATAAGGAAAATACCCGTCAAGTAGCATTCACTTTAGTACATGTGTTCCGAGTTCTCCCAATTCCTCAGAAAAGACTGAAGCGGTCCGGGTTTAGCTTCAGCTTACACACGGGAGGGGGGGGGGGTGCTACTTCCATCCCTATCCTTCACTATTTGAGCCTATGATTTAAGGTTACTTCGCCCCACATGTCTCCTGATAACCAACCTTAGTATGTGTATTGCTCTAACTTTTAAGGGCAGTGAAATTGTCCTAGCAAATTATTTCACGTGAGATAAAATACAATTATCCCTATCATGTTATATACGCATTCACCACTATCTTCCACAGTGTAACCTGTAGCTGCGCCCTGGTGTGCTGAGTCTTATCCTCAGTCCTTGCTCAGGGACTCAGAATACCTGCATTGGCAGGTGTGATTTTTTTTACATCCCTATAGATGCCTTTCAATGTTTGTAAACATTGTGTATGCGCGCGCAGCTCGGCTGCAGAACGAAGGCACACTGCCACTGAGTTTGCCCGTACGCGCAGTGTAAAACGTTTATTTTATTCAAAATTAATAGAAATGCAGAAGCCTAACCATATGAATCTAATATAATCTATTCATTAAATATGTTTTCTATATGTGTACCAAGCGGTTTGTCTCTGGGTGGTGTCTTTTTAGAGATATTTCACTTTTTCTGTAAGAAGATTGCTCACGGCCATTGACAATGCACTGGCACTGACACTCAGAATATCCCAACTTTCACTATTATCTCTGTTTTTAATACTTTCAGCATAAATTGCTCTTAGGTTACATTAAATACTTCAGATCTTCCTCTTCAATCGCGCATTAAGATATTTTTAATCGATCCAATGAAAGCTTTTAAATTTATTTTACAAAAATAAATGCTCCACATAGACATAGCATTGCCGTATTTTACCCTTCGCGGACTAACCGGCGAAGGGTAAACACTGCAGCAATGCTATGTCTATGCAGAGCATTTATTTTAGCAGAATTAATTTAAAAGCTTTCACTGAGTCGATTAAAAATATATTAATGCGCGATTGAAGAGGAAGATCTGAAGTATTTAATTTAACTTAAGGGCAATTTTCTCTGAAAGTATTAACAACAGAGATAATAGTGAAAGTTGGGACATTCTGATTGAGTTTGCAGTGACCGGATGTTGTCCTGCAGCCAAGCAGCGCGCGCACTGACCTAAATAGCCATGCTGACGTCATATGAAATTGGTCAATAAACACATGTAATTAGATGGGTGGACTGATTTTAATTGGACAAAAACCGAAGGCTTAGGTCCAATTTGAAACCAATTAGTCCACCAACGGCGACTACTCCGACTCCTTACACGTAGGCAAAATCATGTTTCTTTTTGCTAGTTTCAATACTGAATTATGTAGTTAATTGCTAATGGAATTATTTACCAAATTGGTTGGCAATGGTGAGGAAATGTACAAATCCTAGTGAACTGGTCAACGTTGCGAATTGAAATTGAAAAGTCAGTCTCAAATGTGCCTGTCTTTTCTTTTTTCCCCGTGCAGCTATTTATAGAATTGAGGAGCTTTAGCAATTCATTTCTGACACTCTCTTAAAGTTGCATAGTCCGATGGTGTTAAGTTTCTGTAATTTTTCTGAGATAAATAAATTAACCTGACCGTTATAATCGACCTTACTTTAGCTTCAAGTCCTGTTTATTTTAAACAGTTATGTTTTGAGATATTTGAAGTGCAAACATGTCAAATTAGTTTTGGCAAGCTTGCCAAAACTCTCACACCATAGGCTTTAGCAGTAACAGGTTCTATTAAATTGCCTCAGTATTCCTTGCTATGTGGCAACAAATGCTTAATACATGCATCAGTATCTAAGTCAGATATGTAGAATCAATTCCAGATAATTGTTTTGGTTTTGAAAAGTTGATGCTTCATCGGACTATGCAACTTTAAGCCAAAAAGGAAATGCCTTTATGTGTCAATATTGCCGTACTACAGAGCAGATTGCAGCCTCAGTGTCAAAGTAACACATGTGTAATCAAATTGTTCAGCTTGTACAGTAGTGGGTGCATGGTATTCCACTGTGCAGTACAAAGCAGGCCATCACAAGGTGGCTCTTGCTTCAGTTGTCACTGAGGTTTGAATTTGCAAATATACATATACCAGCGTAATAGTATGGAAGGTAGGTAATTGCAAGGGAAGTTTATATAATAATAGCAGAAATCATATAATAGCAAGTGAAGCCATGGAATAGAAGCTGAAGTGATGTAAAAACAGAGTAAGCTATACATAACAGCAAAAGCTGTATTATAGTGGCCGAATCAACGGAATAAAAGCGGAAGCAATGTAAAAATATCAGAAGCTAGGTAATAATAATATAAGCAATGTAATAGCATCATAAGCCAGGTAATAATAACAGAAGCCATGTAATAGCATTAGAAGCCATGTAATCATAGTAGAAACGATGTAATAACTGCAGAAGCCACGTGATAATACCAGAAGTCATGTAATAACAGCAGAAGCCAGGCAATAAAATTAGAAGCCAGGTAATAACCTGGTAATAGCATCGGAAGCAAGGAAATAATAGCAGAAGCAATGTAATATATAACAGGAGAAACCAGGCAATAGCATCAAAATCCAGTTTATAATAGCAGAATGGCAACAGAAGCTGGGAAATAGCATCAGAAGCCATGAAATCACCGCACAACCCATATATAACAACATCAGAAGTCATATAATATCCCTTAGAAGGGATGGCCGAATGTTTGTTTGTTGTTGTTTTGCATCCTAGCAACATCTAAGGTGCTGCTTAGGATGGGAACCGACTTATGACAGTGCACACTCATGGTGACTTTATAGTGCTGCCCCACTGGAAGACCAGGCCACCAGCACCATGACCTGATATCCCACTCAGTCAGATTATCCTGACACTGAGCCAACCAGTCCTTGCCCTATCCTAATAATGCTGAGTGCCAGGCTAGAAAGCGACAAGTATAAATTTTTAAGTCATTGAGCGTCCGTCTCCCATTTTGGTAGATCATGGGATTCGTGGGAACCAATGACTTGGTACCCTGGTCGAGTCAAACCAATGACTTTAAAATTGATACTTGTCCGCTACCTCGCCTGGCATTCGGCATTACTAGGAAAGGGAAAGGAACAGTGGAATGAGGAAGACCAATTGTCCATGATTGAAATCAACTAATACCCCACCAAAAAAAGAAGCTATATGTAGTAACAGCAAGAACCATGAACTACCAGGTGAAGCTATGTAAAGAACACTGACAAAATAATATTGGTGAAAATGGGGCATAATATACTAATAAAGTACTGTATGAGGTGACCATACAAACGTACTATTGACACATGCATCCTTCCTTATATCTGTGTAGAACTGGGTTTCCGACTGATCACCAAGTTAACGATGGGCGTCCAAGAACAGGCGATCCAATGGAGGTCATGGGTTCGAACATAGCCAGCAGTGTCAAACCAATGAGTTAGAAAATTGATACTTATCACTACCTAGCCCGATGTTCAGCATTAATAGCATAGTGCAAGGACTGGTTTGTTCGGAAATAACGTGACTCGGTTAACTATCAAGGCATGGGGTTTGCGGCACTATAAAGCCACAGTGAGTGCGCACTGCCACCACAAGTCCTAATATAAGCTCAGGGATTGATGGGACGTGAGTCCACAACGAACAAACGAGCAAATTCGAGAACGAGGTGGGAGGGTCAAATAACAAATCTGAAACAGGTAGCAGGCAGCAGGTGTAGGCGCCTGGGTGCACTCGGAGATATGATACTATGGAGAGAGACAGGAAGCGAAGCAGTTGATTAACCAGAAAGGGAGGTATGTGTGTAAGTGTGTGTAAGTGTGTGTTGGGCTGAGGCTACAAGCGTCATGTCGTTGGTGATGGCTATTTAAAGGCCCTGTCACATTACGGCGTATGGCGTTAGCGTATGCCGGCATATGCGGTTTTCGACCCATACACCGTCATACGCCATCATATGCTATGCACGAGGTCCCAGCGGCATCTGAAGCTTACGCCCAGCCTATGCCTAACCTATGCCTAACCTATGCCTAACCTACCCCTAGCCTATGGTGGCGTATTCAAAGCATATCCCGACATATGCGTGGCGTACTGTGATGAGGTTTGATGGTTGTGATTGACAAGTTCAGTGTACGCCCAACCTATGCGTAACCTATGCGTAACCTATGCGTAACCTAGGTGAAAATTTTTGAGCATGCTCAAATTTTTTTTGGATGGACGAGCGTATGACGCCGTATGACAGCATATGACGGTGTATCACGGTGTATACATAGCATATGCATAGTGTATGCGAAGCGTATGTGAAGCATATGCGAAGCATATGTGAAGCATATGCGAAGCGTATGCGAAGCATATGCGAAGCGTATGACGGCATATGATGGCGTATGGGTCGAAAATCCATACACTAACGCCATACGCCGTAGTGTGACACCACTTTTACAGAACGTTGGAGGTACGCCAGAGACACCCGGCGGGTGTCAATCCAGCATACACCCAACCTATGCCGACGTACCCCTAACCTATGCATAACCTATGCCAGCATATGCATAGCATACGCCTAGCGTATGAGAAGCGTATGATCCATACGCTGCCATACGCTGAAAATTTTGAGCAAGGAAACAGGCTTGTTGGAGGATCGGCGTATGATGGCGTATGATGGCGTATGATGGTGTATGACAACATAAGACGGCATATGCGTAGCGTATGCATAGTGTATGCATAGCGTATGGTGGCATATACCGACGTATATGACGTAACGTGCTTACGCCGGCATACACTCCCGCAAAAAACCCTAATGGGACAGCCCCTTTAGGAATTCTAGACTAAGTAGACTTGTGCAGTTTTTACTGTCTTTTAGCAGTGGTGTTTTTTTCTCGGTATTATTAGGATAGGGCAAGGACTGGCTGGCTCAGTGTCAGGATAATGTGACCGAGTGGGGATATCAAGTCATGGTGCTGGCAGTATGGTCTTCCAGTTGGGCAGCACTATACAGTTGCCATGAATGTGCACTGTCACAAGTCGGTACATTAGATCTTGCCAGTACTTCTTGAGGTACAAGGTGAAACTCAGAATGCCTAGATTGCTTCGTCAGTAGCAGACGACAAACTGAGGCGTGGAATAGTGCATGAAATCTTGGATGATAATGGAGGCATCTGACTGGGACCTTTCCATCTGCAAGATTTTGGCCCCGCCCACCTGTGCAGTGAACTAGGTTTTCAAATGCAAGGAGGACCAGTCAAATGGCTTCATTGGTTTTAGCCAATCACAGCTGTTCTCTTCCATTGCAAATGGCTACCCTGTATGGGTGTGCCCATTTGAAATCGAAAAGAACCAATAAGAGCTGTTCATTTCCATTGCAAATGGCTGCCCCCGATAGAGTGCAGTCATTTGCAATCGAAAAGAACAGCTCTGATTGGCTGAAGCTACTGAATCTTTCAACCTTTCCATATCAGCCATCTTGAAATACACCATGTGACCTTATGGATGAAACCAAAAGACACATTCAATTCATAAGTATAGAAACCCACTTCCGGTCCCAGTCAAATAGGAATTTGTAAAGAAATATGTTGATATGCATGTAGAAAGGCCCAGTCGAATATGTCCAATTAATACTCCTTTTCTTGGCCCCCATAAACCCTGTTGTTGTTTTCTTATAAAACCTACCAGCAAAATGCATTGTTCTGACCTTCAACGTACAGGTTTAAGAGTTTGTAAGAGCTAACACTCTAAATAAATATAACCTATAGAGATGAAGTTGAACGTATTGAAAGAAGAAGAAAAAATGGCATCCCCGTCACTTAGCTGAACTCATTAACACCTTCACTCGAAGCATCTACGTTCATTTTATAGCTGAGATTTTCTGGGGGACGAATGTCAATGGTGGAGTCAGTTAAAAGGTTGCCATTTTGATTTTGCTCATCACAGTGATGAGAATAATGAGGACATCCTCAGGGCTGATCCTTGCTGCTATCTCCAAACATAGAATGGTTGGTTGTTGTTATTTTACGTTGTGGCAACATCTAAGGTCATATCAGGATGGGTACTGACTTGTGACAGTGCCCACGCATAATGACTTATTAGTGCTGCCCAACTGGGAAATTATGCTGCCAGGACCATGACCTGATATCCCACTCAGTCACATTATCCTGACACCGCGCCAACCAGTCCTTGCCCTATCGTAATAATGCTAAGTGCCCGGCTAAGAAACGACAAATATCAATTTTTAAGTCATTGGTTTGACTTGACTAGGGTTCGAACCCCACGATCTACCAAAATGGGAGACGGACACTCAATTCATTTGGCCATTCTGTCCGGTGTGGGTATTTGATGATAACATCTTTAAGTATAGGTCCTACAAATGAAGTAAACGGGTATTTGGAAAGAGCACTAGGACCTAGCATGTATTATAGAGTAGCCTTATGTTGTTGTTCTCTGCATTTGCAAGCAAGAACCGATACAAATGGATGTCTGCTTTTACGACATTCAATAATATAAGTAGCTCAGGGCGAATGGGCATGCTCTGTTCTCTGCTTTTACGACTTTCAATATTACTAGTATCTCAATGTGAATGGACATGCGTTGTTGTCTGAAGCATGGCATAGGTCGCGGAGCCCGGGACATGATTCTGTGAACATGCCCTCAGGAAATAGGCAAACTCTACATGGTCATTGCATCATCAGACCACCAGGTCCTTACTTTCCGTTTCAATCTGGTCCCATGTCCACTCCATCTGAGCAATAGCATCATGCCCCGCCACCGTACGCGACGCTGACATAAAAACCAACTATACTTAATTTTCATACCAGACGGGATGGCCGAATGAGCTGAGCATCCATCTCCCATTTTGCTAGATCGTCAGATTCAACCCCATGGCTTCAAACCCTGGTCGAGTCAAACCAATGACTTAAAAATGTATATGCATCACTTCCTAGCCAGGTGCTCAGCATTATTAGGATAGGCTAAGGACCGGTTGGCTCAGTGTCAGAGTGGGATATCGGGTCATCGTGCAGGCAGCCTGATTTCCTACTGGGGCAGCATTATGAAGTCGCCATGAGTGTGCAGTCTCGCAATCCTGACCCATCCTGATATGACCATTGATGTTGCCAGGACGTAAAACTCCAACAACCAACAACCAACCAACCACCTCAAAACCCTCAGACACCCCTCCGTCGCCGACCTCTCATCTGTCTGACCGCTGGGGAAACGGGCCAACCCTTTGTCGCCTGATGACAAGACGCAGTGTCGTCATTAGCGCCGACCCGCCACCTTTTCCTCTCATTAATGACGTCCTGGCCGCCGTCGCTGCGCGCGCAGAGGGACCCGGCGCGCGTGCGCGACGACCTCCCACCTGGCACGTGACGCCGGTTAATTGAACTCTCGCGAGACGGCTGCGGGTAATCCTTGCGGTCAGTGGGTAGCCAAATGCCAATCGGCACCGCCCATGTAGCCATGGCTACGGGTGGGTGGTGATGGGTGGTGGGTGGTGGGTGATGGTGTATTATATATGACACAATTATTGTATTGTGTATTTTATGACGTGACATCTTTGAATTGTGCATATGGAAAGCTATATTTGAACGTATGGTGGTGGGTGGTGGGTGGTGGGTGGTGAGTGGTGGGTGGTGAGTGGTGGGTGGTAGGTGGTGGGTGGTGGGTGGTTAAACGTAGAAGTGTGAATAGAACAGTGTAGATGTGGCAGTGTAGGTTAACCTGTGTAGTCCCGGCAGTGTGGGTGGAGTAGTGTGGGCGGAACAGTGTAGTTTTGACAGTTTGGGTTAAAAACATGTATTGTATTGTGTATTTCTATGAGTATTATGAGGTGACATCTTTCAATCGCGCATGTGGAAAGCTATATTTGAACGTGTGTCATCATGTATAGTTTGTGTATTACATCACAGTCACCGGACAGCAAAGAACCAAGCAGAATTTATGTTTCACTCTCCCCTACCCTTCGTATGGCGGTGGGTGGTGGGTGGTGGGTGGTGAGTGGTGGGTGGTAGGTGGTGGGTGGTGGGTGGTCAAAAGTAGAAGTGTGAATGGAACAGTGTACATGTGGCAGTGTGGGTTAACCTTTGTAGTCCCGGCAGTGTGGGTGGAGTAGTGTGGGCGGAACAGTGTAGTTGTGACAGTTTGGGTTAAAAACATGTATTGTATTGTGTATTTCTATGAGTATTATGACGTGACATCTTTGAATCGCGCATGTGGAAAGCTATATTTGAACGTGTGTCGTCATATATAGTTTGTGTATTACATCACAGTCACCAGACAGCAAAGAACCAAGCAGAATTTCATGTTTCACTCTCCCCTACCCTTCCCATGAAGTAACATGCCAAGAGTCTCCACAATGCATGCGCATAGTCGCAGTGCTCATAAATAAACTCAGCACTGTAATGATGCAACCCTTGCGTCTGGCTACCAAGGTAAGGGGGTGGGAGGTGGGGGTGAGAAATAGGAAGTAGGAAGTAGGAGTGAGAGGTGGAAGGTGGGAGATGGGAGGTGGGGGATGGGACGTGGGAGGTTGGGGGTGGAAGTTGGGAGGTGGGAGGTGGGACGTGGGACGTGGGAGGTGGGAGGTGGCAGATGGGACGTGGAAGGTGGGAGATGGAAGTTTGGAGGTGGGAGGTGGGACTTGGGAGGTGGGAGATGGGACGTAGGAGGTGGAAGGTGGAAGTTGGTAGGTGGGAGGTGGAAGGTGGGAGGTGGGAGATTGGATGTGGGATGTGGAAGGTGGGAGGTGGGAGGTGGGAGATTGGCCGTAGGAGGTGGGAGGTGGGAGATGGGACGTGCGAGGTGGGAGATGGGAGTTGAAAGGTGGGAGATGGGAGGTGGGAGGTGGAAGTTGGTAGGGCGGAGTTGGAAGGTAGGAGGTGGGAGGTGGAAGTTAGTAGGTGTGAGTTGGAAGTTGGGAGGTGGTAGGTGGGATATGGGACGTGGTAGGTGGGACGTGGGAGGTGGAAGGTGGGAGATGGGAGATGGAAGGTGGAAGGTGGGAGATGGGAGATGGGACGTGGGAGGTGGGAGATGAGACGTAGGAGGTGGGAGGTGGGACGTGGGACGTGGGAGGTGGGAGATGGAAGGTGTGTGGTGGAAGTTGGAATGTGGGAGGTGGGAGATGGGAGGTGGGCGATGGGAGTTGGAATGTGGGAGATTGGACGTGGGAGGTGGGAAATGGGAGTTGGGATGGGGGAGATGGGTCTGTGAGGTGAGCTGGAAGTTGAGGTGGGAGGTGGGAGGTGGAAGTTGGTAGGTGGGAGTTGGAAGGCAGGAGGTTGGAGGTGGAAGTTAGTAGGTGGGAGTCGGAGGTGTGAGGTGAGAGGTGGAAGGTGGGAGGTGGGAGGTGGGAGGTGAATGTAGCCTCCCCTTCACTCACACTCAACTTACTCACTTGTTCTAAATAACTTCCAGTAATAACTGGGCTTCAAACATTGGGACACAGGTGCTCGCGGGGTAATGGTGATATACCCGACCTGCAGGGGCCGTTTGCAGGAGTCAGTGTTAGCGAGGGAAAACGGTGTTTGGTGGGAATTCCGGTTTAGCGGCGAAAAATGGTATGCACGAGTCAGTGTTAGGCCTAACACCAAAGGCTTAACTGGTGTTACCTTACCCTTAAAAAATATTAGGTTTAGCGATATTAATAGTTATATTTTCGAATCGACGAACGTAACGTAAACAAATCGCCGCCATCGCGACCGCCGTGTCGACGTCGACATCCATACTGGTCGACATCTACGCATTGGTGGCAATGTATTAGCGATTTGTTTACTTTACGCTCATCGATTCGAAAATATAAATATTAATATCACCGCCGTTATGGAGGCAGCGTTAATATTGCTTCGAATTTAGGGTTAATTTCTTCAAATTTCACTTATTTCATATTTAATTCTGTTACATATGATAGCATTTAATATATTTAAGCCTAATATATGGCTACAGACGCAGAGGGATTTCCCAAATCTATAAATAACTTCACGTTTAGCTATAATGTAAGTGTTACGCGCTCCTGCATACAACTTGACACAGTTCCCGACGTCGGCGATAGCTAACCGGTAATAGGCTGTAACACCAAACCCCGCTAACACTGACTCCTGCATATGGCCCCTGGGCCCGTATGCAGGAGTCGGTGATAGTGGCTTTTGGTGTTACAGCCTATTACCGGTTAGCTATCGCCGACGCCGCGAACTGTGTCAAGTCATATGCAGGAGCGCGTAACACTTTCATTATAGCTAAACGTGAATTTATTTATAGATTTGGGAAATCCCTCTGTGTCTGTAGCGATATATTAGGCTTACATATACTAAATGCAATCATATTTAACAGAATTAAATACGTAATAGGTGAAATTTGAGGAAATTAACCCTAAATTCGAAGCAATATTAACGCTGTCGCCGTAATGGCGGCGATATTAATATTTATATGTTCGAATCGACGAGCGTAAAGTAAACAAATCGCCGCAGCCACCGCATCGACGTCGCTTTCCATACTGGCAGCGGCGGCCATTTGTTTACTTTACTTTCGTCGATTTGAACATATATATATTAATATCGGCGCTGTTGCGGCGCCAGCATTAATATTGCTTCGAATTTAGGGTTAATTTGAATAAATTTCAATTATTGCGTATTTAATTCTGTTAAATATGATAGCATTTAATAGATTTGGACATAACCTTATGCTAACACCACCTGTAAACGTCATATGAAACGGGGGTAGTGTCGCGGACCTTAAACGCGTGGTGTTAGGCCTATCACTGACTCATGCATACCGACTTTTCGGCGCTAAACCAGAAATCCCCTCTAAACGCATTTTGGCTCACTAACACTGACTCCTGCATATGGCCCTAGGAGTCCAACTCGAATCAATGTCAATCTAGACGTATCGCCTAATGTGACGTAAACATGCACCCATGTCATAGGGGGGTGCGGAGGGGAGGGGGGGGGGGGAGACTTTGAGTCAGTGACACGTAGACATTCCAATCTAGCAACGTTTCCGTCAATGTCCAGCCGCCTCGTGAAGCCCCTGTCACATTATGACGCATCTCGCAAGCGCCGCGTCAACGCGTTAAATCACTTTTTTAAGTCGAGAAGCATCAAACATTTCGACGCGGGGGCCAAAGTTAGACGTATACATACCGTACACATACCGTATGGCCAACGTATGACCAACATATGGCTTGCGTGCTTCCCGGCGAAAAACGTTTGAATTATGCTCATGGTACATGATGCACAACGCCATATCTCGATGAACGTCGACGTACATTGACGACAGTTTCAACAAAATAATGTTCACATATTCATCTGTTATCCGTGTTTCGTTCAAATTGACGCATTCCGTTTGTCACACGTTCATCTTATTCCACTTACCTTACCATCGGACGCGGTTGCCGAATCGGTAGAGCGCAGGCCTCCCATGCGGAAGGTCGGGAGTTCAATTCCCAGTAGAGTCAAGCCAGGGCCTTACAAAATTTATACTTGTTGTTTCCTAGCCATGCGCTCGGCATTATTAGGATAGGGCAGGGACTGGTTGGCTCAGTGTCAGGATAATGTGACTTAGTGGGATATCAGGCCATGGCGCTGGTGGCCTGGTATCCCAGTGGGGCAACACTATAAAGTCACCATGAGTGTGCACTGTCACAAGTCGGTATCCATCCTTATATGGCCTTAGATGTTGCCATGACGTAGAACTCCAACAACCAACCACTCACCTGCCCAAATTGCAAGTCGTACATTGAGGGGAGTACGAGCGAGATTCACCTTGAATATGAGTACAGCCGAAAAGAAGTGGTAACATTTACTGGCACAACCCCCACCTGGGGAGAGATATACGAACTAGCACTAGTATTAGTAACCCAACAGGTCAATGTTCTGCTGAACGCGACTACGTCTCCCAGTCAGACCGCGTGACAGGCCCTTTGAGGGTAAGTACACCCTTGTCTCCGTGCGCAAGCGTGTGCGCGGGTGTGCGTGTGTGTGTGTGTGTGTGACAGTGGAACCGGTGCGGTGCAGTTGGTGTAGGCGTTGAGCCCGTTTTACCGGGTTGGTTGGTTGTTGAAATTTTACATCCTGGCAACATCTAATAGCCCTGTCACACTACGACGCCTCATGCAAACGTGCGCCGACATAGGTGATTTTGGGCCACTACATTGGTCTATGTCGATATGTGTTACTCGGACGTTACCCTTTTGTCGCTCATCAAGGAGGTTGTGAAAGTTTTGCGCATGCACAAAACTTTAGATGTGTGACAATGTGTCGCTGTTACATCAGGCATACATTAGACATATGTGGATGTAGGTTAGTCGTTCATTACAGGTATGTTGTTCATACATACCCTACGCTGACTTTTGTTAGTCTGGCGGAGAGTCGGCGGTAATGTAGAGTCTGCGTGTTGACAACATATTGACAATGTATGATGACGTATTTCTAACGTATTTCTAACTTTCGTTTGGCATTGTTCCAACATTCCTTGACGTATGTAACATGTATGGCGTTCTTCTGGCAAACAAATAACGTATATAACATTTTGTAATATCTGCAGTGCTTGGCCGTCAGAGCCCCGGATACCACTACTCTCCCCAGCAGGTGTGTTCTGACAACTGTCTGTCAGTTCCCACCTCTCAACAAACTCATAAGGAAGAAAAGAGAAGACAAGTCATGCAAGATTGACAGTGGTGCTTTATTGGCATCAACTCCTGTTCACCTACTAGCGACCTATCATTAGTATCAACCTCACTCCTTACCAGCTGCCCACACAGATCCTCATGTCTCTTGCTAGTGTGTATAAGAATCAGTGCCTACAGCCCATTGAACCTGAGTCCCATGGTTGTTGCACACAGCTCAGTGCCTTTTGAATAGATGCTGCTAGTTTGTGTGTAGAAAGTGGAGTCTCAGACAGAGTGTCTGGAGTCCTGGACAAGAGAAGAGTGCCAAGAGTGGGGTCTGTGTGTCAGGTATAAGGAATGCAGGTGACTGGGCTCCCACAGCCAGCCAATCAGACACCCTCTACCGCTTGTGGGGGCGTGGGGGGTGGATGCTAATAGGGGGCAGCTGTCACTCAACCCCCAGCTGCAGGTTGTGTCCATAATGTATGCAGGATGGTTGGGTGTGCTTGCCAATCGGCCCAGTGGTAACAGGTAGTTGTAGACAGTTACAATAAACATATATTAAAAATGTCCTTCCCCTCCATTTGCATTCTTTCTGGTGCATAGAGGGGACATTTCACTCATCATTAACTGTCTCTTAAATATGAACATCACATCACAATCTCGGTCACTATGTGTTATCACATTTTCCACATAGTCTCTTATGTCACACAGAGAGTGGGGCACCCATTGCTTCTCTGTTACATAACCCTGGTACCCAACCCATTGCCCGAGAATAGTGTAGTGGTCTGCACTGACCTCTCAGGCAAGGAGCCGCATAGACAGGTAGGCATGGGTAGTGTGTTGATATCAGGGAGCCTAGGTGGTGTAATGGTTAGCACACTGGCCCGGAATGCAAAGAGATGTGGGTTCGAGTCCCGCTTTAGGCGCAATATTTCCCATTTTCAACACCCCCATGACAATACTAATGCTCTTTGCCAATATAATGCCGAACCGAAAATCCGTATAACTTTACAATTTGTTGGCATTCTCATGGATTTTGTGCGACCGTATGCAAGCATTATATGAGCGTTTTTGGCCGGGAGGCACGGTAGCCATACATTGGCCACACATTAGCCATACGTTCTGATACGTTATATGATACACTCTCATACGCTGGCACATGCTAGCAATAGGTCGGACATATGTTCTGCATATGTTCAGCAAACGTTTAGCACGTTGTGTATATGGTATTATATGCAATACATACGCCGAACATACACTAGCAATAGGTCAGACATACATTCTGCATATGTTCAGTACATTGTGTATACAGTATGTATATCATTATATGTCTAACTTAGCCCTCTCGCGTCGAAAGGTTTGATGAATCCCGACGTATTGGGACCATTTGAGCCTTTGGGCATACGCTGACGCAATACGTCATAGTGTGACAGCGCCATAAGGTCATATCAGGACACGTACCGACTTGTGACAGTACGCACTCATGGCAACTTTATAGTGCTACCCCATCTTTCAGAGATAGGGCTACAATCGCATGACCCAGTTCAGTGACTGCGATGGCCTGAATTCGTACAATGCAAAGTCAATGCCTTACATCGGGGTGCATGCACCCCCTACCCCCACTTCCGGTTTATATGTGCGTGACGCCTTGGGGAATGAGATCACTGGGCCATGGAGACAGACATAGATCAGAGACAATAGCCATATCAGTCCAACTCACCCCAAGAAAGACTGACCAGACTAGATGGCCGAATGAGTTGAGCGTCCGTCTCCCGTGTTGGCAGATCGTGGGATTCGAACCCATAGGTTCGAACCCTGGTTGAGTCAAACCAGTGACCTAAAAATGTATACTTGTCGCTTCCTAGCCAAACACTCAGCATTATTAGGATAGGGCAACTGCTGGTTGGTTCAGTGTCAGGATAATGTAACCTGAGTGAGATGGGATATCAGGTCATAGTGCTGGTGGCCTGTTCTCCAATTGGGGCAGCACAATAAAGCCACCATTATTGTGCACTGTCACATGTCGGTAGTCGTCCTGATATGACATTACATGTTGCCAGGATGTAAAACTCCAACAGTGGCAAGTATCAGTTTTGTAAGTCATTGATTTGACTCAGCTGGGATTCAAACTCCTGACCTTCCACGTGGGAAGTCAGCACTCTTCCCTATTCGGCCACTATGTCCGATCATTGACACAGGAGATATGAATACTCGATTTGTAGAACCAAGCCAGTGCTGGGTGCTCTATTCCATGTGTCAAGACCTCAGATAATTAAACTAAGATAGGGCGCCCACCTCCAAGGGTACTCAGACGTAGAAGTGTGAATGGAATAGTGTAGATGTGGCAGTGTAGGTTGACCAGTGTAGTTCTAACAGTGTGGGTGGAGTAGTGTGGGTGGAACAGTGTAGATGTGGCAGTGTAGGTTAACAAGTGTAGTCCCGGCAGTGTGGGTGAAGTAGTGTGGGTGAAACAGTGTAGATGTGGCAGTGTATGTTAACCAGTGTAGTTCTAACAGTGTGGGTGGAACAGTGTAGATGTGGCAGTGTAGGTTAACAAGTGTAGTCCCGGCAGTGTGGGTGAAGTAGTGTGGGTGAAACAGTGTAGATGTGGCAGTGTATGTTAACCAGTGTAGTTCTAACAGTGTGGGTGGAGTAGTGTGAGTGGAGTAGTGTGGGTGGAACAGTGTAGCTATGCCAGTGTGGGTTAACCAGTGTAGTTCCAACAGTGTGGATGGAGTATTGTGTGTGGACTAGTGTAGATGTGGCAGTGTGGTTTAACCAGTGTAGTTCCAGCAGTGTGGGTGGAGTAGTGTGGGCGGAACAGTGTAGCTGTGGCAGTGGGGGTTAACCAATATAGTTCGGGCAATGTAAGTGGGGTATTATGGGTGGAACAGTGTAGATGTGGCAGTGCGGCTTAACCAAAGTAGTCCCATCCTTGTGGGTGGAGTAGTGTGGGTGGAACAGTGTAGCTATGCCAGTGTGGGTTAACCAGTGTAGTTCCAACAGTGTGGATGGAGTATTGTGTGTGGACTAGCGTAGATGTGGCAGTGTGGTTTAACCAGTGTAGTTCCGGCAGTGTGGGTGGAGTAGTGTGGGTGGAAAAGTGTAGATATGGCAATGTGGTTTAGTCAGTGTATGTCCGATAGTGTGGGTGGAGTAGCGTGGGTGGAGTAGACGACAGTGGCTGTGAGTGCGTGGGGGAAGGATGTCTTTACCAACGTGACTCGTGGTCTTCGTAAATCAGCGTCCCTTACAAGAAGCGCTCCGTTAATTACAGCCTCCCCCCCCCCCCTTGAGAGGTGTGGGTGGGAGGGTGGTGGGTGGGTGGGAGCTGAGGAGGCTGTCCCTCCTTGACATATTAGCATAAGGGTATACATGCAATGTCTCTGGAGTCTAATCTACACGGGCCCTAATTACGTGAAGTGGGTGAGTGTGCAGGGTTGGACAAAGCATGTTATTGACCGGGTGCGGGGGCCGAGTTGGTAGAGCGCAGGCTTCGCGTGCGGAAGGACGGGAGTTGATACTTTTCGCTTCCTAGCCAGGTGCTCGGCATTATTAGGATATGGCAAGGACTGGTTGGCTCAGTGTCAGGATAATGTAACTGAGTGGAATATCAGGTCATGGTACTGGCAGCCTGATCTCCCAGTGGGGCAGCACTACAAAGTCACCATGAGTGTGGACTGTCGCAAGTCGGTACCCGTCCTGATATGGCCTTAAATATTGCCATGACGCATAACTCGAACAACCAAACAACTATATGTGTGTGTTGTCACAATACCCACGCAATCACGTGATTTGGACGCAGGTGAGCAGTGAAAGCACCCCTAAGTGAAATGAACCGTGACATTTCAATGGACCGTCCAGTAAAGCCGTCCGCCAGGTGGCCCTTCGCCATGGAGGCTGACCTTTGGGAACAATGTACGCATGCGCACAGACCCTGACTTAAATTCCTATTCGGCGCAAGTTTCCCTCGATTGAATTGTGGAACTTGCCCTATGCGCATGTCTAGCATTAGTAGAAAAGAAGGTCAAATTGCGCGCCTTGTGCTGCCACCATTACACGTTCTTTCACTAAAGAAAATCATACCGGAAATGGTTAAATGGCGTCAAAACAATTGTCAGTGCTTACCCGTAATCAGCACGTTGTTGCTCTTTTTGTATTTTGGCAAGTAATTTTATATCGGTCCCCTAACTCCGGCTTTTTAGTCAATCCTGGCAATGAGAAGTTAGTTATTTTACTCAAGCTGCAAACATTCTGATAGTTTTAGCTATTACTAAGTAATCTGGGAATGTTGATTTTAAACAAATATATTATTAATGAAAGAGTTTATTTATTAATAACTAAGCTGTAATTATTTTGGTAGCGTTTGCTATTAAGAATTAATCTGTAAAAACTATTATCCTATAAAGATGATGCTAGAATTCTAGAATTCGATGGCGGTTTGCTTCTTACTGGTTCGCCCAATGTTGTGCATCACCTGTGGTGATATTTAGATAATAGTCAAAACGAGGTTCTACGAATAATGTATCATTTATTATGTGAATATAAATTATTAATGTGATCATAAATTGTATTGTTATGCACTCCCAAGCCATGCAGGCTACTCACACTCCATAGATAATTCCGACACCAGCGCCACCACCGGCCGCTTACAACACTCCATCCAACTGCATGGTGTTCTGTTATTTTGTGTTGGAGTTTTACTCGTGACAGTGTGCACTCATGATGACATTATAGTGTTGCCCCACTGGGAAATCAGGCCGCTAGCCCCGTTTTCTCACTCAGTCACATTATCCTAATACTGAGCTAACCAGTCCTTGCCCTATCCTAGGAATGCTAAGCGCCAGCCTATGTAGTGGCAAGTATCAATGTTGGCAGTCATCGGTTTGACTCAGTGTGGATTCGAACTCCCTATCTTCCGCACGTGTAGACTGCGCTCTACGGAATTTGCCACCGCATCCGGTTCTGATTCGTCACTGAAACACTATATTATATGTAAGCACATATCTCCTCGCTTACTGCACCGGACGAGATGGCCGAATAGAGCGCGGGCCTCGCCAGTGAGAGATCCGGAGTTCGGTTCCAAGTCGAGTCAAATCAATGACTTATAAAATTGCTACTTGTCGATTCATAGCATATCGCTTGGCATTAATAGGTTAGGGCAAGGACTGGTTGGCTCGGTGTCAGGATAATGTGACTGAGTGGGATATAGGTTCATGGTGCTGGCAGTCTGGTTTCCCAGTGGGGCATGACTAAAAGGTTGCCATGAGTGCGCACTGTGACAAGTTAGTACCCGTCGTGATAGGACCTTAGATGTTGCCAGGACATAAAACTCCAACAACCAACGAACCAACCTCGCTTACTAGTTCGGGCAATTGGTGATTTATCGGTTCTTTGTTGAAAGGCTTATTTTTTTTAGAGAGTTGTATATAATCCAAAAGGTCGTTTTTAACAGAGGCATTTGCAACAACAAAAAATGGTCTTATTCATTAAATTGACCTCTGATTTAATACAGCTGTAAAATATTCCAATAAGGATGCATTGGTGGGGGAATGCAAATGTTCTATTTGTGAAACAGGTATATAAGGCCCGGTGCATAGATGTGTTTATGTAGTTGCTGGTGGTACTTGACTCATTGGTAAATAGACATTGTGGTCAGTAAGATAGTGTGTGAGGGGCACTCAGAGCTCTACCCCCTCCCCCTTCTGCTAGTCATGGATTACCACACACTCAGCTCAGGGCAGGTGGTGGCCAAGGGACCCACGCCCCTTGGTGGTGGTGGGCAGATCACTGTAACCATGGGGAGAGGGAATGCTTGTTTCTCATTGTTGGAGTTAGAAATGCTTGATTCTCATTGGGAGAATGGCGGTGGGGTGATACACTATACTGGATCCATGTACCATATAAGTAATAAACCTGAGGGCTTGGCTCTCTCTCTTCTTTCACTCTTTATACTCTTCCTATCTCTTTTTGCCTGTACTGATTTCACTATAGCCTGCCATACAACCACAGATTCGAGTTGTGGACTTTACACAGCGTCAAATGAGATCGACGTCAAGTGTCTGCCCAAAAGAACCAGCACCGTTATTCTGAACACGCCTCGCATGTTCCGCAACACTTTATTAGAACAAATCCCGATTGGATTCTGAGGGATAAATAAATAGAGATGTGTCATTGGATCAACGCCTCTTCTTATAGGCATTTTCATCGTGTGGTTTTCTTTTTTAAAGTTTGTTGGTTTTTATTTATAACTGCTCATCACGTCTGTGTTTGTTTGATTGGTTAGTTGGTTGTTGGAGTTTTACTTCCTGGAAACATCTAGGGTCATATCAGGTCGGGTACTGACTTATGGCAGTGTGCATTCATAGCGACTTAATGGTGCTGCCCCACTGGGTGGTCAGGCCACAAGCATCATGACCTGATATCCCACTGAGTCACATTTTCCTGATTCTGAGCCAACCAGTTTTTGCCCTATCCTAATAATGCCAAACACCTGGCTAGGAAGCGACAGGTATCAAATTTTGTAAGTCATTGCTTTGACTAGACCGGGAATTGAATTCCTGACCTTCCGCACGGGAGGCCTGCGCTCTACGGATTCGGCGACCGCGTCCGGTCTCTGTGTTTGATGAACCGAGTACATGGTGTGAATATTCTACATATTATCACATATTATCCTGCCGGGTTTTGATAAAAAGTGATGATTCTACATATTATCCCAACCCGGCAGAAAAGAAAAACACATTGTATTAAATGAGACTGCCACTTACGAGAACGTTGTGAGTATTAACACAATAACAGTATATAGTACAGGTAGGCGTAGGAAAGTTGGTTGTACCAAGGGACCTAGCTAGCCTAAAGGTTACAATGCTAAGGGGTGTCGGTTCGAAAGCCACTCTTGACATAACAGGAAGTATAATAACACACCACCGAGAAACAGTGCTTTGTCGGTATCACCTTTTGTTATTCTGCGTTATGTATCCAATGTATTACCTGTTTCAGGGACAGTATCTGTTTCAGGGACTGTTTTTGTTGCAGTTCAAATTAGCTGTTGTGTAGGGGTAGTTGTTTTTCGGGGGTTTTATCCATCAAGGTGGGGATCTTTGCAATGTTCTTATATCCCACACAGTCACATTATTATGATATTGTGCTAACCAGCCCTCGAACTATCCTATTAATGCCGAGCACCAGGCTAGGTAGTGACAAGTATAATTTTTTTATGTCATTGCTTTGACTCGGCTCGGATTCGAAGTCCAAACCTTCCACACGGAAAACCTGCGCTCTACCGATTCGGCCATCGCGTCCGGTGGGAGGTGAGAAGAACATTATGTAATGTCCCTATTATGTAATGTCCCTAATAGTTAAGCAGAACTTGCTTCGTCTTTTTTTTTGGTACATCAGTTGTTTAAATGGTATGCAGACATTGCAGATATTGCAGGTATAGCAATTCCTCAGGAAGTTTGATGCCCCTGCCCTGCAGAGTTGTAAACCACTGCCTTGTGGTACAGGTTCTTGACAGAACCAAAGGCTAAGGGAGCAAACCCTAAACAGAAAACCATGTCACTGTGGCAGCATTAAGGGCGGTTGATGTATGGAACTCCCAACATCTCCCGACCAGCCACTGCAGGGACAAATAGTTTTGCGCCTGTCTTGACATGTTCTTGCCGGTGTGAAACCTCTATTTGCTCCCCGAGAGAGTGCCTCTGGTAACTTGCAAAAGCCAGCAGCACTTCAAAACTTTTGCAGGCAGCTTTCTAGATAAAAGATTCACCCAGTACTTGTAGTACACATGTGAAGGACAACGTAGTGTAAATACGGGCGAAATAGGTTTAGGATGGAACCTGAATGAGAAACTGTGGCTCCAGTATCAAATGGCTGCATATATTGCCACAGAGTTGGTGAAATGGGCAAGAATGCAAAAAGACAAGATGGCGGATGCAGAATGCCATCGATTTCACTTTTAAATCTTATTAAACTAGATATTATATTATATTTTTCAACTCAAAGGTAAGCGGGCTATCAATAATACATATGTAAAGAATAAATGTTGCTTCTTAGATTGTGAAATTAGGCTCTCATTTTCTTAACCCGCTTTTTAGACCGTTCTTATATAGGGTTGGTATTCACCTGTGTACTGCGAGTACGGGGTGAATACTTTATCTAGCAACTTTCATGAAATGTTCTATTCTCAACTGTCTTCTGGTTACAGAAAGAGAGGGTGCCCTCGTCTCCAGTTCAAGGATACCATTAAGAGAAACCTGAAGCTGGGAGACATTAAGACCGACCCATGGATGCAACTCTCAGAGCAGAGAGCTAAATGGAGAGCGGCAGTCAAGTAATGAAAGAAGTCTTTGTCGCATCGTGACCGACAGCATGATGATGAGTTGTTTAAGCAGGGGAAATTTCAGTCGTAGATGACTGGTCTTCCTCATTCCACTGCTCCTTGCCCTATCCTAGTAATGCCGAGCGTCTGGCTAGGAAGCGACAAGTATCAATTTTTAAGTCATTGGTTTGACTCGACCAGGATTCGAACCCACGATCCCACAATCTACCAAAACGGGAGACGGACGCTCTTACTCATTCAGCCATCCCATCTGGTTATTAATGTGAATGTGTTACTGTTGGCCAGTGTGGAATCATAGAGTTGTCTGTGGCCGGCGGTTTGTTTGGGAAACCTGACTGCTAACGTGCGACCCTGTGCTGGGAGAATTCAGCCTATTTTAATGATGTGTTTACCACATACAGCGTGTTGTTACAGAAACCCCCGGATGGTCCCGTTACAAGGGGAGTCGAACCTAGAGAAGAAGCCGTACCATAGTAACCATCTGGAAGTGTGTTATATAATGTATTATTGATATGGCAGATTGGTATAAGAGGATAATAAATATGATGTGGTGGTTTGGCTTTGTACAAGAGCATAATAAATATGTTATATGTGTATACATGTGTATTATATTATTATGTATATACGCACATATGTATTACATTTTCGGGGGAGCGCAACATAGCTCAGGTGGTAGAGCATCCATATGTGAAGGTGGCGGTTATCCTGCTCAGTGGACACATTTGCAGTTTGGGCTATTTTCCGTTCCAACCAGTGGTCTACAACTGGTTCACCAAAGGCTGTTCTACATGCTGTCCTTTCTGTGGGAAAGTGCATATAAAAGACCCCTTGTTGCTTATTGGAAAGAGTAGCTGATGTGGCAGAGGCAGGTTTCCTCCAATGAAATATGTCAGAATGACCACATGTTTGACGTCTAATAGCTGATGACAAAGATCAATGTGCTCTAGAGGCGTCGTTAAATAAAACAAACTTTCCCTTTATAACATTTTTGTAGGCTTGGAGTAGTGGGCAACTTCGATGGTTTAATTCTTTTTAGAAAGTTGATATACCATTGTCATTTGTTTGTTTGTTTGTTGTTGTCTTACGTCCTAGCAACATCTAAGGTCATATCAGGACGGGTACCGACTTGTGACAGTGCGCACTCATGGCGACTTTATAGTGCTGTCCCACTGGGAAACCAGGCCGCCGGCACCATGACCTGGTATCCTACTCAGTCACATTATCCTGACACTGAGCACACCAGTCCTTGCCCTATCCTAATAATGCCGAGCGCCTGGGTAGGAAGTGACAAGTATCAATTTTAAAGTCATTGGTTTGACTCGAACGGGACTCGAACCTACGACCCCACGATCTACCAGCACGGGAGATGGACGCTCTAACTTTGTGGAGTGACCGAGGTGTTTGGAAAAGTAACACTGTTTGCACACTTGTGAAAATATTGAAAATGTTAGACAACCCCGAACAATAAAAGGAGGAAGTTATCGGTTGGTAGGTTGTTGGAGTTTTACGTCCTGGCAACATTAGGACTGGTACCAACTTGTGACAGTGCACATTCATGATGACTTTATAGTGCTGCCCCACTGGGAGACTTGGCCACCAGCACCATGAACTGATATCCCACTCAGTCACACTATCCTGACACTGAGCCAAGCAGTCCTTGCCCTATCATAATAATGCTGAGTGCCTGGCTAGGATGCGACAAGTATAAATTTGTATGTCATTGGTTTGACTTGACCCATATGTTCGAATCCCACAATCTACCAAAACGGGAGATGGACGTTCAGGTCATTCAGCCATCCCGTCTGGTTAGGTTGATTGATTGATTGGTGGTTGCTTTACGCCGTGTCGGCAGCATAGGCCATATTCACGGCGAGAAATGTTTGTTTTTTGTTCAAACCATCGCTTTTACATGTAAAAGCAGACAATCAATTATGTGCCAATAGACACTAATTAAATTAGAAAGCTCACAATCATATGGTTCGTCTGGTGAGGAAGTGATTGTCAGTGCAATCATGAGCTTCCTCATATTCTGACAGAGCATGACTGATGTAGTGGTAGAGGTACCTTACCCAAACTGAGATGTGCTACATTTGTTAGTTTGTTTAACACCCCCCCAGTACAAAAGGTAAGCAATGGCTATCGGGGGTCATGCAGTGGTAAAACATCTCTGAGTAAAATGTTACAAAGAGCATACAACTGTGGTAAAATCACTAGTGGTATATGATAAATAAAATCAACAGTAAAATACTTTTCAAATTAAAAATGGAAAATGAATTTTTGGTAAAAAAACACACCAAACAATTTCCCTCAAAAATGTACTAATAAGTTGCGGATGGAATCAGAATGGCTCCATGACTCCTTCATTTCCAAAATACATTATCCCTAACTGGTTGTAGGTGAGGACATCTCACCAGAATGTGATGCACAGTCAGCATACACCAGCAGTGCTCACACTGAGACATGTGCTACAGTGCGTTTGCTTGCCACCATAGAAAGTGGAAATGAGAACCAACAAGAAAAAACAAGTAAATAGTTTATTTAGCTGAAAAGAAAGTAATCATTGGATTATAAAATAATAAAAAATCGGAGGAAATGGTGAATGAACGCATTGTAAAATGTGCACAGTCCCTAGATTAAGAAATAACTGAATGTGGTAATGAAGTGTGGATGGGACGACTAAGGAAAATAGGGGGAAAGCTGTATGAAATGTATATATACGCAGTAAAATATATATATATATATGAAGAGTTCAGGCGTAAAACCACGTAAACGCCAATCGATATATATAGTTTAAATAAAAGATTTGTTTATGAAAATAATTTTAATTCTCACTAATTCAACTTTGATATGATAATATGGTTATGGAGCAATGAACAAAATAACTAGGAATAAAATATTAAAATAATTGTTGACAGTTTGATTGCAATGTTTATCTCCATTTCTGGATTTGCATTTACGTGGTTTTGCGCATGAACTCTTCATATATATATATATAGATATATACATCTTCATATATATATATATATATATATATGTAATATATATATATGTAATGACCTTATTTGATTGCAGGAGACAAACCAGAATGTTCTTATCACCTTCCACCAGACGCGATGGCTGAATCGGTAGAGCGCAGGTTTCCCATGCGGAAGGGTGGGAGTTCGAATCCCAGCCGAGTCAAACCTATGACTTATAGAATTGACACTTGTCACAACCTAGCCTGGTGTTTGGCATTAATAGGATAGGACATGGACTGGTTAGCGCTGTATCAAGATAATGTGACTGTGTGGGATATCAGGTTATGTTGCCAGCAGCCTGGTCTCCCAGTGGGTCAACACTATAAAGTTGCCATGAGTGCGCACTGTCACAAGTCGGTACCCGCTCTGATATGATCTTAGATGTTGTTAGGATGTAAAACAACAACAACAAAACAAATCTCCTACCCTGCCCTGTTGTAATGAATGTCTGGGTGAGCTGGGTAAAAGCCAACTGTGATAGGATGCAGAACATCCACAAAATTATTGGTATTTTTGTAGAAAGTGCAAAGGCATATTGCATCCACATAAAATCACAATATATACCATTCACAATAAAGTGATGCTTAAGTAAACAGTACCAAAGATAATAAGCCTTCATTTTTAGCCTTAGGCTAGGCTTAGCAATTGCTAAATGCATCAGTGACATATGAGCCAAACATATGAGCCTCGACAGCCTTTTTATTCTGCCTATTTCACTGAGCGGAACTCTTTGTTACAAGGGCTGACATTTGTTTTGTGCCACTAGATTCCTTTCTTCATATCCGGGACACAAATCATATATGCTTTGCTGGAGATGAATGACACAGCTGATAGCTGGTCTGATGGCCAGTCAACGCAATGGCACGGTTCTGTCCCTGCCCCCCTTTCAGGCCCCCAACTCACAGCTCCCCCATTCCATCCCCCAACTCACAGCCCCTTTCCAGCCTCCAACTGACAGCCCTTCTTTCCAGCCTCCAACTCCTAGCCTTTGTTTCCAGCCTCCAACTTACAGCCCTCTTTCCAACTTCCAACTTAGAACTTTCAGCCTCATTTCAAGGCTCCAACTGAAAGTCCTCCTTTCTAGCCTCCAAATAACAGCTCCCTTTCCAGCCTCCACCTCCGAGCCCCCCGAGCCCCCCCCCCCATTTCCAGCCTCCACCTCCCAACCCACCCACCCACCCATTTACAGCCTCCACCTCCCAGCCCACCCATCCACCCATCCACCCATTTACAGCCTCCACCTCCGAGCCCCCCACCCATTTCCAGCCTCCAACTCAAATCCCTCACTTTCTAGCTACCAACTTGCTTCCAGCCTCCAACTCCCAACTCTCCCTTTCCAGCCGCCACTCTTAACTCCCTTTTCTAGCCTCCAATCCCCCACGCCCCACATTCCAGCCCCCAGCCCCCAACTCCCTTTTCCAGCCTCCAAATCCCGATACCTCCCTTCCAGCCTCCAACTCCCAAGTCCCCCTTTCCTCCCCCCAACTCCAAACTACTCCTTTCCTGCCTCTAACTCCAACTACCCCTTTCCAGCCTCTAACTCCCAACTCACCCATTTCCAGCATCCAACTCCCAACTCCCATTTCCAGTCCATAGCGCCCAACTCGCCCTTTCCAGCCTCCAACTCACAAATCTCCCTTTCCAGCCTCCAACTCCCAACTCATCTTTCCAATCCACAACTCCCAACTCGCCCTTTCCAGCCTTTAACTCCCAACTCCCCCTTTCCAGCATCCAACTCTCAACTCCTCTTTCCAGTCCACAGCTCCCAACTCGCCCTTTCCAGCCTCCAACTACCAACTCCCTCTTTCCAGCCTCCAACTCCCAACTCCTCTTTCCAATCCACAACTCCCAACTCGCCCTTTCCAGCCTCTAACTCCCAACTCCCCCTTTCCAGCATCCAATTCCCAACTCCAATTTCCAGTCCATAGCGCCCAACTCGCCCTTTCCAGCCTCCAACTCCCAAATCTCCCTTTCCAGCCTCCAACTCCCAACTCATCTTTCCAATCCACAACTCCCAACTCGCCCTTTCCAGCCTCTAACTCCCAACTCCCCCTTTCCAGCATCCAACTCTCAACTCCTCTTTCCAGTCCACAGCTCCCAACTCGCCCTTTCCAGCCTCCAACTACCAACTCCCTCTTTCCAGCCTCCAACTCCCAACTCCTCTTTCCAATCCACAACTCCCAACTCGCCCTTTCCAGCCTCTAACTCCCAACTCCCCCTTTCCAGCATCCAACTCTCAACTCCTCTTCCCAGTCCACAGCTCCCAACTCCCCATTTCCAACCTCCAACTCCCAACTCCTCTTTCCAGCCTCCATCTCCAACTCTCCCTTTCCTGCCCCCAACTCACAACTCCCCCTTTCCAGCCTCCAACTCACAACTACCCATTTCCAGCCTCTACCTCCCAACTCCCCCTTTCCAACCTCCAACTCTCAACTCCTCTTTCCAGTCTACAGCTCCCAACTCCCCCTTTCCAGCATCCAACTCCCAACTCCCCCTTTCCAGCCTCCAACTCCCAGCCTCTTCCGTCCCGGAATCCATCTCATGGCCCACCTTTCAGCCTTAATCTGGCAACCTGCCTTCTCTGCCAATAACTCACAGCCCATCCCCCCCTTCCCAGCCTCAAGCTCACACACTAAAGGGGCTGTCACATTAGGGTTTTTTGCGGGAGCGTATGGTGGCGTAAGCGCGTTACGGCATATACGTCGGCATACGCCGTATACGCTACTCATACGCTACGCATACGCTACTCATACGCTACTCATACGCCGCCAGATGCCGCCAGATGCCGGCGTATGTGAAGCGTATGAGGCATACGCCGCCATACGCTTTCATAAATCCGCCCGTCCAATTTTGTTTGTGCATGCTCAAAAAAACGCGACCTATGAGGGCGTATGGCCCATACTGTCAAAAAATGTCACAGCACGCTCCCATACGCTCCCATACGCTCCTCATACGCTCCTCGTACGCTCCTCGTAGGTTCCACATACGCTCAAAACCACCCGAAAGGTTACCAAATGTCATCATAGGCTGGCACGTGCAGGACCTACTTGGGTTTTCAATACGCTCCCGCCATACGCCGTAATGTGACAGGGCCTTTACACACCTAATGACCCCGCCATGCTATTTTGACACAGAAGTGACTTTTACCTAATGAACTCAAAACAACAATCACAAACAAGCGTTTTACTACTTTTAGTTGGAATTAACCTTTAGCTCAATGCAATATATCACCTTGGGGGAATCAATCAAGTTGAATCTACATCAAAGGGACAATAGATGAGCATGTCTTGGTGTGGGAGTTGTCTTTTTTGTGTGCAAATAACGGATAAACCTTGCGCAAGAACCATCTCGAACCTACAATTCTGCCATTCTAGGGCTAGTATCCTAACCATTAGCCATCATCTCGGCTCTCTAATAGAGCGTCCATCTCTCATTTTGGTAGATTGTGGGATTAGAACTCATGGGTTCGAACCCTGGTCGAGTCTAACCAATGACTTAAAAATTGATACTTGTCGCGTCGCATCCTAGCCAGGTGATCGGCATTATTAGGATAGGGCAAGGACTGTTTGGCTCAGTGTCAGGATAATGTGACTGAGTGGGATATCATATCATGGTGCTAGCAGCCTGGTCTTCCACTGGGCAGCACTACAAAGTCTCCATGAATGCACACTGTCACAAGTCGGTGCCCATCCTGATATGATCTTCGATGTTGCCAGGATGTAAAACTCCAACAACGAACCAGCCTCATCACATGGTCTGCATTGATCGAGAGAAATGTCGATGCGCCTGTAGCCTTGACTACCAAGGTGACTGCAGCCAATGAGCGATTAGGGACCCAGTGGAAGCAGTCCATGGCGACAGGATGACAGCTGAAATTAGGTATCAGGGTGGCATTTAAATTTACGTAACCATGGATGATGCATTCAGTTAAAAATAATTATAATAAATTCATATTTCGGGAATGGTTATTTATAATCTGTTTTAGACTTTATTTAAAGCTGCATAGCCCGATAACAGGATCAAATTCTCTAAATCAAAACACTGACGTAAATTTGCTTCTATATATTCAATTTAGATACTGGTGTACCCATTAAGCATATATTGCTACATAGACAGATAGAAGGTGATACTAAGTCAATGTAATAGAAGATATTGCTGCTGAAGCCTATGGAGTAAGAGCTTTAATGTACATGGCAAAATTAATTTGGCATGGTTGCACTTTAAATATCTCTACAGATAGCCATTTAACATAAAGCTTCAAAATAAAGTACTATGGTAGATTTTATCAATCAATCTAATGTATTTATTCATAATATATATTTGTTAAAGGACAGAAATTCAAAACCATCGAACATTGCGACTTTAAAGAGGAATGTGACCTGGAGGACAGAGTTACTCACTTATGGCCCTGTCACATTACGACGCTTCTCGCCGGTGCGCCCCGAACACGCAAAAAGTCAAGAAACGTCAAACTTTTCGGCATGGTGGGAAAAGGTTTGACGTCAGCGCAACGTGTTGGTAGCGTGCGGCCGACATTGTGGTAACGTATATCGACGCATGAGAAAAAAAAGAAGAAAAGTTTGGCTCAACGTCCTGTTATGACCTTAGATGTTGCTAGGACATAAAGCAACAACAAAGCAACAGTTTGGCACAATGATCCTCACGCGCGCATGGTGTGTGCCTAGCGTTCGCATAACGTTATTCCAGCAAGTCTGCATCTCGACGTGCCCCTAACGTCGCCATAATGTTGGCACCCGCGCGTTGTCGCACGTCGAAAGTTTTGTGCAAGCAGAAAACTTTGCCAATCCCCTGAGGTGCGCCGTTGCCCCTCGCCGACCATCACCGTCCATCAACGAATACCAACGCATGCCTAACGCGTGAGTAACGCTTCCTGACGTATCCCAACGTTCCACCAAAAAATCACATACGTCAACGCGCGTTGGCGAGAAGCGTCATAATGTGACAGCACCATTAGTTGCGAAATTAATGTGCGAAATTAAACCTGATCGATATAAATTGATATATTGTGATTTTCGACAAGAGAGTCTGTCAATCTCAGAGGGACACTCCATTAAATGAATGTCATTATACCTGTACTTGTCTGGAATTGTAGGGAACACGTGGAAGCCATAGAACAATGATTCTGTTCACGCTGGTGAAAACTAAGAGTGCATATTATCTTAATAAAACACACACATTCATAGAGACACAAAATCCCACCAAGAACTATCTTTGTTTCACTATCACCTATCTATTCTAAAGCTAAATTCACAGCTGTTTTGGCTCATTCTTGATGTGTGGCATGAAATACGACGGCATTAAAAGGAAGATTTTTTTTTTTCATTCACCCACATTTGATCATGAATGGCTTTGATTTTGCGTTCATGACATTAACAGTGCTTTGTTTGGATCTAACGGTGGAATCTTCCTCGCCCTGTAATGGTGCTATCACATTACGACGTTTCTCGCCAATGCGCGTCAACGTATATGATTTTTTGATGGAACGTCGGGATACATCAGGAAGTGTTATGGGGCTGTCACACTACGACGCTTCTCGCCGGCGACCCGTCAACGTGTGGTGTTTTTGGGCGATAATTAGTGAAATATCGAGACGCGCTGGGGGCGCGTTATGCGCGCGTCGGTACACGTCGGTACATTATCTTTGACGTTGATGGTCGGCGCGAAACGCTGGCGCGCGTTCCCTATCGCCCAAGGTTTTCAACATGTCAAAAACAACCCAACGACCGCCAGCGCGCGCAAATATATGGGTAAGGAGGTTAGGCGCGCGTCGCGCCGCGTTGGACGCGCCGGAATAACGTTATGGGAACGCTAGGAAGACGGCGCGCGCGCGGGAGGGTCGTTGCTCACGCGTTGCGCAAACTGGGCCGTTTTTGTTTTACGCCCTAGCAACATTTAAGGTTAAATGAAGACGTCGCGCCAAACTTTTTTTTTTTTTCCCCAGCGCGTCGACACACGTTGGCCGCGCGCGCATAACGCGCCGTGCTGACGCCGATCTTTTCCCCCAAACCGCCGAAAAGTTTGACGTTTCTCGACGCGCAAGATAGTACTTTCAACGCTGACGGGTCGCCGAGAGAAGCGTCGTAGTGTGACAGGCCCATTACACGCGCATTAGGCGGGCGTTGGTATTCGTTGATGCACGGTGACGGTCGGCCATGGTCGGCACCGCGTGGCAGTTTGTTTGTTTGTTTGTTGTTGTTTTACGTCCTAGCAACATCTAAGGTCATATTAGGACGGGCCGCGTGGCAGTGGATCGGCGAAGTTTTGTGCTTGCGCAAAACTTTCGATCCGCGACAACCAATATGTTGTGCTGATGCCGAAAAGTTTGACCTTTCTCGACGATTAAAAGTGATTTTGCGCGTTGGCAGCGCGCCGGCGAGAAGCGTCATAATGTGACAGCACCATAACTCCTCTTGATTATAGCGTTCACTCTATCAAGGTCGCCTTCCATATCAGGGTATTAATAGTCTCCTGTGAAATTAGTGCCTTCAGATTCTTTGCCAACGGCAATGTCAGATCGATATCTCGGTTCAGTTTCGTTGAGCTCCTGGTGTTTTATTCCAGAAACTAAGGATGTTTTTAATGTCTATTCTTAGATAATCTTTCGCAGAAAACATGCCTATATATATATGTGTGAAGTACAAGGATTATACAAGTATACGTAATCGGAAGCTTTCACTCCATATTATATTCTCTGATCTGTTATTAATTGTTCATCGACTATGCAACTGGGCCGATTGTGTCGCTCTCTGCCTGCAAATGCTGCAACTTGTCTGGTGGCGCTTAGTCACTCTGCCCGCGATTTTTATATTTTTAATATATATATATTTCTTATAGATCACACACATATATATGTGTGTATTATATACATAGATATATGTGTGTGTGGTCTATCACAATTATATGAGTATAAATTTATGCAAGTTATATTACCAACCTGCTATTCCGACTCCCTTGTTACTTGACACCCCAGATGGCGCCCCCATCGGGCTCACCACCACATTAACGTTGCATAGTGTGATGGCTTTGAGTGTCTGTCATTTTCTGAGATAAATTATATTAAGTTGATCATTAGAATCTACGTTAATTTAGTTTGAATTGACTTTGATTTAAAATGGCTAACTTGAGATTTATTTGAAGTGTAAATATGACAAATTCATTAGGGTGTACTTTTCGAAACTCTGACTCCATACACTTCAGCAGTAACAGCTTAGATGAAATTGACTTAGTATACCTTTCCATATAGAAACAAATGCTTAATAAGTGCACCAATATCTAAGTTAGATATGTAGGTTCAAATCTATATCAGTGTTTTGGTTTCTAAAATTTGATACTTTTGTCGGACTAAGCAATTTTACGACCAGCCACTTTACTCCCTCAATCACCGTTCAAAGAGTATGTATATAGCATATTGCTGGAATGTGTGTTGGTGAAATTATCTTAGCATCAACACGTATAGCCCTTTCTAGAATTATTTAATTAATGTTCAGCGCGTAAATGTGCTAAATTTAACAAGTCAGAAAAGAAAATAGCATCAGTTGTTGGGGGTCCTTTTCCGAACTAGTGGGCATTCAATTTGGTGGCTACCTTGTATATATATATATATATATATATATATATATATATATATATATATACATATATATACATATATAGAGAGAGAGAGAGATTTTCAAAACCAAAACCCTAACTTAGCTTTGATCCTCCCTATTGAATTTCGATACTGGTGCACTTTTTTAAATGATTTGTTGCTGCATATAAAGAGATACTAATTAATTTGGTATGTTTTCACTTCAATAATCCCTAAATTTAGCCATTTAAAATATATGTTACTTCAAACTAAAGTTATGGTAGATTATGATGATAAATCGAACGTATTTATTTAAGAACATTGCAGAAGCTCAAACAGCATTGGACTATGCAATGCTAAGCAATGGTCTCAATCTAGTTACAATAGTGTCACATTGATGCGACGATGGGGTAATGGTCCAACTAGGGTTTCAGAATGGTTTCAGAATGGTTTCACAATGGTTTCACAATAGGGTCAAAATGGTGTGCCAATGGTGCCACAATGGTGCTACAATGTTGTCACAATGAGACCACAGTAGTATCATACCGATGTCATGATAGTGTTCTAAAATCGATGTCATAATAATGTATAATGTTGTCGCAATGGTGTAACAATTGTAGCACAATTGTGTTACAATTATGTCATAATGGTGTTAAAACGGTGTCTCAATGGAGCATCCGATAAGAACGTTAGGTTGCCATTGCTGCCTTTTCGATCGCATCATAAATGATACCCTAAATAATTCAGAACCATCCTATACATATACATACATGCATATTATTAGTTATTAGGGAGGGAAAGGAACAGGACAAGATATATTAAGGTGGATAGAGTAGTTACTCTGGCTGGCCTTAAATAGACCTACCTTTATTTTAACAAATTTAACTCGGTGCCAACTGGCCGGTAGCCATTGAGAGCAGTGGCAGCTGGGTGTGTGAGCAGCTCCCAGCACCAAAGCAGACCTAAACAGTCGCCAGGTCGCTTCACCTCCGGTTTCCTTTCCTGCCAGAAGGTGGTGGGTTAGAATCCCCCCCCCCCCCTGGCACAGATAAAAGAGTGGTTACCATTCCTAATAATACTGGTATAAATGCTTTATACATCTTATATATACCCACGTATATACAACGTATATGCAGATGTAACACGAATTGCACAGTGCTGCCACCCAGGGGGCTCCTGGGGGGCTCACAGGATAGTGCCAGGCACGACCACCAGGTGGGACAGGAGCCTCCCTACACCTGTTGTTGATGTTGGCTCAGTCTGTCCCTGGCAGCCAGAGCCTCCACACTTGCTTTCAAAACTTGTACACAGTCTACTTGCTACCTGTGTCTACGGTTCCTACGGACTACCTATATGGATCACTATACGGCTCACTATACGGCTCACTATATGGCACCAATCTACTTGAATCTACACCTAGACGGCCGATCTACAAACTGTGAGCTAAAACTAACTTCTGTATCGGTTCGGTTATGTTGATTCAACAAACGTTGGCGGGAAAGTCGTAACGGCTGCTCTTACGGTTTTGTGTTCGAATCTACGGTAAACGATGAACGACTACGGCACAACTACGGCGCTACTGACCTACGGCAGGGACCCCTGTTGTGACTTCTACTGTTTTTTCTTGGAATAATCGACATATTTCGATTAATGACGAAAATCGTTAATGTCGATCCGGCCGTACGGCGACGTGTCGATACGGTAATCACTGCCGTATCCGTCGATGAACGACTACGGCACAACTACGGCGCTACTGACCTTCAACAGGGACGCCTGCCGTGATTTCTACCGTTTTTTCTTCGACTAATCGACATAATTCGATTAATGACGAAAAACGTTACTGTCGATACGGCCGTCCATACAGCGACCGTCCGTACGGCGACCTGTCGATACGGTAATCACTGCCGTATACGCACTGACACGCACGTATTTATGCGACTACGGCACAACTACGGTGCTATTTGCATACAGCCAATAACCATTATATTTTGAATAATGACCGTCAGCAGGGACCCCAGCTGTGATTTCTACTGGTTTTTCTTGGAATAATCGACATATTTCGATTAATGACGAGAATCGTCACTTTCCATACGGCTGGCCGTACGGCGGCCTGTCGATACGGTAATCTCTGCCGTTTCCACACGTACAATGCCAAAGGAGTACTGCGCATTCTGTAGTATCGTCCACCAGGAGCCAGTCAACGACGGCTGCAGGCGTCGTGATTCGACGAAACGGACGACCCGTTCGACGTCGAAAGTCGACAAGATGGCTGAAGGAGGAAAATCTTTATCGTCCAAGGACGACGACGTGATCGACCAGGTCGTCCTGATCGAAGACGACATCAGCGAAGACGATGAACGGGAGACCTTAGCCCGCATTTCTAAGCTGCGAAAGCGGAAGCGTCTAGCCAAACTCGAAAGGGAGGAACAAGACCTACTCGACGACGTCGCTCGGCTGTCTGCATGGTCTGCATGGCACCACGACAGCTCGCATTCGCGAGGCCGCAGCGTGTCATGAAGACGATCTTCGTCCTCGAACTATGACCGTGCCATCCGCAAGCTCGCCGTCTCTGAGGGTTAAGCGGCTTTCTCCGCGGGCAATCCCAAACTTGCCCTGAAATACTATGCTTTCGAGCATATGAAAAAGCAGGGTGGGGGGGGGGGGGGGGGGGAGTTTGGTCACTCGAGCAGTGGTAACCGGGATCGGCCGAGGCAGTTGTTTGTCAGGGATGGGAAGAAGTCTTGCTTCTCATTCAATAAGGATGAGGGCTGCAGCAGGGACGACCGCACCTGTAGTTACGGCCACTGGTGCTCCAGGTGTGGTAGTAAAGTGCACATAAGGAGCAAGTGCTCAAAGGACTAGGGGTTTGCTTTATACATCTTATATATATATATATATATATATATATAAATGCTTTATACATCTTTTATATAATATATATAAAAGATGTATAAAGCATTTATATATATATATATATATATATATATATATAAATGCTTTATACATCTTTTATATATATTATATATATATAAAAGATGTATAAAGCATTTATCTATATATATATATATATATATATATATATATATTAGAGCTGCAATTAATAGCTATTTCATTTCGGTTTTCTCCATTCCATCTCCATTCATTCCATTTTGGGCAGGTACTCCCTTTGATAGAGTGTTCGTCTGAATGTAATCTCTAATTCAATTACAATAATAGAATTATGCACTCTTGGAGGCGGATACTTGAAGAATGTTCCTGCATGCCACTCTTCAAAAGGTCAGCTTTCTGTTGGGGATGTTTTGATGTTCCTAAGGTGTGAAGAATCCGACATGGCTTCCCATATCAAGTACAGTAAAACCTCTCTAAATCGACCGACCTTGGACCCGATGGGGTCGGTTTAGGGAATTAGAATATCGTTACAATTGTATTGCTGGGACCCAAATAAAGCGATCGATATAGGGGAGTGGTCGATCTGTGGAGGTGGTTGGTTAGCGAAGTTCTACTGTAGTTTTAAAAGCCATCATCGTCGGATCGTCAGAGCTGAATGCATGAAGGTTTTACTATGGCTACAGTCATCCTCTACAGACACAATACTTATAATGGATCGTTAAAACAAACCTCTTTTTGACAGCTGAAATTGTAAAAAATAAATCTGAGTCCTTGCTGATTCAAGTTTCATTTGAATTCATAACAACAATAAAAACAACAAAAATCAAAGATGATGTTGCTTTACCTACCTGTAAGGAAAGATAATATAACGTTGTGCAAGGTTGAGAATGGAATTGACCATGCCGTATTGGGAAAGAATCTATACAGAATATGTTTATGTTGTGATCAGTTTTTGTGAGGTAATTTCTTGTCCTACACACCAAATGCCACTGTTTACAGTCGTAGATAAGGGACACTCACTAGGGACAGTTGTCTAAATTGGATGTTTGACAGTGGTGACTGTTGACTATATAGCCCCAATTATATATAGGCATAGTGACCGTCCATATATATATACACATATTTAACCGTTCAGCTATTCCGCCCCCGCCTAAGGCGAGCCTACATGTTAAGTTATGTAATTATTTGCATGTGAATTTACGGGGGCCTGCCGCGGGCCACCGCCGCCTCTCGTCCCGTCTGCGGGTAGACCGTCACCGTCGTTGTCATTCCCGGGCTAAGTGTGGACAGCCAGAGTATCATATAAATATGGCTCTTTGTCCCTCCTTGCATTTATTATACCAAAGCAATTACTTGTTATTTCAACTCACTGGCTATCCTCACCGCCGTTCGGTGTGTATTATTATATTCAAATTAATCCAGAACTAAGCAGACACTCCCTGTGTCTCTGCTACTGGCACTGATAATCAGCCTAAGTTAATGTCTTGTTTTCAGCCAAATAGCACTACATTAATTCTGTTAATATGTCCATTATTATCTTCCTGCAGATGGGTTAATCGGCTGCATAAGGCCTATCAGGCATAAGGCCCTTAATTACATATAAAGCAATCAAATATCAAGTTGACCATAGCAGTTAATCTACAAGAAGACTGGAGAATAGTATACAATGCAAGGAACATTCCAATTTACCTTTCCAAGAGCTCACAGCTTTATTCTTACCCTAACTAGTACAATAAATGTTCTTTCATAGATTGATTTCACTGAATAACGATCAAGTACAATAAGTATATCCCCTCCCGTATTAGTTAAGTTAAATAAGTTTGGAATTTCGACAATAAAAGCCTAAATCTCGTCTAAAACATCAGAGCGTGCATAAACACGTCCGATGGGTCGGAGCCCGAGCGCTCGACCTTCCACCATTGCTAGGAAAGTCACAATTGATGTCTCCTAGCAACGTGTTACAGCAGGGAACCCGGCCCCGCAATTGGTGGCAAATGCGAGCCTGGTGAGTAGCCCGCATTTCAGAATGTGAGCTAATCAGCCCAGCCCGCATTTGCATCGGTCGAGTAGTCTCGCCCACTTCACATATATATACCTGAAAACCACACAGTAGCCGAAACCATATCAGTTCTTAACGTTGTGACCCACTATGGATCAACGCCAAGTAACGCACTGCATTGATGGTTGCTATTTACTGTCCCATGTTAATGATATCTACTCTTATTTATGGGTGTATATCAATGTCATGTGAGTAATGTCTATTATTTATCAGGATCAGATCCTGCAAAAACCACAATCCAAGGAGGTGCACGTTATGTTGCCATTCGCTGGTATTACATCTAGATATGTGTGTTAACTGACATTATCTGTCAGTAAAACCGGAAAGAGAAATAACCTGAGAAAAGGAAAACACAAAATAGATATAATCTTCTTAGAAAATGAAAATTGGAAATAGAAATAACCTTCTTAGAAAAGGAAAATCGGGAACAGATATAACCTTCTTAGAAAGGGAAAACCGGAAATAGAAATAGCATTCTTAGAAAAATAAAACCGAAATAGAAATAACCTTAGAAAGGGAAAACCGGAAATAGAAATAACCTTCTTAGAAAAGGAAAACGGGGAAGAGATATAACCTTCTTAGAAAGGGAAAACCGGAAATAGAAATAACCTTCTTAGAAAAGGAAAATCGGAAATAGATGTAACCTTCTTAGAAAAGGAAAATCGGAAATAGATGTAACCTTCTTAAAAAAGGAAAACAGGAAATATATATAACCTTCTTAGAAAAGGAAAACCAGAAATAGATGTAACCTTCTTAAAAAAGGAAAACCGGAAATATATATAACCTTCTTAGAAAAGGAAAACCGGAAATAGATGTAACCTTCTTAAAAGAAAACATTTGAATGGAAAACCAGAAATGATTATAACCTTCTTACCGAAAGAAAACAAGAAATAGATATAACTTTCTTAGAAGAAAACATTTGAATGGAAAACCGGAAATGGATAGAATCTTCTTAGAAAAAAAACCTCTGAATGAACAATTGGAAGTGGTTATGCCCTATTAGAAAAGAAATGAATAGGCAATCGGAAATGACCATGGCCTTCTTAGAAAAAAAGAAAAAAGGATGAACCGGAAACCGGAAACAGACCAAGCCTGGAGGAGTAATTGGAACTGAATTATATGGGTAGCAACGAACGAGCCAAGCCTTCTATGATTAGACCAGGAGGCAACGACAAACTTGACTCGCTTCAACCAGGGTTGATTAACTATGATAATCAACATTAGATATCACACCCCAATCGTCTCAGTTCGGCACTTGTCGTTTAAACAAAATAATGTCATGTTTTATGACGACTTTCATAGTCTGTATATTGTTGTCAAACAAGGAAGAGATACTTAATGATCTATACAATATCAATGGGTGTCTATTCCCTACGCCCCCCCCCCCTTCCCATCCCTCCTCCCTCTACCTCCCCATCTCACTCCCATCCCCATCCGTCTCCTTCCACTCCCATCCCACTCCCGCCCATTCCCATCCCTGCCCTCCCTGTTCAATTACCAGGTGTCTGTCACTGTTTCCCTCCTTCCCTCCCCTGTGTCCCGCCCTCCCCCGCCCGTGTCCCTCCCTCCCCCCATTCTCCCACCCCTCCCCACACACTCGCACCCACCCCTTCCAACAGCGAGGTACACCCACCACCCCCTCTCATCCCCTCCCACTCCTATTCCTCCCCCACTCCATCCCCTCCCCTGTCATCCCCTGCCACTCCTACTCCAGCCCCCACACCACCCACTCCCCTCTCATCCTCTCCCACTCCTACTCCATCCTCTCCCCCTCTCATGCTTTCCCACTCCTATTCCTCCCCCCCACTCCATCCCCTCCCCTGTCATCCCCTCCCACTCCCTTCTCCTCCCCCCACTCCATCCCCTCCCCTCTCATCCTCTCCCACTCCTACTCCAGCCCCCACTCCATCCCCTCCCCCTCTCATGCTTTCCCACTCCTATTCCTCAACCCTCTCCCTCCCATCCCCCGCTCATCCCCTCCCACTGATACCCCTCCCCCACTCCATCCCCTCCCCCTCTTATTCCCTCCCACTCCTCCTCCTCCCCCCACTCCATCCCCTCCCCTCTCATCCTCTCCCACTCCTACTCCATCCCCTCCCCTCTCATCCTCTCCCACTCCTACTCCAGGCCCCCACTCCATCCCCTCTCCCTCTCATACTTTCCCACTCCTATTCCTCACCCCTCTCCCTCCCATCCCCCGCTCATCCCCTCCCACTGCTACCCCTCCCCCACTCCATCCCCTCCCCCTCTTATTCCCTCCCACTCCTACTCCTCCCCCAACTCCATCCCCTCCCCCTCTCATCTCCCCCTCCTATTCCTCCCCCACTCAATCCTCTCCCCCTCTCATCCCTCAAACTCCTATTCCTCCCCACCACTCCACCCCTCCCCTCTCATCCCCTCCCACTCATATTCCTCCCCACTCCATCCCCTCCCCCTCTCATCCCCTCCCAACTCTATTCTTCCTCCCACTCCCAACCCAGCTTTCCCCATTTCCATATCCAGGTACCTAGTATTAATACTTCCCCCTCATTCCCCTACCCCCATTCCTCCCCTCCCCTCATATCCCCTCCCACCCCCTTCCTCCTCCCCCCCCCCCCCCACTCCCAATCCTGCCTTCCCCATTTCAACATCCAGGGAGGTACAAATTCTCCCCCCCCCATGCACTCCCCTATAACCATCCCTCACCCCCCCCCCCTCTCCCATCCCTCCCTCCACACTCCGACCCACCCCTTCCAATAGCCAGATAAAGCCCAATGCTACCGCCCAGAAATCCTACCACCCACCCACCCATCCATCCACTCACGCAGCTACCATCAAGATCACCAACTCCTTCACTATGACGCACTTTACACACGAATCCCCAAGACCCCCCCCCCCACACACACACACACCACCCCACCTCCACCCCTTTCAAATATTCTCTGTATTATGAACAAATAAGCAGGTAATTACTTAACGCGACAACACCAAACGATGCTGCCACTACTACTTCTCCTTCTCCCCCACTTCGGCTCTCATTCTTTCACATTTGTCACAAACCGAGTCGACTTCTTCATGCGACACAATGCAAGGCTTCCTTTCTTTTCAGGAGTTCTGCAGCTGACATTTGATGCGACATACAAGCAGCAGCAGCGGCAACAACGGCAGCGTCAGCGGTGCGTGTGTCACGCGTCACGTGTGCGTGTCCGTGTGCGTGTGTGTGTGCGTGTGCGTGTGCGGTTGCGTGTGTGTGTGTGTGAGTTGCAGAGAAGGGAGGCGGGGGCATCTTAAAGTTAAAGCAAACACCCCAATCCCTTCGTCGGGTTTCCAATTCCACTACGGCAGTTTCTTGTAGGGTTTTTTTCAGTCCGACAAGTAGATGTGGGCGTTCACTTAAAGCTGTATAGTTCGATGAAAACATGAAATGTTCAAAACCAAAGCAATTATGTAGATTTGATTCTACATATCTAACTTAGATACTGGTGCAGCTATCAAACATTTATCGCCACATTGAATGGACTACTGGGGCAATTTATTAGAATCTGTTACTGAAGAAGCCTATGGTGTCAAGTGTTTTGGCGTGCTTGCCAAAATTAATTTGGCATGTTTGCACTTCAAATATCTCCAAAGTTAGCCATTTAAAATAAAAGTTGCTTCAAACTAAAGTGTATTAGGTTATAACCATCAACCTAATATATTTATCTCAGAAAATGACAAAAACTAAAAGCCATCGGACTATGCAACTTTAAGCGCGGCATTGCGTGTGTGTGTGGGGGGGTGGGGTGGAGAGGGAGGGGTGGAGAGGCCCGGCTGAGAATCACGCCATTTCGCCTTCCATTTGTTAGCATTCCTAATTGATATATAAACACCAGGGGTTGGTCGATGCTGAGCGCCTTGTTGCATGGAGATAACGCACATGGAGATCAAAGGCGGCACGCCGATAACCCTTATCGATTACCGCCGACTTCTACCCGCCAGTGTTAATCCTAGAATGCGATGGTATCTTTGTCTTTTTTTTTCTTCTTCTTTAAAAAAAAGAAAAAAGAGTCCATTCAGCCTTTACCAATAGCGTATTCATTCCAGGGGATGGCTGGGGGGAGGCTCTGTATTTGCAAATAACAACAAAAGAGAGCAATGTTTTGCGCAGCACGCGTGTGTCTGTATGGCGCTGGCTGGATTGCGGTGCACCTCGGAAAAAACACCCACTACGTAAGTTATTAATAGAATAGATTACAAATAAATATATGCATCTATGATGTGTTTTTTACAGTTTTATTTTACAAGAACATTATATAAAGAAATAAGAGAAAATAATGAAAATGCAAACTTACCAAGTGCTGAGGTGGGGGGAAGGTGGGGGTGGGATAGATGTTGTTTGGTTGGAGAGCGGATGGGCGAAGCAGGGTCGTGATAAAGACCCAACACACAGCCAGTCAATAGACGGCGCTAATGGCATAAATTCTATACGGAATTAAATGCGCGGAATTTGGCGCGCACGGAGCCCCGCGGTAATAACGTTATGCGACGAGACTCGGCGAGATGAAGGGGCGCGCGCAGGCGCGAGGCGCGACACGCCTGCGTCAACGCCGCCCGCCAATTACAGTTCCAGTAATTACAGTCAATGCGGGCGCTGCCGTCTATTGACGAAAAACGGCACTAGGAGGGGGGGGGGGCGGAACGCGGCACTCAGCGGCACAACTACAAACTGCGCCACTCCGAGAACAAGTGTAACATGAGTTCCAATTAGAAATGGCGGGAGATTCATCATCCAGCCGCACGGTGGCGCAGCGCGCGTGTGGCCGTCGGCCATTCATCCCCCGTCCCCTGCCCCTGCCCCTTCCCCTGCCCATCCCTCCCCCCCCCCTCCCTCCTCCCCTACCTCTTACCCTTTACCTCTCCTCCCTCTCCCCTCCCATGTCCCCACCCTTCCCCTCTACCACTCCCCTTAACTCCTGCCCATCCCCTCTCCCCTATCCCCTCCCTCGTCCCCCTCCCATCCTTTCCCCTACACCCACCCCCGTCCTTATCATACCCCTCCCCTCCTACCCTCTCCTCCTCTCCCTCCCATCTCGCCCCCTTCCCTTCGCCCCTACCACCTCCATATTCCCCTCCGCCTCGCCCCTAACCCCTACCCTTCCCCCCTCTTCCGTCCCCTCCACTACCCCCCCCCCTCCCCCCCCTCCACTCTCCTCCCTCCCCCTATTCCCTACACATTTCCCCTCCCATCTCTCCACCCCCACCCCTCCACTACCCTACCCTCTCCCTCTCCCCCTGCCATTCCCAACCCCACCCCCCCCCACATGCCACCCACCCACCAGCCTTCCCCACTGTGTTTTTTGCAGATTGATACTCATACCAAATGACCACTCAGGTAGTTTGAGCTTTTAAGCAGCGGTTATGGATACGACAGTGAGCGTTGGTGGGCGATAACGTACATTTAGAAGCAGTTTAGAACTTCCTGCATTTAAAAGAAATGCCCGCCGGCAGGCTGAGGTTATATCAACCTCTTGTGCGCTGACTTATTTATTCATCCTTCATCTGGGCTGGTCTATGTGATGTTTGCAGCTGCTCTTTGAGCTCTCCTACGTGCTAAATAAACGAGGCATTATAATTAACATCTAGCAAACCGGAAATAACACAGCGAGGTGGAATGTGATCATTTACCTCCTTTTATGTTATTACCACAGGGAGTTTGGAGAGGAGGTAAATGTACTGAGACTAGGACACGGTGGCACACTTAAAGCAGTAGATGCATATAATGGTGGAGCGACGAAACGAGGGGGAGGGTGCGAGACAGACAGAGGAAGAGTTATAAAGACAGTGAGAGTAAGGGAGTGACAATAGGTGGCATGAACGTCAACAATCTTAGATATGCCGATGACAGTGTAATACTAGCAGAGAGTGAGAAAAACCTACACGATATAGTGAATAGAATCAATAAAGCTGGAATACTATTCAACATGAAGATGAATGCCAGGAAGACCAAAACAATGGTTATAAGTAAAAAGACAGATAAACCAAATATCAATATAACCATAGATGGCACAAACATAGAATAAGTATCCAAATTCATATATCTCGGACAAAAGATTACAAATGATGGGAGATGTGAGGAAGAAATTAAAAGCAGGATAACAATAGCCAGAACAACATTCTCCAAAATGTATAGAGTGTTAACATCAAGTAAGATATTAATACAAACAAGGAAGCGTATTCTTCAGTGTTATGTGTGGTCTACTCTAATGTATGGGGCTGAGACATGGACAATCTCTAAGAAAATGTACAAAGGTTTAGCAGCATTTGAGATGTGGACTTATCAAAGGATGATGAAAATATCATGGACAAAGAAGATCACCAACAAAGAAGTTCTCAGAAAAATTAAAAATAAGAAACACTTGTTTGCCACTAAACAGACAAAGAAACTTATTTATTTTGGCCACATCATTCGTCAGAATTCAATATACCGTACATTGTTGGAAGGGAAGGTGAATGGCAGCAGAGGGAGAGGGAGACCAAGAACATCATGGTTTACAAATATTTCACAGTGGACAGGCTTGAATTATTCACAGTCTATCAGAACAGCACACCAATGGGACAAGTGGAGAACCATTGCATCCAACCCTCGACTAGAGGACGGAACTATTGATTGATGATTGATTGATAGTAACAGAAGCAGACACAGACAGAGATAAAGAGAGTGGCAGCTCAGGACAAGCAGGGGAAGAGCGATAACACAAAGGCAAAGGCACAAACAGAGCGCACCAGAAATAGATGGGGGGGGGGGGGGGAGAAGGACATTATATATAGGCGGGGTGACCGAATGATGTGAGCACCCGCCTCCCGTGTTGGTAGGTCATGGGTTTCGAACCCCTGATTGGGTCAAACGAATGACTTTAAAATGTATCCTTGTCACTACCTAGCCTGGTGTTGAGCATCACTAGGAACAGTGGAAGGAGGAAGACCCAATTGTCTGCGGTTGAAATGTCCCCTGCTTAATCAACTAATGTACCTATCCTCCCCAAACATGTATAGAAGGATATACAAATATATATATATATATGAACCTGTCTCAAAAGGTGCTACATCTTCGTTTTTTTTGTCCATAGTGATGATTGACACAAAACAGCACAGAAACAGCTACACTGAAAACACAAGGACATTTGCTTCAAATCAATATGTATTCTATTGGGATTATGAAACACCATGTAAAAAACAAATCATTTTATCCTGAGCAAATGCATAAGTAGATAGTGTGTTGATCATTACTATGGACAAAGTTTTGTCCCATATTGCTTAGCACCTTTTGAGACTGTTTCATATATATATATATATACATATATCTACATATTTATAGACAAAGACAGACATAACGTGACCGTGAAAAAGATTGGGAGAGACAGAGACAGGATGATGAAGACAGAATCAGCCTACAAGGACAGAGCGAGAGAGAGAAAGGGTGAGATGTGGAGAAAGACAAAGAGCACGATGGCTTTATTTGTTTGTTTGTTGTTGTTTTACTCCTAGCAACATCTAAGGTCATATCAGGACGGACGGCCCGATGGAGTCAAGCAGATACCGATAAAGACAGAGAGCGAGAGAGAGAGAGAGAGAGAGCGAGAGCCAGCCGGAACATAACTAGGTTCTGCTTCTGCTGTCTTCTCTTTTGTTTGTTTCTTTTTCACTTTTAAATTGTCGAGGGGAAATTGAAAGTTTCCATTTGTCATTGCGAGGTTGGACCACCTGCCCGCTGATAATATGTGTGATAATTACCGCAGCACTCACGTCAATCAACAGCTATTACCGCCATGCCAATCAAGGTTGCGGACCCGGTCCTGGAGAGTTCAGCCCCCCCCCCTTCCCCCTCCCCCTCCTCTTCCCCTCCCCATTCACACTCCCCCACCTACACCCCCTACCCCACCCCACGATGTATTGACAGAAAATTGAGGCCCCCTCGGAAAGACGAGAGAGTTGGTGACGGGAGTGGGAGGGAGGTGGGGGGTAACTAAAAACGTTTTTTTTTAATCCAACAACGCTGAATGCAATTTATGACTGATAAGGAGAACAATGGGGTTGCTTAACTGATAAGCCATCAATCACAGCTCAGCTTAACACAGATTCAACCGCACACAACGGAAAGAGAGGGAAACGGGGGCAGAGGCAGAGAGAAGCAGAGGCAGGTAGAGAGAGGCGGAGAGGTAGAGAGAGAGGCAGAGAGGTAGAGAGAGACAGAGAGGCAGAGAGAGACAGAGAGGTAGAGAGAGGCAGAGAGGTAGAGAGAGAGGCAGAGAGGTAGAGAGAGGCAGAGAGGTAGAGAGAGAGGTAGAGAGAGAGGCAGGGAGCAGAGAAGTAGAGAGAGAGGCAGAGAGGTAGAGAGAGAGGCAGAGAGAGGCAGAGGGGTAGAGAGAGAGGTAGAGAGAGAGGCAGAGAGAGGTAGAGAGAGGTAGAGAGAGGCCGAGAGGTAGAGAGACACACAGAGAGGTAGAGAGAGAGGCAGAGAGGTAGAGAGAGAGGCAGAGAGGTAGAGAGAGAGGCAGGGAGGTCGAGAGAGAGGCAGAGAGGTACAGAGAGAGGCACAGAGAGAGGCAGAGAGAGACAGAGAGGCAGAGAGAGAGGCGGAGAGGTAGAGAGAGAGGCAGAGAGGTAGAGAGAGGCAGAGAAGCAAAGAGTGGCAGAGAAAAGAGGGCAGAGTTTGGGGGAGAGAGGAAGAGAGAGGCAGAGCGAAGAGGGTATGGGCAGATAGAGGCAAAGAGAGGCAGAGAGGCAAAGAGAGGGGTAGACAAGAGGACATGGAGGGGGTGAGAAGGACAGAGACGGAGAGGCTGTAAGAGAGGCTGAGATCGAGAGAAAGGCAGGGAGAGAGAGGAAGGTGGGGAAGAGAAAACCAGAGAGAGAGAGATAGAGGCAGACTCAGAGAGGCAGAGAGGCATAGAGAAAGGCAGAGAGGGTAGAACTAGAAGGGAAAAGATTCGGAGGAAGGGGAAATGAGGCGAGAGGACGAAGGAAAGCGAGAAGATAGTGAGAAAGAGGAAACGAGATAGTGCGAGAGAGGGGGCAAGAGAGAAGGAGTATGAAATGTGATTCCGAGAAAGAGGAAGGCAGTAATCAATCCTTGTTTAACGACACACAAGTCGGGGAGGGGGGGGGGGGGGGAGGGGGGGGGGGGGGTCTGTACGCCCCTAATTGTGGAAATTGAAAACACGGTAGACAAGGTGCGTTATTGAATAGTGATCGGTTTTTATTATCAAACATAGTCGCATCGATAATCGATCGATAATGTGATAAATAATTATTACAGTTGGGCTTCATAATTACAAAAGTCGGTGGGTGGGTGAGTGTGTATATATACATCTATGATATATGTAAGTGTATTGGTATATATATATATATATATATATATATATATATATATATATATATCTATATATATCTATATATATATGTATAAATTATAATATATAAGTGTGTTCATAATTTATATATGTGTATATAGTAAATATACATATTTATACCTATATATATGCATATATATTTATTTAAAAAAGTTAAAATAAGGTATAGTTATATATATATACACACATATTGTAGTCTTGTATTTACACAACTGCGGTCGACACTGGAATGCACTCGTCAACCGTGGCCGGACCTTGCTCCTGGATACAGACGTAGATGGATGAGTCACGTGACGCCGCGCGGGCTCTTGGGAAATCTGCGCACGCGCACTGACAGACAACGGCTTTAGAGCGCGTCGCTTTGTATTCATCCGCCAGGCGAGGAGCGGGTAGGGCGGGAGGGAGGCGGGAGGGAGGCGGGAGGGAGGCGGGAGGCGGGAGGCGGGAGGGCGGAGTGCTGACGGTGGACGTGGACGTAGACGTTGACGTGACCCGTCGGATGCCCCGTGACCGACAAAGTGGCGGCCACTCAGTCCCCAAATGTTGCCGCGGCGAGCCGGGTGCTCACAGCGCCACCACCGAACAGCGAGCGCCATCAGTACTACTACTACTAGGGTCAGCAACAGCAGCAGTCTAGTTCCTTGGTCTGTTACAGAGAAGAGCGGCGCCACCGGTACTGATACCCGGCACTGCTGCGCTGCACACTAGCGCCACCTAGTGGAGAGTGGGCGAAGCAAAGAGAAACCCTGCGCAGCGCCGTTATGCCCGCGTGTTCACTGCGCGAACATCAGTGGGAGATCTCCCAGAAGGCAACAGCTCAACGCACGCTGCGTGGCGTGTTTAAAATATAAAGGGTGAAATATTTTTCATTAAAAAAATAAAAAAATAAATAACAGTAAACTAATAACACTTAACAGTTTGGAGCAGTGGGGAGTGGCTCCTGCAGGACTCCTTCCTCGGTCGGCGTGTTCCGGCGACTAGCCCCCCCCCCCCCCACCCCCACCCCCGCACGTCTCCCGGGGAGGGTGAGGTGCACATCCGGTTCTGCACTCACTGCATCACCCATCGCCCAGCGCATCAATCCTGGGTGTGTGTATGTGTGTGTGAAAGGGCTGATCCATCACTGCCCTGGCGGCGGCAGTGTTTACGAGTGCCACTGCACACTACCTTGGTGACGTCACTGAGTGATGACATTTCTGACGACACTAGGCGATGAATGACGCGAGGACTGGTGTGGAATAGTTTACAACCAGTATGGATTCAAAATCCACAACCAATATCCATAGAGGGGGGGAGGGGTGAGGGGGGGGGGGGTTACATACGTATAATTATGACGTCTTACAATATTGACATTCGCTTTGAGGGGGGAAAAAGGTTCCAGTTTCCATAAACAATGAATATATTAATTAGTATCTGCTTAATCGCTGTTCATAAAATGACTTTCTAAGTTACACCCTCATTTAATTGCACCCTATGTATCGATATCCGCATGTCTGGATGGATTTATGTTCTATGTCATGCATGTATGGGTATGTATGTTTGCATCTAGGTACGTATGCAGGTGTTTATGTATTGACTTATGTAGGTGTATCGGCATGCATTCATTTGTATATTTATTTATCTATGTATGTATATAATTATGTATTTATATATAGATATATTTAAGTATGTGGTTGTGTAAGTACGTTATATGTGTGCATGTGTGTATTCATGTATGTGTTTCTCTATGTATTCAACCATATATCCATGATATATGTATGCATATAAATGTATGTATGTGTGTATTTATGTATGTATTTATTAGGTATTCATTTATTATGTATTTATGCATTCACATATTTATGCATGTATGCAGTTAGGTATTTATACATTCAGATATTTATGTATTTATGTACTTATGCATTTAGGTATTTATGCATTCACGTATTTATGATTTTATGTATATATGTACTTATGCATTTAGGTATTTATACATTCACATATTTATGTATTTATGTACTTATGGATTTAGGTATTTATGCATTCACGTATTCATGTATTTATGTATATATGTACTTATGCATTTAGGTATTTATGCATTCAAGTATGTATGTATTTATGTACTTATGCATTTAGGTATTCATGTATTTTTGTATTTATGTATTTATGCATTCACATATTTAGCTATTTATGTACTTATCCATTTAGGTATTTATGCATTCACATATTTAAATATTTATGCATTTGTGTATTTATTCAGTATTTATGTAACATGTATTATGTGTTACGTATTATTTATTGCGTATATGGCAGTATGTAGTATGTATTACATATTTATGTATTATGTATGTATGTATGCATTCAGCATGTATTCATTTATGTATGCATTTATGTATGCATTTTTATGTATGTATTTATGTACATATTTATGCCCTTGTTTATGTATTCATTTGAGCGATATCCAAAATAAATGTGTGTATATTTCACCGTTTGATTACTGGTCACTGTGTTTTGTTAACATATCACCGCACAAATAAAATACAATACTATATATATATATATATATATATATATATATATATATATATATAAAATCATAATGTTTGTGGTCGCTGACTAGATAGTCTCGATACATCGAGGGGAAATAATAAGCAGTCATACATCATATGACCCTGCCAAGGTGAGGTTGTTCTTCAACTTGTGTAAATGTCTAATATAGATCTTTTATTAGTATATCTATATTATATGTATATATCTTAGCCGTGTACATCACGTCCCCCGCCACCTATTCTCGGTGGAGGTCGGCTCATGTAAACGTCGGACTCTCGTATATGTGTTGGCGGTTGAAGGTGACGACTGACCCGGGCCGGGTGAGGGTGGCGCTGTGAGAGTACGCCGCGCCCCCTGGTGCCTTAGCCGGCTTCACGTCCATCGTCTCCGGCGCCACCTGAACGTGGTGGTGCAGGTGCATCGTGTCGCAGTTGACGCCAGGGGGCGGTAGCTGCAGTGGCGCCCCCTTGAGGGTGTTGGCGTCGGGCGTGGCGTGGCGCGCCGGGTAGCCCTTGTCGACGTCCACTTCGTACCGCATGTACAGCTTCTCACCCCCGGTCTCCTCCAGCTCTCGCGCCGTCTCCGGGTCACGCTGCCGCCTGGTGGAATACAGAGGAACTAACGTCATGTGATGTGTGAAGTATGGGGTGTGGAAGAGAAGGCGGATTTGAAAGTGTCATTGCATTGGCGTTTTATGTCTGAGCATTGTCATTTTAGCTGTTCATTTTAGGCATAAACAGACTAGTCCATCCGATATATATATACTAGCTTTAACCTGTGTAGGGCATGGGCTAAAGCTACGCTCCGCATCAATTCCTGGACCAATATTGTGTTGAACTGTCATTATATAATTATGAAGAGCTCTTTTCCAAAATATGATAAGCGCCAATAAAGAAAAATGGGTTTGCAATGTCAATATCAAGTTTGTAGATCATATTTGGGAAAAGAGTTCTTCATATATATAAAGAGCTCTTCATAAATATACATATATGAAGAGCTCTTTTCCAAAACATGATCTACAAACTTGGCATTGGCATTGCAATCTAATTTTTGGGATTGGCGCTTATCGCGTTTTGGAAAAGAGCTCTTCATATATATTCACAGTCTCTGAATATATTCAGAGACCATGTGTGTATATCTACATTCTCTGCTATATTCCGGACTCATGACGGTCTCGTTTCAATATAGTGCACCATCTGGTGGAATCCATCTGTACCATTATGCAGTAAACCATATCGGTGGTGCTATCTAATGGTGGAATTAACAACACCCACGGTTATGTGAATTAAAATGGAAGTGACCAAAGTTAGTAAAACCCATAAAATTAATATGAAATGTGTATGGTAGGCCACAAAAAAAAGCATGACCCCCATATATATATATATTATATACATATATATATATATATATATATATATATATATATATATATATATATGTATATATATATGGGGGTCATGTGTGTACACCTAACATATATATGCCCTTATTCACATGATACAGACATGCATCCCACATGTAGGAAATCCGATGTGCCCGCCGTAGTGATGACAAGATGGAGTCCCTGTATGTACATGCAAGTAACTGGTGACGTCACGACACTATTCTATTTGTAATTGGATTCCAAATGAGGTCATACTAGTTTAAAATGCGACGAAAGCCTCCCATCCATCACTGTCAGGTCGGGCCGTTCTGCCCCGAATAAATAATAAGTTCCTTCTTTTTCCCCGCCAAAAGAGAACGGCAAAATATATTGCTCTATGATTATGAACCTTCCTTGTAATATTTAGATTAACGTTCATCCAGATTAAATTATATCTAGATTATTGAATGAAATACTGGCCTACGTGTTATTTTGCCCGTTGTATATGGTGATATTCGGGCAGGTTTTCTAAAGAGCTCAATCAATCATTCTCTAACAGTAACAGTGTCCCGTCCTGATATGACTCTTGATTGTGTAAGGATGTAAAACTCCGACAACCAACTAACCTAGCAGTGTCACATTTCCATATGCTACTAATAACCAATTTCATATAGAGTGAAACCCTATAGACCCCTTTCAATGTTTGTAAACATCGTGTATGCACGCGCAGCTTGGCTGCAGAACGAATGCACACTGCCACTGAGTTTGCCAGTATGCGCAGTGCAAAACCTCAGTTTTATTCAAAATTAATAGAAATCCAGAACCCTAACTGTATCAATTTAATATAATCTTTTTGGTAAACATGTTTTCTATGTGTATTCCAATCAGTTTGTTTCTAGGTATTGTGGTTTTAGAGATATTTCACTTTTTCTGTATGAAGATTGCTCACGGCCATTGACAATGCATTGAGTTTGCCGTATGTGCAGTACAAAACGTCAGTTTTATTTAAAATTAATAGAAATCCAGAACCCTAACCATATCAAGTTAATATAATTTTTTTGGTAAACAAGTTTTCTATGTGTATTCCAATCAGTTTGTTTCTAGGTATTGTGCTTTTAGAGATATTTCACTTTTTCTGTATGAAGATTGCTCACGGCCATTGACAATGCATTGAGTTTGCCGTACGAGCAGTGCAAAATGTTAGTTTTATTCAAAATTAATAGAAATCCAGAACCGTACCCATATCAATTTAATATAATATTTTTTGGTAAACATGTTTTCTATGTGTATTCCAATCAGTTTTTTTCTAGGTGTTGTGGTTTTAGAGATATTTCACCTTTTTTCTATGAAGATTGCCCATAGCCATTGAGTTTGCAGTGTGACCGGATGTTGTCCTGCAGCGAAGCAGCGCATGCACTGACCTAAATACATGTGCTGACGTCATATGAAATTGGTCAATTAAAACGTTATTGCTGGGTTCTATAGAATATCACCGCGAAAAGAGGTGGGGTCATGACAAACAGGTAAATTAGATTCAGTTTATTGAGTTACCTTTGAATTAAACAATTGTGGGTTCAATGATGCATCGTGTTATACCTGAATTCGTGCTAAATCGGGCCGCAAAAAAATCCCGGGGTTTCACTGTACTGATAATATCTCCCGCATAGGTCTCATTCGTTACACGTATGGCATTTGGCCGTGACATGTGAGTTATATTTCAATTTCATTCTGGTATACTGACAACATCTGCTGGGAAGGCCGAATGAGTTGAGCGTCCATCTCCCATTTTGGTAGATCGTGGGATTCGACTTTAAAATTGATACTAGTCGCTTCCTATTCAGGTGCTCGGCATTATTACTAGGATAGGGCAAAGACGGGTTTAGCTCAGTGTCAGGATAATGTGACTGAGTGGGATATCAGGTCATGATACTGGCAGCCTGGTCTCCCAGTGGGGCAGCACTATAATTTAAAGTCACCATCAGTATGCACTGTCACAAGTTGGTACCTGTCCTGATATGACCTTAGATGTTGCCAGGACATAAAACCCCAGCAACCAACCAACCAACCAAATCAGGCCCCATCAAATCGGGATTTCACTGTAGCCAACTGATAATATCCCACGTATAGGTCTTATTCGATGAACCTATGCCATTTGGCTGTAACATGTAATTGTATTTGAATTTAATTCTGATACACTGACAATATTGGATGGGCGGTGTTAACCCTGCCATATTTAGTCAGACAGATGTTCCCATTTCATTTATATCGATAATATCCAGGCGCATGAGTCATTAGCACTGTCTTACAAACGCCTAACCTGAAAATGTCACTAACCTCAAATATGAGAGACCAAAGTTACCATTCAATCACTAGTTTGTTTGTTTTTTATTGGAGTTTTATGTCCTGGCAACATCATATCAGGTACCAACTTGTGACAGTGTGCACTCATGGTGACTTTATAGTGCTGCCCCACTGGGAAATCAGGTGGCCAGTATACCATGACCTAATATCCCACTTAGTCACCTTATCCTGACACTGTGCCAACCAGTCCTTGCCCTATCCTAATAATGCTGAGCGCCTGGCTAGGAAACGACAAGTATAAATTTTTAAGTCATTGGTTTGACTCGACCAGGGTTCTAACATTTGGGTTTGAATCCCACGATCTACCAAAACCGGAGATGGACGCTCAACTCATTCGGCCATCCCATCTGGTCAGGCAATGCTAGGAGGGGGGTGGAACATTATACTACAAAATAACCACTACTACAAACTGCTACACCTACACACAGGAAGTAGTATCTTGTGGGTAACCAGTTACCAAACTGTGGATTACTTATACTTATAGCTTTAAGCTATTAGCTTGAAATGTGGATCTAATACTCTAATATTCCGGCATAAAAGTTTCTGAATATGGGTCTTCAGCGGGGTCCCTCGGAAAGGTTTGTTCATCTATTGGGGTTTTGCAGCCTAGCGACATCTAAGATCATATCAGGATGAGTACCGCCTTGTGACACTCGTGGCGATTTTATAGTGCTACCCTAGGCTGAAAACCATGCTACCAGCACCATGACCCGATATCCCACTAACTTACATATTATCCTGATACTGAGCAAACCAGTCCTTGTCCTATTTTTAATAATACAGAGTGACAGTCTAGGTAGCGATACGAATCAATTTAGTAAGTTATTGGTTTCACGTGGCCGGTGTGGCGTGCTCAGCCGTGTCCCGTGCTCAGCCGTGTACATATACTCAAACTCAAGGCATTGTCAATGGTCGTAAGTCACTAACCTTATAAATATAATATAATGTTTTTGGTAAAGATGTTTTCTATATGTGTACCAAGTGATTTGTTTCTAGGTGGTGTGGTTTTAGAGATATTTCACTTTTCCTGGATTTTCTGTATGAAGATCGCTCACGGCCATTGACAATGCCTTGAGTTTGACGGTACGCGCAGTGCAAAACATTAGTTTTAATCAAAATTAATAGAAATCAAGAACCCTAACCTTATAAATTTAATATAATCTTTTTGGTGAAGATGTTTTCTATATGTGTACCAAGCGATTTGTTCATAGGTGGTGTGGTTTTAGAGTTTTTCACTTGTTCTGTATTTTCTGTATGAAAATTACTCACGACCATTGACAATGCCTTGAGTTTGAGTATAGGTACACGGCTGAGCACGGGACACGGCTGAGCACGCCACACCGGGATTAAAATTGCTGACCTTCCTTTCACTCGGGAAGCCTGCGCTCTTCTGGTCGCCGTGGGAAGGACTGAAGCTGGGGACCCAGCACACCATGTCATGGCATCGGCTTACAAACCAGAAGTTGGGATTCGTACCAATCCTAGACATCTCCTTCACTATAAACCATATGCTTAAAAACTCACTTAACAGTAAGACATAAAACCCCAACAAACAAACAGCGGTCCTAGGAGGGCGACAAAAACACAGTTGTGTTATGTCACTCACATATATATATATATATATATATATATATATATACACAGACACTGACTGAGACAGGCATGTTTCGCATCCTTCCCGTCAGGTGGCGGCACTATAGCATAGGGAATCATTTATGTTCACTGCGGTGGTGCTGTGTGACGCGCCTTTCATTCGCCCCGGAGAGCGATCGGCAAGCCTAAGTTCATGCGCGATCCGTCAGGTGGCGCCACACGGCACGTCGCATATCAGGCATGCTTCTGATAAAGTTGAATAGTCCCCTGACTTTAAAACTTTAAGTTGCATAGTCCGATAGCTTTAAAGCTTAAAGTTGCATAGTCCCTTGGCTTTAAAACTTAAAGTTGCATAGTCCGACAGCTTAAAACTTAAAGCTGCATAGTCCGATAGCTTTAAAGCTTAAAGTTGCATAGTCCCTTGGCTTTAAAACTTAAAGTTGCATAGTCCGACAGCTTAAAACTTAAAGCTGCATAGTCCGATAGCTTTAAAGCTTAAAGTTGCATAGTCCCTTGGCTTTAAAACTTAAAGTTGCATAGTCCGACAGCTTAAAACTTAAAGCTGCATAGTCTGATGGCTTTAAAGCTTAAAGTTGCATATTCCGGTGGTTTTAAGGCTTAAGTTGCATAGTCCGATGGCATTAAAGCTTAAGTTGCATAGTCCGATAGCTTCAAAGCTTAAAATTGCATAGTCCGATAAAAGCATTAGATTTTCGAAAGCAAACCACTTACATAGATGTTAACATACATATCAAACTTCGATATTGGTGCAGTTATTAAGCAGGTGTTCCTGCACAGAAGGGCATACTGACTCAATGATTTAATAGAACATGTTACTGTTGAAGTGCATGCGGTCAGAGATTTGACAGACACGTCAACATTAATTGTTCTTCAAATATCTCTGAAGTTAGTCATTTTAAAGCTGCATAGTCCAATGAAATATCAAATTTTCAAAATCAAACCAATTATCTAGATTTTATTTTACATATCTAACTTAGACACTGATGCACTTATTAAGCATTTGTTTCTGCATAGAAGGCAATACTGAGTCAATTTAATAGAACCTGTTATTGCAGAAGTCTATGGTGCCAGAGTTTTGGTAAGCTTGCCAAAACTAATTTTCCATGTTTGCACTCAAAATATCTCAAACGTTTACCGTTTAAAAGAAAAGTAACTTTGAACTAATGTAAAGTAGATACTAGTGATCGATGTAATATATTTATCTAAGAAAAAATACAGAAATTCAAAACCATTGGACTGTGCAACTTTAAATCAAAGTTATTTCAAGTTAAATAAATGGTCGGATATACTGATGAACCTAATATATTTTTCTCAGAAAATGATAGAACCTAAAAATAAACATTGGACTGTGCAACTTCAAGTCTCCGCCACATCTTCACATAAATATATTACGTTAGTCATTATAACTTTAGTTGAAAGTAACTTTGGATATTTATGGCCAACTTTGGAGATACACTAAAAGCTCTATAAATCGACCAACCTTGGGACCGACTTTAAGTCGTTCATTTAAGGAGGTGGTCGGTTTAGGGAGTTAGAATATGGTTACAATGGTATTGTTAGGACCCAAATAAAGCGATCGATATAGGGGAGTGGTCGATCTGTGGAGGTGGTCGGTTAGAGAGGTTTTACTGTATTTGAAAAGAAAACATGCCAAATTAATGTTGACATGAATGTTTGGCGAAGTACCAAACACCACAATAAGTGGTTCTATTAAAATTACTTAGCTTTCCCTTCTCTGCAGCACGAGGTGCTAACTAAGTGCAACGTTGTCTAAATTGGCTAGGTACAATCAAATGAAGGAAAGTATTTTGGTTTTAAAATATATATGCAGTGCTAAGATAATCTTCTGCGCTGTGTCGATTTCATTAGCACCCTTCATTCAGTTGAAGAATAAGTGACCGGTTGAGCTTGCTATGTTGTCTCTTAGTCTTACTAGTCTTAGCCAAACCGGCTAATTCGGGTTCGTTTTATTGGCCCATATATAGCTACAGAAATAATGGTCTTCAACAACCCCTGGTCGTATTCGATTAACACGACCCGGGCGACTCGGGTCACCCGAGATGCTAGAATTTCAAATCGAACTCCGCGAGTAGAGTCGACAAATACATGTGCTGTGTGCAAAAGGTCCCGACCCCAGTAACCCACGTCTTGGGTCGGGGTGGCTAGGAGTGATGATGTCACATTTCTGCTGGTACATGTAGGATAACAGCTACCTTCCGTGTTGTATTAATGCTCTTTTTTTTTAAATAAGAAAGCGCTAGATATTCTGAGGGTGCTGTCCAGCTCAGAGTGGGGAGCGGACAGAGATGTTCTGCTCTCCGTGTACAGAACCTTGGTTTGGTCACGAGTGGAGTAGGGCAGCATAGTATACGGTTCCGCAAGGAAATCATATATTGGGCTACTAGACAAGATCCACCACCAGGGACTGAGCCTGGCCCTTGGGGCCTTCCGCACCTCACCGGTTCAGAGCCTCTACATCAAAGCCAATGAAACATCACTTAACAACAGGAGAATCAAACTGGCCATGCAATATGTAGTCAACATAAAAACTAATGCATTGAATCCTGCACACAATTGTCTATTCGAGCAACATGACGAATCCAGGTATGAAGCCAGGCCGAATTACATCCGGCCACTGAGACTCCAAATGAAACCTCATTTGGAGGCCTTGGGCTTGAATTTGGACGTGTTGGAGGATGCCAAAGTGCCAGAACATCCCCCGTGGTCATTGAGAAAGCCATCGGTTATCCTCCAACTCACGGAACTGAGGAAGTCTGGGATACATCCACTTGAGTACCAAGGACAGCATGCAGAGATTCAAGGCCAGTTTGCAGACCACCTCTCCATATACACTGATGGTTTGAAAGACCAAAGCCGGTAGCTGCTGCGGTAGTCTGCCGACGGGAAAAATTTGGCATACGTTTGCCCGATCAGAGCTCGATTTTCACTGCAGAAGCCCAAGCACTCCTTCTCGCGTTGGAGTGTATCGAGGTATCCAACCACACTAACTACGTTTTATACAGTGATTCGTTCTCTTGCCTCCTGGCTGTTGCTGGACTGAAAACGAATCACCCTATTCTAGCAATGGTCATTTATAAAATGAACCAAATGACAATGGATGGGTATGACATCCACCTGTGCTGGGTGCCTGGCCATGCCGGCATACAAGGAAACGAACGAGCTGATCGGGCTGCGAAGTAGGCCCTGAACTGTGATCTTGAACTGTGTCTGATCCCTCACTCTGATCTGAAACCGCTAATAGCCACCCACATGAAATCCAAATGGCAACATGAGTGGGATGAAAACATTAATAAACTTAAAGAAATTGAACCATCTGTGGGAAAGCCACCACAGACTCATGCGGGAGGTCGGCGGGACCAAGTAGTCCTTAGCTGCTGTCGTATTGGCCACTCGTGGCTTACACATGCTTTTCTGCTCAAGGGGGAACCTCCCCCTGAATGTATTGGGTGTCAGTCCCCGCTGACACTCAAACACATTTTACTAAGTTGCGTTGATTTGTTGGCCCTGCGCCAACAGTTCTACACTGCAGACAGTATGCATGACCTTTTTACTAAGGTAAAACAGGAAAATATTTTAGCCTTTTTGAGGGCAGCTGGACTGTACCACCTGATATAGTTTACTAAATAGATTCTATCAATTATTAATAAAACTTTTCTTTTTCTATGGGAATTTGTTTGCCTTGACCACAAATATATGATTGTGAGATTTCTAATTTAATTAGTGTTTATTGGCACATAATTAATTGTCTCCTTTTACATGTAAAAGCGATGGTTTGAACAAAAAACAAACATTTCTCACTGTGAATATGGCCTATACTGCCGACAGGGCATAAAGCAACCACCAACCAATCAATCAATCATTTTTTTTAATAACCCAGATTAATGAAATAGAAATATGACTAAACTATACAATGATAAAATACTAGTTATCCTATTTTGCTGTAGTTATATCGGTTATTAAAAATAATATAAAAGTTTTGGATTAAGCCACCATTCTTTCCACCCCGAGCGTGGAGAAACGTGTTCGTTTATTCAGCACGAGTCTGTAGGATTTGCGGATGTGCCAAAAAGTGACTCAGGTGACCCGAGTTGGTTAATCGAATATGCCCCCTGCGATCAGCGAGTCCCTGCTACCTGTAATCAAGTTCTCAATGTACACGAGTTGGTTACTCGAATACGCCCCTTGTGTTCAGCAAGTCCCTGCTACCTGTGTTCAGCAAGTCCCTGCTACCAGTAATCAAGTTCTCAATGTCGACGAGTTGGTTACTCGAATACGCCCCCTGTGATCAGCAAGTTCCTGCTACCTGTAATCAAGTTCTCAATGTACACGCATTGGTTACTCGAATACGCCCCCTGTGATCAGCGAGTCCCTGCTACCTGTAATCAAGTTCTCAATGTCGACGAGTTGGTTACTCGAATACGCCCCCTGTGATCAGCAAGTTCCTGCTACCTGTAATCAAGTTCTCAATGTACACGCATTGGTTACTCGAATACGCCCCCTGTGATCAGCGAGTCCCTGCTACCTGTAATCAAGTTCTCAATGTACACGAGTTGGTTACTCAAATATACACCCTGTGATCAGCGAGTTCCTGCTACGTGTAATCAAGTTCTCAATGTACACACTGTCACAGACCTTTTCCGTGGAGCAAGCGCGGTGAGGTAGCCCCCACCCCCACCTCCACCCCCGCCCCAACCAGCACAATCTTAGTTCTTGAAACTGCTATCAGAGGGGACTAGACAGGATGCCGAATGAGTGGAACGTCCGTCTCCGATTTGGTAGATCGTGGGATTCGAACCCATAGGTTCGAACCTTGGTCGAGTCAATCCAATGACTTCAAAATTGATCATTGTCGCTTCCTGACCAGGCGATCGGCATTATTAGGATAGGGCAAGGACTGGTTAGCTCAGTGTCAGCATAAGGTGACTGAGTGGGATATTAGGTGATGATGCTTCTGCATGAACAAGTTCTATTAAATTGGCGTGGTATTCCGTTCTATGTGGTGACAAATGTTTAATAAATGAACCAGTATCTAAGTTAGATATGTAGAATCAAATCTAGATAATTGCTTGGGTTTTGACAAATCTATATTTTATCGGACTGCAGTTTAACCAAACAATGTGTCATAACCCTGACAATAGACAGAACAGACATAGCCCTACCAAATAAATAAATAATGTTAGCAATGCACATATGCCACAATCCAAAGTCGACACTATCTCCCCCTTTACACCTTGCGGATCTTAACCAAACGAAGTGTCAATACCCTGACACTATTCATAACAGACACATCACTAACAAATACATATAAATACAGATAGCAATGCACATATGCCACAATCCAAAGTCGACACTATCTCCCCCTTTCCACGTTGCTAATCTTCCATGCTGCTGCTTTATCTCGCAAACTAAAGACCAGCTTGCCACTTGTAAATTACATCTTGTAGAACGCGACAAGACGCGCGCGCCGTCTGCTCCTTCCGAACCGATCCTTGTGCCGATATCCCAGGGGTGTTATTTATTTTCAGCATTGACATCTGGTTTCCCGTGGAATAATTGACACTATCTCAGGGAGGATTTCAAGCCCTTCCTGGCATGCCTCGTAAAGTAATCCCGTAATAAGGTCGCAACTGGGTGTAAATACCCAGAGGGCTTCACGCGCATGCCTAGACTCTACTTCAGAGCTTATTAGCCTGGTGTGGATCCAGGCATTGCTGTTAGTGCTAGGACCCGCGCGTGTTGATGTCGACTGTCAGGTTGCACAATGCAGATTTACTGAATTAAGGTGGCACACAAGAGTGTTACTGAAATAAGGTTGCTTAATTGAGGTCGCACAGCGCAGTTGCTGAATTAAGGTGCCGATGGTGTCAACTGTAAGGTGTCACTATGCAGAGTTACTGAATTAAGGTTGCACAGAAGAGAGATACTGAATTAAAGTGGCACAGCGCAGAGCTACTTGTTTGAGGTCGCACAGCACAGCTGTTGAATTAATATGCCGATGTGTCAACGGTAAGGTGGCACAATGCAAACTTACTGAATTAAGGTGGTGCGAGGCAGAATTACTGAATTAAGGTGGCACAACACAGAGTTACTGAACTAAGGTGGTTTCTTTGTTTGTTTGTTGTTGTTTTACGTCCTAGCAACATCTAAGGTCATATCAGGACGGGTACCGACTTGTGACAGTGCGCACTCATGGCGACTTTATAGTGCTGTCACACTGGGAAACCAGGCCGCCGGCACCATGACCTGGTATCCCACTCAGTCACATTATCCTGACACTGAGCACACCAGTCCTTGCCCTGTCCTAATAATGCCGAGCGCCTGGCTAGGAAGCGACAAGTATCAATTTTTAAGTCATTGGTTTGACTCGACCAGGGTTCGAACCCACGACCCCACGATCTACCAGCACGGGAGACGGGCGCTCTAACTCATTCGGCCATCCCATCTGGTCAGTGAATGGCAAAGTTATTGAATTAAGGTGATACAACCTAGAGTTATTGCACTTCAGGTAGCACAATACAGAGTTCCTAAATTAAGGTGGCGCTAGGCAGAGTTACTGATTTAAGGTGGTGCAATGCGAATATACTGAATTAAGGTGGCGCAACGCACAGTTACACTGTCGTGTAGCAGTGATCGACGAACCTTATCCTACAATGCTCACCTCGCCTTCACCCCTTCATCTGATGCATGCTCACCCTCCAGTCTCCATTTAGTTCTTCCCCCCTCCCCCTTTCCCCCTTTCCTTTCCCGCTTTCCCCCCTCCTCCCTTCTCCCTTCCCACGCACACCCTCACCTCAGCAGCATCATTTCAAAGTGCAATTCTACTTCGAGATAACCTCATGATTACCTTGAGTTTCGATACGGCTGCTTTTGTGGTGGTGGAGAGATGCATCCAAATGGCTTAGGGTATTGTGTTCTCATTGTTTTTATCGCTTTTCAGTTTCGGGTTCAGATGCCTGATTAGATCGCTGACTGTGATGTGAAAATTATATTCTGCATTATCTATTAGGGTGTTCGGTGATGGCAAATAGTACTTTCTGAAAATACTTTGCAAGACCTGAAAGGTCTACTATTGCTTTCCTTATTCCGTGTACTAGGTATTTTTGTGACCTGTACATAATAGTATGCGGTATTGCAGGTATAGCAATACCTCGGGGAGGTTGACGCCCCTGCCCTGCAGAGTTGTAAACCACTGCCTTGTGGTACAGGTTCTTGACAGAACCAAAGGCGAAGGGAGCAAACCCTAAACAGAAAACCATGTCACTGTGGCAGCATTAAGGGCAGTTGATGTATGGAACTCCCAACATTTTCCGACCAGCCAGTGTAGGGACAAATAGTTCTGCGCCTGTCTTGACATGTTCTTGCCAGTGTGAAACCTCTATTTGCTCCCTGAGAGAGTGCCACTGGTAACTTGCAAAAGCCAGCAGCACTTCAACACTTTTGCAGGCAGCTTTCATGAAATGCAGCGGCAGTCAAGAAATGAAAGCAGTCTTTGTCGCATCGCAACCGACAGCATGATGATGATGACATAATAGTATTGGTGTTAGCTAACAAAAAAAGTCATACTGATGTCAGTATAACGTTATTGAATGTTACAATAATGTTATAAAAAACCGTCATATAAACATTATTTTGTATGACGTAAATAACGTCATATAATGTTATTTTATAATGTTATCCATGAAGTTTTCGTTTGACAATAGTGCAACGTTTTTTAACGTAGATAGAACGTTTTTTTATATCATTCAAGAACCCTTTTATGAGGACATAAAAATGTTGTATAAAGATAATAATAACACTGAACAACACATAAAATGATTATAGTCTCTTGAGTTACAATCTTCCTCAAATTTGGCACAGTATGACAATAACAATTCAGTGAGACTAATAGATATTATTTATGCTGTACTTGCTGTGATCCTTGATTTTGGTTGCACTGCAGTGGCCCTTCCTTATATATAAGTTGGTTCACTTACTTTTCTTGAATGTCACTTAATTTAATGCTGGTTAGTTTCCAATTAAATGGTCATAAGATGGTTGGCCCAGATCATCCTGTCGGCATTACCAAATTTGTTGTGAAGATCGCACCAATATCAACTAGATTAAGTTGGATTAGGTTTGGGTATACTTTATATTTCATATGTCTTTACAGTCTCTTCCAAGATGGCTACCCTCTGTCTCAGTCACAACATACCCCAAAACATTACAATACATGTTATAACATCAGCATAATGGGGCTGTCACACTACGACGTAACGACGTCAACGTAGGGAGAACGTGAAGAACGTTGAACTTCTCAGCGTAGTATGCAAATTTGGGCACAAGTTGAACGTGGATGCAGCGTAGTGGACGAGAGAGTAACGTCGGTAAAGCGTAGTGATACCGTCGTTTGACGAGAGAGGTCAACGTAATGATGCTGATGGAACGTTATGAACGTTATTCCATCGTCAGAAGAACGTTACGTGATGTTAGCTACGTCATGAGACGTTGAACGTACGTTGAATGCACGTTCTCCTGAGGTTCTCCTGACGTTCTCCTGACGTTGTCCTGACGTTCCCATTACGCCCCGTGGGCATTTGCACTTGGTTTAATGGGGGTCAACGTAGTGGAACGTAGTTGAACGTAGTGATGAGCGTTGGAATAACGTCCATTTAATGTCATTGACGTTCACTGAACGTGAACAGAACGTACGGCGAACGTAAACCCTTACTTTCGACCTACGTCGAAACTTTTGAACATGTCCAAAACCTCGACGTAACTTGACGTAACACGACGTAATGTGACGTAGCTCGACGTCACTCTAACGTCATTATGACGTCATCATAATGTAATCCAACGTATATCAACGTAATAACGAAATATCACCACGTTAGGCTCACGTTGGCTCATTACGTCGTAGTGTGACAGGGGTATAACGTTACTATGACGTTATAACATGACAATACATGGTATACTGTCAGTATAACATTACTGTGACATTATAATGTAGCATAACCAAATACTAACGTTAGCCTGATGTTACTTAACGTTATGTGTTAGCTGGGCATTCCCTTTCCCCATCCCCCCTCCCCTCCCCCATCCCCATATGGAAGTCCGTATGGCTCCTGATGTCAATTTCACTTTGTACGTTCATTCTTTACCAATCTTCGCTTGTCATACAGACATTAGGTTAATCTATGGGTAGTATTTCTGTATGACATTATCTAACTAGAATACACTACATCACGGTTCCGACTGTGCATGCGCTGAAAATGGCATTGGGAGCAAAGCAAAGGCGTACGGCCATTGAGTTTGCCAATACGCGCAGTGAAAAACGTCAGTTTTATTCAAAATTAATAGAAATCCCAAACCCTAACCTTATTGTTTTAATATAATCTTTTTGGTAAACATGTTTTCTATATGTGTTCCAAGCGGTTTGTGCCTACGGGGTGTGGATATAAATAAAAACATGAATAAAATAAGTCAAACTGACTCTGGCTATGGCTCTAACACTAGTCTGAGTGCCTAGATTTGTCTAAATCTGAATGCACATGGCATAAGATGTGCTGATTATATTGATGTAAATGCAATGCTGGATAAAAGATAATATAATATCTTAATTTATTATATATATTTCTTTAGTTGGTATTCTATGTTTCAAAGAAGAGCTGAGATGAGCTGAAACTAGCACATTTTATAGCTGCACCCAGTGTATTAGCATGTGCCATGTCCTTCTTGTGGGGTTGTTTTGCTCTGATGCATCCCACAATGCACCGCGCCGCTGGAACAGTGATGTAGTCTATAGTGACACCCACTATAACCCCCAATAGCCGATTTTTAACTTTTGTGCTGGAGGGTCGTTAAACAAACAACCCACTATAATAAACCCGCCCTTATATCCCACAGTCAAACTCTTCACCGTCCTCACTGTGGGCAATTTGGAACCTGAGAATTCTTAATACCTTCACAATTCTCAAATACAGAGTCTGCTGAAAATTAGCTTCACTCTAAATCTAATATCCGTCCTGATATGACCTTAGATGTTGCTAGGACGTAAAACAACAACAAACAAACAAACAACTAAATCTAATATTCAAACACTTACATATGAAGCAGTGGTCCACTACATGGTTTCGTGCAGAGCTGTTAATAAAAACTCGATTGTATCAACCTGAAAGAGCCCCTCTCTCTCTTTGACTCCATAATGGTTCACATTTGTTTTATTGCATCTGTTGATTAAAGGGTCGGTAGCATGACCAACACAACTTTACTTATTGATAATTAGCATGGTCGAATAAGACTATTTATAGCTGAAACTCACTATTTCCTGGAGTCCAGCTATAACTATTAGACCCATTCGGCCCAAATGTCCCTTTTCAGTAGAGTGGTGTAGGGTATTGAATGCAGGCAGGCTGTATGTATTCATATGTATCCATATAAATCCATAAATATATTCGAATATATCCTGGTATATTCGGATATGTTCGGATATGTTTGGATATAATCGGATACATTCGGATACATTCGGATACATTCGGATAAATTCGGATATACTCGGATACATTCGGATACATTCGGATATGTTCAAACATGCTCAGATATGTTCACATATATTCAGCTATATTCAGATATATCCAGATATATCCAGATTTATCCAGATTTATCCAGGTATACCTAGATATATTCGGATATATCCAGATATATTCAGACATATTCGGATATATTCGGAAACAATCGGATATATTCAGATATGCTCAGAGATATTCACAATATTCCGAGTTATTCCGAGATATTCCGAGACATTCCGAGATATATTCCGAGATATATTGAGATATTAATATATATACACATACATATATATAAGTCCATTTAAGAATTGAACAATTTCTGAGCTAAATTCTTAAAGGCGAGGGCTACACCGATAAGCCACACACATCCCAATACACCCGTTAACAAGAACTAACGTTAATTACACACACCAGGCGCTGTCCAATCACTCTGTTTCACGCCTATGCCGACCGAACCCCTCCACAGATAAGGAACCACTTCCAATCTGCTTAATCTAGATCTTAATCAAAACTTCCATTAAGCAAAAAACACCCCCCCAAAAAAGCACTACAACAACAAAAACATATATAAAAACAACAACAGTTCCTGTCCTCACTGAGCTGGGACAGTTTGGTGGTAAGCGTTTCCAATCTTGACCTGAGCACTTGAAATAAATTGATCCAATAACTGCAGGCGCGATAAATAAATGACATAATTAAAGCGGGTCGAGGCAGGACTCGCCCTGAGTACGCCCAGTATAAATAACCAGAGGAATCTGCCCTCTGTGTTGACGCTGTCGGCCGCGGCCGAGTCAGCGCTCCGCCAGCCGCCCGACTCTCCCCGGAGATTAATTGCGCGCGTCCCCCCACCCCCCGCTCCCCCGCCACCTTTAGGCCGCTCCCCAGAGCTGCGCGCGCAGATATTAGACAATCAGGGCGCATTCCTCCCGCCAGGAGACGACCTGTGCCGAGCTCCAGGACCCTGACCCTGACTCTGCCAGCCCATAATAGTCCAGCAACCGCCTCAATGTAGTCAGGGGCTGGTGCAAGCTGGATTTCACTATTGGTGGTGGCGGGTTCGATCTAAATGTTTAATTCCCTGATTGGTAATAAGGATGGCGATGAGAATGCATGGAACATAATGGTTCTGCAAATGAAAAAGTTAAAGCATACAAAGAAAGAAACTTTAAATTTGCGACAATGTATTGCAGGTGGGAAATGCACACATTCCGCCTAAACACTGTCAGTGCCTTTAAAAAAAAAAATTAACTTTAAAAACACTACCCTATTCAAGACAGCACAGGTGTTCTTGCAAATATTAGGTTGCGAGACTAATTTTAAATTTGGCAACTGAAATCAAATATTCATTTGAATTAATGTTGGAGAAGTTGGAGCAACGGGGGGTGGGGAACACCCTTGGAATTACAGTAATTATGTGGAGGCTTAGTTTTGTGGATAACTTCGCTCATAAAATGCAGCAACAGTTAAAGTTGCAGAGTCCGATGCTTTTGAACTTCTGTCAATTTCTGAGATACCATAGGCTTCTTGGACACCAAAGGCTTCTTCAGCAATGGGTTCTCTTAAATCGCCTCAGTATTCCATTCTATGTGGCAACACATGCTCTAAAAGTGCATCTGTATTTAACTTATGTTTAAGTTAGATTTGGAGAAACAAATGTAGATAATTATTTTGGTTTTGAAAATTAGATGCTTCATCGGACTATGTAGCTTTGAGTGAATGTACGCCGAACCTGTTACCAGCTTGCCCACACATATGCGCATGCGCATGCCTGTGCTTAGGGTGATTTCACACTGGCGCCAGTGCAGTCATGCTATAGATGTCACTGTGCAGGATTCCACTGACAGGCCCTTTGAACTTTCTGTCTGATCAGATGGACAATTAATTGAGCCAGTCTTCAACGACAGACAGGCTGTCCTTGTACGTCCGTTGTTCTCTGAAAATCACCATTGCAATGCCACTATTGACGGAACCCAACACCACCCTCCCTCACCTGCTCCCCACCACTGCCCGCCCACCCACATCCACCCACCACCAGGACCGCTAAAACATTTCCCGATTAATGTTGTTGTTTGTTGTTTTACACCCTAGTAACATCTAAGGGCATACCAGGATGGGTACCAACCTGTGACAGTGCATACTTATGGCGACTGCACAGTGCTGCCCCACTTGGAGACCGAGCTGCCGGCACCATGATCCGGTATCCCACAGTCACATTATCCTGATACTGTGCAAACCAGTCCTTATCCTATCCTATTAATGCTGCGTGCCAGACTAGGTAATGAATAATACTATCATTTAGACTTTTATTTAGGTATTATGATTTTGAGTTTAGAAAATTCATGAGTGTCCATTGACACATAATTGATTGTATGCTTTTACATGTAAAAGCGATGGTTTGAACAAAAACAAACATTTCTCGCCGTGAATATGGCCTATGCTGCTGTCACGGCGTAAAGCAACCACCAATCAATCAAGGTAACGACGAGCATCAATTAAAATTGTTATAAGTCGGTGGTTTGACTCGGATGGTATTCGAACTCTCGACCTTCTGCAAGGGAACCTGCGCTCTACCGATTTGGCAACCGCGTCCGGTTTTCCCGGTTGATACTGGATCGTTCATTATGTTTCCGGAACTAACAATTTTGTGAATCCCGGTGTACAAGATGAAGAAGACATGATAGGGCTAATTGTTACTGGAGGCAACTCAAACACAGCCAGGAATCGTGAGTTCTATTCAATTAAAGCTGCATAATCCGATGAAAGCATCACATTTTCTAAACCAAAAACATTCACACAGGATTGCTTCTACATATCTAACTCAGATTCGGATGCACATATTCAGTATGTATTGGTGCATGGAAAAGAATAGTATGACAGGTTATTAGAACCTGTTAATGCTGAAGGTTATGAGGTCAGAGTTTTGACGTGCTTGTTAAAATCTATTGTCTACCTTTGCAGTTCAAAATGAAATATATGCAGGGTTAGCCATTTCAAATCAAAATTACTTGACATTAAATTTGCATAGTCCAATGGTTTTGAATTTCTGTATTTTTTCTGAGATAAATATATTAGATCGATCAATAGTATCTACTTTACATTAGTTCAAAGTTACTTTTATTTTAAATGGTAAACTTTTGAGATATTTTGAGTGCAAACATGGAAAATTAGTTTTGGCAAGCTTGCCAAAACTCTGACACCATAGACTTCTTTCTGCATTAACAGGTTCTGTTAAATTGACTCAGTATTGCCTTCTACGCAGAAACAAATGCTTAATAAGTGCATCAGTATCTATGTTAGATATGTAAAATCAAATCTAGATAATTGGTTTGGTTTTGAAAATTTGATATTTCATCAGACTATGCAGCTTTAAATTTAAGTTGAATACAATGATCAACCTGTTCTCAGAAAATAGCAGAAACTAAAAACCATCGGACTAGGCAACTTTAAACATGAGTGAATCGAGAAGGACTACAATAACTGACCATGTGGGGCGGCTTATGAACATAGAAACAGTACCTCACCACTACAATGTCGACGATGTTGACCTTTCATTAATATTGTTTCCATTATTATTCCAATTACAGCTATTAGTATAATTCCACTGCCACTACTACTACACCCAACTACTATTACCATTACTAGTACACTGTGCCACAATTACCACAACTCCTGCTTTCACTATCACAACTATTGACCCTTTGACTGTTTGACCTGATAAACCGTACTATATACGATAGTAATGAATAATCCAACGTCGCAACCAAAAATATTCCCCACAACATGCAAATGGAGAGTTAACATTTTCTGATCCAATAATGACTTGATAGTGTTTTTATCCTTCCCTCCCACATCCATGTAGTTGTTCGGGAAGGAGTGTCAATGGCGACATGACCACCCCATATAGAACATGCACTAGGGGATATCATAGATAGTAAACTGAAATACATTGAATATGATCACATTTGGGATAGAATTTCAGGTACTAACACTATCTAATATATTGAACCTTTAAAACAAGAAGAAAAGCCCCCCCCCTCTCCCACCGGCCTTCAATAATGAGATTACACTACTTTCCAGGTATGTAATGTGTTCCATCTTACGTCACCGAGGACAATCATTAAGGGTTGGATGACACCAATTACTACACCTTGACCCCAGGGATCTTCAAACTAAAGCTCAGGATTTTAATTCAGTCATTTGAATTTGGTGTACGCATATATTGAGCTTCATTTTGAAAAATCTATAAATAGGTGCATGCTAGATTCAAGGGAATGCAATTCTGTCATATTTAACTAATTTAAATCTATTTGGTTGATCTCTAATATATCCTTTACTTTTAGTTCAAATTGAATATTATTTTAAAAGGTTAACTTTGTAGACATTAGAAGTGAAGCCATGCCAAATTAATTGTATGTGGACTGGCCTTGATTACCAATTCTGTGTAGCACTTCGGTCTAAATTGCAATACCTTTTTAAACAGTGCACTAGTATATAAGTTGGGAATCTAGGACCAACTCTAGGAAGGTGGCTTGGTTGCGAAAATCTGATGCTTTCATCAGATTATGCAGCTTTAATATCCACATTTAATGTCACTAAGATAATACTTGGATATGCATCAGAGTATTTCCTAAGTGCCTACTTTGAGCTTGGTAGTTCAACTGCATTTCGCGTGCATCTTAAAGGGACTGTAACATGACCAAACCAATTTGACCTATTTACAATTATTATGATCAAATATGACTTGTTTGGCTGTTGGAGTTTTACGTCCTTGTAACATCTAAGGTCAAATCAGGATGGGTACCAGCTTGTGACAGTGCACACTCCTGGCAACATTGTAGTGCTGCCACTCTGGGCACCATGAGCTGATATCCCACTCAGTCACATCCTGACACTGAGCCAACCACTCCCTGCCCTATCCTAATAATGCTAAGTGTCTGGCTAGGAAGCGACAAGTATTAATTTTGAAAGTTATTGGTTTGACTCGACTGGGAATTGAACTCCCGATCTTCCGCACGCTAAGCCTGCGCTCTACCGATGCGGTCACCCCGTCTGGTCTGATCAAATATGACTAGTCATAATTTGCATAGTTTGAAACAACCTATTCTCTAACAGGTTTGCAAGCCCAATCATCGTATTAATTAATGTGATGTGGTCAAGCTGTAGCAATTAGTGACATTTAGCCCCATCGACTGTCCTCAGTGGTGTAAGATGAGGCAGACTACATACTTACTAATTGGTGTATACCCTCCTCTCAGTGAAAGTAAATTGGAAGGTTTTTGAGTATGCCTTATAACCTATATAAACCCACCATTTCAATACCTGTATGACGTCACCAAACAACTAATAATAGCCATGGGGTTCTCTCCGAGTCAAATGATACCGAACAAACCAAGACCGATCTACTTGGTTTGGGCTCAGATTTTCCATTCTAACCGTTTCACAGAATATTCATGTAAGGAATACACACAATGTTCAAATCACGTGACCAGATCTTTCAAATCCCAATAAGCGATCGCTGAAAGTGGGCATTATATATAATAAAGAAAAGTAATCACAATCCCGAATCTCTTATTTTATACACCAGACAATAAATCATACACAAATTCCACACACACATACACACTCACACATACACACACCGCCAGCCGGTATCAAATGTCCCTCATTTCAAATATCAGCGAGCGGAGCCATGAAGCTGACCTACCTTTTCATATAAACAACGACGACCGATAAAAGCAGTCCTCCGAAGAATATCCCCAAGGCGACACCAATGGCGACGACAATGAGAATCCCTGCAGAACAATAGAAGACACAGGATTTGTTATTTTTATTTTTATTTATATTTTTATTTCATGGCAGCGGACAGGAGGAGCTGCTGAGATCTCTGGTAACTGGAGGGGAAATCCAATCTTCTCATCACCAGTAATGGGCGTGTTGCACAAATAAGATGACCCCCATTTACTACCAACGCACCCACACACCCAAACAAACAGGCTAACTAATAAGTTAGTCGTCCACCCCCACCCCCACTCCTTCATTCTAATTAAAGCTGCATAGTGCAATGGTTTTGGGGTTTCTCCCATTCTTTAAGATAAATATAACAGGTTGGTTGTTATAATCTATTTTCTCTAAAGCTAAGATTCCTTACACGCGGTATGCGGTATGCGGTATGCGAATGCGGCAAAAAATCAAAACGCCTTAAAGTCAATGGGCTACATCCCTTAGACGTGGTATGCGAATGCGAATGCGAATGCGAATGCGAATGCGGCAACTTGATCGGTCCCTGTAGCGATTGGTGCGGCATGCGGCATGTGGCACGCGGTATGTGAATAGAAACGTCAGTCGCACTTGTCCATTAGTTTTAGACGAGGAGAGGCGACTGAGCATTACAGAACGGTCACACACAAGGGTGCAGAGGGGAAACATATGGTAGTGGTGGTGGTGGGGTTACGGGTTTGTAAAAATGCTACCATAGCCACAGAAATATGAATACTTATCTATAATTTGGTAATTATAAAGGTAGGAACCCCCATGTGACGTACCAAGAGGTACATAGATATAAATGCCATATTAGGCCATATACAGTGCAGTATGGAGTATACTTGTTTATTTTTATTTTTTAAATATAGCCAGTCGTGTGCCACATGCCGCATGCCACATACCGCATAGAAGGAATCCTCCCATTCGCATACCGCATGCCGCATGCCGCATGCCGCATACCGCATACCGCGTAGAAGGAATCTTAGCTTAAGTCATTTTTGTTATAAATGATTAAAGTTGCATGGTCCGATGAAACATATGTTTTTCAAACTCCAAACAATTACTTATATTTGATTCTATATATCCAACTTAGGTACTGGTGCATTGTCCATGATGTGCGCAACATGGGTAATTGAATGAACGAGACTGTGAATTTCAGTGGATTAGGGCACCATGGCACCGACTATATTCTATTCTTAGAACTAATAACTTTGGCCGCTGATCGACACGCCATCTACATGATACTTCTTGAACTACGAAGTTAGATTAAAATCAGACTGTTGGCGACATCTATATTCGCTTTTAGAACTAAAATGGTCACCGATTGATGCGCCACCTATAGTGATTTCCAGTCAAAGCCGATGACGTGGCACTGGAGATATTCACTTCGACCAGACTTTTCAAACCGAGAGGACGTACTTCTGCCGCCCAGATTTGCCGTCCCACCCACCCAACTAATATGATGTATTGATAGGGTTAAGTGCCTGTAATCCTTGAAATATCTAAGGTCATCCCATCATGAAAGAGTAATGTAACAAGCTAAGATAGAAAGAATTAAAAATTGCCACTTTATACTACTGTCTCGTTCTGTTTTCAATTAACTAATGGTTTGGTACATCATCTACAGAATAATCAGTGAATGTATTACCCCATCCCTTTGGACACCTACTTTGAGACAGCCATTATGTAGAGAGGGCACTGACCAATTAGGTCAATCTCGTGACCTCATCAGTCTGGCCCTCATTCCACTACCATATATGGCATTGGTCAGGTTCCAGGACATAAGGTCATTCCTCATCACATGACCATCACGAGATGTGAATCTGGACCACAACAACTGGACTTTTGGCAAGCTTGTCGAAATTATTTTAGGTTCTTTCAGCTCAAATTGCTCCAAAATTAGGCGTTTTTTAATCAAAGTGACTCCAGAATAATGCATATTAGGTTATAATGGTCAACCTGATACATTTATCTAAAAAAGCAGGGGAAAATTCGAAAGCCATCGGACTATGCAACTTTAACGTTTTGGAGATCTTTAAGGTAGGTCTTTTACCTCAAGGATGAATTCCAGATTAATTTTGACATTAACGTCAAGAGTCTGACACTATAGTATTCAGCAGTAAGTGGTTATATTAAATTGATTCTGTGCTTATTCCATTCTCCCCAGCAACAAATGGTTAATAAGTACACGAGTAGCTAAGTTTAATATGTAGAATATAAAATCTAGATGCCAAGGATTAGTTGTCAGATGTGAACGATATCTCGAGGATTAATCAAATTAATTGGAACTGCTTAAAAATCAGCTGGATATGTGGCTTTTTTTTTTTTTTTTTAAAGATTTGCTGAAAATGGTCGGTGAAACGTTGGTGAAACCACGCACCAAGATGGAGCTATTACAAAACAAGGCAAACAAATTAGCGGTCACGGGCACCCCGCTGCCAAATGAATTATAGAACAGATTCTGTGTGCGTTTTTATGTGTGGCGCTATTTTCTTTTATTCCATTTCTTTTTATATATGCGCGGCAAACGATTGTTTGAGTCGCCCCGAGTATACACCTTCTACTCGGTGCTGCTCCCCATTTTTGTATGAACCACAGTGACTGGTGCTGTACATTATAGAGCAGGAGCCACTCCCTTAATTCTACACGATCGGTGCTGTGACTAATACAGCACTGATCAAACTTAGATTATTTAAAATGTCAATTCCGATAGTAAGATGGCCGGAAGACCAGTGCTCCGGCGCTGACAAATGTCATATTCAGATGAATAAATACTTTACCAAAAAAAACAACGCAATTTGTTTTTTTTTAAATATAATAAAAAAATATAATTTAAAAAAAAAATGAATTAAACTTCCGTATCTCCATGAGCTGCTCCCAACCCAATTTCCGTAACTGAATCCTTCGCGTTGCTGTGAAATAACCGCGGTTGGCTCGAGAATTCAGACAGGACATGGTTGTGACTGCGTAAAGGGGCTTGGAATGTGGGAGAGAGGGGAGTGGTGGAATGTGGCTTTCGAATGTAGGAATGTTATATTTCACCGGGCGGGGTGGCAGAATCGGTAGAGCGCAGGCCTTCCGCACGAGAGATCGGGAGTTTGGTTCCGGGTCGAGTCAAACCAATGACTTATAAAATTGATACTTGTTGCTTCCTAGCCCGGCGCTTGGGATTATTAGGATAGGGAAAGGACTGGTCATGATGCTGGCGGCCTGGTCTCCCAGTGGGGGCAGCACTATAAAGTCGCCATGAGTGCACACTGTCACAAATCAGTACCGCCATGAGTGTACACTTTCACAAATCAGTACCCGTCCTGATATTACCTTAGATGTTGCCAGGACGTAAGGCTCCAACAACCAACCGTGTTATATTTACTACCTTATTGCTGTCTTCCATATTATATTGCGAGTATGTGAAATCATGTCAACTGCGTGAAGTTATTGCGAGAAATACAGGAAGGTCTATGACTGACATATGATGAGGGAAGTATCACTAATATTATAGCCATGTTTATTTCACATTCATTGTTACTTTTGTTAAACGGATAATGTAAAATCTAATTTATATCGATTAAAAATCAAACTTGGTTTAATTTTTATTCGAAACTAATTCAAAGTTGCACAGTCTGATGAACGCGGAATATTTTCGAAACCAAAACACTCGTCTAGATTTGCTCCTAGATATCCAAGGTAGGTACTGCTGCACGTATTGTGAATATATAAACGTTAACCATTTATAATAATAAAATTTACTTCAAGCTAAAATAACGTTGATTATAACAATCATCCTAATGTTTATTGTTAAATCTGGAATAATGGTAGAAACTAAAAATCCATCGGATTATGCAACTGTAAGCCTCATCAGTACTTCAAAGTTAGCCATTTATAAATCAAGTTATTTCATACCTAAAGAAAGGGCAATCAAACTAATATATATGTCTATAGAAAATCAAATAACCAAACCAGAACACCATCGGGCTGTTGAACTTTAGATGACCGATTGACACCAAACTGTGCTTTATTTCTATAAATCACTTATCAGGAGAAAATGAATCGATATTGGAAAAACAAGGATTGTGAGTGAAGGAATTATTTTACTTACCATAGGGGAATATACCATCCTCTGTGAACACGCCTGAAATCATATTACTGGTGTCTGCAACAGAAATAAAGAACACCGTGAGTAAATAGTGTATGTGTATATTACATAACTTCTCCATTGCCAATGGGGAATCAACATCAATATATAATATTACTGGATGCCCGGCCGTCTGAGCACCAGATACTACCACAAGCTCTCCCCATTCTGTTCACACCTGATGCCCCTCTTAAACAAACTCATAAGGAAGAAAGGGAAGACAAGTCACGAAAGATTGACGGTGAAGATGTTTTGCTTTATTGGCATCAACTCCTGTTCACCTACTAGTGATTTATCACCCTGACCCCTTACCTTCTGTCCACACAGAGCCTCATTACCTCTTTAGTCTGTCTATAAATCAGTGCCTACATCCCATTGAACCGGAGTCCACTGGTTGTTGCACACAGCTCAGTTTGTATATAGGAAAGGTGGTAGCATCAGACAGAGTGTCTGGGTTCCTGCTCAGGAGGTGAGTGTGTCTCACTCAAGAGCCAGGAGTAGAGTGATCTACCCAGTGTGTCTGGAGCAGTGTCCAGAATAATCAATATCAAAATGAGGCTAGTGTGGGCAGGTGGCACGGTGGTGCAGGAGACTGGGCTTCCCACAGCCAGCCAATCAGGCACCCTGCACAGGATGGGAGGTGACACCCCCCCCCCTGGGCAGTGGTCACCCAACCCAGCTGCAGGTGGTGTCCATAATAAATGCAGTATGGCTGGTGTGCTGGCCCATTGGCCCTGTGATAACAGGTAGTTGCAGACAGTTACAATAAAATATATATATACTAAAAATGTCCTTTTCCTCGACTTGCACTCTTTATGGGTGCATATAGGGAACATTTCACCAAACATTAACTGTCTCTTATATAGGAACATCCCCTCACAATCTCGGGTGCGGTGTACTAACATATATTTCACATAGCTTAAATATGTCACACAGAGAGTGGGACACCCATTGCTTTTCTATTACATAACCTTCGTCCCCCACTCCGTCGCCCGAGGATAGTAATGCTCTCTGCCAATATATAATTCCGAACCGAAAATCCATATATTTTTACAAATAGGCAAGAGTCATTCAGAATTATGCAGCATTATGTACCCCGTTAAACCAAACTTGAAGGGACCCTAGAAATTTGTTTGGATTAACCGATCATTGGTTTAACCGAGCTTTGGCTTCGACTTTGACTTGCCTTTGCCAAAAGCGTGGGTGCATTATGAATGCAATATACAATGTATGTGGACGCTTTGATTATTGTTTTTTTATGTATATACAGTCTAACCCAGTTAAACCAAGCTCAGTTAAACCAAACGATCGGTTAATCCTAATTTTGTCCGGCGGCCCGGCAAAATACTACCATTTATCATATAAAAAAAGTCTCAGATGACCTTATAACCACATGAAAGTTTGGTTTATCCACACCGGAAGTGGCCTGGGGCCCTACAATTTTGTTTGGATTAACCGATAGTTTGGATTAACCGACTTTGGTTTAACCAACTTTTTTATATGATAAATGGTAGTATTTTGCCGGGCCGCCGACAAAAGTTTGGATTAACCGATCGTTAACCGGGTCGTTTTCAGCAACTTTGTACCATCTTTGTGACATGGAAACCAAAACTGAAGCAGAAGAAATTCCGAAGAATAGCAGAATACAAGTTGCTATGAAAGTTTACATGTAGTGCATATGTCAGAGTTTGAAAAAAATAAGTTTAACTTTTTTATTTGGATCTTATACAAATTGAGAAAAAAAGGTTTAAATTAACTGTGTAACACACACCCATAACGTCATTTTAACACACATCCATAAAATCATGTTAACACATGCAGCAAATTTCTACAAGATTTAATTGATTACAAGAAAAAAGTTGAAACAAAAGTTTGCGTAGATGCATGGTGTCGACAAGCAAATGTTCACATTGTTGCTTTAGCACAAATTCATATAAGCATACTTTGGTTACAGTTTGTGGGCTAGATTAAATACATGTAGTATTGCTAACATACTTGATACAGAGAGGCAACAATAACTATTTGACTGACTACCCACAATGTAACGTGGAAACCAAATATGGTGTAGACAGTTTCTGAGAAGGACCCACATACTTGTGGTTGCCGGAAACAAACCCGATCCCCGCGAATGTCCTCCAGTGCCTTCCGTTATCTACTGAAAGCATCTCCTGATATAAACTTAGATGTTGCCAGGACGTAAAACCCCCGACATTCCGCACGCGAATCCAGAGCTAGTACTGAGTCGGCCACCGCATCCGGTGTGACCCGGTAGTTATGGGTTGATATGTCCAGGGCCGCGTTCAGGGTATGTCTTTTTGGCTTATTTCCGTTCAGGGTATGCCTCCGAGTCATCTCGGAGACGTCTCCCTTTTCAGACTGCGCACAAAAAGCGCCTCGAAAATGGCGGCCGAATTCATGGGTTTCAGTCAATCAGAGCTCTTCTTGTCCATAGGGGGGCCGCCATTTTCAAGGCGACCAACAGCTAATGGCCCTGTCACACTACAACGTAACGACGTCAACGTAGGGAGAACGTGAAAAACGTCGAACTTCTCGGCGTAGTATGCAAATTTGGGCAGAAGTTGAACGTGGATACAGCGTAGTTGATGAGAGCGTAACGTCGGTAAAGCGTAGTGATAGCATAGTTCAACGCGAGAGGACAACATAATTACGCTGATGGTACGTTTTTAACGTTATTCGATCGCCAGAACTACGTTGCTTTACATTACCTACGTCATGAAATGTTGGCGAAAGGTTCAGCGTACGTTCTCCTAACGTTTTCCTGACGTTTTCCTGACGTTTTCCTGACGTTCCCATTACGCCGTGTGGACACTTCCACTGGCGTTAATGTGGGTCGACGTAGTGAAACGTAGTAGAACGTAGGAGAACGTAGTGACCAGCATTTGACTAACGTCCATTTAACGTCATTGATGTTCGCCGAACGTGTACAGAACGTACAGCAAACGTAAACCCTTACGTTCTAGTTACGTCAAAAGTTTTAAACAGGTAGTGTGACAGGGGTATAAAGTCGTTCAGACTAGCGTGACTTCAGGAATTTCTCCGAGGTGCCTAAGAGGCGTACCTTGAATACGGCCCTGGACTATTACACTGAGCATACATACCACGGCTATTCTTAGTTATTCCAAGTGCAATCCAGGTAATATTTCTACTATCCGAATATTGTATTAAGTTCTAGCCATTATTGCTGTAAGGATTACATATTAATATAAGGTGACCGAGATCTTTAAAGTGACGATGAACATATTTATCTATTAATAAAGGAAAGAGCTGGATCCTAAATAGGTAGATAGCCCTGTGTAAAACTGCAATTTAAATCTGATGAAAGAGCCTACGGTTTCTAGCTGCACGGCTGTCGTCTCACAATGGGAAATTTATATCTGTTGATTTAGGTTAGTGGGGGTAGGGGAGGTCCGACGACATAGCCAAATTCATTGTCTTATTCAGATGATTTATGTCTGCTAATGGAATTGCTCCCGATGTGAAAATGTTCCGATGTCACAACTCACAGTTCACATGGTCATGCTCAGAAAAGTCTGTCAAAAGAATGCAAATGTTTTATTTCCAATGCTTACATACTTTAAATTCACTGCCTACATACATTAAATTCACTTTTAGTTTAATGCTAAAAGAAGAAGCCTTCAAGTTGAAATGGGAATGTGGATTACACAAACAATACCTGTCCTGGTGGGGGATTTCCAGATAAAATTAATCAAATATAGTTTTGCGTGAATGTAGGTCAACACACATGTGTAATATCACATAAGATTAAAATTGCATAGTGACACAACACGGCAGCATCCAGAAGACGACCCTAGAGTTCACCTTGGAGAGGAGACGGCGACTAGGATGCAAGAAAAGGTGGATCCACAATGTGAAAAAAGCATGGCCGACCCTTTGCATGCCTGAGCTCCTCACCTAACCAGTGGGATATAAACATGGCAACTGATTCTTGACTTGACTTCTGGGGTGTTTGTAACCTTGCGATGGTTACCAGCTGCAGAACTGCAGCAATAGAGAGAGGCACCGATAAATCGGCCCAATCTTTGGTTGAAGATTAATCTTCTGGTGGGACAGTTGTAGAAGCTGGGGGATGTCTTTACAATGATCAAACAATGAGTCGTTGGGGTGGCCACGAATCACCCTGGTCCGGCGGGAGCACAGAACTTGTATCCAGCAGACAGCAGGAAGGGTTTACGAGGAAGGGACAGGTAAAGGTGGGTCCAGTGGTTCCAGCAACAAGAACAAAGCGAGAGAAACGAAAGGTAAAGGGCCCCACCCAAGGAAACAACTTTCTTGATCAGGGGGAGAAGTAAGCCTAGGAGAAAAAAAAGGGTAGAGTATAGGAAAGAGAAATGAGGAGAGTTGAGTCAAAGGACCGTGTCTATTTGATCTATGGTGACCAGCCGGTGAGCCAAAGACACAAACAGATTAAGAGTAGAAAGTGAAATGCTGGCAGGCTCCCCCTCCTGGAACTCTTTTCAGATGACTGATTCTAATGGCAGCTTCACTTATATCGGCCCTCCCCACCCACCCCACCCCCTCTCCCCGCACAGGGAACCGGGCGCGGTGGCCTAATCGGTAGAGCGCGGGCCTCGCGTGCGGAAGGTCGGGAGTGAGTTTGGTTGCTGGTCGAGTCAAACCATTGACTTTAAAATTGATACGTGATGCTTCCTAGCCTGGTGCTAGGCATTAATAGGATAGGGAAAGGACTGGTTAGCTCTGTGTCAGGATAATGTGAATGAGTGGGATGTCAGGTCATGGTGCAGGGAGCCTGATTTTCCAGTGGGGCAGTACTAACTACTATGAAGGCGCCATGAGTGTGCACTGTCAAAAGTCAGTACCCGTCCTGATAAGACCTTAGATTGATTGATTTACGCCGTGTCGGCAGCATAGGCCATATTCACGGCGACCTTAGATGTTGCTAGGATGTAAACCTTCAACAAACAACAACACACCACACAGGGGACCAACTCAGTCATGGGACATATAATTTACACTAACCAAGGCATTGCAATTTGTGAACACCAAGGGACAGTAACACTTAAATTGGCATGGTCTGATGGTTTGTGTGTTTCTGTCATTTTAGATAAATATATTAGATTTATCGTTACTACCTCTTGCTTTAGATTGAAGTAATATTTAATTTAAATGGCTAACTTTTGAGATAGTTCAAATGCAAACATGCCAAATTAATTTTGGCAAGCACACCAAAACTCTAATACCATAGGCTTCTGCAGTAACGGGTTCTATTAAATTGCCTCAGCATTCCCTTCTCTGTGACGACAAATGTGTATGCGCCAGTTTCTAAATCAGATATGTAGAATCAAAGCTAGATAGTTGTTTTGGTTTTGAAAATTTGATGTTTTCATCGGACTATGCAACTTTAATAGTAAACAGCCCTTGAATATCGGAGTCCCCCGGGCCACCCCCGATTGCTGGGCGATATTCGGGCGTGTTGCCTACCTGGACGAGCTGTAGTGTAAGTCACCACGTGACTGGCAAGACCCTGTGTACGGGCCCGGAGACCCAGGTGACCATTGTCTTTGAGAATTTTCGCCTGTGGCAAGGCTGAATGTTTTTCGTGCAGCCCTGTCTGATCCCATCGTTTGTCACCTTGGACAGCCACGGGAAGGCGACCCCAACCCACCAGCAGGCACAGACCCCAACCCACCAGCAGGTGGGGTGGGGTCGCAGGGGCGTGGGGGGGGGGGGAGGGTGGCCTGAGGCGGAGCTTGGGAGGTACTTGGCAAGGTGGAGTGTGAGGGGTTGAGAGGAAGTGTGGTGGGGGTTGGGGGTCGGGGAAGGGTGGAGGTGGGGGAGGGTTGGGGGTGGTGGTGAGAGTGGGTTGAGGGTAGCCGAGGGGTGGGGCTGGGGGTGAGAGTGGGGTGGAGGTGGGGTAGGAGAGGGGTTGGTTGGGGTTGGGGGTGGGGTGGAGGTGGGGTAGGAGAGGTGTTGGGGTGGGGTTGGGGGTGGATTGGAGGTGGTTGAGGGGGGGGGGGGGGATGCCGCTGGCACATTACAAAGAATACGACCATGAGGGATTCTCTGAGGTAGCAGGAGAGAGAAGAGAAATAAATAGAGACCTGTGATGAGGGTGGGTCTGTGCCTGCTGGTGGGTTGGGGTAAGTGTGGGGTGTGGGGCCCGCTGTGGGGTGTGAGTGTGGAGGTGGGGCTGGGGGTGGGATGGGGGTGGTGGTTGCAGCTGTCGGTGTAGGTAGGAGGCTCGGAGAGTGGATGTTTGTGGGTGTTTGGGTGTGGGTGTGAGTGTGTGTGTGAGTATGTTTGTGGATGTGAGCATGGGTGTAGGTGTGCATGTGGGTGTGAGCATGGGTGGGTATGAGAATGGGTGTGGGTGTGAGTGTAGTGTGGGTTGAGCATGGGTGCATATGTGAGTGTGAGTCACTGAGTGTGAGGGAGTCGAGTATGGGTGTGGGTGTTATGTGTATGGGGGTGTGGGTGTGGGTCAGTATGGGTGTGAGTGTCAATGTTGGTGTGGGAATGGTGAGGGAGTGGGCGGGTAGGGGTGGGGGTGGGTATGAGTATGAGTGTAGGTGTGAGTGTGGGAGTGGGGAGGGTATAGGTGTGGGTTGAGTACGGGTGTGTGTGTGGAGGTGGGTGTGATGAGTATGGGTGTGAGTGTGACTGTGGGTGTGGGAGTGTTGAGGGTATTGGTGTGGAGTTGGTGTGGGTGTGAATATGGGTGTTAGTGTGGGTGTGGATATAGATGTGGATGTGGGTGTGGGTGTGGATCGGGGTGGGTGTGAGTATGGGTGTGAGAATGGGGAGGGGGTCGGTGGGTGTCGATGTGAATATGGGTGTGGATGTGGATGTGGGTGTAGATGTCGGTGTGGGTGGGGAGGGGGCTCATTATATTGTTTGCGGGAGATGATTGAGATCTAGGCTTGTTAGTATGGATAATGTTACCAGTGTTCTGGTATTGTGTGCCAAAGAGAAATGGTCCATGTTGCCGGTAACATGCGTAATTCAAAGCCATGACCAAGGGCTCCATTGTGATGCACACTTTAGATACCAAATGCAGTATAGCATTTGGTAACCCTGACAATAGTTGACCTCCCAGTGCTCACCAACTAAATTGAAATCAATCCTCGCTGTAATACCGCTCTGTACGGACCTCGCTAGTTGAAGCAGTGAGATTTTTGAAGAAACGTGAATTTCTGTGAAGTTGTTCATCGTTGTCGTGGTGCTAATTATGCCGAAAGTGAAATCGTCTGGTGTTCGCGGCAGTGGCCGTTTCTCAAGTGAATTGCTCGCTGGTGCGCGTGATTGGAGTAGTACGTCGCTCTGTCCGTCTGCTGTTTGTTTGTCGTCTTCGCAGGCTGCGGTGGTACATCGCCCGAGCATGTCATCAGGTTCTCCGTCGACGATGGGTGTTGTAGTGAAAGGGGTGTGGCTGGAGGATATATCCCGCCGCCTGAATGCTAAATTGTGCTCTGCAACTGCTGCATTGTTGTCTAGATTTGGTCATTTAGAATCGAATGGGTATAGTTCACCATTGTTGCTGGCGGATCTAGTGCGACCGGAAGTGACGGTTGATGACATCACAGTAACGAGTGAGGCAGCAGCCGGTCGCACTCGGCATAAATCTAGTAGTTCGGCGAGGCCGTGTGTTGGGTGTAATGACAATAGACTAGATCACGGTTCCAGCGGCGTGGTGCATTTTGGGATGCATCAGAGCAAAACAACCCCCCCCCCAAAAGCACATGGCACATGCTAATATACTGGGTGCAGCTATGAAATGTGCTAGTTTCAGCTCATCTCATCTCTAGTTTGAAACATAGAATACTAACTAAAAAATATATATATAATAAATTAAGATATTAATCTTTTATCCAGCATTGCATTTACATCAATATAATCAGCACATCTTATGCCATGTGCATTTAGATTTAGAAAGATCTAGGCACTCAGACTAGTGTTAGAGCCATAGCCAGAGTACTCAATGCATTGTCAATGGCAGTGAGCAATCTCCATGCAGAAAAAGTAAAATATTGATAAAACCACACCACCTAGAGACAAACCGCTTGGAACACATATAGAAAACATGTTTAACAAAAAGATTATATTAGATTCATAAGGTTATGGTTTTGGATTTCTATTAATTTTGAATAAAACTGACATTTTTCAATGCGCGCATAGGCAAAGTCAATGGCCGTACGCCTTTGCTTTGCTCCCACGGCCGTTTTCAGCGCATGCGCAGTCGGAACCGTGATGTAGTCTATAGTGGGCAGAATTTTGGAAAAGGAGTGGCTAATGTGTATAGCAATGTGGCTAGCAAGTCTAGTGAGTTATTTTGTCAGTTGTGTCAAAGATTGAGTCGGGTGGGTAGTTGCCATTGGAACGTAGCGATGGTGACGCATCCGACTCGAATGACGAGCTTCTAAACGATTGAATGCGATTTGCGGGCGCTAAAGCTCGTAAAGCTTCTTATAAAGGTAAACTTTTGCCTTATCGGTATGTTATTAGGGGTGAAAAGAAGGGTAAAGTATCTCAGGGACAATCTACGTGGGAGGCAAGCACTTGGCAGCTATTCGTCGAATGATTCGGCGAGGTGACATTCCAAAACTGTGTGTGCCAAAAGTGGAAGCTTATATTGATAATGATACGCTGTTAGATATGGCGCAACATTATACCTGGGATACTTGCCTTTCCTTCTCCAAGAGAATTTTCAACATGATTGCGGATAAGAGGTTACCTAATGGCTGGGAACATGAGGCTTTCATACAATTTACAAGAGATCACGGTCCAAATGTATGAAGCAGGGTTAGCGCTCCAAACCTGTAGTTAGCAAGGATCTCCAGGTTAGCGGCGAAAAGTCGCAATGTATGTGGCCGGGTTAGGCAAACCCCGCGAGCTTAATGTCGCCTACACTCAATCAATCAATAGTTCCATCCTCTAGTCGAGGGTTGGATGCAATGGTTCTCCACTTGTCCCGATGTTGTGCTGTTCTGATAGACTGTGAATAATTCAAGCCTGTCCACTGTGAAATATTTGTAAACCATGATGTTCTTGGTCTCCCTCTCCCTCTGCTGCCATTCACCTTCCCTTCCAACAATGTACGGTATATTGAACTCTGACGAATGATGTGGCCAAAATAAATAAGTTTCTTTGTCTGTATAGTGGCAAACAAGCTTTTCTTATTTTTAATTTTTCTGAGAACTTCTTTGTTGGTGATCTTCTTTGTCCATGATATTTTCATCATCCTTCGATAAGTCCACATCTCAAATGCTGCTAAACGTTTGTACATTTTCTTATAGATTATCCATGTCTCTGCCCCATACATTAGAGTAGACCACACATAACACTGAAGAATACGCTTCCTTGTTTGTATTAATATCTTACTTGATGTTAACACTCTATACATTTTGGAGAATGTTGTTCGGGCTATTGTTATCCTTCTTTTAATTTCTTCCTCACATCTCCCATCATTTGTAATCTTTTGTCCGAGATATATGAATTCGGATACTTGTTCTATGTTTGTGCCATCTATGGTTATATTGACATTTGGTTTATCTGTCTTTTTACTTATAACCATTGTTTTGGTCTTCCTGGCATTCATCTTCATGTTGAATAGTATTCCAGCTTTATTGATTCTATTCACTATATCTTGTAGGTTTTTCTCACTGTCTGCTAGTATTGTCGCCTACACTAACCCCAAGAAATATCAAGTTTACCGTCGGGGTTAGGGCCCAAATCTTTTCAATGCTATCATATTTAACAGAATTACATACTCAATAAGAGAAATTTTAATAAATTAACCCTAAAATCAAAGCGATATTAACGCCGCAGCTACATCGGCGGTGATATACATATTGTCGAATCGACGAATGTAAACTAAACAAATCGTCGCCATCGCCACCGCTCGCTGGGAACAGGCTCACAAGTAACAAGGCTTGCTGATTCCCGGTGTGTGGAGAAGGCAACCACCACATCGGCGGCGATATATTACAGCCAAATCTATTCAATGCTATCATATTTAACAGAATTACATACACAATAAGTGAAATTTCATCAAATTAACCCTAAAATCGAAACGATATTAGCGCCGCCACCGGATTTTGGTCAAATTAAAGCAATAGCCTCAGAGGGATTTCCCAAATCTATAAATAGCGCATCGGTTAGCTAACCAAGCCACGCTTTGGCCACATACATTTCCTGTGACACATATTCCAACACCGACGTTAGGTAACCCGCCAGCCACCCTTAACACTGGAGCCGATAAAAGGTTGTTCATACATTTGGCCCCAGATGAGATTAGGGCAGTTTAGGCCAGCGCCTGCCAAAGGTGGTAGCTGGAGGATCAACATACATTTCGGGGAATGATTTTAATAAGGAAGTGGATGGGCGCCCTTGTACGATATGGAATAGGGGAACAAATTGTGGGTTTTCGGCCAGTCATGGGATGGGTAGTGATCGGTTTATTCATAGTTGTACTTGGTGCGCCTATACCATTCATCATAAACATTATCATAACGAAACTGACTATAAAAGCAAGCTGCGTATACGTGAGTTCCGGAATAATGCAGATGTTGCCTTTTCTAATGTTAAGAATTATAAAATGTCGGCCAGGTTGGGACCGAAGTATCAAAAAAGACTGTGGATATATCAAAAGACCCTATAATACTAAGACGGCTCACTCCCTATCTCTCCCATGGTAATGTAAATTTTGCAGTGCGACCTTGTGGTGGGTTTGATCAGCCCGGCTGCTGGTTGGTGTTTCACATGTAAACACATACAATTATATTATACATGAGATAGGTAAGTATGAATACACATCAATATGAAATTCCTATGAACAAATACACATCATCATCAGCATTATCATCAGCACTATCCTGATATGACCTTAGATGTTGCTAGGACGTAAAACAACAACAAACAAATCATCATCAGCATCACCATCATCACACATCTTTCAAATTCATATATACATATCTACATTTATACATATAATATAGCACCTGTTTAACCAAGAGAACAGCCAGCGCACCAAGTGGTGGGTTTGATCATTTTGCAATGATATATTGTTGGGCGGAGATGTCAAGTTCCATCAAAATGCAGCAGAAGGCGTGACAGGTGGTGGCAAACCACGGGGACTGCCGTCGGACTCGGTCGCCGCATGCAAAAAGCGGGTCAGTGAGAGTGTTATCGATGATCAGAAAACCGAACTGTTTTTGAATGTACCGGTCCTGTTACACCACATGTTACACCACGGTCCTGTTACACCACATGTTAGCTCGATACATATTATTAACAATACTGCAGTGATGGATGCTGCAAAAAAGCTTGGTGTTGATACAAATACACCGTTAGGCCCCTCGGAGGTTTTTGTTAGTAGGAGTTTGGATATAAATTGTAAAAGACTGTATACACTGTCTAGCGGATTTAAGCGCAAACGTAGTAGTGATAACAGTCCGCTAGATGGGGGAAAAGAGTTCCAGGAGGGGGTGCCCGCCGGCATTTTCACTTTCTACTCTTACTCTGTCCGTGTCTATGGCTCGCTGGATGGTCACCGTAGGGCAAATAGACACGGTCCTTTGACTCAACTCTCCTCATTTCTCTTTCCTAGATTCTGCCCATTCGATTTCTCCCAGGCACACTTCTTCCCCTGACCAGGGTTGTTGTGTTCTTGGGTGGGGCCCTTCACCTATTACGATTTCTCTGTCTGGTTCTTGTTGCTGGAACGACCACTGCTCCCACCTTTGCCCGCCTTCCTCAAACCCCTACTGACCGGATTCAAGTGCTACGCTACACTACACACACCTACAACTACACACCGGCATGGAGAGATTCACTGCCACCCGACGCCCACCGTCACTACGTCGTGGAAGATGTCCCCAGCATTCACAACACTCCCTCTACGAAGACAAGTCTTCAACCACAGATTGGGCCGATTTATCGGAGCCTCTCTACCAATGTTGCAGTTCTGCAACCGGTAACCGTCGTAAGGTTACGAACACCCCACGGCACTGTATATGACAAAATATTGCATTTATATCTATGTACATTTTTGTACGTCACATGGGGGTTCCTACCTTTATTATAACCAAATTATAGATAAGTATTCATATTTCTGTGCATATGGTAGCATTTTTAGCTTTCCCGTAACCGTCTGTCTCCCGATTGGGACGGTCCTAACATCCTAAAGTGAGCCATGTTAGGACCGTCCTTTTTGGTCACACGACTGGCTATATTTAAAAAATACAAATAAACAAGTATACTCCTTACTGCACTGTATATGACCAAATATTGCATTTATATCTATGTACCTTTTCGTACGTCACATGGGGGTTCCTACCTTTATTATAACCAAATTATAGATAAGTATTCATATTTCTGTGCATATGGTAGCATTTTTAGCCACATGTACTTTTTATATACTTCACTGCATAACGCATAACGCATAACGCGTGTAAGGAATGATGGCATTCGCATAACGCATAACGCATTACGCATTACGCGTGTAAGGAATGCCACCTTAATTATCAGTCGCCTCCTCCAGCCTTATATCAATGGACAAATGCGACTGATAATTTTCTATTCGCACCACCTTGAAGACTGCTTCCTAACAGGTCCGCTGCATAAACCTATATGTTTGCACCGTCCCATTCTTCATATTTCTCATGAATACCATAATTATCAGTCGCCTCCTCCAGCCTTATATCAATGGACAAATGCGACTGATGCTTTTCTGTTCGCACCACCTTGTCCCGGCTGTCCGTAATTATCAGTCGCCTCCTCCAGCCTTATATCAATGGACAAATGCGACTGATGCTTTTCTATTCGCAGCACCTTTACGCATTACGCATTACGCACCGATCGCTACATGGAGCGATCGGGATAATGGATTTTATTCGCATTCGGATTCGCATTACGCATTACGCGTATATGGAATGCAGCTGATAGGTTTCAAGGTGTTTCGATTTTTTGTCGCATTCGCATTCGCATTCGCATTACGCATTACGCGTATATGGAATGCAGCCTTAAGTCCACATCTCAAATGCTGCTAAACGTTTGTACATTTTCTTAGAGATTGTCCATGTCTCAGCCCCATGCATTAGAGTAGACCACACATAATACTGAAGAATATCATCATTATCAAACCACAAAGCGTGAACATAAGGACGCGACTTTCTTCATCATTCAATAAACGAGAGCTCTAGTTTGTGAGATTGCGTGAGTTCAAAACTGTGAGTGCATATAAAGTAGGCGCTTTATCATGGGCCCGGCGTTGCGCCCCGTCCCCAGGGCGGCGTGGAATGGCGGGTGTGGCCGCTGTTTATGGCCTGACTCGCCCGATAATCATTACTCACAAAGTAAGCACTCCCTATTCAGGTTAACGGTTTGCTCATTAACAACCATTGTCTTGCGAGCCCCACAATTACCGCACATACATTAAGAAGCCGCGGCGACAGGATGCGGGCCCATCAATAAAAATTAAAATTAGACAATGCGGAAGCCGCTCCATCAGGCCCGGGTTCCTGTGATAACGAGCCGTCGATTGTACTGCGAATGCTCACTCCCCCCCCTCTCATCTCATCCCCCAGTCTGCAACATCCGCACCCCCCCCCCCTCTCACACCTGGTAATGAGACCTGAGCCTTTAAGGAGGGGTGTAGCACCTTGCTGGAGAACCTCTAAGCTGATACACATATATATATATATATATATATATATATATATAAGCCTCCCCTCCGAATTGACGAGAGACAGCAGATTGGGTTGGTTCGTTTATTCGACTCTGGGCTGAGCGATAAATGCTCTACCTAATACAAAAGCAAAAAACTGGAGGCAAGTGACAATTCAAACCTACTCGGGCCGTGTCGAGAACCGCAGCACTGCAGCAGGGGCCAGCGGACGACGGCGATTGGCCAATATTCAGTCGAGTAGAATCGACACTAATAAATAATAAATAATTCTCCGAGCGTTTATATGTATATAATAGATTATATATAAAATAAGCCTCCCCTACGAATTGACGAGAGACAGCAGATTGGGTTGGTTCGTTTATTCGACTCCGGGCTGAGCGATAAATGCCAAAGGGAGCTGCGTGACTCCCACCCAAACCAATCAAGCTGTCTCGGAGCACAAGGTGGCTGCAACCCTCATGTCGTCCATAATCTGGACAGATAGTTTTTTTTTTAGATATGCGTAAACTGTGTTAGATGCCCAGTCCCCCCGTACCTTAATTTCCTCTACCGTGGCCCCACATAAGGCTAAAAAGGTGCAGCCACTTCGGCGAAGTGAATGTGATGATGAGTCGTCGACATCAATACCTGCCCTTGCTGCAAAGGTCTTTAGAGTCTGCTGGTAAATAGCATATGTCATCGGCGTAGAGCCGCCTGACCCATCAGGAAGCCTGAATGCTTCCTCTCTGGGTCCAGCGGGGAGCTGGGTGAAGTGCAGTTCAACCCAGTCCACTGCGCACATCCCCGGGTCGGCACAGCGAGCAACGGGAACTTCCAATAGTCTCTCAGCGAACTGAATGGTCTTACTTTTTCTAATCGTTATCATCATGCCCCAGTCAACAATTTTGAAATCCCCCCTCCGAAGAGTTGAGTCCGAGAGGGTGACCTGCGCCTTCGCAGAAGGGCTCTAAAGGAAACTAGTATAGCCGCCCTCGACGATGTATGGCCCGGGGACGAGCGCAGCATAGCAAATATCTTCCTCATCATAGAAGGAAGCAGGGGCCTGGCCCGACGTGGGGCATCACCCTTGACCCGCTGAATACCCCTTAGTGTAGAAGAGATAATGAAACTGTTGTAGTCAATTGGCTGAGCACCAGTCTGTTTTAGAAAGTAATTTAAACTGCTCCGGTAGTTACTGATTGAGCTATACTTCATAGAGCGGGTGAGCCAAGTTGCGTAAAGGGCGACTTGCTCATCCGAACATGGCACAGGAGCCCAAGTAGAACTAAAAGTCTCTACAAAGTCCAAGTATCTCTTGACTTGGACAGCCCTTGTTGTTACCAAATTTGGCAAGTAGAACTGCTCCTGAAAGCTCTTTTGCTCCCTTCTCAGCTGAGACCTTTCTGTAAGAGAATAGAGTATGAAACAGTTTAGCCCTACAGCAGAGCAAACCCTCCGGGTCAGCTTCTAAAATCCTGGTGTTGCTAGCACTGTCGTCGAGGCGGCTCAGGGAGTCACAGATCACATTATCATTACTACGAATGTAAACAGACTTGAACTCAAAATTCCTGCTCACCGCCATCCAAAACAATCTCCTGAGATAATACATGATCCCGCCAGATCTTGATCTGCCTGTGCTCAAGGCAGCCTGAACGACAGCACTATCAGTAACCATCACAACAGTTGCATCAGCCCACTTATGTGACCACCTCTCGCAGGCGGCATAGACCGCAGCCATCTCCCTAATATTTATATGAGAAGAAGCTACATGGCCTTCAGGACTAATGTGATGGTGACCCACGTAGCCCGCGAGCAATCTATCGTCGGCCTCAACAAAAGAGCCGACCAACCAGTCGTTACCGTGAAGAGCACCCAGACCCCATCCAGATGCATCACTGTAGGAGGCAATGAGGGGGGCAAACCGACCCAGAATTTTGGCCTTGCCATTAAACTGGGCGGAAAATGTGATCCACCATTCGAGATCTTCGCGTACCCCCTTAGTTAGCCTAACCCTATGGTGGCCCTCCTTGAGTGCTGCCGCAAGTGACGATTCAAACCAACTCGGGCCGCATCGAGAACCGCAGCACCGCAGCAGGGGCCAGCGGACGACGGCGATTGGCCAATATTCAGTCGAGTAGAATCGACACTAATAAATAATAAATAATTCTCTGAGCGTTTATATGTATATAATAGATTATATATAATATATATACACACATATATACATATATACAGACAGGTACCCATATAAGCACCCCACATATATATGTGATGTATAACCCAGTATATGAGAATAAATGCACTTTGCAGTGTATGAGAATAAATATACTTTATATATATATTATATATATTATATATATTATATATATATAAATATATATATTACTACAATTATATATATATATATATATATATATATATATATATATATACAGGCGTGTACCTATATAAACATGCAGGTATATATGAATGAATGTATGTATACATGCATACATATCCACATGTATACATGTACACATGTATACATTTGCACATGTGTGCATGAACACATGTATAAATTTACACATATATACTCTGTACACATGTATACATGTATAAATGTACACATATATAATATGTAACATGTATAAATGTACACATATATACTATGTATATATGTATACATGTACATATGTACTATGTACACATGTATAAATGTACACATATATATTATGTACACATGTATACATATATACATGTGTACATAGTATATATGTGTGGCCGAAAGGGTAGAGTGGGTGCTTGCCATGCGGGAGGTCGGGAGTTTGATTCCAGTGTGAAGTGTGCAGTTTGATTCCCGGTCGAGTCAAACGAATGACTTATAACATTGATACCTAGTCTGGTGCTCGGCATTACCAGGATAGAGCAAGGACTGGTTTGCTCAGTATCAGGATAATCTGACTGTGTGGAAAATCCGGTTTTGGGGCCGGCGGTCTGATTGCCCAGTGAGGTAGAACTATAAAATATGTGTGCACTCTCACAAGTCGGTAGATATGCTGCTATGACCGTCGATGTTGCCAGGACGTAAAACTCTAGCAAACATATAATATACGTGTCTACAGATATACAGATATATACGAGAATACAGATGTATACGGATATCCAAATACACGTAAACGGATAGACGGATATCCATATATACGGACACACGGATATACATACATGAGAATATATACAGGCAAGTACTTAAATATATATATATATATACATATATATATATACATATATATACATATATACAGTAAAACTTCTCTAAATCGACCAACCATGGGACCGACTTTAAGTGGTCCATTTAGGGAGGTGGTCGGTTTAGAGAGGTAGAATATCCTGACAAATACAATGGTATTGTTGGGAGCCAAATAAAGCGATCGACATAGGAGAGTGGTCGATATGTGGAGGGGTGGGTATAGAGAAGTTTTACTGTATACATGTATACATATATGGGTATTGTGTGGTTCTATTAGAATTGTTCCATCTATTATAGACTAATTAAGGCAGTGTTAATAATTGTGTTCATAGAACTGTGCACTGCACACTGCACACTGCACATTGCACACTGCCCACTGCACACTACACAGTCTACTGCACACTTCACCCAGGTCACTGCACACTGCACACAGATCATTGCACACTGCACATTGCCCAATGCACACTACACACTGCACATTGCACACAGGTCACTGCACACTGCACACAGATCACTGCACACTGCACATTGCCCAATGCACACTACACACTGCACATTGCACACAGGTCACTGCACACTGCACACAGATCACTGCACACTGCACATTGCCCAATGCACACTACACACTGCACATTGCACACAGGTCACTGCACACTGCACACAGATCACTGCACACTGCACATTGCCCACTGCCCACTGCACAGTACACGCTGCACACTGTGCAATGCACACTGCACATAGGTCACTGCACACTGCACACAGATCACTGCACACTGCACACTGGGCAATTCCCATTGCCCACACGCCGTGGGAGTGCGGACGTGGAGGCAGGCCGACGTGCCGCCGCAACCCTAGATAAAGGATTCACCCGGTACTCGCAGTATACGGGTGAATACCAGCCTTATATAAAAATGGTCAAAAAAGCGGGTTAATGAAATGAGAGCCTAATTTCACAATCTCAGAAGCAACATTTATTCTTTGTAGGTGTCTTCATATTTACCCGCTACTTTTGAGATGGAAAATATAATAAAACATATACTTTAATGCAATTTAAAAGTGAAATCGATGGCGTTCTCTGGCTGCCATCTTGTCTTTTTGCATTCTCTCCCATTTCACCAAATCTGTGCCAATATATGTAGCCATTTGATCATGGAACCACACTTTCTACTTCATGTTCCATACTAAAGCTATTTTTGCCCGTATTTAGACTACGTTGTCGTTCACCCGTGTACTACGCAAGTACCGGGTGAATCTTTTATCTACCGTGACCCCTGCTGCCCCGGGACGCCTCCGTGCGGCTGGACGCGCTGCCCAGAATGGTAGTTAAAGGTGCATAATGCGATGAAAGCATCATATTTTCCAAACAAAAGTACTTACCTAGATTTGATCTTATATATCCAACTTAGATACTGGTATGCTTATTATTAATATTAAACATGGATTGCTACACAAAATTGCTACACGGAATTTAATAGAACCTTTTACTACTGAAGCCAATGGTGTCAGAATTTGTATGGACATACCACAATTACAAAAGTCATCGGCATGCTCATACCAAATCTCCAAAGTTAGGCATTTATAATCAAATTTACATCAAACAAAGGTAATGTAAGGCAGTGTTCGTTTTGTAATGCCAAGTACACACATACCGTATAGGATTCGCGCACTAAAACTCCTGATCCGCTTAAAACTGAAAACGGGCCGATTCATTTTTCGAATCGCGAATCGCAATCGTAAAGCTAGCACACACCTACCGTTTTAGCCCTAAAAATTCTGAATCGCAATCGGTAGGTGTGCTAGGGGAGTGCACACCTCACGACTTTTGGGCAGTTTTAGATCGTATACGGTAGGTGGGTGCGCAAAAACGATCGTAAACAGTAGGTGTGTAGCGGGCATAAGGAATTTACCTACTAGTACTACTACTAGCAAAAATGTCAGGTCATATCGGGGCGAGTATCGACTTGTGGCAGTGCGCACCGTCTGAGATCCAAGGCCACCAACACCATGACCCAATATCCCACTCAGTCATAATAGCATGATACTAAGCTAACCAGTCCTTGCGCTATCCTAGTAACGACATGTGCCAGGATAGATAGCGACAAGTGTGAATTTTGTAAGTTAAGTTTGACTTGGTCGGAATTTGAACCCACACCTACTGCATGGGAAGCCCGCGTTTTAAAGTCTTATGCCAAGTACACACCTACCGTTTACGATTCACGCACTAAAACTCGCGACTCGACCCGACCCGCTTAAAACTGAAAATGGGCCGATTCATTTTTCGAATCGCGAATCGCAATCGTAATCGGCCCTTATTAGCCCTAAAACTGAGTTTTTAGTCGGGAATCGCAATCGCTAGGTGTGCTAAGGGAGTGCACACCTCACCATTTTTGGGGAGTTTTAGATTGTATATGGTCGGTGGGTGCGGAAAAACGGTAGGTGTGTACCTAGCATTACCGATTCGGCCACCGAGTCCAGTTCTAAGGCAAGGTAGATTTCAACGAGCCCCCTAATATGTTTTGTTTACACAAAAAAAAAAAAAATTGGCAGAAATTCAAAAGCATCGGACTATGCAATTTTAAAAGCAGGACGCTCCGCCAGATGGCGTAGCGGTAGAGGGGGCGAGGCATGCGTATATAATATGTATATATAATACTTAATAACATCACCCTGGAGTGAGTTGAAGCGCACGCAACCGAAGCTGATCTGGGGTGAATGAGTGCACCGGAAGTGGAGACATCAGATGAAACAAGAACCCCCACCCCCCACCCACCAAACAACCTACCGCCCCGCACCCGACCGGCACCTCCACACACCCATACCCACATGCACACATGCGCGCACTCTCTATGCGAACCCATGGAGACCGGAGACCAGAGACCGGAGAGTGGGGGGACATCCAATTAGACGATGACTAAGGGCTGTTGAGGTTGCTCTCAAGCTGTCGTTAAGAAGCAGTGTTATCACCACAGGGAAGAAGAGCAGAATCTTCAGCGGAAGTACATTAGCAAAGAAGCCCCCCCCCCTGCCCCCCCCTCTGCCCCCACCCCCTCTGTTTTATGTTGGATAAGAAAAGAAGTCAACTGACATCCCAAATTGATATTCTGAATACATCCAGTTCTTTGAATTGGTGGTGCATTGTATATAATGTTAGCGATTCATATATAAATAACATATATTATATATATATATATATATATATATATACAAGGTCCGTACACATGAAGATATGGAATTCATTGCAATTTCAAGGCTTTTCAATGTTGTTATATGATAGGAATTCAAGACTATTTTCATTTGGATTTCAGGAAAAAAACACAATGGTAAATGACAATTTCAGACTAATTTAGATCAGTGGGGACAAATTAATGAATTTGAAAGGCTTTTCAAGAGTAATTACCCAAAATAGATTAAAGTCAAGGCTTTTCTTTAAATATGTCAAATGAAATTTAAGACTGTTGAAAACTTTCCAAACCCAATACGGATGTGCATGCATTACACGATTAATGCCAAGTACACACCTACCATTTACGATTCGCGCACTAAAACTCGCGACTCGACCCGACCCGCTTAAAACTGAAAACGGGCCAATTCATTTTTCGAATCGCAAATCGCAATCGTAATCGGCCCGTTTTACCCCTAAAAATGAGTTTTTAGTCGGGAATCGCAATCGCTAGGTGTGCGCAGGGAGCGCACACCTAGTGATTTTTGTGTGCGAAACGGGCAGTTTTAGATCGTATATGGTAGGTGGGTGCGCACAAATGGTAGGTGTGTACCTGGCATTAGTTATCGTGACAATGAATCGGGAATCGGAAGCTGAGGTTCAGGTTCACTCTGTCAGCATGAGTGACAATTTCATTAGAACTCACTCCCTGCCCATCACCGATAGCTATATCGCCCACGTTAATTGATAAGTGGCTTGGAACTTGGCAACAGGATTCCGGGTCCCCAATTAATGAGATCTGAGATAAATAGGTGTGTAAAGTACTGTAACCTTTAAGGACATAGGAGCAGCCTCGGTTTCCAAGACGTTTCCACGAAGAAAGAATGTAATATAGCTAAAAGGTCTACATTGATGGCACATTCATTAAAGTTGCATAGTCCAATGGTTTTGAGTTTCTACCTTTGAAAGTTTTTTTTAGATAAATGCATTAGATTGATCGTGATAATCTACTTTACTTTATTTTAGAGTTACTTTTATTTTTAATGACTAACTTTGGAGATATTTGAAATGAAATCATGCTAAATTAAGTTTCGTAGCGGAAATTAAAATCAGACCCCATTATTAAATTGGTTTACCATGTCCCTTTATGCAGAAATAAATGCATAGTAAGTGCACCAGTATCTAAGTTGGATATCTAGGTGAGTGTTCTGGTTTTGAAAAGTTTATGCTTTGCTCAGACTATGCTATGTTATACATTTATGCAGCTCTAACTTCGTCTAAAGGCCAGGTCACATACACGTTAGTGGATGTAGTTGAACGTAGTGGAGGCTAACGTAGTTGAATGTAGTTGAACGTACTGGCATCAGTACTTCTCCGTGACCTTCAACTATGTTCAATTACGTTCAACACGTTCAACTACATTAGCCTCCACTACGTTCAACTACGTCTACTAACGCGTATGTGACCGGCCCTTAAGACAAAGTGCAGAAGTAGTTCATCGGCTGTACTGGCAGGTTTTAAGGATGGTGGTAAATGCCCTACTTCCCCAACTCTCCCATTATCGCCCAATGCATTCGGCAGGGCAGCAGTGGCCTTGCTGTAGTGGCAATATTGCGATTTGATTTACAAAGTCACAGTCCTGGTAGCTACACATTGTGACATTATTTGATCCTAATTGCATAAAGAACAAGATCAAGGGGGATAGAATCCACTCGGAATCAAAAAAGGGATCGGATATTTCGGAAACCGAGAGAAGGCTTATGCCCGGTACACACCTAGCGTATACGATCGTTTTCCCGCACCCACCTAGCGTATACGACCTAAAACTGCCCCAAAATCGTGAGGTGTGCACTCCCCTAGCACACCTACCGATTGCGATTCCCGATTTTTTGGGATAAAACGGTATGTGTGCGCTAGGATTACGATTGCGATTCCCGATTTGAAAAATGAATCGGCCCGATTTCAGTTTTAAGCTGATCGGGAGTCCTATGCGCGAATCCTATACACTATGTGTGTACATGGCATTATGTATAATGAATCATGCAGGCATGAAATGTGAAGACCAATCATCTGTGCGTTTCTCCAGATTTGTATAAATATTTGTTTGATTGTTTGTTTAATGACCACCAAACACAAAAGTAAACGTTGGTTATTGGGGGTCATACAGTGGTTAAACATATCTGACTAAAAAATTATATTGCAAACAGGTAAAAATATAGCATGTCAAAAGAGCATACAACTGTAGTAAAATCCAAGCCACCAATAATGTGTGTGGAGTGTTAAAATTCATCATTTTCAATCTGTTCGTGTGTTCTAAGTTGTTCACCAATTGAAATCAAGTTTAAACCAAAATAAAGCTTTATATTTCTTCTTTCTAATAATCCCATCCATATTAGGATATGACTTTGCTCAGCCAAATAAAACCAATGCTTTGTCAAGTCCATTTATGTGGAAAATCACCTTTTGTTTCAACTAACTTATGCATGAAATTTTAGACTGCTTCTTCAAACCTCTGGCATCATCATGGCAATGGTATCATTTTGATGCTAATACTATAGGCCATAGATTGATATTTTGTTCTTGAATAAATACTTTGTCTATCTATTTTAAATTTGAATTAAAGATTTTCAATTAACCCCCATTTCTGAACCGAATAATGGAAAACTTAGGTTTTTACATGAAAATAAAGATCTTTTTTCTCTTAAAAAAATAAGTTGTCATGATTCTTATCAATACGTGGCGTGAAGACGTGAATGTAAGACAAAATAAATGTTGGCTCTACTTAATAATTGAATGCTAAAGTTGTTATGCAATGTGCCAGTGTTGTCTGGTATTAATTAGTGTAAGGCTGACTGCTCCATAAACACAACGCCCACACACACACATCCACACACAGGGTGTGAAAACCTTTTTTAAAAACATCCACATCTATCAAATTGTATTGTATATAATGTAAACAGAAAGAGCATATTGAAGGTAGTACAGCCTGAAAATGTCATGCAATTATCTTGTACAGGTGTTTTCTGTACAAGTTTAAGTCTGCTCAAAGTTGGGCATTTCCTTTTACTGGATTTATCACTTGTCAAATTGAGCTTTGGACCATTTAAACCTATTTTTAAAAGCTTTTCCCAAGCATATGTAATCCTGAGAAAAAATAGCAGTGGCAAGACTCATCAGTAGGTTAGGGATACATCAGAATAATTTAATAGGGGTGCCAATTTATTCCACAAGCAAGTCCCCGAAAAGTGGTCCAAAGCGAAATTTGGAAATTGGTGAAATTAAGGAAATTGTTATTTTGCACATCTTTGAAGATGTATATCTTGAAATGTAACCAAATCATACCCCTGGATCTTTTTATTCTCATTGTATATGCCATGGATTTGCAGGGAAAAACACAGGAAGTCTAATAGGGTGGCTAATTCTAATTTTTAGGGCCATCAAAAATGCTACCTTTTCAGTTTTGGGTGGGACCAATTAAGTAACAACCTAAAAAAGTCCATATCGTCTTTAATATTAGAGCAATTTTCACAAATGAAGTGTTATTTTATTTCAAATTCAATACACTAACAGGTGAAATCTATTAAATCAAACTCAAAACTATTTTTGAAAATCACTTGGGATATACCCCCGCTAAACTTGCAATGAATAACGCACACATGACTCGCAACAACCAAACACCCTCATATTTCTCAAAGACTTGCATACATTGAATACTCTAGGAAAGCAACACTCTATCCCCTAAAACACCACTCACTCTTTATTCTCTAAACAGACACCAGGACGTCGCCACATATTCTCCAAGACTTGCATACAACCAACACTGTAGGCAAACAACACTCTATCCCCTAAACACCACACTCTCTCTATTCTCTAAACAGACACCAGGGCATCGCCACATATTCTCCAAGGCTTGCATACAACCAACACTGTAGGCAAACAACACTCTATCCCCTAAAACACCACTCTCTCTCTATTCTCTAAACAGACACCAGGGGCCATATGCAGGAGTCAGTGTTAGCGGCGTTTCGTGTTAGAGCCTATTACCATTTAGCTATCACCGACATCGGGAAGTGTGTCAAGTCGTATGCAGGAGCGCGTAACACGTACATTGTAGCAAAACGTGAATTTATTTATAGATTTGGGAAATCCCTCTGCATCTGTACCCATATTCTAGGCTTATATCTATTAAATACTATCATATTTAACAGAATTAAATACGGAATAAGTGAAATTTGAGGAAATTAACATTAAATTCGAAGCAATATTAACGCTGCCTCCGTAACGGCGACGATATTAATATTTTTATTTTCGAATCGACGAGCGTAAGGTAAACAAATCGCTAATACATTGCCGCCAATGCGTAGAAGTCGGCCAGTATGGATGTCGACGTCGACGCAGTGGTCGCGACGGCGGCGATTTGTTTACTTTACGTTCGTCGATTCAAAAATATTAATATTAATATAGCCGCCGTTACGGAGGCAGCGTTAATATTGCTTCGAATTTAGGGTTAATTTGAATAAATTTCACTTATTGCGTATTTAATTCTGTTAAATATGATAGCATTTAATAGATTTGGACATAACCTTACGCTAACACCGCCTGTAAACGTCATATGAAACGGGGTTAGTGTCACGGACCTTAAACGCACGGTGTTAGGCCTACCACTGATTCGTGCATACCGACTTTTCGGCGCTAAACCAGAAATCCCCTCTAAGCACGTTTTTGCTCGCTAACACCGCTTCCTGCATATGGCCCCTGGGCGTCACCACATATTCTCCAAGACTTGCATACAACCAACACTGTAGGCAAACAACACTCCACCCCCTAAAACACCACACACTCTCTTTATTCTCTAAACAGACATCAGGGCATTGCCACATATTCTCCAAGGCTTGCACACAATCAACACTGAAGGCAAGCAACACTCTACCCCCTAAAACACCACACTCTCTCTCTATTCTCTAAACAGGCACCAGGGCGTCACCACATATTCTTCAAGACTTGCATACAACCAACACTGTAGGCAAACACCACTCTATCCCCTAAACACCACACACTCTCTATTCTCTAAACAGACACCAGGGCATCGCCACATATTCTCCAAGACTTGCATACAATCAACACTGTAGGCAAACAACACTCTATCCCCTAAACACCACACACTCTCTATTCTCTAAACAGACACCAGGGCATCACCACATATTCTCCAAGGCTTGCATACAATCAACACTGAAGGCAAACAACACTCTACCATCTAAAACACCACTCTCTCTCTATTCTCTAAACAGACACCAGGGCATCACCACATATTCTCCAAGACTTGCATACAACCAACACTATAGGCAAACAACACTCTACCCGCTAAAACACCACACTCTCTCTCTATTCTCTAAACAGACACCAGGGCTCTCGCCCGACTCACCTGACGTGCAGTTGCCGACCTCGCCGATCCACTGAGTGCCCTTGCAGGTGAGGTAGCGCGTCTGGCCGGTGCGGTTGCACTTGACGACGGCCTCCTCGCCGTCCCGCTTCAGCCACGACCCGCCCGGCACCTTCAGGTCCGGGCACCCGATGGCTGCGGAGTAACGAGAAGGGATGACGTGTCACCTCGTCAACGACTGACGACTTAATTAAACCCTCCACACACACACGCACACACGCGCTCGCCCTCGGCTAATTAGTTCCCCTTGTCGGGTTAGCAATGAATACATCCAAGATGGTGGCTCCTGATAGAGGGGCTTTGGTTTGTCAGGAGGGTGGGTGTAGGTGGGGTTGGGTTGGATTGGTTGGTTGAGGTGGTTTGTTGGGAGGGTGGGTAGGTGTAGGAGGGTGGCGGATGGTTGGTTGGGAGGGTAGGTGTAGGAGGGTGGGGGGTGGTTGCTTGGTTGGGAGGGTAAGTGGAGGAGGGTGGGGCTGGTTGGTTGGGGGGATGGTTGGGGGGATGGTTGGTTGGGAGGGGAGGTGTAGGAGGGTGGCGGATGGTTTGTTGGTTGGTAGGGCAGGTGTAGGAGGGTAGGGGATGGTTGGTTGGGAGGGTAGGTGCAGGAGGGTGGCGGATGGTTGGTTTGGAGGGTAGGTGCAGGACGGTAGGGGATGGTTGGTTGGGAGGGTAGGTGGAGGAGGGTGGGGGTGGTTGGTTGGGAGGGTAGGTGTAGGAGGGTGGTGGATGGTTGGTTTGTAGGGTAGGTCGAGGAGGGTGGGGGGGGGGGGGTTGGGGTAGGTGGGGGGGCGGTTGGTGGGAGGGTAGGTGTAGGAGGGTGGGGGGTGGTTGGTTTAGAGGGTAGGTGTAGGAGGGTGGGGGCTGGTTGGGTGGGAGGGTAGGTGTAGGAGGGTGGGGGGGTGGTTGGTTGGTTGGGAGGGATGGAGGTGGAGGGGGTGGTAGGAGGGTGGGGGGTGGTTGGTGGTGGGAGGGTAGGGTGGAGGGTGTAGGGAGGGTGGTTGGGGGGGTGGGTGGGTGGTTGGGAGGGTAGGTGTAGGAGGGGTGGGGGGGTGGGTGTGGTTGGGAGGGTAGGTGTAGGAGGGTGGGGTGGATGGTTGGTTTGGGAGGGTAGGTGTAGGAGGGTGGGGGGTGGTTGGTTTGGAGGGTAGGTGGAGGGGGGAGGGTGGGGGGGTGGGGGGGTTGGGAGGGTAGGGGGGTGGGGGGGTGTTGGGAGGGGTGTAGGAGGGTGGGTTGGGGTAGGTAGGGGGGGGTTGGGGGTGGGTGGGTTGGGAGGGGGTGAGGGGTAGGGGGTGGTAGGGAGGGTGGGGTGGGGGCTGGTTGGGTGGGAGGGTAGGTGTAGGAGGGTGCCGGATGTCTGGTTGATTGGGAGGGTAGGTGGAGGAGGGTGGGGGGTGGTTGGTTGGGAGGGTAGGTGTAGGAGGGTGGGGGAGGGGAGGTGTAGGAGGGTGACTGGTTGGCGGAGGAGGGTGGGGATTGGTTATGAGGGGAGGTGGAGGTGGGGGCTGGCTGGTAGAGGTAGGTGGAGTAGGCTGAATTGCCGACCCCGTATTGATGTAACACAAGATTTATATTAAAATTATGGGTTCCATTTATTGAAACGCCAAACCTGCATACCGTACATGTGCGTATTATTAGCATAGAATTGTGAGTCAGCGGAATAGCATAGCTATATGAGCTGATATATCAGTATCTATGAGACCTGTTATATTAGGCTTCATATAGCAAGCAGCTGCCTGCTACATATTTAGGAAACAATGAACGCGAACATCGTTAGCAGAACGCAACCGGCGTAGTGAACCATGGGGGGAGACACTGTCCACGTTGGTATGGCAGCTAGAGTAATGTTTGCCATTGGCGATCGATATTACAAATAGTCCAAACCAACTTGTCATTTCAATGTATGACACTTCAGGGCGGGTGAGACATAGGCTGCAACCGGGGTGAAAATTCTAAATACACTCCGCGTGAATTTAATAAGCCTATAATTTTATTATTTAAGCATACTGATATATATATATATGTGTGTATATATATATATATATATATATATATATATATATATATATGTGTGTGTGTGTGTTTGTGGGTGTGTGTGTGAGTGTGTGGGTGTGTGTACCCTACCCCTGTGTCTGAATCCCATATAAATTGACAGTAGACATGTTATCCCTGATGTCTAAATCGCAAACAAATTGACAGTGGGCACCTTATCCTATATTTCCAATAAACATTTACAATAGACACGCTACCCCTATGACTAAATCGCATAAAAAATGACAGTAGATATGCTGTCCCTTGTGTCCAAATTGCATAGAAATTGACAGTGGACACGCTATCTCCTGTCTAAATTGCATACAAATTGACAATTGAAACCCTACCCCATTTCATAAATCAAAATCAAATTGACAGTAGACAGCCTATCGCATATGTTTAAATCGCATACAAATTGACAGTAGACACCCTATCCCCTACGACAAATCGCAATCAAATTGACAGCTTCCTTGCAGCTGACTACTATTTTTTAACTCGGAAATACAGTGCATATATCTTCGACACTTTATTGCACTTAAATAAAGATATATATATATTATATATATTATATATATACATGTATATATATTATATATACATATTATATATATATTATATATATTACTGAATATTAAAACAAGCATTACTCAGAATTAAGCTGGCGATTAACTACTACATATAATTAACTTATAACCATAAACACATGCCACAATTCTAAGGGTATATTAACCTGCCATGAAATATAATATAGCACAGACGTTTCTTCTGGCTGGATGATACAGTATAACCCTGTTAAACCAAACTTGAAGGGACCCTAGAAATTTGTTTGTATTAACCTATGATTCGTTAACCAAACTTTGGCTTTGACTTTGACTTGGCTTTGGCAAAAAAGTGGGTGCATTATGCATGTAATAAACAATGCATGTGGACACTTTGATTATTGTTTTTTTAATGTATATACAGTATAACCCCGTTAAACCAAGCTTGGTTAACCCAAACCATCGGTTAATCCAATCTTTTTTCAGCGGCCCGGCAAAGTACTACCATTTATCATATAAAAAAGTCGGTGGGGTCTCAAATGACCTCATAACCATGTGAAAGTTTGGTTTAACCGTACCGGAAGTGGCCTGGAGTCTGACAATTTTGTTTGAAATAACCGATAGTTTGGAATAACCGACTTTGGGTTAACTAACTTTTTTATATGGTAACTAGTAGTATTTTGCCAGGCCGCCGAAAAAAGTTTGTATTAACCAATCGTTTGGTTTAACCGAGCTTAGTTTAACGGGGTTATACTATATTGTACTTTATTCCTACTTCAGCATTTCATATCCCCTTTAATATTACCGGCTTCCATTGCGTGACTTTTGATTTCCTAAGTAAACGCTGAGAAACCAGAACCTGTCGTTTCCGGGTTTTTTTCTTCGTCTGGAAATGAGCTACATCAGAAAGCAGGACGACGCACTATAAAACCCTATTCTTTCATGTGTGCAGCCTTTTTCTTTGAAGTGTGTGGTGCTGCGAGGGGGGGGGGGGGTTATTAGTTGCTGCATTTTGTGTGTGGTCAAAAGAGACATGTTTCAAACAATTGTTTGTTGCGGTCTGCAAGGTATTCTGTTCTGTACCGATCGGGTTGGCAAATGTTATTCACAAATGGAGAGCGGGGGCTGGTTTGACTTTGAGCGAGAAAGTAAACACGCACACACAAAACCCAAAAGAGGGAGTGTGGGTAGGTGGGTGGGTGGGTGGGTGGGAAGGCGATGTGGGGATGGGCGATGTAAATAACACAGTCACAAACGTTGGGTTCTATAGCGACCACGATGATGAGGTTCATTAGTGGAGATAAATATGCAGATTGTCACTCATTAATCACGACAGCCGAGCGCCCCCTAAACCCCCACCCCCACCATCTAGCCAACAGCCGAGCGCCCCCTAAACCCCCACCCCCACCATCTAGCCAACAGCCGGGCGCCCCACTCCCCCCCCCCCCATCACCCCCACCACCCCACACACCCCTCTAGCCGACAGTCGGACCTGGGTCCATCTTCATTAGTGCTGCTGTGTAAATCTACAAATGGTGCGTCTCGCGTGTGTATGTGCGTGTGTGCGCGTGCGTGTGTGCGTGTGAGGTGGTGCGACGCGCGTGTGTGCGTGTGCGTGTGTTTGTGTACTTGGGTGCGTGTGTGCGCGTGTGTGCGTGAGGGTGGGTGGATCTCGCGTGACATGGACGAACCCCGCCGGTCCTGTTTGAGGAGCCCCGAAGGCTGTCCGAGTTGGCTTTTCCGGACGCATGCGCCGCCCGCCGCCCGCCGCTCGCCGCCCGCCGCCCGCCGCCCGCCGCCCGCCGCCCGCCGCTCGCCGCCCGCCGCCCGCCCTGACAGCGCATGCGGTGCCCGCCCGTCTCACCCCGCCCGCCGCCGCCTCGCCTTTGGCCCGGCGCCGGTTGGCGACATGTCGTGATCGGGGAGCATCACGACAATGGGGTGTCCGGCCGTGACCTTGCGCGCTCGGCGGCTCTGTGATCGCACGCCCGTATGCCCGTGAAATCTTGGCGCACAAATCGACTAATATGTCGTTTGCTAAACTGACACGACAGGCTACTAAAGCCTTTATATATTAGCATGAGGTGCGTCGTTTGCTAAGCTGATCCGACAAATCGACTGGCTACTAAAACCTATATATAGATACATATCTATGAGGTATATCAATTTGCTAAGCTGATCCGGTAAATCAACAGGCTACTGTAGACTATATATATACTTGCACGAGGTACGTCATTTTCTAAGCTGACCCGAAAAATTGGATTATATATATTCGCACGAGGTGTTCCATTTGCTAACTGACCCAACAAATGGACAGGCTACTAAAGACTAGATATTCGCCAGGGGTTATCTCTTTGTTAGGACAGAAAACATATATACATCATATATGTGATGCAAAGGCACGGAAGGGAAGATTCCCTATACAGTACAACCCCGTTAAACCAAGCTCGGTTAAACCAAACGATCGGTTAATCCAAACTTTTTTCGGCGGCCTGGCAAAATAGTACTATATATTATATAAAAAAAAATTGGTTAAACCAAAGTCGCTTAATCCAAACTATCGGTTAATCCAAATAAAATTGTCGGACATCAGGCCACTTCTGGTATGGTTAAACCAAACTTTCATGCGGTTATAAGGTCATCTGAGACCCCACCAAATTTGTTATATGATAAATGGTAGTATTTTGAAGGAACCCTAGAAATGTGTTTGGATTACCCGATCATTTAGTTTAACTGAGCTTGGTTTAATGGGGTTATACTGTATGTACATACAAAACAATAATCAAAGTGTCCACATACATTGTATATTACATGTGCAATACACTCTTACTCAAAGTCAAAGTCGAAGCCAACGCTCGGTTAAACCAATGATCGGTTAATCCAAACAAATTTCTAGGGTCCCTTCAAGTTTGGTTTAACGGGGTTACACTGATTGATCACCCATATGTTGGTACTACTTTATGGGTGACCCATTCTCACCATTGGGACAGGTGGCGCCACCACCCCCAACCCCTACCAGGACCAGTGCCGCGAACACTGTCACTCACACACTCCGTAACTCGAGCCAAGCTAAAGACTCGGTGAATGCAGGAGTCAAAGAAAAGAAACGAACAGGAGGCGCAATGGTCTCTGTCAATTACGTGCCGCTGTATGGCTTTGTGACTGCAGTAAGTGTCAGTCTAATGCTGCTCGGTGAACGACGCTTAATAGGCTGACAAGACCGGCGCACGGGCTGCACAGTCATAATGCGTCGGACACGTACACAGTCTTATTATCCTGCACGCGGCGCACAGGCGCTCAATCGCTCCCGCACTGAACTTATAACATATACAGTATAACCCCTTTAAACCACTCTTCGGTTAAACCAAACGATCAGTTAATCCAAACTTTTTTTGGCGGCCCGGCAAAATACTACCATTTATCATATAAAAAAGTTGGTTAATCCAAATTATCGCTTAATTCAAACAAAATTGTCAGACCCCAGGCCACTTTCGGTATGGCTAAACCAAACTTTCATGTGGTTATAAGGTCATCTGAGATCCCACCAACTTTTGTTATATGATAAATGGTAGTATTTTGCAGGGCCGCCAAAAAAAGTTTGGATTAACCAATCGTTTGATTTAACCAAGCTTGGTTTAACTGGGTTATACTGTATATACATAAAAAACAATAATAAAGTGTACACATACATTGTATATTACATTCATAATGCATCCGCATTTTTCCCAAAGCCAAGTCAAAGTCGAATTCAAAGCTCGGTTAAACCAATGATCGGTTAATCCAAACCAATTTCTATGGTCCCTTCAAGTTTGGTTTAAGGGGGGTTATACTGTATAAGGTTGGTTGATTGGTTGTCGGAGTTTTAGATCCTTGCAATATCTAAGGTCATATCAGGACGGGTACCGACTTGTGACAGTGCGCACTCATGGCGAAATTATAGTGCTGCCCCACTGGGAAATCAGGCCGCCGGAACTATGACCTGATATCTCACTCAGTCATATTATCCTGACACTGAGCTAATCAGTCCTTGCCAGGCTCGGAAGTGACAAGTATCATTTTTTTATATGACATTGCTTTGACTAGACCAGGAACAGAACTCACGACCTTTAGCACGCGAGGCCCGCGCTCTACCGACTCTACCGGTAACTTGTACGGACAGCTCCTCCACCAGAGGGCGCGGGTCTAGAGAAATCTAGTGGCTCTATTGAGGTCATGGCACCAACGACCCGGCTATGGCTGACACAAAGCAGACGACGTGGGTCTGATTTGCTAAGTTATCGTTGGGCGACAAATTTCTAGCCACATATTGCAATCTAATCGGAGGTTTCCGAACGTTTTTTGTTTGTTTGTATATGCTGGGATAGAACATGCCGTAAAAAAAAGAATCCCCCCCCCATTTTTCTCTTTTTTTTTCTCTTAAAAAAGACAATTTCCATTCATAATGTAATGCATGCGGAATAAATTAACTTTGAAATATAACATGTCTGGAAGTATTGAATTTAGAAATTTCTGTCCATTTATAAATAAAATAAAAAGATGAGTACTGCAGTGTTAGCCGGACGCGCTATGTAAAGAGCCGAGGTCGTGGATAGGGTGAATGGACGTGCAATGGAGAAGGGGAAGAGGAAGGGGAAGAACAGAGGTGGTAGAGATGGATGGAGATGAAGCAGTGGATGCTGGGGGAAAGGAGAGAGGTCGGGCAGGAGATGGCGGGGGGGGGGGGTTGGCATGGAGGAAGGAGGGAGGGGGGAGGATGCCGGGGCGATTGCTCAGTTTGTAGGGGCGTACACTCAGCGTGCACAGTTGGCAGCCCCCTGTGTAAGTATGCGTAACGGCCGGTCGACACGACAGCCCCGTTCCCCCTTGTCGGTCCCTTGCTCCCCGCTCCCAGCCCAGCTCCCCGAGCCCCGTCCTCGGTTGCCCGCTCCCCGCTCCCCGCTCCCCGAGCCCCCTCGTCGGCACACCGCGCCACGCTCCCCACCCCCCACTCCCCCCGCACCCTTACCTCGCTCCCCGCAGCCCCCTCCTCGACCCCCCGTGCCTCACACCACGGTCCCCCGCGCCCCGCACCTGTACCAGTTCCTAGCCAGCCACACTCCCCGCCTCCGGTCCCCGCGCGTCGCCTCCTCTCCCCTCTCCCTGCTCCCCGCGCCTCGCTCCCCACTCACCGATCCCCGCTTCCTGCTCCATGTTCCCTGATCCTGGCTCCCGGCTCCCCTCTCCCCTCTCCCTGTTCCCCGCACCCCGCTCCCCACTCCCCGCGTCCCTGCTCCCGGCTCCGCGCTCCCTGTTCCTGGCTCTCCGCTCTTTGCCTCCTCTCCCCTCTCTCTACTCCCCGCTCTCCGCGCCTAGCTCCCCATTCCCGCTCCTCGCTCCCTGGCTCCCCGCACCCTACTCCCGCTCCCCACTCCTTGCCCACTTCCCTCCCCCGTCTCCGTGCTGCAGGCTCCCCATCTCCCCGGAGCCCCCTACACCCTCCCCTCCCCATCCCCCCTCGGGTCTCACCGAAGGTAAATCCGCCACCGCCCTATCAATGCGAGCATCTCGTGTGCCCCGATCATTTCGCCATCCGCTCCGCCCCTCATAAGCTAATTAAATGCTGTACACCATTAGGCGAGCCAGCGGCTGGACGCTTCCGGCGGCGTAATTCTAATTTGAACACGCAAGCGGCGAATTTAGCCGGCCTAATGATTTGCCGCCGAGGGAATCTGCTACGGCTTCACTTTTATTTAGTGGTTTTCTTTGCTTCTTTTTCTCCCTATTCACCTTTGTCTTAACCACACACTACATGCTCGTGCATAGTGCTATGTGCGCATGTGTTGTCAATGTAGCCCCCCCCCCCCCGCTCCCTCCTTCTCCTCCTCTCCCTTCCCCCCGCCCCCCTCTCCCACTCCCCCTCTCCCCCTCTCACATTCTCCTACGCTCCCCACCCCCACCCATTCACTGTCCTGCCTCACCCTACCATCCACATTCTCCTCACATCGTCCCACCCCTATTCCCTCGTTCGGTTCATGGACGCAAACCCCATTTCCGGGGTCTCAAGCGCCATGTTGTGATTTGAGGGAAAATTGCTGATGCTAAATAAACAAGGCGGCTTTTTCCGATTGGCACTTTCCATTCAACACACTTAGCTTACCATGAAATTCGTGAAATTATAATTTTCTCCCCAACGCTCACCTCACCTCGCCTTTCGACGGCTGCCTCCTCTTGCACGTGGCACTTGGCAATTGTCCAAGGCTGACGACGGCTGCTGTAGACACATCGGGGTGATTGGGGAAGGGTTTGTTATTTTAAGCAGCCCGGGCCCCTTTATTAAGCGGTCCTGGCCGGGGCTGGGCCGGACTCGGCCGGCCCGCTGCCCGGCTGGGCGACTGTTCCCTTTATGGCCCGGTGAAATCAGGCGTTGCCGGATTGTAAACCGGATCGAAAGTGACAGAAGCGAAACGACGACCACATCATCAAGCGGCGGCTGCCCGGCGATTAGCACAGCACGGTAAAACGCGGCCGGCCGACGCACGAGACGGAACGGACCCGGACGGCACCCGGGCCCATGTCGATCGGAATCCGCCTGACAGGCTGGTGAAAATAACAGGCGGCTTCGGGCAGAGAGTGCGCTGGGGGGGGGGGGGGCGGTGTAGGGGGGGGGGGGGTGCAGGGAGGGCGTGTGGGGGAGAGCTGGAAGGGGAAGGTGGCGTGTGCGGTGAGGTGCGGGTGGGGGAGTGGGGCATGTACGGAAGGGTGTGGAGGAGGGGCGGAGTTTGGGTGTGGTGAGTGTTGGGTGTTGGGGGGGGGGGCGTCTGAGGAGAGCCGGGGGGAGTGGGGTGTGAGGGAAGGGAAGAGCTAGGGGAGGGAGAGAGCGAGAGAGGGGGGGAGAGGTGGAGGGAGTGGAACAGGGATATGGGTGTGTGGGAAAGGGAGGGGGAGCCGGGCGTGTAGGGAGGGCTGGGCAGGGGGCGGAATAGGGGGGGAGGAAAGGGAAGTATAGGAGGGCGTGAGGTAAGATAATGGGGATGGGAGGGGAATAGGGGAATGGGAGGGGGAGAGGGGGCGGGAAAGGTAGAAGGGCGATGAGAGGGGCTAGGGAGAGGGGATAAGGGAGGGGGTAGGTGAGGGGATATGGAGGGGATATGGGAGGAGATATGAGGAGAGGATAGGGGAAGGGACCTGGGATAAGGGTAGGAAGGGCTTGGAAGGGGGAGCGGGAGTGAGTAGGGAAAGAGGAAAAGGGAAGCATAGGAGTATGATGGAGTGGGGAAAGAGCATGGGGAGGGGGGCGTAGCAGGGAGGGTGGAGGTGTGGTGGGGAGGCGGGAGGCGGCGTGAGCGGGTAATGCCTGGCTTTGTGCACGGCGTGTACACTTGACTCGGCGGCCAACTCGGCACGTCGCCCTCGTATTAATTATTGTCATGCCACATTAGCTTGAAATGGCAGCGGCCGGGTTCGGCTGCCGGGCACTCACTGTTGATACCCCGAGGACATGTGCCACTATACCACTCGCTAGCACCGGCGCGTTACGCCATGCGTTACCCGCCACCGCCCATGCAGGTTGGCTTCCCGTCACCGCCCTCCCCGGGCTCCCCCGGGGTTCGCCCCGTCCGCACCCCCCCCCCCCCGCCCGCCCTGTCCCTCCCTCCGTCTCCCCTCCCTCCCTTCCTCCTTCCCCGCCTCCCCACCCTCCTCCTACTCACTCACATCACCACCTACGCTTTCTCATTCTCTGTATATAATACTGCTCGCAAACCCCGCTAGGATCCCCATAAAATAATCCTAATGTTCGCCCGCAGGCATCGCCGACCATACCCGGCCTCTATTGACTGGATGTATATATATATATATATATATATATATATATGTATATATATTTATATGTATATATATATGGAGGCCGCATTCAGCATGGCGAACAATGGAATGGCCTGCCTTCCTGTGTTCCGCGCCAAACTAAACAAGAGCGTGCCTTAATCGGGCAGGCCGTGTTGTGTATTGCTCAAAATGCCCTTGCCACACTCTCCATATTTAGCCACGGTTATTAGCAATACGTCATCGTTATTGAAGAGTGAGATTGAGCGATGCAACGTGCATTCCCGGCGGGAGAGGGCGGCGGGGGTAGCTTTAAGCGCAGTCGGTAGGCATCAGGGCGCAATGTATGTAAACCAGGCAGCTCGCTGTGATCGGCGCGCAGCGTTTAGTCGGCCGGCGGGATACCGGCGCCTTATTCCCGGCACAACCCTGGCCGTATCCCCTTAACGCCTGGGCGGGCGTGAGTAGTGTATAAAGATGGGGAGTGTGCGCTGGGTTCATTCACCGCCGCCGGCCGTTAGCGTTAGCGCAGCGCAAAGGGAAAAGTCCTCCCTCACCACTCTACTCGCAATATGTGTGTGTATGTATATATATATATATATACATATATATATATATATATATCCTCACACTCTCGCATGTGTGTATATATATATATATATTATATATATATATATATATATATAATACATATATATATATATATAATATATATATATATATGGGCCAGGATCACGAAAAGAGGCCAATTGGTGGAAGTTGTCGGCGTCGAGCATGGATGTCGGCATCGATCGGTATAATTATAGTTTAGGATTGACAGAGATGTTGGAAAGTCCTTAAATGTATACTGAATGTATAGGTCGAGAAAATACAACAACCTGATTTGTTTCTAGGATAATTTAATATAAAACAAAGAAATGCACGAGACTTTAAGAATTGCGACGCCGATATCTGTTAAAGTTGTCGGGGCGTCGATCATTGGATGTCGGCGTCGATCAGTATAATTATAGTTTAGCATTGACAGAGATGTTGGAAAGTCCTTAAAATTATACTGAATGTATAGGTCGAGAAAATACAACAACCTTATTTGTTTCTAGGATAATTTAATATGAAACAAAGAAATGCACTACACTTTTAAGAATTGTGACGCCGACATCTTCACTTGACCACTGATTGGCCCATTTTCGTGAGGCTGACTCATATATATGCATGTATATATATGTATTTACCGATAAATATGCGCACATACACTCTATATGTTTGCTTTGTTGGGGTAGTACGTCCTATAGCTATAAGCTATAAGGCCTGTATATGCATATGTATATATATATATGAATACGTGTATATATTTTTTCATGGATATGGGCATACGTGTATTGGTGTATGCCCATATATATGTGTGTATATGTATATATAGAAGTGTTCAGGCGCAAAACCACGTAAATGCCACTCCAAAAATGGAGATAAACATTGGAATTAAACCTCCAGAATTTTTTTTATATTTTTTTTATATTCCTATTATTTTGTTCATTGCTCAGTAAGTCGGTCCCATGGTCGGTGTACAAATGTATATATTTGTATATATTTTAATATGTATATATTATATACGTATATGCATACATATGTGTATATACAAATATGTGTATATACAAAACAACTGCATTGAGATATATATATATATATATATATATAATGTTTATGTTTATAAATAAATATATAAATATATAAATATCAACATCCAATTAATCCGGCCGCAAAGCCTGCACACAATATATTTCTTAACCGCTGACGTCATGGCACGCTGTCTAATCAGGCGGCCGCCAGGGGAGCTGGGTAAGAGCGGGAATGTCGCTGATGAGTTCCGGCACGGAAATTGGTGTCGCGTAGAGGACCGGAGAACGGGGAGGGAGAGGCGGTTTGGCGGAGGAGCAGGTTATGGAGAGGCGGGGAGCGGGGGATGGGGAGAGGGAGAGGCTGGGACCGGGGGTGGGGAGAGGGAGAGGCGGGAAGCGGGCGAAGAGAGAGGCGGGGACCTGGGTATGGGGAGAGGCGGCGAGCAGGGAGGAAGGAGAGGCGGGAGCGAGAGGGGTGAGCGAGAGAGGAGGGAAGTGGGAGGGGGAGAGGGAGGAGGGAGAGGCGGGGAGAAGGGAAGGGAGAGGCGGGGAGCGGCGGAGGAAGAGGCGGGAAGCGGGCGGAGGGAGAGGCCGGTAGCGGGGGATGGTGAGAGGCGGGGAGCACGGGAGGGCGGGGGAAAGTGACAAGGAGAGGGGGGCAGGACCGGGGACCGGAAGCCAGCTTACCTTCATACTTGAGCAGGAAGTAGCCGAGCGTCTCGAGGGTTCCTCCGCTCACCATTTGCACGTCGATGACGTTGCCGCGTGAGACGTAGACAGACGTGTGTCGCTGCAGGCCGTCGCACAGCGTCATGCGGCGCTTGGAGCCGTCCTCGCGTATCTCCGCCAGCTCGTAGCAGATGTCGGTGCGCGTGAAGGCGGCGTCGGCGGCCGCATCGCCCGTGCCACCCGCGTGTCGGCCGCGCGCGAAGTTGTACAGCGTCAGGTTGACGCGCTGCCCGCTCGCCACCTCGATCCGCCACGGGCACTCAGTCGAGCCGAAGCCCTGCTCTACCGTCTGCAGCGAGGCTATGTAGCCGACCGGACCGACCACCCGCATCCGGTGGTGACGCGCGCAGTCGCGTTTACTTCCGGTGGCCACTGTGCGTGTGTGTGCGCGCAAATAGAAAGGAGAGAAGAGGCATTGGGTTAGAACGTTTTTTGTTGTTGTTTTACGTCCTAGCAACATTTAAGGTCATATCAGGACGGGTACCGGTTTGTGAAAGTGCACAGTCATGGTGACTTTATAGTGCTTCCCCACTGGGAGACCAGGCTGCCAGCACCATGAGCTGATATCCCACTCAGTCACATTATCCTGACATTGAGCCAACCAGTCCTTGCCATATCCTAATAATGCCGAGCGCCTGGCTAGGAAGCAACAAGTATACATTTTAAGTCATTGGTTTGACTCGACCAGGGTTCTAACCCACGATCCCACGGTCTACCAACACAGAAGACGGACGCTCTAACTCATTCGGCCATCCCGTCTGTTTCGGGTTAGGACGCGGGTGTTGTTGGTTGGTTGGTTGGTTGGCTGGTTGGTTGGTTAGTTGGTTGGTTGGTTGGCTGGTTGGTTGGTTGGTTGGTGCGCTGGTTGTGGGTGGGTTGTTGGGGGTGTAATGTGTGTGTGTGTGGAGTGTGGGAAGGAAAAATGTGTGACCAAATGAGTGAGTGGGGAATGAGTGGAGGGAGTGAAGAGGTGAATGAGGCCGTGAGGGAGTGAGTGAGCAAAATAGTGGGTGATTGATTGAGTTAATTAGTTAGTTAGTGAGTGAATGAAGGCGTAAATGAGTGAGTGAGAGAGCAAAATAGTGGGTGATTGATTGATTGACTGAGTTAGTGAGTGAGTGAGCAAATCACTGGATGTGTGGGTGACGAAGTAAATGATTGAATGAATAAGTTTGTGAGTGAATGAGTGAGGAAGGTTTTTGCATTGAACCTACTAGCAATATCTGAAATAATGTAACTTGTAACGGTGGGGGAATATCTTGTTTGACATTGTAAGTATAATTAACATAGGGATTTTATTTTAAACAGATTCGCATTATACATACTTATAGTCGGTCAGTACAAACACTGCTGTTTTTATGTTAAAGTTGCATAATCTGTTGGTTTAATTTTCATATTCATATTTATAATTAAATACATCAGGTTGACAATAACGTTATTAATAATTCCCTAACTTTGGAGACATTACAAATAATGTGTCTGTACACATCAGTTGAGAAGCCAACCGCAACTTCCCATTTATGTGCTAACTATGTAATTTTGCAGCTGATAAGCTTTTATAACGCGTTAATGAGAAAATCCCAAATAAATGACGAACGGGTGTACTAGTATCTAAATTGGATATATCGGATCAAATCTAAGTAGATATTTCGGGTCTGTAAATAGGATGCTTCATTAGGAGTATTCAACTGTACTAAGTAAGCCCCCGTGATGTATGCAATAATTTGTACTGAATTTTCTCTACCAGGAATAATAGCTCCTTGAAATCCATTACAAAGGCATCTAAATTAAGAATCCCTTCCTCTCGTGGACCTGACAGTCTGACCTTGTGGATATTGTCGTAGAGTGATGAAAATGGGAAATATTGCTCCTAGAAGAGGAATCGAACCCACATCTCTTGCATTCCGGGCTAGTGTGATAACCATTACACCACCTAGGCTCCTTGATGCTACCACCATATCCACACCTATCTGTCTACGTGAGAGGTCAGTGAAGACTACTAAACTATCTTATACCCCTGTCACACTACGACGTAATGAGCCAATGTAAGCCTGACGTGGAGATTTTTCGTCATTACGTTGACGTACATTGGGTTACGTTATGATGATGTCAGAATGACGTTACACTGATGTCGAGCTACGTCACGGGGGGGTTACGTCGTGTTACGTCAGCATGCATCAAAGTTTTGAACCTGTTCAAAACTTTCGACGAAACTAGAACGTAAGGGTTTACGTTTGCCGTATGTTCTGTACACGTTCGGTGAACGTCAATGACGTTAAACGGATGTTAGTCAAATGCTGGTCACTACGTTCTACTATGTTCTACTACATTCCACTACGTCGACCCACATTAACGCCAGTGGAAATGTCCACACGGCGTAATGGGAACGTCAGGAAAACGTCAGGAAAACGTCAGGAAAACGTCAGGAGAACATACACCAAACGTTTCGCCAACATTTCATGACGTAAGTAACGTAAGGTAACATAAAGCAACGTAGTTCTGGCGATCGAATAATGTTAATAACGTACCGTCAGCATAATTACGTTGTCCTCTCGCATTGAACTACGCTATCACTACGCTTTACCGACGTTACGCTCTCATCAACTATGCTGCATCCACGTTCAACTTGTGCCCAAATTTGCATACTACGCCAAGAAGTTCGACGTTTTTCACGTTCTCCCTACGTTGACATCGTTACGTCATAGTGTGACAGGGCCATTAGATCTAACAACGCGTGGAGCTCACTTGGGGTAAGGTAAATAACTTGTGTTAAACTTGATGTGGCTATTCAGCTGAAAGATGGAAACAGAATTGTTGTTGCCTTCAAACAATTGGGTTTAAGTCGAGTATCAGAGCCATGCCTGAAGAGAGTACAGTAAAACCTCTCTATATCGACCCCTCCACAGATCGACCACTCCCCTATATCGATCGCTTTATTTGGGTCCCAACAATACCATCAGAAGGTTATTCTAACTCTCAAAACGGACCACCTCTCTAAATGGACCACTTAAAGTCGCTCCCATGGTCTGTCGATTTAGAGAGGTTTTACTGTAGTCCGCCGAATGTGGGTGGTCGGATGTACGAGTGAACAAACTGTCAAACCGAGGACCACTCAGACTGCCTGTACGCATATAAATGTCGTAGGAAGACCATCTGCACGTGCACATGGGGGGCCATACCATGGATACCAACGTCATTTATGATGATTATTAAACAGTAAGGCGACAACACATGGGAGAAATAGGCCTGGCTGATCAATGTACGCACTTACCATGGCCTATGAATTCTCTATGTATTAGAAGTAATGACTAATTCTGAAAGCGAATCATTATGCATGGGAACTTCTAATTTAGGCAAGGGTCCTATCCCCCATATATTGTATTTTATGGTGTTATTTACAATAGCAATCGCAATTTTATTCATTACACTAGCCATGTTCCATCTACACGTGATATAATATTAATATCACTATGTATAATTTTATAAATATATATTTCCATCATATATATTTATATCCTTGATATCTCCGACGCGGTAGCCGACTCGGTAGAGTGCACGCCTTCCATGTGGAAAGTCAGGAGTTCAATTACCTGTCGAGTCAATCCAATGACTTAGAACATTGATACTTGTCGCTTCCTAGCCAGGCATTATTACCAGGATTGGTTGGCTTGGTGTCAGGATAATGCGACTGAGTGGGATATCAGGTCATGGTGCTGGCAGCCTGGTCTCCCAGTGGGGAAGCACTATAAAGTCACCATATGTGTGCACTGTCACAAGTCGGTACCCGTTATGATATGACCTTAGATGTTGCCAGGACATAAAACTCTAAATACCAACCAGCCATCTAGATCTACAGGGCAAAACTGGACGTGATGGTACAGCGGATAGGTCGCCCTCTGTCCTTGCGGGTGGCGAGGTTGGCGGGATAATGAAGCAGTGCTATACCAAGTCCTGGCACGAGTGGCCTTGTATGTATCTCAGTGTAGCAGCACTGAGAAGACATCAAATCGCGACCCATCTGATAAGACCTTCGATCGTGCTAGGACGTAAACATCCCCCACGTCCTTAAAGTTGCATGGTCCGATGGTTTTGAGTTTCTGTCATTTTCTGAGATAAATATATTAGGTTGTTCACTATTATCTACCTTACTCCAGTTTGAAGTAATTTTTATTTTAAATGGCTATCTTTTGAGATATTTGAATTGCAAACATGCTAAATTAATTTTGGCAAGCACGCCAAAAGTCTGACACCATAGGCTTCGGCAGGAACAGCTTCTATTAAATTCCATCAATGTTCCCTTCTATGTGCCTACAAATGTTTAATAAATGCACCAGTATCTGAGGTAGATATGTAGAATAAAATCTAGAAAATTGTTTTGATTTTGAAAATTTGATGATTCATCGGACTGTGCAGCTTTAAATAAACCACACCCAAATCCTTATAGCTAACAATGCAATTATTGTGTAACTTTAACATAATTCGTCATTTGTCTATATCTATACATGTATATGCGTGTGAAATACTTACATATTTGATTCTAGGTAGAGTTTTCAATTGCCAAGTTGTTGTAACAATGTATTTTGCATAAGTATGAACTTTAGCTTCATGTAAAATTGGTTGCTCGGCTGGAAGATCGCCCCTTGGGGAAGTCATGCAGTCAATGGGTTTGTTGTCAAATAAAACTCAGCGTAACATGGCAGCACATTTCAATCTAAAAAGCCGGACACGGTTGCCGAATCGGTGGAGCGTGCGGAAGGCTGATTCCCAGCCGAGTCAAACCAATGACGTATCAAATTGGTACTTGTCGTTTCCTAGCCTAGTGTCGGGCTTTAATAGGATAGGGCAATGACTGTTTAGCTCAGTGTCAAGATAATGTGACTGAGTGATATATCGGGGCATGGTGCTGGTGGCCTGATTTCTCAGTGGGACAGTGCTATAAAGTCACAATGAGTGTGCACTATCACAAGTCGGTACCCATCCTGATATGACATTAGATGTTGCTAGGACATAAAACTCCAACAACCAACCAATCAATCAACAATATTTATCTACAGGAATACAATGCACTCAGTCCAAGCTGGACACATTTCCCGAGAGATACACAAAGTCGAGTTTGACATTATCCTAAGCTATGATATTCTTCCAAGAAAAGGGTATCTGCACCACCAGGTATTTCTTTTACTGAAACATTGTAAAACATTCCGATATTCAGCATAGGGGGCAATGCAAATGTTCTATTACTGATCGGTGTACGTGACCAGGCACATGTATATATATATGTATGGGTTGGTGGTGCCTGAGTGGGATGTAAATAGACACAGTGGTGCTGGCAGGTCTGGGTGTGAGTGCACGCAGGGCCTACCCTTTCTGCTGGGATAGGGATCACCACACTCAAAGGTCAAGGTTGGTGATGGCCATGGGGCCATACAGCTTGTGGTTGTGGGCAGACCACTGGTATCCATGGGGACCAGGAATGCTGGATCCCTATTGGTCAGGCCAAGAATGCTTGTTTCCCTTTGAACCCATGTAATTATATAAATAATAAACCAGAGGGCTGGACTCTCTCTTCTTCTTTACACTTTATAGTATACTCTTCCTTTTTCTTTGTCTGTATCGATTTCACCATAGCCTGCCTACACAAGCACAGATTCTCGCATTGGACTATACAAAACTGGTATTAGACTTTACAAAACTGGTGACCATGACGAGTGGATTAGTCGATTAGACTTTACACATCGTTGTTGCTTTGATTTGTTTTTAATGATTCAAAGACAATTAAACCCTCATAACATTTGAATATGGACCCATTGTGTGCCAAGTGATTTCATATTTATTGATAGTTTTGCATTCACTCTGAGACATCGCCCCATCTACCCCCTCCCCTCCCCTCGCCCCCCGCCCCCCACCACCGAGTTGGATGTCTAAAGCCAAAGCGAGGCTGTGCACTGGTGCCCGTGTGATGTCATGACGCACGCATGCGCAGCGCGGCTTCTGGCGTCGAGCTGTGCCCGGTGTGGCGGTTTCAGCCGTGCGCCAGTTTCAGCCGTTCGCATAGACTCAAACTCAAGGCTTTGTCAATGGTCGTGAGCAATCTTCCTACAGAAAATACAGAAAAAGTGAAATATCTCTAAAACCACACCACCTAGAAACAAATCGCTTGGTACACATATAGAAAACATCTTTAGCAAAAAGATTATATTAAAGTTATAAGGTTAGGGTTCTTGATTTTATGTTTTGCACTGTGCATACCGTCAAACTCAAGGCATTGTCAATGGTGGTGAGCAATCTTCATACAGAAAATCCAGGAAAAGTGAAATATCTCTAAAACCACACCACCTAGAAACAAATTGCTTGTTGCACATATAGAAAACATCTTTACCAAAAACATTATATTAAATTTATAAGGTTAGTGACTCACGACCATTGACAATGCCTTGAGTTTGAGTCTATGCGCACGGCTGAAACTGACAGTGAGCTGAAACCGCCACACCGGGCCGGCTGCCAGATCGTGCTTTGTGTGGGACATAATGTCCACTTACAGCAACTCTGTCACGTGATCAGGAGAACGCTCTCAGCTCATTACAAAAGCGCTACTTGTGAGCAAATAAAACTGGACGCGGCGCCGTTATTGTTTAATGAATTCGACTTGGCGTCAGTTAAATTATAGAGATGAAGTGACAACGCTTTTGCAGGGCAGTCTGGGATTGCATGTCGTTTGGTGTGTGTGTGTGCGTGACAGTTAGGAAGGGCCTTGCCCTAGTAACTTATGTTGTTGTACATGGAAGAAAAGAAGAAGAAGAAGAAGAAGAAAGCACCGTGAACACCAGCCGGAACCCATTTGTTCGGGGATTGGGTTGGTTGGCTGGTTGTTGGAGCTTTACGTCCTGGCAACACCTACGGTCATATCCCATTAATGTCCGGCGCCTGACTAGGAAGTGACAAGTATCAATATTTAAGTCATTGGTTTGACTCGGCCAGGGTTCGAACCCGTAGGTTCCAATGCTACGATCTACCAAAACGGGAGACGGACGATCAACTCATTCGGCCATCCAGTCTGGTCTGCCGTTCGGGTATGTGGCAGTAAAGAAGGGCTTTGCCCTGGTAACTGATGTTGATGTACATGGAAGAAAAGAATAACAAGAAGTGGAAGAAGTAGAAAAAAGCCACTAAGTCAATAATGAATATGTGTTGAATAATTGTTTACTTGAATGATTCCTGATGGTTTAACACTGTGTCGGCAGGAAGAACTATATTTGTGGTGGAAAGTTAGTGGCATCTATTGTCAGTTTTGCTAATCACATGTAAATACCTACATTGATATTTAGAGGAAAATCTGAAATAGTCACATGTGTGTCAAATGCTGGCAAATAAATTATCCCAGATGCAATTTGAAATTGTTAAATTGGTGTGAAATGACAGCAAGATTTAATTTACAAAAATATCTCAAATTATAAGAGGCAATGCAATCAGATTTTTCTTAGGAGCTATCGAGTTTGTTTCTGAGTTACACCGGTAAACAGTGAATAAGTCTAATGTAATATCATATAATATAAGTAGCGAATCGACCAATAATAATTGAATTGCTGACTAGTAATTTACAACAAGAAAGGGATGCTTTATAATATATTCAGCCTATATACTATGCTCTGAATCGCAGATCAACATAATTTGATCCATTTCACATTGGGCGATGTCCATAAAGCCCCAGTCACATAGCCGTTAGTGGACGTAGTTGAACGTGGTAGAGGCAAACGTAGTTGAACGTAGTTGAACGTGGTTGAACGTAGTTGAACATACCGGCATCCATACTTGTCCGTGATGTTAATTTAGTAATAACATGGGTGAGCCTAGATACAAGACTCACCCCGTACTGCTGCAGTAGGGGTGCAAACCAACCCTATGTAAAAGCTGTCGAAAAAACGGGTCAAAGAATTGAGAGCCTAATTTCACAATCTAAGAAGCAACAATTATTCTTTATATATGTCTTATTGATAGCCCGCTACCTTTGAGTTGATAAATATAACATAATATCTAGTTTAATAAGATTTAAAAGTGAAATCGATGGCGTTCTGCGGCCGCCATCTTGTCTTTTTGCATTCTCTCCCATTTCACCAAGTCTGTGCCGATATAAGTAACCATTTGACACTGGTGCCAGGCATTCTACTTGTTGTTCCATACTAACGCTATTTTTGCCCGTATTTATATAAGGCTGGTCTTCACCCGTGTACTACAAGTACCGGGTGAATCTTTTATCTAGGGTGAGCCATGATCTCTGATTTAATTTTTGGACACGTTCAAAAGAGCTGTATGTTAGAGGGTGAATTTGCATCTGTGATGCTAACGTAGTCTAGTGTACTCTAGAGTAGTACTCTAGCATGCTAGTCTAGAGTAGTACTCTAGCATGCTCTAGCGTACTCTAGCATACTTGGATGAAGCCCTGGTCACATAGCCATTAGTGGACATAGGTGAAAGTAGAGGAGGCTAACATAGTTGAACATAGTTGAACATAGTTGAATGTACTGGCATCCGTACCATAATGTATTTATCCATACCGTAACATTTATCCGTCCCAAAAACCTGCCATACCTGAACGTATTTCAACATAGTTTAACATACTCACACCACGTTTGACCCACATGAATCTATCCTATGGATCACCATGTCCACTAATGGCTCTGTGACCGGGCCTTAAGGTTGAATAAGTATAACTACGACTTTGCTTTTGTGTTACCGTGTGTTATATTCATCTTAGTAAGGCCGATACAGCTTTCACAGTAAGCAAACAAAATCCAACTGAAATCAGAATTTCTCTCAGACCCAAATAGCAATTACAAAACCCAATAGAAGTCAATGTTTTATTTTTGTAGATGCATACGATTACAAAGAATTCCATTGTGTAAAAAAAAAGAGGAAAAGTTGATGAAATTCGCTTAGAATTCTCCAGGGTATAACAAGCCAATTCCTACCCCTTCCCACCCCCACCCCCACCCACCCCCACACCCAATAACGACACCTTGATTGTGCTTGCATGTTTCTGTAGCTCGCTGGAACTACAAGAGAACAACGTGCCGTGTATTTAACAGTTAATTATGCCCAGTGCAGAACATGAACCTATGAATGCTAACGCGATCCAATTTTGTCCTTATCGGTCCACTTAAATTAAAAATACACTCACTGAGCAGTAAGAGCACGCCATATAGGTCCCTATAAAAAAGTATAAGCACACCACCTCCACGGCCAATCTGGTCCTATGGAGAACATTGCTATTGTCCGCCAGGCGGCGGGCCAGCATCCTGCAGCGCCAATGCTCCGCTAAGACGCACATCAAACGCCGGCCCTCCCTCAATGGCACGCCGGTAGAGGCGGGGGGGGGCCGTTCACTTCCGGTATCAAAATTCAATTAGATGTCTTTGATGCACCGGGAGCCTTTGCAACGCAACACGACCTTTAATTCCAAGGGATGCCGGGTGGGTCGGGCGTCGGTTTGCTAACACAGCGCCGACGGTCTTTCGTCCAAGTAAATTTAATAATAATAGTCCCGGTGTAACAATTTCAATTTCCCCCCTTTCCAAGTTCCCCCCCGGGAATCTGAAAACGTTTATATTTTTCCTCCCGTCAAATTGAAAGCGTTTTCAGATTCCCGGGAGGGAAATTAAAAACAGTTTTCAGATTCCTCCCCTTATTTTCAAATTCCCCCCCTCCGGGAATTTAAAATTGTTTATAAAACTTTTAAAATAGTTTTAAAATTCAGACCTATAATATTTTTTTTCTAGCCATCTTGGAGACTTTTTGTGTCATTTACTTACTTACTTACTTACTTATGCCTACCGCCCAACTTTGGGCATAGGCCACATGTGTCATTTGGGGTGAAATATGTTTTGTTGTACTAGTAATAATTTCCATTATGCTATTCTCTGTGTATTATTATATTTGTTATGACAACAACAACAAATTTAAATAAAGAAAGAAAATTCCCCCAAAATGGGGGAGGGAAAGTTAAAACGAGGGAGGGAAAACGAAAATGTTTTCAAATTCCTGTGGGATGAATTTGAAAACATTTTCAAGTTCCCATGGGGGAACTTCAATCAGGGGGGAATTTGAAATCTTTGAGTTTTTACCATCTAACAACATCTAATGTCATATCACGATGGGTACAGACTTGTGACAGTGGACACTCATGGTGGCTTTAAACTTATAGTGCTGCTCCACTGGGAGACGGGCCACCAGCACCATGACCACTTAGTCACATTATCCTGACACTAAGCCAACCAGTCCTTGCCCTATCCTAATAATATCAAGCTACTGGCTAGGAAGGGACAAGTAGTAGATGTTGCCAGGACATAAACATCCAACCATCAACCAATCATTTGTTGCACTCACATGCTTCCAATGGTCATTGTCGGGGTGTGCCAGGCCCGAGTTAAGGCCCTGTCACACTTTACCGGATTAAGGAAATGGATTGAAACCGAACAAAGTCTGTTGATATCCGGCAAAGTCTGTTTTGTGTCCATTGCTTATCCGTTGATATCCATTGATATCTGTTGATATCTGGCCCGATCCGTTACAAGTTTTGAGCATGCACAAAACTTGTAACGGATTGAGCCGGACTGATGTATGCGGTTATTATCCATTACGGTGCATTCCCCGTCCGTTCCCGTCCGTTCCCTGTCTGTTACCATCCATTACCATCTGTTACCGTCCATTCCGATCCATTACATATCCATTACACGTCCGTTGTCTTCGTTATAGTTCTCTTTGTATACTGAATTGTCCGTTGATTGTTAGATACCTTATCCACCATTACCACCCGACACCTCCTGTTACCCTCCGTTACCGGCTGTTACCCGGCCATTACCATCCGTTACATAATCGATAGATTTCAAGTCCGAATCACACCGGATTAGAATATTTTTGACCGTTTCAAGCCGTTTCCTCAATCCGGTAAAGTGTGACAGGGCCTTGAGCTTCTTTTAGTTACCTCTCTTTTCACGCACAATAACTCCCTGTTGCCATTACTCAGCTGATAACAACTGACAGCTGGGGTTTGCAAGTAGTTGGCAAACAGGGTATCTGCTGTGTGGATTGTAACAATTACTGTTCAATCCCTTACCGCTGTGTTTTTGCTTTTGTGTGTGTGTTTTCTTTTGTTTAGAAACCAAGTTACGTCGTTTTCAATTGAAGTCAGGCTCTGTGAGTTCATTTTCAATTCTCTAGATCAAATTAAATTTTGCATATAGGTTTTGAGTTTTTTTAAACTAAACCTTGTTTTATTTAACGACGCCTGTAGAGCACATTGATTTTGATTTTATTTGAAATGCCAAAATATTCTTATTAATTTCTTGTCGTGATGCAGAAAATGCCCACATTTCTCTTGCATAAATAGTTTGAATAAATCCTATTTGGTCTACTTCCTCGGAGAGTTTTAAATTACTTTTTGTTTGCAGCACCCATATCCCCCCTCATATGTATATTATTTTTGAAAGCCTATGTGGAAAAGCTATACATTCGAAAATCTAGATATTCCCGACTAAATAATTAGTATGCTGGTTGGCAATGGGAATCATTCGGAACTAGCTGGAAAATATATTGTAAACCTTTTTCTGTCTTTTTATCAAAATAATGCATACAGAAATAAGACAGGGTTTACTTCTTTTTTAAAAAGCCAAACAGGGTGGCCCAATGAGTTGAGTGCCCGCATCCCGTTTTGGTAGGTCGTAGAATTCGAAACCCCGGTTAGAACCCTAAAGCGGGCATTCCTTACACGCGGTATGCGGTATGCGGCATGCGGCATGCGAATGGCATGATTCCTTACATGCAGCATGCGGCATGCGGCATGCGGCATGCGGCACACGACTGGCTATATTTTTAAAATTAAAATAAACAAGTATACTCCTTACTGCACTGTATATGAACAAATATTGCATTTATATCTATGTACCTTTTCGTACGTCACATGGGGGTTCCTACCTTTATTATAACCAAATTATAGATAAGTATTCATATTTCTGTGCATATGGCAGCATTTTTAGCTTTCCCGTAACCGTCTGTCTCCCGATTGGGACGGTCCTAACATCCTAAACTGAGCCATGTTAGGACCGTCCTTTTTGGTCAACAAAATGGCGTTCTCTGTGGCGGAGTGGTCAGAGTGTCTGACTTTTTTCTAGGTCAGACTCCTAATCTGAGGGTTGGCGGTTCGATTCCCCGTGCCCCCAGCTCTGCCAATTTGGATTTCCACCGCTGTGTACAACTTACAGCGTCATCAAAGGCCGGTTGCTCTCATACCATGTCTATGTGGTGTGGGAGGTTAAAAATCCGTCGGGTCCGTAAAAGTGTAGGCTCGGGCTTTCTATCGACCAGCAGTGGAATCAGGAAGACCAGTCGTCTATGACTGAAATTTCCCCTGCTTAAACAACAAATGGACCAAAAAAAATTAATAAAAAATCTGGGACGGTCGTAACATCCCTCGGAGCAAGCTAAACTGAGCCATGTTAGGACCATCCCATTTCTTCATATTTCCATCGTTCCATAATGCTCAGTCACCTCTCCTTGTCTAAAACTAATGGACATGTGCGACTGATGGTTTTCTATTCGCACCTGCGTACCGCATGCCGCATGCCGCACCGATCGCAACATGGACCGATCGGTTTGACGCATTCGCATTCGCATTCGCATTCGCATACCGCATGTAAGGAATGTAGCCCATAGACTTCAAGGCGTTTCGATTTTTTGTCACATTCGCATTCGCATACCGCATGCCGCGTGTAAGGAATGCACCCTTAAGCTAGGATTCCTTACACACGGTATGCGGCATGCGGCATGCGGCATGCGGCGTGCGGCGTGATTACGGGATGGGTCCTTTCACCCACACACACACACACACCCACACACAGTGTCAGGTTTCCTCACCACTGTTCTCTATGGCAAACGCAGCAGCATTCGCATTCGCATGCCGCACCGATCGCTACATGGACCGATTCAGTATTCGCATGCCGCATGCCGCATGCCGCATACCGCGTGTAAGGAATCACCCCCATTGACTTAGATGCTTTTCGATTTTTCGCCGCATTCGCATTCGCATTCGCATTCGCATACCGCATACCGCGTGTAAGGAATCCTAGCTTTAATCGATTCAAACCAATGACTTAAAATTTGATACTTGTCAGTACCTAACGTAGCATTGCATTACAATGATAGGGCAAGGACTGGCTTTCTCAGCATCAGGATAATGTGAATGGGCGGGATATAGGGTCATGGTGCCAGGCCTGGTCTTCCAGTGTGGCAGCACTATGAATTAATATGAGTATAAAAGTATCCATTAGTCAGTACCCATTAGATGTTGCCAGGACATAAAACCCCAAGCAAACAAACCTTGCGTACTACAGTGTGAACGGCACAATAGGTGAAAATGGGTTGGTTGGTTGTTATAGTTTTACATCCAGGCAACATATAAGGTAATATCAAGATGGGTACCTACTTGTGACAGTGTGCACTCATGGTGACTTTATAGTGCTACCCCACTGGGAAATCAGGCCACCGGCATCATGACACGATATCCCACTCAGTCGCATTATGCTGACACAGAGCTAACCAGTCCTTGCCCTACCCTATTAAAGTTGCATAGTCCTATGGTTTTGAATTTCTGTATTTTTTCTGAGATAAATATATTAGATTGATCACTAGTATCTACGTTGCATTAGTTCAAACTTACTGTTATTTTAAATGGTAAACCTTTGGGATATTTTGGGTGCAAACATGGAAAATTAGTTTTGGCAAGCTTGCCAAAACTCTGACACCATAGACTTCTGCAGTAACACGTTCTGTTAAATTGACTCAGTATTGCCTTCACCCAGAAACAAATGCTTAATAAGTTCATCAGTATCTAAGTTAGATATGTAAAATCAAATCTAGATAATTGGTTTGGTTTTGAAAATTTTATATTTCATCGACTATGCAGCTTCACTTTGGTTTGACTCGACCAGGAACCGAACTCCCGATCTTCCCCACGCAAAGCACGCGCTCTACCGATTCGGCCACCGGACCTGGTATGAAAATGTGTTTTAAGCAGTGAGGGTAGTGAGGTAGTGCACATGACTGGTGGTTTAATTAGCTGTGATAGAGTCGCACGGTGATGCTGCGGGGTTAGGGGGGGGGGGGTGAGGGGCAGGTAGGTGGGGGCGTGTGGGGAGTGTGGGGAGTGTGCGGAGTGTGGGGAGTGTGGGGAGGGGGGCCAGGGTAGCCGCGGGGGACGTGGTAGGTGGAGGCCGACCACTAAGTGCCATATAAGACCTGATCCATGATGGGTGCACGTGGTACTGACAGTCTGCCAAATGCCTGTCGCTTAAAGCTGCATAGTCCGATGAAAACATCAAATTTTCAAAACCAAAACAATTATCAGGATCTGATTCTACATATCTAAATTAGATACGGATGCACTTATCAAACATTTGTGGCCACATAGAAGGGAATACTGAGGCAATTTAATAGAACTGGTTACTACAGAAACCTATGGTGTCAGAGCTTTGGCATGCTTGCCAAAATTATTTTGCTATGTTCACACTTTAAATATCTTGAAAGTTAGCCATTTAAAATATAGACTACTTCAATTTCAAAGTAAAGTCAGGTATATTATGACGACCAACCTAATGTATTTATCTATAAAAAAAAAATGACAGAAACTTAAAACCATCGGACTATTCAACTTTAAGCCCCTGTCAAACCTCGACGGATTGAGGAAATGGATAGAATCCGGACTATTCAACTTTAAGCCCCTGTCACACCTCGCCGGATTGAGGAAATGGATAGAATCCGGACTATTCAACTTTAAGCCCCTGTCAAACCTCGCCGGATTGAGGAAATGGATAGAATCCGGACTATTCAACTTAAGCCCTGTCACACCTCGCCGGATTGAGGAAATGGATAGAACCCGGACTATTCAACTTTAAGCCCCTGTCACACCTCGCCGGATTGAGGAAATGGATAGAATCCGGACTATTCAACTTTAAGCCCCTGTCAAACCTCGCCGGATTGAGGAAATGGATAGAATCCGGACTATTCAACTTTAAGCCCCTGTCACACCTCGCCGGATTGAGGAAATGGATAGAATCCGGACTATTCAACTTTAAGCCCCTGTCAAACCTCGCCGGATTGAGGAAATGGATAGAATCCGGACTATTCAACTTTAAGCCCCTGTCACACCTCGCCGGATTGAGGAAATGGATAGAATCCGGACTATTCAACTTGAAGCCCCTGTCACACCTCGCCGGATTGAGGAAATGGATAGAATCCGGACTATTCAACTTTAAGCCCCTGTCAAACCTCGCCGGATTGAGGAAATGGATAGAATCCGGACTATTCAACTTTAAGCCCCTGTCACACCTCGCCGGATTGAGGAAATGGATAGAATCCGGACTATTCAACTTTAAGCCCCTGTCACACCTCGCCGGATTGAGGAAATGGATAGAATCCGGACTATTCAACTTTAAGCCCCTGTCACACCTCGCCGGATTGAGGAAATGGATAGAATCCGGACTATTCAACTTTAAGCCCCTGTCAAACCTCGCCGGATTGAGGAAATGGATAGAATCCGGACTATTCAACTTTAAGCCCCTGTCACACCTCGCCGGATTGAGGAAATGGATAGAATCCGGACTATTCAACTTTAAGCCCCTGTCACACCTCGCCGGATTGAGGAAATGGATAGAATCCGGACTATTCAACTTTAAGCCCTGTCACACCTCGCCGGATTGAGGAAATGGATAGAATCCGGACTATTCAACTTGAAGCCCTGTCACACCTCGCCGGATTGAGGAAATGGATAGAATCCGGACTATTCAACTTTAAGCCCCTGTCACACCTCGCCGGATTGAGGAAATGGATAGAATCCGGACTATTCAACTTTAAGCCCCTGTCACACCTCGCCGGATTGAGGAAATGGATAGAATCCGGACTATTCAACTTTAAGCCCCTGTCACACCTCGCCGGATTGAGGAAATGGATAGAATCCGGACTATTCAACTTTAAGCCCCTGTCACACCTCGCCGGATTGAGGAAATGGATAGAATCCGGACTATTCAACTTTAAGCCCCTGTCACACCTCGCCGGATTGAGGAAATGGATAGAATCCGGACTATTCAACTTTAAGCCCCTGTCACACCTCGCCGGATTGAGGAAATGGATAGAATCCGGACTATTCAACTTTAAGCCCCTGTCACACCTCGCCGGATTGAGGAAATGGATAGAATCCGGACTATTCAACTTTAAGCCCTGTCACACCTCGCCGGATTGAGGAAATGGATAGAATCCGGACTATTCAACTTTAAGCCCCTGTCACACCTCGCCGGATTGAGGAAATGGATAGAATCCGGACTATTCAACTTTAAGCCCCTGTCACACCTCGCCGGATTGAGGAAATGGATAGAATCCGGACTATTCAACTTTAAGCCCCTGTCACACCTCGCCGGATTGAGGAAATGGATAGAATCCGGACTATTCAACTTTAAGCCCCTGTCACACCTCGCCGGATTGAGGAAATGGATAGAATCCGGACTATTCAACTTTAAGCCCCTGTCACAACCTCGCCGGATTGAGGAAATGGATAGAATCCGGACTATTCAACTTTAAGCCCCTGTCACACCTCGCCGGATTGAGGAAATGGATAGAATCCGGACTATTCAACTTTAAGCCCTGTCAAACCTCGCCGGATTGAGGAAATGGATAGAATCCGGACTATTCAACTTTAAGCCCCTGTCACACCTCGCCGGATTGAGGAAATGGATAGAATCCGGACTATTCAACTTTAAGCCCCTGTCACACCTCGCCGGATTGAGGAAATGGATAGAATCCGGACTATTCAACTTTAAGCCCATGTCACACCTCGCCGGATTGAGGAAATGGATAGAATCCGGACTATTCAACTTTAAGCCCTGTCACACCTCGCCGGATTGAGGAAATGGATAGAATCCGGACTATTCAACTTTAAGCCCCTGTCAAACCTCGCCGGATTGAGGAAATGGATAGAATCCGGACTATTCAACTTTAAGCCCCTGTCACACCTCGCCGGATTGAGGAAATGGATAGAATCCGGACTATTCAACTTTAAGCCCTGTCACACCTCGCCGGATTGAGGAAATGGATAGAATCCGGACTATTCAACTTTAAGCCCCTGTCACACCTCGCCGGATTGAGGAAATGGATAGAATCCGGACTATTCAACTTTAAGCCCCTGTCACACCTCGCCGGATTGAGGAAATGGATAGAATCCGGACTATTCAACTTTAAGCCCCTGTCACACCTCGCCGGATTGAGGAAATGGATAGAATCCGGACTATTCAACTTTAAGCCCCTGTCACACCTCGCCGGATTGAGGAAATGGATAGAATCCGGACTATTCAACTTTAAGCCCCTGTCACACCTCGCCGGATTGAGGAAATGGATAGAATCCGGACTATTCAACTTTAAGCCCCTGTCACACCTCGCCGGATTGAGGAAATGGATAGAATCCGGACTATTCAACTTTAAGCCCCTGTCAAACCTCGCCGGATTGAGGAAATGGATAGAATCCGGACTATTCAACTTTAAGCCCCTGTCACACCTCGCCGGATTGAGGAAATGGATAGAATCCGGACTATTCAACTTTAAGCCCCTGTCACACCTCGCCGGATTGAGGAAATGGATAGAATCCGGACTATTCAACTTTAAGCCCCTGTCACACCTCGCCGGATTGAGGAAATGGATAGAATCCGGACTATTCAACTTTAAGCCCCTGTCACACCTCGCCGGATTGAGGAAATGGATAGAATCCGGACTATTCAACTTTAAGCCCCTGTCACACCTCGCCGGATTGAGGAAATGGATAGAATCCGGACTATTCAACTTTAAGCCCCTGTCACACCTCGCCGGATTGAGGAAATGGATAGAATCCGGACTATTCAACTTTAAGCCCCTGTCACACCTCGCCGGATTGAGGAAATGGATAGAATCCGGACTATTCAACTTTAAGCCCCTGTCACACCTCGCCGGATTGAGGAAATGGATAGAATCCGGACTATTCAACTTTAAGCCCCTGTCACACCTCGCCGGATTGAGGAAATGGATAGAATCCGGACTATTCAACTTTAAGCCCCTGTCACACCTCGCCGGATTGAGGAAATGGATAGAATCCGGACTATTCAACTTTAAGCCCCTGTCACACCTCGCCGGATTGAGGAAATGGATAGAATCCGGACTATTCAACTTTAAGCCCCTGTCACACCTCGCCGGATTGAGGAAATGGATAGAATCCGGACTATTCAACTTTAAGCCCCTGTCACACCTCGCCGGATTGAGGAAATGGATAGAATCCGGACTATTCAACTTTAAGCCCCTGTCACACCTCGCCGGATTGAGGAAATGGATAGAATCCGGACTATTCAACTTTAAGCCCATGTCACACCTCGCCGGATTGAGGAAATGGATAGAATCCGGACTATTCAACCTTAAGCCCTTGTCACACCTCGCCGGATTGAGGAAATGGATAGAATCCGGACTATTCAACTTTAAGCCCCTGTCAAACCTCGCCGGATTGAGGAAATGGATAGAATCCGGACTATTCAACTTTAAGCCCCTGTCACACCTCGCCGGATTGAGGAAATGGATAGAATCCGGACTATTCAACTTTAAGCCCTTGTCACACCTCACCGGATTGAGGAAATGGATAGAATCCGGACTATTCAACTTTAAGCCCCTGTCACACCTCGCCGGATTGAGGAAATGGATAGAATCCGGACTATTCAACTTTAAGCCCCTGTCACACCTCGCCGGATTGAGGAAATGGATAGAATCCGGACTATTCAACTTTAAGCCCCTGTCACACCTCGCCGGATTGAGGAAATGGATAGAATCCGGACTATTCAACTTTAAGCCCTTGTCACACCTCGCCGGATTGAGGAAATGGATAGAATCTGAATACAGTCCGTTGATATTCGTCAAAGTCTGGTATCTGTCCATTGCAAATCCGTTGATATCCACCACGGTCCGTTCCAAGTTTCGATAGATTTCACGTCCGAATTACACCGGACTAGAATATTTTTGTCCGGCTCTGTCCGTATGTTCAGTCCGGTAAAGTGTGACAGGTCCTTTACACCGGCGCACGTCACAGCGCGTTTACCGGCGCAAGTCACGGCATGTATACCGGCGCGTGTCACAGTGCATTTACCGGCGCATGTCACGGCGTGTATACCGGCGCGTCACGGTGCATTTACCGGCGCACGTCACGGCGTGTAAACCAGCGCGCGTCACGGTGCATTTACCGGCGAACGTAACGGCGCACGTCACGGCGCATTTACTGGCGCACGTCACGGCACACATATCGGCGCACGTCACAGTACATTTACCGGCGCACGTAACGGCGCACGTCACGGCGCATTTACCGGCGCACGTCACGGCACACATATCGGCGCACGTCACAGTACATTTACCGGCGCACGTTACGGCGCATTTACCGGCGCACGTCATGGCACACATACTGGCGCACGTCTAGCCACATTTACCCGCGCACTTCATGGCGCATTTACAGGCGCACATCACGGCGCGCTTGCCAGCGGACTGTACGGCGCATTTACTGGCGCACGTCATGGCGTGCATACCGACGCACGTCATGGCACATTTACCGATGCACGTCACGGTGCATGTATCAGCGCACGTCATGGTGCATTTAAATTACAAGTGTGTGTCACAGCGTATTTACCGGCGCACCTCACGGCGTGCTTACCGACCCACGTCATGGTGCGTATATCAGTGCACGTCATGACGCACATATCGGGGTATGTCAGTAACAGCAGATATATTATCAGCAGCTTTACCCTGTGTTTGCAATGTTTTCCAAGTCGATCTCTGTGAGACCTGATTTAAGGAATACTGGCGTATCCGGCACAGGCGGGCCTAGTCGGGCGGGGGCGCGCGCGCACTGGCGGTGATGCCGAGCACACACGTGCAAGCGACACCTGCCGTCGGGAATACTAGCACGCACCGGCGCGCACCGACACAACCCAGCCGGGATACCGCCGATGATACCGGTGCGAATAAAGGCGCGTACCGGCGGGGTACAAGCGCATGCCCGCGAGTACCTACCCATAACGACAAGTATACGACACCCCTGGTCTCCCAGTGGGGCAGCACTATAAATTATAGTCCGATTAAAACATAATATTTTCAAAACCAAAACAATTATCTAAATTTGTTCTACATATCTAACTTATATGCTGGTGCACTTAGAAATTTAAAATAGAAGTTACTTCAAACTAAAGTAAGGTAGATAATAATGAACAACCTAATATGTTTATCTCAGAAAATGTGAGAAACTCAAAACTATCGGACTATGCAACTTTAATATGAGTAGAAAAGTAGCCATGAGTCAGTACCCAGTAGATGTTACCAGGATATAAAACTATTAAAAGGCCAACACTTATGTGTATCTGTATATATTAATTATTATTTATATATAACTGCATGGTTGTCGGAGTTTTACATCCTGACAACATCTAAGGTCATATCAGGATGGGTATCGACTGCGACAATGCACACTCATGGAAACGTTATAGTGATGCCCCACTAGGAGACCGTCTGGCTAGGAAGTGCCAAGTATCAATGTTCAAGTCATTGGTACAAGACGAATACCAGCTTGCTTCAGCGGGCATATATAAATAATATAGTCCGATTTGCATGATATCATTCGTGTAAAACTGGCACGGGGGCCGGATAAAGTGGCTGGGAGTGAGATGGGGGTGTGGCTGGGGGTAAAGGCCTCCCTAAAAACGGATGGAATATTTATCTAATAGTTCACAACGTCGTTGTGGGGGCGATGGGGGGGGCGGGGGGGGGGGTTAAGAGGTCATGGAGATTCCGAAGCCCCCGGTATCCGACATCCGGTTCCTAATCAGGGTTTATACTGAGTGCCCGCCCCTCGCCCCTCTACGGCACTCCCCCCCCCCCCCCCCCCGTCCCTTTGGGAGTAGGCCATGTTTTATTGTAACCCGAGATAAAAACAAGTGGGGGTCAAAGTTCAACGACTTAGCCAATGTTCCTCCAGGGTTCATGGGGGAAGAAGGATCCGCCCTTCTATTAACACTGTTATTATTGATCGAATAGGGAATGCCTATGTATAGACACAGTTTATACATGTATATACATACATATATATGCATATATGCGTGTATGTATATACATATATACACATTTATGTAATGTGTATATGTGCATATGTGGAGATGTATATATGTATATATGCGTACATGTATATATGTATATATTATATGTATGTGTACATGTATATATGTATATATTATATGTATGTGTGTATGTGTGTATGTGTGTATGTGATTTCAATTAATTATTTGTTTGCGAACCTAAGTTCATTTGTTGGTGCTCAGAACGCCGGACCTCTGTGTGTATGTGTGTATATGTGTATGTGTGTATATGTGTATATGTGTATGTCATACTATATGTGTATATGTATAAATGTATATATGTATAAATGCATATATGTATACATGTATATATGTATAAATGTATATATGTATAAATGCATATATGTATACATGTATATATGTATAAATGTATATATGTGTATATGTATATATGTACATATGTGTATATGTATATATGTGTGTATATGAATATATGTGTATGTATATGCGCATATACATATATATGTGTATATACATATATCCATATATCCATTATATACATGTATACATATTCATACATACATATATATACACATATATATACATTTTTGAAGATAGGTATACATATATACCTGCCTGGATGTAAGGCCCGAAAAATAATGATTCATAAAATAATCATTTAGGAAATAATTATTTAGAAAATAATTTACTTCAATCATTATTTATCTTGGGAGACTCTCAGACCTCAAACCGAACATGAATTTAGATATGGTCAGGATGTAAAACCCTAAGACAATTAAAAAAATTGTTATACCTCAATCCATTGTATATCTTGGAGGCACTCGGACCTCAAACCCAAATATCATATATATATATATATAAACATACATATATATATACATCCAACTTATGGGGTTTGGACAGTTAGACCAACAAGCTGTGCGTACTGCATCTTTGGGTATGTGTTATCGGTGGCAGTGGCAATAAGGAAGCAGAAGCTTCACGGGAGATCTGAGCCCAGATTTACGACGAGTTAGTTCCTTCACCCTTCCTCTTGGCAGCAGCTCTTCAAGTTCAACCCACCCAAATAGGTTACACGCTACCAAAGTGAATGGATCTGCTACACTGGAGACAGCAGCAGATGAAGCATCCAGAACCTCTCTTTCTCTCCGCCTCTCTCTCTTTCTCCCTCGGTATTTTGTGGCAGCACTTTGAATACTTCCACTGTGTGGTGTCCTTCAAAAGCCATACGATGAATTGCGGCCTGCGGTGTAAAGTAGGGCTTCAATGGGCAGCTGGAGTTGTTGTGGAACACGGGCTGCATCAAATGACGGGCACCCATAAGAAGCTGGGCGGATGTGTCACTGCAGGTCATGGTGGTGGTGGTGGTGGTGGTGGGTGAGGTGGTTGAGGTAGTTGTGGTGATTGTGGTGGTTGAGGAGGTGGTGCTGGTGTTTGTGGTGGTTGAGGTGGTGATGGTGGAGGTGGTGGTTGTGATGGATGAGGTGGTTGTGGTGGTAGTAATGGTGGTGGAGGTGGTCGTGGTGGTTATCGTGGTTGAGGTGGTTATTGTGGTTGTGGTGATTGAGGTGGTTGTGGTGATGGTATTGGTTGTGGTGGTTGATGTGGTTTTGGTGGTTGAGGTGATTGCGGTGGTTGAGGTGTGTATGAGGTGGTTGTAGTGGTTGAGGTGGCTACAGTGGTTGAGGTGGCTGATGTGGTTGAGATGGTTTAGATGGTTGAAGTGTTTGTGGTGGTCTAGGTGGTTGAGATGGTTGATGTGGTTGAAGTGGTTGAAGTGGTTGAGATGATTGTGGTTGTTGTTGTGGTTGTCATGGTTGTAGTGGTCATGGTTTTTAAGTGGTTTTGGTGGTTGTTGTGGTTGTTGTGATTGTGGTGGTTGAGGTGGTGGTCGTGGTTGTGGTGGTCGTGGTTGTTGATGTGGTTGTTGTGGTTGTTGTGGTGGTGGTGATGGTGGTTGTGTGGTTGTGGTGGTTGTGGTGGTTGTGATGGTGGATGGTTGTGGGTTGTGGTGTGTGGTGGTGGTGGTGTGGTGGTTGGGTGGTTGTGATGGTGTGATGTTGTAGTGGTTGTGGTGGTTGTGGTTGTTGTGGTTGTTGTGGTGGTGGTGATGGTGGTTGTGTGGTTGTGGTGGTTGTGGTGGTTGTGATGGTTGTGATGGTTGTAGTGGTTGTGGTGGTTGTGGTGGTTGTGGTGGTTGTGGTGGTTGTGGTGGTTGTGATGGTTGTGATGGTTGTAGTGGCTGTGGTGGTTGTGGTGGTTGAGGTGTTAGGGTTGGGTCAGAATGTGCTCAGTGTCGGGCATCCCGGTGTTCACCTACGGTGAGTTCGTGTGAGCGTGTCTGACTGTGTGAGTGTGTGTGACAGTGTGTGACTGCGTGGGTGAGTGTGATTGAGTGTGAGTGTGAATGGGGAGTGTGTGAGCATGAATGGTGTGTGAGTGTGTGTCAGTGTGTGATGGGGTGAGGGTGGAGCGGGTCACTTTTAGCTGGTCGATGAAACACTATGAGTGTGTGTGAGTGTGAAGGGGTGTGTGAGTGGGTATGAGTGTGTGAGTGTGAGTGTATGATTGTGTGTGAGTGTGTGGTGGGGTGGGAGTGGAGGGGTCACTGCGAGCTGCTCGGCGAAACAATGTAACCTTACTCTAATTTCTAAAGGACGCTCCCGGAAGCTGCCACCTGTTCCGCGTGGAGCCCACGTGACCTCACACGTGCAAGGGACACTTTCATGTTACCTGTAAAGGAAGATGGAGTATGGCGACTAGCGGAACACGCCTGGAAACTCACAGGCTGAGATCGATAGAGACACTCAGGGGAGGCTGGTGAAATAAGAAAATGCAGTATATAGCTTACCAGGCTATCGGTATAAATATACTAAGTGCGCAGTTCCGGTGCAGTGACTTGACATATTGTCCAGGTTCGGAAACCATTTCTTTTTGCCTTCATTTGACATGGATCTGACAATTTCGCAGTTTCATGTAAATTTCAAGCCAGGCACTTTAATGTGATTGATAAGACTGATATAAATTAGAACAAATACCACTAGATTTTCGCCATGAATATGGTTTTGTTGTCGACATGGCGTTAAACTATAGGCAATCGTCATCAATCATGCAATCGGGGAACTCTTAAGCCCTGGTCACATAGCTGTTAGTGGACGTAGTTGAACGTAGGTTAACGTACTGGAGGCTAACATTGGTCAAACGTGGTGTAAGTTTGTTAAACTACGTTGAAATACGTTAAGGTACGCCACCTTTTGCCACCGAATGTTACGGACAAATAAGTTATGGTACAGATGCTGGTACATTCAACTACGTTCAACTACTTTCAACTATGTTAGCCTCCACTCTATTCAACTACGTTCAACTATGTCCAGTAACGACTATGTGACCATGGCATGGGCGATCTGGAACGGCCATGGGTTTGCGTGGGTCAAAGTATGCTAGAGTATGCAAGAGTACACTAGAGTACATTAAGAGGTATGTTCTACTATGTTCTACTACATTCTACTATGTTCAAAATTCAGCCTCTAACATACCACTCTTTTGAACATGTCCACAAATTTAATCGGAGATCACGGCTCACCCACATTATTACCAAGTTAACATCAAGGAGAAGTACAGATGCCGGTACATTCAACTACATTCAACTACGTTAACCTCCACTACATTGACCTACGTCCACTAATGGCTATGTGACCAGGGCTTTAGAGCCGAAACACGGCAAGACACGTCATATCTCGTAGATAAAACCGAGACATGAGCGGCTGTAAATGGCACTTTTTTACAGCGGATTTATTCTGTGCGGAGCCGCGGAACATCGATGGGTGGGTGGGGAGTTTTGTGTGGCGGGTGGGTGATGTGACATTTGATAGTCAGCTCAGGTAGATGAGTGCACAAAGGGAATGTGCGCGTCGTGTAGGTTCATTGGCTAGCACAGTATCAGTACCCATGGTCAGGATTGAGGCAAATGTCAAAGGCCCATCGAATGGGGCGATTAGAAAAACAACAAGAAGCGAAAGAACAACGAACACGGACATATTCATTGCATATTGAAAGGATGCATCATTATGGGGGTGGATGGATTGGGGAGGAGGGAGGCTAGAGGGGTTTAAGACGGGGTAATAAAACAACAACAACAAATCGGAAGTTAAAGCTGCATAGTCCGATGAAATCATCAAATTTTCAAAACCAAAACAATGATCTAAATTTGATTCTACATATCTAGCTTAGATACTGATGCACTTATTAAGTATTTGGCACCACACAGAAGGGAATAGCGAGGCAATTGAATAGACGGTGTCAGAGTTTTGGCAAGCTTGCCAAAATTAATTTTGCATGGTTGCACTTCAAATATCTCAAAAGTTAGCCACTTAAAATAAAAGTTACTGCAAGCTAAAGTAAGGTACATTATATTATAACGATCAACCTAATGTATTTATCTCAGAAAATTTCTGAAACTCAAAACCATCGGACTATGCAACTCTAACTGCATCGAATTTGCTCATTGATTGGGGTTTTGCATCCTAGTACCATTTGAGCCCATATCAGGACAGTTACTGCTTATGGACATAACACACTCATGGTGGCTTTATAGCGTTATCCCACTTGGCTACCACGATGCTGGTACGATGACCCATTCAGTCACACTAACCTGTAGATAAAGGATTCGCCCGGTACTCGCAGACGCAGTACACGGGTCAATACCATCCCTATATCAAAACTGTCGAAAAACCGTTTCAATTAATTGAGAGCCTAATTTCACAATCTAAGAAGCAACAATTATTCTTTACATATGACTTATTGATAGCCCACTACCTTTGAGTTGAAAAATATAATATAATATCTAGTTTAATAAGATTTAAAAGTGAAATCGATGGCGTTATGTGGCCGCCATGTTGTCTTTTTGCATTCTCTCCCATTTCACCAACTCTGTTCTGATATAAGTAACCATTTGACACTGGTGCCAGGCATTCTACTTCTTGTTCCATACTAACACTATTTTCGCCCGTATTTATATAAGGCTGGTCTTCACCCATGTACTACAAGTACCGGGTGAATCTTTTATCTAGCTAACCTGATGACACGACCAACCGTACAGTCTTTGGCCTATTTCTTTGTAAACAAGTTCCAGGCAAGAAAAATACAAATACCAAGTTCGATATTTGGTATACCTTAATTGTATACTGACCGTCTCATCTCCCGGATCGGTGGTATGCACTCGGATAACCATCGTCACATTCCACATCGTTGCTATGCCAACCCTCAAACAACATTCATTTCCACCTTAAAGCTGCATAGTCCGATGGAAACATCAAATTTTCAAAAACCAAATCAATTACTTAGATTTGCTTGTACATATCTGTCGATATCGGTGCACTTGGTAAACATTTGTTACCATATAAAAGGGAATACTGAGGCAATTTAATAAAATATATTACCGCTGAAGCCTATGGTGTCAGAGTTTTGGTGTGCTTGCGATAATTAACATTGCATGTTTGCACTTCAAATATCTCAAAAGTTAGCTATGTATAATAAAAGTAACTTCAAACTAAAATAAGGTAGATAATTGCGATAGACTTAATATATTTATCTTGGAAAATGACAGAAACTCAAAACCATCGGACTCAGCAGCTTTAAATGTAGGCTTCCAGAGAAACTTCCAACGGCCATCGTTTAGCTATGTGGGTTGATTAATGCTATCGTGCTAATTGCAATTATTAATCATTCATCTTTCGGCATGTAGCTGTCATCCGTCCTCGGCGGTTCATATCACTTGGTGCAGTTTGTGCCATTATAATATATATATATGCATATATATTATACATTGTATATTATAAATACGAAGAGCTCTTTTCCAAAACCCAATAAGCGCTGATCTAAAAAAATGAGCTTGCAATGCCAATGCCAAGCTCGTAGCTCGTGCTTTGGAAAAAGAGCTCTTCATAGACAGTAAAACCTCCCTAACCGACCACCTCCCCAGATCGACCACTCCCCTATATCGACCGCTTTATTTGGGTCCATTGTAACCATATTCTAACTCCCTAAAGCGAGCACCTCCCTAAATGGACCACTTAAAGTCGCTCCCAAGGTCGGTCGATTTAGAGAGGTTTTACTGTATATATCACATATATATGTATTTGAGCCTGTCTCAAAAGGTGCTAACTCTTCGGTTTTTTTGTCCATTGTAATGATGGACCCAAAACAGCACAGAAATGGTTACACTGAACACACAAGGACATTTGCTTCAAATCAATATGTATTCTATTGGGATTATGAAACACCATTTAAAAAACAAATCAGTTTATCCTGAGTAAATGCATAAGTAGATAGTATGTTGATCATTACAATGGACAAAGTTTTGTCCCATATTACTTAGCACCTTTTGAGAGAGCCATATATATATATATATATATATATATATATATATATATATATATATAGATATGACCTACTCAGTCAAATTATCTGGCACCGAGCCAATAAGTCGTTGCCCTATCCTAATAATGCCGAGCGCCTGGCTAGGAAGTGATAATTATCAATTTTTAAATCATTGGTTTGACTCAAACCCATCCGTTCAAATCCCATGATCTACCAAAACGGGAGACGAACGCTCAACTCATTCAGCCATCCCGTCTTGTGTAGCGCATGTAAATTTCACGCAATTCACATTGCCCAGTTAAAACCGATTGCAGCAAATTTGTTCTTCAGCTGGTTTTTTTATGGCGAGTTGTGACTGAGCTATAGTCCTGAACAGAGCAGCATCCATCTTTGGCGACATTGTGTGTCATATTACAGTGTACATGTTGAGTGTACATATTACACACTAGTTGTGAAATCCTACATATCTCATGGAAAGTCGTTCATAAACGTTAAAATTGCACCAACAAAAGGGAACGATTAATTTTCAAAGTGGAAAATGATTGTATGGAAAATACCCTTGCGCGTCATTACATTTCACTACCTTCACTTGTACTTCATTATAGCTGTGGAGTAATAAAAGAACATTACAATGCATACATCTGCATGGATGCTTTTACATTCCTATACAGTATAACGCCGTTAAACCAAACTTGAAGGGACCCTAGAAATTGGTTTGGATTAACCGATCATTGGTTTAACCGAGCTTTGGCTTCGACTTTGACTTTGCTTTGCCAAAAACCCGGGTGCATTATGAATGTAATATACAATATATGTGGACACTTTGATTATTGTTTTTTTTATAATGTATATACAGTATAACCCCATTAAACCAAGCTTGGTTAACCCAAACGATCGGTTAATCCAAACTTCTTTTGGCGGCCCACCAAAATACTACCGTTTATCATATAAAAAAGTCAGTGGGGTCTCAGATGATCTTATAACCACATGAAAGTTTGGTTTAGCCGTACAGGAAGTGGCCTAGGATCCGAAATGTTTGTTTGGATTAACCGATAGTTTGGATTAACCGAGCTTGGTTTAACGGGGTTATACTGTACATGGACACGTGTACATGTGGACCAGACGGAATAGCCGAATGACTTGAACGTCCGTCTCTCGTGTTGGTAGATCGTGGGATTCGAACCCACGGGTTCGAACCCGGGTCGAGTCAAAACACTGACATACAGATTGATCATTGTTGCTTCCTAGGTAGGCGTGTGGCATTATTAGGAAAGAGCAAAGACTGGTTGGCTCAGTGTCAGGATAATGTGACTGAGTGGGATATCAGGTCATCGTTCTGGTCGCCTGGTCTCCCAGTGGGGAAGCACTATAAAGTAGCCATGAGTGTGCACTGTCACAAGTCGGTACCCATCCTGATATGACCGTAGATGTTTTCAGGATGTAAAGATCCAACACCCAACCAACATGGGGGTGTGTGGGTGTGGGTGTGCAGGTGGATGGGAGAGCGTGTGGATGTGTTGGTGTATGAGTGTGTGAGTGTGTGGATGTGTGAGTGTGTGGGTGTGGGCATGTGGGTGGGTGGATGTGTGTGAGTGTAGGTGGGTGTGAGGGTGTGTGAGTGTGTGTGTGGGTGGGTGTGAGGGTGTGTGTGAGTTTGTGGGTGGGTGACTGTGTGGGTGTGCTTGTGGGTGTTTGTGTGTGAGTGTGGGTGTGGGCGTGTATGGGTGTGTGGGTGTGTGAGGGTGTGTGTGAGTGTATGTGGGGGGCGTAGGGGTGTGAGGGTGTGTGTGAGTATGTGAGGGTGTGTGGGTGTGTGTGTGTGAGTGTGTGTGAGTGTGCGTGTGAGGTTGTGTGTATGTGAGTGGGTGTGTGGTGGGAGAGGAGTACATGTGATAAGTGCAAGCATGCAGTGCGCTGCAGTGTACTCTGGAGAGAAAGTAAACTGTCTAATGAACAGTCACTTTAGTGCCGCTCGATCCCCAGTAGGACGATGAGTGTCCGACTACTTCTGTAACCACTGCGAAAAAACCCTGATAAATGTGGTGCGCCTTGTGCATCTGATAATATTACCCGAGCAGCTGAGTACTTCATTTCCCGACAAACTGGAGTGTGGGGTAGTACTATTTGAGTACTGCAGATACAGTTTTGGTATCGAATAGGAATACATGTTATTTGATGTTGGGTATTGTCCAGTCTAATACAGTTGTACACTTCAGTTATTAACACTCTCCTCACATTATCTGATAACTCCAGCTCACTCCACTGAATTGGGGATATCGGGAGTCCAGTTTTCTGGAAATTCTATACAAATTACTTCACAGTGCAATGAAGGGGAGGTGGGGTTCTTCGAATTATGTTTGCAAGGAGTCAGATATTATGAAGGCCCAGGTAAAAATTGTATTTCTTTTGCTTTGGAATAGTTATCAATTTGAAACAATGTTAGTATATAGCCTGGCCTTTACTGTACATTCTGCGTCTGGCATCAAAGAATGTGAATATCTGAACCTCCAACTCAAGATGGTGAATAGACTGGCAGCCAGCCCATTGTGCAAACAACATGTATTTATTATTATCATTATTTTATAACAGTGTTAGCCCCAAAATCTTTTTGTTATTTCTGGGTATGACTTCTAAGTTCTATATGAACATTGACACCTGATTGTGTACTATTCCCGGTATGAGTGTATAATACTAAACCACGGGTACCAGACGGGATGGCCAAATGTGTTGAGCATCCGTCTCCCCTTTTGGTAGACTATGGAATTAGAACCCATGGATTTGAACCCTGGTCGAGTCAAACAAATTACTTTAAAAATTATACTTGTCACTTCCTAGCCAGGCACTCTGCATTATTAGGATAGGGCAAGGATTGGTGGGATATCAGGTCATGGTGCTGGTCCCCCATTGGGGCAGCATTATAAAATCGACATGAGTGTGCACTGTCACAAGTCGGTACCCACCGTGATATGACCTGAGATGTTGCCAGGACGTAAAACTCCAACAACCAACCATCCTTACGTCAGCCCTCTCTGGGACAAAGCTGAAGACCGGCTGGTAACTTAAAGGCTATGGCGACGCTATCCTTATCGCTGTATCCACCCAGCCACCTCCAGCCTAATGGCGTCGCCCTTTATCAGCTTATCCCTTGGTCCACATTGTGGCTGACTAGGGGTGAATGGGCTACGTGTGAAATGTGACTATCCATTATCGCTTTTCTATATGACATGCCTTCCATTATGATGGTAATCAGGCCACGAGGGCCATCCGCTACTGGATGTTGCATCTGTCGAGCTCTCGTCACTTTTGGATTTGCTATCGAGAGGACAGGACCACTGCACGTTGAGATACTCAACGAAAATGAAATCCAACGACCCAGCACGGAACCCCCTCGTCCTCACATTCAGGGAATTTGGAGTGGAAGAACTATGTGTGTACACTCACCTGAAAACATACATGGACAAGAAGGAACTGACAGGGGCGGATCCGGCAGTATTCGCAACTACCAGGAGCCCGCATGTCGCGGCCTCACAAGAGACACTGACAAGGTATGTGAGGAATACCATGGCGGAAGCAGGTATAGACATGACACAATTCACACCGTACTCTTGCCGACACGCATCCACCAGTGCGGCGGCAAGGAAACAAGTCCCACTGGCCACAATTATCCTGGCAGCGGGATGGACAGGTGAAACCACCTTCAGGCGCTTCTACAACCGACCCCTATCCTCGGGGGGAAACGTGACTACCAACCTTATCCCTACCATCTGGGCAGATGAGAGGGAAACAAGCGAGAGACCGACAAACAATGGACTCACTTAAAACCATGTAGCCATATATAGAATGTATCCAAGATTGCTTGTAATGAGGCTCGAGAGCCACTTATAGATACACAAAAAAGAAATAAAAGCGAACCTAAGCAACAAGCTAATGTCTTGCGTACGCTTCATTCACATTGTTGATTAGGAACAACACAGGTACACAGCCGCAATACAAAGTAGCGGATGGCCCTCGTGGCCTGATTACCATCATAATATAAAATTCTGCTATTAACATGCAGCAGAATATGAATTATTATGGTATGAAAGGGCCACGAGGGGCCATCGGCCCACCCTATAGTCTAGGTAAGACCCACCCGAAGAACAGCTGAGTACCAGTGTTGAAACTACAAAAAATGACGAGAGCTCGACAGATGCAACATCCAGTAGCCGATGGCCCCTCGTGGCCCTTTCATACCATAATAATTCATATTCTGCTGCATGTTAATAGCAGAATTTTATATGATTTGGCTGTAAGCCAGTGTTGCGTTAACGGAAAGTTAAACATTGAACCAGCCACACATTGTAACTTGGTGTATTTTTTACTATTTTAAAACAAATATAATTGACTCATTGTGAACAAAAGTTTGGTGTGTTTTAAAATTAAACATGAAGATCACGACTATTATTTTTGAATTAGAATCTGATGTCTGAATGTTCACCTTGCTTATCTAAACAAAATTGTGCTGCTTATTTCAGATTATTATATTGCTTATTAAAAAAACAGCGCCACATTATTGTTAAGCTTTTACAGCTAAGAACACGGAGGTAGCCGTGGAATAGAGTTGATGACCAGCTAGCACCATGTGACAAGGATTGATTGATTGATTGATTGATTGGTGGGTGTCGGCAGCATAGGCCATATTCACAGCGAGAATTGTTTGTTTTTATTCAACCATCACCTTTACATATAATGTAAAAACATACAATCAGTTATGTGTCAATAGACACTTATGAATTTTTAAAAGCTCAAAATCATATAATAAAATAAAATAGATGAAAGAATTAATTAATCAAAATTGTTTTAATGAACTATATGAGGTGGTACAGAACAGCTGCACTCAAAAAGGCTAAAATTTCATCTTGTTTTACTTTGATGATTCAGAAAATCCAACAGCCAAGCATTGAAGTATTCAGTTGGGTGCTAAGGAAGGAAAGTTTTCAGCAAATTTTCTTTCTTTTCTGTCTTTTCTTGGGCTGCAAATTATATTAATCTGAATAAATATTTTATCAACGCTCGGGAATTAGGAAATGTCAGATCTCCAAGTATAGTTCATCTACTCACTTCCCCCAATGGAAAATGCCGGATCTCCAAGCATAGTTCATATATGCACTGCCCCCCCCCCCCCCCAGTGAAAAATGCCGAATCTCCAAGCATAGTTTATATACTCACTGCTCCCAGTGACAAATACCAGATCACCAAGCATAGTCTATCTAATCACTCTCCCTAGTGGAAAATACGAGATTTCCAAGCAGAGCCCATTGCGATGTCCCGAAGAGATATATGTGTAAAAATAAACTCGCTATGAAGGCTCCACAAAAACGTCACAACTTACGGTCATGGTGCACAAACATTGTTGGCCTGATAAATACAAAAAAAACTCGGGCCAGTTTTGAAGAACAATTACACTAATTCGGCACCTGAATCTTACTGGGGCATTTACTGTTGTTGTTTCTTAAAAGATTAGTGATGGATAAGGAAGATATTCAGCTATAATTCTGTCGGATAGGCTAGGGGGCAAATTCTTAGAAATGTGGGTATGTTGTCTTCGAATAGAAGTTTTCAGAGATCCTGAAGGTATTATTAGCATCCAGCGGGCCTCAAATTAGGCTCCTTAGTGAGGCCCTAACAAAACAAACATATATATGTATATATATGTACCATGTTTATATATAAATATATATATGAATATATATAGATAAATGGATATATGTATATATTCATTTAAATATATATATAAATCGTATATATATTTATCAAATTATTTGTATATATTTAAAATGTGACCGTCCCGACGGGCCTACAGGCGTTAACGGCCAGACGCAGCTGGCATACAATGCCTAGAGGCCCTCACAGGTGGCGCCAGTGTGGCCAATGTCATACTACACAGAGTCAGTTAGATAGGGTAAGTGCTAAACTATTACATAGGGAACTGAAGATACATAGGGTCCTTGTTTATATTTCCATAATGGATTATAGAGCACTTTTAAGTACAAAAAGCACATGTATTGATAATATATATATATATATATATATATATATATATATATATATATATATAATTCTTTCGAGCGAGTGGAGTGTCACATCCCGCACAGGGGGTGAGCGGGGCATGCGAGACTCTCTGAAAAAGTGCTAAGCAATATGGGACAAAACTGTGTCCATTGTAACAATCAACATAATATCTGTTTATGCATTTCCTCAGGATAAACTGATTTGTTTTTTACATGGTGTTTCATAATCCCAATAGGATACATATTGATTTGAAGCAAATGTCCTTGTGTTTTCAGTGTAACCGTTTCTGTGCTGTTTTGTGTCAATCGTTAAAATGGACAAAAGAAAATTAGTGATCACCTTTTAAGACAGGCTCATATATGAGTGTGTAATATCTACTTCCGGCCATGCAGTCTGATGACCACAGTCTGATGGTCAGCAGGCTACTGGCCAGCCTTCCCAATTTGTCCAAGCCACGAGAAGAGGAACATCACTACTTAACGAAAATTGCTCCTGACACAGCACTTTGTCTGGGTAACCACCCGCTCAATTAAAAAGCCCTCCAGTCCACAGCCAGAACCACCACCACACAGGCGGTAGGTCTGAGGCCAGTGATGGTGATGGAATAGGGGAAGTAGCGAAGCATAAGGAAGATATTGGAGATAGTACAAAGCAAACACACCTCAAACGCCATCAAAGCAGAACAACATAAAAGAAACTCAAAATTCAAAGTAATATAAATTCAAAAATGTTTTGACTGCTGGTATTGGGCCAGAATCATTCCTGGTTATACATAAAGCCGTAATGCTAATAGGCAGGGAACATAACTGACTCGGGCGCATTACATGAGCTAGCTCAACACGATTACAAGCAGGTGTGTTCGCCCACCCTCCAGTGGAGTAATGGACACAAATTAACCCCCCCTCCGACCCCAAATGACAATCAAACACATTTGATTAAACTGTATGGATGTTATGGCCCTGCACCAACAAGTTTACACTGCAAACAGCAAGCATAACCTTTTTACTAAAGTAAAACAGGAAGACATTTTAGCCTTTTTGAGGACAGCGGGTCTGTACCATCCGAATTTAATTTATTAAACCAATTTCATCAACTTAACCTCTGAATTTTAATTGGGATTATATTTTCGTTCACCACAATTTATACAATTCATTCATAAGTGTCCTGTGACACATAATTGATTGTATGCTTTTGCATTCTGTGTAAAAGCGAACGGTTGAATTAGTTGAATTTAAACAAAAAAAACAATTCTCCCCGTGAATATGCCCCATGCTGCCATCACGGCGTAAAGAAACCACCAATCAATCACCCACCCCAATGCAATTCTTAGTAAAACCGCATAAAGAAACCACCAATCAATCACCCACCCCAATGCAATTCTTAGTAAAACGGCATAAAGAAACCACCAATCAATCACCCACCCCAATGCAATTCTTAGTAAAACTGCATAAAGAAACCACCAATCAATCACCCACCCCAATGCAATTCTTAGTAAAACCGCATAAAGAAACCACCAATCAACACCCACCCCAATGCAATTCTTAGTAAAACGGAATAAAGAAACCACCAATCAATCACCCACCCCAATGCAATTCTTAGTAAAACGGCATAAAGAAACCACCAATCAATCACCCACCCCAATGCAATTCTTAGTAAAAACGCATAAAGAAACCACCAATCAATCACCCACCCCAATGCAATTCTTAGTAAAACGGCATAAAGAAACCACCAATCAATCACCCACCCCAATGCAATTCTTAGTAAAACGGCATAAATAAACCACCAATCAATCACCCACCCCAATGCAATTCTTAGTAAAACGGCATAAAGAAACCACCAATCAATCACCCACCCCAATGCAATTCTTAGTAAAACCGCATAAAGAAACCACCAAACAATCACCCACCCCAATGCAATTCTTAGTAAAACGGCATAAAGAAACCACCAATCAATCACCCACCCCAATGCAATTCTTAGTAAAACGGCATAAAGAAAGCACCAATCAATCACCCACCCCAATGCAATTCTTAGTAAAACGGCATAAAGAAACCACCAATCAATCACCCACCCCAATGCAATTCTTAGTAAAACGGCGTAAAGAAACCACCAATCAATCACCCACCCCAATGCAATTCTTAGTAAAACGGCGCATCGAAATGAGCAGACGCCCTCTCCCCCCACCCAACCCCCACACACCACGTGACTAGGGCCAGCCAGGTAATGGCAGGGGGCACCACCCACCTTTGAGACAGGTGAACTTGGCCTGCAGGAAGCTGGAGATGTCCTCCGGGCAGGGCTTGTACTTGCGTAGACTGTCATCGAAGACTGAGAAGCTGCAGCTGCTGCGTCCCGAGCACCTGGCATCTAAGTAGGGCAGCACGTCCATGGCGCACCCCAGGTAACCATAGTTACGCTTCACGCACCGGCCGCGCTCCATCCGGCCGTACTTGGCCTGCTGCATGACGATCACCTCCCCTGGCGGGCACTGCGCTGCGAAGTCCTCCCACTGGCAGTAGTTGCTGTCACCTACAGGAGGAGGGTGAAGGAGGGAGGATACAGTTTATTTAATGGCGGTCCATCAGTTTTGTATGTTTGTGGTTACCCTATCCATCGGGGATTGCATATGAAAGTTTCTTGTTTTTGTTTTTGCTGGGGTTTCTTTCTGGGTAAAGCTACATAGTCGATAAAGCATTAACTAACTTTGTTGTTAAAATACTCATGTGGATTTGATTCTAAATCTCTAACTTTGATACTAATGCGCTTATTAAGCATTTGTTGTCACATAGAAGGGCGTACTGCATCAATTTAATTTAAGGACCTTAGTAAAAGGGATGTCAGAGTTTTGGAGTGCTTGCCAATAATTAATCTGATATGTTTGCACTTCAAATATCTCAAAAGTTGCCATTTAAAATACTGTAGTAGGCTGCACTGACCTCTCAGGCAAGTAACCACATATTAGACAGGTAGGCACGGGTAGTGTGTTGATATCAGGGAACCTAGGTGGCCTGGAATGTAAAGAGATGTGGGTTCGAGTCCCCCTCTAGGCGCAATATTTCCCATTTTTAACAACACCATGACAATACCAATTATTTCCAACTAACTAAGGTATTGTCATGGGGGTGATGAAAATGGGAAATATTGCGCCTAGAGCGGGACTCGAACCCACATCTCTTTGCATTCCGGGCCAGTGTGCTAACCATTACACCACCTAGGCTCCCTGATATCAACACACTCCCCACGCCTACCTGTCTATGTGGTTACTTGCCTGAGAGGTCAGTGCAGACCACTACACTCATCCCCCTGGAATTGTAAGTCTTGTAATGCTTACAATTACATACATACAGGCAATGCACTAACACGTAAATACACAGGGTAGGTTCAACAACCATACAGCGCAAAGCTTGTACAGGATCCTGGTCACGGCACCAGTGTCATGGGGGTGATGAAAATGGGAAATATTGCGCCTAGAGCGGGACTCGAACCCACATCTCTTTGCATTCCGGGCCAGTGTGCTAACCATTACACCACCTAGGCTCCCTGATATCAACACACTCCCCACGCCTACCTGTCTATGTGGTTACTTGCCTGAGAGGTCAGTGCAGACCACTACAGTATCTAATAACAATCAATTTAATATATTCATCTCAGAAAGATATAACTGAAACACAAAACCACCGGATTATGCACCTTTAAGTTATAATATGTGGAGTATAATCCAACAGATTATATCAATATTAAATTTACCCCGTAGCTAACCAAATGTTAGGCAGGGAACATAACCACATTATAATTTACTTTATTTCAGTTTGAGGTAACTTTTATTTACAAATAGTAATTCTGAATATCTTTGAAGTGAAACCATCCCGATATTTAATGTCACGTTTTGTTTACCTATTGTCGAGCACAGCACAATAGAACCAAACCGAAATCGATGCTTAATGAATGCACCTGTATCGAAGTTGAATATGTACAATAATATCTTTGGCAAGTGCTTTGGCTTTGAAATTGTCATGAAAAAGGGTTTTGTTTGTTTGTTTGTTTGCACGTCCTAGCAACATCTAAGGTCATATCAGGACGGGTACCGACTTGCGACAGTGGGCACTCATGACGACTTTATAGTGCTGCACCATGACCTGATATCCCACTCACTCACATTATCCTGACACTGAGCCAACCAGTCCTTGCCATATCATAATAATGCTGAGTGCCAGGCTAGGAAGCAACAAGTATAAATTGTTAAGTCATTGGTATGACTCGACCAGGGTTTGAACCCACGACCCACGATCTACCAACACGGAGAGAGTAGGGACGCTAGCTGAAACGATCATAGTCTCGGCGGCCATCCCCGGTGATACGGCATGACAAAAAATGGACCTCGACGTCGATCGTGGCTAAGACTACGTGGCGCGGGAATAAACTACACAGTAGACTAACAGTACGCTACAGTAATCAATGGCTCTGAATTCACGCACATATAGATCAGTTAAATTTGGGAGTGTCGCACAGGATGAAAGTTATTGTTATCCGACAGTTGATATCATAAGTGTATTAGTAGTTCCCGTCTGCATTGCGATCCTCAAGTCCCAATTACCCAATGGGTTAGGACCAGACGGGATGGTCGAATGAGTTGAGCGTCCGGCATGCGTTTTGGTAGATCGTGGGATTCGAATCCACGGGTTCAAACCCTGATCGAGTCAAACCAATGACTTTAAGATGTATACTTGTCACTTCCAGGACAGGTGCTTGGCATTATTAGGATAGGGCAATGACTGGTTGGCTCAGTGTTAGGATAATGTGACTGAGTGGGATATCAGATCATGGTGCTGGTGGCCTGGTCTCCCCCTCCCAGTGGGGCAGCACTATAAAGTCGCCATGAGTGCGCACTGTCACAAGTCGGTACCCGTCCTGATATGACCGTAGATGTTTCCAGGACGTAAAACTCCAATAACCAACCAACCAACACACGGGTTGCATTCTGCGCAGACCTGCTTGTAACTTTAATGTAAGTTGTAGGCAGGCATTTGGTGCCTGCACACACACACACACATGCACACACACCTTTGAACTATGAGCTGGCCTTTGCTGGTGAGTAACCCAGCCTGCTTCCCGCCCACAATCCACTCTTTAGTTTTTAATGAATTGTGCCCCTTTAATGGCCGAACCTGGGAGGGGATAACTAAATGAGTTTTAGACCTGTGTGCCAATATCATTTGGCATTCAAACAGAAACAGTTCCTTCCATGTGATGCCATGATGTTGTAACTTCGCCAACTGACATTATGGTGGGGAGTAAGAGTATTCTTTTCAAAAGCACGCAAAGGTACGATTACTTTATTGCAAATGTCAAACCACATAGGAAAATGATCTTGGTGAAGAACATATACAAACTGTTGCAACTACTGCAATTATCCAATAAATATAGAAGCCAACCACAGTTTAAATAATCCCAAAATGTAGATAACAGTGCTTTGTTTGTTTGTTGTTGTTTTGCGTCCTAGCAACATCTAAGGTCATACCAGGACGGGTACCGACTTGTGACAGTGCGCACTCATGGTGACTTTATAGTGCTACCCCACTGGGAGACCAGGCCAACAGCACCATGAAATTCCACTCACTCACATTATCCTGACACTGAGCCAACCAGTCCTTGCCCTATCCTAATAAAGTTGAGCACCTGGTTAGGAAGCAACAAGTATCAGTTTTTAAGTAATTGGTTTGACTCGACCAGGGTTCGAACCCACGATCCCACGATCTACCAATACGGGAAATGATCTCAAACCATTGGAAATATTGCCAGTATAAAATAAACATAGCAGCTATGAAAAGTAGAAATAATTGTCAAATCAATATTGAGACCTAGCAAAAATGGAGATCACCCCAAACCGTTGGAAACATTGTAATAATCAAATAAACATAGTGGCCAAGAAAACTGGAAGCAATCTCAAAAGGTTGGAAGCACTGCAATTATCCATAAATATTAAGACCTAGCAATATGGAAATATTCTCAAACCGTTGAAAAAATTGCCATTTTCAATTAAGCACAGCAGCTAAACATGAAACAATCTCAAAATGTTGGAAGCATTGCACTTATCAAATCATCATTGGCACCTAGCAAAATGGAAATAATCTCAAACTGTTGTAGACATAGCAATTATCAAATAAACATAGAGATCAGGGAACATGGAATAATTTCCACCAGAGGCAGACCAGCGTTACCCTGCATTGTCCGTGTAATGTGTTTACACGTCGATTTATCAACACTGGCCACACCCAGGCGATCCGCCCAAAGGGGCAGGGTCCACATTCGGCGGCCACCCACCCATTTAACACATTATGGGCACACTAACACCAGGCGCATTCAGGTACGGTCCAACGCCCGCACCTTTTCCGTATTCATTGCCAAGGGTGAGTTTCGCCAACATTTCCACGGCCATATTTTCCTGAATTATCATTTTTAAATATATAAATAATATGCTTTGCTCATAAGGTGGTGAAATGGGTGTTGAATTGTTCTTGTTGGTTGTTATAAGGAGCCCATGTTTGCAAAGCACCTATTTGTCATCCTGCTGCCGTAGGGAATTACCATTGTCGACAGTGGCAAAAGAAATTGACGGGAACTGCTCCGGTTACTGATTAGTGAGGCGCCACCTGGTGCATTTGTCAGGATTTGCTGTCATCACTCGGACATGCTGTGGACACCGGTGTGATCGATCAGCAAATCGATTGGCCGCTGCTATGATGGTTGTGGTGGACACGAGGAGGGAAGTGGGAGGGAGGAGGGAGGAGGGGGAGGGAGGAGGAGGGTATGACTATGAGGGATAGAGGAGGGAGGGGGGAGGAGGAAGGAGGGGAGGAGGAGGAAGGAGGGGGAAGGACAGGAAAGGAGTGAGAAGGAGGGGAAGGAGGGGGCAGGACGGGAAAGGAGGGGAAAGGAGGGGGAAGGACGGGAATGGACGGGAAAGGACAGGAAAGGACGGGAAAGGACGGGAAAGGACGGGAAAGGAAGGGAAAGGACGGGAAAGGACGGGAAAGGACGGGAAAGGACGGGAAAGGACGGGAAAGGACGGGAAAGGACGGGAAAGGACGGGAAAGGACTGGAAAGGACGGGAAAGGACTGGAAATGACGGGAAAGGACGGGAAAGGACAGGAAAGGAGGGAAAGGACGGAAAAGGACGGGAAAGGACGGGAAAGGACGGGATAGGACGGGAAAGGACGGGAAAGGACGGGAAAGGACGGGAAAGGACGGGAAAGGACGGGAAAGGACGGGAAAGCACTGGAAAGGACTGAAAAGGACTGGAAAGGACGGGAAAGGACTGGAAAGGACGGGAAAGGACGGGAAAGGACGGGAAAGGACGGGAAAGGAGGGAAAGGACGGGAAAGGACGGGAAAGGAGGGGGAAGGACGGGGAAGGACGGGAAAGGAGGGGAAAGGACGGGGAAGGAGAGATAGATGGAGGAGGGCGAATATGAGGGAGCGAGAGAGAGAGGAAGGGAGCGGAAGGAGAGGGGGGATGGGGGCAGAAAGGGAGCGAGGGAAAGGTGCAAGGGGAGCGAGGGGGGAGGAAGGGGAGGGAGAAGGGGGAGAGAGGAAGTGGGAAAGTGAGGAGAGACGGGGGACGACACCAACGGTTTCCAATGTGTGTTTTCCACCCGACCAATCAGACAGCGTCGAATTAATATGCATATTGAATGTGATTAGATTACATGCTTTCCGATTTATCCTGTTTGGAGCCTGCATTTTTAAAAGAAACACGATGTCCCACCTTTCTCTTCTCTCTTTTCTATCAATTTCTGATTGATTCAAACTCATCACACACACACACACGCACACACACACACAACAAGAAACATCCAGCTGCGAATTCCAGCATGCCCATTTGATGAATATCTCAAATTGAAGCCTAGCCGGCTGCTGATCTCTTGTTGCTGGTTCTCCGGGGAGGTTAGGCCGTTTAGGTCGGGATCCAGGTTGCTGGGCGTGGTGCGGGGCGGAGGCGGTGTGTGTGTGTGTGGGGGGGGGGGGGGGGGGGGTCGACAGGAGGGACGATGCAAACATGTAAATCCAGTACCCTAGCCGAGGTGACGACTCTATGGGAGTGGTGGAGGAGGGAGGCTGCCGGGAAGCCTCTTAACAGAGACTTGCTATCCAGACCGCACTTTGTCCACACCTCTCTGTATCTCCTCTCCGCCGGCCTTGCTCCTCCTTGATATGTCTGAAAAGAGTTCCAGGAGGGGGAGCCTGCCAGCATTTCACTTTCTACTCTTACTCTGTCCGTGTATATGGCTCGCTGGTTGGTCACCATAGAGCAAATAGACATGGTCCTTTGACTCAACTCTCCTAATTTCTCTTTCCTAGACTCTACCCTTTCTATTTCTCCCAGGCATACTTCTCCCCCTGACCAAAGGAGTTGTGTGCATGGGTGGCGCCCTGTACCTTTACGTTTCTCTGGCTTTGTTCTCGTTTCTGGAACCACCGCTGCACCCATCTTTACCCACCCTTCCTCGAAACCCTTGCTGCTGTCTGCTGGATACAAGTGCTCAACTACCGCCGGACCGAAGATATTCGGGGCCGCCCCAACGCTTCGCCGTTACAACATTGTAAAGATGTCCCCAGGTTCTACAACCGTCCCTACTGAAGATTAATCTTCAACCAAAGATTGGACCGATTTATCAGAGCCTCTCTATAATGTTGCAGTTCTGCAACCAGTAACCGTCGTAAGGTTACAAACCACCCCAAGCAAGCAAGCAAGCCTCTTAACGATTACAAATCGTCGCTCGTGTCTGGAGAAGGAGAGAAGGGGTCAGAGCTCTAGGGTCTCGTTGGATCTACACAGTGGGCCTGTGGGTAGGTTTATTGTTGTTGATTGTCGTGGTGTTTTGTTGCTGTTGTGTTGTGTTTTAGCACTGGGAACATCTCCGGCGTGATGCTCTCAACAGGTGACGGCGGCTTGGGTTGCCTTGGTTGTTGGAGTTTTACGTCCTGGCAACATCTAAGGCCATGTCAGGACGGGATACTATATCAGTATATGGTAGTTGCCACGTGACAGTTGCAATGTGACAGGTGTTATATGGCAAATACTATATGGCAGTTGTTGCATGGCAAATGCTATATGACAGAGGTTACATGGCAGTTCTTATTGTGCAGTTTCTATATGGCAGCTACTATGTGACAGTTGCCATGTGATGGCTGTTACTTGACAGCTGCTATTTGACAGCTCCTGCGCACTTTTAATGTGTACCTGTCACCACTTTCTACCCGCCAGTCGTGGGTGGCGCTTCCATGACTCAGGTCTTACATAACCATGTCCGCCATGCGGTAAGTAGTCTCCCACTAATGACTGCGTCGCCTTAATGTGTTAGAGGGGAGGGGGGAGGAGGGGGGGGGGGGGAGTAGGGGCGGCAACTGGTTACTAATAACGACAGTGAATCATCAGTCTGCTCGGTAGCACTAGATCAAACTCGAATCACATCACCAATTTTGAATTTCGCCTAATTAAAAAAAAAAAAAGATAAGATATTTTTATTTTGAGCCAGTCGCTGACGACATCGCAGTTGCGAGTGTACCTGACAGATTTAAATCACCATATGGTGTATAAATAGAGGGCAGGAAGGCGGGATGGTAGTGGTGGTGGGGGGGGACCACATGGTAACTGTGAGAGCAGCTCGAGGAGTAATCCTATAAAATCCGAACAGCTGTATGCGAAGTGGATTGTCCAGGGGTGAGGGAGATTAAATTGAAAAGCTACAATGCGGTTGGGTGAAATGAATGTTCACTGAATGTATAGCGGTAAATAATGCAACTATTTATTTCATAGGATTACATTGAAACTATGCATTGCTAAGAGTTTAGCTGATAATATTCCATTGAATAGCTATTGAATGTGTCCCCTTCTGCACCAGTAGGTGAATTATTGGACAGCCCTCGATTCCTATTAAATTTGCATAATTCGATGGTTTGAGTTTCTGCTATTTAAAGAAATTAATACATTACCTTTAACCGCTATATATTTATCGACTTTGCTTTAGCTTGGAGTAACTTTGAGCAAACATTTCTAAGATGAGAGATATTTGAAGTAGAAGTAGAAATGTGATGTATATTTTATTAAAATACACAACACATTTCTGTTAACATTTTTAATATGCCAATGTTATTACAATTGGAGTGGGACTGCCTGGTTAGTTCCGTGAGTGGTCACTAACCGGAAGTGGCGCCTCCTGCGTGTAAGGCCCGCAATGATGTGAGCCCCTCACGGCACTCCCACCATTCCAGCAATGTTGACAGGCACACACAAATTTAGGACATCTTATGCACCATCCAAACATTTCAACATTTTCACGCTCATTCAAAACGTACTAGTACCACTACTTTTCCAGACTCCTCCTCCCCTCCCCCCCCCCCACCCCCACTAAAAAAAGCTAGTACAAATCAACATTTTACGACAGAACATCAAGGCAAGAATATGACAATTTTAAATATCAACATTTGAGTCAATGATCACATGTGGACATGACTGACACTCCCCTCCCCATGTCATATACTTTGAACTCCCATGAGAATGTTGAAAACGTTGGATGGCCCCTTAGTTGTGTTATGTTCTATTAAATTGCCTTAATATTCCTTAGATCCAGTTTCATCGAAGTATGCAATTTAAAGATCCACCAGCTTGACACCCCTTGTCCCCATTATATTCCGTACTCACTAACAAATGTTGCGGTCCCCAAGATTGATGGAGGAGTCATGACGTCATTGACTCCCACGAACTACCAAAAGACGGATCCTCAACTCATTCGTCCATCCCGTCTGGTTTGTTGTTTATGGGAGAGCTACCCACGAGTCCAGCTAGGGTCATTATATAGGTTTATTGAAGTGTTGAGTTGATTATGCGCCCAGCCTCGGTGTCAGTGAAGCCCGACACGAAGCAGGCCAGGCTGCAGCTCGGGGCTCGGCGCTCCGGGCTCGGCGCTCCGGGCTCGGCGCTCCGGGCTCGGCGCTCCGGGCTCGGCGATCCGGGCTCGGCGCTCCGAGCTCGGCGCTCCGGGCTCCGCGCTCCGGGCTCCGCGCTCCGGGCTCCGGGCATCGCGCTCCGGGCTCCGGGCTCCGCGTTCCGGGCTCCGTGCCCCGGGATCGGCGCTCCGGGATCGGCGCTCCGGGATCGGTGGAGGAGAGGGGGAGGAGCGGAAGTTGAGAGGGGGAGAGGGAGCGGATTGAGGAGAAGGAGCGGATTGGGGAGAAGGAGTGGAGAGGGGAGGAGAGTTGGTGGACAGGGGAGGGATGAGGGGAGGGGTTGGAGCAGAGAGGGGAGAATGAGATGAGAGGGGAGGAGAGGAGAGGGAGTAGAGAGGGGGAGAGGGAGCAGATTGGGGAGAAGGAGTGGAGAGGGGAGGAGAGAGGGTGGATAGGGGAGGGATGAGGGGAGGGGAGGGGTGGGAGCGGAGAGAGGAAGACAGGGGGTGGAGAGGAGAGCGAGTGAACAGGGAGTGAAGCGGAGAGCGGAAGGGGGGAGGGAAGGAGTGAAGAACCATCATGAACAAACCATCAACACACCGAACATCGTACACAACTATCAATCTGTTTAAACACATTGAACATTATATAAGACAGATATAAACTTAGCTTGTTTTATAAGAGAAAAAATGTAACCCACAACGATTGTTTGAGTTGCCCCGAGTATACATATTCTACTCGGTGCTGCTCCCCATTTTTGCATGAACCGCAGTGACTGGTGCTGTACATTATACAGCAGGAGCCACTCCCTTAATTCTACTGGATCGGTGCTGTGACAAATATAGCACTGACCAAACTTAGATTTTTTAGAATGTCAATTCCAATAGTAAGATGGCTGGAGGACCAGTGCTCCGGCACTGACAAATGTCATATTCAGATGAATAAATACGTTACCAAAAAATAAGGAAGGTGAAGAGGGCATCTGGATATGGGGAACATTTGGAGCGACCATCTATAATACCACTTCAAACCCACTGCTGCAGAAGAGCAAGTTTTGTTTGATCTGTGCAGTTTTGTCTGATGTGTGTAGTTTTGTTTGATCTCTGCAGGGGATAGATTCATCCTGGCCCACACCTAACTCACTTCCATGGGTGTCCCATTAAGGGTTGGTTCCAGCCAACCTAAGGGCAACCCGGGGTACTCACCTCCAAATACTTTAAACCTAACCTGACTTAAGCTAACCTCTGCCTGCACCGAGCGTTACACGCCACCGGAAGGATATACACACACCCCACTCCCACTCTCAAACACGGCCGGTGAGGTGGAGGGAAATCCTGGGTGGGGGTGCGAGTGTGGGTGTGGGTGTGGAGAGTGGGGTGGAACTGACCGCGCCGGCATTCGGGCTGACCTTCTGATGGCTTCCCATTACCGCCGCCTGGCTTCAGAGCTAGCGTCCGGCGCCATGCCGTTGCCACCACCCACCCCAACCCCAACCCCATCCACACGCGCGCAGGCGCGCACACACAGACCGGCCCTGCTTCCGGCGACGCGCTACAATGTTCTGCATCTGATTGGTCAGAGAGAAGGCAGCGCGGGAAATTGGACGCCACGCGCCGGGTATTGAACCATATTGACCTTCGCACGCCAACGTTGATTACCAGATTAGAGTGCCTGATGCGGATCATACAGTGCCTGGGTCGAGTACTGATTAGCCCCCGCCCCCCTCACACCCACCCACACACACACACATACACCCACAAACACCTTCCTCGCCCTACACACACCCACATCCACACCCGCCACCCCAATTCCACAGAGACTGCCTAAAATTGAGACATTCAATGAAGGTCGGCGCCTCTTGATATAGTCTGGGACTCTCTCGTAACGAGTTTGTGGTGTTTTGTGTGCGCGTGTGTGTATCTCACATAGGTATAGACATACATTTACTGGGCGCGGTGGCCGAGTCGCTAGACTGCGGGCCTCACGTGCTGGAGATTGGGAGTTTGGTTCCTGGTCGAGTCAAACCAATGACTTATAAAGTGGACACATGTCACCTGGCACTCAGCATTACTAGGATAGGGCAAGGACTGGTTGGCTCAGTGTCAGGATAATGTGACTGAGTGGGATATCAGGTCATGCTGCTGGCGACCCTGGTCTCCCAGTGGGGCACCACTATAAAGTTGCCATGAGTGTGCACTCTCACAAGTCCGTACATGTCCTGATATGACCTTAGATGTTGCTAGGACGTAAAACTCCAACAACCAACCACATTGCTGATACCTCCTGGCGAGTGTCCTCACTACTAGTAGGGCGATGTACTCTCCATGATGTAATCCACCTGTGTATGTGGCATTCCATCTTGGGCAGGTGAGCGTGGCACACCATGCTATCATCAGACACAATTCTGCTGGTTTGGGTTATGAATTAGAGTTCATGATTACACCCCACTCCCAGCAAAGTTTATCAATCAATCAATAGTTCCATCCTCTAGTCGAGGGTTGGATGCAATGGTTCTCCACTTGTCCGGATGTTGTGCTGTTTTGATAGACTGTGAATAATTCAAGCCTGTCCACTGTGAAATATTTGTAAACCATGATGTTCTTGGTCTCCCTCTCCCTCTGCTGCCATTCACCTTCCCTTCCAACAATGTACGGTATATTGAACTCTGACGAATGATGTGGCCAAAATAAATAAGTTTCTTTGTCTGTATAGTGGCAAACAAGCTTTTCTTATTTTTAATTTTTCTGAGAACTTCTTTGTTGGTGATCTTCTTTGTCCATGATATTTTCATCATCCTTCGATAAGTCCACATCTCAAATGCTGCTAAACGTTTGTACATTTTCTTAGAGATTGTCCATGTCTCTGCCCCATACATTAGAGTAGACCACACATAACACTGAAGAATACACTTCCTTGTTTGTATTAATATCTTACTTGATGTTAACACTCTATACATTTTGGAGAATGTTGTTCGGGTTATTGTTATCCTTCTTTTAATTTCTTCCTCACATCTCCCATCATTTGTAATCTTTTGTCCGAGATATATGAATTCGGATACTTGTTCTATGTTTGTGCCATCTATGGTTATATTGACATTTGGTTTATCTGTCTTTTTACTTATAACCATTGTTTTGGTCTTCCTGGCATTCATCTTCATGTTGAATAGTATTCCAGCTTTATTGATTCTATTCACTATATCTTGTAGGTTTTTCTCACTGTCTGCTAGTATTACACTGTCATCGGCATATCTAAGATTGTTGATGTTCATGCCACCTATTGTCACTCCCTTGCAATCTTCAATGTGTCTGAAAATCATCTCTGTGTACAGGTTAAATAGACATGGTGACAATACACACCCCTGTCGAACTCCTCGTTTAATCATAACTTCATCTGATAGGCCCTGCTCCATTTTTATAAATGCACGTTGTGTCCAGTATAAGTTCACAATTAGTTTAATGTCTTTGCCATTGACACCAATATCTTGTAAACATTTGATTAACAGTTCATGATTGACTCGGTCGAAGGCCTTCTCATAGTCAATAAAGCAGGCATAAACATCCTGGTTCACTTCACAATAACGTTCACAAATCATTCTCATATTGAAAATCCCTTCACGTGTACCTCTTCCAGATATAAACCCACTTTGTACGTTACTGATTTGTTCTTCAATTTTCTGTCTGTTTCTCAGTAAAATTATTTTCAGGATCATCTTCAACATATGACTCATCAGGCTTAGTGTTCTGTACTCAGTACACAATGTTGGTTTTAGCTTCTTTGGGAGTTGTACAAATATGGATTCATTCATATTCAATGGTATAAATCCAGTCTCATAGATGTCAGTTACTAGCTTACGAATGATTTGAATCCCCACTTCATCTAGTCCTTTTATCATTTCTGATGTTACCTGGTCACTTCCAGGAGCCTTACCTGCCTTTAGATCATTGATAGCCTTCTCAACCTCTGATACTAATATAATATTCCCATCTTCTTTCTCAATTGTGGGTGGGTTCCCTCTGTCATCATTGTATAGTTCGTTTACATATTCTTCCCATCTGGACTTTATTTCATCTTCTTCAAAGAGCATTTTGCCGTCTTTGTTCTTGATACATTTACTGCTTCTCTGTCTGTATCCTTGACCTGTTATCTCTTTCACTTTCTTGTGCATCTCTCTTGAACGATGTTGAGACTCAAGTTGTTCCACCACTTCACACTTCTTATTCCACCATTCATCTTTAGCTTTTTTGCATTCATCTTCTATTTCATTCTTCAGGTGTTTGTATTTAGGTGGATCAGTGGTTTTCACTTTCTTCCTTTCTGCCATCTTTTCTAGTATGGTTTGCGTCATCCATGATTGCTTTGTCTCTCGTTTTTTATTTGGTAACACCTCCTCTGCTGACTTGACCATGCTTTCTCTGAGAGCTTCCCATTCCATTTCAATGTTGTTATACTCTCTCTGAGGAGTTTCTTCATTCATCAGTACACTGAATTTGTTATGAACAGAGACATTATAGTTATGTACAAGTTTATGTACATTCGTTTTTAGACAAAGTTTGGACGCTGAGATTATATCATGTGTAGACTAGAGAGGAACGCGTGCATATAATTATAAAGTGGGTAAGTTGGAAAGGCATCGTTAAATATTTTCATCAATCGTGGCTTAGTGCTTTGAATCATGTGGAAGTGCAAACGATGCCCTTATTCGTATAACTATAAAGTATAAGTAGCGGCTCTACATGAGCATGAGAACACGAGACTAGACTGGAAGTAGTTTTATAAATCCGTGTAAATTCCGGTCGATGTTTGCATTGATTTGTATTTGTACTTGTAGTCACGCAGTGTAGTGGATACCCTCGTAAAGTTAAAGCCACATTATCCGATGAAAGCATTAAATTTTGAAGACAAAAAACTTCCCGATATTTGATCTTATACAGTATAACCCCATTAAACCAAACTTGAAGGGCCCTAGAAATTTGTTTGGATTAACCAATCATTGGTTTAACCAAGCTTTGGCTTCGACTTTGACTTGGCTTTCGCAAAAACGTGGGTGCATTATGAACGTAATATACAATGTATGTGGATACTCTGATTACTGTTTTTTATGTATATACAGCATAACCCCGTTAAACCAAGCTCGGTTAAACCAAACAATCGGTTAATCCAAACTTTTTTTGATGGCCCGTCAAAATACTACCATTTATCATATAAAAAAGTCTCTGATGACCTTATAACTGCATAAAAGCTTGGTTTAACTGTACTGGAAGTGGCCTGGGGCCTAACAATTTTGTTTGGGTTAACCGATAATTTGGATTAACCGACTTTGGTTTAACCAACTTTTTTATATGATAAATGGAAGTATTATGCCGGGCCGCCGAAAAAAGTTTGGATTAACTGATCGTTTGGTTTAACCAAGCTTGGTATAATGGGGTTATACTGTATAGCTAACGGAGATACTGGTGCACCCTCATAAAGTTAAAGATGCACAGTGTGATGAAAGCACAGCATTTTCTAAACAAAATCACTGGTGCATTTATTAAATATTTATTGCTGCATATCCAGTTATTACTAAACCAATTTGATAGAACCGGTTACTGGTGAAACCTATGATGTCTGAGTTTTGACATGTATGCCAAAATTAATTTAGCATATTTTCACTTAAAATATCTCCTAAAGTTTGCCATATAAAATAAAAGCTGCTTCAAACTAAAGCAAGGTAGATAATAGTTAATACCGATCAACCTAATTTATCACCGAAAATGTCAGAAATCTAAAACCACCAACTTTAACATAGATCCAGCTACCTAATTAAAATGCCACGTAGCTACTTACCGACGAACCTACGTTTCCGTATCAGTTAGGAAGCTACGAAGGTACAAAGCTACAGAGCTACAAAGGTAGTCAGATAGGCAGCTACGAAACTAATGAGTAAAGCAGCCTCGAAGAAACCCCCACAATTAGCTACGAAACTATGCCCAGCGAGGAAGCTAGATCAGATAGTCAGCTCCGAAGCCACTCCGAGATCCAGTTGCGGAGCGACGAAGCCAGCCGGCTCACGGGTTGAAATCACCGTCACTGGTCGGCTCCTTCACGGCCTCATCACGGCTCCATGCCCCGGCCGTGCAGCGAGCACTTGGCGGGTTCCTGCGCCATTGCGACCGGCCGACCGGCCGCCCGGCGTGGCGGGTCGCGGATGGCGTCATGGCAACGAGATGCCATTAAGATGGCATCACTGTCGGACTAGATCAGAATCAGGCCCGGTAAAGACTACCAGTCCCCTGCACGCGCCCGGCCTGCCTCCGCCTAATTCCGCCACCAGACACAAGGGGGCGCGATCAGCTATCGGGCGGGGCGATATGGCCGCGGCCCCCGGGATCAGCCTGCACTCACCACCCCATCCCCATCCCCCGCCGCCGCCCGCTGCCCGCCGCATACCGCGACCCGAAACCTCATCATGGTGCCATTCTTTCCACATTATCCGGATGTCAGTAATAGCGGTCAGAGCGCGCAGCCCGTGGAACTGCAAAACGCGCGCCGGCATAATCTGGCGCAACAAACAGTTGGGGGTTGGGTTCTTTTTTGTGTGTGTTATTTTACGTCCCAGGAACATCTGAGGTCATATCAGGAGGGGTACCGACTTGTGACAGTGCACACTCATGGTGACTTTATAGTACTGTCCCACTGGGAAACCAGGCCGCAGGCCATGACCTGGTATCCCACTGAGTCACATTATCCGGAGACTGAGCACACCAGTCCTTGCCCTGTCCTAATAATGCTGAGCCCCTGGCTAGGAAGTGACAAGTATCAATTTTTAAGTCATTGGTTTGACTCGACCAGGGTTCGAACCCACGACCCCACGATCTACCAGTTGCGGTGGTTATTTGGAGCGGAGTAATGGAGTACAAGGGTATGGGTGTGTGTGTGGCGAGTTGGGGGGGGGGGGGGGTCGGGGGTCGGGCAGGGAGGGGTGGAAGCGGGGAGTGTTGAATTCTAGAGCCGGGGATAGAATGAGGTGTGGCGGCTAGAAGCTGTGGTTGAGTGGGGTGAGACTTATACGTATATGAGGTGAGAAGTTGAGGGTGCCGGGAAGCGTGAGGCGCAATAAGCGCCCGCGACCCGCCACACCCGCCACCCACCGCCCGAAGTCCGCAGTCCGCCGCTGCTATGTAGCGCATGCGCCCCGGCCTCGATTGGCGCGCACCCGGTGAAGAGCGTCGGGCGGGTTTCCGACGGTGACCCTGGCACACCGCCCAGCAGCCTCATATCCTCAGAGCGGCCATCTCGTAATGGGCAGCGGCGACCAATTGCCCAGTGCCCGAGGGGAGCGTTGTATCGACCACGAGGTGTGACAGTGTCCGGCTAAAGGGATGAGCAGGATTATGTTTGTCGGAATGGCGCCTTTGTGATGGTCAAGCAATGTCACACATAACCATATTGTTTATGTATGCATATATGTATGCATATATAGACTGGACCGGTGGCTAAATTGGTAAAGCGTAGGCCTCCCATGCGGAAGGTTGGAAGTTTAATTCCCGGTCGAGTCAAACCAATGACTTAAAAAATTTATACTTGTCGCCTCCTAGCCAGCCGCTCTGCATTATTAGGATGGGCAAGGACTGGTTCGCTCGGTGTGGGGATAATGTGATTGAATGGGATATCTGGTCATGGTGGTGGCAGCCTGGACTCCCAGTGGGATAGTACTATAAAGTTGCCATGAGTGCACACTGTCACAAGTCGGTACCGGTCCCGATATGACCTTAGATGCTGCCAGGATGAAAAACTCCAACAACCAACCAACCAACATATATATATCCATATACTGTATATATACTATACATACCATAGATAGATATATATGCATATACATATATATATATACAGTAAAACTTCTCTAACCGACCATCTCCACAGATCGACCACTCCCCTATATCGATCGCTTTATTTGGGCCCCAACAATACCATTGTAAGGATATTCTAACTCCCTAAACCGACCACCTCCCTAAATGGAGCACTTAAAGCTGGTCCCATGGTCGGTCGATTTAGAGAGGTTTTACTGTATATACATACTTGTCGCGGGATGTCCGGACAAGGACTGGGTGGGTTATTGGGTCGTGCTGCTGGTGGAATGGTTATCCCGATGTGGCAGCACTATAAAGTCAGCATATTGCGCACCGTCACAAGGTCAAACGAATATGCTAATTTGCGATTATGTATTCAAGAAGACGGAGGTGCTGTACCAACCCAACTCTACAAGAACCCGAGAGAAGGATATCATGGTTGACGGAAACAAGCTGAACTCTGTTCTGGTATTCATCTACCTCGGAAGCACTATATCAAGTGATGGATGCATTGATGCTGAAATACAGAGGAGGATGGCCAAGGCTCGTGCATCTTTCGGCCAACTATGCCAGAGACTCTGGACCAACCAACCACCATGTGTCCATGCGGGTCAAAGGCAAGATCTACCATGGAATTGTGCTATCCACCCTACTAATCGGAGCCGAGGCCTGGACAGTGTACAGACGACAGGTGAAAAAGCTGCATGCCTTCATGATGCGACATCTGCATTCGATCATGAGGCTAACCTGGAAGGACAAAGTGACAAATAAGGAAATAGTCGAACAGACAGGGCTGCCCTCTATGGAAGATCTTCTGATCAAAAGGAATCTCAGGTGGACTGGACACCTCCTGAGGATGTCATCAGACAGGCTACCAAAGCAGATCCTCTACTCTTAACTGTCTTCTGGTTACAGAAAGAGAGGGCGCCCTCCTCTCCAGTTCAAGGATACCATCAAGAGAAACCTGAAGCTGAGAGACATTAAGACTGACTCATGGACATCACTCTTACGGCAGTGAGCTAAATGGAGAGCGACAGTCAAGTAATGAAAGCAGTTTTTGTCGATGATTCCTGGGTGTTCCTGACCTAATAATAGTGAATGGGTCTGGATACAGAGAGTAACAAAATGAGGCATCGGTGATGTGCAGATGTAATATATAAGGATGCACCCAATCATTTCCGCTAAATAGACCTAAACGGAACTAGTTCTACATGTGACTTACCAAAGATCACATAGTGCAGCATATCGTAGGCATTATGATGGTGATGTCGTACTACTACTGGTGAACAGAGTAGCGTCTTTCAGCCATTTTTATAAAGCAGGCCTCACCGTCAACTACTACCTACCCTAACAACCATCAACTACCAGCATCGCCCAATAGAACAACTCGATCAAAATTCTTCTTTCTCACGCACTTCATTTGCATGAATATTGTGGCGGGTGACCACAAGCATGGAGAGAGAATTACACAAATCCCGCGGGAGTCCATGGCATGCAACCCCTTGATTCTCTTCCTGGAGCAGGCTGAGGTATTCGCATACATTGCCCGATATCTCCTACAGATTGCTTCTGATTGGTAATCCCCGATACTGTGAGTCATTCACTCAATTCCCCAACAGTGTTGTGAATTGAATTTCTCTGTAGATGTCCATTAACACTGATTCCCATTGAGACACAGATTGATGTGTTGTTTTTCTCCTGGAGGTAGAAAGAATTGTTTGCATGATTTGAGATCATATACTGACGGGTAGTGATTTGTGACTGTTGTTTTTATAGTGCTGCCCCACTGAAATAACATGCCACTGACGCTATATATGATATGATATATCATTCAGTCACATTATACTGAAGGCCAGGTCGCATACACATTAGTGGACGTAGTTGAACATAGTGGAGGCTAATATAGTTGAACGTAGATGAACGTAGTTGACCGTACTTGCATCCGTACTTCTCCGTCATGCTAACTTGGTAATAACGTGGGAGGTCCGTGGGTGTTCAAAAGAGCGTGATTTTAGATGCTAACATAGTGGTGAAGTCTCCATACTCTTAATGCACTCTAGCGCACTCTAGCATGCTCTACCATACTTTAGCATACTTGGATATAGTTGAACATAGTTGACCATAGTGGAGGCTAAAGTACCTTGAATGTGGTTAAACATAGTTGAACGTACCGGCATCCTTCCAATAACGTATTTATCCATACCAAAACCTGCCGTACTTTAACCTTTTTCACCGCAGTTTAATGTACTTACACCACGTTTGACCCACGTTAATCTGTCCTATGTTCAACGACATTCAACAATGTTCACTAACATGTATGTAACCAGGGCTTTACTATTGGTCAGACTTATTAAGCAGAGATCGCACTCATGTCCCATGACCCATGACCATGACACAAAGTGGTTAGAAATATCATGTGTAACACTAAAGTGCCTGTCACACCTTACCAGATTGAGCAACGGACATAAACCGGCCAAAGAATTGTCTAGTCCGGTGGTGTTCAGTATCAAAATATACCGAAATGTGTCAAACTGTTGCAACCGCTGCTGGACGAAATGGATGCTAAATGGACAAGGAACGTACATTAACGAATATCCACCAGACGATAACCGGACGATAACCAGACGATAACCGGACGACAACCGAATGTCAAACGGATGGACCGAACACCAAACGGACATGTACTGGACTGTTCACGGATGCACCAAAAACATATACTGATCGAATTCCCACAACACCATTAACGGACACTGCAGGAAGCAAAGTATGAATCAGGAGACAATGGATGGGTAACGGACATGAACTGAACAAAATGGACTAAACGGACTTAAAACAGACACCAACCATACACATCAGTCCAGCGATGTCCAGTACAAGTTTTGTGCATGTTCAAAACTTGCCACCGTACACACCAGACACCACCGGACACAGAATGGACATGCCAGATCCGTACTGTATATAAACCGTACATTGCCGTATTTCACCGGACAGTGTCCATTTTCTAACCGTTTCGCCAGTCCGGTAAGGTATGACTGAGCCTTTACACAATGTTAGTCTTTTATTGTAGGATAAGTAGGACTAGTAGGACATCATCATGATGCTGCCTAAGATACACTGCACACTCTAACCTTTGGTAAGTGACATATAGAACTAGTTCCCAGCAGGTCCACTTAATGGAAATGATTGGGTTTCTTCTTAGATTATTACACATCACCAAAGCTTCATTATCTCATTACTCTCATATACCTGCACAATCCTTGGAACCCCCCCCCCCCCCACTCCACGTCTCACACATATATGTGCGGGATGGTTGGATGATGAGTGGGGGTGTGAGGGTGACTGAAGTGACTGGTTCCTACCTCCACTAACAAAATATTCCACGCTAAGTCAGTTATTAGGATGCAGACCACGGACACGCCAGATATCAGTAATTATAATGATACAATACCGGGCGTGTGTGGGAGATCGGCGGAAATAATGAGCGCACTATAATATCTAAGTTAGATATCTAGGATAACAACTAAATAAGAGTTCTGGTTTTGAAAATAGTATGCCATCGTCGGATAAGGCAACTTTAAAATAGTATTTATTGAACTGACATTGCCTGCCCAAGCTGGTGTGTTGATTGATTGATTGATTGATTGATTGAGTGGTGGTTTCTTTACGCCATGTCGGCAGCATAGGCCATATTCACGACGAGAACCCATCCTGATATGATCTTAGATGTTGCCAGGACGTAAAACTCCAACAACCAACCGAGCGGGTGGGAAGCGGGCGACAGGCAATTGGGAGGGTGGGGCCAAGTGGGGGACGAATGGCGTATGGTTGAAGTATTGTGTGTAAGAGGCGATGGGGGGGGTGGGGGGGGGGGGGGGGGGTCATTTCCTTTGTCTATAAGCAATGCATTCCAACGGAAATTTAACCACCTTCGACATAAATAAATGTGGTCCACCGTTATAAATATAATAAGCCGGGCACAGATCACATTCTGTGCACTATGTGAACTCCCAGAAGGCAGTATCCAATTCTTGAAGGCGAGCTGTGTGTTTGTGTGTGGTCGGTGGGGCGAGGTTAGGGGATGGAGATGGGAGGTGGTTGGGAGGGGTGCACAGAGTGGGGAGGGAGGGGGTAATGAAACTTGTAACCTGCACAATCCAGTTAGGAACAATGGCGCGGCGCGGTGAGGGGCGGCGAGGGTGGAGAGCCAGAGGCATTAAGTTCAGTCGAATGCCTCACCTGTGTGTATTGGTTCCAAGGTAGTTACAGAGGGGAATACAAACCTTACAGAAAAAGGGGGAGAGATCAAACTCCGGTTCAGGTGTGCATCGCACCGGGCTCTGAGGCACTGTTTTTGCGGTGTGCGCGTGTACGTGTGTGTGAGTGCGTTAGCGCGTATGTGTGTGGGGGGGGGGGGGGGGGGGGGGGGGGGGCGGGGGTTGTGTGTGTGGCTTGTATGCCTGCGGGCGACGGTTCGACCCGGGGGCTGGGTTTTATAGATGGCGCTACGGGCGGACACGGATGGCTGAGCAGCTTCTGAGCGGAGAGACGAGCACCGTCCCTGACAGCTTCGTTAAAAGAAGCAATTGATTAATCATTAGGGTTTGTCACAGTGCACACCTCCACCACTAGCACGCCCCACTCGTACACACATTTCACCATCCCACTAACCATCCTCACTCACTTTACAGACCCCCACCCTCACAGTTCATCATCCATCCCACAATCCTCATTACAGACACCCTATATATATATTTCACAATTCCACCCGCCATTCTCAGTACAGGTATTCCACCCATATTCCACCATCCCACCCACCATTCTGAGTACAGGTATTCCACACAGATTTCAACATCCCACCCACCATTCTAAGTGCAGGTCCCCACACATATTTCACCATCCCACCCACCATTCTCAGTACAGGTACTCCAGCATTATTTCACCATCCCACCCACCATTCTCAGTACAGGTATTCCACCCATATTCCACCATCCCACCCACCATTCTCAGTACAAGTATTCCACACAGATGTCAACATCCCACCCACCATTCTCAGTGCAGGTCCCCATGCATATTTCACCATCCCACCACCATTCTCAGTACAGGTACTCCACCATTATTTCACCATCCCACCCACCATTCTCAGTACAAGTATTCCACACATATTTCACCATCCCACCCACCATTCTCAGTACAAGCACTCCACACATATTTCACCATCCCACCACCATTCTAAGTGCAGGTCCCCACAAATATTTCACCATCCAAGCTACCATTCTCAGTACAGGCACTCCACCATTATTTCACCATCCCACCCACCATTCACAGTACAGGTATTCCACCCATATTTCACCATCCCACCCACCATTCTCAGTACAGGTATTCCACCCATATTTCACCATCCCACCCACCATTCTCAGTACAGGTATTCCACACATATTTCAACATCTCACCCACCATTCTAAAGGCCCTGTCACACTACGACGTTTCTCACCAACGTGCTTCGACGCGTGCCGACGGGTTGGGTTTTTGTTCAACACGTCGGTACACGTCCGGTACGTTACCGGCGTGTTGCCGGCGCATTGCCGGCGCGTTACCGGCGCGTCGGTACATAGCAACGTGTGAATGGACACGTCGGCGCGCGTCGGGGCGCGTCGGGGCGCGTCGAGGTTTTGTGCATGCACAAAACTTTGGACGCGCGGCGACGCGCGCCAACGGGTTGGAGGGCGCGTTACCGACGCGTTAGCAACACGTCGACACGCGTTGGCGGCGCGCCGGCCGTACGCTGGCAGGACGTTGATCAACGTTGGTTAACGTTGGCTTTTTTCCCCCCAAAATGGGAGCGTTCCGTCGGCGCGTCGGGAAAGTCCCATCGACATGTTGTGGGCATGCCATTGGCATTGCTCCAGCGTTTCTCGGCGCGTTGGACGTGTTGCCGGCGCGCCTGGATGCGTTGGCCGCGCGCTGTGGACGCGCTGCGGGCGCGTCCTAACGTGTTGCTGGCGGGTATGTACGGGTTCACGCAATACTAACACGATACCAATGCGCTGCCTCCACGCCGTAAACGCGCCGACAACGCGCCGACAGCGCGCCGACAACACGCCAATAACACGCTACCGACACGCTACAGACATCCTAATAACACGCTACTAACGCGCCAATAACGCGCCAATAATGCGCCTCCAACCCGCCACTAACACGCTGCGCCGCGTCAAACTTTCTCCCAAAGCGCTGAAAAGTTTGACGTTTCTCGACGGGTTGCAAATATTTTGTGCGTTGCCGGCGCGCCGGCGGAAGCGTCGTAGTGTGACAGGGCCATAAGTGCAAGTCCCCACACATATTTCAGCATCCCACCCACCATTCTCAGTACAAGCACTCCACACATATTCCACCATCCCACCCACCATTCTCAGTACAGGTATTCCACACATATTCCACCATCCCACCCACCATTCAAACTCAGTACAGGTATTCCACACATATTTCACCATCCCACCCACCATTCTCAGTACAGGCACTCGACACACAATTCGTCATCCCACCCACAATCCCCCCCCCCCCACCTCTCACACATATCTGGTTGGATGGTGAGTGGGGGTGAGGGTGGTTGGATGGTGAGTGGGGGTGAGGGTGGCTGGGAGGGTCCAACTCAGCACTGGGTTGATGGTATGTCTAGGTTATATAGCTCTAGGTGTTTGTCAGTGTCTGTGGATGTTACTAGTCATGCAGCCGAGATCGGTGGATGTAAGCATGCCGGGAAGGGTGCAGGTCATGCCCGGCGAAAGGCGGTGCCCACCAGGGGGCACTTAGAACCAGGGTAAACTAAATCACAGGCGACCCGGCCGTCCACACCCAGGCCCCCTCCCGGCGGCCGGTGGTACTAATAACTCGCCACAGTGACACGCATAAGTGTAGCAATTTCTTTTCTTTTCTTCCTGTTCTTTTCTTCGTTTTTGTAGTTGTGGGTTTGTTTTGTTTCGTTTTAGTTTTTCGCATAAACCAATTAAATTAATATGTATCAAAGCCGATTATTTGAGACAGGTCGACGTGTGCATAATAGTTGTGTATGAGTGGTGTAGTGAGTGGGTCCTTTCTTATCATTCCAGTTATGTATATGAATATATATATGTATATATATATATATATATATATATATATATACATACAGGAAAACCTCTTTAACCGACCATCTCCACAGATTGACCACTCCCCTATATCGATCACTTTATTTGGGTCCCAAACGATCGCCCATACAATACCATTGTACCGATTAAGAAACTCTCTAAACCGACCACCTCCCTAAATGGACCATTTAAAGTCGGTCCCATGGTCGGTCGATTTAGAGAGGTTTTAATATATATGCATATGTACATAGACTGGATGCGGTGGCCGAATCGGTAGAGCGCAGGCTTCCCTTGCAGAAGGTTTCCATAAGTGCAGAGTCACAAGTCCGCACCCGTCCTCATATTAAGCCCCGTTTACACGGGCGATTTAAAACGATTCATATGAACCCACTTGCCTAGATCGACTCACATTTGCCGTGTAGATGCAGTTCTGTGCCGTTTTAGGGCTGAATCGCTTCATATGAAACGCCTCATCTATACCACCTCGGGAGGTGGTTTATTTGAAGCGATTCAGCTGGTTCCCGGGCGGCGATAGTATAAAATAGTAGTGCGTGCCGGCAACAGATGGAGCAGTAACTAATCGCTGGTGTCCGGCAGTGTTAGTGCCCGATTACGCCGAAATCTAGTGAATGCGATCATATTTAACAGAATTACAGACTCAAATAATTAAATTTAATTAAATTAACCTTAAATTCCAAGCGATATTAACGTAGCAGGTCGAATCGATGTGTTTAAACTAAACAAATAGCAGTGATTGCCGACTACAGGCGCCTGCTGGTTCCCGGCGCCGACACACTTTCAAACTCCGCCGTGTAAACACGCTTCCAAAACGCTTCATATGAATCGCTTTGTCTACATCGTTTCACAATTCCCCGTGTAAACACGGCTTTAGTTACCTCAGATGTTCCCAGGACATAAAACTCCAACAAATAAACAAACTATGTACACACACACATATATATATATATATATATATATATATATATTATATATATATATATATATATATATATATATATATATATATATATATATATATATATATGAAGGGAGAATAGGTAGTCAAATGGGGACCGAGGGGTCGAGCCTATTTCGACAAAGCAGGGTTGTGCCGATAGAGCCGTCAGCTGAGCAGCCAAAATATTATCCCCCCCCCTCACACACACATACCCACACACCCCCGTCGCTCGTCGCTCTCCCCTGGCGAGTGGGGCCCGGCTGGATGACACGCCACGTAGCGGCGAAGTGCAGCCCCGGGCGCCAGGATCAAAGCAATCAGGCGGGTGGCGTGTCCGCGCCCGCCGCCCGCTAAATTGTCGGTTTATCCGGCGGTAGACAACTCACATGTCCGACGTGCTTATTCAATTTAGGCCACGCTGACAAGGTATTGTTGGCTGCCGATCGGCCCAATTGGCCTTCTTCTCCCGGCCGGGAGGTTGAGACGAGGGTGGGAGGGGGGCCGAGAGTGGTGTGTGGGGGGTGGGGGTGGGGATGGGTGGTGGTGATGGTGTTGGAGCGGGAGTGTGGTGGTGGCAGGGTGATGGTTGAGTGGTGGTGGGAGAGAGGGGAGAGGGGTTAGGGGTTAGAAGGGTTGACCGCTCCAGGGTACGCGGTGGGGGTAGATGGGATTATAGGGCAGCAATAGGTACATCCCCGCCCGCCCCACCCCCTCTAAACCCTGTCATCAAACCTAGTCCAGTATGCCTCCAGGGGTATAGGCAGCGTCTCCCAACTGGCAGGACTCTCTTTCTTACCGACTCTCGATGATTCAGTCCCATGCCCTCCACTCATGCTCAACTAACTGCCCGCTCCACACACGCCCGCCATCCCCCTCACCATCCTCCCACCGCTGCTGCTGCTCCTTATCACCTTCCTCCTGCCGATATTGCCACCCCTAGTTGTATTCCCACTGCGCATGCCCGTCCTCGCACGCCGCCATGCATGGGACGCCGTGACCTCCTCCATTAATATGAATAGTGGCCGATGTCAGAGGAAAGGAACTACTTTCTACGAGAATCAGGAATCCAGTTAACAAAAGTGACGCTGTGACCACCTCTATTATTATTAATATGAACAGCGGCCGATGTCAGAGGAAAGGAACTACTTTCTACGAGAATCAGGAATCCAGTTTACAAAAGTGATGCTGTGACCACCTCTATTTTTATTAATATGAACAGCGGCCGATGTCAGAGGAAAGGAACTACTTTCTAGGAGAATCAGGAATCCAGTTTACAAAAGCGACGCTGTGACCTCCATTAGTCTGAACAGTTGTCGATGTCAGAGGAAAGGAACTACTTTCTATGAGAATCAGGAATCCAGTTAACAAAAGTGACACTGTGACCTCCTCTATTATTATTATTATTAATATGAATAATGGCCAATGTCAGAGGAAAGGAACTACTTTCTACGAGAATCAGGAATCCAGTTTACAAAAGCGATGCTGTAACCTCCATTAGTATGAACAGTGGTCGATGTCAGAGGAAAGGAACTACTTTCTATGAGAATCAGGAATCCAGTTTACAAAAGTGACGCTGTGACCTCCTCTATTATTATTAATATGAATAGTGGCCAATGTCAGAGGAAAGGAACTACTTTCTACGAGAATCAATAATCCAGTTTACAAAAGCGACGCTGTGACCTCCATTAGTATGAACAGTGGTCGATGTCAGAGGAAAGGAATCCAGTTTACAAAAGTGACAATGTTACCTCCTCTATTAATATGAACAGTGGCCGATGTCAGAGGAAAGGAACTACTTTCAACAAGAATCAGGAATCCAGTTTCCCAAAGCGATGCTGTGACGTCTACTAATATGAACAGTGGCTGGTAGATGTCAAAGGAAAGGAACTACTTTCCACAAGAATCAGGAATCCAGTTTACAAAAGTGACAATGTTTCCTCCTCTATTAATATGAACAGTGGCCGATGTCAGAGGACAGGAACTACTTTCAACGAGAATCAGGAATCCAGTTTCCCAAAGCGATGCTGTGACTTCTACTAATATGAACAGTGGCTGGTAGATGTCAAAGGAAAGGAACTACTTTCCACGAGAATTAGGAATCCAGTTTACAAAAGCACTATTCACTATCATTCGCATAACCCATCTCAGCCATTTCAATAATCCCGTCCTGATATGAACTCAGCTGTTGCCAGAACGTAAATCCCCCCAACATATAAATAGCAAACCCCTGCAATCATTTGTTGTAAGATTTGTGCAATTGTGATGTGTCCTATATATAGTACTAACGTGCGTCAGGGATTTGTATTGTCATTTTCTCTTTTTAACAAATAAATATGTTATTCGTCAGAATACATCATTTCTCTACACCGAAGAACCGGTCTGCCAACCTGCTACACATGCCAGTTAATAATCGATTTCCAATCTCGACACCGCGTAATATCCGCCAGCCATTAATCTCAACAGTGCTGTTTATCCGACACTTAAAGAACCTGTTATTGAAACTCTTGCACACCTTTTCCCCATCAGAATTACATAATACATTATTCATCAACGCATGTCTGCCTCCAAGAAGCACAAGCACAACCAGATCTTAGAGTTCCTAAAAGCAACTGGGTTATATCGCTTCCTGTATCTTTGGAGATGTTATGTGAGTTGCATTTTGCTGTCAGTTGAAACAAGTCGGGTCACTTCAAGATTGCATATAGAGATGGTGTTTACCATCATTTGAGTCATCTGAGTCAAACAAATGACTTAACAATTTATACAAAAGTTGAATTGCTGCCAGCCCGACGCATTTTTTAATTGTTTTTTTTTTTCATTAAAAAATTAAAATATGGGAATGCGATTTTGTAGGCACTGGACGATCACCATTTCTTTTTTATTTGGAGATATTTAGGACCCAATCATAATATGGGAATATATGAGGTCAAGCTGTGGTCATTAGTGCCTTTCAGCCATAATGTGACTGAGTGGGATATCAGGTCATGGTGCTGGCGGCCTGGTCTCCCAGTGGGGCAGCACTATAAAGTTGCCATGAGTGCGCACTGTCACAAGTCGGTACCCGTCCTTATATGACCTTAGATGTTGCTAGGACGTCAAGCAACAACAAACAAACATCAGCCCTAATGACTGTTCTCAGTCATGTAGGCTAGGGCATATTACAGGCTTGGAAATAATGCAAACCATAATATACTGCCACTTAAAATAAAGTTGAACGTTTGCTTAAATATGCCTTATAACTTATTCAACTGCCACTCCCACTTCTCCACGCTTCCCTTCCCTATGTGACGTCACAAAACTAGGGGTAAGAAAATCATGGAAAGCTGACTGTCGTCGTGTTTTCTGCTTGAAGCAAGCCACGTGTGCTTAAATTACATTACTCTAATAACCATTTCATTTGCACTTCACAGCATTTGCAAAGAGGATGGGGTGTAGCTTAATAACCATGGATGCGGTGTAGCTTAATAACCATGGAGTACTCAGAGTCGAATAGTGCTGGGCAGACCAATTCTGACCTACTGGGTTCGAGTTCAAATACGCCATTCTGAGTAGGAACTCTCTTTAACAAAAGGCAAATACTATGTGACCAGACCTTTAATGAGAAACCAGTGAAGCTATTTGACATTGAAGGGGGGGAGGTAAGAAAATCATGGAAAGCTGACTGTCGTCGTGTTTTCTGCTTGAAGCAAGCCACGTGTGCTTAAATTACATTACTCTAATAACCATTTCATTTGCACTTCACAGCATTTGCAAAGAGGATGGGGTGTAGCTTTATTACACCTTCTCCCACCCGACTCTCCATATGGAGAAGGTGGCAAAGCACTGAACATGTCGCATTTAGACAGTGATTACAATAAACCAACGCTTACATGGCATTTAAACCCTGGAAACCCACCTTTCCTGACCGTGTAGGAGTGAAAGGTTAAAGCCACACCATCCAGGTCTTCCAGGAAGGAGACCTATTCGAGGCCTTTTATTCCACAGGCCGACATTAACTGTTCTCCAGCACAGCATTTGCACGAGTCTCACCAAAAATGTGATTGGAGAGTGCCTTGAATCCCCTATTTTCGCTCAAATGCATAGTTGTGCACATTGGCGCATAATTTCCGAATTGTGGTTGATTTGATGGTGGCGCTGGGTGCCCACCACGCCCCAAGTGGGCAGGACGAACATCACTGACCTGAAACCTCCCCGACCTCAAGCCATTCGGACCCGCAGTTAGACACTGGACTTTTACCACACCCACTCACCCTCTATTTTAAGGACTACTTCGTAGGAGTCAGCTCCGGCGGCTGCAGAGCATGTGGCGATCGGGAAGGCCCCCATCAACATCAATGCCATTGACTGACTCTCCCCCATTGTACTGTTCATACCAGTGTCAATAAATTAACCTTTTCTCCCACTCGGTCTCCAGCTTCCCTTATTCGAATCACACAGAATGGATGGCTGTGCCTCAGTTATTTCTTTTTGGTTGTAAGCAGCTTCATTCGATGTATTCTGAGGCTAGAATTAACATTTTGCTATAAATAAAACGAGTATGTAAATAATTTAGGGAAAAGGGCTCACATTTCTCAAAGCTTGTCATCAAAGAGGCTGGGGAGGAATAGTCTTACCGTGGAAGCCTGAGGCAGGGCTCTCTCAGATCAGTCACTCTCCAAGGATAGACTTAGTAATATAGACAGGGACCTCGGATAAAACTCCGCCGGAGTGCATTCCCAGAAGTACATAGTTCTGGTGTGGCTATATACTATACACCTTTATTATCGCATACATGTTGCTATGATACCTGGTTGAATGGCACTGGTACAGTCTGATATCAATAGAATATAGTTCCGTAGTGCCGAGCAAATGAACCCTGTACATAGTACATAATATATAGTAGTAGTACACAATACATTTACATCCTACGCAATACTACAGATATTCAAAAGGAATGGTTGTGTGTGTATATATGGATAGTGATAGGCCTATTATTGTGTGTAATAAGGTCTGCAGTGTATTGCGTCCTCTACATATATATATGCATGTATATGAGCCTGTCTCAAAAGGTCATCACTCTTCCCCCCCCCCCCCCCCCCCCCCCATTGTAACGATTGACACAAAACAGCACAGAAATGGTTACACTGAAAACACAAGCACATTTGCTTCAAATCAATATGTATTCTATTGGCATTATGAAACACCATGTAAAAAGCAAATCAGTTTATCCCGAGCAAATGCATAAGCAGATAGTATGTTGATTGTTACAATACACAAAGTTTTGTACCATATTGCTTAGCACCTTTTGAGACAGTTGCATTATATACTTAAAGTTTTAAGCATTATAATGGTTTTCGCGGGAGGGCAGAGAACTTTCAATTAGACCTCAGCCTTCGAGTTCGATCCATTTGAAATCACTCCATCCATCCACTCACTAATTAGTTTACAGTTTACACTCCATTACATTACACATGCATATGAGTATGCACACTTATGCCGTTTGATTATTTATAATAAAGCTAACGCAGCCTAATGGTGCAGTCACACTATGACGTAATGGCCAACGTGAGTCTGACGTGGGCGACTTTCGAAAAACCCAACGTGATGTATAAATACGGGGCCAAGTTGGACGACACTACGGCGTGGTCGAAGTGGGTGTAACGATGGTATAACATCATCGGAACGAGCGAGGACGTAGAAGAAATTAATTTAGCAAATGAGATCCTAGCGACAACCTCGCGCGCTCGACGTCGTGGGAATGTGACCATAGCGGCGGTGTAATGGCGAGCGGGCATGATGACATCCGTCCCAGCGTTGGCACATCCGACTCACCGGTTTAGCGCAACGAGCGAATAATGACAGACTAACGTGGGGCTAACATGGTCGACGTGATCGCGATGGGGCTTCGACGAGACTCTGATGAGACTCGGACGTCATTGGAATGAAGTTCAGATGACATTCAGACCATGTTCAGATGACATTCAGACGACATTCATACGACGTTCAGACGACGTTCATACGATGTTCATACGACATTCATATGACATTCAGACGACATTCAGACGACGTTCCAACCACGTTAAAAAATGTTCAGACGACGTTCAGATGATGTTCAGATGACGTTCAGACGACATTCAGACCACGTTAAAAAACATTCAGACGATGTTCAGACCACGTTCAGACCACGTTTCGACCACATTCAAAAATGTTCGCAAGACGTCAATGACTTTACGGCCAAGCTAGATGATTGTCAAAGACGTTGACGATGACAGCGTGGACGTGAGGCGACGTTGACCTGACGTAGATGACGTGGTCATAATGAGAGCCTAACGTGACCATAACATGACACGAACGTCTTATCAACACATCGAGTTACATCAAGGTTTTTTCAACATGTCCAAAACCTCGACGTCCTCCGACGAGAGTCTACAAGAGTCGACGAGAGTGAACGTGATGTGACGAGAACTTAACGTGACTGTAACGTGACTTTAACGTGACCCAACGTAATGACGAAAAGTCACCCACGTCGGAGTCACGTTGGCCATTACATCGTAGTGTGACTGCACCATTAGCAAACATTGCAGGCTCAAACGACCCGATACCACATCAGTCCCCCCCCCCACCTCCACCCCCCCCCCTCTGCTATTCGGGGAACAGTGCGCTCTGGGTCAGAGACAGTCGTGCCGCAGAGCAGACGACAATACGGCCCGAATCCAAGGTAAACCTCGCGCACGCGCAGTCCTATTGATCCCAGTGACAAATGGCGCCCCCCTGCGGGACTTTCTTCACTCGGTTGCCATAGCAATGACAAGGCGTTGGGGGAAATGAGTAAGCGGGCGCTATTTGTGTGGCGCGTCTGGACGCTCGGCGCACTAATCATTTCCTGTTACTTGCGCCGCGCGAAATTTCCCACAAGGTTTCTTGATAGCTGCGCATGCGTCATGTGCACGGGCCGCCATCTACCGGGGCTGATAGGAGGGCGCTTGTGGGTGGTGGGTGGTGGGTGGTGGGTGAAGGGGGGGTGGAAGGGGGTTGGAGGATGGTGGGTGAGGATAGGGATGGGAGGGAAGAGCCGGCGGGTGAGACTGGGTTTTGGAGTAGTGGGAGAGAGATAAAGAGAGAGGATAGAGAGAGGGAGGAAGACAGAGGGAAAGAGAAACGGCGAGAGAGTCAGGAGGAGGGTCAGGAAGATAACCTCCTCCCCACCCACCGTTACTGCTGATATTTCAGATGTAGCCATGGTTATTATGGGGAGGCTCTGGGGACTTGGAGAGAGTGGGAAGGGCTGGAAGGCGGTGGGAGAGGGTGTGTGGGTAGGGGGGGGGGGCGGCGGCGGGGAGAGGGGGGAGGGAACTTGCTTTCACGCTTCGCCTCACACGGCCTCCTACCCCTCGGTGCGAGGCCATAATGCCAGACGCCACTGCTCCGGGATCGACCAACGACCGGCCCCGTCTGCCGCCTCGACGGTACCCGTCCGCGTCCCAGCGTCTGCCGGCTCCATAACCAGCCGCCCGTAGGTCCGTCCGTCCACAAACCCCCGGCAGAAGGAAGCGTTATTCCGCTGGCACCACCTAATCGATAGGTGTATGTCAGTGCCACGGATTTACAAACCAATTTACAGCACGGTCGACAATGGGATTGGTAATTAATTTACTTCAGCCCCGAGGGGCCATGTCTGATCAGCTGATAATGTTTGCTGTCCGTGTCTGCCGGGAGGGCTCATTAATTACAGTAAAGGGGGGGGGGGGCGGTCCCTTAAGGAGGCGACCATCTGTGAGGTGCCAGGAGGGGTGGTTGGTAGCCGGTGTTATTGCTAACTGCGCATGCGCGCAGTGCTGGTTGCGCCTGGCGAACAATGCGCGGTGTCGCGTGTGTGTCGCACAACTTAGATCTAGAGGGGGGGGGGGGGGGATTTGTCAAAATTACCGGGGTACCCTGGTACTAACTAGCGCGACCATAACCCAAGACAAAATACCGCTATCACTAGACGGTTTAATCGATCGTGGGATTCGACCTCACGGGTTCGAACCATGGTCGAGTCAAACCAATGACTTACAAATTTATACTAGGTCACTTCCGAGCCTGGTACTCGGCATTATTATGATAGCGCAAGGACTGCTTGGCTCAGTGTCAGGATAATGTGACTGGGTGGGATATCAGGTCATAGTGCATGGCGGCCTGGTCTCCCAGTGTGGCAGCACTATAGACGTCGTCATGAGTGCGCACTGTCTCAAGTCGGTACCCGCCCTTATATGACCTTACATGTTACCATGATGTAAAACTCCAACAACCAACCAAGAAAATACCGCTACCACTCCCAACCCACAAACATACACACACACCTAGATACATACATATATACACCCCTACATGCTACATTTTACCCTAAATATCCAGGAACTCCAATATTCATAGAATCTATCTAAATAAATTAGTTAAATATAAATTTTTGGAAGAAGCGATCGGTGGATTGTTTGTAGAAGAAGGTGGCACCATAGCCGAGCTCTAATTGGAACCCGAGCCGCCCCACACGGCGTGTAAAGGAGACAATGTATTAATTAACGAGGGCGCTGAAAGGTTTCCTCGCAGTGCCCTGTCAAAACAAAGCTAACATTTCACTCCTCCTCCAGTAAGGCTGCAGCACCTTGGAGCGTGTGGGGTGAGATGTGGGTGGTGGCAGAGGCAGATTGTCACTATGTCTGATAGCTAACACCTTTTGCTATAAGCGCAATACAGCGGGGTACTTTTGCTTTGGGGATTCTGTCATCGGCTAGCGCCACTGAATGCCGAGTAATGTGAGTGGAACTAACTGAAAGGTCGTTTAAACCGGTAGCTGAGCAGCTCAGTAAGTCCGGAATGGTATAGTTTTATGCTCCACTACCTCCCATCATGTATTATTTTGTAGGTATAATATTATTGGCAGTGGGACGTAGCTCAGGGAGTAAGTAGCGTGTCAACCTGTGAAGGTTTGGGTTATCTGATCGAATCCTGCTCAGTGCACCTATTTGCAGTCTGAGCTATTTTCCGCTCCAACCAGTGGTCCACAACTGGTCCAACCAGTGGTCCACAACTGGTTCATCAAATGCTATGGTATGTGCTGTCCTGGCTGTGGGAAAGTGCATATAAAAGAGCCCTTGCTGCTGATCGGAAAGAGTAGCCTATGTGGCAGCAGCAGGTTTCCTCTACAAAGAAATATGTCCGAATGACCATATGGTTGATGTCCAATAGCCGATGATAAAAATCAATGTGCTCTAGAGGCATCATTAAATAAAACAAACTTGTTTGTATTATATTACATATATCCCTTTCTGTGCCTACCATATATACCATAGTCTACCATTCATATTATGTACACTACATACATGATATTTAGATCTCTGCTGTGAGAGTGATGTCCATGAGTCGGTCTTAATGTCTCTCAGCCTCAGGTTTCTCTTGATGGTATCCTTGAACCGGAGATCAGGTCGCCCTCTCTTTCTGTAACCAGAAGATAGTTGAGAGTAGAGGATCTGCTTTGGGAGTCTGTCTGATGACATCCTCATGAGGTGTCCAGTCCACCGGAGATTCCTTTTGATCAGAAGATCTTCCATAGAGGGCAGCCCCGTCCATTTGAGTATTTCCTTATTTGTCACTTTGTCCTTCCAGGTTAGCCTCATGATTGAACGCAGATGTCGCATCATGAAGGCATGCAGCTTTTTCACCTGTCATCTGTACACTGTCCAGGCCTCGGCTCTGGATAGTAGGGTGGATAGCATGATTGCACGATAGATCTCGCCTTTGATCCACATAGACACATGGTAGTTCTTCCAGAGTCTCTGGCATAGTCAGCCAAAAGATGTGCTAGCCTTGGCCATCCTCCTCTGTATTTCAGCATCAATGTGTCCATCACTTGATATAGTGCTTCCGAGGTAGGTGAATTCCGGAACAGAGTTCAGCTTGTTTCCGTCAACCATGATATCCTCCTCTCGGGTTCTTGTAGAGCTGGGTTGGTACAGCACCTCCGTCTTCTTGATGTTAATCTTCAGGCCAAACTTCTTTGATGCATCAGAGAAAGCATCCACTATTTTCTGGATCTCTTCAGCAGAGTGGGCAACCAGTGCACTGTCATCTGCGAATAGCAGCTCTCTCACCAGTATCCAAGTAGTCTTGGTCTTCACTCTGAAGTGTGCGACATTGAATAGGTCAGCGCTCTGTCTGGACTGTATATAGATGCCATCCCCCATGCCTCAGAAAGCCTCATCGAGCATTGCTGATAGGAAGATGGAGAAGAGTATGGGTGCCAGTACACAACCTTGCTTGACCCCATTGGTAACCCCGAACGATTCCGAGACTTCCCCTCCAACACTAACAAGTAACATTCACCATCATTCCTGTATGTAGAGCCTCAATCATAGTTGTGAACTTCTCTGGGCATCCATACTTCCTCAGTAGCTGCCATAGCCCGGTCCTCCCGACTGTATCAAACACCTTAGTGAAATCGACAAAAACCATGTACAGTGGTCGGTCCTGCTCAATGCACTTTTCTTGTAGCTGTCGGGAGACAAAATATCATATCCATGGTGCTCCGGTTACCTCTGAAGCAACACTGTGACTCTGGAACCACATCAGGTGTTATGTGAATAGATAGTCTGTTGAGGAGGATCCTTGCCCGCTATGGAAAGAAGAGAGATTCCTCTATAGTTCCCACAGTTTGTTCGATCGCCTTTCTTGTAGATGGTTACAATGCTGGCATCCTTCCATGCTTGGGGTACAGAACCCTCCTCCCAGGCATTGGTGATTAGTTGGTGCAGTCTGTTGAACAGATTGTCTCCTCCCTGCTTCCATACTTCAGCAGGAATTTCATCACCCCCAGGTGCTTTGCCATCTTTCAGGCTGGCGATTGCTCTAGCCATCTCATCCATGGTTGGAATCTCATTGAGAGGCATATTTTGGTAATGTGCTGCTGGATGTTGTCCAGAGCTTCGTGATCTATACTTTGTGATATTTACTATGTATACTATATATACTAAATATTCTATATATATTATATACTGACAGACGGGATGGTCGAATGAGGTGAGTGTCCGTCTCCCATTTTGGTAGTTCGTGGGATTCGAACTCGCGAGTTCGTACTCGTCTAGCTAAACCAATGATTTAAAAATGTATACTTGTTGCTACCTAGCCTGGCACTTGGCATTACTAGGATAAGGTAAGGAGCAGTGGAATAAGGAATTTCCCCTGGATAATCAACTGCTGAACAACAAAAGACCAACAAATATATAGTATGTCCTAGAGATACTGTACATACTCGTATATAAACTAATAATAATGACTTGCAGTCGTAGATTAGGTTAAAAGAAACAATACTAGATACAACTGGATAAAAATAACTAGAATTCGCTCAGAAATTGTTAGTTCTGTCTGACTTATTCCAGCAAAAATAATTGGGAAACAACTAAGTCGGTGGTAACAACTATGGTCGCCAGGGTGCAGAGATTCTAAAGCTGTGATTCCATATGCAGCATGCAAATATGAATGCGATAAAACCTGAAAAAGCATGTAAAAGCATTGTAAAGACTAGGTCTCCATAAGTAAAGTTGAATCCTTCCTCCAACTAATAGATTTACTAGTTGCTGTGGTCACCAGTATGTAAAGTCTAAAGCTCGAATCTGTGGTTGTGTAGGCAGGCTGTAGTGAAATTAATACAGACAAAGAGAAAGGAAGAGTATAAAGTGTGAAAGAAGAGAGAGAGTCAAGGCCTCTGGTTTATTATTAATATGGTACATGGATTCAGTGTAGAGTATCACCCCACCCTATTCCCCCAATGAGAAACAAACATTCTTAGCTCTACCAATAGGCATCCAGCATGCCTGGTCCCCATGGTTACCAGTGATCTGCCCACCACCACCAAGCTGTGTAACTCCCCTGGCCACCACCTGACTTGAGCCTGAGTGTGGTGATCCTGACTAGCAGAGGGGGGAGGGGGTAGGCTCTGAGTGCCCCTTACACACATCCCTGCTCGCAGCACTATGCCTATTTACATCTCACTCAGGCACCACCAGCACCTACATATACACATACATGCGCCTGGTCATGTATACCCGATCAGTAATAGAACATCTGCATTCCCCCACCAATGCATTAAATCGGAATATTTTACAGCATGGTCGTGCTTCCATATGTCTAGTTCCAAATGCAAATACGAATGGGTGGACGGCAAAGTGGATTGCTCAGTGCAAATGTGAATGTGAATGCGAATACGAATGCGAATGCATGGATGGCAAAGTGCATTACCCAATGGACCAATCGGTATGAATGCGAATGTGAATGTGAATACAAATGTGAATGTGTGGATGGCAAAGTGGATTGCCCAATGGACCAATTGGTGCGAATGCGAATGAATGTGAATGTGAATGTGAATGTGAATGCGAATACAAATGTGAATGCGTGGATGGCAAACTGGATCACTCAATGGACCAATCGGTGCGAATGCGACTGCATATAGCATGCCGTATACCGCGTATCTGGAATCTTAGCTTAAGCCTATTGTGGGCATGTCTACAGTGTGGTGACCTAAACTCAATCACCTTGGAGGAAGGGCGTGTGTGTGTGTGTGGGGGGAGGAAGCTTCCTAGCTTTAAGTTAATTTATCCCCCCCCCCAAACCACTATAACTATCATAACATTTAATATAAATTGTCATTCTTTCTTCCTTTTTGGTCAAAAATTTAATTATGTTGATAAGTGTTCTACATTTGAATACGTCAAGATGGTTACTAATGGAGGTGCGCTGCCTGCTTCAATGATTACTCACTGACCGGAACTGGCGCCCCGTTCGGTTCTGGCTACATCCGGATAGTAAGGGGGCGCCATCCACCAATCCAGCTGCTGCTGCCTCCCCACATTCCTCACCACTTGCCTATTTGTTTGCGTCTAATTAAAACACAATTGCAGGAGGGTGCTAATTTAGAGTACCAATCAGATTTTACTGGACTCATCCAATTACTAAGCTGATGTCTTATCTTCATTAGTGTAAAATCTAGTAATAACAGCCCATTAATGGGTCAAATATTACATATGGAATACATTGTTTTCAATCTTTTGATTTAGCGGTAGGGCGGCGCCCTCGAACATGGGGGATTCCAGACACTGTGTTCTCTTTGTGTAAGCTTGGCAAAGGTGCATTGTTGTCATTATGAATAATGACGTGATACAGAACGTTAATGAGGTCAATGAGAATTGTACCAGCTTACTCCTTTTCATATTTACTAGAATAATAGCATGCAAGCATTAAAACTGCATCAACTTTTCAAAATCAAAACACTTACTTAGATTTGATGCTATATATCAAAACTTAGATACGGGTGTACTTATTAAGCATTTGTTGCTACATATAAGATAAGTTAAGCCAATTTAATAGAATATGTAACTGCTGAAGCCTATGGTGTCAAAACTTTTACCTTTTTGAAGAAGTTAATTTAAACGGACCCGGTATAGGCTGCTGAGACTTGTACCGTACTCCGACAAATGCTCTCCAAGCATACCTTTGCAGGTTTTCAGTTCATGCAACTGTATACCTGGGGGGAGAGTGCTGAAATTGGTTGCTCCTGTTGTGTTATATAATTAGTTCAGCAGCACTGACAAGGCTTTTAGACAACCATATAGACAAATGTTAGAATTTGCAATCTAAAATGCTAAATATAAAGTTCAAATGTTTATTTCTCATAACCAGCTACGTTTTGTGTGAATAATTGATTAAATCATATAGAATAAGATACTTTAAAAGTTGAATTGAGAGCTTTCTGTGGGTACCATCTTGGTGGTTGCCATGGATTCCCCTGTGTGTGGGGAACCCCTCTAGGTCATGTGATGAGGGAATCCCACCTATGATATCATTCATACATCATAGACCTCAATACTCTCCTCCCATATGTTCAGTTGAATGAACTGAAAAAAACCTGAGCAAAGGTATGTTTTGGAGAGCTTTTGATGCTGGATTCGTTTGTTTCTGGGTGAGGTATACCAGGCGACTTTAACATGTTTTTACTTCAAAATCACCAAGGTTAGCCATTCAAAATAAAGGTTAATTCAAAGCTGAAGTAAAGTACATTATAACACATACACAAAGACTCACACCTACATGCAATAACTGCTTTTATATTTATTTTAGAAAGTGGTTAAAACTCAAAACCATTGAACGATGCAACTGGTGTCTTTAAAAGTTGCATAGCCCGATTCTTTTGGTATTTTGCCCTTTTTAAATGATACATATATTAGATTGATTGGTATAATTTACATTATTCTAGTTGGAAGCAACCATTTATCAAATGGCTAGCTTTTGAGATAATTGAAGTGGAAATGTGATGAATTAATGTTTGCATGTTTAACCGTTGCATACCAAATTCTGACACCATAAGTTTCAATATTGAAAGGTTCAACAAAATTGATTTAATATCCCTTTCTGTGCAGCATCAAATGTTCGATAAGTGCACAAGTATCTAAATTGGATATGTAGAATCAAATCTAGGTAGGCTTTTCGATTTTCACAAATGTATGCCTTCATTGAACTATGCAACTTTAATAGCCACATTGCCAAGCTATTGTCAATACAGGAAAGTTTCACTGGCGAGATGTGTAATACTTAAAATGCCCAGTAGCCGATGTTGCAGAACACTGGTGAGTGGTCGATCCGAAGATAGATTCGACAACAATAGCGAATGGTCTCCATGCAGAAAACAGATCAGAGAAATACTTTGCTCGCTTTTTAGATTAAACGCTTATGGTTATTAATTGTTGGTGTATTTATTGAAGCACTATTTTATCAGGGACCTCTCTATTTATAACGCTGTATTAAAAGTACATGGTCAGCATCGATGAATGTTCTCTCATCATAAAATTAGGTACTCCAAAGTGCGGGGATACGCTGTCCGAATCGCGAAATCTGACATAATTTAAACATTCTAAAACCACTTCAAACTCCACTAATTCTGCTTTGTTTGAATAAAAATCATATCAGGTGAATGCCTGTTCTTTTGTCTTTTAGGGTTTTTAATTTTTTAATTAACATGATGAAATAAATTAGAGTCAATGGACACTTGTCTGGGTGTACCATCAGCAGCTCTGTGCATGTTTGACATTCTGTTTGCATCCAATGTTTGCCACTCCCTTCCCTAAAATTGCTACCTTGCTGAGTATGGTCACCTCAGCTAAAAATAACCACCAATGAAAGATGGAGAAGAAACCGGGCTTCATTAGCATATCAAGTATGCCTGTCTTTGAGAGGGAAATTTGATTGAACAGAAGGAGTGAAAATATTCAGATGCTCATTATCCTTGAAAACTAATCAGGATCATCCTGAAAATTATATCATCAGAAAGTTCAAGTTTTTCTCTACCTAATGAGAACAATATTTGGTTGAGACTTATATCATACTCGGCAAGGTTGGTCTGAGAAATGACCATGTCTTCATGTCTCCAGCACGGAGCGACAAACATGGTGTTGATTGAGTCTTCTGTTTCAGCAGAAAAAGCTTGATGTGGCACCCATCAACGATGACTTTAGAGTATGGAAGGTGCCAGACATTGAAAACATTTCTGAAGCCTATTGTCGCATGAGGGAATCTGTTTAATCATCTTAATAAAGTTAATCTATTTGCGACCTAGACTTGTAGTCATCTAGCAATGCCTATTAAAGTGAATGTCAGTTTTTGCCTCATATTAATTTTTTAAATGTATCATCATATGCAGCTTTTGATTCTGATTATTTTGGAATAAAAAATAGAGTGATAGTGTAAGTAGAACAGAAGTTATGATATTTCAAAGAATTTATCATTAACCCTGATGATATTCAGTACATATTATTCCTGCAATGCTGTGGCGATTGATTGTGTAATAGTTGTCTTTATCACATGGAAGCTGTACAGTCCAATGAACGCATACAATTTTGGAAACCAAAATACTTAGCTAGATTTGATTCTGCATATCTAACTTAGATACCATTGTACTTATTAAGTATATATTGCTACATAAAAGGAATGCTAATAGATAGCGCCATTAAAGCTGCATAATCGGATGAAACCTTAATGTTGCAGCTAAGGTACTGTGGCGAAGTGTCCATACTCTTAATGTACTCTAGCATACTCTAGCATACTCTAGCCTACTCTAGTGAACCTTAGCGTACTTGGGTGTAGTTGAACGTAGTTGACCATGGTGGAGGCTAACATACATTGAATGTAGTTGAACGTAGTTGAACGTAGTTGAATGTAACTGAACGTACCGGCATCGATGCCGTAATGTATTTATCCATACCAAAACCTGCCGTACCTTAACGTTTTTCACCATAGTTTAACATACTTACACCATGTTTGACCCACATTAATCTATCCTACGTTCAACTACATTCACTTACGTGTATGAGACCACATATCTAACTTAGATACAATTGTACTTATTAAGTATATATTGCTACATAAAAGGAATGCGAATAGATAGCGCCATTAAAGCTGCATAATCCGATGAAAATTTAATGTTGCAGCTAACGTACTGTGGCGAAGTGTCCATACTCTTAATGTACTCTAGCATACTCTAGCGTAGTTTAGCATACTTGGGCATAGTTGAACGTAGTTGACTGTGGAGGCTAACATACATTGAACATAGTTGAACGTAGTTGAATGTGGTTGAACGTAGTTGAAAGTACTGGCATCCGTGCCGTAATGTATTTATCCGTAACAAAACCTGCCGTTCCTTAACGTTTTTCACCGTAGTTTAACCTACTTACACCATGTTTGACCCACATTAATATATCCTACATTCAACTACATTCACTAATGGTGGCTGAGTTTCACTGATCTGGCAGAAATGTCTGATTATACACTATATACTATGTAGCATTCAATTCAATTAGACCCGCGTCGCCCGAAATGTTAGCTAGAAACATACGGTACCTCAGATGCCACGCAGATGTTGATTCCACAACGTCGACGTCACTTCCGGTCCAGTAATAAGTTGTGCGCTTTGAGTTTGAGCAAAGCCTTTTCCGCGGGTCTAATCCACCATCGTACAATTTTCTTTGCGACATGTCCTTGAGAGGGGAAACAGTGCACACTCCCCATCTCTCTCTCTCTCTCTCTCTTCTCCCATCGCTGTCTCTCCCCCTCTCTGCCCCGCCCCCCCCACCCACCCACTCCCTCTCTTTGGCAGAACACTGCCAAGCACGATTATAATCGAGTTCTCAGGAACATGTAGAACGAATAACTCTCAAGAAGCACCGAATTTGCATTCTAAATCAATTTGGCCCTGGTGGTAATAAAAGAAGGGGGTGCGGGGAGGAAAAAGCAGAACGCGCAGAGGGGGGAGGGGGGACCTTTACAAGATTATTCATGAGGAAACCTGATTAGATCTGCGCGGTTGCGAGTTCCGTTTTTGAAGTCTTATTACGATGAAAGGTTCGTCTGGGGAAACACGCTGCGTAGATGCGATTTGCATAGAGCTCAAGACATCTGCTGACTGACGCCGCCGACAGAAAGCTTTCCATATTTATGGTGCCGTCGACGTAATTAACGTGGCAAGATTCGTGTACCTATCAGGTTTCGCCCTAACAAGAAGCTCAAGGTAAACTACAGTTGTGTGCGTGTGTCATGGACATTTGTTGTCTTTAAAGTTAAAAGAGACTTTCTTTTCCACTTCCATTTAAACTTTTTTTAATTGGATTGAATCATAGTTCATACACAACAGATCTGGACCATGTGAGTGGAATGGTTTTTACCATTATTTGAGATTTGTTGGAGTTTTTTTTTCTCTCCAAATGCCAGTGTAATGTCATTACTGGCGCAGGCAGGGAGGAAAGCGGAAGCATGACTGGGAATAACACAGCTTTATTCTCAAGACAATCATCGTCAACGGCTCAATCAGGGTTAGGTTGTACACGGTTGAGGTATCCCGCAGCGAAGTCTGACATGAGCATGAAGTTATGTAGGAATGATAAATTGATCATCAACATATGTACAGTGTTTTTCATGAACGGACAAGTCAATACAGTAGTGACATAAATGTAAAAATAGTTTGTGATGATTAATTGTGAATCAAACAAGTAAATTGAGTATTGAGATAAATCATAGAGTGTCTGGTGATGATTAATTTTCAATCAATTGGTGAATGTTTTCATCAATCCAGGTATAATTAGTGATGGAGATGTGCAGCTGACGAGAGTCAGTGGAAGAGTGGAGAGGTAGGGGCAAGGAGAGGCGTGAGGAAGAGTTGGAGGGGGCCTCTGATTGGCTGAGGGGGAGTGAGCCACCTGGCAGGAGGTGAGTGTTTGGCAGGTGGGTGGGAGCTTCCCGGGCTTCCTCCCTGCCCCCAGTAATGACAGCAAATGACCACCTCCATGATCATTTAACCCAATTATGCTATTTAGAAACATCCAAAATTGCTGTCTAATAATGTACAGATTTAACCATGCTTCAGTAATATAGATAAAAGTAGCATATGAATATGCCATTATACAATGTTCCAACAAATGTGGGATAGTTTGTTCTTTGAAGATTTGTAATTGCTCGCATGAATCTTCCTAAATAAAATTAAAAAATAACAATACATATAACAAAATATATGTCAAGTTCATGTGATGAGCTGGTAAATACTAAGGTTGCAGAGTCCGATGGCTTTAGAATTCTTGCTTTATTTTCAAGATAAATATATTAGGATGACCTTTATAACGTACTATTCATTACTCCGCAGTAGCTTTGATGAAACATTGCAAATTTTAGAGCAATTTGAGCTGAAAGAACACAACATAATTTAGGGCAAGCTTGACAAGACTCCAGTAGGTATGACTCAGATTGTTATCTTGTGATGACCACATAATATGGGCTGACCTAGTGATTTGGTAGTCTGGTCCCCTTACAATGAGAGCATGACTAATGAGGTCACAAGATTGACTTAAGGCTAGTGACCTCCCTGCCTAATGGCTGTCTCGCTCAAAGTAGGTGTCCAAAGGGATGAGGTAATAAATCCACGAATTATTCTTTATGTGAACAGTTCAGGCACAAAACCCCAGAAATGTAATTCAAATAAAACATTTTTTACCTGGAGGTAATATTAATTCTCATTAATTCCACTTTTCTTGTGATGAAATATTGTATGGAGCAATGAACAAAGAAAATAGGAACATAGAAAAATGAAATTGTTGACGGTTTGATTCCAATGTTTCTCTCATTTTTTGGATTGGCATTTCTGGGGGTTTGGCGCATGAACTCTTTATATTCTGTCTCAAACCATGCGTGAATGCACCAATATCTAAGCTGGATATATAGAATCAAATGTAGGTCAGTGTTTTGGTTTTGAAAAGAAAAAGAATAGCTTCATCTGACCATGCAACTTTAAGGTATTTTATTGCATTTCGTAACTCAACAATATGACTGTTGGTAGCATAATAGTGCGAATGCGACAATAGCAAAGATCATATGGGTGTAAGGGGGAGATTGTCGCAAAAAGTTGGACGGATGCACATAATCCAAGAATGGAAGGGCCAAAAGCCGAGGAGGCATAATTGAACCAACTTATATACAGTAGTATATAAGTGGCATTTATTCTTTCTAATCTTTCTTGTTACAGTTAAGTCATGAAATTTGAAATCTTATTGAGAGTACAGTTTGAGGAGCCCAGGCACTAACCCCATCAATTACGATAATTAGTTGGGTGAGTGGGACGGTTAAATCTAAGCTAGCGAAACACGTCCACCCGATCGAGATGCTCTGGTCGAAGTGTCTAGAAAAGGAACTGTGTCATAGCTTGTTACGGAGAATTACAGCAGGTGGCGCCTAAGTCGGAATAAAGCATATTAGTTCCAAAGGACAATATAGATGGCGCCATAAGTTGCGTCCATAGAAACGGTATGTACTTCTTTTACGGGTTCAATTACCCATGTTGATATCAACATCGACAATGTGGATGGCAAAAGCCCTGTCCTCAGATGGATCCCGTCTGTCTAAACTGGCATCAATCCACTTTAGTGCAAATACAAACTCTGGGTGTCCTAGCTCTTTTCTGCAGCCCCAGTCCCAAATAGACCTTGTTAATTATTATATCTGCCGGCTGCTTTCTGGTAATTGTACCAAAGCAACGCCGTCTTCAGATTGAAGACTGCTAGTGTTAGTGTTAGGTGTAGTATTATATATACACATATAACAATGATATATGTTTATATTAGACAGAACAATATATATATAATAAATACAATAAATACATATGAACATATAAAAATATATAAATATACATAAATATAAATAAATATATAAAACTGTATAACTAATATATAAATATATATACTGTAAATATATATAAATACATAAAAATATATAAAATTATATAAAAGAAATATATATATATATATAAATATACAACCACAGGGTGGACCTGGGGTGGGGGGCACAACCATGAACACCTCACATGCCAATCACCCATACTGGCCCCTCACCTCTCCAGGCCAGTCTGACCTACACATCAGCCAATCAACACGCTCCCCCAGCTGAACTCCTCAGCTGCAAACCCCTTGTGGGTCACTCTGCTCCCAACCACAGGACTGACCACAACAACCATTTTACCCACCCATCCACTCCACGAATTAATCATGACATTATATAACTATAAGTATTATCTTATCTATTACTTATTAATCATAATATAATTAATTAACTATTAAAATTAAATTGGTCATACTTATATACTATAAGTATTATACTTTTATATTATATTACCATATTAAGTAACTAATGCTACCCGCTAGTTACCATCATATATGCCTAATTCTCGCCTTGCTCATATGCCTCATCTCATTCACCTCACCTCCATATTTGACTGCGATCACCCCATGACCTTGTCCCTTTCAGCTCTCGGCAGGCCCATACCCACTGATGTAATGCCTCTGGGGTCTGCCCGGAATAAAGTCATGTTATCCCAACCTCATGCTTCCATGTCTTGTGTACCTTTGCTGCAATGATAAATACATATATATAAATATATATATATAAATATATATAATATATATACAATATATAAATATATATAAATATATATAAATAGATATATAAATATATATATAAATATTTATAAATATATATAAATATATATAAATGTCTATATAAATATATATATAAATATATATATAAATATGTGCTCTATAATCTATTATGGGAATATAAATAAGGATACTGTCTATCTTCAGTTCCCTATATTATAGTATACGCACTATATCCTATCTAACTGGTTAACTGTGGTTACAGTATTGGCCACACTGGCGCCACCTGTGAGGGGATCTAAGCACTGTATGCCAGCTCCGTCTGGCCGTTATCACCTGTAGACTCGTTTGGACGGTCAAATTTTAATATATATATATATATGTATATATATAATACATAGGAATATTTAGAAATATGGATAGAAACATAGAAATATATATATAAAAATATAGAAGTACATAAAAAATACATAGAAATACACAGAAATACATAGACATATATACCTATGCACACATAAGTTGGTCTTTTATTGTCCGATACGCCTTGATTAATCAATAACACATCAAAGTATTTAGCAGCCTTGAACCCTCATAACCCAGTGTTACTGTTAGAGCTCTATAGACATGTCAATTGACCTGCCAAGTCCAGTGAAGTTGATACCGAAACTGACTGGTCTGATATCACATTTGAGTAGGGTTATTTCTTTTCCAGAGCTAATTATGTGCTAAAGCATATTTAAATTTCAACGCTTACAGATTAAAGTAATACAAATTTGAGAGCTAATATAATTATTTCACCCTAATATGGGGTTTTAGTTCCTCTGACCTCTGGAATGCACCTGGACCCACTCAGTGTGGACTTCCAAATGGCCCCAGTTCCCATATCAGGCAATAATTGCTTATATATTAGACTGACATACAGGTCTAGTGTAGCGGTTAGTGAGGCTGCTTGCTGGGTGGTGGCGCCACCGAGAGTCTATGATTGGTTGTTGGAGTTTAACGTCCTGGTATCATCTAACGTCATATCAGGATAGGTACTGACTTGTGACAGTGCGCACTCATTGTGACTTTATAGTGCTGCCCCATGGGGAGACCAGTCTGCTAGCACCACTCAGTCACATTATCCTGAGACTGAGCCAACCAGTCATTTCCCTATCCTAATAATGCTGAGCATCTGGCTAGGAAGCGACAAGTATTAATTTTATATGTCATTGGTTTGACTCGACCTGGAACCGAACTCCCTATCTCCCGCATGGGAGGACTACCGATTCGGCCACCCTGTCTGGTTGTTATATGTGCGGGTTATATTATATACATCTACATACACATTTATGCACACATATAACTAGGCAGGCACAGATATAAAAATAATCAAATATATTGTTGCATATAATTTATTTATTTATTTAGTTAAAGACACAAATATATATATATATAAGCAAATCTATTGGTGCATATAATTTATTTATTTATCTAAGGACACACATATAAATATAAGCAAATATATTGGTGCATGTAATTTATTTATTTATCTAAGGACACAAATATAAATATAAGCAAATATATTGGTGCATATAATTTATTTATTTATTTAGCTAAAGAGACACTGCCAACTGGCGAGCATGCTGTCAGAGTGTGATATTGCTGCGATTTGCGGGGCGCGTTGTTGGTGCGCGCGCCGGTCTGTGTTTGCCCCGTGCCGGCCCCTAACCGGCAGCAGCGTGCACAAATAATGGTAATGCAGCGCACAACATGGCGCTAATCAATAATCGACGTTGTCTTCACCGAAACGCCTTCCGGTCGGAACTCATCCATCGCCCCGTGTGATGACCTGTCAAGGAAAAGTGTGTGCGCATGCGCCAGTGCGGGTGTGTATGTGTGTGTGTGCTTAGGGAGGGGCGCACCAGTGTCAAGTTCACCAAGGCTTCAAACGTGAATTTACGTGATTCCAATTGAGCATATTCCAACTGTTGACGTTGTAGTTGTGTGTGGACAATGCATGCAACTATATATTATGCATTTGTATGTAATAATATACATCTATATTTTAAAATATTTATATATGTATTATTTTTATTTATTTATTCATATATATCGAGATTTTAATATTTTAAAATATATTTTAATATTTCTATAGCTTCATATATATTTTTGTATAGCTTCATATATATATTTTTTATATTACCCATACTTTTACATAGTTTTATCTTATATATATATTATATTTGTAGATATTTAACACATGTGTATATTATAACTATATATGTGTGAAATATAACCATTATTTATATGTATATAAATTGGCGGTGCGGCCTTTTTATTTATAATTTATTTATTAATAATTGTACGATTTGCTCCGGGGCTATTGGCGCCACCGTTACTTCCGGTGCCGATCCGCCGCAAATCGCCATTCGCTTCAAGTGGTTTAGCTTTATATATATATATATATATATATATATATATATATATATATGCATATGTAGTTTTTATAATTTATTTTATGTATATATATATTTCTTAATTTATATGTATATTATTTGCATCGCTTTTTATATGAATATTCATACATATATTTATCCATATCTTTACATACATATTTATATCTTTATTAATTAATTAATATACCTCCATTTATATATGAATGGAATATACGTTGTGGATGGGTGTTTCGTAAATATATATGTACTCTAGTTAACTGGCTTTATCCTTTAAGTCCAAACACCAAGAGTAATAACATGGAGGTTAATGTGGCAAGAGAGAAACATTAACGGGCTGCCGCTATTCATACCCATATAATAAATTATACCAACGTATCTACTACGTATATGCCGATGTAAGTAACGCATGGTGCTGCCCCCTCCCTCTGGGTTCGGAGCGGGGGGTTGGGGGGGGGGGGTGCGCTGCTATTCTACCAGCCGGGGCTACCCGCGATATATATATATACTCAAGCTGTCGCTGCTGGCTTCTTCACTCTGTCATTCGCCATAACACCATATGACCGTTACCAGAATTCTTGTTGTTATTTATGTGTTCGGTAGGGCATTCTAGCCCAGCCAGGTACTTTATATATTGTCAGTAATGAATATTGTCAGTAATAATATATTGCAGTAATAAAGATTGTATCAGCCACACTGCCTCCGTCTGAATGCGTATCTTACATATTACATATACATATATATGGTAGTGGTTTGTACGTCGTTTCGCCGTAACTATAGATGTTGATATATACAGATAATTATGAATATCTTTATTGATGTATATTTGTGTGTATCCCTGTGCATGGGTGCTTCGTATAAGTGGTCTAGCTAGCTGCGTTTTCATGTTCCAAGTCGATGATGTATTCTTATATTTGCATTGTACGAAGCGCAGCCATTCCGCGCCCTGCCGCTTGCGTCTTGCCTCTCTACTCGACGATGCCACACAAAATAAATCATCCTCAGAAATAGCGAAAATCGCTAAAGTTGTGTTGTTCTCAATTCGCTCAGAAAGTAATTTTGTTTCATCAAGTAGATTAGACAGAACGCAGTTGGTATCAGTCAAAGTGGAAGGCGGTGGGCGTCGTTATGGATAGGCGACGGGCCAAATCCTTGTTGTTGTTGTTTTACCTCCTATCAACATCTATGGTCATATCATGATGGGTACCGACTTGCGACAGTGAGGACTCAAGGCGACTTTATAGTACTGTCCCACTGGAAGACCAGAGTGCCAACACCATGATTTGGTATCCCACACACTCACATTATCCTGACACTGTGCTACCCAGTCCTTGTACTATCCTATTCATGCCGGTCACAAGGCTAGGTAGCGATAAGTATTAATTTTAAAAGTCATCGGATTGACTTGGGTGGGATTCGAACTCCCGACCTTCCGCAAGGGGAGCCTGCGCTCTACCTATTCGGCCACCGCGTCCGGTACCACATCCTTGAACGTGGGTGCTCACGTCTCTCCCTGTCTACGCGAAAATTACTGGCCAAACATTGTGCGATGTGGCTCACTGTAGGCTTTGGGCGGGTGAAGATCCATCTAGTGTCAATCCTCCCATTCCCCGCTCCCTTCCTCTCTATCCATCCACCCCTCCACCCTCCATCCCCCACCCCTACCCCTTCCACCCGCCATCCCTTCACTCCTCCATCCCCCACCTCTCCAACCTCCACCCTCCCTCCCTCTGCTATCACCCATCACCCAGCCTCTATTGGATGATGTAGTGTGTACAAACTGAAGGAGGGAGGATGGGGAGGGGGGGGGGGACCCAAACCGCTCGGCCCCCAAAGTCTCCTCCAACACAAGGGTAATTAACACAAACAGCCCCCCCCCCCCACCTCCACCACATCCTCTCCCGCTCCCAAGACAAAAATGGCGTTCCACTCCCATCTAGCCCGAGTTCTGAGCGCAGATTGGGATTACGGGGCTGCGGCCTTTAGGTTGGTTGGTGGAGTTTTATGCCCTGGCAACATCTATGGCTATATCAGGACGGTTATTGACTTGTGACAGTGTGCACTCGTGGTGACCTTATAGTGCTGCCCCACCGGGAGACCAGTGCCAGCACCATGACCTGATATCCCACTCAGTCACATAATCATGACACTGAGCCAACCAGTCCTTGCCTCATCCTAATAATGCCGAGCACATGGCTAGGAAGTGACAAGTGTAAATTTTTAAGACATTGGTTTGATTTGACATGGCAGAAATTAAAAACCATCACATAAAATAAAGAATTACTTCAAACTAAATATGGTAGATTATAATTATCAACCTGATCTATTTCTCTTTTCTCTTTAGTGGCAGAAACTCGAACCCGTCAAACTATGCAACGTTAATTTCAGTAATAGGTGAGAACTGGTTTTTCCAACATGATATTGGCAATTCTTGCCTTCCAAGTGATCAGTGGATTCATACTGCTGATTGATTAATTGGTGGTTGCTTTACCCCATGTCGGAAGCATAGGCCATATTCACGGCTAAGGATTCATACTGCAGTAAAAACGTATGACTACTCGCACTAATTGAGATAAATAAAGACTATAAATAGTATTACAGTTTATTCATATGCTCTACGGGGGGGGGGGGGAAGATTTGTTTTTCAGAGCTTTTCGGATTTTAGAATTTCGGATAGGGGATTGTGGACATGTATTCGGGGCAGATCCATTCAAGGACCGATTACTGCATATTAAACTTACAGATTAACTTACAAGTTACAGATCCTCTCCTGGCTGATCTAGGCCCTACAGGGCCTCCAGTGCCAGCTCTTTGTGTTAAAAATGAACTATTCTTTTAAACACATAATATGGAAGTGTACAGAGCCCTGAAGTCATATAATTATGAGAGTCCTCTCCAATGTCTATCCAGCCATTCGACAATGTCGCATAGCATACGCCTGCCATTGCCATTAGTAGTTCATGTTCTGCTCCTTCACATCATTACCTTTTTCCCCTCCAGATGAACTTGACGAGTTCTAACTTCTAAGCCCCTGCTGAATTCACAGTGCGTTTAGCGGGTATATGCGTTGTAGGCACCTTGCATGGCTTCCATCTGCCACCACGAGGCGCGGTGCATTGTGGGCCCTGCTCAGCGGTTCATCCCAGGTGGCGCTGTTACTCATAGCGCCGGGGGTTTATGTATAGTGCAGCCACTTCCGGTGCGCATGCGTGTGACCGACTCGACGTCACTCGCCGCCCGCCATTCCTCAGCCCAGTCTCGCATTGCTCTGGTCCTGAACACTCCCCGCCCACCACTCCCCACTCCCCACTAACCCGTCCCCCAACACACCACCCTGAAAGTTGGGTGCGCCATATTCGTGTTGCGATGATCGATGGGAGGTCTCAATACCTCGGCGTGTTTGAATAAGCTCCTTAGCACACGAGGAGGCAAGCAGTGGGGGGGGGGGGGGGCGGTGTGGGGGGAGGGGGGACGGTATGTGTGTGGGGGTGGATGGGGTATGCAAAGGCGAGAGGAGCGGTGTGTGTGTGGCAGTGTGTGTTGGGGGCGGTGTGTGTGTTGGGGGCGGTGTGTGGGGTGGTGTGTGTGGGACGGCGTGTGTGGGCAGTGTGTGTTTGGGGCGGTGTGTGGGGGAGGGTGGCGTGTGTGGGGGCGGTGTGTGTGAGGGGGTTGTATGGGGTATGCAAAGGGGGAGAGGAGCGGTGTGTGTGTGGGCAGTGTGTGTTGGGGCGGTGTGTGTGTTGGGGGGCGGTGTGTGTGTTGGGGGCGGTGTGTGTGTGCTGGGGCGATGTGTTGGGGCGGTGTGTGGGGGGTACGGTGTGTGTGGGCAGCGTGTGTTTGGGGCGGTGTGTTGGGGGGCGGTGTGTGTGTGGGGGGTGGGGGGCGGTGTGTGTAGGGGCGGTTGTATGTGGTATGCAGAGGGGAGAGGATCGATGTGTGTATGGCAGGATGTATGGTATGGGTGGGGGAACAGAGTGGGGGGGGGGGGGGGGGGGGGAGGATGGGCAAGAGGATAATGTTTAAGAAGGAAGGGTGGAGTATGTGGGAGGCAAGGGGGGTGAGGAGTGGTATGCATGGGTAGCAGGGGCGCCTTTTTGTTGGAGGGGAGGTGGAGTGTGGGGGCAGGCGGGCGGGGGAGTGGGGGTGGGAGGGGGTCAAGAAGGGTGTACGGGCAAGGCAGATGGTAAGCAGTCGCAATGACGATGGGGCGTGTAGCCGGGTATGCGTGGAGAATGGGGAATCGCCGGGAATGTGGGTTGTAGCGCTGTGAGTATCAGGGAGGACAGGATGTGAGGGCGGGAAGAGGGAGACGAGGCAGGAGAAGGTGGTGGGGAGGTGAAGGTGGGTGAGGGGAGGGAGTGAACTGATGAAGGTGGTGAGGATGGGTTATGGTTGTGGGGGGGAGGGGGGGGGGGGGGGGTGAGTGTGGTGATGTCGTGAGGGACGGCGAGGGCGGTGGGGAAATGAATGTAGTGAGGGGGTTAGGAGGGAGGGGGAGTGAAGGTGGGTGAGGTTGGTGCTGGCGGTTAGGATGGTTCGGGTTATGAGGGAGGATGAGGGCGTGTGAGGTCAGTAAGGGGGGGGGGGGGAGGGGGTAGTTGCTCAGTTCCCTCCTTCCCCTCTAGAGAGTTCCACAAGATTCTCTCACGTGGCATGCTATTAATGAAAATCATGTTACGTGGATTGTTATTTATGTAACAAGGTTTAGCATTATAATTGTGTACAGAAGAAATTGCCTTCGGTATACTTTCTTCATGAAATATATAGTGGAAATGAGACTTCCCTACCGCAATTCATAATCACACCACCTTGAGAATGATTGGATTGGCAACAACAAAACAAAAGAGTTCCTTTGCCTCTACCTTAAAGTTGCAAAGTCCGATGGTTTTGAGTTTCTGATATTTTCTGAGATAAATACATTAGGTTGGTGGTTGGAATCTACCTTACTTTAGCTTGAAGTAACTTCTATTTCAAGTGGTTAGCTTTCAAAATATTTTAAATGTAACCATGCAAAATCAATGTTGGCATGCTTGACCCCATCGTTTGTATCCAATTGCCTCGGTATTCCCCTCTGTGTGACAACAAATGTTTAATAAGTGCACTGGATATGTAGAATAAAATTGCATAATTGTTTTGGTTTTGAAAATTTGATGTTTTCATCGGACTATGCAGCTTTAACTAGCGATCCAAGCACCCTGGTTGGGATCTTGGATCCGACACCGGGTTAGCGGGTGGAGAGAGTGGGCGAGGGGCGAGGGGTACGTGTGTGTGGGGGGGGGGGGTATGGGTGGGAGAGGGTATATGTGTGAGGTGGAGGTGGAGGTTAGGGCGCGCCTTCTGTCTTCTGTCCACGCCGGTTATGTTCCTGCACTCAGTCATCCCCCGATGTCAGCTCTGAATTGTGCCGACGGCGCCCAACTCCTGCTGCTGTCCTCCCCCCCCCCCCCCCCCCCCCCCCCACCGCCACCGCCACCCCCACCGCCACCCCCACCGCCACCGCCACCCCCCACCGCCACCGCCACCCACTCCACCACCCCCACCCCAATCCCACCTCAAGACACATACTTTCTGAACCGAGCACTCGAATTCTGACAACCACCACCAGTGAGATGCCCCTTCCTCCCGCCCACATCTATGTCGCCATCAGCCCTCACCCTCCCTCCCTGCAACCCCTTCCTCCCCCGACACACTACCCTGCTCCATCCTCCTCAACTGCCTCATCTTATGGTGCAACTTGCAATCGGAGCTTCCCACCCACCACCACCTGGTCTCTGCCTCCCGTCCACCACGCAACATCACCATTAAGCACCCACCGCCATCAATTACCCTGGTCCCTGTTCCCACCCACCATCCCACATCGCCATCACCTGGTTCCTGCTATCTCCCTGTCCCACATCGCCATTAACCACCCACCACCATCAATCAACCTGGTCCCTGTCTCCCACCCACCGTCCCACATCACTATTAACCGCCCACCAGCATCAATCAACCTGGTTCCTGGTCCCACATCACAATTAACCAGCCACCACCATTAACCTGGTCCCTATCTCCTACCCACCATCCCACATCACGATTAACCACCCACCTCCATCAATCAACCCGGTCCCTGCTCCTTCACTGTCCCATACGGTGGTCCAACCTACTTTGATAGTTTCCCTCCTCCCACCAGGATTAACCTGGTCTCTCGTCCCACACGGCCATTAACAAACCTACCATCACCATCTGGTCCCTGCTCCCACTCCACTCCGCTTCACCCTCGGATCCTCCCACCGGACACGACCGGCCTGGTTTCCGCTATCTCTGTCGTTACTAACCCGTCACTAGAGCCTCCGACCCGACACCAGCCAACCTAGCGGGTCCATTTCCGCCTCATCCAACACCTTCCACGTTGCCACCAACCCACTATCAGAGCTCCCTGCCTGGCATCACATGGCCAGGTCCATCCTATCCCCCAACTCCCCCCCCCCCCCCCACCCCACTCAATACCCACCTCCCTTCCCACTTTCTCATCCCCCACCTCCCCCCTCTCTCCCCTCCCCGCCGCCATCTCCTTGCCACCTCCCTCCAACTGTCTGAGCTGCTCACAGCCCCTCCCCCTCCCCCTCTCCCTCTCCCCCCCTCCTCCCCCTCGCCCCCTCCCGTCTCATCCCTTTACACCCTCTCCTGCCACTTCCCCCTTTCTCACTCCCCCCTTCCCAACCTCAACGCGGCATGGAAGCTGCAGAGGAGCATCATAGTGAACGAGCGGTCACGTGACACTACACTTGTAAATGATTGGCGCACGTGTCACCTGCCGGCTACGGGCGATCAGGTGATAAAATAAGAGGGTGAGGGGACCAGCCTGACGACATGTCCCGTCTGATATGTCCTTTAAATCTCCGGATACCTTTCTCTATACCCCCCTCCCTTCTCCAGTGCACTGCGATCACACACACTCACCACCACCACTGCCGTCACCACCCCTCACACCGAGAGCATTGTCCGGATCGGTAGATCGCAGGCCTCGCGTGCGGGAGATTGGAAGTTCGGTTCCCGGTCGAGTCAAACCAATGACTTATAAAAGTGATACTTTTCACTTCCTAGCCAGGCACTCGGCATTAATAAGATAGGGAAAGTACTGGTTATCTCAGTGTCATGATAATGTGACTGAGTGAGATATTGTGTCAAGGTCCCAGTGGCTTGATTTCCCAGTGGGGCAGCACTATAAAGTCGCCATGAGTATGTACTGTCACAAGTTGGTACCCGTCTTGATATGAACTCAGACATTGCCAGGTCGTAAAACCCCAACAACCAACCAACCACCCCTCACACACACACATACCTATACCAGTTACGCAGTAGTTACCAGTTACGCAGTAGTAATCACGCGTGCGCGTGCGGCAACCAATGTCAAGTCGCATTTGCATAATTATCTGAATGCCGAATGCATTGCTTGTATGCACGTGGCGTAGTGAAAGACGCGCAATGATTGATGGTGGCCTTTGCTCGTTGGGATAAATGGGGCTGGGTGTTGGGGGTTGCTTACCCCCCCCCCCCCCCCCTTCCACCCCCAGCATCCTACCGCCAGGATTCCCGACCCAAAGGGTTCTTCTGCCTTTACCAGATTTCCCCAAATCATCGCCCTCCTCAAGTAGTAGCCTCAGCGTTATATTTCGAATATTCATTCACCGATGTCAAATAAATTCATTTTTTTTTATAAAGCATGTTAGTCTGTACGCTCTTTAAATTTGCATAATCTGATGCTCATGATTTTAGGTAATTTTTATTATTTATTTTTTAATTTAATTAGCAATTACATATTTGATTGGTTTTATTATCTAATTTACTTTAGTTTAGAGTAGCTTTAATTTGACAAAGGGTTAACGTTGGGGAGATATTTGAAGTGAAATTAATTTTGGTGTGCACACTGAAATGATGGGCATGCGTTTTATTTACCTATTTTCGAGCGTAGCGGCGTAGCACACGAGGACCAAACTGTGATAAATGAGTGATGAGTCCACCAGTGTCGAAGTTGGATATGTCGGATCAAATCTATGTGAGGGTTTTGGTTCCGAAAAGCTGATGCTTTCATCGAATTATACAGATGTCACTGTTCTCAGTGTGTGGATAACAGATCAGCACAACAGTTGTGTAATTATCATTTGAAACTAATATGATTGGTTTAATTTTACATCCATTGATGAAGCATGAGATGGGAACTTGGCCTTTCTAATGCCGCTGCTCCTTGTTCAATCCTAGTAATGCCACGCTGTAAAAGTATTCACTGTGTAAGTAAGCCTTTGGTTTGATTTGGTCTGGGAAATCACATCTCCAGCATGGGAAGCTTTACTCACTGATTAATCCCGTCCGTTCAATTTAAAGCAAAATAATTCAATAAAAACTTGGGTAATATTTACCTGTGGCTCTGATGATCCATACGCAGTGACAATTTCTTATTGAAGTTAGATCCGGTAATTATGATATACTATAATGATATCTTCGCCATTTAATTAAGGTTTGGCATTTTCATTACATTTAATGTAATTTAATTGGACCATTCCGTCATGTGATGGTAAAAGTACCAATTAATACATCGTAAATTAAAGCCACACAATCCTATGAAAATATAAAATTTTCCAAACAAAACTACTTAGATAGATTTGATCCTAAATAGTCAACTTACATACTGGTAAGCATTTGTTGTTGCGTAGAATTATTAGATGGGTAATATTAAGTCAATGTAATAGAACCTGCCTGACGAGCGGAGCGTGTGGAGAGTGAGGGTGTTTTGATGTGCACCTCAAATATTTCCAAATATAACCATTCATAATAAAACTAATTATGACACCAAACTAAAGAAATGTAGATAATAACAATCAATCTAATATGTTTATATCAAACTATGGCAGAAACTAAAAAATATCGGGTTATGCAACATATATATGTATAATATATGTATAATATATATATACATGTATGTATATATATTTATATTTATATATATATTTATATATATATACGTTATATATATATATATATATATATACATATATATATATATATATATATATAGTTAGGTATGTTTGATCAGGCGTCATATTGCACGTCAGCATTGCTGGCTTTTTCCACTGGTCCCATCGCCATTCATCGCCAGCCCTTCCTTCTATAAACTCATCCAGGCTGGCACCCTTTCCGCCTGAAACATGCATAACCTACTCCCCCTCCCCCCGTCATATGCCACCCACCCGCACCCACACTGACGCCATTGATGCATGGCCCAATGATAGTGTGATGAACACGCAGCACCCGCCAGCTAATCATAACAATGGCCCCTGAGATCATCCGGTAATTTTGCATGGATTCCCTAGAGCCTCAGAAACTCGTTGGGCCAGGTCCCTGCATGGCTGAAGAGAGGGAGGGGGGAGGAGAGGGGAGGAGAGGGAGAGAAATGGAGGGAGGGAGGGGGGAGGGGCGGTGGACGTGAGAGGAGAGAGGGAGTATATACTACGGTAAGAAATGGTGAGATAGGGAGAGAGAGAGGGAGAGAGTGGGAGAGAGAAGGGGGACCTGTACGAGGAGTGGGGAGTGGGAAGGGATGAGAGGAGAGGGGTTGGGGAGGAGTGGGAGTGAGAAGGGATGAGAGGGGAGGGGTTGCGGGAGGAGTGGGGAGTAAGAACGGGATGAGAGGGGAAGGGTTGGGGGAGGACTGGGGGTGAGAAGGGGATGAGAGGGGAAGGGTTGGGGGAGGAGTGGGGAGTGAGAAGGGGATGAGAGGGGAAGGGTTGGGGGAGGAGGGGGGAGTGAGAATGGGATGAGAGGGGAGGGGTTGGGCAGAGTAGGATGTTGGAAGGGGGGATGAGAGGGGAAGGGTTGTAGGAGAAGTGGGGAGTTAGAAGAAGGCGGAGGTGGTGTGGAGAATAAAGGTGAACCGCGTGGGGAGGGGGCGAACGAGGGGGAGAGGGGGGTAGGAAGAGGAGGGGAACCAAATAATGAGGACTGAGGATGGGTTGCTGCTTTTGGTGGGAGCGTGAAAGGAAGAGTGTGAAACTGAAAGGAGCAGTGTGGAGAGGGGGGAGAAGGAATGTGGGGAGGGAGGTGGGTAGAGGGAGTGGGAAGGAATGTGGGGAGAGGTAGTGGGGAGGAAGGTGGGGAGGGGAGAGGGGAGGGAGGTGGGGATGGGAGTGAAGAGGAAGGAGGGGAGAGGGATTAGGGAGGGAGGTGAGGAGGGGGTGAGTGGGGAGGGGAATTGGGAATGGGGTGCAGAGGGAGGCGGGGAGGGAGGTCGGGATGGGAGTGGAGAGGAGGTGGGGAGAGGGAGTAGGGAGGGGGGTGAGGGGGGGGGGAGTGGGGAGGGGAATGGGGAATGGGGTGCAGAGGGAGGCAGGGAGAGAGGTCGGGATGGGAGTGGAGAGGAAGGTGGGGAGAGGGAGTGTGGGGAGGGAGGTGAGGAGGGGGGTGGGGAGGGGAATGGGGAATGGGGTGCAGAGGGAGGCGGGGAGATAGGTCGGGATGGGAGTGGAGAGGAAGGTGGGGAGAGGGAGTGGGGAGGGAGGTGAGGAGGGGAGTGGTGAGTGGGGATGGAAGTGGAGAGGGGAAGGGGAATGGGGGTGGAGAGGGAGAGAGTGGTGGCAGTGAATGGGCGGGTTGGGAGTGGACGGTGCATCTCAAAGCTGCCCGGCCCATCCTGCCGGTAATGCGGCACATCACCCCGCCCGCCCCCTTCTCCCCAGCCCTGTCTGCCGGTAATGCGGCACATCTCCACCCAGGCCGCCCCTATCCCCGTATCCCCGTCTCCCCGGCGCCCATCTGCCGTTGCCGCCAGGGGACCTGTGCACGGGAAGCAGCTCGGAGCGTTCATTTGCCTCCCTTTGGCGTGAAATGGGAGAGGGCGAGACTATATCCGTCTTGTAGGCGGGATTAAGGAGGCCGGCTGCTCAGCCTCCCGTAGGATGGGGAGTTTCTGCTGGACGTCCGGCATCGCCCCCCCCCCCCTCAGCTCCCCCTCCACACCCCTAGCTCCCCCCTCCACACCCCCAGATCCCCCTCCATCAAGCCCTCCACAACCTCCTTTTCGGCTGTGTAGCCTATATACCCCTTTCAATGTTTATAAACATCGTGTATGCGTGCGCAGCTTGGCTGCAGAACGAAGGCACACTGCCATTGAATTTGCCGATACGCTCAGTGGAACGCGTCGATTTTATTCAAAATTAATAGAAATACAATATAATCTTTTCGTTGAAAATGTTTTCTATATGTGTGCCAAGCACGTTGTTTCTAGGTGGTGTGGTTTTTAGAGATATTTCACTTTTTCTGTATGAAGATTGCTCATGGCAATTGACATTGCATTGAGATTGCCGATATGCGCAGTGTACCACGTCTATGTTATTAATAATTAATAGAAATGCAGAACCCTAACTGTATAAATTTAATATAATATTTTCAGTGAATATATTTTCTGTATGTGTGCCAAGGGGTTTGCTTCTAGGTAGTGTAGTTTGAGAGATATTTCCCTTTTTCTGTATGAAGATTGCTCACTGCCATTGACAATGCATTGAGTTTGCCGATACGTGCCATGCACCACATCGATTTTATTCAAAATTAAGAGATATGAAGAATTCTAACCTTATACATTTAATATACTCTTTTCGTTGAATATGTTTTCTGGATGTGTGCCAAGCAGTTTGTTTCTAGGTGGTGTAGTTTTCGAGATACTTCACTTTTTCTGTATGAAGATTGCTATGGCCATTGACAATGCATTGAGTTTGCCGATAAATGCAGTGCAAAACATCAATTCTATTCAAAATTAATAGAAATGCAGAACCCTAACCTAATAAATTTAATATCATCTTGTCGGTGAAAATGTTTTCGATATGTGTGCCAATCGGTTTGTTTCTAGGTGGTGTGGTTTTAGAGATATTTAACTTTTTTTGTAGGAAGATTGCTCATGGCCATTGACAATGCATTGAGTTTACCGATACATGCAGTGCGAAACGTCAATTCTATTCAAAATTAATAGAAATACAGAACCCTAACCTTATAAATTTAATATATTCTTTTCGTTGAATATATTTTCTACATGTGTTCCAAGCAGTTTGTTTCTAGGCAGTGTGGTTTTAGACATATTTCACCTTTTCTCTATGAACATTGCTCATAACCATTGAGTTTGCAGTATGACCATGTGCCGTCCTGCAGCGAAGCTGCACGCGCAATGACCTAGATACATATGCTGACGTCATATGAAATAGGTCTATACCATCCTGTTACATAGTGTATCCCTTGCGCAGAGAAGATTAAACCGAATTTTAGCGGCAGTGTCTGTGGTTTAAAAGCTCCATTCACGGTGCCTTACCACAGTTTGGATGGTGTAAGGAAAATAGGGTTAGAACTACTAAATAATCCATGTCTTACTAGTGATTTGCTACTGTGTTAGTGAAGCTGCATGTTAAATAAGCCTGGCGGGGCTTCATTTAAAAGAAACCGGTTGCAAAATTATAAAGTAGCTTTATAGTGTGCCCTTTAGGTGGATGGTTAGAAGACGGGGACAAGATATTTTTAAGGTTTAGGTTGGGAGACACTGACAGTGAGAGCGCTGAATGTGATAGTGACAGTCTGACACTCTGACAGCTGACACTGTATCAGTAGTACATCATGGTGTTTCGTGAGTTATTTCATTGTTATATGCTAGTTTTTACTTCATGTTTGTTAACCCCTTTGCTGAATAGACAATTTTGTTGTTGTTGTTGGTACATTAGTTGGTTAAGCATGGGAAATTTCAGTCGCAGACGACTGGTCTTCCTCATTCCACTGCTCCTTGTCCTATCCTAATAATACCGAGCATCTGGCTAGGAAGTGACAAGTATAAATTTTTAAGTCCTTGATACTTAGTATTAACTAACTGTTTTGTCAGATGGCATGAAGACCATTGCACATCGCTGACAATAGACTGTATTCAATGCATAAACTATATTTACCACCAACAACATGTGAATTCATAGCAGGTACACATGTATAAGCATAATAAATACTGCTACTTCATCAGAGAATGATGGAGGATATCCAAATAGTCAGAAGAATCTAGTGTACAAGCATGAGTACATTTATAATTCACATTGCATGTGTTGACACCGATTCTCAATATATCAACACAATTATGAGATTATGTTATAGAAACAGAGACTATGGGAGAGAAATAGGCGCGTCGTCAGTGTGTGTCAAAAATAAAACAAGGAGTCTATTGACCAATTTCATATGACGTCAGCATGGCTATTTAGGTCAGTGCGCGCGCTGCTTGGCTGCAGGACAACATCCGGTCACTGCAAACTCAATCAGAATGTCCCAACTTTCACTATTAACTCTGTTTTTAATACTTAATAGAAAATTGCCCTTAAGTTAAATTAAATACTTCAGATCTTCCTCTTCAATCGCGCATTAATATATTTTTAATCGACTCAGTGAAAGCTTTTAAATTAATTTTGCTAAAATAAATGCTCTGCATAGACATAGCATTGCTGCAGTGTTTACCCTACTCCGCGAAGTTAAAATACGGCAATGCTGTGTCTATGTGGAGCATTTATTTTTGTAAAATAAATTTAAAAACTTTCATTGGATCGATTAAAAATATCTTAATGCGCGATTAAAGAGGAAGATCTGAAGTATTTAATGTAACCTAAGAGCAATTTACGCTGAAAGTATTAAAAACAGAGATAATAGTGAAAGTTGGGATATTCTGAGTGTCAGTGCCAGTGCATTGTCAATGGCCGTGAGCAATCTTCATACAGAAAAAGTGAAATATCTCTAAAACCACAGAACCTAGAGAAAAACCGCTTGGAACGCATATAGAAAACATATTCACCGAATAGATTATATTAATTTATATGGTTAGGCTTCTGCACTGCTATTAATTTTGAATAAAATAAAGGTTTTACACTGCGCGTACGGGCAAACTCAGTGGCAGTGTGCATTCGTCCTGCAGCCGAGCTGCGCGCGCATACACAATGTTTACAAACATTGAAAGGCATCTATTTAACTGTCTAGCGCGTGGGGGAGCCACTGGCTTGTGGAACTCTCCGGTCATCTTTCTTCCCCCTTCAGGCCTGTCACCACCGGAAAGGGTGTGTAATGGACTATGTCAGATGCAGATAGGAGGGGAGAATGATGTTATCTGTGGCTGGGTGGGTGTCGCCGCCTGGCGGACTACCCCGGAACTACTCACCACCACAAACAGTCGGTCTCAACACTCTCCACGCCGGTTTATTTGTAGGGCAAGTAGGAAGGGTTCAGAGGAGGCATATAAACCAAAGCTGTTAGTCTAGTCTATTCATCCCACCCCATAGACATATAGACCTATTTTCCCCACAGAGCATGCGTGGTAAACTTCAACCCAACAATTTAATTCTTGTCACTGTCGTCAGGTGATAGGTTGGTAGTGGAAACCCTCTAAATGGCCCTTTCCACATAGCATGCTGCACAATTAATTATTCCACTGCCACCAGAGGGCAGGTTGGAGGTGGAAATCCTCTAAATGACCCTTTCCACAAAGCATGCTGCACATTGGGCTGATACCCACACCATTAATTATTCCACAGCCACCAGAGAGCAGGTTGATGGTGGAACCCCCCCTAAATCACCTTTTCCACAAAGCATGTTGCACAGTAAAGTTTGATACCTGCACCATTAATTATTCCACAGCCACCAGAGGGCAGGTTGTTGGTGGAAACCCTCCAAATGACCCATTCCACAGAGTATTCTGCAGAGTTAAACTGCTACCCACATTAGCTTTTCCACGGCCATCAAAGTATGGGTTGGTGGTTGAAATCGCCTATTTCCAAGCGATCTGGACGCGCTGTATTAATAACAATCTAGCAACACTAACTAGTTCCTGTAAATGATACGGTAGCGACACCTGCAAGTGGAACTCAGCGATCAAGTTACCAGTCACTTACAAATTATTTGTTACATTAGTCCGATGGCTTTGAGTTTCTGTCATTTTCTGAGATAAATATATTAAATTGATCATTATAAGCTACTTTACTTTAGGTTGAAGTAACTTTTAGTTTAAATGGCTAACTTTGGAGATATTTGAAGTGACAACATGCCAAATTAATTTTGGCAAGCATGCCAAAACTCTGATGCCATAGGCTTATGCAGTAACAGGTTCTATTAAATTGACTCACCATGCCCTTCTATGTGACAACAAATGCTTAAAAACTGTACCAGTATCTAAGATAAATATGTAGAATCAAATCTAGTTCAGTGTTTTGGTTTTGAAAATTTGATGCTTCATCGGACTATGCAATTTTAAGCAGGGGAAATTTCGATCGTGTACAATTGATCTTCCTCATTCCACTGCTCCTTGACCTGTCCTAGTAATGCCGATCGCGAGGATAGGTAGCAGCAATAAGTATCCATATTTTAAGTCATTGGTTAGATATGGCCAGGATATGATTATGAGCCCCACGTATTTGAATCCCATGACATTTGAAGCGGACACTCAATTCTAGCCTGGGAATTCAACTTGGACATGTGGAGGTTGTTCTTTTGTTTGCAGCATTGATTTGTAATATCCCTTCTTCCTGGAAAGGATGTGTGATACAATTTCAGGGAGGTGAATATAATTGTTGTTAAAGACACCACAAAAAAAAACCTCCACACTCCATGACAAAACGAGCGAGAGGGAAGGAGAGGGTGCTATTTGAGAAATTGAGTTGGGTAATTGCTACTCAATCGATTGCTAAAATAAATAAATAAATGAATTGTCACATGCTGCGGCAAAAGAGGACAACCACAGACAGAAACATCAGGAAAGTTGATCACTTTTACTTTTTGGTGGCAATGCTGTTAATAACAGTGTAATCCATGTGCCAATACTGTTTGTTATCCATATTTCACCTTACTGGCACCGCCTAACAAAATGACTACGAGAATGATCTTAAAGCTGTGGTTTCGAACCGATCTAGATTTGATTCTACGTACCTAATAGCCCTGTCACACTACGATGTATCTCGCCAGTGTGCCACCAATGCGCAAAATCACTTTTAATCGTCGAAAAACGTCAAGCTTTTCGGCGTCGGCGCAATATATTGGTAGCGTGTAGCAGATGTTGTGCGAAAAAAAACTAAAATGTTTGGTGTGCCATCCTGATATGACCTTAGATGTTGGAAGGATGTAAAACAACAACAGACAAAAAAAGCAACAGTTTGGCGCAACGTGTGGGAACGAGCCTGACGTGCGCGCGGTGTGTGCATATCGTTCGCATAACGTTATTCCAGCGATGTCGACGTGCTTCTGACGTCACCATAATGTTAAACATTTATCATCACATAGAAGGGGATACTGAGTCAATTTAATAGAACGTTTTAGTACAGAAGTATATGGTGTCAGTGCTGGCTAAAACTAATTTGACATGCTTGCACTTCAAATCTCTCAAAAGTTAGCCATTTAAAATAAGTTTTTTCAAACAAAAGTAAGGTAGACAATAATAATCAATTTAATATAGTTATCCCAGAAAAATTCCCAAAACTCAAAACCATCGGAGTATGCAACTTTATCACCAGCATATGCTTGGTGACTTGTGTGTATATGCTATATTTCCCAAATGGCCAGATGTGATGTCTTCGAGGTACATAGGATGCAAACTGAAATCAATCGATATTCCGCCATGTCCCTTAGGACATCAACTAGACATGATATGCAATGGAGGGAGAAAGAGGGGAAGAGCTAAAAAAATCTTATAGTGCTTATTTGAAAGGAACTGATGTTTTGTAAGTAGTTGGATCTGCTGGGAATATGGCACAGTGTTGAAACTTCTTATAGATTATATTTGTATGTTAAAGCTATTTTGAAAGTTGTGCAGGCCAACAAATGTACATATATATATATGAAGAGTTCAGGCGCAAAACTACGTAAACGCCAATCTAAAAATGTAGTTTCAATCAAAGATTTCTAGCTGAAAATAATTTTTATTCTCGCTAATTCCACTTTTGATATGATCAGATGGCTATGGTGCAATGAACAAAAAAAATAGGAATATTACCAAAAAAAATTGTTCTAGCTTCGATTCCAACGTTTATCTCAATTTTTGGATTGGCGTTTACCTGGGTTTGCACATGAACTCTTCATATATTTATATTTATATATATATATTTATATATGTGTCTGTATCTGTGTATGTGTGTACATACATGTATATATACATATGAGTTATATGTGCATACATATGAATAAGTATATTATATATGTATATATGAAGGTTTCAGGCACAAAACCGACAAACACAATCCGGGTCGGAATGAAACCAAGCCTACCAGGTTGGTGCTGAGGGTGACCTCATTCTGATAAGTAAAAACCATTTGTTCACGGATGCTGCCAGATCTCCTATAAAAAGCCCGACTTAATATGAAATTGAGAGCATTCAACAGTAAAGCACAGTATTAAATTCCATTTGACAGAAAACAGCTAAAAGGTCAAATGGATTTGTTGGTTTTGACGCATGAAACCTTCATATGCATATATATGTGTATACATGCATATATTTGTATATAATAATAAGTGGCTATGTATACTATATATATATATACATGTATATATCTCTCTATATGTATTATGTATAAACCCCCGTCCTGATATGAGCTTAGATGTTGCTAGGACGTAAAACAACAACAAACAAACAACTTATGTGTAAACCCGCATATCGACCAATACAAGATAGTTAGTTATCAACAGTAATGATGGTTACTCCGATTGAGCCCCAACTATTTATTTATGTACTCGATCAATACGGACACCCCCGTTATCTGACCGCTAATTTCTCAGACTCACAGCTGCTGCATGACCCGGCTAGACTGAGTTTCACCGTCTGTAGACAGCCCACAGAAATGCTTATCGGTGGGCAATGGTCGAATTGAATGAGCTCTGAGTGAAAGCCAGATAGGAAGGCGCTGGGGTGGGGGTGGGTGGGGGTGGTTGTGGGGGGGGGGTGAGGAGTGGTGTGAGGGGGATAGTGTTATATAGAGGCCGCAGTATGGGTGGTTTCGGCCGATCAATTTATCACCCAAACCACCCACTCCCACAACATTTCTATGCCTCCCCCTGCCCCTCCCCTGCCCCTCCCCCCTCCCCGTACAGCTCCCCCTCACTCCTGTGTATTACTATGTGATCCCCCCCCCCCCCCAGGCTATCGTCGCCACCCACCCACATACACCCTTACGCACATGCCACCCCATCTCCCCTGGCGTGTATAATAAGACAGGAGGCACCCTATCAATCGGACGTCTGCTGGCGCTCGTCCCGTGGAGGTTGGCATGGCACGATAAGTCATGCAGCTTAGTGCATTAAGGCTAATTAGAGGCTCACCCCGTGCCTGATGGAGAACAGCCGAGTCTTCGGTCCGCCTGAGCTGCCCTCCGCCCCGTCACTCCGAGCCTCCCCAAGCCGCTCCAGCCCCCCCCCCCCCCGCCCCCCTCCCGGCCTGCCTCCTCCCCAACCCGGCCCCCAGTCCTCGACTACCGGTCGGGATGAGAGCGGAAAGTTTCCGCAGAGAGAAAAGAAACCTGGGCCCCTAGCCAAATCCAACATAGTCGGCGCCACCGTCCACAGAAGTCCTGCGAGCAGCTCCTCGCGAGGACCTCCCCGGGCACCTCCGCAAGCACCTCCTCCGAGCACCTCTCCGAGCACATCCCCGAGCACATCCCCGAGCACCTCATCCGAACACCTCTCCCCCCCCCAGCCCCCGGCTCCCCCGAGCAGTTCCACGAGCAGCTCCTCCGGCAATTCTCCATGTATCCCCGAACAATCCCCGATCAGCTCCCTTGAGAAGCTTCCCCGAGCAGCTCCTCTGAGCAGATCCCTTGAGTAGCTCCATCGAGGAGCTCCTACAGGACCTCCCTCGAGGTCCTCCCCCCTATCAACCCCCCCCCCCCCCGTGTATCCCTGACCAATTTCAAAGCAGCTCTCCCGAGCATCTCTCGTGTAGCTCAGAGCAATCCCCGCTCCCTGGAGCAGATAGCGAGCAGCTCCCGCGCAGATTTCCCAGCTCAAGCAGATCCTCCGAGCAGATCCGCAAAGCAGCTCCCAGTCGGTTTCCAAGTTCCAGCTAGCTGCAACGTCGGAATGAAAGGTGTTATCTGTTCAGCCATCTCCTTCATCTGCGCTGAACCCCCACGTTATTGGACAAGTCCGTATGCGCACGCCTGCTCAGTCCCGATGCTATTAAGCCTTGAGCTGCTCATGTCATACTAGGCATAGGGTGTGAGTGGGATGAGCTGCTCACTGATTGGCTAATATAGTTAAAGCGGGGCGGGGCATGGTCCTTTAGACCACAGTACAGTCTGAGAGGCATAGGAACGGATATCCACACATGCATAGATAGACATCATATTATATGTTGTATAAGCCATTATTCGAGTATAATAAGCCGGAAGATTCCATCTATTCCCCAGCCACTAAGTCATCAGCTGATTACCTCTGTCCATTAGATTCCATCTACTGTTACAACTTACAACGTCAGCTCTCCACGTGGCGCCACCTACTCGCCCATGTCTCAGCAGTCTTTAAGGCCCTGTCACATTACGATGCATCTCACAAGCATGCCGCCAATGCGTAAAATCACTTTTTTACATCGAGACGTGTTCAGATGCATCAAACTTTTTGGTGTGGGGGGAAAAGTTGGGCATCAGCGCAACGTAGTGGACGTAGGCATAGGTCAATGCATGAGAAAAAAAAAGAAGAAGTTTGGGACAACGTGTGGCTAACGTGCCTCGCGTGCATGCGGCGTTTACCTAGCATTGGCATAACGCACTCCCAATGTTCCGCTAGCGACCGTTAAACATGTTGCACAACGTATGAGAGTGTACTGCCAGCACATGAGTGACACATGTCCAACGACAGTCCAGCACATTTCGGCATTGCGCCAGCATGCACCCAGCGCATGTGACTTTGTCGTAACGTGTGAATAACGGCCAACATGCGGCGGTCACCCGACCCACCTGCAAATTGTTCACGGCACGTTCGCAGAATGCCAGCGAACGTTATATATGTTAAGCAAGCACCAGACGCACACACTATACATCAAATACATCGAGACACGGTGGAGAAATGCCAACCGTGTGTCATGCGTTGTCGTACGTCGAAAGTTTTGTGCATGCACCAACCCCCTGATGCACCGTTGTATGTCGATGAACATCAACGTACATTGACATATACCAACGCATGCCTAACACACATGTAACGCATAATGACATATCCCGACGTAGCGGCAAAAAATCACATACGTCACCGTAGGTTTGCGTGATGTGTCATAATTGACAGCCCCATTATGTTCACTCACTGTACCGCTGAAAATTTAGCAACGAAGGTCTAACTTTAAATCCAGAAAGATCACACTTGAAGACAGCTCACCATGCTGAGCTGCTTGCCGTCTAGCATGTGTATGGTCTCGTCTGAAAGGCCCGGATGTCGGGGCTGCGGAGGAGGGCGGGTATTCCCCCACATTATGCTTGCGCTCTTTTATACATGAAGGTCCTTCTCACGATGAACCAATGTGTGTTCCTTTGAGATTAGTTTGTAACAGAGATATATTCAATTTATGTGAGTGTTTTAAAATGTTATTCCAACTGCTGTCTACATGGAACTCAGTGCAAAGCCGACAATCGCCAACCAAAGTGGTAAGGGCACAAAGGACCATGCGCATAGCAAACACTCTTTTGCGCATGCGCGGTGTTCAGTATATTCCAACCTTACATGGCCAGTTAGAGGGTAGGGTTCCCACAGTCCAGCCACTCCGAGTTTCCCCAATCTGCACCAATCTGAATTATCTAGGACCCCGTGACTCTTATAAATATATAGTGATACATATAGCTGCTTCCAAGTATATAATACATATACAGTAAAACCTCTCTAACCGACCACCCCCACATATCGACCACTCCCCTATATTGATCGCTTTATTTGGGTCCCAACAATACCATTGTAAGGAGAGTCTAATTCCCTAAACCGACCACATCCCAAAATGGACGACTTAAAGTCAGTCCCATGGTCGGTCGATTTAGAAAGGTTTGAGTGTATATATATACTTGGAAGCAGCTATATTTTCTACATCATTGGATGTGAGGATCATCCTAGGAGGGCGTGGGAAAAAAAGCAAAACAATGTGCATATAAGAATATTATGAAGCCCCGGCATAGACCCCTTTCAATGTTTATAAACATTATGTATGTGCGCGCACCTTGGCTGCAGAACGGATGCACACTGCCATTGAGTTTGCCAGTATGCGCAATGCAAAACGTCTATTTTATTCAAAATTAATAGAAATGCACAAGCATACCCTTATAAATTTAATATATTCTGTTCGTTGAATATGTGTTCTATATGTGTTCCAAGCGGTTTGTTTCTACGTGGTGTGGTTTTAGAGATATTTAACTTTTTCTGTATGAAGATGGCCCATGGCCATTGACAATGCATTGAGTTTGCCGGTATGCGCAGTGCAAAACCTAAATTTTGTTCCAAAGTAATAGAAATACTTAACCCTAACCTTATAAATTTAATAGAATCTGTTCATTGAATATGTTTTCTATATGTGTTCCAATCGGTTTGTTTGTAGGTGGTGTGGTTTTAGAGAAATTTCGCTTTTTCTTTATGAAAATTGCTCATCGCCATTGACAATGCATTGAGTTAGCCGATACGTGCAGTTTAAAATGTCAATTATATTCAAAATTAATAGAAATGCAGAACCCTAACAATATAAATTTGATATAATCTCATCATTGAATGTGTTTTCTATATGTGTTCCAAGAGGTTTGTTTCTAGGTGGTGTGGTTTGAGAGATATTTCACATTTTCTGTATGAAGATTGCTCACAGCCATTGAGAATGCATTGAGTTTGCTGATATGCCCAGTTCAAAATGTCAATTTTATTCCAAATTAATATAAATGCAGAACCCTAACCATATAAATTCAATATAATCTCATTGTTGAACATGTTTTCTATATGTGTTCCAAGCGGTTTGTTTCTAGGTGGTGTGGTTTTAAAGATATTTCACTTTTTCTGTATGAAGGTTGCTCATAACCATTGAGTTTGCAGTGTGACATTGTGTCGTCCTGCACCCAAGCAGCGTGTGCACTGTCCTAAATACCTATGCTGACGTCATATGAAATAGGTCTATATGCGTTTGGTCCATATAATCCATCCAATATGTAATCTAGTGACACAAAGGTTAAACTGTGTGGATGAAGGGCATTATCCTTGTCCATCTAACTTGTAGCATGGCCCAGAAAATGGATCTCTCTGCATACATGCGCCTAGTGTATGACCTACATACCTACTATATTTATAGAACACCCATTAGTGAATGAAATGAGTTAATAATATATGACTAAGATATTTGAAAATGAATCATTTGCAAAAATCAGTTTTAGATATATGGCTCCTTGTCTGAGAGGTCGGTGCACACTGCTATTCTTATTTCCACTGGAATTGTAAGTGTTTTTAATAGTTTACATCCATAAGTTGTTTAATGCTTACAATTACATACATACAGGCAATGCACATACATATGAGCCTGTCTCAAAAGGTGATAACTCTTCTTTTTTTTGTCCATTGTAATGATTGACACAAAACAGCAGAGAAACGGTTACACTGAAAACACAAGGACATTTGCTTCAAATCAATATGTATTCTATTGAGATTATGAAACACCATGTAAAAAACAAATCAGTTTATTCTGAGCAAATGCATAGGCAGATAGTATGTTGATTGTTACAATGGACAAAGTTTTGTCCCATATTGCTTAGCACCTTTTGAGACAGTCTCATATACATATATACACAGGGTAGGTTCAACAACTATACAGCGCATAGCCTGTGTGGGATCCAGCCTGGGCCCGTATGCATGACGCAGTGTTAGCGAGCCAAAACTAGTTTTGGCAGGGATTTCTAGGTTAGCAGCAAAAACTCAGTATGCGAGGAGCGGTCTTAGCGCAAACACACGGAGTGTAAGCTAACACCACGTCATGCATACCGGCCCTGGTTAGCACGTTAGCCCCAGAATGGCAAGAAGTGTGCATTCGAATCCTGCACTAGGGACAATATTTCCCATTTTCCATCCTCCTCCAAAACACTGGTTCCCATGACCAGTACACTACCTAGGCTCCATGATTCATTAGAAAGCTACCCGACTAGCGGAGGGAGCGGGAGTGTTCGAACAGTGCAGTGGATGAGGGAATTCAGAAGTGACGTACAAGTAGGGCCGAAATAGAACTCAGGTCCTCGTAGGTCATGTGTTGATACTGTCCTTCGAGTAATATTTCCACCATTGTTGGCAAGTCCGCTACAGAATTACGCACTCCTAAAATAACAGGTCTCCTCCATAAGGACTCCCGACTGGCAACATGAAGCAGTCTCCCATAGACAAGGCGAGATTATCATCCTACCACGTGACTCCTGATTCATTCTGCGTTAAATAATAGCCCGGTTCCATCACGCTTGTGGGTGTGGTTTATTTTTGTTTAACAACAAAGAAAACCTTGTTAGTTTTTTGTGTCCCATCGCTCATAGCATAATGCAGCCTATTATATTTCTGCTGCAAGTACGCTGCATGAAGTAGTCGCTGCTGGTGATTCCTACTCTTGATAAATTGACCACTGTGATAGGAATTCTTTTTTTTTTGCATTGAACTAAATTTAGTAGGTTTTCTTATTTAAATTTAGATAAGGAACTAATAATATCAATTCAATTTAAGCATGGATGTGATGTGTACATGTATTTATGGTATAAATGTATGCGTCAAGTATTTATACAATTGCCTTTATATATGTAGCAGTGTGCACTGACCTCTCAGGCAAGGAGCCACATATACCGGTAGGCATGGATAGGGTGATTGTATTAAGCGGCTGTCACACCTCACCGGATTGGCGGAAATGGTAAGAAACCGAACAAAGTCTGTTGATAGTCAGGTTTGTGTCCGTACAAGTTTTGAACATGCACAAAACTAGGAACGGATGCCGCCGGATTGACGTCTATGGTTCTTGTCCGGTTTGAGTACGTTTTGTCCGTTGGCTATTAGTTCATGTCTGTTTCATGTCCGTTTCATGGCACCACATAGACAGGTAGGTGTGGATAAGGTTATCACCGGGGGTCGCGGTAATGTAATGCTTAACAAGCTAGTCCTGCAATGGTAAGAGGTGTGGGTTCGAATCCTGCTCTAGGCCGAATATTTACTATTTTCATCACCCCGACGATTTTTGCGAGTATTCATTAAGTTGATATGGAGATGTATTCCTTCCATATATACCTTATATGTTCATATAGAGCTGATTCCCGAAATGTTATTTTAAAGTAGCACAATCCGATGAAATCATAATATCTCATACCCGAAACATCTACCTTCAATCGATTCTATGTAGCCAATTTCTTCATTTCTTTTTTGATTAAAAATGTTAAATTCACGGAACAGCACATGACAGAGTAATGACATATTGCACTTTGATTCAACTGGTCTGCGCACACAAATTACTGTGCATGCTCGCACTCCAAATACCTCCAAAATACTCGATTATAATCAAATCAAATTACTGTGAACTAAAAGTTGATAGAATATGATTGTCAACTTGGTGTATTTACTCAAATCCTACTTGCACTTAAAGTAAATTTGAAGCCTTTTGTAGTATGCCTTACAATCAATTTGTAACGTCAGACAGGAAAGACAATGGTGGACTTCCACCATTGTCTTCCCTGTCACATAACTACTAATACTAGCCATGGGGCAATCAGAGTATAATGGTGCTGGGCAAACCAATCCTGATCTAATGGGCTCGATCTCAAATTGCCCATTCTAAGTGTGCTGTTTCAATAAGATATATTGAATACCGAACACACAGTAAAATCACGTGACCAGATCTTTAAGCACAAAAAAAAGTTAGTCGTTAGCACAGTTTTATTTAATTCCACTTCTGTCAGCAGTTCTGTATGGGCCACACAAATTGTACATATCATAACAAAAAGCTTAATGCTCTAGCTGAACAAATGTGACACAGTAGGGAAACACCATAGTTGGCACATGCGTAGAGAGAAGTCACCATTGTGTGCAGGAGGTATGCTTGGATTTGTTGGTGGTTTTTTTCCCGGGCGGTGCCTCGACTTGGCTTGTCTTGGTCGGACAGCGACAGACAATTTCTTGAAAAGAAAAGTCGGCCCTGACAGCAGTTAGTCGTTTGATGTAGCCGTTGAATGCTTTAAGGATTTACCTCATAAATCCTCAGTCCCTCTGCTGCACAAAGCTCGAGGTGGAGGCGTGAAGCTTGGGGAGGTTGTGTGGGTGTGGATGTGTGTGGCGGGGGGTGCGCGTGTGTGTGGGGGGGGGGGGGGGGGGAGTCAACAGCGCCTTGAGCTTCCGGCACGTGCATTAGTGCTGGTGCATTGTGAGCATTGTGACAATGGGCGCTGCGCATGCGCTTTTTCTTTCCAAGTGCGAACTTTTACACATGCCTTTCAATAGGCCCTCTCTGAATGGGAAGTGACACTTCGACAGGTACTGGAGGGAGATGTGGCACCTGTCCATAGAGACCGCGTTCATCGCCCACCGCCACCTCCACCCCCACCCCCGCGCCTTGCCCCCTCAACCCCCCACCCCCACCCCCTGCCATGTCCCTCATCCCCCACCCACCCCTCCACCCCCAACATGTCGCTCATCCCCCTCCCCTCCCCATATCACGTCCCTCATCCCCCACCCCTACCACTCCATCCCCCCGTTGCCGCTCACCCCCACCCCTCCACCCCGCCACCTTCCTCATTCCCCCACCCCCATCCTTCCGCCACCGCCATACCCCTTACCCCCCCTCCCCCAACACCCACACCTCAATCCCCTCATCCCACACACCCCTTATACAGCAGTGTATATTCCACTTGAATTATTGATGTGGCTTAAGGCCCTGTCACACTATGACGTGACAACGTCAGCATAGGGAGAACGTGAAAAACGTCGAACTTCTCGGTGTAGTATGCAAATTTGGGCACAAGTTGAACGTGGATGCAGCGTAGTTGACGAGAGCGTAACATCGGTAAAGCATAGTGATAGCGTCATTCAACAAGAAGGGACAACGTCATTACGCTCACAGAACGTTATGTACGTTATTCCATCGGCAGAACTACGTTATGTGACATTACATACATCATGACATGGTGGTGAAATGCTGAACGTACGTTGAACGTACATTGGACATACGTTCAGCATACATTCTCCTGACATTCCCATTATGCCGCGTGGACATTTCCACTGGCTTTAATGTGGGTCAACGTAGTGAGCAGAGTTTGACTAACGTCCGTTTAACGTCATTGACGTTCGCCGAACGTGTACAGAACATATGGCAAACGTAAACCCTTACGTTCGAGTTACGTCGAAAGTTTTGAACAGGTTCAAAACCTTGACGCGCGCCGACGTAACACGACGTAATGTGACGTAGCTCGACGTCAGTCTAACGTCAGTCTAACATCATTCTGACATCATCATAACGTAACCCAACATACGTCAACGTAATGACGAAATGTGAGCATGTGAGACTTACGTTGGCTCGTTACGTCGTAGTGTGACAGGGGTATTAAATGTCTAGAATAAGCATTTGGTCGCTTTGTCAATTCGCTATTTTCAGAAGTTGCGAGTAAACAGATTTTTAGATCTTGCAAGATGGGGGAGGGGAAGAGTATTTTTTTTTAATTTATATTATTATTGCTGCGTGTGTTGTGTGTGATGTGTGCGTCAATGTATATGTGTGTGTGTGCTTGTGTGTCTTGCTTGTTGTGTGCGTCAGTGTGTGCGTCTGTATTTGTTGTGTATTATATGTTGTGTGCATTGTGTGTGTCAGTGTATATGTGTGTTGGCATTGTGGGCGTTATGGGGGCTGTGGGGGTTGTGAGGGATGTGGGGTGTGGGGTTGTGGGGGTTTGGGAGTGTTACTACTGGCTGACAGCTTTCAGTGCACTGGTAGTACTAGTAGTGGGGGGGTGGGGGGGTGTGTAGGTGAAGGTGGAGTAGAGGACGCTTACAGAAGTAGCTTATCGTTAGTTTCCAGTGCGCACGACCCCTTGATGTGGCTGTAATCCATACGGCTAATGCGCACGCGCATGACGTGACACCGCCCGACCTCGGGCCATGGGCGCGGAGACATTGAAACGTCAGTTCCTTGCGCAGTCACGGAGAAGGCATGTTAACTTGATATGTCCTTGGTAACGATTATTCGCTCTCAAAGCAACTCTGTATGAGCGATAATGGATGGGGCGAAGGATTGGGGATTGGGGCGGGGGGAGGGGGTGTAACTGTAAAGGGTAGGTTGGTTGGTTGTTGAAGTGTTACGTCCTGGCAACATCTAAGCTCATATCAGGATGGGTACCGACTTGTGACAGTGTGTACTCATGGTGACTTTATGGTGCTGCCCCACTGGGAAATCAAGATGCTGGCACAATGACCCGATATCGCACTCAGTCACATTATCCTGACATTGAGCTAACCAGTCTTTGCCATATCCTATTATAATGCCGAGCACCAGACTAGGAAGTGACAAGTATCGATTTATAAGTCATTGGTTTGACTGGATCGGGAACCGAACTCCCGACCTTCCGTACGCGAGGTCCACGCTCTACCAATTCGGCCACCGCGTCCGGTGTAAAGGGTAGGAGACCTGAGCTGGTCGATGGTGGGAGCCGCACCCAGGTGGCCACAGATCTGCTAGTGTGCGCCACATGTGAAAAGCCCAGTAATTAACAAGCACCTTCTTCCGTTACAGACACCAAACAAAGAGGAAGGAGATGGGGTGGGGTACCGGAACGCCTAGTATGAATTACTGTCATTAAATGTGTATAGCCGTAGGGGTGGGCGTGGTGAAAGGGAGTATTATATTTATATTGCTGATATTGTGGACGCGGTGGAGGGGTTCATTCAAGGCAGCTGTGTGACTAAATAGGGGAGGGGTGACAGGGGTACATCAGGACATGGGAGTGCGGGTGGGGTGGGGGTTGGTGGGGGCTGCTACTCACCTGGAGTTCTGGTTTGCGTGTCCACCTCTATTACACCTGCCACTAGCAAGAGGCACAGATAGATGACGGCCGGCCGTACATTATCCACGCCGACGACACCGGCCAGGCATCCCCGCCCTTTTTGCCTCACACCGGCCGCCTCCGCCGCCGCCGTCACTGTCACCGCCGCTGCCATCCTCTCGCGAATCCTCACAGAGAAATGTGCACACAACTCTGATGCTAATGCCTATACAACCAACCAGTAGCTCACGTATTCCTCCTATTCCTAGTACGATTGTTGGACGGTGGGGGATGAGGGGAGGGGGTGATGCTCCGGGAAGTAGGGCCTACTATCTCAAGCGCGAGGAAAGTCTGACAATGTTCTCCCTCTGTGGGTGACCCCTCTCTGCTCCCTGCGCTCCGCCGTGCTCAGCTCTGATCAGCTCCGGTCTGCTCGGCTCCGCGCCCAACTAATTCGGGTGTGCGTGATCCCGGAGCCGCGTTAGGATGGATCCCCAACGGATGTGAGTGAGAGGCGGGCGGGCGGGGAGGGACGGGGGCGGGGGCGGGGAGGCAGGGCTGCAGCGGAAGTGGGCGGGATGGGTAGTGGATGGGAGGGAGGGAGGGAGGGAGGTGTGAGCCCAGTGCGCACGCGCAGGTTCCTGCGGGATGAAGTTGACTGGGAGCGCGGGGCGTGGCGGTGCTGGTGCTACTTTAACAAGGCGGACCGGCCGGCCTACCGACTCGGTCAGGCGGCCCGGTAAGTGTTAGGTTGGAGTAGGAGGAGAGAGGGGAGTGGCCCGTCCCCGGTGGCTGGCTCTCGCTCTCTCTCTCTCTCTCCGGCGTGCGAGCCAGACTTTGCCGCCCTGCCGCCCTCAGCCGACACCGCGTCACGTGGGTGAAAAGGTTGACGCGCTGGGGCGTGTTGTGCTTGTTGTGAGAGTCCCGACACCTGTCCGACAGCACCTCGTTATTACCCAGCCAGCCACACGCAACTCCCGTCCCTCCGCAACTCCACTCCACCAATTGCTCACTCAGTCATTCTCTACCGACTCACTAATGAAACACTGAAGGGCTCTCTGCATGCAGGGCCGGTCAGGGCTCCTTGATAGCCGGGCGCTTCCAAGTTCCAGTGTGACTGACCTACAGCGGATTGAAGTGCTAGAGGTATATACTTGGAGATGGGCGGGTTGGGGGAGGGGGGAGGGTTGAGCTGCTCCTTGCGGCTTTACGTAGTCGTGAGCGAGCTGCTCCGCATTCACTCAATGATCCAGGTGTTTACCAGTAGTTAATTCAATGGCCGCCTCCCCAGCAGCCGACCTTCGTGGATTGAGTGAGGAGCGCCTGTGGTAGTTGTCTTTGGCGCCCGGTGCCTATGCGATGCGGGGCGGGGCGGGAGCGGAGCGGGGCGGGAGCGGAGCGACCCGGGAGCGGAGCGGGGCGGGAGCGGAGCGGGGCGGGAGCGGGGCGGGAGCGGCGCGGAGCGGCACGGGAACGGGCCGGGGCGGGGCGGTGCCGTCCAGCTGGCTGGATGGGTGAGTCAGTCTGCGGCTGCGTCAGAGCGCCACCACGCGGGGTTGTTGATCGGCTGGCGCTGCGTCAGTGTTTGCCGGTTCCCGACAGTTGGATCGCCGCGCCTCTCTGCGAGTCGGCGCGCGTCGCCCCACCGGGCGGGCGACTCGGCAGGGCGGGCTGGCGGATTGGTGGCGTCCTCCTGTGGGCGGCCGCCGCTCATTGGCGGGCGGTAACAATGGGCACTAAGGAATAGACGGGCGCCTTAAAGCCAGACTTGTGATCGCCACCTGGCGTGAGCCTGGTCTGTGCAGGCAGACGACGCCCTCTCATGGCGATTAGGCATTGCCCGCTGGATTTGTCCCGTTAAGCATACACTGGTCCTATCCATCAGCGCGCACTGCTGAGTGTTATGTGTTGTGTATGATGTATGTTGGGTGTTGTGTATGTTATGTGTTTTGTGTTGTATCATGAGCGTGTGTGTTGTGTATTGTGTGCTATGTCGTGTGTGTTGTATGTTATTTTGTGTGTGGTGTGTGTTGTGTATGCTGTGTTTCGTGTGCGGTGTTTGATGTGCGTGTTGTGTATTGTGTGTCATGTCATGTGTGGTGTGTGTTTTGTATGTTGTGCATTGTGTGTGTATCGTGTGTGTGTTGTGTGGTCGGTGTGGTGTGTGTTATGTGTGTTGTGCCCTGCATGCGTTGCGTTTGGTGTGTGTATATGTATATGTATATGTGCATATGTATGTGTATGTGTTATGTGTATTTGTGTATGTGCATCTATATGTATGTGTATGTGTAAAGCTCAAACAGGAACATGCCGACAAAGCATTGGGAATCCGGTCGGTTTCATCGGTTTGCATCGGACGGCCCGGAGGGCCGATCTGGCAGTGAACCTGTTTCACATCTAGGAGATCATGGGATTAAGTCCTGCATGCCGAGTCAAATAAAAACTTATCAAACTTATACTTGTCGCTCGCTACCTTCCCTGGTGCTTGTTATTGGGCCTTACTGAGAAACTGTTACGGCTGGTTGGCTCAGAGCCAGGATAATATGACTGGGTGGAATATCGGGTCATGGTGCCAGGGACACGGTATTATCTCAGTAGGGTAGCCCTATGAAGTCGTCATGAGCGCATACTGTTACAAGTCGGTAGGATCTTAGATGTTGCTAGCACATAAAAACCCAATAGACCAAACCAACCCGATATTTTGTTCTCCTTTTTTTGTGACAAATGATTGGTGAGTATAGATGCTATTTGTAGTTCATGATCTAGTCCCAAGTTCTACTCATTATTATAGATGGGCGATTATTTGACAGTCGCGAATACCTTTAGGTGTATGACGGGCTTCGCAATAATGAAATAACTACCAAGGGAGGCCTTTATTCATTAAAGATGCATAATACGATGAAACGATAGCATTTTCAAAACCAAAACACTTCCCTAGATTCAATGCTACATACCCAATTTAGATAGTGGTGCAATTACAAAACATTTATTGATGAATAAAGGAAAACTACGCCAATTTAATAGAACATGTTACTGCTCATGCTGATGCTTACGGTGTCAGAGTTTTGAGGTGCTTGCCAACATTAATTGTGGCATATGTTCACTTCAAGTAACGCCAAGGTTGGCTATTTAAAATAAACGTTGCTACAAACTAAGATATTTTATAATGACAAATCAAATATATTTATCTTTATAAAATAATAGAAACTCAAAACCATTGGACTATTAAAATTTTAGCTAACACTTGATTAAAAGATGAAATTGTTCTATACAGCTATAACTTAAAAGTATAAGTTTTCTGTCAGGAAATCAAACTTCTCTATACGCAGATTATGCTATTTTCTTTGCCATGGCTATGCTTCAATAAAATACCCTCTGAACGAACTTCACCACACCAAATCCACAGAGAAACTAAAAATAGGCCAACAATTAATGACTCCATACCAGTTTAGAATGATTGCGAACATTAACAACCAGATGGGATGGCCGAATGAGTTAGACCGTCCGTCTCCTGCTTAAACAACTAATATACCAACAAAGAAAACACACAAAAATCGCCGATAACCGAGTCAAACCAGTGACTTATACAACTGATATTTGTCGCCACCTAATGCGGGGCTTGGCATTAAAGTTGCATAGTCCGATGAAGCATCAAATTTTCAAAACCAAAACACTTACCTATATTTGATTCTACATATTTATCTTAGATACTCATACAGTTATTAAGCATTTGTTGTCACATAGAAGGGCATGGTGAGTCAATTTAATAGAACCTGTTACTGCATAACCCTATGGTGTCAGAGTTTTGGCATGCTTGCCAAAATTAATTTGGCATGTTGTCACTTCAAATATCTCCAAAGTTAGCCATTTAAACTAAAAGTTACTTCAACCTAAAGTAAAGTAGCTTATAATGATCAATTTAATATATTTATCTCAGAAAATGACATCGGACATCAAAGCCATCGGACTATGCAACTTTAATAGGATAGGTTAGCACAGCATCAGAATAATATTCCATACATTGAGCAAGGAGCACATACTAAGCCGAACACTTAAAGCTGCATAGTCCGATGGTTTTGGGGCATCTGCCATTTTTATAATTACTTTACTTCATTTTAAAATTATGCGTATCTTAAATCGATAATTGTGGAGATATTTGAAGTGGAAACATGCCAAATTAATTATTGCATGCACATCAAAATTCATACACCATAGGCTTAAACAGTAACAGGTTCTATTAAAATGACCTAGTATTCCATTCTAGGCAAAAAACACATGCTTAAGTTAAGCTAGTTGCATAGACCGATGGTTTTAGATTTCTCTCATTTTTCTGAGATTAATATTACTATTATTAGATTGATCAGCATTATCTACTTAAAGTACTTTACTTTAGTTTGAAGTAATTTGATTTTAAATGGTCAACTTTTGAGATATTTGAAGTGCAAACATGTACAATTAGTTCGGGAAAGCATGCCAAAACTCTGACACCATCGTCTTCTGCAGTGACTAGTTCTATTACATTGACTCAGTATTCCCTTCTATGCAGAAACAAATGCTTAATACGTGGATCAGTATCGAAGTTGGATATGTAGAATCAAATCTAGTTTGACAAAATTTGATACTTCATCGGATTATGCAGCTTTAATAAGTATAATAGGTATGCAGGTATAGCAATACCTCAGGGAGTTTGACGCCCCTGCCCTACAGAGTTGTAAACCACTGCCTTGTGGTACAGGTTCTTGACAGAACTGAAGGCTAAGGGAGCAAACCCTAAACAGAAAACCATGTCACTGTGGCAGCATTAAGGGCGGTTGATGTATGGAACTCCCAACATCTCCCGACCAGCCACTGCAGGGACAAATAGTTTTGCGCCTGCCTTGACATGGTCTTGCCGGTGTGAAACCTCTATTTGCTCCCCGAGAGAGTGCCGCTGGTAACTTTCAAAAGCCAGCAGCACTTCAACACATTTGCAGGCAGCTTTCATGAAATGTACCATTAAGAGAAACCTGAAGCATAGAGACATTAAGACCGACTCATGGAAGCAACTCTCACAGCAGAGAGCTAAATGGAGAGCGGCAGTCAAGTAATGAAAGCAGTCTTTGTCGCATTGTGACCGACAGCATGATGATGATGATGATGATGATGATGAATAAGTACACTAGAATCTAAGTTGGATATATAGAATTAAAACTAGGTACGTGTTTTGCTTTGGAAAATGTGATGTTTTCATCGGATGATGCAGCTTTAACGCGGGTCACGTGGGTGCGGGGGGGGGGGGGGCTGGTCTGCAACGGTTGCAATGGTGAGTCACCCAGTGGTGATTACATGTGTGTATACACCGCACCCACAAGGGCACTTCCTACCCCTTACCCCCCCCCCCCCCCCTTCCTCCACCCCTACCAAGTAGTAGCTATACACAAGCGGACTGGAGAGTTTGGCCGTAGATTAGGGCCCACTTGGGGGACGGGAGGAGGAGGAGGAGGAGGGGGCGGGAGAAAACCAGGGGTGGGATGTGGGGAGGCGGATTGGGGAGGAGAAGTGGGAGTGGGAGTAGGGTGGTTAGAGCGAAGTCTTGACCCCGCCCCCACCCCGGCCCTCCTCCCTCCTCCCTCCTCTCTCCCCCTCATGCTCGCTCTCTACCACCACACCACCCACCCATCCCCACACTCTATTTGAGAAGGATAAAGACGATAATCATCGCAGCTTGACTCGCCGTCTGATTCGGGCCGACTGTGAGTAAGATCAATAGGAGGACCACTGCCGGTGCCTCCCGGCGGCCCGCCCCACTACACCCGGCCGCTTGTTAGTTTTAAGATAATAAAACTCCATTAGAGACAATTAACGTTGGCTTGCTTCTCCGCGCGTCGACTGGGGGACTGCGCGCTGATTGGTCGGTCGCATGATCCCCTGCGCGGTCACGTGATGCGGTCACGTGGACTCGGTACGCGTCTGCGGTCACGTACGTAAGGGAGGCAGTGGTGAGGTGGTGGCGGTGGTGGTGTGTGTGGGGAGGAGTGGGGGGGGGGAGTGGGGGGAGTAGCGGGGGAGGTCAGAGGGGACCAATACTGGCTCGTGTCCAACCCCACACTCTTCAGGTTCCCCCCAAGCTCCCCAGACACAGAGGCCTGCAGCCCTACCCCATGCATGCGGTCTGTCTAACACAATCCGACATGGGCACTACCTTACACAAGGAGCCTCACAACGATTCCACGTCTCGCATACACTTGGAAGGGTATATTACTATAGCACCGACTGCGATACGCTGCGACTCTTCCCAGTTTGTTTGTTTGTTGTTGTTTTACGTCCTAGCAACATCTAAGGTCATATCAGGACGGCTTCCCAGTTGAGTCAAACCAGTGACTTATTATAGAATTTATACTTGTCGCTACCTAGCCTGGCACTCAGCATTAATATGATGGTACAACGACTGGATAGCACAGTATCAGGATAATGTGGCTGTGTGGGATATTGGGTCATGGTGTTGATGGCTGGGTCTCCCGGTGGGGCAGCACTATAAAGTCACCATGATTGTGCATTCTCATAAGTCGGTACCCATCCTGACATGACCTTAGATGTTGCTAGGATGTAAAACACCAACAAACAAACAACCTGGACATACAATACAGTCCGCCATTATAGTTGTATACTGTGATACGCGTCGTGTAATGCGATGATTTTTTTATTTTTTATTTTTTTATTGAGGCTGTATTTATACTGTCCATAGCATATAAGCCCGGGTACCCAGGCTTGTTTTCAATCCTGGCCAGTTGTAGTGTTGGTGTTACCTTACCACACAGTAGCTGCTGATAAGTTATTTGATTGCCTGCATTTCATTAGCAGCTAGATAATTGGTTGGTATGGTTAGTAGCCTATGTTAGTTTTTTTTTAGTTGGATCTAATCTGCATTGATTCCTTATCTCAATGCCAGACATCAGTCATCCCAGCATGTGACATTGTGAGGGAGATGTAATTTTCAAATAGCTTCACAAGTACTCGAGCAGTGGAATTTCATTGTGGGCTTAAAGTTACATAGTCCAATGGAGTTTGAATTGTTGCTGTGTTTTTTTTAGATCAATGTTGACCATTGTATTTCAAACCCACTCTTCATTAGTCTGGAATAGCTTTCATCTAAAATGCTTAACTTTGGAGAAATGTGAAATGAAAGCATCTAAAATATAAAAAATTAAAAATTTGGCTAGCACACTACAACTCCTGTAGTTGTGACCCAGATACCCATCTCGCGAAGGCCACACGATTGGATGACCTCGTGGCCTATCCTTTGTCCACTAATGATACCACAATACCACCAACTTATTATTTAATTTGTGTAAACATCCATACTTTTAAATACCCACGATACAAATGGATCCATATTCCTGATATGGGAATATATTACTTTTTTTTAAACAAAAAAAACCTCTAAATTAGTGTGGACACACTGAGGCATCATCAAATATCCAGGGGCCATCTAGGAAACTGACTAGCTTGAATTTAGGGCAATGCTAGTAACATGTCAGGAGATTAGCCTAGTTTTGTTACAGTGTCCCTACTTTAGGGTCAGCTCAAGTAGTTGTGCAAAGATCTAGTGTAAGAAATTCACCAATATAATTATATACATATGTGTACATATATTTCGACCATATTTAGGTTGCCTACGGTTCCAAGCCGCATTTACTAATCGAGGTAGGTGTCCTTTGTTGCTTTTGTTGTTTTGTCGCAATCAAGTGTTATTAAAATGGCTTTACTTTAGCGTTGAACCAAAATGGATAAATGTGGACAATATTTCCCGTGGCGCTGTGGAGGGGGCTGTGTATATGGGAGGGGAAGATCGAATTTCATAATTTCATATCCCACCCAGTGCGCCATACATTGAAGGGATATTCATCATTAGATGGGTTACAAGGCATAGATAGGTAAGTGGTCTCAAATTCACTTAGCTAATGGAGGTTTTGTGATAAGTTTCCTCTCTCAGGTTTCATGTTCCATTTCCTTTGTTTGTTTATTGCTCTCCCCTATAATTAGTGACCTGTGTTCCTAAACATGCTCCAGTAGTAGTTCATAGAGGAGTCAATATGCGGGAGTGTTCCCTTGTCTACATCACTCTATGAACCCAAAGTTGAAAGTCCCTAAAGCGGCTGTCACATCTCGCCGGATTGAGCAATGCACAGAATTGTCTAGTCCGGTGGGGATAAGTATCAAAATGTATTAAAATGTGTCAAAATGTTGCGCTATCGAGTCAATGGCTGTTGGACGAACAGACATGAAATGGACATGAAGCGGACATGAAACGGACATGAAACTGACATGAAACGGACATGAATGGATAGCCAACAGATGAAACAAACTCAAACCGGACAAGAACCGCACACGTCAGTCTGGCAGCATCCGTTCCTAGTTTTGTGCATGTTCAAAACTTGTACGGACACAAAATGGCCTTTGTTCGGTTTCTGTCTGTTTCCCCCAATTTGGTGAGGTCTGACAGGGCCTTTATAATCAGAGTTTGACCCACCCACCCCCAGAAATTTCCAGCCTACAGCGTGTCACAAATACTTCCGAGGAAATACCCAGTCTGCGATCACAACACAAGGGCGTAGGCAAGGGGCTCCCGATTATGATGGCAATGCATATGTAAATCAAATTGATTGATTGATTGGTGGTTTCTTCATGCAGTGTCGGCAGCATGAGCCATATTCCTGTCAAGAATAGTTTGTTTTTATTCAAACATCGCTTTTACATAGAAGGTTAAGACATGCAATCAATTATGTGTCAATAGGCACTTACAAGCTTAAAATACTCACAATTATATAATGTGTTGCCGAGGGAAATAAAATTCACGATAAAAGTTAAAGGTGTTGTTATTAAATGATAAAATGAGTTTTAATAGACTATATGAGGTGGTTCAGGCCAGCTGTCCTAAAAAATGTCTTCTTGTTTTGCTTTAGTAAAAAGGTCATGCATGCTGTTTGCAGTATAACATTCTTGGTGCAGGATATAATATGTGTATGTGTCAGTGGGGACCTACTTTGTAAATCAAATCTCTATGCTTTAAGAAACAGCATTTCGAGCAAGAATTAGTCTAACGATGGTGCTTAGTACGGCGGAAGGAAACGAACGATTGTTATTAGGCGTAAGTTATATTTTCCCCAACAGAGGAGTTAAGGATTCTGGATGGAGAGGACATCGGTGGGAGCCAATTATTCCTTAAAGGCACAGGGACTGCTAATCCAGGACATACGGTATAGTATACCCCAACCCTCCCTTTCCCTTGTTGCAACCAACATTAGGCAGTTGTCGCTGTATACGACCGTTGTTCCAGTGTTCAAGGTAGATGGAGAGGGAAGAGGTGTGTGGATTGGTGGGGAAGGGTGTGAGGGTGAAGGAGTGCGAGTGTGGAGGAGTGTGGAGGGTAGGGCCGGAGGGGAATGGGTGGTGGGGATGGGGAGTGATGGGACGTGGAAGGGTGGGAGGGTGATATGAAATTGGGTAGATGTGGGGAGCGGTGGGAAGGGGCCAGTAAAGGGCGCATTCCATATACGCGTAATGCGTAATGCGAATGCGAATGCGAATGCGACAAAAAATCTAAATGCCTTGAAACCTATGAGGTACATTCCATACACGCGTAATGCGTAATGCGAATGCGAATGCATCAGAAATTCATTATCCCGATCGCTCCATGTAGCGATCGGTGCGTAATGCGTTATGCGTCAAGCTGGATGTGAATAGAAACCTGAGTCTGATGTGTCCATTAGTTTAACACCAGGAGAGGCGACTGAGCATTATGGAACAGTCTCACAGAGGGGTGCTAATTGGAAACACATGGTGAGCTGGGCACCAGGGAGACATACGGTTAGGGGAAAGCTAAAAATGCTACCATATGCACAGAAATATGAATACTTATCTATAATTTGGTTATAATAAAGGTAGGAACCCCCATGTGACATACAAAAAGTTACATAGATATACATGCAATATTTGGTCACATACAGAGCAGTATGGAGAATAATTGTTTATTTTTATTTTTTAAATATAGCCAGTCGTGCGCCACATAACGAATTACGCATTAGGCGTATATGGAATGCTGGCATTCGCATAATGCATAACGCGTAACGCATAACGCATAACGCATTACGCATTACGCGTATATGGAATGCGCCCTTAAGGGTGGGTGGGGACGGGTGGGGAGGAGGGGATGGGAATGGAGTTGAGAGGGGTGGGAAGGGGTGAGGTGGGAAGAAGGGGTGGGAGGGGTGAGGTGGGAAGAAGGGGTGGGAGGGGTGAGGTGGGAAGAAGGGGTGGGAGGGGTTGAGAGAAGTGAGGGTGGAGAGGGTTGAACTTGAAATGGGGTGTATGGGGGTGTGGAAGAGTGTGTGGGCGTGCCGATGGATGGAGGTGGGTTGGGTTGGGTAGGAATCGGTGGGGATGAGTGGGGATGGGTGGGGATGAGTGGGGATGGGTGGGGATGGGTGGGGATGAGTGGGGATGGGTGGGGATGGGTGGCGATGGGTGGCGATGAGTGGGGATGGGTGGCGATGAGTGGGGATGGGTGGCGATGGGTGGGGATGGGAGGCGATGGGTGGGGATGGGTGGCGATGAGTGGGGATGGGTGGGGATGGGTGGGGATGGGTGAGTGTGTGGAATGGGCGAGATGGAGACGCGACTAGGAACATGGCTGAATTGTATATCAAATTAGCAGGCATCCAACTCCCTGGAGTAGCATTGCGCAGTGTATATGGACGCACCCAGTGGCTGCAGGAGGAGGAGGAGGGTTGCTGCAGAAAGCTTCCCGCTCCTCCATGGCCGCCGCGCACAACCCCCGCCCCCTTCACTGTAGGAGCTGGGGCCCATTTTCTGAGACTCGGCCTCGGCAAAGTGGTATACACAATTGGCCTGTCCGAGGGGCCGGGCCGATCGCATCCCGCTTGTTAGCACTAATTTCTCTTTTCCTCTGAGTTAATATACCCCTCGGGTCGGGCCGTTGAGAACACAACTAATCTTGTCTGGCCGAGCGGTGCCCAAGCTTTGCCGGACGGGGCCGAGCAGGATGGAGGAGGGGTGTTGTCAGGAGGGGAGGGAGTGCACCCGGCACCCGGCACCCGGGGCCCGGCACCCGGCGCCCCGCCCACCGACAACAGGAATAACTCAGTCAGAATGAGCTGCGCGCGCACTCCCACCAAAAGCTATCAAATTAAGTTTGTTTGTCGGGGCGCTTGGCTTTTCCGACGGGGATCGTCGGGGGGCGCGCCGGGAATCCGCCTCGGGCGGCCCGGGCCCGGCAATTAGACGGGAGCCCGACGGGAGGAGCTGGGACGGAGGAGGGAGAGGGAGGAGGTTGGAGGGAGGAAGGAGGAAGGAGGAGGGAGGAGGGAGGAGGGAGAAGGCAGGATAAGAGGGAGGAAGAAGGAGGGAAAGAGGGAGGAGGGAGGGGGGACAAGGAAGGCGGAAAGAGGAAGGAGGAACAGCGGGGTAGAGGGGGAATGAGGGGTTGGTGGATGGAGGAGGGACGAGGGGAGGAGGGAGGGGGAGGAGGGAGAAGGGAAGAGGGAGGAGGGAAAGAGGGAGGCATGGGAAGGCTTTGTGGAAGAAAGTGTGGGGGTGAGGTACAATGTGGCATATACACTGACCGATAGTGGGACTAATTTAATAGGTGGTTCATGCGGCGCTGGTATTGGTAAATGGCTACCATACATTGCACGACATTTTTAGAAGCGAGTTTAGTGCAACCTCTTACTGGTGAAGCCTATGGTATCAGAATGGCCATGGGTTTTTCCAAATTAATTTTGCATGTTTTCACATCAAATATCTCCAAAGTTACCCATTTAAAATAGAAATTACTTCAAACTAAAATTAAGTCGATTATAACAATCAACCTGCTGTATTCATATCAGAAAATTGGAGAAACTCAAAACCATCGGTGTACACAGCGTTAATCGTTTTTAATATTATCTATCTTACTGAATTCATGAATGGTTTAATTTGGAGATATTTGAAGTACAAACTATGCCACATTAATTTTGGCATACCACACTCAAATTTGGACACCACCGGGTTCAGCAATAACATGTTCTATTAATGTGTCAAAGATCGTAAGAACCACTTTCTATGCAGCAAAACAATGCTTAATAAGTGCTTCAGTATCTAAGTTGGGTAAATAGGATTAAATCTAGGTAAGTTTGGTTGTTGGTGGGATGCCTTCATCGGACTACGCAGCTTTAACAGTGTTCAAGTCAAATTGTTGTCTAGTGCGTGGTGGAATGGCGTCGATATATACATGCATACATATAGATGTGTTGGTATGTGTGTATATATATATATATATATATATGTATAGGCATGTAGACATATTGCTAGAAACACAGGCTCTGTCATCAGTGACACTCTCTAAGCACTACTGGACACGCGAGGCCAATTTCTCTGTCCATATACAGCGACATCAGGCATATGTCTGCTTCTGATTTCCCGCCTCGATTTGTCGATTTATTGTCCGTCACAGAACACCCCTTCTTCAGAACACGGAGCGTCTGCAATGGTTATACGACGCAACCTTATGGCATTTGGGTCTGCAGTCATACAAGGTAAAGGTCGCATTCCTTACACGCGTAATGCGTAATGCGAGTGCGAATGCGAATGCGAATGCGACAAAAAATCGAAACGCCTTGAAACCTATGAGCTATATTCCTTACAGTGTTACACACGTAATGCGAATGCGAATGCGAATGCAAATCCATTTTCCCGATCGGTCCATGTAGCGATCGGTGCGTAATGCATAATGCGTAAAGGTGGTGTGAATAGAAAATCATCAGTTGCATTTGTCCATTGATATAAGGCTGGAGGAGGCAACTGATAATTACGGACAGCCGGGACAAGGTGGTGCGAATAGAAAATCATCAGTCGCATTTGTCCATTGATATAAGGCTGGAGGAGGTGACTGATAATTACGGACAGCCGGGACAAGGTGGTGCGAATAGAAAAGCATCAGTCGCATTTGTCCATTGATATAAGGTGGGGGAGGCTGTTAGGAAGCAGTCTTCATGAGAAATATGAAGAATGGGACGGTGCAAACATGTAGGTTTATGCGGCGGACCTGTTAGGAAGCAGTCTTCATGAGAAATATGAAGAATGGGACGGTGCAAACATGTAGGTTTATGCGGCGGACCTGTTAGGAAGCAGTCTTCATGAGAAATATGAAGAAAGTACTTTTGATATACTTCACTGCATAACACATAATGCATAACGTGTGTAAGGAATGATGGCATTCGCATAACGCATAGCGCATAACGCATTACGTATTACGCATTACGCATGTAAGGAATGCCACCTTAAGTGTGCCTTCAAGGTTGGGGAATAAGTTTAAAAGGTATACGTGTCGCTTCCTAACCAGGCGCTCTGCATTATTAGGATAAGGCAAGGGCAGGGCAAGGACTGATTAGCTCAGTGTCCGGATAATGCGAGTGAGTGGGATATCAGGTTATGGTGCTGGTGGCCTGGTGGACTGGTCTCCCAGTGGGGCAGCACTATAAAGTCGCCATGAGGGTGAACTGTGACAAGTCGGCACCCGTCCTGATATGACCCTGGATGTTGCCAGGAGATAAAACTCCAACAACTAACCCATCAAGGTTGGGGAATTGAAGTGTGTGTATGTGTATATGTGTACATGTGTATATGTATGTATATATGTGTACATGTGTATATGTGTATGTGTGTATATGTGTATATGTGTATATGTGTACATCTATGTGTATATGTGTATGTGTGTTCGTTTGTTTAAGGACCCCCCCCCCCCCAGCACAAAAGTAGACATCGGCTATTGGGGGTCGTGCATGTGTGCATGCGTATATGTGTGTGGTCTGTGTGCGGTTGGTAGGGTCGAGAGTAGTGTGTGAGTGGAAGGGGAGGGGAGGGGAAGGGGAGGGGCACTCGGTAGGGGCAATTGGGTCGGCTGGATAATAGAGATTTAATACCTGGTAAATGGCGACCTGTCCGTTTCGGTGTCGTTAGGACTAGGAGTCGGAGGAAGGTGAGCAGATCGGTTGGGTGGTGGTGGTGGGGGGTGGTGCGTGATGTTAGGGAGGGGCGCGGGGGGTACTTATGGGGTCCACAGTTAAAATAGACAGGCATCAATACACGGCTGTGCATAGCATTATTTACATAGGCTGTATCCGGGTGAAATGGACGCACAGTTATACTACATCCGTGTCGCCGACCTACAGAACACGGCATGCTGTGGTGGCGGCCGGGCAGGCGGGCGGCAGGGGCGGGGCGGGGGCGGCGGGAGGGGTGGGGGCGGGGGCGGGGGTGGGTAGACCGAGGATTGGCGGGGGGAGAGTGGGTGGCGCCGGGAGCGGGGGGCGGGGGCGGGGGATGGCGAGGGGGGGGGGGGGGAGGGGGGGGGGGTGGGGGGGTGGGGGGTGGGGGGTGGGGGGAGGGGGGGGGGGTGGGGGGGGGGGGGGGGTGGGGGGGGGGGTGGGGGGGGGGGGGGGGGGGGTGGGGGGGGGTGGGGGGGGGGGGTGGGGGGGGGGGTGGGGGGGGGGGGGGGGTGGGGGGGGGTGGGGGGGGGGGGGGGGGGTGGGGGGGGGGGGGGGGGGGGGGCGGGGGGGGGGGGGGGGGGGGGGGGGGGGGGGGGTGGGGGGGGGGGGGGGGGGGGGGGGGGGGGGGGGGGGGGGGGGGTGGGGGTGGGGGGTGGGGGGGGGGTGGGGGGGGGTGGGGGGGGGGGGGGGGGGAGGGGGGGGGGAGGGGGGGTGGGGGGGGGGGGGGGGTGAGGGGGGTGGGGGGGGGGGGGGGGGGTGGGGGGGGGGGGGGGGGGGGGGGGTGGGGGGGGGGGGGGGGGGGGGGGAGGGCGGGTGGGGGGGGGGGGGTGGGGGGGGGGGGGGGGTGCGGGGGGGCGGGGGGGGGTGGGGGGGGGGGGGGTGGGGGGGGGGGGGGGGGGGGGGGGGGTGGTGGGGGGGGGGGGGGTGGGGGGGGGGGGGGGGGGGGGGGGGGGGGGGGGGGGGGGGGGCGGGGGGTGGGGGGGGGGGGGGGGGGGGGAGGGGGGGGGTGGGGGGGGAGGGGGGGGGGGGGGGCGGGGTGGGGGGGGGGGGGGTGGGGGGGGGGGGGGGGGGGGGGGGAGGGGGGGGGGAGGGGGTGGGGGGGGGGGGGGGGGGTGGGGGGGGGGGGGGGGTGGGGGGGGTGGGGGGGGGGGGAGGGGTGGGGGAGGCGGGGGGGGGGGGGGGGAGGGGGGGGGGGGAGTGGGGGGGGGGGGGGGGTGGGGGGGGGGGGGGGAGGGGGGGGGGGGGTGGCGAGGGGAAGGCCGGCAGCGGCCCCGGGACGAAGACGACGACGACCATGAAAACGGTGACTCCAGCCGAGGAAGGAAGGCGGGGATACAGAAAATACAATTACGTATTACCGCCACTCGCCGCAGGCCCCGCCGGCCGAGGAACGGCCCTTTGTGGTCGGAGTGGCGAGGCGCCGTTGCACCAAGTATCTGCCGATCGGCGCGCACTGCCCTAAAGAGACGCCGATGGATTTCTCATCGCAAATTTGATGTTTTCATCTAAATATGCAGCTTTAAAGTTTAAGGACCCCTTCTCCATTGATGATAGTGTCTGAGAAGCGGCTGTATCTGACGTCATTGGATAGGAATATTGTATGTCCAAAACCATTAACCTGTTATGGCATATATTAAAGCAGAAGGAAATAGCAATGCCATAGCTCCCTCACTTTATATCCAGTCAAGATCCCCCAGTCTGAATATACTATTAAGCTATATCAATATAAATATTATAAATAGAAGCGAATTTGCGTGTTTGTCTGTCTATGTGTTCACACAAAGAACTTGCTCCATTAAAATGATTTAAAATTGATTGTGGTAGTTATATTTTATAGCTTTTACTGTTTACTCAAATAAATGGTTCACTTATTAAAATTGGTTTGTATTATTGTAAACCCTTAGTTATGCAGGATGAAGGCACAAGTAGTCTTTCACAGTAGCAAGCTTTGAAAACCACCATGAGCGGGGCTTTCAAGCTTGTCAAATATATTTGTGTAAAAGATATCTGTTCTTTGAATCTAGAGTCATATATATCTGGTTCTTTGGTTACAAGAAGTCTGCTAAATAAATACACAAGGACGTTGCCATTACTTGTACACATCATCCTTAGCTGAAGACACCTTATTGAAGGTATTATATCAAATCATGTCTACAGTCTACGCCCCAATGAAACCTAAATAATTTTAAATTGGCAGAATTACCAGGCTAGAAAGCTACAGAAGTTTAATTGGGCAAAATTACCAGGCTATGTTCAAAAGACTCTAAACCTCTCCCTAAGGACGTCGCGTGTTTTCAATTTCAAATAGAATTCAAATTCAAAATGTCAGCGATTGGTTGTTGGCTTTCTTTTACAAAACAACAATTAAAAAACCATCTCACTATCGATTCATACTCACTTATTATTAAACTACTTACTTTTACATCCTTCCGAAAAGATCGGTCGGCGCCCTGTAATCTTCCTGAATTTATATTATTTTATCTCATATTATTTTATCTGGGTGATTGGGGTAATAATGGTGGATTAATGAATTTTGTCTTCGGAGAGGATTTATATTTTTGTGGAATTCTCTGTGTGCATGCTTTTAGCGAAGCGCGGCCTGGAGACCCCCTTAGGGTGGGGACACTGGGGAGGGGGACATGATTGAAGCTGTCTCCGGGTAGCATGCTGATTGAGTCGCTCCGAGCTGCTCCGAAATGCTCTGAGCTGCTCCCAACTGTCCCGAGCAGTTCGGAGCAACTCCGACTTGCTCCGAGCAGTCTCCGAACTGCTCCGAGCTGTTTCTATCAGCTCCGACCAGCCCTGAGTCTGAGCAGCTCTGAGCTGCTCCGATGGCAACTGCAAACCGTTTCGTTGAACGACCACAATTGCCGATATAACACCCGAAGTAAATGCGAATTATTTTTATTTCAGAAGCATGTGTCATTTTCTTCAACCCTATAGAGATTGGCTTGTCATTCGGAATGCGAGAAGGTGGCTATGTGTGTTCTATAGCTGACCCAGCTGAGGGATATATATCACCTTACGTGTGAGTATTGCATTTGTTCCGCAACACTAAACTATATCACAGTAAGTGTACCAATCCTACCTTCGGGCTCCGTACGGTCGGTACGAAACACAATGCAACAAGTCAGTCGGTGGGACCAGTGTAGGTATGACTTTCAAAACACTACCCTGTTCAAAATATTACCATGGTGTTTTGAACCTAACGGATACTATTTATAAGCCGGTGGTGGCACGACGACCGGCGCTGAGGTTGACTAGTCTATCCTCCAGCACTCGATGACTGAGGGGAGTGCTGGGGAGCAAGAGGGATATTCCGGGCTATTAAGTATTATGTAAAATATAATTTATTATATCTATATAAATAGACGGGGTTTCTCCTACCTTATTTAATTATTTATTTAACGATTCTTCTATATATTCTGCGGTCTTAGCATTTTGCCCCGCTGCTCCGGTGCTGCCGCTGCTTTTCATTCATTCGTGCTGACACCCAGCTCGCTGCTACTACACAATTTTAGCTTTTATATAGGTAGGGCTATTTCTTTTGCCCGGCCATGGGCCTTCGTTGCAAAAATAAAATTAGAAGGTTCCCACCAACTCCTCGCTTCGACTCTCTCTCTTTATCTCCTTCACCATAGCCAGTTTTATATTCATATAATTCTTATACAGTTATTGGTTTGATTCGACTGGGAAGTGAACTCCTGACCTTCCACACGGGAGGCCTGCACTTTACTGATTCGGCAACCGCATCCAGTCGTAAGCGTAAGTAATCGTCTTTATTTTTGTATTATCTTTGTCTATGTACATTTGTGCTTACATTTCAAGATGGTTCATCGACGACGTTTCCATGACTTAGATGTATTGTTGCACAAAAATAAACAGGTTAAATGTTCCTTGTACACACACATACAGCAACACCCCGCTTAGTGCTCTAGATACGTTAAAAAGAAAAGTTGTGCTAAACGAATCAGTGCTGTATATTAACTGAGGAGGTAAATCGTCTTCAATTGGTCGATTGGGTTAAGTTAGAGACCCCTGACCAGACGGGGTGGCCGATGAGTAGAGCGTCCATCTCCTGTTTTGGGAGATCGCGAGAACCGGAACAATGAGTTTGTGGGTTCGAATCCTGATCGAGTCAAACCAATGACTTCACAATTTATACTTGTCGCTTCCTAACCTGGCGCTCGGCATTAGTAGGATAGGGCAAGGACTGGTTGGCTCAGTGTCAGGATAATGTGATTGAGTGGAATATCAGGCCATAGTGCTGGTGGCCTGGTTTCCCAGTGGGGCAGCACTATAAAGTCGCCATGAGTGCGCACTGTCACAACTCAATACCTGTCCTGATATGACCTTAGATGTTGCTAGGACGAAAAACAACAAACTAGAGCGACCGCATATATATATATATTGTTCTGGTTCAACTGCCATGTTTAGACTATGAAAAGAGGTGGTTGACTTCTTCCTAACGGGTGCTAGACTGGGAAAGTGAATTTTATTTTTAAGTGCTGCAGCGAATAAGCGCTAATTCGGGTAGGGATAATCTGGGTAGGGATAATCTGGGTAGGGATAATCTGGGTAGGGATAATCCGGGTAGGGATAACCTAGGTAGGGATAATCCGGGTAGGGATAAGCGGGGTATACCCGTGTATACGCGTGGGGAGGTTAGTTGTATCAAGGAGATCAGATGGTCAAATGCGCTGGACATGCACCGCGGAATGGCAGGAAAAGAGGTTTGAGACCCGCACTATGCGTACAGTCTCAGTTCTTTGTAAATCCTCCCATGACACTAGTGCCGTGACCAGGAAGCTGAGTATGTTGCATTCTGAATGGTCTATATAACCTGGATGTTGCGTCCTAAGCCCCCCCCCCCCCCCCCCCCCAACATTGGGGTCCATGACCAGACACATGTGCATGTCAAGCGCTAAGCCACTGGTGACACAAGTTGATGGTCATGTCTGAGTTAGTGCATTGTCCGAGACCAGAATTTGTAATTTCAAGTATATGCTGATCGTGTTATATAGCTTATTGAATCTATGGTGGTCTCTTAGCTCTTTTTTCTCCACTCTCTTTCTGAGTGGAGAAATGACTCTCACCCCCCACCCCCGACTCTCTCTCTATTAACTTCCTGTTTTCCGTCTTCTGGGAAGGTTGTGATAAAGACGAAATGGTGAAGTAGTCAGAATACAGCTCGGGGCGTCAGGCTGCCATCACCAACCTCCGCCTGTTCGGGGTAAAGTCACAACCCTTATTACTCACGCTGTGGGATTTCTTCGTCTCTATTTTTTTCTGGGGGAAAGAAACTGTAAGCGTCAGCAGTTCTAAGTATGGGATCACGAATCGGTGGTGGTGAATCACGATCTCTGGTTATGCTGATGGCGGGGGTTGTTTTGTCGGTGATGTGGTGGTGGTGGTTATCATACAGGAGATAAATACATATATACATTTATATACGTACTATATTCATATGTATATCTATATATCTGTCTGTATGTCTGAATATATGTATGTCTGGTATCTCTATGTCTATAATTGTGTATATAAGTCTATGTCTATATGACTATTTGTCTACATGTCTATATGCCACTACTCTTCCTCATATTCATTAATGACTTGCCCTTGGTAACAAATGAGGCCATGTTCACACTGTTTGCTGATGATGCGGCCCTAACAGTCCATAACCCAAGCATTGAATCTGCAGCAGAGGTAGTTGATGATGTACTAGCTAAGGTTAAAATCTGGTGTAAGGAAAGTAAACTGACAATTAATGCAAAGAAATCTGAATACATCATTTTTGCAACCAAACTAAAAAAATCAAGAGCACAACCTATCAATTTACATTTGGGGAATGCAGTATTGAATGAGATAGACACATACAAATATTAAAGGACCACACTCGATTCTACACTAAATGGTAATCGACAACTCTCAAGACTTAATCAAATGATAGCCACAAAAATGACAACTTTCAGAAAAATTAGGTACTACATGAGTGAGAATAGAGCCCTGTTACTATATAAATCCACTATTCTTCCAATAATTGACTACAAATTACAATGATTTAATATATGGACTGCTGACAAAACAACAAGAAAACAAATTACAGAGGATTCAAAATAGGGCACTTAGAACTGGGTACAGAGGAAAAAACTTGTCTGTCACTCTCATCAGGCAGAAAGGGAAGACAAGTCACGCAAGATTGACAGTGAAGAAGTTGTGCTTTATTGGCATCAACTCCTGTTCACCTACTAGTACTGAGTACTAGCGACCTATCACCCTGACCTCACAGAGCCTCATTACTCTCTTTAGTATGTATATGAATCAGTGCCTACAGCCCATTGAACCGGAGTCCCATGGTTGTTGCACACAGCTCAGTTTGTATATGAAAGGTGGAGCCTCAGGCAGAGTGTCTGGGTTACTGGCCAAGAGAAGAGTGTGTTCACTTCAAGAGTCCATCCAGAAGTGTGTTAGTAGTGCCTATATCATCATATAGATCACAGTGTCTAGAATAATCAATATCAGAATGAGGCTTGTGTGGTCAGGTGGGGCAAAGGGGTGCAGGTGATTGGGCCTCCCACAGCCAGCCAATGAGACACCCTCCACAGCCTGGGGGGGGGGGGGGGGGGGGGACTCCCTAATATGAGCAGCTGTCACTCAACCCCAGCTGTAGGTGGTGTTCATAATGTATGCAGAGTGGCTGGGTGTGATTGCCCATCGCCCCTGTGGTAACAGGTAGTTGCAGACAGTTACAATAAACATATATATTTTCTCCTCCACTTGCACCCTTACTGGTGCATAGAGGGAACATTTCACCAAACATTAACTGTCTCTTATATAGGAACATCTCATCATAATCACGGGCACTATGTATTAACATATATTTCACATAGCCTAATATGTCACACAGCGAGTGGGGCACCCATTGCTTTTCGATTACATGACGTTGGTCACCACTCCGTCGCCCGGGAATAATAATGCTCTCTGCCAATATATAATTCCGAACTGAAAATCCGTATATTTTTAAACAAGTCAGCTACCTTAGCCAAAGGAGTGACACATATCTCCTCACTCTCATGTATAAAAGATCCAATGATCAACAATATGTTGACCATACAAACAGAGTAACCAGACAGAGCGGTGCTACACTTCTAAAAATACTCAAGCCACTAACAAACAAGCTGACTAAAGCACCGATTTACAGAGGTGGCAGATTATGAAATAAACTTCCAATGAGGACAAGACGGTCCACAATTCTCCTTGAATTTAAAAACTTAATGAAAATACAACAGGCCTGTCAGACGGCTACACAGTTATAGGTATTCTAAAGTCCATCCTTGCCCTGACCCTTGTACATACATATATATGTATAAATGTTCTTAAATGCACTACTCAGCCCTGCATGCTGATCCCCATCCCACCCCTACAACACCCCTACAACACCTTCTTTCAAAACCTATTACCTAACATTTTCCTTGAAACTGACATAAAACCTGTCTGATGTAAGTCCCCACTGCAATCTCAGACTTCCGATCCCATCATTAGGCTACACAATACCGAACACTTGTGATGGATTTACAAAATGGGCAGGTTTCTCGCATTTGGTATTGGGGATTGGATCCACTGATTTGCATATTTACAATATAATATATATATGTGTATTGGAGATATGTTATATCTTTTGAAAAAAGAAGAGAGAATGACAAAAGAAGAAAGAAGTGTTTAAAGACAATTCTAGAATCATGCAATACCATGTGATGCATACTCACCAAGTGCATAATAGTATTAATACATATGTTGAACTGGAATTGTATGCAGGTACTATTACAATTAATGGTCCATTTATATTATGCTTTATTATCTAGTAGGATTTTCATGTGGTTATTATTGCAACTGATATTGTCATTTATGTACCAACAAATTGTAATGAACGGCCGGAAGACCAGTGCTCTGGTGCTGACAAAAGACATTATTCGCTGAATAAAATACATTTAATTTTGTTTAAATAGATGTATGTATATATGTATAAATGCATAGATGCATAGATAGATGCATAGATTCATAGATGAATGTATAGATGCATAGATGTATGTATATATGCATATATGCATATCTGCATATCTGCATAGATATATGTACAGATGCATAGATGCAGAAATGCATAGATACATAAATGTATATACATACATATATATGCATGTATACAGACGCATATATGCATAGATACATAGGTACACAGATACACAGATACATGGGTACCTAGACACATATACACATAAACACATCGACACATAGATACATACATGCATATATATATATTTATATATGCTGGTCCGAGGAGGGAGGGTCAGAGACCGTGACGGGTGGCATGGAGGAGGGCGAGCGTTGGGGGGCGGCTGCTGAGATAGGGCTGGGGGCGGGGGGATCCCGAGAGATCATCAGAACCACACAGGCCGAGACCCACTGTCACGCTTATTGAATCGGGTGGGATTCAAGTAGCCGATGACAATGTGCTTTAGCGCATCCCTCATCCCATTATCAAGTTACCCACTTCCTCAGCAGCTGCCCGGCTACAAACCGTTGCACCTCCTCCACAACGTCCCCCAACAGCATTACGGCGGCGGGGCGTCAGGTGCCGGGGTCGGCAGCAGGAAGCCCCGCCTCGCAACCACCAACCCTGCTCCCCCTCACCGCTCTGCGCCTCAGCCTTCCCGTAAAACACTCGGAACTCGCTAAACCTCTCTCAAAAAGCCTCTACCAGACTCCCTCTCCCTACCCTTCCTCTCACACACCCGCCCCTCGTCAAATCCCTCACATAACCAGCTTCCCTCACCGCACCACAGAGCCATTTACAATTTACCTAGATGTAGGGAGAATTGGGTTGGGTTATTTTCCTCAGCAATAAACTATATTTAATGCATGGCAACATTAAAGTTGCATAGTCCGACGGTTTTCAGATTCTGTCATTTTTCTGAGATGAATATATTAGGTTGATTGTTATAATCTACCTTACTCGAGTCAGAAGTAATTTTTATATTAAATGGCTAACTTTTGAGATATTCGAAGTGGAAACATGTCAAATTAGTTTTGGCAAGCACGCCAAAACTCTGACACCATAGGCTTCTGCAGTAACAGGTTCTATTAAATTGCCCAAGTATTCTCTTCTATGTGGTTACAAATGTTTAATGAATACGGCAGTAACTAAGTTAAATCAAATCTAGATAATTGTTTCGGTTTTGAAAATTTGATGTTTTCATCGGACCATGCAGCTTTAAGTGATATGAGCATAGGTAGTCGGTAATATATGTCAGTATATGAGCAAACCAGTGAACTGGTAACGTATGTACATATATATATATACATAGATTACATATATGTATATATATATATATATATATATATATATATATGTATATATATATATATATATATATTTTTATATATATATATATATATATATATATATATACACAACCCCGATATACATATATATATACTGACCTTAGATGGTGCCAGGACGTAAAACAACCACAAACAAACCATATATATATATATATATATATATAACAGTGTTTATCTGTGTAATATAATACTGCATGCCCTTTCTTTTGAAAACAGATGCATGTGACCTAATTTAATATAATTATATTTATATGAATGTGCGGGTCGTGTATGTAGCCGACTGTATTTACGTGCATAATATAATGTTTTATTACAGTACCAACACCTGGTCGGGAATGTGGACTTTGCTGCCGACACGACTCTAAGCACCCATGAAAAATGTTGTAATTTTCACGAAGCCCCTTCAAACCGCCATCTATATACTTCTGACGCCACCTGTTCGTATTTTGGAACCAAATGCGCCCTTGATCTTTGGTTTAGACCTAACCACAAATTCCTTTCTTTCTGTGTATATATATGAGAATATATATATACATTACACCTTTTCTTGATCAGTATGTACACACGTATACTACATATAATATACATATATATATACATATGCACATACTTATATACATGTATACATATATATACATATATATATATATACATATATATATACATATATAAACATATATATGGGTCAGGATCACGAAAAGAGGCCAATTGGTGGAAGTTGTCAGCATCGATCATGGATGTCGGTGTCGATCGGTATAATTATAATTTAGCATTGACAGAGGTGTTGGAAAGTCTTTAAATTTATCCTGAATGTAAAGGTCGAGAAAATACAACAACCTTATTTGTTTCTAGGATAATTTAATATAAAACAAAGAAATGCACGAGACTTTAAGAATTGCAACGCCGACATCTGTTAAAGTTGTCGGCGTCAATCATTGGATGTCGGCGTCGATTGTATTATTATAGTTTAGCATTGACAGAGATGTTGGAAAGTCCTTAAGTTTATACTGAATGTCAAGGTCAAGCAAATACAACAACCTTATTTGTTTCTAGGATAATTTAATATGAAACAAAGAAATGCACAACACTTTTAAGAATTGCGACACCGACATCTTCACTTGACCACCGATTGGCCCGTTTTCGTGAGGCTGATTCATATTCATATATATATACATATATATGCATATATATACATATTTTTACATATATATTTGATATATAATTTATTATATGAGTATAAATGGACAGAGGAGCTATTCTATATGGTTTTATGTAACTTTGTATTTAATTGCTTGCTATTGAGTATGTACGTATTATTATAATTATTATTATTCCGGTGTCATGGTTTCAGTTCTCTTCCAGTTTCAGTTCTCCACATCGCTTCTGCGCATGTGTCAAAATCTAACAGCATCGTCTGCGCATTGTCAATGGTCGTGAGCAATCTTCATACAGAAAAAGTTAAATATCTCTAAAACCACACCACCTAGAAACAAATCACTTGGTGCACATATAGAAAACATGTTTACCAAAAATATTATATTAGATTGATATGGTTAGGGTTCTGGATTTCTATTAATTTTAAATAATGTTTTGCACTGCGCGTACCGGCAAACTCAAGGCATTGTTAATGGTCGTGAGCAATCTTGGGAAAAAGTGAAATATCTCTAAAACCACAGCACCTAGAAACAAATCGCTTGGTACACATATAGAAAACATGTTTACCGAAAAGATTATATTAAATTTATAAGGTTAGTGACTCTGACACTATAGAGCCAGTATGAGGCAGCCATTTGCGGCAATCAGCGACGGTTTGAATCTGGGTCGATGTTGACACATGCGCGGACAATGCTGTTCGATTTGGACGCATGCGCAGAAGCGATGTGGAGAACTGAAACTGGCGGAGAACTGAAACCGCGACACCGGATCCCGCTCCGCGCATCTGGCGCCACCACCGTTTAGGCACAGGCCAGCCAAACTGCGTCAGAATCACACGAGCTCCGAATGTTAAACTATATGGATATACATATATATATATATATATATACATATATATACACATATATATATACATATATATATATATATATATATATATACATAAATATACATATATATATACATATACACATATATATACATGTATATATATAAATATACATATATATACATACATATATATATATATACATGTACATACATATATATATACATATATACACACATATATATATAGACATATAATATATACAGATATATATATACATATATATATATGTATACAGAGCAAGAAAAACGTATTTATATATGCCCCTATATAGGCGCTTATATATCACATTACAGGGCTAAGCTGGCAAATGCGATTATATATAGACCTATTTCACATCACGTCAGCATATGACGTTCAGTTTGGCTGCAGGACAACACACGGTCACATTGCAAACTCAATGGCTATGAGCAATCTTCATAGAGAAAAGATTAAATATCTCTAAAGCCACACCACCTAGAAGTAGCAACCTGCTTAGCAGATATACAGAAAACATATTCAACGAAAGGATTATATTAAATTCATACGGTTAGGGTTCTGTATTTCTACTAATTCTGAATAAAATCGACGCATTGCACTGCACGTATCGGCAAACTCAATGCATTGTCAATGGCCGTGAGCAATCTTCATGGAGAAAAAGTGAAATAGCTCTCAAACTACACCACCTAGAAACAAACCGATTGGCACACATACAGAAAACATATTCAAGGAAAATATTTGATTAAATTTATAAGGTTAAGGTTCTGCATTTCTATTAATTTTGAATAAAAACGACGGGTGGCACTGCACATATCTGCAAAATGGCAGTGTGCCTTCGTTCTGCAGCCGAGGTGCGCGCGCATACACGATGTTTATAAACAGTGAAAGGGGTATAATACTTACATAGCGCCTGAGACGCACCCTCGCTCTAATGTAAGTCACGTGACGACGGACGTTGCAACGAGAGAACCACACCACCGCCGCCACCACGGGCTTCATATTGTTGTATTAGGGTGGGGATAGGGGGCATCAACAGGGGGCGCGGCGCATTAGGCGAAATGCTTAAACTAGTTAAAGAGGATTGCATTGGTGCTCTTAGTTACAGTAAGTGCATTTGTCAAATACTTGGTTTCTAAAAAATGGCCAGGAATGACAACAGCTGTGACACATCGGCATTTTCTTCAACGACGGCTGGGCTAAGCAACTGAGTATCCAATTTCTGAGGATGTAGACTTACAGATGAATGGTCCCTATAGACCTATTTCATATGACGTCAGCATGGGTATTTAGGTCAGTGCGCACACTGCTTGGCTGCTGGATGACACACTGTCACACTGCAAACTCAATGGCTATGAGCAATCTTCATCGAGAACAAGTTCTCTAGAACCACACCACCTAGAAACAAACCTCTTGGAAAACATATAGAAAACATATTTAAAAAAGAGATTGTATTAAATTTATATGGTTAGGGTTCTCCATTTCTATTAATTTTGAATAAAATTGACGTTTAGCACTGCACGTATCGGCAAACGCAAAGCATTGTCAATGGCCATGAGCAATCTTCATATAGAATAAGTGATATCTCTAAAAGTACACCACTTAGATACAAACCGTTTGGAACACATATAGAAAACATATTCAACAAACAGATTATATTAAATTTATAAGGTTAGGGTTCTGAATTTCTATTAATTTTGAATAGAATTGACGATTTGAACTGCGTGTGTCGGCAAACTCAATCTTCATAGAGAAAAGGTGAAATATCTGTAAAACTACAACACTTAGAAACAAACCACTTGGAACACATATAGAAAACATATTCAAAGAACAGATTATATTAAATTTATATGGTTAGGCTTCTGCGTTTCTATTAATTTTGAATAAAACTGACGTTTTGCACTGCGCGTATCGGCAAACTTAATGGCAGTGTGCTTTCGTTCTGCAGCCAAGCTGCGCGCGCATACACGATTTTAGTAAACATTGAAATATGTCTATAAACGGAGTGGAGTTACAGGTTTGTGTGAGGAGGTTGTTTTTAGAAGTCATTGTTTTTTCAAGTGCTGTGTTCAAATAGAACCGTAAGGCCAACAAAAAACCCTTGTTTCTTGCCAATGGCAATGCATGCGCGTTGTACTCGAACCTCTCCCAGTTGTATACGCCCGCCATCCGCCCATCCTACCAGGTTTTTCCCCCTTTTGACATAAAAAATAATGTATATTTTATTTAAATAAATATTTTAAAAGACTACGCTTACTGTTGTACGAATTATTCTAAATAGGACAATACGGTGAATGCAACAGTCAAGCAGAGACAAATCGAGCATGAGAGATGAGAGAGAGAGGAGAGATAGACAAAGAATGGAGATAGCGAGAGACGAGAGATGGCGAGAAGACAGATAGATAAGGATAGAGAGAAGAGAGATAGAGGGACGAGAGAAATATAGGAATGGCGAGAAAAGAGACAGGGACAGAGAGATGAGAGAAATATAGGGATATCGAGAAGAGATATCAATGGAGATATAGACGAAAGACAAATAGAGATAGCGAGAAGAAAGATAGATAGTGATAGAGATATGAGAGATAGATAGGGATAGGAAGAAGCGACATAAATAGGGATAGAGACACGAGATAGAGAGAAGAGAGATGAATAGACATTGATACGGTGAGTATAGAGAAAAGAGATGGAGATAGAGATAGAGATGGAGATAGAGATAGAGACGAGAGGTAGAGAAAACATAGATACTGATATACATAAGAGAGATAGAGAGAATAGAGAGACGACAGAAAAAGAGATAGCGACAGGAACAGAGCTTATGATAACATGTCATTAATCATTTAATTCATTACGGCTTTTATTGTTCAACCTTTTCTAACCTAATGTGTTCATTCCTTAAAACTGCATAGTCAGATGACACATCAAATTTTCAGAACCAAAACACTCAAATAGATTTGATTCTAAACATCTAACTTAGACACTGATTCACTTATTACGAATTTGTTATCACATGAGGCATACTGAGTCAATTTAATAGAACCTGTTACAGCATAAGCCTATGGTGTCAGAGTTTTGATGTGCTTGCCAAAATTAATTTTGCACACTTGCACATCAAATATCTCGAATGTTAGCCATTTAAAATCAAAATTACTTCAAACTGAAGTAAGGTAGATTGTAACAATCAATGTTATACTCTCATTTTCCGGAGATAAATGAGAGGAATTCAAAACCATCGGACTATGCAACTTTAAGAATATATTTTCTTCGGAACCAGAAACACGTCCCATTCTTTCCTCCAATGGTTATAATGCTCTAGACATTTGACTAAATAAAGAACATGCAACGCCTAGTCGTTATGAAATGGTGACCACATTTCTTCTGATTCATGAATGTTAAAACAAAGTCAATCATAAAAGCGTGCACGCACCATAATGGCAAAAAGTCTGTCTCCTGCTAACTGCCATATTCGGAGACCTCACATGCAGTCGACAGATGAAAGGGGTGGGTTTACTTAGCTCCAACGCACGACCTTTTTAAACTACCAGTAAGGGTAGCTGAAATATTGTCTGGTTCTTTTCCAGCTATTGTAACTTTTGCACGCCATGTTTCTTTGATGCGCCCACCCTCCACATGCCCACCTCCACACTCTCACTCCCCACACGCGCACCCCCGCACCAGTTGTACATGCCTACTCACACACCCACACGTCCACCCGCTACACCAGTTGTACATGCCTACCCCCACATGTCCACCCCACACCAGTTGTACATGCCTACCCTCACCTGTCCACCCCCACACCAGTTGTACATGCCTACCCCCAAATGTCCACCCCTACACCAGTTGTACATGCCTACCCCCACATGTCCACCCCCACCAGTTGTCATCCTACCCCACATGTCCACCCCACACCAGTTGTACATGCCTACCCCCACATGTCCACCCCCACACCAGTTGTACATGCCTACCCCCACATGTCCACCCCCACACCAGTTGTACATGCCTACCCCCACATGTCCACCCCCACACCAGTTGTACATGCCTACCCCCACACGTCCACCCCTACACCACATGTACACGCCTACCCCCACTCCCCCACCCCCACACTCCCACCCCCAACACCCCACCCCACACCAGTTGTACATGCCTACCCCCACACGTCCACCCCAACCAGTTGTAGACGTCTACCCCCACACGTCCAACCCTACCAGTTGTACACGCCGAGCCCCCCCCCCACCCCCCCCACCTCAACACCAGTTGTACACGTCTACCCCCACACGACCAACCCCACATCCCCACGCCCACACGACCACCCCCACACCTCACCCGACACGTCCACCCCTACACCAGTTGTACACGCCTACCCCACACGCCCACCCGCACACACCCTCTCCACACGCGCCCTCCACACGTCCACCCCTGCACGCCCAACCCACACGCCTACCCGCCACACGCCCAGCTGCACATGCCCCCCTCCCCCCCACCCCCATATGCCCATCCCCGACACACACCTACACGCCGACCCCCACACGTCCACCCCAACACGCCACCCAACACGCCCACCCCAACACGTCCACCCCAACACGCCCACCCCCACACACGCACCCCCCACATGCACACCCCTACACCAGTTGTATACGCCCGCCCCCACACGTCCCCCCCCCCACACGCCCACACCACCTGCCCAACTCTATACGTCCACCCCCACACGCCCACTCACCCACCCCCACACCTACACCAGTTGTACGTTCCACCCCCACCCCCACACGCCCACCACACACGCCCACCCGCGTTGTACACGCCCACACGCGCACCCCCACACGGCCACCCACACACTCCCACCCCCACACGCCCACTACCCGACACACACACCCCTACACCAATTGTACACGCCCACCCCACCCCCACACACCCCTACGTCAGCGATATCTGTGGCGGATCCGGAATACTAAATATCAGGCCCTTAAACAAATTAAATGTCAAAGATTACCACTTATTTAGCATCAGACTCTATAGCATATTAGCACTTGTGGTCCTTGTTGGCTTGAACCTAAACCTACTGACATGCCGTCATTTTCGCGTTTCATCACAAAGTGATTTCAGAGTGCTCGCCAATTGATGAACAGGTGCAGATGAAGGATTAGTTTTAATAACATGTTCACCGACCATTTCCGCCATAGACAGAGCAAGACAAGAACGCGGCAAGTAGTTGTATGAATGCCACAAACAAGGGGATCTCCCAAAGGAATCTCATTAGTTCGACCTGATTTAGTTAATCTCCGGGCTATTTAGTTCTTCTTCCTTTTTCTTCGGCTTCTTTCCGTGTGTATCATTGCTGCGCAGCAGCCATCTTACCACGTTTCTCGGGAATTGATTGGTAGAACGGGCTCTTTGCATGGCTGGAGGATTCTGGGAAGGGGCGCCACCGGAAGTTGACTAGGACTTACTTAGCTGGATTGCTGAGTCTGACGTTGTTCAGCGGAAGTTATTTAAAGCCGTGCGCACATGGCGGGTATCGGATCTCGGGTCATGAAATTCACACATTACACTTTCGCAGTGTAATTGTGTATTAATGTTTGGCAATAGACATGTCATATAGTCATTGCATGTTTTCATATAATTCAAATAATACTGTAGTAGTCTGCGCTGCCGTGTCAGGCAAGGGAGCACATATAAAGGTGGGTGTGTATAGGGTGATTGCATCAGAGGGTCTAGATAATATAACAGTTAAAATACTAGCCCTAGAATGGCAAGAAGTGTGGGCTTGAAGTCTGCCCTAGGTTAATGTTCCATTTGCTTTCATCACTCCTCCAAAACTGGTTGCTTTGACCAGAATCCTGAATGGTTGGTGAATCTATGGTGTGCATGTGTATTCATAGCCTGTTCGCGTATAATCGTAACCAGTAACTTACGGGCGTAAACCTTATCAAATTAAAGACTTACAATTCCAGAGGGACGAGTGTAGTAGTCTGCATTGACCTTTCAGGCAAGGAGCCTCATAACCAGTTAGCTGTGGATATGGTGATTGCATCAGGGAGCCTAGACAATCCAATGGTTATGATACTAACCTTGGAATGGCAAGAAGTGTGCGGTGAAATCCCGCTTCGGGTGCAATGTTCCCTTTGTTTATGTTACCCCCAAGACAATACCAATATCAACGTTCTTAATAATATTAATTTACTGTAGTCCATTGGTGGCCATGGTTACATCAGCAACATTTAGGTGTATTGTCAAATAGATCATGTTTGGTTGGTTGGTTTTAGGAGTTTTGCGTCCTGGCAACATCGAAGGTCATACCAGGACGGGTACCGACTCGTGACAGTGTGCACTCATGGTGACTTTATAGTGCTGCCCCACTGGGAGACCAGGCTGCTAGCACCATGACCTGATATCCCACTCAGTCACATTATCCTGCCACTGAGTCAACCAGTCCTTTCACTATTGTAACAATGCTGAGTGCCTGGCTAGGAAGCGACAAGGGTTCGAACCCGTGGGTTCGAATCCCACGATTTACCAACACGGAAGACGGACGCTGAACTCACTCGGCCAAATATATCACATGGACTTGGGTACTTTGAGTGGGTGCGGGGCAACCCTCTATCTAGTACAAGCCACACTTTCACATTATTGTTAAAGTTGCCAAGTCTTTTTTCTTGAAGATTTATATTGCCTATCATGGATAAGTCTTAATAGACTTGTTTTCACCATTAGACAGTTTGTCAATAGAAAGCCCGAGCCTACACTTTTACCGACCCAAGGGATTTTTAACCTCCCATACCACATAGACATGAGAGCAACTGGCCTTTGATGACGCTGTAAGTTATACACAGCGGTGCAAATCCAAATTAGCAGAGTTGGGGCCACCTACCTTCAGATTAGGAGTCCGACCTCGAAAAAAGTCAGACACTCTAACCACTCTGCCACAGAGAACACCACCATGTCTGATGGCTTTAAAGTTGCATAGTCCGATGGTTTTGAATTTCTGCCATTTTTCTGAGATCAATATATTGAATTGGTTATTTGAAGTGCAAACATCTTAAATTGATTTTGGTATGCATGCCAAAACTATCACCATAGGCTTATGCAGGAACAGGCTCTGTTAAATTGACTAGTATGTCCTTCTATGTGGCAACAAATGTTTAATAAGTGCACAAAGATCTAAGTTAGATATGTACAATAAAATCTAGGTGAATGATTTTGTTTTGAAAATTTGATGCTTCATCGGACTATGCAGCTTTAAGTTTCTGGCAATAATTTGTGATAAATATATCTATCCAATTGTTATAATCTACAACACTTTAGTCTGAAGTAACTTTTATTATAGGTGGCTAGCTTTGGGGATATTTTAAATAATCCTAGCATACATGTAAAGATTCTGTCTACTATATACTTCAACACTAAAAGGTTCTATTAACTTGACTTGATATTCCCTTATACATGGTAGCTCATCATCATCATCATCATGCTGTCGGTCACGATGCGACAAAGACTGCTTTCATTACTTGACTGTCTCTCTCCATTTAGCTCTCTGCTGTGAGAGTGATGTCCATGAGTTGGTCTTAATGTCTCTCAGCTTCAGGTTTCTCTTGGTGGTATCCTTGAACCTTGAGACGATCTGATTTGGTAGCCTGTCTGAAGACATCCTCATGAGGTGTACAGTCCACGGGAGATTCTTTGTGATCAGAAGATCTTCCATAGAGGGCAGCCCTGTCCGTTCGAGTATTTCCTTATTTGTCACTTTGTCCTTCCAGGGTAGCCTCATGATCGAACGGAGATGTCGCATCATGTCGTCTGTACACTGTCCATGCATCGGGTCCGTATAGTAGGGCGGATACCACGATTGCGCAGTAGATCTTGCCTTTGACCCGTACGTGGTAACTAATGCTTAATAATTGCAATTGTGTCTAAGTTTGATATGGAAGATCAAATGCTGGTCTTGGCTTTGAAACATTGATGCTTTCATTGGACTTATGCAGCTTTTATGGTGAAGGATCAGGGTTCGCCTTAAAGTTGCACAGTCCGATGAATTTTGAATTGTTACATTATTTATTAAATAAATATTTCAGGTTGACCATTATAACCTACTATTCATTAGTCCGGAGTAACTTTGAGGAAAAATGGCAAATTCTGAAGCAATTTGAGCTGAAAGCACCCACAATAATGTCGTTAAGCAAATGACCCAGATTGCTATCTCGCAATGACCACGTGATGTGGGCCGACCTCTGATGTAGGTAGCCTGGTCCCCTGGCATTTCTATTGATGGCAACATAGCATGATTCCCTGGCCGTTATTCAACAGGAAGTCAAACTTTGCACGGTGATATACACATAATAAGTAATCATAAATGAGGCGGAGGTTTAGCTAAACATGTTTATGTGACATTTACACAATGGTGCTGCAAATAGGACCATTAACGTGAAAGGTTCGGCGCAACGTGTATCAAATTCCTGCGTCATTAGTTTCTATGACAAGGCGTGTAGTTATCCTGGTGGTGAACTCTGTAGTCTGATCCTAATGACTCATTAATATACGAGTAACTGCAATGATACCAATCAGTGATGGGGTTTGGAGTGCGTGGGTATCTGTGGGTGAGGGGTGTGGGGTGTGGGGATGTGGGTAGCGGTGGGTGGGGGAGGGGTGTTCTTATATCAGTTGCATCATGATGTAACGATATATGTACATGTAATCAGTATGCGCCAGGATGATATCGCCTTATCTGAAACCGGATATCAGTGGAGCAATAGATTCCAGTGTTGGCCGGATGCATCCTAAATATGTGCTAAGCATTTCTGACTAAAACTTTCTTGTGTTTTCTTCATACCTCATGAAATGGAGACAACGCTTTGCCATTACAAACACAGATGAAGCAAATCCATGACAAACAGACCGTTTTGTTGGTTGAGGCTTTCCGTTCTAGCAACATCTAAGATCATATTAGGATGGCAACTCCTAGTAGGGTAGGGTGGGGTGGGCGGGGGGTAGTGTGGGGCTGGATGGTGTGGGGTGGAATGGGCGGGGTGTAGGTAGGGTGACGGATGGATTGGCGATGGTTGGGGCTGGTATCGGGTGGGGTGGGGACAGTGCACACTCATGGGGACTTTATAGTGCTGCCCCACTGGGATATCGGGTCACTGGCACCATGACCCCATATCCCATTCAGTCTCAGTATTACTGCTTAACGTGCAGTGACAAGCATGGATTGTGTTTGTCATCGGTTTGACTTGGGCGTAGGGTTCAGAGAAAGTAATGTGCCAAATTAACAATGTATTTCAAATATCTATATAAAGATGTCATTTGTACTGTATGGGATGATTTGATGAGCACAATGTATGAGGGTAAGAACAACATTAGCGTACCCCAATGGGGATGTTTTGTCAAGCCTAAAATAAATTCGCTTGAAAAAGAAATACTCTCAACAAAGGTTTGACCTCATTATGTATGCTTATGAACAATAAGCAGTAATAAGTATTACTACGTACTACAGCTACACCTCTCTAAATCGACCGACCATGGGACCGACTTTAAATGGTTCATTTAGGGAGGTGGTCAGCATAGGGTGTTTTTCTTATCATTACAATGGTATTATATGGGCAATCGTTTGGGACCCAAATAAAGTGATCGATATAGGGGAGTCATCGATTTTTGAAGGTGGTCAGTTAGAGAGGCTTTACTGTACTTACCAATATAAGTTGAAATGTTAATAGATGATAGTATATATCTGCGCATAGAGATTTCTTTCTAAAATATTCGTTGTTTTAAAGGAAGTAGTCTGATATCAGTTGTATTGCACCAGATAGTTCGCAGCATATGTCAATTACCATTGCCATAAACAATGTTATCAACACCATTAGGGAACCTAATACACATCTACTTATCCCACACATCAGTCTGTGTATGACTAATCTTAGACCATAGTGCCCTTATTATGGGTGAGGATATGCGATACAATGTGTAATATATATATATATATATATATATACAGTCTACTCTGTCAATAACGGCCTCTGTCAATAACGAATCTCTGTCAATAACGGCAAAAAGTGCTGGTCCCATCACGGCACCCCTTTAATTTAATAGCATTGCCTCTGTGTCTAATGGACAACTGTCTGATGTGGACAACGAGCGGTTTTTCACCATCAATATTCTCTGTCAATAACGACATGCCATATAGCTATAATATAGTAGAAATGACAAATTATACAAATGACCAATTGTACAAATGACCAAAAGTACCCCCCTTTGCCCCCCCCCCCCCGGCCACTGACACGGGGCACCTCACCAACGACCCAGCCCCTGCTGAGTGTAGGCGCCTTGTTGTGTGTTGTATTGGTAGGATACATTCATTTATGTATTAAGGAATTGTACTGTACGGCCGGAAGACCAGTGCTCTGGCGCTGACAAGAGATATTATTCGATGAATAAATACTTGGACCCCCCCAAAAATATATATATAAAAACTTCCGAGCGAGTGGAGTGCCACGCCCCGCGCAAGGGGCGGAGAGGTGCATGCCGGTACCCTCCACCCCGGATAACGGGGGGGGGGGGGAGGGGCAGGACACTACAAAGCATATTACACGCGATAAAGGGTTTATCACCATCCATATATATATGGATATATATATAATATTATATATAATATATATAACCACAAAACCAGGTCATGTGCCTCAAAGCTCACAGCAAAGAAGTGAATTTCAATAATTCTGATTGCACCACCTGACATTTCAATCAGCAAGTAAGTGGACGATTGCAATTTCACATAGATCGGTAAAGAAATTAAATTTGACGACCGTACTGGACATTTTATTTCATTGTTTTACTGTTTACAACTCATTACAATGAGTATGTGTAAATGAGCTACTTACCTGAGGTGAGGGGTGGAGTGGGGATAGGGGGTGGAATGGAGTGGGGTGGGACGGAATGGTGAGGGTGGGGTGGGGGTGGGGCGGGGAGAGGTGGAGTGGGGTGGTGGAGCAGTAGGGGTGGGGGCAGTGCAGTGGTCAACCTCTCTTGATTTGATTTGTGTGCATGATTTTTCTATACTGGCCGACACTATTATTCTCACAATGGCATTTTGTTCTTAGCGCGCTCATTGTCATTGTCTTAGTATATAGCAAACATAGTCCCCCCCCCCCCCCCCCCCCCCCCACGTTGCACACTCATGGTGACTTCGTAGTGCTGCCCCACTGGGAGATCCGGCTGCCAGCACGATGACCCAATTTCCCACTGAGTCACATTATCCTGATACTGAGCTAACCAGCACTAGGCTAGGTAGCGACAAGTATCAATTCTGCAAGTCATGGTTTGACTGGGCTGGGCTTTGTATTCCTTCCTGAACTTCCGCACGGGAAGGACACAATTTAGTAATTTCGTAACAAATGGCGCCCCATAGGATTGATCAAGGTGGGAGCAGGGGCGGTGTAGTGGGGTTGGGAGGGATAAAGCCACCACCAATCCCCATTCACCCGGCGAACACGCGCTTAGTCCGGTAAGACTGTCGGGACTCCGGGCAGGAAAGCCGGTCGGCAGCCTCCAGTGTGGGCTGGCTGTGACACAGGCAATTGCAATCCGCTGACCTGACCTAATTCGGGGGGCTGGCTATGCCCCATGTAACCAAACACTTTAACTAACAGGGCCACCTCTTCGCTTGCTAAGTAGTTCCCTGTACTAACAACAAAAAGGAGAATGAAGGATATAACAAAGAAGAAGAAAAGAGGAAAGGAAGAACCTCAGGCGGCAGAGCTGCTCATTGAGTAGTTCCCCTTATGTTACAGTCTCGTGTTACTAAGCACCTTTCCCACCCCCTCCCCCCTCCTCCTCCTCCTCCCTACATCATCCCCCCTCAGCCCTCTCCCGCCCCCCCCCCCCGGACACACACTCCTCTCACTGCACAGAGCGCCGGCTTGCCACTACCTATCAGGTCAGTGCTGGGCAGGTGTGTTTGTATGTGTAGGTGCGTGAAATGGGGGATCGGGTGGGGGTGGGGGGTTTGGGTGGGGCTGGATGGTGTGTGGAGGTGGAATGCGCGGGGTGTAGGTAGGGTGTGGCGGGGTGGGGCGGGTTAGGGGTAGGGATGAGGGTGAGGGTGAGGGATGGAGTGGGGATGGTTGGGGCTGGAATCGGGTGGGGAGGGGCGGGATGGTGATGGGTGGAGTGGGGGGGGGGGGGGGGGGGGGGGGGGCTGGGAGCAGTGGCGTGGGGTGGGTGGGGGGCAGTAGGGGTTTAGGGGAGGGCAGTGCAGTGAGAGGGGGTGTGAGATAAAACTAGTCGGTTCCAGCCTCCCTCGGGGTCTAGTCGGATCGGGAGGCACCTACCGCAAGAGGGCGCCACACCTGGTCCTGCGCCTGTTTCAGCACACCTGTCTACGTAAATCAGAATTAAACGGGGCTTCGCAGCTAGACAATGGCTATTCGAGAAGGAGCTCTCCTGCCCGCCCATCCCTACTCATCCCCACCCTACCCGCCCCACCTTGCCTCGCCTCACCCAGTCGGTTCCAGCCCCCGCCCCTCCTCGCCTCGCCCCGAGCCGCCCCGCCCCGCCCTGACCCGCCCCGCCCCGTCCCACCTTGCCCCGCACCACCCCGCATGACTTTGTTGTTGTTAAAATTTGCAATTGGATTTTTTCTGTGTGAATATGTGCATGGTTTTTATTTTTATTGGTATTTATAATTTTAGTACATTGTATTTTGAATTTGCTAAGCCTGCTCTCCCGTCTCATAAAACAAGTGTGACTCTTTCCGTGAAATTTTCTTTGTGATCATAATTCGGGAGGGTTGGGGGCAGGGGGCTCCAACTTTGTGCTGGATTCATACGCATTACATTTTGGCCGTACGCCTCCCATTCGCAGACCGCATACCATATGCCGCATGCCGCACACCGCATACCGCGTAGAAGGAATCTTAGCTTAAGGGTGCTAATTTACAGAAAGGGTTGTTTTATTAGTAGTACTCAGTAGTAGTAGTATTTTTATTACTAGTATTCGTAGTAATACATAGCAATAATATCTTTATGTAATTTCCTTCCATGTTTACTTTGTCGTTAACTCAGAGGGTGGCTTTCGACATGGTTTTAAATTACTGTGGTTTCCACTTTAATTTCGATATGTAGTTAGGCTGGTTAAATTAGGCTGGCTTTAAGCTGCTTCATCCGATAAAAGTTTCAAATTTTCTAAACCAAAACACTAACCTAGATTTAATCTTATATATCCCATTTAGATGCTGGCCGACTCAATGAACATTTGCTGCAGTGTTGTGCTCCTATGCTAGTATTCAGCAGTAGTATTCAGCGTGCTCAGTATAGAGCATTTCCACCATCAACCCACCCTGATGTTGTGGGTAGCAGCTTTCTGTAGAGCATGCTCTGTTAAAAAGGGGAATAATAGAGGATTTCCACCACCAACCTGCCCTCTAGTGACATGGTAGTGGCAAGGACACTAATGCTTTGGGTGGTAGCTCACTGAGCATGTTTCGGTGAAAAGGTGCATTGTTCAATCCTTTGCCAATCATTGCAGCGAGCTGCGATTGGGTGTCAATTAAATTGAAGAAATACCTGGTCGCACCTGCCATTGGGGGTTTGAATGTTGGTGTGGGTGAGTGTGGCTGAGTGGGTGGGTGTAGATGTGTATGTAGGTGTGGAACAGCGTGAATGTACAGGTGTGTGCCCAAGTAAGTGTCAGTCGAGTTTGGGTTAAAGTTGCGTAGTCCGATGGTTTTGAGTTTCTCTCATTTTCTGAGATAAACATATTAGGTTGTTCATTATAATCTACCTTACTTTAGTTTGAAGTAACTTTTATTTTACATTTGCTAACTTTTGAGATATTTGAAATGGAAACATGCTAAATTAATGTTGGCAAGTTTGCCAAAACTCTAACACCATAGGCTTCTGTAGTAACAGGTTCTATTAATTGACTCAGTATCCCCGTATGTCTGATGACAAATGTTTAATAAGTGCACCAGCATCTACATTAGATATGTAGAATCAAATCTAGATATTGTTTTGGTTTTTAATATTTTATGTTTTCATCGGACTATGCAGCTTTAAGAATGGGTGCATGTGTGTGTGTGTGTAGGTGGTGTGAGTGTGGGGGAATGAGTGGTGCCTTTTAAACCATAGACACAACCACAACTACAATCATGGCTACAGCCATGGCAACAACCATAGCCACAGTCACAGCAACAACCACAGCTTCAGTCACAGCGACGCAACACTCATGTCAACACCCATAGTGACATCTATAACACACCCATATCAACATACACACTCACGTGTCTGTAGTTCTTGCCATGGTTGTGGTTGTGGACATGGCTGTGACTGTGACTATGGCTGTGGATGTGGTTGTTGCTGTTGCCCTTGATGTGGTTGTTGTTGCTGTTGTTGTTGTGGCTATGGCTATTGTTGTGGATGTGGTTGTGACCGTGGAAGTGGCTGTTGTTGTTGTTGTGGTTGTTTCTGTTGCTGTGGCTGATGTTGCTGTAGCTGTAGTTGTCACTGTGGTTGTGGCTGTGGCTGTGGCTATTGTGGCTGTTGTTGTGCTTGTGAGTGTTGCTGTGGCTGATGGTGCTGTAACTGTTGTTGTTACTGTGGTTGTGGTTGTGGCTGTAGCTGTGGATGTAGCTGTTGTTGTGCTTGTGAGTGTTCGTATGGGTGTGAGAGTGGGTAATGAGGGTAGGTCTGGATGCAGGTGTGCGTTGGTTGGTTGTTAGAGTTTTACATCCTGGCAACATCTAAGGTCATATCAGGATGGGTACTGACTTGTGACAGTGCACACTCATGGCTGCCCCACTGGGAAATCAGGCCACCAGCACCATAACCCGATATCCCACTCAGTCAAAATTTCCTGACACTGAGCTAATCAGTATTTGGCCTATCGAATAATGCCGAGCGTCAGGTTAGGAAGCGACAAGTATAAATTGCATAAGTTATTGGTTTGACTCGACCAGGAACCGAACTCCCGATCTCCCGTACGTGAGGCCCGCGCTCTACCGATTTGGCCACCGCGCCCGGTGCAGGTGTGTGTGTTGCTGTAGGCGGGGGTGGGGTGGCTATCTTAGATAATAAAACAGTCAAATCCCCTGCTCAGGCTGACATGCTCAGCCCGGTGCAGGTGTGCGTGTTGCTGTAGGCGGGGGTGGGGTGGCTATCTTAAGTAATAGAACACTCAAAGCCCTGTTGAGACTGACATGCTCAGCCCGGTGCAGGTGTTGCCGTCGGCGGGGGTGAGGTGGCTATCTTAGGTGATAAAACAGTCGAAGCACCTGCTCAGGCTGACATGGTTCGTTGGCAGTCTAATATTTGGTTTCAGTGAATTACGCTGGGTTATGATGGGTTCGGGTGGGTTGCGCTGGGTTTCAGTCTGTTGCTATGGGTTGCGGTCAGTCGGAGGAACAAAGCGACCTGGGGCCGTATGCATGAGGAATTATTTATCAGATCTGGTGTTAAGGACCACGGTCGGGTTAGCTAACGTTGGCGTTGGGAAATGGGTCACGGGATATGTACAGAGACAAAGCGCAGAGGCGTTAGCTAACCTAGCAGTTATTTATAGATTTGGAAAATCCCTCTGAGCCTGTTGCCGGCGAGCACCGCTATTTGACAAAATCGCCGCCGATGACAGTTACCATGCACACAAAATAAAGGAAAGTACAACTTAGGGACACAAATTCATGTCTTATTTACAATTTGACAAATGGGGAATTTGTCTTTGGTCAGTTAAGATGAAAAGGTGGCAATGTTTGTTTAAATAAGAGTTAGATTAACAGGGACGGAAATTTGCGGCGGCGGCGGCGATTTGTTTTGTTGACATTCGACAATATGAATAACCCAGCCGCTGTTAATATCGCTTCGATTTTAGGGTTCATTTGATCAAATTTCACTTCTTGAGTATGTAATTCTGTTAAATATGATAGCATTGAATAGATTTGGGCTTAATCGGTAATATATCGCCGCTGATGCGGGGGCGGCGGCGGCAGCGATTTGTTTTGTTTGCATTCGACAATATGAATATCGCCGCCGATGTAGCTGCGACATTAATATCACTTCAATTTTGGGGTTAATTTGACCAAATTTCACTATTTGAGTATCTTATTCTGTTAAATATGATCGCATTGAATAGATTTGGGCCTAATCGGTACCTAACACCACCTGTAAACTTGCTACAGTGGTGTTAGTGTAGGCAACGTTAAAGTCACGGTGTTTCCGTAACACTGCTCCATACATAGCGACTTTTCGCCGCTAAACTGGAAATCCCGCTCAAAACACGTTTTGGCTCGCTAACACCGCGTCATGCATACGGGCCCAGGGCCCGTATGCACCAATCGGGGGTAGGCTTAGCCGGAGTTAAGGCACTAGCCGCGGATAGCTACCTCAGGGTAGCGGGGGGTTTGAGAAATGTGTGAATCGGTATGCACCAATGTTTTAGCCGCTGCGGATAGCTAACCGTGAGTTTATTTATAGATTTGGGAATTCCCTCTGCGTTTGTGACCCATATATTAGGCTCAAATATATTAAATGCTATCATATTTAACAGAATTTACATACGCAATAAGTGAAAATTTGATCAATTTAACCCTAAATTCGAAGCATTATTAAGGCTACTGCCGCATTGGCGGCGATATTAATAGTTATATTTTCGAATCGACGAATGTACAGTAAACAAACCGCTGCCGCTGCCAGTATGGAAAGCGACGTCGATGCGGCGGCGGCGGCGATTTGTTTACTTTACGTTTGTCGATTCGAAAATATAAATATTAATATGTCCGCCGATGTAGCGGCGGCGTGAATTTCGCTTCGGATTTAGGGTTAAATTGATAAAATTTCACTTATTGCGTATTTAATTCTGTCAAATATGATCGCATTGAATAGATTGATACCCACACACGCACACTAACCGCACCGGCTAGCAGTTAAACCTGACTTGAAGTCAGGGTAGCTTAGCCGAGGCTACGGTCGGCGGTTAGCCCTAACTCCGATTGGTGCATACCAAATTTTCGCATTTAGCCCTGCGGGGATACCTTAGCCGCGGTTAAGGCCCTAACCCCGATTGGTTCATACAGGCCCTGGTGTATTACATTCAATTAACTTGAGTGTTCTAGCAATGCTCATCGGGGGTAAAAATTACTTACTCAAGACGATATAGCCGTCAATCAATGAATACTGCTGGGGCACTGAAATTACCAGTGGATACATAAAATTAGAAAAAGCCACATGGGTTTTGATTCAGATCTGATAATAGTATCTTTATGTAATTTCCTTCCACCTTTACTTTGTTGTTAACTTAGAGAGTGTGTTTCGGCATGGTTTTAAATTATTGTGGTTTCCACTTTAATTTCAATATGTAGTTAGGCTGGTTAAATTAGGCTGGCTTAAAGCTGCTTCATCTGATAAAAGTTTTAAATTTTCTAAACCAAAAACACCAACCTAGATTTAATCTTATATATCCAACTTAGATGCTGGCTGCAGTTTTGTGCTCCTATGCTACGCTGTTTTGTTCGAACACATGTAAATAAAAGACTCCGTTCAGCATTTTTGGTCTGCACACCAACATTAAATGTTAATTAAATGTTTCACTTCAAATATATCCCAAATTTACTTTCTTTAAAGAAAATTATGTTACTTCAAATTAAATAAAGCAATGCAAATTATTACGAACAACCTAACATAATAATGTATTTATATTTCAACACCAGGAAAAGGTAAAACCATCGGGTTATGCCACTGCAATGGTTGAATCCATTGGTGTTTCGCTGAAATAGGACACCATGTCGTGCTTACAGTTACACACACACTATGTACGTGCCGGTGTGTAACTGGGTCGCTGAGCACGGACGGGCAGAAGTTGAAGGATTCCAACTGAAATTAGATTAGTTCCGACGGTCAGATGGTGAATGCTGATCCTTGACTCACGGCTATGATTCAAAGCTGATGGATTTCATCCCCTCCTCCCCCTCCCCCTACCCCCTCCACCAGCCTTCAGCCAGACATCACCCAACGCCCCACGCCGTGACCCAGGGTCCAGGGTACCCGGCCCGACCCCCCACCCCCAGCACAGGGCACCTCACCCCCGGCCTCGACCCCGCCCCCCCCCCCGCCATCCCCGCCCCCGCACAGGGTGCCTCAACTCCGGCCCCGGCTCCGCCACCCCCCCCCCCCGGCCACCGACACAGGGCACCTCACCAACGGTCCCGCCCCTGCTGAGTGTCGGCGCCTTGTTGTGATCCTGCCGACCCCGCTACCCGGGAGTTCTAACAGTAAACCTGCAAGCCGATGACAGTGGGATATATACATTATAATATATATATATATATATATATATATATATATATATTCAGGTCACTTCCCACAGTTCACCCACCTCCTTTTCTGCCCAGCGCCTGTGGCCTGGTGGGTTGAGATGGGCAACAAGTACAGTGTGATGTGGTGCAGGACGGGGGGTGGGGCAGGACGAGGACTGGCGGTGGAGCTGGGCGATGTGGTTCAGGATTGAAGATTGCAAGGTCGGGCGGGGCGGCGGGCGGGGCGGCGGCGGGGCGGGGCGGGGCGGGGCGGGGGGGCGGGGCGGGGCGGGGCGGGGCGGGCGGGGCGGGGCGGCGGGGCGGGGCGGGGCGGGGCGGGGGCGGGGCGGGCGGGGGGCGGGGCGGGGCGGGGCGGGGCGGGGCGGGGCGGGGCGCGGGATCGGGAGGAGCGGGGCAGGCAGTCCTCGCAGGTCACCGGGGAGGTCTCCGTAAATTGTGGTCCCCGCCTGGCCTAGTTGGTATGCCGGAGACCCTGTCCCCACCCCGCCACCTTACACTGCCCCGGGCGTGGTCGGAGGGTCGGCGGCCGGGCGGATCCCGCAGGAAGGGTCAGCTCAAGGGGCCCAGCTGGTCAGGCCTGCGCTGCGCTGGCGGCCAGGCGGCGGTGAGATGTGTGTGTGTGTGTGTGTGTGTGTGTGAGAGTGCGCGTGGGTGTGCATGTGTGTGTGTGTGTGAGCGGGCTCAGTAATGACCTGAGCAGATTGGCCCGACAACGAGCTGCACAAATGAGGTCACACACGGGATTAGGTCCGTCAGTCGATCGGCGGGTTACCCGGGTGGACCTGCAGGTAACGTGGTCAGTATGGTTGATGCCCTCCCCCCTCCCGCTCCTCCCCCCACCCCCCCCCCCCCCCCGCTCCCATCTCCAAGCCGTCTCCTCCGCCCCTATTTGAGAGGAAGCTGGCTGCCCCACCCAGCCAAGTCCCGTTGTCCAACCTCCACCGTAGCCAGTCCCAATCCCGGTCTCTGTTTCCCTCTTGAAGCTGCACAGTCCTATGAAATATCAAATTTCCAAAACCAAACCAATTATCTAGATTTGATTTTACATATCTAACTTAAGAGGCTGTCACACCTCGCCGGATTGGGAAACGGAAAGAAACTGAACAAAGTCCATTGATAGTCTGGTTTGTGTCTGTACAAGTTTTGAAATGCACAAAACTTGGAATGGATGCCGACGGATTTACGTCTACGGTTCTTGTCCGGTTTGAGTTCATTTCGTCCATTGGATATCCATTCATGTCCGTTTTATGTCCAGTTCATGTCTGTTTCATGTCCATTTGTCCAGCGGCCTTTGACCCAATATCGCAACATTTTGACACCTTTTAATACATGTTGATACTTATAATGCCCAAACACCACCGGACTAGACAATTCTGTCCATGTCTCAATGCGGTGATGTGTGACAGGGGCTTAAGATACTGATGCACTTAGTAAGCATTTGTTTCTGCGTAGAAGGCAATACTGAGTCAATTTAACAAAACCTGTTACTGCAGTCTCAGTCTATAGTGTCAGAGTTTTGGCAAGCTTGCCATAACTAATTGTCCATGTTTGCACTAAACATATCTAAAAAGTTTACTATTTAAAATAAAAGTAACTTTGAACTAATGTAAAGTAGATATTAGTGATCAATCTAATATATTTATCTGAGAAAAAATAGCGAAATTCAAAACCATCGGACTATGCAACTTTAATTCTCCTCTTCATCCTCATGTATCCTCTCATCCTCTTCATACATCCTTCGGATATGCGTCCCTTCGTTGTATTAGTTTATATAGTGCCCGAATTGATGAGGTGCGGGGCGGAAGGGGGTGTACTTGTGTGTACAAAACTATAAATGCTTTGCTCAACAAAGTCATCAGTAACCGACTGACACACTCCCCCCGTCCGTAGCTAGTAGAATTATTCCAATGCTTTTGAATGTAACGTAATTTAACAAAAATATAATTGTATTCACTCAGCTGGCATTTGTCGATAATTTATAATGCATAATTTTCTTCACATGTCAGTTTCTTCCACTCCTCTATCCTCTTGATCCTCCATTTCACATAATTCTGCTTCTGCTTCTCCTCTTCCTTTTCTTCTTTATCTCCTTTCTTATTCTCTTCCATCTCCTTTTCGGTTTGCTTCTTTTTTTGCTTTTCTTCCCCTTTCTCCTCTGTCTCCCCCTTCTCCTGCAATGTTCCCTCTTTTCTCCCTTTTCTCCTTGTTTTCTGATTCTCCTCTTTCATCCCCTTCTCCATTTTCTCCTCTTTTTCCTCCCTAATCTCTTTCTCCCCCTCTCCTTCTGTTTGACTCCACCTTCGTCATTGTTCTCCTCCCTCTTGTTCTCCCCCTTCTCGTTCTCCTCTTTCTCGTTTCCTTCCTCATTCTCTTCTCTTCCCATGTCCCTTTCGTCCCCATTCTCTTCCCTTCTCCCCCTCTCCCCTTCTCTCTTTCCCCTCTCTTCCCCTTTTCTCTTTCCCCCTCCCCTTCTTCCATTTCCCTCTTCTCTTTCCCCTCTTCCCCCTTCCCCTTCTTCCTTCTCTTTCCCCCTCCCCTTCTTCCTTCTCCCCCTCTTCCCCCTCTTTCCCCTCTCCCCTTTCTTCCCTCTCTCCATCTCCTTCCCTTTTTCTATTCCCTCCTCCCCTTCGTCCCTTTCTCCCTCTCCTCTTCCCCTTTTCTCTTTCCCCTCCTCCCCTTTCTTCCCTTTCTCCCTCTCTTCTTCCCTTTTTCTAATTCCCCTCCTCCACCTTATTCCCTTTCTCCCTCTCCTCTTCCACTTTTCTCTTTCCCTCCTCCCCTTTCTTCCCTTTCTCCCACTCCTCTTCCCCTTTTTTATTTCCCCTCCTCCTCTTCCCTTCCACCTATCTCCCACCTCCTGCTCTCCCTCCTTCAGTTGCTTCACGCAAACACCGTAGTCGTCAGCCATACTGAATGTGGCTGCCCTGATGCACACCAACCAGTAATGTACAGCTGAGTCTGGTTGGGCGGCATGGCACTTTTCGAAACCCTAGCCAAGTCCCAACCTTTGAATGGGCTGCAGAACACATTCGGGAACATGCGCACGTCACGCCAACTCACGTCACGTCACGCCAACTCAGATCACGTCATGCCAACTGACGTCATGTCACGCCAACTCGCGTCACATCACGCCAACTCACGTCACGTCACGCCAACTCACCTCACACTGGTAGAGGGCAGTGGAGGAGTATAATAAGATGAAAGAATGGCCACGTCACTTCATGCCAACTCACTTCAAGTTATGCCAACTCACGCCACGTCACGCCAATTCACGCCACGTCACGCCAACTCACGTCACGTCACGCCAACTCACATCACGTCACACTGGTAGAGGGCAGTGGAGGAGTATAATAAGATGAAAGAATGGCCACAAATGCACTTCTTTTTGTGTGTGTGATGAATTTACTTATCCTGCTAATAATGGATAAGTGTGTTAACACTTCTTTTCACCGCTGGGCAGCACTAGTCCAATTTAATTCAAATCTTTTGAAATTTGCTTCGTAATAATTTTGATGTTCTTGCTTCTTGGCCATGGCGGGTAACTGTGTGTAGATGATTAGACAGTATTATAGTATCATTAGAAAGTACTATAGGAAAATGCTCGCAGTAGGTACTACTCCCTGCTCAACATTTTAAAATAATAATAATTGTGTTTGTTTATGATCACAATAAGTAACGCTAGCATTTTCTTTTGCATTCGCTACGTTATATTGGTTCATTATGTGTGTGTACGTTACAAAGTAAGGATGACAACCATGCTAAGTTGATCTACATGTAGCCATCTGCTTTAGTGATGTCCGTGATCGGCGAACACCAGCCACGTGTGGATAATTTGTTTTAATGTGAAACTTGTCTTTTATTTAATTGGATTGTCCTCCCGACGATAGGACACCTGCCATGCCAGGACAACATTGTTCTGGATGCGGAGTTGTCCGTTGAAGACTGATGTAGTCCTCATTGGTGTAATGAAAGAGAACTTGGCTATCAACAACCACACATGCACACACCATCTGTAGCAGCTGCTGTGCTGGCCCCTCCCAGGGGGGGGGGGGGGGGAGAAGGGGGCGGGCAATGTACATTGGTGGGTGGGTGTGGGAGGACGGAAGTTATAAGTTAAACGAAGGAAAAGCCAGGGAAAAGCCAAGAAAGCAATGGAAAAGCCAGGAAAACGAAGGGAAATCCAGGAAAAGCCAGGGAAAAGCCAGGAAAACGAAAGGAAAGCCGTTGAAGGCCAGGAAAGGCCAGGGAAAAGCCAGGAAAGGCCAGGAAAACGAAGGGAAAGCCAGGGAAAGCCAGGGAACTCCAACAACTAACCAACCATGTTTGTCACTGATGCATGACCTGGCTTTCCGGTTGATTTCACTCTTTGTTCCTTTCACGGTGTGGCTACCTGCTTAATTATAGATACAAGGCGCCGGTGGCTTCGGCGTTAATGCACCGCGTCGCTTTGTTCGGTTCCTGACACAGATAAACTAGAGGGTAACTCGGTCGTAGGATACCCCCCCCCCCCCCCCCCACCGTATGTGCTGAGCTAATTGGGTAAAATGAGATGCATCTATATTAGATGACTATCGGCCATCGATGAGCCTCAATGGCCGTTCGGAGGGTTGCTCAGATTAGAATATGAATATGTACTTGAAAATAAAATAAAAGAGAGTTAGGGAGACTTAAAAAACGAGAGAGTATATTTCAACAATGATAGAGAGGCCGATATTTCCATTGCTCTTTTGTCAGGTTTGAATGCATAGAGGCATCAGGTTCCAATCAGCCATGTTCGCTCAAATTTGACCCAGTGATATATTCACACATCCAGAGCAGACTATTATTTATTTGTGGCAGCCATGTAATGTGAAATTGCAGCCTTCTGTGTGAATTTGTATTATCACTTTGCAATAAATTATACAGCGTCACTTCTAGAATTGCAGTATGTGAATAATATGTTCTTAGCGTAGGACATTACTTGTTTACTATATTTGTGTGCGTGTGTTTATATGTATATATGTATTATATGCACAGCAAGCAAGCTGTATATTTAGTATATGCACAGTAAGCGAGTCATGACATAACCTACATAATATTATATTCTTATGTATATGTATATATGTAGTTATACATGTATATTTAAATATTATATATACGATATATATTGTGTATGCTTATATGTAAATATATATGTATATATTATATATATTATGTATCATATATGTATATATGTAGCTATATATTATATATTGTGTAAATTATAATATATATATATATGTAGTTATATATGTATGCAATATACAGGATATATATATATAATAGCGAAAGTCAGCCCAATACTTGCATTGTGGTATGAAATAAGGATGCACAAATTGTACATTTTTATACACATATAGTATAACTAGACTATTATAAGTTAATGATAAATGCACTATTCTACAAGTACACCAGGGTCAATTTGGTTCGAATCGCCCACTCACAATGTAGTCATACTCAGCTGCCTACGACATACTGTTGGCATATAAACGGCCCTCTGTAATATATCGATATCTGTCATTTTTATTTCATAACCGCCGCCTCCCCCCCCCCCTCCCCCCCCCCCCCCCTCCCCCACACTTTCAGCGCAACAGTCGACGTGGGTATGGAAATAAACGAAGATACCGGCGGACCATGGGGGCGGGAGGGAGGGGAGAGAGGAGAGGGGAGAAGGGGGAGGAGAGAGGGGGAGGAGAGGGGGGAGGAGGGGAATTATAGGAGGGGAAGAGGTAGGGGGAGGGGGAGGAGAGGAGGGGAGGAGAAGGGGGAGGGGAAGAAGGGGAGAAGTGGGAGGAGAGGAATGGGGAGGAGTTGAGAGGAGAGTGGGGAGGGGAGGGTGAGGGGAGGGGTGGGGGAGAGGAGGGGGAGTAGACGATGGGGGGGGGGGCGGGGAAGAAGGGGCTGATAGGAAATAGCACGGGAGGAGGAGTAGGGGGGGGGGAGAGGAGAGTGGAGGAGGGGGCGGTTTGTGCAAGAATCATAGTGCACATTATTTATGCACGCTAATAGAGCTAAATGGATTGGTGCTGCCTGGGCTACAGCCAACTGTCCAACGATCTGTGCATTGATCTGGACATCGACATGAACAGTTGATATCGATGTGTGCGTTCGAACAGTGGCAGGCTTTTTATTGTAATGCCTGAGGTGATATTCGGTATAAGTGTGCAGTGGGCCGTGTGGAAGTGACACATGTTGCGGAGCAAGGACTGACACAGTGACAGATGAATCCACTAACACTAAAATAACAGCCTCCAGCGCGCAACCAACGCCACACCAATCTCTCATTCCGAGGCTGACACAATTAGCGATCTGGTGTCGGGCGTATGCGCGCCTGATGAACTGTCTATCCTGAGAATCACATGTCAATATCAATTAATTGCTTTCTTGGTGAGGAATGTCAGCGCGTCAGGTCGGGGTATGCGATTGGCGACGCGTAGACGCGGCACACTGTATATTTAATGCGCTGCACTTCAGTTAGATCCTTGTCACAGATAGCACATTTTGGACCCCATCATTAATCCAGCAAGAGCTCCCGCTTTAATTGCATTGTTGCAGTACGAATCCCCTGGTTGATTAAAAATTGACGGGCGGCGGAGGGAGTTCAGTGGGTGCAGAGACACGGTGGGCACTGGGTGTAATGGACAGTTTTAGCATAGACAGCGGTAGCGACAGGCCAGGCTTCCCGGTGATCGTGAGATGATCTGTAATTCCGGGGGGAGAACATTGGCTGATCGAACCACGTGACCCAATGCGACTGAAAATAGGCAGAAGGCCCTGGGAAATTGAGGAATCCCAGCTTCACTTGTTATAGGCATGTAGTTATAAGTTATACAGCTATGGATGCGCGTTGCATAGCAACGTCACAAATTAATATGATGTTTATTATATATGATATATTAGATATATAATTTACATTATAACTATATTATGTCATCATCATCATCATCATAGATACATTATACATACTAGGTGTATTGTATGTATTGCATATATTACATACTATATACATTGCATACATTATATACATTAGTTATATGTGTAATGTATAAGATAGTACATACTGAATAATAATACTCAATACCTAATATATAATATATAATGCATAATATATAATACACAATACCTAATGCATAATTCTGTATTAGAGTATTCGTGGGTTAATTAGATATCTGAGATCTGTCAGATCTGTCAGATACTAGTACTGCCCTACTACGAGATTAGGCCACCGGCACCATGACCCGATATCCCACTCAGTCACATTATCCGGACACCGAGGTAACCAGCAACACACATTGAGCATGCGGTTTTCAAAGCAGTGTGTTTTGAGGACATGGGTCACTAATTATCAATAATAGAATTAGTAATGAACATCCTGGTGTAATAGAAGAAAATATACAATGCTTGTCAAATGTGTTTAGTCATTTAAAAAGTTGTGAATTCTACACTAGGATAGGGCAAGGACTGGTTAGCTTAGTTGGTCATGTCTATTGAGATATATCAGAGAATACATAATCTAATATTGGGCCAAATTTGGGGAAGATCCAACCATTCCTCTAGCCACAGTGAATATTTGAAAATTTATTTAAATCAATATGTTTGGTTTCAGACACTTTAAATTGTATTTGCCATCAAACTGCAGCTTTTGAGATTATTAGCTAAATTATTGGCATAGCTAATATCCATTAGTTCCATATGCTATGTCTGCAAAATTTGAAGAGGATCGACCTATTGGATGAGCCACAGTGAGTGCTCAAAGCTTGATGAACAAATCTTTATTTTTTATTTTGAATACTGTTCTTTTGTAAATGCAATCAAAATGCACTTTTTGTATTTCTAGACAGAATATTAATAGGATAACGTGTATTACCTCCAGATGATGTGCACTGTCAATTTATAGGAAGTTTAACCAATTGGTTAAGCTACAATGAACATTTAAAGATTCATTAAATTGATATATTTGGTTTTCTGACAATTTGTCTTTATATGTTCAATCAAAATTCAATATTTTCCATACTTTTGGATATAATATTGATATCAATAATATCTATTAGTCTCAGGGAATGGTTATTGTAATACTGTGCCAAATATGAGGAAGATTCAAAAGATTGTTTTGCTGCAATGAGCTTTCAAAGATTGAAATGTTGAAAAGATTTGACTTACAGATGCTGTTTACATGCAAACAATTACACTTTTTGACATTTTAGGATGCAAATATCTTTTGATTCTCTGAATATAGAGCTCTGAAAGAAAATAGGCTGTTACACTGTTATGACGAGGTGAACTATTTAGCATTTATTCAGTCTTCTTGCAGTTCTCCAAGAAAATATCATGCTTTGAAAATGGCCATTTTACCAAATCATAATGATTATGATGGTAATCAGGCCACGAGGGCCAGCCGCTACTGGATGTCGCGTCGGTCGAGCTCTCGTCACTTTTGGATTAGCTATCGCGAGAGCAGGACGTCTACACGCTGCGCGGCACTCAGATGCCGGCAGCGGCTGATAGGATATCAGCGGGTGCGCCACGGCCACCCAGCCTCTGCGTTACGCGCGGTCAGTCTGTACTGTACCGGAGGCAGGGACTTTATCACTGCGCTGATAACTGTCCCGGTAAGTATGGGCCTTTGGGCACCGCTGCGGCGGATAGGCCTACGGGCCAGGCCTACGGGCCAGGCCTACGGGCCAGAGCTGCGGGTCCCTCACCTCTGCGTTACGCGCGGTCAGGCCTGCCTGCACCGGAGGTTGAACGTTACCAGCGGCCACTGACCGGGTAACCGATGCCTATGAGCCTCCATCACTGTGGTGGTGAGGCCTACGGACATGGCCTATGGCCTAGGCTCCTTGAGTTGGCACTACAACCTCTGCATAGCGCGCGGTCAGGCTCGCCTGTACCGGAGGTTTGCCAGATCGGCTTGCACAGCACGGGCCCTGGATCTTGGCATCTACGGGTTTCACAGAGTACGGATCCGCCCCCCCCCCCGCCGCCTTAACGTACCTACTGCCACCACCGGCGTTACGGTGGGGCAGGGGGGGGGGGGAGCGGGTACCAACCGGCCAACCTGGAGGGGTCAGGGCATGGTCAGGAGGACGAACAGGTGGGATGCCTCTCAGGGCGCGGCCACTGCAGCCAGAATAGGAGGCAGGGGCGTAATTTAATTAAAAACCTCTTGTGGGGAGCAACCGCCATCAAGAGTTGGACGAGCACCGATAACGGCTCACTCAAACATGGCTCACCGCATCTCACGCACGCCCTCTCCGGCAACCTCCAACGGCTACTGTAGCAACGAAGGCGAACATGCAGCCAGCATACTGACGGCATTCATTGAGAAAGCAGAGAGGCGAAGGATGGATTCACCAGCGGAGGCCCTATACGTACCGCTGCCGCACGAGTCGGATACTAACTCGGAGGCAGACATGGACATGACGGATACCGGTGCGGAAACACCGACACAGGATGAGCACTGTTATCCGGCCACCTCTGGGAAGCCACCGCCATCACCAGGAGCGGTGACTGATACTGACGGCAACGGGAGAAGGCTGGTGTTAGCAGCCACGTCCCCGACTTACACACCGCCCCCAGTAGGAGGCCTACACAGAGGGCTGAGGATGGTGGTGGCGGATCTGTCAACTACGTTCAGCCCGCCACCGGATCCGGCATGCGGGGATCAATGGAGAGGTCCGGACTACATACCCACCCCGATAGCAGAGCTAGAGCGCCTGGAGGCGCGAAAGCGAGAACTGCAGGAGGAAATACGTAACAGAAGGGCGGGGTACTCAATAAACTGGTCGCAGGGCGAGTCACACGGATCCTCACCACCTACACTGGCAGGCGGAGGCGAGCTACCTTCAGACGAGTATGTCCACAGGCCCAGACCTTCGGCACTCAACACACCCAGAAGGGAAGCAAGAGCACCCACACCTGCAAACACACCACCACCGCCCTATAGGGTCAGGACACCGGCCCCGGTAACGGCTCCACAACAAGCGCACGTGGACACGCCCGCCCAGGCCATATCGGGTACGCGCGAGGTCACGCAGGAACCCGAGGGCACGGGTTCCTACCTGGAACAGTTCATACCGACGGAAAAGGTACCGCTGGACGCGGTGTGCGACAACCTTGCGGGCAACACAGCAAAATTGCTGCAGGCGCTATGGAACAACCCGGTGACCAAAACGGAGCTTACAGAGATCCACACAACACTGCGAAGGCCAGGCAATGCGGAAGTGCTCAAAAAAACCCGGATTCATCCGGAAATCGAACACATACTTCAGCAGCGAGTCAGGGACAATGATGCGGCCCTAGCGGCAGCCCAGTGGGGCGTGCAGTATGCGGCCAGGCCAATAGCAAAAGCCCTGGACGGGATAGAGACTGGCAAACCACTCTCCAAGAAGGAAATGGCGGAGGCACTGGTTACCACACTGAAACTACTAGCGCGCACAAGCAACACAATACTGGGCCTCAGACGGGACAACGTGCGTTCCACTCTACAGGCCCAGATCAAAACACTAGCGAAAAAAGAAGGAGATATGGGATTCAAGTACCTCCTGGGAGAGGACCTGGCGGCACAGGTCACCACTCTGGAAGCAAACCAGAAAACCGCGCATGCCATAGTGAGAGGAAATGGCAGGCAATACACAATACCGGATCGCAAACAGGGAAACTTCAGAGGCGGCCAGGGGAGAGGCCGCACAAGCCAATACCTCCCTCACAGCAACTCACAGTTGGGAATGGGAGAAGGTTACCGACAACGAGTGGGTAAAACGCATGGTAAAGGGCATTAAGATTGAAATCACTACCCTACCAGGCCAAGCAGTAGAGCCTAAATCAGACAGCAAAGGGAATGATAAAATATTAAGCGAGAAAATATTAGAAATGCGCGACCAAACTGTTTTTGGATTTGGGTTTCTAATTTCAATGTCTACAGGAAGGAATAAAAATATTGGATCATAGGCATATTTTTTTATTTCACTGCCGGTACCTACTAACTTAGTATCAGGATAATGTGACTGAGTTGGAAATCGGGTCATGGTGCCGGTGAGCTGATATACCAGTTGGTAACGCTATGTAGTCCTCACAAGTTGGTACCTGTCCTCATATGACCTTAGATGTTGCCAGGACGTAAAACTCCAAGAAACAAACAAGAGGATTTAGGGAATGTCTGGCTAAAGAAGCCTCGCGTCGAGTGCTTGTGTAATGAAACCAATTGCTTTCTCGGATATTTAGTTTTTGGTAATCTTTTGTTATAATTTGTCATCGGTCCACCGCCACAAGCATGGCAGTTCAGCGGTTGGGATGAGATGTTATTTTATATTACATCCCCAATAACAAAAAAAATAATTTAGTTTATTTGGGACTTAGTTCCAGCAACATCTGAGGTCATATCAGGACGGGTACCGATTTATGACAGTGGGCACATATGGCAACTTTATAGTGCTGCCGTACTGGGAGACCAGGCCACCGGCACCATGACCCAATATCCCACTCAGTCAAATTATCCCGATACTGAGCAAACCAGTCGTTGCCCTATCCTAGTGGTGCCGAGCGCCAGGCTAGGTAGTGACACGTATCAGTATTGTAAGTCATCGGTTTGACTCGGCTGGAGTTCGAAACCACGACCTCCCGCACGGGAAGGTCCCTCATAGCCAGGTTATATTATCAATATCATGCACAATGTTATATATCTAAAAAAACTAACTAAAAACCATAAAAATCAAATACAGTGTGTCCCTCTATCATATCATAAAAGTATGACTGTACGTGCAGCTGAAAGGCGGGTTTGTGCGTGTGTGTGTGTGTGTGGAGGGGGGTTATCGGAATCACTTTCAATGGTCTCCAATTACTGGCTCTTAATTGGGTTCAATTGAATATGACGCATTTAAAGCTGCTAACAAAACATAAACCTTCCCCTGCATTGCCCTTGACTAGTAGTATTGTGTAGGCCGCACCAGGCATCGACACTGGAGTGTACACCAGCACCACCATTTCAATGGCGCCCCTGGTAATGACAGCATCTACTGACAGCATGCCAGGTCCCATTTGACAGATGTCTGTCACCTCTTATTTGCACAGGAACACATTCGATATCAGGGACATATTGATATGAATCACCTCGAACTTGAATGTCATTAATTTTCGTGGGTGGTTTCCTTTCTTCACTTGCCCCTTGTTAATGGATAAATTGCAGTCGAATGCATAAAATAATTTAATATAAATCAAACTAAAATGAATAACTTGCTGCTGGACAGACATTTCAAGCAAAACCCTGGGAATCAGCTGCTAAGGTAAGTTATGTAAATGCAGGTGATACTTATGCTCGATTGTTGGTGCTTTTGTGCTTTTTGTTTTCTATTTTGCATTATAGAAATGGGTCGTCAGATTAAATTGCTATCACCCACAAAATATAGTGTCAAACTGTCTTAGCTAATGTCAAATTCCCATTTAATGAAAATAAATCTTCTGGAAACGGCATTAATATACCTGGGGTGTGATGGTTTTTTGTTGTTGTGAATACCTGCAATATGACATATTAAAATCCAGTTCTGGCTCATAATTGACAATGACTTGTCCAGGGGCATGGGCGGGGCGCTAGATTCATACAGATAACCCTGCTTATTTTAATCGCTGCATTTCCATAAGATTCCAGGCTCCTGGATAGATAAAAAATAATATTTTTAAAAGCCCTCTTATCTATCCAGGGAATAAGTATCGCCAAAATCACTGCAATCCATCTCAAAGTGGCCCTCTTATTAACCAATTGCCTGCACAATCAATAGTCTGCAGAATCAAGTTCCGGGCCGTCCATACACCGCACACCGTACACCCTTCTCAGTAGAGCCCACTTCTGATGTGGCTGAGAAGATCGTGTTTCTTAAAGGTAAGTCATGACGCAACCAGCGTGGTATAATTGTCTTGAAATCCGATTGTGAAGCCTCGCTTTCGTATCAAAGGCAACGGATCAGACGCTGTGGGCTCTGTGGGTGGAATGGCTGCCCTGTAATCAGGGCACACCAGCCAAACCCCAGGGTTGGTTGGTTGGTTGTTGGAGTTTTACGTCCTGGCAACATCTAAGGTCATATCAGGACGGGTACCGACTTGTGACAGTGCACACTCATGGCGACTTTATAGTGGTGCCCCACTGGGAAATCAGGCCACCCTGCACCATGACATGACATCTCACTCATTCACATTATCCTGACACTGAGCTAACCAGTTCTAATAATGCCGAGTGCCTGGCTCTGAAGCGACAAGTATCAATTTTTAAGTCATTGCTTTGACTCGACCAGCGTTCGAACCCGGAGACGGACAGTTATCTCATTTGGCCATCCCGTCTGGTCTCAGGTGGGTGGGCGAAGTGACTTGAAATGGACTGAAGCCGAAGGCTGAAATGCAGAGTTAATGTCATGGCAGAGACGCAGGTTCTAGTCCAACCACCATTGTGCATTATTTAGTAGAACATTATAAGAGGAGGGCGGTCTGCATGTGCTACATTGAATGTGAATGCTGCTGGATTCAAACTAGTGTGAGATTTAATGCATTGATTGTTATGCGCCCTGAGAAGTGCTTTTTTACATGCTAGAATGGATTCACCAAACTAATTAATTTCCATGGAGGAATTTAAACAAAATTAAAAACAACAAATTAATGTCACGGTGTTAGTAGCTTGTCTTCTAAGTCTACCATGTAGTATCTTTGATTTGCTAGTAATCCCTCCTTGGGTAGTTAGCCATTTCTGTCTTATAGAAATTCTGTTGAAATGCGTATCGTCTATAAGAAGATGAGCATAACACGCCAATTAAAAGAGTGGTTGGTTTTTAAAACAATGTTTATCTCAACCACAACCATAATATTTTGAATGAGGTGGACAAATAAATCACCTGCACAAATAAATCAATAGTTAATGCACCAGATGGAGCATCGCAGTAAAGAGACAGGCACTTCTTTTTAAGGTGCTTCTGCCTCCTCTATATTTTTTACAACTGATGTGCCATTGAAGGTTTGGGGAAATAATGATTGAGAGGTGAGGTAGGAGGAGGTGAAAATGGAATTATGATCAATTAAGTAATCCACTGCGGAATTCTACTTATTTGGTTGTCCATCAGTTTCAGCCCTTTCTCTCTCTATCTCTCTCTCCCTCTCTCTTTCCATCACCTTCTCTTTCTCTCTCTCTCTTTCTCACTCTTTCTCTATTTCCTCCCATTTTTTTCGGTCTTTATCTCTTTATGTTGTCCTCCTTCTTTCTCATTTTCTTTTTCTCTTTTTCTCTCATTCCCTCTCTTTGCATTTCCTCACAACTATCTAGCTCTCTGTCTCTCACCATCTCTATACCGCTCCATCTCTCCACATCTCGATATATCCACCTCTCCACCTCTCCATCGCTAAATATCTCCATCTCTTCATCTTTCCATCCTCCATCTCGTTGTGGCTATATCTCTCTCTCTCCCTATCTCTATATATCCATATCTATATATCTCTGCATCTCCACATCTCTATATATATCTCCTTCTCTACAAAAATTGCAATCTTTCTCTTTCTCTTGACACCGCCTTCTCTTTAGTGTGAAATTACTGTGTCAGCATCCAAGTGTTACTTCGAGCAATACTTCCTCCATCACGTGACCACATTTCAGACTGGTGACTGTTTTTTTTCTATTACAGAGTGTATTATAAAGCACAATTCGGGTGCTGTGCCAGTAGGAGATGGAGCCAGGGCAGCTAGGGAGTGAGGAGCACGGGTAGGAATATGGGTAGTGTGCGGTGCCTCCTGGGACTCAGCCGGCGAGATTCAGGGAGGAGTGAGATTCTGGTTAGGTGAAGACTCACTAACTCTCACTGTATCACTATCAGGCAGATAAGTTGTGTTGTCGATAATATTCGCTTGTTAAAAGCATGGTAAAGCATGCAATAGACATGTACTGTGCTGCATGATTATGAGTGTAGTAGTCTGTACATGAGTCCCACTGCCACGTGGTGGTGGCAGACACTACACCATGCGCCTACGCAGTTACACTGAACTGCGCTAGGTGGTGGCAGGCTAGCCAACGGGCAGACCCCGACTAGGCTGCCCTCTACTGCGTGTGGCTAGCTCACCCCCCAACCACCTATAGAGGCGACGTGGGACCTGGCGAGTAAGGGGGTGGGTCAGTTGACTGTTGACGCCGTGGAGAGCAGAGAGGTTTTTGTAATAAACCAGGTTGAAGTGTACTGAAACTAAATCTTAGCGTTCTTCGGTGAGTGCGTGACAGTGTGGGAAGACTGTGGGCCATCACATGATTATCACCCTCAATAAATACACAGAATAAATGGACAGATATTGCATTACAATTCTTGTTTGGGGTGTACTGCATTCTATGTATATTATTCAGGGATGAAAGTTGTCTCCAGCCAAAAATGCGGAAATCAAACCGAGATTATTACACCGACAGCGAATTTCCGCGAAAATGCGGATCTTCTCCCATAGACTTAGCACTGTCAGGGAATAGCGGTGCGGGGGGGGGGGGGGGGGATGCCGGAAGTCAGGTTTCAACTAGTCTTGTTGTGACTGTAGTTATCGCCCATACCTACCTCATTCTTTCATGTTCGAGCAACATCTAAGTTCATATAAAAACGGGATTTGAACTACCCAACTGTTGTCATATTACATCCTGATTTTTTATTCTTCTGCTTAATGTTAATCAGTAAAAAAAAATCAAAAAAAAAAAAAAAAATCTCGGAAATCCGCTAAACCGTGGAGATCTTTCATCCCTGATTATTATTTGAGTATAGAACAGGACCGCTCATCTATAGTCCCTCCCGTATAATATGACCTATACTAGGCCCACTTCCCTCCACCCCCTAAGAATCTGCGCGTTCACGGGCCTCCTCTCTCCGCGTGTACCCGGGGCCTGTTAACCCCGTCCTTCCGGTTCCGGTGGCGCTCTCAGCCACTCTTCAAACTGCAGTCTGTGCTTGGAAACGGTCACCAGCTGCGCATAATCAACAGCACCATTATGATGATCTAGTATCCAATTACCGTGCGTGAGTGTGTCTACTGCTATGACAAAGGCTCGTCGCTCTACGTCACAGTTACCATTGTTAGATACTGACGTCAGTACCACGTCATTGGCAACGCCTGTGTAGTATTGTTGTTACATAATAATTACATAACGAGCGGTGGAACTGCGAGGGTGGGGGTTGGGGGTTGGGGCGGGGCGTAAATTCACTAACACTGTAGATAATTAGTTACACTTGTTTGTCTGTTTGTTTAGCGACCACCACCCCACCCCCGCTCCCAGAGCAAAAAAGTAAACATCGGCTATTGTTTTTGCTTTGTTTTTATTGATACAGTATTTATTCTGCCCATAGCGTGTAAGCTCCCTCGAGGGTGCTTGTTTTCAATACTGGACAGCTCTGAGGAATGTTATGGTGTATGCCCGGGTTCCGGTTCCGGGTTGGTATCCGGGACATCCACCAGCATTTATTTAAGTAGTTAGTATCTATGTTAGTTTTTTGGGGCTATCCTATAACTAATATTGTAGCCTAGTATGTACATCTAGTGAGATGGTAATAGCCTTGTGGATGATGATGTGTTCCCAGAATTTGTTTGTTTGTTTTGTTTGCAGCTTTCCTTTCACTTGTGCCCTGTCCCTAGTCAGTGCCTAGATGTGCCAGAACACATCCGTACTCTTCAGGACTGTGACCAGGTGGGTCAGCTGCAGTGTGAAATTGTTAACCATAGTTCTAACGGCATTGTCCCTGACTTTTGGTTTTACCACCTTCCTTTCACCTGTGCCTTGTCCCTAGTTGGTACCCGGGTGCGCCAGAACACACCCGTACCCTTCGGGACTGCGACCTGGCAGCGGGTTGTATTATTTTCTCATGCCATAGTGTAGTATAGGTTGGGTTTGGTGAGCATGGTTGGTCTGTCCTTACCTTTCGTGATTTGTGCCAGAACACATACCAAGGTGGACTATGACCTCATTTCTTCTGACCCTCCCAGTACTCCAGATGGCTGTGTATTTATAGGTTTGATGTACACCCTCTTCCGTGGCCTGTCCTTGGGATGTGTGCTCTTTCACAGTTTGCCTTGACTGCGCCCGGTCAGGTGTTATTTGGTGCCCATATGATGGGGTATAGTTTTTATTTGTTCTTTTTTAGGAATTGTCTATAGAGCTCGAGTTTCTTGATTGCTCTGACTGGAGGTGGTTGTTTGTTCCAGGCTTGCGTGGCCATGACTAACACACTTCCTTCATGTATTTTATTCATGCTTATGGTTTCTTTTAGCACTGGTGCACCTGTATGTCTGGTGTTTCTACCATCAGTCACTGTGAGACCTTGTTGTGTGGTGTAGTGGTGTGCGAGTAGCTTGAGGTGTAATTCTCTTCTATTTGTTAGTAGTTTTGTGTTACATTTAATGTGGACTTCCATCGTTGGGAATCTTTTGTGGACCTGGAGGCATACCTTGAGTGCTCTATTCTGTAGCACTTGTAATTTATTTAGCAGGTTTGCATTCCCTCCCATGTAAATGACGTCACCATAGGCAAAGTAGGGTAGGATCATACCTTTGTATATTTTTATTGCCATGCTTTGTGTCATGTAGTATCTTTGTTTTTCTAGTAGCCATATTTTATAATTAGCTTTCTTTATTGTATTTGTTATGCAGGTGTCATAATTTAGGTGCCTGTCTAGGTCCTCTCCTAGATAGCGATAGCTGTCTACTGACTCGAGTTGACCTTCCCCCAGTTGGCAGTTTAACTTTAGGTTTTTGGTGTGCCTGGTACCTAACAGTACCATTTTTGATTTATTTGTCTTCATTGTTATTTTGTTTATTTGGCATCATTTGTTTAACTTCAATAGTGTTTTATTTAGGGTGGCTTCTAGTTCCTCGGGTGATTTGCTAGCCACGTGGACCATTGTGTCATCAGCATATAAAAGCAGGTGTTCTGTTTCTAACCAATTATTGAGGTCATTTATGTAAATTAGGAACAGGAGGGGGCCCAACACGGACCCCTGTGGTACTCCGTTGTGTAAGTATTCTTCCACCAATGTTGTCCCATTCGCTATAGTGCATTGTTTCCAGTTTAGCAGGTAGTCACTTACACAGTCTCCTGTTTTCCCTTTTATCCCCATTCGGGTTCATTTATTTTTTAATGTGGTGTGGTCCACCGTTTAATGTGGTGTGGTCCACCGTGTCAAAGGCTTTGCTAAATTCTATGAATGCTGCCCCCCACCATGTTCTTTTGATTTATATTGCTTGCAATGTCATTAGTTAACTTTAAGTTGGTTTTAATTGTTGAGTGATTTTTTCTAAACCCACCTTTTTTGTTATTTAAGATTTGGTGCTTGTTTAGGTAATTCGGTATGTGTCTCCATTAACTTGCCGGGTACTGGTAGGATAGAGATAGGCCTGTAGTTACCTAATGATTGTCTGTCCCCTCCTTTGTGGAGAGGAGTGACCTTAGCTGTTTTCCAACAGCTTATGAACGACCCTCCAGCGAATGATTTATTGAAGAGGTCACATATTATATTTGGGATACAGCCGAGTGTGTCCTTCAGTATTGTGCTGGAGATGTAGTCAATGCCTGATGGCTTGCTGCAGTCAATATTTTTATAGGGTATGATTAGTTACACACTAATATCCATAAGGTACGCCACAGTCATGCTGTGTTAAAGATATATATATGTATATATATATATATATATATATGTTTGTCAGTGGTCATCCCGCACCGCACCCCACTCCATCTCCTACATGTCCTATAAATAGTATAATACTGTACACCGGACGGGATGGCCGAATGAGTTGAGCATCCTTCTCCCGTGTTGGTAGATCGTGGGATTCGAAACCATTGGTTCGAACCATGGTACAGTCAAATCAATGACATAACAATTTATACTTGTCATTTCCTAGCCAGGTGCTCGGCATTATTAGGATATGGCAAGGACTGATTGGCTCAGTCTCAGGATAATGTGACTGAGTGAGATATTGGGTCATGGTGCCGGTGGCCTGCTTTCGCAGTGGGACCGCACTATAAAGTCACTACCAGTGCACACTGTCACAAGTCGGTACTCGTCCTGATATGACCTTAGATGTTACCAGAACATAAAACTCCATCAACCAACCAACCTATTCCTTACCTGGCGATTTTCCCGAAAATTGTTCGCAACCACGGCTAGACAAGTTTACTACCGACCAGGCGGCGTGTACCACGGGCACACATAGATCTGTATTCACCAAGCCTGTACGGGTAACCACCATAAAAGCGCCTCTCGCTCAGGGCACCCACTTTTCCCTCTGGGCGCCACCTGACATGTAACCAGCGGTTATCTGCTGACACTACTAAGGTCGCACTACTCGCAGACCGCCGACTTACCGATTCCCCCGTTATCGGGAAAACCGCCAGTTTCTGTTGGAAACAATGCAGTGCGACGGTGAGTCCCACCCACTTCCGGTTCCGGTGACATTTAGTGACAGCAGATATCAATCACGCTGGGCGGCACCGTTTCTTGCGCGGAGCGTGAGAGGCAACAAAGCCGGGTGGGGGGTGAGGTGGGGGTGAGGGTGGAGGGGTGGGGTGGAGGGGGGGGGGGGTGGAGGCGCTGGCACAGCACCCAATACGGGGTAGTATCAAGACGTACTGGTCACCTCTCTAGGCGAGTGTAGTTGGTTGTGAAGTTTTACGTCCTGACAATATATTATGGTCGTATCAGGACGAACACCGACTCAGCCACATTAGCCCACTCAGCCACCTTATCCTGGCACTAAGCCAACCAGTCCTTGCACTGGCTAGGAAGCAACAAGTATCAATTTTTATGTCATTGGTTTGACTTGATCAGGGTTCGAACACGTGGATTCGATTCCCACGATCTACCAAAACGGGAGACGGAAACTCAACTCATTAGGCCATCCCGTCAATTCCTGCAGCGTGGGAGGCCGCTGCCACAGTACCCAACTATTTTCACTAACAACTAACCCCACCCACAGCCTAACTAATCCCATCCTCACTTCACTTCTTCCTCTGGTGCCTTGGCCAGACTTACTGTGCATACCGCTGAATCTGGAGGGACTGAAGTTTGGATCCTGGTCAAGTCAAACCAATGACTTATAAAATAGGTACCTGTTGCTGCTCGGCGCTTGGCGTTATGAGGTCAGGACAGAGACTGGGTGCACAGTGTCAGGATAATGTGACTGTGTGGGACATCAGGTCATGGTGCCGGCGGCCTGATTTCCCAATGGGGCAGCACTATAAAGTCGCCATGAGTGCATGCTGTCACAAGTCGGTGCACGTCCTGGTATGCCCTAAGGTCTTGCTGGGGCGTAAAACTACCCCAACCACCCAGGCTCCACCCAGCCCTCTCAGAGGACTGTGGTTGGGCTCTGAGGCTGCCTTTTGCTTCTTCCCCCACCCCCCAATTTCTCTGACCACTACCCATCAGAAGCCAACTCCCGACCACATGGGACCTCTTTCAGTGGTGCCCATACAGTGCTGCAGATTTGCAGCCTTCAGCGCACCAATGCGACTGAAAACTCCCCAAAAACAAACCAACACGAGGCAGTACCAAGACGTACCGGGGAGTAGTTCACCTCTCCATACGAGTGTAGTGGTCAGCATTGACCTCTGAGGCAAGGAGTCGCACAGACATGTGGGCGTGGATAGGGCGATTGCATCAGGGAACCCAGATGGGTTAATGGTTAGGACGCTAGACCCCAGAATGGCAAGAAGTGTGGTTTTGAACCTAGATAGTTAGGATGTTTGCACTAGAATGGCAAGAAGTTTGGCTTTGAATCCTGTTATGAGCAATATTTCCTATTATTATCAGTTATAATATAGCTCAGTTTATGCAAAATAGGGAAGAAATGGTGTTTTCTGCTTAGACCGGAAATTACATACTGCATCACTTATTAAACTGTCCACCACCTCATTCCGCCATTTCTCTTTTCTTATGTCAACATATGCATATATACATATGTATTTATTTGTATATAAATAGATGCATGTGTGTAAAATATTATTTGCAGGTATGTATATATGATTATGTATATATTTATATATGTGTATATGTGTATATGTGTATATATGATATGTATATATATGTATATATGTGTATATGTGTATATGTGTATATGTATATATATGTGTATATGTGTATATCTGTATATGTGTAGTTGTGTATATGTGTATGTGTATATATGTGTATATGTATATATCTATATATATGTGTATATGTGTATATGTATAAATGTATAGATGCAACAGACATATATATATATATATATATATATATATATTCCTCCAGTGTGTGTGGCACGAGTATGGGTGGCATGAAGGAGGCCCACCCACCAATTACCCCGACAGCTAGGGGGGGGGGGGGATCTCCACCAATGCACCACAGAGGAATAGATATATAAAGTTTCCCTTGCATTTATACTCCTATAATGCGTTATACATCATGTGAATGTACGTATATATTTACATACGTATATAAATATGCATATAGATATGTATATATGTTTTTATATACGTGAACAAATATGCATATCTAGCGCATCTGACTGAATGATGCGTTGTGGATTTCTCAACATTGTGTGAAAGCATGAGTCAGAACAGAAGCCTGTATCGCTTACTTACACAACATAATTGTAAATGGCAGATAAGAGGTAGGTAGCTAGAGGTCACCGCGGTATTCTTAGTTTGTCCTGGTTTCTTAGCAACATAGGCAGACAATCGAAGTGGTTTCTTAGAATGGACATACCACACTGCTAGGTGAACTTATAGTATTTAAGAGTCTAGTTAATTACACTATTCGAAAGATCCCGGATGCCTATAATCATTGGACTCGATATATCATAAGGCAGGTGTATAACATGACATAACATCCGAAACTACTTGAAGCCCTCATGTGGTTGTTTGGGAAGAGAAATGAATTGTAATTCTTTCGCGCAAGATCCATGAATGCGAATGTCATTTATATTGCCAATATTATTGGTGAGAATGCTACTCGGTTGGTTGGTTGTTGGAGTTTTACATCCTAGCAACATCTAAGGTCATAACAGGATGGCTACCGACTTGTGACAGTGCACTCTCAATAGTGCTGCCCCACTAGAAATTCAGGCCTCCAGCACCATGAACCAATATCCCACTCAGTCACATTATCAGGTCATGGTGCTGATGGCCTGGTCTTCCACTGAGGCAGCTCTATGAAGTCGTCATGAGTGCGCACTGTCACAAGTCGGTACCAGTCCTTACATGGCATTGGATGTTGCGCCCAGCGTGATTGATATATGTTATATATATATATATATATATATATATATATAGTTCTATATATATACCAGACATAATGGCCAAATGAGTTGAGTGACCGTCTCCCGTGTGGTTCAAACTCTGGTCGAATCGAACCAAGGATCAACAATTTTTACTTGTAGCTTCCTAGCCAGGCCCTCAGCATTATTAGGATAGGGCAAGGACTGGCTGGCTCAGTGTCAGGATAATGTGAGTGAGTCGGATATCAGGTCATTTTGCTGGTGCCATGGTCTCCCAGTGGGGCAGCACTATAGGGTCGGCATGGGTGCGCACTGTCACAAGTCTGTACCCATCCTGATATGAGCTTAGATCTTGCCAGGGCATAAGGCTCCAACAACGAACCAACCATGTATATATATACAGTAAAACCTATCTAACCGACCATTTCCAAAGATCGACCACTCCCCTGTATCGATCGCTTTATTTGGGTGCCAACCGAATGAATGAGACTTATTTTATATATCCAAATCGTGTGGATTTCCGCAAAATTGGATCGCGTCATGCAGCAATTGTTGGTTTTGTTGTTGGTTTTCTTTCTTTTTAACACAATTTCGGAGGGGGTGGGGACTAAAATTGTTAAGGTTCTTGGCCTCCTACATTGTTCTCTGGTGTGGGTTAGAGTGAGATTTTGCTAGCAACTATTCTAGATAAAAATATAATTTCCTGCATGTATATGTATATATGCATGTATATATATATATATATATATATATATATATATATATATATATATATATATACTACTATTCATTTACCGGTAGGGCAGTTGCCCAGCCAGATGTCTTAATTACACTGATCTACTCCCTAAAGTCGATCCCAAGTTCGGTAGATTTAGAGAGGTTTTACTGTATATTTATATATATATATATATACTTATATATATACTTATATATACTGTATATTTAAGTATATATATATATATATATATATGTCTATATTAATAACACTGAAACTAGGCATACATATAGAAGCCTAAATCATGTCTAAATGTTATCAAGCTACCCAGACCTTTCACAGTCAGTCAGAGAGAATCTCAAGAGGAGCGGACTCAGATATGAAGGCTAGTTTTCACTTTGCACGCCCGATATGCGCTATCGACGCTGATGTGGTGACTGCTGCATGTATCATAAACTCGGCCTGCCGGTTCCATCACGCCCGCCGCGGGTCAAGAGGATCCCCTGGTCGCCATGGTAACCGCGTTGTTGCCATGGATAACATCCCCCAACAGACTCATCTCTCAGATGCGCGTATTATCTAGCGGTCGGCGCCCGTCGGACGTCGATAGGCACCGGCTACTGGGGGCATCAAATACCAATACATTTAGCCATCGGTGCGGGTGTGGCTTGCTAACAATTCGCCCGCCAAATTGGCGAAATAATCCACTTGTGCCTACCGATTCGACGACAGTCATATGTCACCAATCGGTTTGCCGTTACTACTGCGTATTAGTACATACACTACCTCTAATTAGTATTAGAGGTAGTGTATGTATTTATTCATGTGTGTATATATATATATACGGTTTCGCCGGGAGTTTCGCCGGCGTGTGTCGGCGAGGGCGCCGTGGGTGAACACCCCGGTGGATCCATTCCCGTCGGGTCACACGGGTATTTGACCCAGGGTGTTGACCGCCAATCGCCGCCGGTGGAAGCGCGCGGGTGCAGCAGACGGGAAGTGTCACGTGACCAGTTGTAATAAACCACCCACCGCCACCCACCCTCCCACCGCTACCCCGACCCTGCCACCGCCACCTTCACCCTCCCACCGACGCTCCCCCCCCCCCCCGCCCACTCACCATCCCTTCACCATACACGCGCGCGCACGCGCACACATCAGCTACCCACGGGACACCCGCGGAACGCTCACCGGCCACCTAGCGGACGCCGGCGGAACACCCGTCCCGATGGTATCGTCATCATGACGCCGCGTACGTCAGGGGAGACGGGCAGACCACCCAGCTAGGGGTCAGAGTGTCCTTGTAATCTGCCGACAATCGCACCGCCCCTGTAAACATACGTCACAGGTGCCGCTACGGATGCTCAATAATGCCTTCCTGGCGGGAGGAGATTGGTCCCCCAATAGCCGATGTCTACTTTTTGTGCTGGAGGGTCGTATCGTAAAGCTGCATAGTCCGACGAAAACATCAAATTTTCAAAACCAAAACAATTATTCAGATTTGATTCTACATATCCAACTTACATACTGGTGCACTTGTCGCCATATAGAAGGGCATACAGAACCAATTTAATAGAACCTGTTACTGCAGAAGCCTATGGTCTCAGAGTTTTGGGGTGCTTGCCAAAATTATTTGTGGATGGTTGCACTTCAAATATCTCAAAAGTTAGACATTTAAAATAAAAGTTACTTCAAACTAAAGTAAGGGAGGCTATAATAATCAATTTAATATATTTAACTCATAAAATGATAGAAACTCAAAACCATCGGACTATGCAACTTTAAACAAACAAGGAGGAGAGTGGTCACAACTGGCGCAAAGCTCCAAAAGACAAATAGTGTAAGCAACTAGTTCCTGTGTCTTTTGAACATAAGTTCAAAACACTATTGTTAAGTTCAAAGCACTACCCCTACGTACGTCCAAAACACTACGCAAGGTCAAAACACTATCATGATACGGCAGTGGGGGATGTAGTGCTGCAAAATGTAACCTACTGGTACATATTGACATACGCTGACCATGCTGCGGAGTTTGCAGCCCGTCCTAGATGGTTTGGTTGTTGGGAGTTTTACGCCCTGGCAACATCTAAGGTCATATCAGGATGCACATAGTAGTAGTATACAGGGATAGCGCTGCGGCATCTGCGCCACGTTTTAGTATACACTGATGGTGCTGCGGAGTTTGAAGCGCATAATACTAGTATACGCCGATAGAGCTGCGGCGTGTGCACCACGTATTCTATTAGTATATGCTGGTGGTGCTGCGGCGATTGAAGCACATATTACTGCATACGGCACCACCTTATTGCATACTGCCCCACCCTACTGCATACTGCCTTACCCTACTACAAATGAAAATGAATATGCAGCAAATATTTAAAAAAAAATTTAGATTAGGGCCTAGTGTTTTGAACTTAAAGGTAGTGTTTTGAACTTAATGATAGTGTATTGAGCATGGCCACAGTAGTGTTTTGAACCCACCTTCAACTAGGTTGAAAACACTACCGTAGTGTTTTTGAGGGGTAAGGTTTTAAACTTACTACACTGGCACTAGGACCAAGTCCTAGAGCCAGGCACTAGGATACCGGTGGGCACCGACATTTAACCCGAAGCGCCACTAGGGCTTAGTGCGGCATGCGATGTGCGTTATCTGTGTTACAACACGATATATGCGCTATGCGTAGTGTGGCATGCGATATGCGTAGTGCGGCATGCGATGGCGTTATCCGTGTTACAACATGATATATGTGCTATGCGTAGTGCGGCATGCGATATGCGTAGTGCGGCATGTGATGTGCATTATCCGTGTTACAACAAGCTATATATGTTCTATGCATAGAGCTACATGCGATATGCATAGTGTGGCATGCGATGTGCGTTATCTGTGTTACAACAAGATATATGCACTATGCATAGGGCGACATGTGATAACTGATATGCATAGTGTGGCATGCGATGTGCATTATCCGTGTTATAACATGATATATGCGCTATGCGTAGTGCAGCATTGGATATGTTTAGTGTGGCATGCGATGTGCATTATCTGTGTTACAACAAGATATATGCATTATGCGTAGTGCTACATGCGATATGCATAGTGTGGCATGCGATGTGTGTTATCCATGCTACAACATGATATATGCACTATGTGTAGTGTGGCAGGCGATATGCATAATGTGGCATGACATGTGCATTATCCGGGTTACAACAAGACATATGTGCTATGCATAGTATGACATGTGATATGCGTAGTGTGGCATGCAATGTGCATTATCCGTGTTACAAGATACATGTGGTATGCATAGTGTGACATGTGATATGCGTAGTGCGGCATGTGATGTGCGTTATCCATGTTACAACAAGATACATGCGCTATGCATAGTGTGACATGTGATATGCATAGTGCAGCATGCGATGTGCGTTATCCATGTTACAACTAGATATATGTGCTATGCGTAGTGCGACATGTGATATGCGTAATGCGGCATGCGATGTGTGTTATCCGTGTTACAACAAGATATATGGGCTATGCATAGTGCGACATGTGACATGCGTAGTGTGGCATGCGATGTGCGTTATCCGTGTTATAAAATGATATATGTGCTATGCGTAGTGTGACATGCGATATGCGTAGTGTGGCATGCGATGAGTGTTATGGGTTATGCGATGTGCATCAGATGAATCCAAACAACTGTGGATGAAGGAGACTTATTTTATATATCCAAATCGTGTGGATTTGCACAAAATTGGATCGTGTCATGCAGCAATTGTTGTTTTTTTTGTTGGTTTTCTTTCTTTTTAACACAATTTCGGAGGGGGTGGGGACTAAAATTGTTAAGGTTCTTGGCCTCCTACATTGTTGGGTGACAGTGAGATTTTGCTTGCAACTATTCTAGATAAAATACAATTTCCTGCATGTATATGTATATATGCATGTGTATATATATATATATATATATATATATATACATATATATATATATATATATATTTTACTACTATTCATTTACGGGTAGGGCAGTTGCCCAGCCAGATGTCTTAATTACACTGATCTCCTACTGATTCCCTATTTGTTGATATTGCCTATTGTCAACTGATGATATCTTACTACAAAATATTCACTGTTATTAAGTATTACCCATGTTCCTTATTACCTGTTACATTGACTGAATAATTAATTATATCGACCGTACTTCATGTTTTGTTGCCTTCCTTCTGCCTACAAATACATATTGTATATGTAAGGACAAGCAACAATGGTAGACTGGCCGATATGATCATTTATTACATCAACAACTATGATCCACCTTTCAATTATATATCTATATAGGCAAATGGCTGGGCAAACCCACCAAGAACGTGGGAGCGTCCCACCCAGCCAAACCTCAATAAGTGTCCAGAACCGAAGCGACTTTCATGTTGTTCAAGATACGGTCTGAGCGAGGGGTGCTAATGTACTGAAACACAGTGTCCGAAGACCAATCCCCCCTCTGCTTTATCTCCCCGATGCTGGCTCCCTGCAATGCCAAGAAGGTTGCCCCCCCCCCCCCCCCCCCCTCTGCGAAGTGAATGGCACGACAAAGACTCAGGATACAGGCCCGCCGCCCCCGATAGGCCCTTAATGGCCGCCTGCATAGCCATATACTCCAAAGGCGAAAATCCGCATGCAGGTGATGGCACCTGAAAAGCGGCATCACCGCTTGTTACGTGAGTTTCCAGAAAATGTTTCCGCACCCAGTAGACTGCGCACAAGTCTGTATTGCTCAAGGCAGCCACAGGTATCAACAGTCTCTTCTGCGAAAACTGTTTAGTCTTCACCTTTCTAACCGATATCATCATCCCCAAGGGTAGAAACTAAAGTCCGAACAGAGGAGAACTGAGTCCGAGTCAGTTAACTGGCTCTTATGCAGCAGCCCACGGAAACCTGTCAATAGCACTTCATGGATACAAGCGCTTCACGGATAAACTACTTGACATAAAACTCAAACATTGCCAATAGGTCTTTCGGCAGAATAGGTGCCGCGGTTCTAACTGAGCAACCCAGGACTTGTTTAGCTCCTCCCAATACTGTTTTCACTTGATGTGCATTATAGTTAATAGGCTCAGAGCCCTGAGACTTTAGAAAAAAAATTAAAGCACTCAAATAGTTTGTTATTGAAGAGTAAGACAAGGTGCAGCGACCTGCGAGGAAGGGCAAGGAAGAGGCGACAGAAGCCCACAGAAATAATCGATAAACTGGAAATATCGACGTAGTTCAGTCGAACGAGTAGCTCTCGAGTTTGGTGCATAATACTGGTCTGCCAATGCACGTGCTTGCGCATCCAGATTATGTTGTAATCAAACAAATGGCTACAACATAATCTACGAAGAGGGTCAGCACTTATTATACACTGACTGCTCCCTGTTTCAGTCCATCTACTCATTGCATCACAAATGTTGTTATTCTTACTTGACAGATATACTGATGTAATAGAGAAATTATACTCGCAAGACTTCCAAAACAGTTCTTTCACCCAAGTCATTATAACTTTGTTAGAACAGCGCCCGGTGGCAAGCGCCGCACGGACAGTGGTGTTATCCGTGACAAACACCATTGAACGGTCTGCCAAGAGTCTGCTCCAATGGTCCAAAGCGCTTACCACCGCCCACATCTCTCTTATATTAATGTGAGAATCCTCACAATTCTTATGTGAACTCTCATAATGATGGCCTAACTGAGGCCCAACTTCGGTTTGTACCGCTGTATCAAAAAACCGAGCACACCAGTTGTCCGCATGGATCGCCCCGAACCCAGCACTAGATGCGTCAGTATAAACTGATAACATTGGTGAATGGTGCCAAAGCATCTTAGCATAGCTGTTGAATCTGTCAACAAACCTAATCCACCAATTAATTTTGTAGCGGAATTCCGCTTTTAATCTAAATTTGTAGAACGTTTTTTTCAGCAATCTTATAGCGTCATAAATCCGCATACTGAAGGAGCGGCCCCCACGAACGACTGCTGCACAGTGTGAAAGACGACCCCCAAGTCGCTCAAGCTCTTTCCTGGATGCCTTGCGCTTATTGGCAAAAATCAAAAGGTGTTTCTTCAATTTTGCTATCTTATCCGGAGGAAGACGCAGCTGCAGTGCCACAGTGTCAATTTCAATCCCCAGGAATCGCTTAGTCTGAGATGGGGAGCCTAGCTTTTCAAAGCTAATGTTGAAACACAATCTACGCAATATTGCAATTAAAATGTTCTGACTGCAGCAGCATTCGGGAAAACTGCTTTCCACCACTGCAAAATCATCAAGGTAATTAGTCACCTTGTTTACGCCCTCCCGAACCGCACACCTCATAACAAACTCAGAAATTTTACTGAAAATGTACGGGCTCGAAGAGAGCCCCATGCATAATCTGTTGTCAACATAATATTCAAGGCCCCCACCAGAATCCCAGACCAGGCACTGCTTCGTATGGTCCGATGGATGAATGTTGACTGCCCTATAAGCGTCCTTTATATCAACCACTGCTATCTAATCAAACTGGCACATGTTTTTAACCAGATGGTCAACACTCTTGTGCTTAAACTTACATGAAATTTCGTCAGTATAACTGTTCACTGATGATTCTGACAGCTTACTGCAGTCAACAATACCACGCAAACCACCGGAAGCTTTAGGGATGCAAAACATATTATGGACACACTGTGGTCGAGCACTCACCCGACTAATTCCACCAGCTTTAATTTCAGAGTCCAACTTACTAGCCAAGCGGAAGGGGACCCAAACGCCCCCTGGCGGATTGAACTAGAACCTGCCGATCTCGATGGTGGCGCCGACTAGGGCATCTCAACTCTCCCGCCCGAACCAGCCGTTAACCTGGCGGATCGCACCTATCTCTACCGGAGCCCACAACGGCTCCCAACCTGATGCACCCTACACCCGTATATACAAGTATATACGCAGTATATATATATATATATATGTATATGGATCGTGATAAACCCTTTATCGCGCGTAATAAGCTCTGTCGTGGTCCTCCCCCCACCCCACGCCCCACCCCCGACTGAGTGGGGTCGGCGGGTACCAGCATGCACTCGCCCCCCCCCCCCCTGCACCGGGAGGGACTCGCGCGAGATATCAGATATATATGTATATATATATATATATATATATAAACACACAAACAATAGCACTGCCTCCAGGTAAAAATCTGCTTTCGATATTTCATGAGAATCTACCTTACCCTATGCTCCCTATCCGTCCCGATATGACCTTAGATGTTGCTAGGACGTAAAACAACAACAAACAAACAAACCCTCCCAGCGGGACAATGGGTGTAGCCAATCTTTTGCATGGTTTCTTTGTTTGTTGGAGTTTTACGTCCTGGCAACATCTAAGGTCATATCGGGACGGGCTCTTGTAGGGAGGAGCCCCGACAGTGAAAGGTGGCTTCCAGCAGCCATATTCAGACTTGCATTACACTACGAGAGTTTTGTATCCGCAAGTTGGCACACAACACTATATATCCCGTTTCTTTATTTCTTCGTGTGTTTTTATTATTTTGGTGTGAATATAATATCCGCCTGACTAATTATTCTTTCATTGCAGGTGTGCTGATCGATCTTCCAATCATAACCGGACGGGATGTTTTGGGCAATCAGAGCATCCGCTTTCTGTATAAGAGGCCGAGAGTTCGATCTCTGAAAAAAAACTAGCAAAGATTAAAACTAGTAAAAGTAAACATCTTAAGAAGAATGGAAGGGGAACAAAGTATATCCTATTCTGATATCAACCTACATAGGAGCTACACGAGCATTATCTCAACATTATATTAGATTACAAATATACATCTAATTGTGAATTTGGTTTGTATTTTCAAATGTGAGATCGAGAAAGAAAATGTCGGTACAGTGAGTTTACTGGTTCGGACATTTTCACCATTAACCAAGGTTACAACTCGAAGGCACCGCAACGCCTCTCATAACCGACCCGCATATATATGGCAAAACTGTCGATAGCTTTATGAGATCAGAGTGGAAGCCTGTCAGATTTGGCCGTCCCTGCTGCATCTGCTCAAGGCTCAAGGCAGCTGAGCATTAATCTATAGTGTCTTATCTTACACCACGACATCACTGGAGAGAGCTGACACTCGAAGGATGAACTTGCATGTCAGGTATGTTCACTCCACAAGGACGAGAATGTGGGTGAGGGGGGAAGGGGGGGGGGGGGGGGCAGGAAGAGGATGGAGTTGTTCACCCTCCCCCTGAGAATCTAAATTCTTTTGATAATTTGTTCATAAGAAAAGAGCAAGATCATGGAAAATGTTCATCTTTATAGTATTTTTAAATGTGTTATGTATGTTTTAAACTTGACATTGAACTTAACACCTTCGCATACAGACTCCATTAAAAAAAACAAAAAAAAACATTGTACCATAACTGGCTTCTCGTACTGGTCTTGGATTCGAGCCTTGGCCAAGTTAAACTAGTGACTCATAAAATTGATACTTTCAACTAGCTAGCCTGTTGCGTGACATTGATAAGTTAGTTGGATAGGAAAAGGACTGGTTTGTTCAGCATCAGGATAATGCGACTGTCCTGGTAGTGGCGACTCAGTCTTCCAGTGAGGCAGCACCATGGAGTATCCATGAGTGCGCACTGATACAAGTGGGTACCCGTTCTCATATGATCTTAGATGTTGCTAGGACGCAAAATCCCAGCAAACTATAGCCGATAATAACACCAGGGTGTGTGATGTAAAAATTATATGTGCTATATAATTTATTATGTGAATATAAATAAAGAATAGTCCCTAATGTTTATCGGTGCTCCTGTCTGGGCACCTCTTGCTTCCATCTCGCTTATTATCTGCAGCCCCCGCCCTGTAACCGGGTAACTATATATATGTGAGAGCTGGGAGATCGTTGGCGTCGGTTCTCAGGTGGGGGGAAGCAGAGTGTGCCCAGTTAGAGGGGGGGGGGGCTGCAGATAATAAGCGAGATGGAAGCAAGAGGTGCCCAGACAGGAGCACCGAAAAACATTAGGGACTATTCTTTATTTATATTCACATAATAAATGATATAGCCCATATAATTTGTACATCACACACCCTGGTGTTATTATCGGCTATAATCCACATCCATGCTTTGCATGAATCATTTAAAACAAAACTTGATCCTAGGAATTTAGTGAGTGTATGGCTGTGTGTGGTTAGCTTGTCTATATTTGATCAAGATAGCAAGCTGACTGCCAGACGCCTCAAGATCGCCGACAGCAGTACATCAAGATGTCAACGAGTTGATGGCTCTGGCATAGATAGATGTTCATGCCATTTGAGCCCTATTTCATCCTCTTTTAATCCACTATGAAACTCTATGAGACTCACTATGGATCAAACCAGACAGCGTTTCGATATGGGTGTTTTTAAATTGATAGCAACTGTACTTTTGATTCAAAATCAAATCGATAACAATCGTAGTGAACAGATTATTGAACAAACATGACTGGAAGTGGAAAGAACATGGGGTTTACCCTCTGAATTCCAAAGACATGCATTGCCTTTGCCCTCTACATGTTTTTTTATTTGTTTGTTGGAGTTTTACATCCTCGCAACATCCAAGGTCATATAAGGATGGCTACCAACTTGTGACAGTGCACACTCATGGCAACTTTATAGTGCTGCCCCACTTGGAAATCAGGCCACCGTCACCATGACCCAATATCCCACTCAGTCACATTATCCTGACACTGAGCTAACCAGTCCTTGCCCTATCGTATTAATGACGAGCGCCAGGCTAGGAAGCAACAAGTATCAATTTTGTAAGTCATTGGTTTGATTCGACCAGGAACTACACTCCCGACCTTCCACACGCCCTCTAGATGTATTAGCTAGCATGAATTGGGCATCTTGCCAGACAGGTTAAGGTCAGCTAATACGAGTGGTGTTGGTTTTTTTTTCATAATCAATTTCAATAATCAATTCGAAAAAGTTAAATCTGTTCCAAGTTGAATTTGCACAAGTTTCTTATCAAATATGTAATTAATATTTGTCATGAGATAACCAGACGGGGTGGCCGAGTGAGTAGAGCGCCCGCCTCCCGTTTTAGTAGGTCATGGGATTCAAGCCCCTTGGTTCTAACCCTGGCTGAGCCAAACCAATGATTTAAGATATTGTGCTTGTCGCTACCTAGCCTGGCGTTCTGCAGTACTAGGATAGGAATGAGGAAAGCCAATGGTCCGCGATTGAAACTCCCCTTGCATAATCAACTATTGCACCAAACGAAGCAAATCCTTTCCAAATTTCACAATCGGTTGATAACTGCCGGTGTTTAGGATGTGTTTGATGGAAACCAGACGCACAGAGTAATAATGTTGTGTACACAGATTGTTGTTTATTGAACTTCTGATGATGCTCCAATGATGATGATGACGACGATGACAGTAGCATTTGTTTGTTTGTTTAACAAACCCCCAACACAAAAAGTAAACATCAGCTATTGGGAGTCACACAGTGGTTAAGCATGTCTGACTAAAAAGTGTTACATTTCAAACAGGTAAAATAGAGCACAGAAATGTAAGCCAAAAGAGCATACATACAACTGTGGTAAAATGATGACAGTAGCAATTAATCGTAATACAGTATAACCCCGTTAAAACAAACTTGAAGGGAACCTAGAAATGTGTTTGGATTAACCGATCATTGGTTTAACCAAGCTTTGGTTTCAACTTTGACTTGGCTTTGGCAAAAACGCGGGTGCATTATGAATGTAATATACAATGTATGTGGACACTTTGATTATTGTTTTTTTTTATGTATATACAGTATAACCTTGTTAAACCAAGCTTGGTTAAACCAAATGATCGGTTAATCCAAACTTTTTTCGGCAGCCTGCCAAAATACTACCATTTGTCATATAAAAAAGTTGGTGGGGTCTCAGATGACCTTATAATCACATGAAAGTTTGGTTTAACAGTACCGGAAGTGGCCTGGGGCCTGACAATTTTGTTTGAATTAACCGATAGTTTGGATTAACCGACTTTGGTTTAACCAACTTTTTTATATGATAAATGGTGGTATTTTGCCGGGCAGCCGAAAAAAGTTTGGATTAACCAAACATTTGGTTTAACCGAGCTTGGTTTAACGGGGTTGTACTGTAATAACAATATATTTTTAAACACATATTTTAAAAACCTGCGTATTTAGAAATAGCGGCAATGCAAACAATGTTGGCAATGGGAATATTGATAGGTATATTTGGATGGGGAGAACGGCATCCAGAACGGAAATTGTTCCATGGTCACCAGAATCACGTAAAATTAGCTGCTATACAATAAAGGATGACTTGTGCTGAATTATTTTGTCTTGTCTATGTATACGGCTGCTAATACAGCTTGTTTTTTGCCGCTATAGCCATCACCTCGTGTTGCATTCCAGCCGTACGATGTGCTGAAAATTGATCTGGGGGCGTTTTACTAACTAAATACAATCAAAGATTCTAGAATTTTACGTCCTGGCAATATCTAAGGTCATATCAGGATGGGTACCGACCTGTGACAGTGCGCACTCTTAGCGACTTTATAGTGCTGCCCCACTGGGAGATCAGGCCGCTAGCACTAAGACCTGATTTCCCACTCAGTCAAATTATCCTGACACTGAACCAATCACTCCTTGCACTATCCTAATAATGACAAGAGCCTGGCTAGGAAGCGACAAGTATCAATTTTGTACGTGATTGGTTTGACTCGAACCCATGGGTTCGAATCCCACGATCTACCAAAACGGGAGACGGACGCTCAACCTTTTTCGGCCAATCCGTCTGGTGAAATTCTACTATCTTTGGTACAATTTTCGCACACACACCACATCACTGAAAACAACAAAATAAAAGGTCAATTCTTGTGAAAATACGCTTACTTCCACCGGCAATTAATTGTTGTTTGTTGTTTGTTTGTTGTTGTTTTACATCCTAGCAACATCTAAGGTCATATCAGGATGGGTACCGACTTGTGACAGTGCACACTCATGGTGACTTTATAGTGCTGTCCCACTGGGAAACCAGGCCGCCGGCACCATGACCTGATATCCCACTCAGTCACATTATCCTGACACTGAGCACACCAGTCCTTGCCCTATCCTAATAATGCCGAGCGCCTGGCTAGGAAGCGACAAGTATCAATTTTAAAGTCATTGGTTTGACTCGACCGGGACTCGAACCCACGACCCCACGATCTACCAGCACGGGAGACGGACGCTCCAACCCACTCGGCCACCCCGTCTGGTAAATTAATTGTGAAATCAATCCAAATAATGCTTATTTAAAACAAAATGGAATGAGCCTTAAAACAACTTTAGTTTGCTGGGGATAGAACTATTAGAACACGCACGTTGTTTGCTGAAGCATGCGCGTGGCTGTGCTGATTTGTTAGTACAGCGCAGTGTCGCCATTGACCTGACGTAGGTGACGTCATCGTGCCATCGCCAGCGTCACGTGGCATCCATGCCGTGGCTTGTGTGTGGACAGGGCTATTGTATTTCATGTATCCATTAGATTGTTCCATGCATACGCCGACAGCTAATGGGTGTCCTTTCGCTGATGGCTTTGTTGAGCTTGCATTCTTCGTGTGGTGTTTTTTCGGGGTGACGGGGGTTGAGGGGTAGGGGGTGGAGGCAAGGGGAGTGGTCCCTGCTTTTAAGCAGAGTCAAGTTAAAGAAGCTGATCAATGCCATGCGTTGGGTATCTAACATAACAGTAACACACTCCGTGAATTAAATACCTGACAATGTAGGTCATGGATAGTTGTGATGTCACTGACAACATATAACTGTGATGTCACTGACAACTGTGATGTCACTGACAACATATAACTGTGATGTCACTGACAACATATAAATAACTATTTTTCGTAGCAGACGATGATACCATTAGCCTTGACAGAGGGGCGATGCCTAAAATCTCCCACAAATGAAATATGCATATATATAGAGATATTGATATACTTATGGCAGAGGCTATTTGCAGAGCTGCTCTGCAAATAAGCGGACACATTATTGTTATTTGCAGAGCTGCTCTGCGAATAAGCAGGCAAATTATTGTTATTTGCAGAGCTGCTCTGCAAATTAGCAAAAGAATATTTATTATTTGCAGAGCTGCTGTGCAAATTAGAAAAGGAATATTTATTATTTGCACAGCTGCCATGCAAATTGTCAATTGCCTAATTCTGTGAATTAATGGAAGAATGATTATTATTCGCAGAGCTGCTGTCTTTATTTACATTGATTGCAGAATTTTAAGTGTGCTTATTTTTCAGAACTGGTATGCATATTACTGATTATTTGTTGGGG